>CM060929.1:979331293-980726293 GCA_030765085.1 Allium cepa
ACAAAGTGAAAAATGAACTAACATGGGAAGTTCTTCTCTTTTCCGACTGTGAGCGAACTATCTACACATGAGAGAGCATTTGCAATGCATAGAGCACTGAGTTTATCCCATATAGATAGCGTACTGCATTCGTACACTTGCACCAGTCCACACTTGAAGTCTGACGTGCAGATTACAAGTTAGCGTTTACTCGGAATTCAAGTGTGATTGAGGATACTTACGAATTTAGGATAGATTTACTTGAACATTTTCAAGTGCACGTTATGTTATATAGAATGAAGCAGCCTTCCACACATCGTAAGTCAAGCGGACGAAGCCAGGTGCTCTCCGAAGCTAAATCATTATCCACCTAACCAGCCCAGTATGGTCAATTAGTTTCGGTTGGGCCCATCTTAGACCGTACGTCTCCCATATTTCATGTTTTTCTCAATCCACCTGAACGGGTCTCGTCTATGGTCTCCGCTAAGGTTCTTCACAATATATGCCTATAGCATGGGATTCCCGAGAGGAAGATGTGTAGTTGGCTATGAATGATCGGTTGCTTATATGTCTCCCCTAGGGTACACCGCTTACTACAGATAAATGTGTTTGAATGGAGCCATGACTCTCTTCAATGATTTTCTATGCGGAACACTTTCGAACCTAGGAATTTCCCCATTTCAGCTTCATCCAAATGGTTATGCTATCTTTACTTGCCTGCATGTCCTTTTCATGTGAACATTCGACCGTACTCCAAATTTTGATGAGTTGCATTATTTTCTGGCATTCAAGAGGAGAGATGACTGCCCCTCTCTGATTATAATCGAAGCCCAGCAGAGCCGAAAGATTGTCTTGCGATTGCAAAGTAATCTGTCACACTTTAAGACATGGTACTTCTTTATTAGATGCGCTGAGGGGTTCAATCGCTGATAGACAACAGGAGCAAGCCTTTCTTTTCCATTTATCGGATATTAAAGTGTCGTAATAGGGATTCTAACTGATCGCGTGTCCTTTGCAGTCATTCCAAGGTCGAACAGAGACGTAGCTCTTAATGAGATTTGTCAAACTTTAAAGGCTATCGATGCCGAGGAGGGGTGCGTTAGAGTCTTGCTGACCGATGAGAAATTGGGCTAATACAGACTGTTAGCTCCTGGTAGGTCCATTGCGCAGAGTGAAGCTCCTTCTCCTAGTCGAACAGAGTTCACGCAAGATTCTCTTCTTCTTCACATGATTCTAACGAAGGTCAGGAGATAGGTGGCCCGTTTGAAAGACCACTCGATAAGGCCCATGAGGAGGAGTTAACTACAATGGCTGACCTATGTGGTTCAGCCAGAATGTCTCTAATCCAAGAGGAAATGGAAGAGGAGCCCATACATAGAGAAGGAAAAGTCGCGGTGAACTCTGAGGAAGAGAAGGGGGATTCTGAAAGTAGCAACGGTGAAACTTCTGTCGGTGATTAATTTTTGATGGAATTCGAAGGCGATGACTCGGAGTCTTACAATGAGACTTCGGGGATGAGTCCCGTCCTTCCGAATATCCCCCCTCCGACATAAGTGGCAAGGGCAATGCCCTAGAAACTAGTAGATGCCAAGATTCCCTAAGCGAGAATGTCGGTGCGGACCTTGGAAATTTTATTGTTTTATTCGTCAACTTCGACGCGCTTATGAAGGGGGGTTTCAAATTCGACACGACGCCATATTGTTTAGGCGATATTGCTCCACCAGTTAGCCCAGCTTTGCTTATAACAACTGAAGCCAGCCCAATCCCTCTTTCAATAGCTGTTCGCTCTGGTTTATGACGATGCCTTAGGGCCATATTCAAAATTCACGGCACATCACACTAGGGTTACACTTATTTCTAATCTTTCATTCCTTCATATATTTTCTTAATTTCTATTTTGTTTCTGAAATCTATCACGTAAACTTCATTCTAGGTATGATAAGAGGGCGAGGCTTCTACAATGACTTCGAGGATTATACAGACTTGCAGCGGTACCCGAAGCGCTCCTTTAGCCGCTACCAAGTCTGGGAAACGAAAGACGAGTATTGGCGATGGAAAGAGCTCGAGGTCGACACTCGCCACCAGGAGGAGAGAGATAAGGCTCGTTCGTATAGAGGCGGATATGAGAAAAGATGGTCTCATGAGGAAAGAGATGAGCCGTCGAAGAAATCAAAGTTTGACTACCGCTCTCATCCTTCCGACTCCACTTCAAAGCATACTTCCATAGGTTAAGGTATTCCTACTTCTTCTGCCTGATTCTGCCTCCGGTAAATGTTCCATCTTCCTCTATTGTTACCGCTGCTTCTGGCGCATCTCATCCCTAATGGAGGCCGGCCTACACTCTTTCGACGGGCACCCATAAGCTTGAGGCAGCCCTTCCAGGTTGGTTCCTCAGAGGAGTTAAGTTCGACAAGGACATTCATTCCGGTCGCAGGGATTCCTACATACCGCATCTCCAAGCTATCCAAAGTGACTTTGAGCAAGCTAAGAAATGGGAGAAGCTCCACAAGTAGCTAGCTGGCATGAATAGAAATTATTATCAATGGATCCTCTCTTTTGAAACCGAGAAAGATGATTTTGAAGGGGCGTTTGCTGATGGGGGTGCTAGAATTAAAGAATTAGAAGAGGAGAAGGAAATGACATTCTGAGAAAGTAAGAGAACCACTATCCTGATGAAAGAGCTAAAGGAGGCGCATGAGAAGGTCGAGATCGTTTGGAGAGACGAAATCAAAAAGACTCATGTGGAAGAGGCGAAGTTGAAAGAGGAAGTTATTGCTTGCAACACTGTAATCGAAGCTCAACGGAAAACAATCTCTAACCATGACCAGATTGTCAACGGGCATAGTAAAACGATCGCCGATCAGGTCGAGACCATCGCAAAATTACAAGCTTGGGTCTCCCAGGTCAATGCTGACAAGACTGCCATTGAGATTGAGAAGACTATGGTGACAACAAATTACTTGGACCTCCAGCACACTTATGGTCGGAAAATGGAGAAGCTGGATGTGACAATTCTGAACTTCTACGTCAATTCTCACCCGCATCAAGGAAGCCTCAGCTACCTTGGCTTGAAGTTTCCACGCACTCTTGCTTTCGTATGGGAGGTATTCTTGTTTCATTTTTCCAACAGCGACGATGCTTACTCCGATCAAGAGCTGCGAGATGCCTATCTTAACAGTGAATCCAATGCAGCGTTGCTTGAGGGCTAGGAGATCCTCCAAGTCAAACGGGAGAGGGAGCCGCCGATGCTTCCATGATGTCTGCTACTGACTTTCTTACCAGGCCTTTTGCCTCCGATGGAGGTAAGCCATAAAGGCAACCCCACGATCAACCGAGGAGTTCAAGACTTGACATTGTTCCTTATGTTGTGGATCCCTCAAAAGAAGGCGAAGGACATGAGTTCGAGGTCGTCGTTCATGATTCTTCCTCTGCTGCAGGTAACATACATGTTTCTCCCTACTTTAGGAGTCTCCTTCTTACACCATAGGAGCAAGAGGAGTTTAATGGTTTCCTTTTCGATCTTATAGGTCGATCCACCTGTCCTGCTGATGTGCCGGCTACCTTAGCGTCTACGACTGCTGCTGCCATTTTCACATCTTTGGAGACTGTATCCGTTCCTGCTCCAATCCCCACATCCACGTCCAACTCACAACCGGGGCCAAAGGCTGAGAAAATAGCGACACTCTAGGGCTTGGACAACCCTTTAACATCTTTGGAAGGTGATACGACTACGACAGAAGCCAAGGAGCAGGGGACGCAGCCAGAGCAATCATCGAAGACTCGGCACGAGATGGTTACCATTAAGAAGGAAAAGGTGGAGGTAGTCGAGGCTTCGAAGAGTTCCTGTAAATCAAAGAAATACAAGGGAAAAGGAAGCACTTTTGAAAAACTTTCGGAGGAGGGGGAAATTGCCACCGAAGTGCACGTTAACATTACCGGCAGTGATATCTCTCCCAAAAAGAAGCAGAAACTACCCTCCAGAGGTGGAAAGGGAAGCAGCAGCAAAAGACGTTGAGCGGTTGGTGCATGGATGGACTTGGTTTTGGCCAACAGCTTGTAGGAAGACTGGCTTGTTTGACCTGTTTTTGTTTCTTTTTGAAGCACTTTGTTCAAGTGCAGAATCTACGCTTTGCGCCTGTACTGCAGAGTCTGTATTTTCTCTTTGTTGGCCATTGTTGTGTAGGTACGCCTCCACATTTTAATCCTATGTATAGAAAATCATAAGCAATACAATGATGTTTTGACTTTATTTTTATCTATCTATTCATATATGCTATGTGTATTTGTGCTTGTTTCATTTCATACTTTGCTAGGTTTGTGATTATAGCCAAAATCCTTCATTCAAAGTGAAGGGATGTAGAGATTAACAGCACTTAGAGAGTATTTTTTGGAAATTCGCAAAATTTTAGAAATTTTTTTAAAACTTAGAAAGTTGTTGTTTGGAATGTTTGTTTGGAAGTTGAACAGATGAATTTTTGAACTTGAAGTTTGGTGTGACAGAGCCTGTGAACTTGTTGTATTTGTTTAGTTCTGCCTTAGTACAGGTGCATGCCCTCCAGTTCATAGGGTTATTCATTTCAAATAAATTTCAAATAGCTGACAATTTGGGGTCTAAATAATCTGTGCTGAAAATTTGACTAAGTTACAAATTGATTCTAATTTTTGGAGGTACTGCGATTTTAGCATGCGATCTCACTTTGTGTTTGAAATTTTGCGACACTCAGGTGAATATGCAATTTGTACATGGGTCTGGGTTGTTGATTATCGAGTGCCTTCCTTCTAGCACTAATTTTGCACGGGCTGCACTTACCATTCTCGATTGCATGTGCGTGGTTTCTCATGCCCCTTGACATTGCCTATCTTCGGGCGACGTGAGGAGTTAAAATTTTGGTGCATGACTCATGAGATGTGCGGCTTTTGTTTTTCCTCGGTGTTGCCTATCTTCAAGCAACATGGGGAGTTGTCATTTCGTTACTCCTCGGGCTTGCCTATCTTCGGGCAACACGAGGAGTCTTAGTTTTGTGGTTTCTCAGTGTTGCCTATCTTCGGGCAACACGAGGAGCTTTTACTTTAGGGCTCCTCAATGCGCCTGTCTTTGGGCAATACGAGGATTTATTATTTTGGGACTCCTCGATGCTGCCTATCGTCGGGAAACATGATGAGTTTTCTATTTTGGGGCTCCTCGATTTTGCCTATCTTCGGGCAACACAAGAATTCTTTATTTTGGGGCTCCTCGATGTTGCCTATCTTTAGGCAACACGAGGAGTCTTTATTTTAGGCTCCTCGATGTTGCCTATCTTCGGACAACACGAGTGTAGGATCGTTTTCACCCTAAAGGGAGGGTGAATAGGATGTACTAATAAAAATTAATGTGGAAATAAAAATAGAAGGTAATGCAGTGGATATCACACACAGATTTACCCAACTTCGGTGCCTACTTGCTGCCCCTAAGGTTTCTCATAGAGATTAGGTAATCGGATGCTTACAAAAACACGTAAACTCGTGACACCCGCTAACTCGATTAACCTAACTCTAAGCTCAAAGCACTGCCACAACTCAGCCATTGAGCTGCGAATTCTCAAACTATGCCCATAGCTTGTACCTAGTTACACAACTAGAAGGTTATACAATATAAAACGAAACTACAAACGAAACTAAATAAACATAACCCTGTTAAAAATGAAGCCCAATAAAAATATAGCAATGCGGTCCAATTTTAAACCAAGATAATCGCTCTTCCTTTGGTTTGCCTCCTGCTAATTGAAACCGCTTTATTTCTTCATGATTCTGGAAATATGGTTTTTCAATTTGAAGCCATCGCCTTGATTTAGAAATTCGAATTGTACGCTTGTATGCTTTCATTCCTCAATATGATTACAGCTACATGTTTCAATCTGTGTTCTTCGATTTTCTTTACGGCTGCTTCAAGATCGAGTTCGAATTGAATAATTGGTATGCGATGATTTGGTTAAAATTGAACTCGATAACTGCCAATGATGAAATTGGGTTCAATTTATAGGGAGTGAAACCCTATTATATCATTTTGTATATTTGAGCTTGAATTCTTCAGTTCATTTGCTTGGCCATTTGATTTTTGCTTAAATGTCTGTGATGATTTTGACTTGTTCATTTGTTGACATGTTACTGCATATACCTCTGATGAATTCGAATTTTCTCCATTCTTTTCTGCTATGACTTTGGCATCGTTTGCTGACTTGTTGGAATTTGACTTTTAGATAGACTTGATGAAGTTCGACTTGTTAATCATATTACTTTAAACACTTCTCTGAATTTTTAATTGAACACTTCAAGACTGTTTTATTGACCATTTTTTTGAAACACCTTCTTGACTTTGTTCGAATTGCTTTCATGTTACCTTTGTATGCTCTGGAGTCTTATGAACTTTGAAGTGGTCTTCATGAATATACATACATGCATAATGTTTGTATATATGTGTGGTTCATTCTTGTGTTGTTTAAGTGGACTGATAAATGTGTTCATTCATTTATACGTATCCTTGTGCTTCACTTTGGTGCATCCATTGAGTTCATATGCGTTGTTCTAGCCTGAGTTGCATTTGCAGTCTGAAACTCGAGATGTTGTCTTGTTGTATATGGTTGGTCTACACTGTGTACATGCCCTGATTTGAGACTTCATGTTTTTATCATCCCTGTTCTTGTGCCTTTGAAGTCTTATTCCACTTGAGGTTTGGTTGTACCGGTCTGGCTCCATGTAGTTTTGAGCCGTTGCACTTTGAACTCTGCACTTTGAAGTTGTTCATGCCTCTGAACTGCATTTGCTCATTGATTTGCTGTTAGATATCATTTGAGTGTTGTATGTGTTCATGCCTTCTTATGCACTAGGCTATGTTTCAGTGTGGTGGTGTTCATGTTGCACTTAATTCTGCTCTGAATTGTTGTTGTGAGCCTTGTCTATGCTTCATTTGAAGTCTACTCTAGTTTTTGTGAACTTTATTATTATAGTCTTTTCTTTTGTTGCTCCTGACCATTATATTAAAGTTGTACATTTTATGATCTGGTTTGGTTCTCATGTATGTATGTGTGTTCACACTGCTTTGACCATTCATGCTTGTTCCTGACCTTATTTGATGGCTATGTATTGTTGTTTGCTTCATTCTTGTTTGGTTGCCACTGTTACTTGAATTTCATATACATGTTGTATGTGTATACTTTGCTAATTCATGTTGAAGTTGAGCTTTGTATTCTCTGTTGCATGTCTTCATGTGCTACATGCTTGCATGTACATTTTGGTTATTTGCATTCACCACTTTGAGTCTGCACTGAATGCTTTCATTTGGAGTCTGGTTACCTTGATACATGTTTTCATATGTGTTCGGGCTTGTGTTCACAACTGCTTATATTCGGTTCTCTTGTATTCTATGGCATCAATTCTTGCATTGTGTTGCTTTGACTGGTCTGGTCTGCATTGTGCTGGTTGCATCACTATTGATCTGTCCTTGCTAGACTTGAAGTCTGGTCTAGTTGATACTTCGTGTGTACTCAAGTCTACACATCCATGTGATCTGACTTTCGAACTTCTGCACTTGGTTGTTATTTGTTTTGGTCTGGTTCACCTTTATGTTAAAATTGAATACTTGCATATGAACTTGATTTTTAAGTGTTTACCATGCATATCCACACTGGTTGATTGAATTGACCATATGTGCTTCTTTATGCCTTTGTACATTAAATTCAACTTGACTGATCTGACCATACCTGAATGTTGTCTTGACCCATTGGCTTGTTGAGTTTTGGTGTATTCATTTGTTCGAAGCTTTTATATATGAGCGTGTTGTCATGTTTGTTATTGCTTTGATCGAGCATTTTCACTTGATTTGAATCCAGCCTAGGCTTGGGTTTGACCTTGTGCTCACCTATTCCAGTAATGTTAACAAGCAAGTGTATATCGATGTGCATGACCTTATAGCATGTACAGTGATACACTGTGCATGTCACAAGTTGTTCGTGCAAGATGAATTAAAAGAAAATGATGACGAACAACCCAAATAACTGAGGCAAATCATATTCTAAACACACACTTTACTGTGCACTGCAAAAATAATTTCTTTTCTAATTTTACTGTGTCAATATTTATTTTGCAGATAGTTCAGATGCTAAATACAGGCCGGAACAAAGTTGAAGATCAAATACGAGTGAGAGTGAATATGTAATGAGGTAAATATGTACGAAAAATTATATATTAAAATTGTGTTGTGATTGAAATTGTAATTGAAAATGTGTAAATGTAGTGAGAGCTCAAATTTGTACTATTGAATTTGTAATAAAATACCTATTTGAATAAAATATTTGTTTAAATATGAATTTCGAGTTATTTATTTTATTCAACAAATATTTATTTAATTATGTCAATAATAAAATAGTATATCAACAAATGAATTTAAATGAATTTATATATATGTTTATTATCATCAAACAAAATCATAGGCTATTGTATTCTACAAACTCCCCCTTTCGATGATAAAAAACATATGTTAAGATTTTGACTCTATTAAATGAATTTGACTTGGATGAATTCTATTAGCTCCCCCTATTTGAATACCCCCTACAAGGAAACTCCCCCTACACAGATGCGTGTAGTTAAAACTAAAAAATCAACTAAAAATAATTTGAATAAAAATACTCTCGAATATTAATAAAGATATCACTCAAAAATCAAAATGTTAACCTCTCTTCCCCTTTTGCTATCATCAAAAATAATAATAGTAATTGAAATAACTACGATTTTGATTAAAAATACAAACTCCAATCAAGAGGGAAATATTAATTTCAAATTCCAATCAATCAAACAAAAATCAAAATATTTTATTAATTAGAAACAAACTCCACTTTAGAGAAATGGTAGGATTACGAAAAAATTTACATAGTGAAAAGAGTTTGATATTTTCAATAAAGGAATAATTTGTGCATTTTTCCTATTAAAATATTATAAAAAATGTAAAGCACTTACTAACCATGCATAACCGTCAGGACTTTTAAATGAGGTTAGTAGGTACCCTCTTTTTTTTTAAAAAGTATGTCAAGTATTTTTTAACCACGCATAACGGTGAGGACTTTTAAATGATATTAGAATATACTTGATATTTATCCCTTTCTTATATGTGTCTCATATATGCACAACCGCGAGGACTTTTAAATGAAAATGGAAGCCTATATATAGAAATTCAAGTAATTCACCAATGCATAACCGCTATGACTTTTAAATGAGAGTGAATACTTTAGGATATAATTCTTTTACAAAAAAATAATTGCTTATTCTGAAATACCAAATTCTGCATACTATATTATGTTGTATGGATTGACAGAAAGGTGAAAGTGGTAGAAATGATCATGGAATAAGTACCAATATAAAAATATTATAAAATTTGTTTAATTTTCATGAAATTATAAAATTATGCTTCCGCTTGTTATGAAATATAATTTAATCACCATCCATTACTTTTCAAGCACTATAATAATTTTGACAAGTTCCAAAAGATTCAATTAGTCAGTGGTTTTCTAATCTAAGAAAACTCTTACCGAAATAAACTAGAGTATTTTTAACATACTAAAAACCCAAGTTTCAAAAATTAAAATAAGTGGAAATCAACTTTTTATAAGGGGTTTTTGTGAAAATGACTTCTAGTTGAAAATCAATACAAATAATTAAATAATTGTAAAAATGGTTTCAATATGAGATGACATCAGATACCACTTGTATTTGAGGTATTTATGGTGATATATAGTGGTATATAAGAAAAACGTGTACTCCTCAACACTTGAATTGTTTTTTGAAATTTTCAGCATGTCCATTTATATCAAGCACAAGTAAAGTAATCTATATTGAGAAAAAATACACATTCAAAAAATTCGTTAAAGCAGTTTTGAAAATTGATTTGATAGACATGAAGAGAATCAATAATGATTGTTGTTTCAAATTAGTTGACAATCTTTGTTTCGAAGACTCACCCAATTTGAAACCTTTACTTGGCTAATTAAAATTTGAAGTTTGATTTGGCTCATAACATGAGAATTTTAGATGTTCAAAAATGCTACTTGCCAAAAATTTGTTTCAAGTCAATTATTCAAATCAATCAAAATTATATTTTTTATACCATAACTTGTTTGTGTAAAACAGACAAGCTTTCAGAGTTATATATTGAATTTATTGCAGTTTTTCATGACATTCCAAAGGTAATCAATAAAAACTAAAAATAGAAAAGTTGTAGCATTATCAGTTAGCTTTCTATAATTTCAAATATCAAAATTTAGATGTTCAAGATATGATCAAAATACTACAACTATGTTAAGAAAGTTCTAAAACTATTTTCAAACGACACTCCAAATGATTTACAGTTTTTCACCCATTTAAGTTTAGATTCTGGTAAAGCACAAAAAATAAAAGTTGTAGCATTTTAAATCTATTTTCCAGGACATCTAGAATAAATCAGAGTTAAGAAGCTTAAGATACGGCATAAATACTTGAACAATGTCGATGAAAACATAATTAACAAAATCTGAACAAAATTGAGTTAAGAGATCATACCTCACTTTCCTTCGATTCCGTGATATCCGAAATGCGATGATCTCCATCTAATCTTTATATGCTAGGGAACATTTAAATTTTAGTTTATCAATCGCCTAAAACAACTCGAAATCTGTCTCAATCAAATTTGTTCCATGGCCCACTTATTTGTCTAAATTTAAGAGAAGGCAAGTGGTCCACGTAAGGATGTAGGACCACTATTATTATCTATTGAAATCTTGAGTATCCGTATTTTTCTATATAACAAACCGTTAGCATCTATAATTGTACCATTGAGAATCCAAATTTGTTTAAATTTCAAACCATTTATATTCGTACTTTTTGGAATCCAATTTGTTTAACGGTTTTGTGTTTCTATATATTTCGATAATTATTCTTGTCATGCCCAATATTTCCACACTTTACGCATTTGAGTATCACACTTTTCCCCTTAACAGTGTTATTAGTCATTTGTTCATATTTTAACGCTTTCGCAAATCCAAATCCTTTCCTTTTATTCACGAAGAGTTGATTTTCGAAGAGCATATTAAATGATTTTTTTCCCAGTGAAAAATTTCCGAGTAATCAACTCAAGTTTATTAACTTGGATTTTAAAAGTTTATTTTCATTTATTATCTTCGAACAACAACTAATGGTACTATCTCTCTTATCAAAACCATTCATTTTCAAGCCTATATTTTCATTTTCAAGCTCTCTAATTTTAGTCTCAATTTCTAGCATCTCAGTTTCAAAGAGTTGGAGTTTTTTAAATTCAATTTTTTCAGTCTCCTTTTAAAACTCGTGATTTAATCGAATAATTTCATATTTTCTCAAAATCATGTTTTCTTTTTAAAGGGTTTTGAAATTTTCGTTGACCTCATTTAATTTCTTTTCAAAAATCGCACAGTTGAACTTTCTAACCTCTTAAAACTATCCAACTCTTTTTGCAAAATATTATTTTTATAAATCAACTCAGTTTTGTTCTTCTCTCCAATTAAAATTTCGTTTTCTAACTTTTGAAAGTTTCCATGAAAATAGGCAAATTCTTTTTCATATTCCAAACACCTTTTGCAATTAGAATTTTTATTTTTCTTAATATTTTAAGCTCATTTTCCAAATCATTATTTTTCTGATGCGGTTTAGATTGTTCCCTTTTCAACAATTTATTTTTCATCTCAAGAGCTTCATTATTTTCAATTAATTTTTGGCACAAGAGAACTAAATCATTGAATGAAAAATCACTTATCTCATCGGCTATTGAATCTTCATCGCTGATGTCTTTTGCAAATCCTTTCAAGCATGTTTCTTTAACTGAGTCTATTGTGGAGGATTTCTCACCTTTGTTGACTTTTGCACCATATATTGCATCAACAGTATTCCAAATTTCCCATGCACTTTCACAATGAGAGATATGGTTAAATTTATCTCGATTAATATGAGAATATAGTATATGCATAGCAACAACATTAATCGAAGTATTTTTCTTGTTTACTATATCACACCCATTTTCAAAAATATCCCAACATTTAAAATTAATAGATTTTAAATAAAATTCCCTTTTTAATTGCCAATTTAAAAAATCTGTTCCATCAAAAATAAGGAGAATAATACTAGACTGACTCTCGCTAGATTTGCAACTAGGGTTATACATCTATGCTATTAACCTTGCTCTGGTACCAATTAAACAATCGTTTTCACCCTAGAGAAGGGGTGAATAGGGTGTACTAATAAATATTAATGCGAAAATAAAAACAAAAAGTAATGTAGTAGATATCACACACAGATTAACGCAGATTTGGCAAAAACCTACATACATGCTGCCCCCAAGGTTTCTACTAGAAATTAGGTAATCAGACGCTTATAAAAATGCGTACACTCGCGACGCCCATTAACTCGATTAACCTAACTCTAAGCTTAAACCTGCCATAACTCAACCACTGAGTTGTGAATTCTCAAACTATGCCCCGTAATTTGTACCTAGTTACATAGGTAGAAAGTTACACAATTTAAAAGGAATTTAACATAAAACTAAATAAACAAAAACCTATATAAAAAATGAAGCCCAATAAAAATATAATAGTGTAGCCCAATTTTAAACAAAGATTATCGATCTTCCTTTTGTTTGCCTCCTGTTAATTGAAGCCACTTAGTTTCTTCGCGATTCTGGAGTTAGGGTTTTTCAATTTGAAGCCGACGCCTTGAAATAGGAATTCAAATTTTATGCTGGTATGCTTTTGTTCCTCAATACGATTATAGTTACTTCTTCAATCTATGTTCTTCAATTTTCTTTATGGCCGCTCCAAGATTGAATTCGAATTGAATGAAATTGGTATGTGATTTTATATTTTATATCTCTATTGATTTCTTGAACTTGAGCTCGATACATGCCGATGATGAATTGGGTTCAATTTATTAGGATTGAAACCTTGTTATATTGTTTCATATATTTGAATTTGAATTCTTTAGTTCATTTGCTTGGCCATTTGATTTTTGCTTGAATGTCTGTGATGATTTTGACTTGTTCATTTGTTGACATGTTACTGCATATACCTCCGATGAATTCCAATTTTCTCCCAACTTTTCTGCTATGACTTTGGCATCATTCGCTGACTTTTGGCATTTGACTTTGAGATAGACCTAATGAAGTTCGCTTGTTCATCATGTTACTTTAAACACTTCTCTGAATTTTTAATTAAACACTTCAAGACTGTTTTGTTTGACCATTTATTTTGAAACACCTCCTTGACTTTGTTCGAACTGCTTTCATGTTGCCTTTGTATGCTCTGAAGTCTTATGAACTTTGAAGTGGTCTTCGCGAATATACATGCATACATAATGTATGTATGTATATGTGACTCATTCTTGTGTTGTTTAAGTGGACTATTATATGTGTTCATTCATGTATACGTATCCTTGTGTTTCACTTTGCTACATCCATTGAGTTTATGTGCATTGCTCTAGCCTAGTTGCATTTGCAGTCTGAAACTCAAGATGTTGTCTTATTGTATCTGGTTGGTCTACACCGTGTACATGTCTTGATTTGAGACTTCATATTTTATCATCCTTGTTCTTGTTCCTTTAAAGTCTTATTCCACTTGAGGTTTGTTTGTACTGGTCTGGTTCCATGTAGTTTTGAGCCAGTGCACTTTGAACTCTGCACTTTGAAGTTATTTATGCTTATTAACTGCAATTTCTCATTGATTTGCTGTTAGATATCATGTGAGTGTTGTATGTGTTATTTCCTTCTTATGCACTGGCCTGTGTTTCAGTGTGGTGGTGTTCATGTTGCGCCTGGTTCAGGTTGAATTGTTATTGTGAGCCTCGTCTGTGTTTCATTTGAAGTCTACTCTTGTTTTTGTGAACTTTGTTATTGTAGTCTTTTCTTTTATTGCTCCTGACCATTGTATTGAACTTCTACCTTTTATGATCTGGTTTGTCTTCATGTATATATGTATACTCACACTACATTGACCATTCATGCTGGTTCCTGACCTTGTTTGATTGCTTTGTATTGCTGTTTGCTTCATTCTTGTTTGGTTTCCACTGTTACTTGAATTTCATATAGATGCTATATGTGTATATTGTGCTAGTTCATGTTGAAGTTGAGCTTTGCATTCTCTATTGCATGTCTTCATTGCTACATGCTTGCATGTACATTCTGGTTGCATATGTGGATTTGCATTCACCACTTTGAGTCTGCACTGAATGCTTTCATTTGGAGTCTGGTTACCTTGATACGGATTTTCGTGTGTGTTCGTGCTTGTGTTCACAACTGCTTATATTTGGTTCTCTCGTATTCTGTGGCATCAATTCTTCATGTTGCGTTATGTTTCTTTGACTGGTCTAGTCTACATTGTGCTGGTTGCATCACTATTGCTCTTTCCTTTCTAGACTTGAAGTCTGGTCTAGTTGATACTTCATGTGCACTCGAGTCTGCACATTCATATGAACTGACTTTCGAACTTGAAGTCTGCACTTGGTTATTGTCTGGTTTGGTCTAGTTCACCTTTTTGTTAAAACTGAATACTTGCATATGAACTTGATTTTCAAGTGTTTACCGTGCATTTACACACTTTTTGGTTGAACTGACCATATGTACTTCTTTGTGCCTTTGTACATTACATTCAAGTTGACTGGTCTGACCATGCCTAAATGTTGTCTTGACCAATTGGCTTATTGAGTTCTGGTATATTCATTTCTATGAAGCTTTTATATATGATCATGTTGTCATGTTGGTTATTACTTTGATCGAGCATTCTCACTTGAGTTGAATCTATCCTAGGCTTGGGTTTGACCTTGTGCTTAGCTATTCCAGCAATGTTAACAAGCAAGTATATATTGGTGTGCATGACTTTGTGGCACGTAGGTGATACACTGTACATGTCACAAGTTTTTCGTGTAAGATGAGTTAAAAGAAAATGATGACGAACAACCTAAATAACTTAGGCAAATAATATTTTAAAACACACATTTTATTATGCATAGCAAAATAATTTCTTTTCCAATTTTACTACGTCAATATTTATTTTGTAGATAGTTCTGATGCTGGATACAGGCTGAAACAGAGTTGAAGATCAAATACGAGTGAGACTGAATATGTAATGAGGTGAAATATGTATGAAAAATTATATATTGAAAATTGTATTGTAATTGAAGATGTGTAAATGTCGTGAGAGCTCAAATTTGTACTATTTTAATCTATTACAAAATATTTGTTCAAATACGAATTTCGAGTTATTTATTTTATTCAACAAATATTTATTTAATTATTTAAAAATAAAATAGTACAACAATAAATACATTTAAACGAATGTATATATGTTTATTATCATCAAACAAAAATCATAGGCTATTGTATTCTGCAACGAGGAGTCTTAATTTTAGGGCTCCTCGATGTTGCTTATCTTTAGGCAACACGAGGAGTTTTTTTATTCTTCTTAGCCCTCTCGATGCTATCGGAGCAGTTTAATTGCCAAAATGTAAGAACCCATTCGAGTCGATTTGCTTCCGTCGACTCTACAGGTGACTATTATGAACACAGTTTAGTTGGTTCAAGAAGCAAACTTTATTAAGAAAAGCATGACAGATGCTTTGCCTATTTACAATTCCACCGGCGTTTTTGAGATGGCTTATTTGAAGAAGAAATAAAAAATATATAAGATAGTTTATTAGATGAGATAATGGCAGAGCGATTCGCCATTCCAGGCTCTGGGACCTATGACCCCATCGATGATTGTCAGCTTAAAAGTCATGTCGCTAAGCTTTTGATTAACGAAATATGGTCCTTCCCACTTTGGTCCGAAGGCTCTCGGCACAGGGCAAACTCGCTTGAGCATAATATCTCCAACTTTGAAGGTCTGACAACGAACTTTGGAGTTGAAGTATTGTGCAACCCTTTTTAGTGGGCAGCCGTTCTCTACTCCACGTCTTCTCTTTTTTCATCGACCATGTCCAACGATTCGAGCACGAGATGCTCATTTTGTGCTTAGTTAAAATTATGCCTTCGGTGCAAGGGGACCACTAACTCAACATGAATCATTGCTTCTGAACCATACGCTAATGCGAACGGAGTGTGCCAGTTGCCGTTTTGTGTGTTGTCTTGTATGCCTATAGTGCGAGTGGAAGTTCGTCGACCCAATTTTCTTTTGTTTTTGTTAATTGCTTTTCGATGGTGGATTTGATGATCTTGTTTATTGCTTCCTCTTGCCTGTTTGTTTGCGGATGATCCATTGCGAAAAGCTTTTTTCAATTCAGAAGCGCCTGTAGAAAAGTCTTTAAACTTGGCACTTTCGAATTCGGTTTTGTTGTCAGTGATGATTTTTTATGGCACACCAAACCTGCAAATGATGTTTTTAGTGACAAAGTTAATAATCTTCTTTGTGGTTGTGGTGGCCAGCAGTTTCGCTTCGGCTCATTTTGTGAAATAATCTACGATAACTGTGGCATGTTTAGCTAGCTCCTCCTTTGGCTATTAGAAGGACACCAATCAGGTCTATCCCCCATATAGCAAATGACCATAGGCTGGCCATTTGTGTCAGTTCTACTGAAGGAGTTCTCTTAATTTTGCTGAATCTTCGACAGCGATCGCATCTTCTGAGGTGATCTGCGGCGTCGTGATTTATTGTTGGCCAAAAGTAACCATATCGAAGGACTTTCTTTGCCAACATCTACCACCTAGTGTGGTCTTCGCATTTTCCTTCATGTACTTCCTTCAGGATTTGTGGTGCTTCGTCATCAGTCACACCCCTAAGAAGAGGAGTCGAGAATCCCCTTCTATAAAGTATCCCATCCTGTATCATGAAACTTGGCGCCTTGTGGAGGAGCTTCTTCCGTTGATTTTGATCAGTTGGTAGGGTTCCTACAAGCAGATAGTCCTTTATCGGAGTCATCCATGTCTCTAGCTCGACGATAGCCTCTAGAATCCAGTCCATTTCGTCTATACTCGGGTAAGTTATCATTTCAATCGGAACCAATCCTAATGAATAGGCTTCCCTAGAGCTTGCTTGCTTAGCCAAATAGTCCACCTTGGTGTTTTGCTCTCGTGGGATGTGTGTTATGGTGTAGTGCTCGATGACACCCAACAACTCTTGTACTTCAGACAGGTACGGGGCGAGATTTCCTCCACATGCCTAGTATTCTCCTTTCACTTGATATACGACTAGTTGTAAGTCGTTATATATGTGGATGGACTTTATTTTGAGTTCCTTCACAACTGTCAGTCCTACAATCAGTGCTTCATATTTCACTTCATTATTCATAGCCGAGAACTCCAAGCACAAAGCATAGCTAATGGCTTGCTCCTTTAGAGTTTCGAGTACTATCCCTGCGCCCAAACAGAAGCCGTTGGATGCGCCATCGATGAAGAACTTCCATTTTGTGTCGGTTTCTGGTTGAACTTCCTCCTCCTCGTCTCTTATG
Organism: Allium cepa; assembly: GCA_030765085.1. Lineage (NCBI taxonomy): Eukaryota > Viridiplantae > Streptophyta > Magnoliopsida > Asparagales > Amaryllidaceae > Allium > Allium cepa. The sequence goes on from CM060929.1 coordinate 979,348,733, forward strand.
ATAAATTCGACAATGAAGTCGGCCAACGCTTGCTCATTGATTGCTTTCCTCGAATGGTATATAATGTCGTATTTGCTCAACTCTATGTTCCACTTGAGTAGTTGTCCAGAAGTTTTTGGTCGGAACAAATCTTGCTTCAGGGGCTGGTCAGTCGGTACTTTGATCAGATGGGCCTGGAAGTATGGTCTTAATTTCTGGGATGCGATCAAAAGGAAATACGCTAGCTTTTGCAGCTTTGGGTAATTCTTCTCAGCTCTGGTAAATAGTTTGCTAATGTAATACATAGGTCGCTGGAATCTCGCTTCTTTCTGCTCGAGAGCTGCGTTAAGTGCGTGCGGGAAAACGCAAAGTAGATGAACAGGTCTTCTCCAACCACTGGTTTTGATAAGATCGGGAGAGTTTCCATGTGCCATAGCAATTCCTCGAAAGCTATTTGACAAGCTTCGCTCCACTCAAGGTTTTTCTTTCCTTTCCTTAGTGCATCGAAGACAGGTATGCACTTGTCTGTAGCTTTAGAGATGAACCGACTTAATGTCGCAACCTTTCCATTTAAGCTTTGGGGCTCTCTCTTATTTCTAGGGGCTTGGACTCTCATAATGCTATTATTTTTCTGTATTTACTTCGATGCCACGAGCACTCACGATGAATCCCAAAAAATTTTCCCAAGGCTACTCTGAAGTGGCAGTTGAGTGGGTTAAGTTTCATTCCGTATTTGTGGAGTATTTCGAACATTTTAGTGAGGTTATCGAGATGGTTGGCAGCTACTCGGGATTTGACTAACATGTCATCTACGTAAACTTCCATGGTCTTCCCAATCTTGCGTTTGAACATAGTATTAACTAGCCTTTGGTACTTTACCCCCGCATTTTTCGAACCGAATGGCATTATCGATAGTAGTGCAATCCCAAATTAGTGATGAAGCTGGTGTTCTCTTGGTCAGGTTCATGCATAAGGATCTGGTTGTATACCGAGTGCCCATCCATGTCCCACCGTTATATCCACCAGCTGATCAATCTTGAGGAGTGGGAAGCTTTCCTTAGGAAAGACCTTGTTAAGGTCTGAGAAATCAATACAGGTTCGCCATTTCCCATTGGACTTCTTTAATAGGACTACGTTCGACATGCATTCAGGGTAGGTTGCATCTTGAATGAAGCCACTAACCATCAGTTTATCTACTTCTTCTCTCAATGCCTTGGACTGTTTTGGACGCATGCTGCACATTTTTTGCTTAACTGGAGTGAACTTGGGGTCAATTTGAGAGCGTGGCAGGCAATTTCAAGCGATACCCCACACATATCAGAGTGTGTCCAAGCAAATATGTCCAAGTTGGCGTGAAGGAATTTGGTTAGTTCTGACCGCATCTTGTTTCCAAGCTGTGACCCAGTTTTCAGGACCCGTGTTAGGTCATCCATACAGACTAGGAAAGATACCATCAATTCAGCTTGTGCTACCCGATCTTCCCCGAGCTCTTCTTTCCAGGGTCCAAAGCCTTGTCGAATCGGCTATGGTCCCCAAACTAAGGGCGGTTCTGTAGCTTCTATTCGGAGGGTTCACGAATGTGGAGGGCCTTCCCCATATCCTTTCCTTTTTCCTTTCTTCTTGACTCATGCAATTCTGCAATGTAGCAATCTCGGGCAATGCTTCGGTCTCCTCTTACAATTCCGACTCCGTGTTCCATAGGAAACTTCATTGTAAGGCAACATTGGCCAGTGCTATTCTGAAGTCGGCTATAATGTGTCATCCCAAGAAGGCGTTGTATGCTGACATTTCATCCACGATCATAAAAGTTTGAATGAGGGTGACCCTTCGCTCACCCTCTCCGAGCTCCACGAGTAGGTCAATTGTTCCTACCAGTTGCTTAGGTTCACTAGTAAACCCCTGGAACTTTTCTTAGCACACAGACACACTTTTCATGCCAATCTTCATTTGATCAAAAGTGCACTTAAAGAGAATGTTGACGGAGTTTCCGCTATCAACCAACACCTGCCGAACTACAGTAGGCCCAATTCCTACCGTCATCATAATAGAATCAAGAGTCAAAGCTTCGATCCCTTTAGTGTCCCGACATCAGAACACAATATTGTCATTCAAGATTCTATGCATCTTAACTGGAGTTTCATCTTCCACAGCCAAACATGATTCCTTCAGAGCGTGCTTCAACGAAATTGCATATCGCTCCATTTCTCCCCAACTTCTTCGTGCAGGATGTGGTCCCCCGAATGATGTTCCAATGATGATTCTCTGGTCAGTTCATGTTGATCCTTCTTTACTGGTTCCTACTTGATTCCTTCGTTCTCTTGGGTGTTGAGGAGTTGTAGATTGATCAAGGTTTTATGGTATGTACTGCTGGAGTTTGTTGTACTAGATTAGTTCCTCAATGAGATTCTTTAGGTAGCATCATTCGTTTGTATTATGCCCGTGTGTCTCGTGGAAGCGGCAGAAATTCCTCCAGCGCTTATGCTGCTCGGTTGCCTTCTTTCTGGGTGGCCTTTCGCATTCCTCGGTTCCTTGAATTATGAGAAAAATGTTTTCCAGTGTGTCGCTCAGAGGAGTGTAGCCTTCGGGCTTGAAACCCCTTGAGATTTTTGTTACTGCCATAACCATTCTTCTTATTAGAGTTTTGACCTTTTCTCTCCAAATTTCTATCTTTCCCAATGGTTTCTCCTGCAGTTCGGAAAGTGTGCGCATTTTGATTCATTGCACATCGCTTTGCCTGGCATTTTCCAGCTACACATTAGTAGACTTCTCTTCCAACTCTTGTGCTTCCTCCAACCTTAGGTATTGACTTTCTTTGCGATTGTAATCTTTCCTAGTGGTAGGTTGCTTCATTTTAATCCACATTTTGAACTTAATTTCCAAGTGAATGGCATGAACTAATGCCATAAAAACCATGTCTTCGTTGGGTTGCTTACTTCTATCACCACAGTGTTTAATCTGCTAATGATTTACTTGAATGATTTGTTTCGCCCTTGGAACAACCCGAAGAGGGACATGACATCTTTTGGCTGCGCAGTATGGAGTCTGAACTGATCAAGGAGCCTTGTTGCTAGTTGTCCAAAAGTAGAGATAGATCTTGGTGGTAGCTAGTGAACAATATTGACGCAACCCCTTCGAGAAATATAGGGAAGCATCTGCATCGAATAGCTTCGGAGGCATTTTTTCCATCCATATTCCAACTGTATTTGTACAAGCGAGGCTTCGAGTCCTTTATTCCGTCATAGGACGGAATAGTTGGCATTGTGAACTATTCTGGATATCTCTTGTTTAGGATTTCATCAGTGAAGGGAGTCCTACTTGGTGCAAATCCCCACTCATTATCTCTTCTGTATTTACTCTCCCCTATTAATATTTAGCCATGTCCTCTATGTATGCCTTTGATGTCTGGTAGTCCTGAGGACAATGATAAGTCACTACACCAAGTGTCTACCTTTGCAGACGGTCTTGGTAAGTGGGCTAAGTCCTAGGCTCTCCTGTCTTCAGGAGAGCCACTCATGTTGGGTCCCGTTGGCTTGTGGTTTGTCTCCTTGGATAATTTTGGGAATTCCTTGCAGTATCAAATGCATTGGCATCTTCTTCTAATTTTTCGTCTTACTCTCCGTCTTCCATGTCAAAAAGACCATAGCTATGTCTTCTACGGGGTCTTTAACCCCGACTCAAACTCAGGATAGGTTGCCTTATGGCATACGGAGTACTTGCATTTCCATTCACATTAAGTCTTGTTGTCACCCTCTTTTGTGGCTATTTTCTTTTTCTTCTATATAGACCAGAAACGGAAGAATTCTTTAGTTCTACAGTAATCGGGGTTTGGGCATAGTTCTTAGAGTGGGATTTGACTGTAGGGTTAGAGAGTGTTAAGCTTATCCATCAAAGCCTTTTGCCTGTTCTCCAATTTTTGGTTGATCTCATTAACCATCTCATCCCTGGTAAAAATTTATGCTAGCTAGAGGAGGCAGGCACCCGATTCCCTAAGTTAGCGTCATTAACTTCGGTTTATTGGGGATTAACATCTTCTCCAGCAACTACTTCCCCTGTAGATCTACCAAAGGTAGTTCTACTTCTTCCAGGAGCCATTGATTTCAAACACGAATTCTTCAAGCAAGGATTAAGGATCTAACTTCTGGACCTATGAGACCCAAAGTAGATAGCTAGATCTTCAAGCAAAGATCGAGAATCTAACTTCTGGATCTATGAGACCTAAAGTAGACAGCTAGATCTGAATCCCAAGTTGGGGCTTCTTAGTGAAAGCACCAAAATATTGACATAAAAATGGATCAACACCCTGTTTGAATTTGAAAGCACCAGCCCTGTCTTGACAGTGCAATATCACAGATCATAGATATAAAGAAAGAACAGTAAAAGAAAGAAGACAGAATCTTTATAATGGTTCAGTTGTTAATGAGGCCTACATTCACTTTATAGCTTTACTATAAATTGATTGTTGTTACAAGAGTTGTTTGATTACAAAGCTTTGATTGTTTTCTAGCTAGATTGTATCCCCAGATTTGGAATCCACTGGAGAATCATAGTGTATTCCTCTAAAGATAGTTGTGTGGAGGTAGAGAGTGAAGAACAATTCCAGCAGAGCTTCAGCAACCAGTCCGGAGAAGATCCTCTTTATATCGTAGGTGGCATGCTATATATAAAGGTTGGAGAGTTTCTGGGCAAGGCTTGTCATCATTAGCTATCAGGTAGATTACATGCGACCTCGAGGGATCTTGGCTAGCAAAACGAACCAACATCATGGGTCGTCGGCTACCCATGGCCTATGGGTCCCCGGCGACCCATAAACGTGGTTTGTTTTGCAGAACAAATTCTGCCTCATTTCAACGGTGTTCCGTATCTAGTCCGTTTGATGTTTTGAGCGGGAGCATGGGTTACTGGCGAGCTAAGCTCTTAGGATTTTTTGGAATCTAGACTTGGAGATGTCCACATAGCCTTTTTTCATTGCTCTTACATTTTTTACAGTAATTCACTGGTTGTTTACGCTCGGGTACTGATTGAAGTAAACAGATGCTAATTTCTCGGTTTCATTGATCCCATCCGTTACCCTAGTTATATAGCTTGGCCCTTGTCGATCCGTTGTCTTAGTTTTCCTGGTTAAATCCTGAACCATCCCGCCTACACAAGTCTGCTCTGTTTTCTTTTAGTTCCTGCTGGGTTAAAAACCCAGATAGTAGTTTATAAATCAAATCACTTTCCAATTATTCACTTCAAAAAAATTCTTGAAAAGATAATATTCTCAAAACCATTTCACTTATTCGATATTTGAAAAACCTTTTCATTGCTTATTTTAATAATAAATGAATTCATAAATCATTTTATTTCAACATTCAGAATATATTTCATATACTTAAATCGATGATTAAGTATATATGCAAATATTTAAGGAAAACATTCTCAACATATGCTATTTGTGTCAAAACGAATGTTGCATAAAACATCATTACGATAATCCAAAAATACTAGTATAAGGATTCAACTAGCTACATTTAATATTTCCTTTCGGAAATCATTTACTATAACAATAGTTTTATAGTCCATGCCTTCATTTTTTTCACGAAAACGTCTATTTCAACAATAAATGTTGTTTTCAATACTTAATGTATTATAGATTGCTTTTCCAAATCATTTAAACTCCATTTTAGTTTATCACTTCCAAAATATTCATTTAAAGGAGGATTATTCACCCAAAAAACATAAATATGATTCCTTCATAAACTTTCATGTCTAATTTATAAAATTAAGTTGATTTCACATTTATAAAACCATGTTTATAAATTCTTATTTATATTTTATAAAAACTTCCATATATAAAACTCCCTTATTAACAATTTCCGTTTATCTCATTTATATGTCAAAATCCAATTACAAGTTAATTTACTTATAAATCTCATTATTTGCAAATTCATTCTTTTTATAACTCCATCGGTTTATAAACCTTATTTGCCTACAAGATTCATTTATAACTACATTTAACACTTATAAAACTCGTTTATAATTCCCTTAGTATGATTTATAAAACATCAGTTTTATAAATCTTAAATATAAACCATTGACAATATGTTCAAAATTCTTAATTTAACTTATTTTACAAAATAGTTAACTCATATTTCAAAAATCATATTTAAATATATTTCACAAAAACATAATTTTCATAACATACATATTATAACTTTTTATTTATTTAAAATAAATCCATTTCTTTAACCATTCAAAAATTATTAAAACATATATATTTTTAAAATCACTTTGAAATACTTTTTAAACTGAAATCATCATTTCTATATTTTAAATTCCAAAAATATGGCCCAATGCTACAAAAGTACTAAATAAGGGGATTCACATCAATCATAGCAATCATGGCATCCATCACATCAAATATCACATAATACAACATGTATAATAATATATGTAAATAAACATCAACCATAGTAAGGAATCCTGTTGGATCCCTCCAACCTGTCACCTGCAACAAATATACATATGAGGAAATATATACAATGTCCGCTTCGAGGCAGACGTGCGTATAATGGGCCATCCGCTCATACACAGGAATGTATAGGGTCTCATCTGCTTCAATCGGCGGGAATATATCCAAGTAGTAATAATATAGTATAACATCCAAACATCCAAATTATATACATACATACATACATACATACATACATACATACATACATACATACATACATACATACATATATATATATATATATATATATAACATCCAATAGTCATCAAAGCAGCATAATAAAAATATTCCCACTTATATGAAAATATAAGCAAATCAGAGATTGTGAATTTTACTCACTTTGGTTGCAGTCGCCGTTGCAGCATTTTGTTTGGAATAAAATTAAACGAGCGTTTAATTTTATCCAAAATTCTCGCGAGCCATCCAAACCAGTTCCATAACATTGTACTTTCATGTAAGAAACCAATGCAATTCGTTTCGTTCGATTTGGACCTCATACGAGCAAGATATGACGTTTATAAGTTTACACGATTTACACAATATAATTTTACAATTTTTATTATAAGCTTAAACGAATTCGGGCTGCATATTCCAGCAATAGCATAACATGGCCATCCCAATCTTTCTTCCCTCTCTTCTTGTTTGCGTATGAACGCTACTAGCCGAACCCAATATGAGCCCTCCTTCATCGATTGCCGCTCCACCACTGTTTTCCTAGAGATCGATCAACCACTGCAATTCAAACGCCCATGTCTTACCGCACCTCTGCCCCAAGATTCATGAACTTCGGTCATCCCAAAGCCATGAAATCGAGCCCGAAACATCACACCTTCAAACAGACATAGCCGTCGATCTATCACTCCATTTTCGATGATGGCCATTGAAGATGAAGATCTCGCAATGCTCTACAATATTGCTTTAGAAAGTTTTTGGTGAAAGTGGCTGGATCATGAGATTTTGGAAGAAGACGATGAGATGATTCTGGCCAATGAATAGTTAGTGTTGGCGGCAGTAGCTAATTAGGGTTAGGTTTTGTAAAAATAAAGAGAAAACGTGCTTTTATAGCCAATAATAAATCATTATTCACGCGAAATATTTCCCGACTCCAAACGAAGCGTACTGCCTGGAGTTCATGATGTTTTACACTATTCCGAACATAATGGAATATATATCGAAGGCCAATTCCATCATATAAAGAATATAGATTTTTGAATCGAATTATTTTAATTAAAATTACTTAAATAAATTTCTATGCATTTCAGCTACGGGCAACCAAACCGTAAGTCCGACTGACATGAAATTTGGAATACTATAATAATATACTATAACGGACCTAATGAAACTTGTTTCATCGAAATCTGAGACAGTGTCTAAAATGACTATTTTCACTCGTTTAATTAAATATTAAAATTTCTAATTTCTATAAACTGACTTTTAATTCAATTTAAAAGTTTGCTAACTTCATTCCAATTCAAATAGAATTTAAAACAATGTTATAAATCATTTTTATTCATATTAGATTCCAAATTCAATTAATTAACTGATTTAACTTATAATATTCATTTTCCAATATTTAAATTCAATTAAATATTCTAAATTTAGACGGCTAAAAACTGGGTCATTACACCAATGTAGTTGGAATATAATGAGCAACATTAATAAGAAAACATCATAAATATCAATTGTTAAAATTAGCATAATAGATTTGATATTCAAGGGGCGCAAGTTAATTTGGAATTATTCACAAAATTATCACTTAGTATGACTTTATGTTTAGTATGTATATATTGAAACAGAAAAATGTTAAATAATGATTTAGAGTAAGCTGTTTACAAGAAATAACCAAAATGTCTTGAGAAGTCAGTGGGAACGATATTAAGTTTGTGAGTCTTTAGTTACGATCCAAGAAATGATGTGAAAGTATCATTTTATAAGCATCAAAGTCGAATAAGTATTTTGATAGAAATATCAAATAGTTTGATTTTCATTCAAAGTACAGAGGAAGCTTGTGTTCATAAGAAAGAACGTTAAAAGGTACATTGATAAATCTGAACAATAAGTAAACAACACATTGCTAATTTTTAACAATGTACTTGTGTTAAAATCAACCTTATTTGTTTTAATACTCAAATTTGGATTGTAAATAATGTCTTTTGTAGTGGGTTTAAAAGATACTGGGAATGTCCTAAATCAATATGCAAGGACTCCTTATTAAATTGTTTAATGCGGAATATATGATATGAGTTCCTTATGCATTGGCAATAGGAATTATCATACATATTATGTTGTCTACGATATCTTGATTTGTTCATGTATTTCATACATGAAGCAAATATTAAATCCAAATTGATATAACTAGTGGTAGCTTAGAGTGTTCTAGTGTATTTGCGTAACATTAGAGAATTGTTTACAAAAACAATGAACTGCTTATAAGGGAGTGTTTGGACTCAAAATTCATAAGTGATACTGAGTATAATATATCAAACATAAATTGAAGATAAGAATCTTTAAGTTGGAAATGTTCCAAATAGAAGAGATTGCACCTGATTCATTGACTTGAATAAAGCCACAATAAAAATAGTGTATATATATAATAAATGCATAAATTTATAACTGAACTGAGGGTAATTCCAAATGTTGAGAATCCTACAGCATTGTTGTATGAAAACAATGCCATTATATAGTTCATAACAGAACTTAGAGCTCATTGGATGTCGAGAGACATGCTTTGAATTGTTCCACATGATAACGATGGTTTATTAGCACCGAAGAGAGTTAACTGACATAGTAGATAACTGAAACATAATAGTATACCCATTCATTGAAGGACCGACCCACTTGGTTTTGAGGAAGCCGATTGAAAAGGTTGGAATAATATTCCATAATTGACCCCATGTGCAAGTGGGAGATTGATAGAGTTAGGGGTATCCCCTAGTGATAATTATGTGATTTGTTACATATATCAAACCTAATAACCAATCTTGTCCGAGATCAAAAGTATTTTCTTTCTGTTATATAATTGATATAATTTGGTTATATTAGTTAGTTAATTTAATTAGAATTATGTTTAATATACAATCCATAAATGGTATGTTTTGTGATAGTAGTAACGAAGAGTTGTAATCATGAGTAATTTATCACAATAAAAATAAATATACAATTTTAAATGATCCTAACCAACATGCATTGAGATTGGATGTCAATGTATCCATTGAGACTATAGCATATAACATTCTCCAAATGTTGGGCAGTGTATTACTCATGGATGATGGGGGTACCTAGAGGTTACGTGTAGATAGTGATTGGATAACTGTGGAATGACTATCTCAATAGTTTTCTTATGGTTAATATAACAAAGGTCAAACAGAAAATATCAATGTGACTAATTTACACACTTCTCAACTTGAGAAACCATGGATCTTCAATATGAAAGCTATACTTTGATTATAGTCAAATCATGGCATTGAGTTCCAATAAGTGATCATAGTTGGGTCAAGTGGAAGTATTGGAAGTGAAGCACTATTCCACAAAAAATTCGTCACCTCGGTTTATGGGGTTCGCATCGTGGTCAACTCAATTCAACTCAAAGTCAAAGTCTCTGGCCAGAGCATTTTGGTTGATAATAATTGTTAATATTGGACTAAAGACTTTGTGTTTGGACTATAGAGTTGAATATGGACGATGTTGGAATTTTGAATTACCAAATTCGATAAGTCCGAAGTGATATAGTTTTGATGAAGAGAATTGGTGTAAATGTAATGTTACAACTGGATAACGCTTACTAACTAAAACTAGATTTTAGAAATTAAATGACAAATTTTGCCTATATGTCACACTACCTGCTAAGTGACGTGTGAATGTTAATATTTGAATAGTTCGATGTTAATCGCCGACTGAATTTACACCCGAGAGTCACATAACCTAAATAATGAATTACCTTTAGACCAAATGATTTAATTAGTTTATAATTGTTATAAATTAATTAAATTATAATATTTATGAAATATTAATTATAAAATTTGAATTTGATTTGAGGAATAAACAATATTGAATATATTTATAATAGTCATAAATATATCAATCAATATACGATATTGACAAGCAATTAAATTTGATTTAATTACATAATATTTATTTGGCTTAAAATGGTTTTAAGGCCCATCATAGGGCTAGAAATTTTGACTACAATGAGGCTATAGGGCGGCTCAAATATGGGTTTAGATGTTGGATTTTGAGTGGCGTTGAGGGAGAACTGGTATGAGATGTGATCCATTATATTCTCTTTTCCATCCACTATTTCGATACCTCCAACCCTACTTGAAAAATATGCTTTTTGCTACTCCTTTATCATATTATGGACTAAATTTATTCCCCCATATACTCCATTAAACTCAAATCAATTCAAATAGAAGGCTATTTGATAGCAAAGGGTCTACGGTTCTAGGACTAGTAATCTGATGAATCGAGAAGTTTCTAAGGGAGGAGAACTCATCATTGCAAGGTGGCCACGAAGGCATTGGTTTTAGGTAAGTGTTTTCTTTGTATAAATGATGTATTACCTCTGTATAAGTGTATATTTTTCATGTATATACACATACTGCTATTACTATATTGTTAGTTAGGTGAGATTCATATGGGTATTGTTGTTGTCGCACATTGATTGGTTATGTGTATATATTTATAAAATAAGATTATAATTGTAATTTCTCCATAAGGATATGATATACACAGCCGAAATTATTATTTTTAACTATTTAAATTTTATTAATTAATACACACAAACATGTATAGATTAATATATTAATCGATTATTTATATGAATTATATTAAACGATATGACTATGTCACATGAATTACCGATCTAATAATTTTGAAATGTACATTTATATTAAACATAATCTTCAGTAATTGAAAATATTTTTTGGTAATTATCTAATTTTTTTATTTAATTATTATATGAATTAATAAATTCATACAAAATAAATTATGATTCGAAAATTCGTTTTTATATTTAGTAAAATTAATATGATATCTTATAAGCTCCAAATCAAAAAATTAGGTAGTGTTTGGTTTATTATTTTTAGTTTTGGGTTTTCATCCATACAAAAATGCACACGATGCATTTATATTGTCGAAAACAACCAATTTAAAAAATGAAGTTAACTCACAAAATAGAAAATAACTTTTTTTTTCGCTTTTTGGAAAATAAAACAAGCATGTGAAACGATCCATTCTTCCATCGTCCCTCTATCCCCTTCGTCCTCTCATCCGTTTTTCTTTCATCCCTCGATCGTCACTTCATTCTTATCATATTTAAGAAATACTGAAAACCGACAACACAAAATTCATTTTTAAACCAAACACTACCTTAGATTTTTAAAATCATTTTTAATATTTTTAAAGTTATTTTTTAATTTGGTCGAAAAACATTTAATTAATAAAATACATTATTTTGACTTTGAAATATCTAAAAGAATTTCTTAGGCTATTTAACAATATTCTTAATTCTTTGAAATTTTAAAATTAGAAACATTTGTTACATATATGTTTTTATCTTTTATTTATTTTTGTTTGACTAATTAATTGTTAAAAAATATTCATTAATATAATAAAATTATATTTAAATTTGGAATTGGAATTGTTGTGTATTTGATCTGGAATGAAACTTATAAAACAAATTATTTATTCTGAAAATTTTACAGCTGTATAAAATATTCTAAATCATACTTGCATTTAATATTTATATTTATAGATACATGCATATATATATAATTATGTTACTTTAATACATTTAAATATATGTATGTTATTTATATATTTACAGAAAAATGGATTGTATATTATATATATGTTTATTATTATATGTATGTTTATTTTATTATACTATGCATATATGATGAGCTAACATGTCCATTGTGATGTAAATTCAAACACTTTATATATGGACATGTTATACCTCACATGGAGTATCGTGTTACACATGCAGACACATATACATATGTATACTCGCACATAAATTGAAAATAAATTGGGTAAATATTTATCAACAATTCATAAATTTAAATGAAATATATGATTTTATTTAAACTAAGTTTAGAAATGCTTTATAAAATTTAGACTTCGTAGGCTTAACTAAGATCCAATAGGGTAAATTTTTTGAAACTCACCCATAACTTTCCACTGCGGGCTGGCCCAATTCCAACATAGTCAATACCGTAATGGCACGTTCATATACGAATTGTTTTCCATGGATATACCCCTAGTAAACCGAAGTGGAACCACGACAAGGATCAGAAGCTTCCTTCTAAGCATCGTATATCTCTAAATAGGATATACTCTAAGTTAAACATAACTGGCCCAACAGTGAACTATGTGGCACTAAATATAAGCAACTCCCATGCCCAATAATCGAAAGCATACTCTATATTTGGAGTTGATATACCCTCATGGGTAAGTTAATCCTGAGATTGTACATCCTACTCTAGTTTTATCTATTTCTGGTATCTAGGGTTTGCTCAACATCTTTCACACAAGTCTTCATCATCCGAACATAACATGAATCCCCAAATAGATTCCCACTTCTTGAACTGATCACAAATCACTACATGGATTTGAGCTTCTATAAAAGTTCTCGAATCTCCACATAGATTCCATTTTCCATCGCTTCTAAAACGTAGAACCCATAAACTAGCTTTGAAGTGGTATTCGGTAAGTAAAAAAACTTACCAATCCTGGATTCTTCAAAACCATTCGATGAATTTCTAGTTAACTCTTCGGTTCCCTCAGAAGTAAGAAAAAGCTAGAGATGTTTCGTACCAATACTCCTCCCTAGGAATTGTCATTGGTATGAAATTGCAAAAATCTTTCGATAACTTCTTAAGTCAATATTAGGTCAAGTTCGATAACCAAATAATCGACTATCTAGCCAAAATAATTGCTTATACAAATCGCGATTCGTACACTTAACTCATTTCCAACGTTCCAACTTAACTATTGCTTGTCCAAGAGTGAAGCCAAGCAAGTTAGACCACTGATTGCATCAATGCTTTGCCTAAACACTTCATTATTGAATCTCACAAATAGATAAGTCTACCTCGTCAGCTTTTAGTGTTAAGTGTAGTATTAATGATTTCCATAAACAATAAGAAATCAACACGATTAACACATTTCCAACATTTTTCGACTTACTATTCCTAGATCAAGAGAGATCGTGTAGGTTGGAGCTCTATTTCACATCCCTACTTGACATCAATCTTAACTCTTTTAATAGATAAGCCTTACTTTGTTGGCTTTTAGTGTTAAGCATTGTTAATTACTTTTCAAACAAGTAATTAAACAATCAACCATCTGGCCATTTAGCAATTATAACTCCTTTCTAAAACTTTTATTTATACCTTTAAAATACTTGAAAATACTTATAATATACTTTAAAATATTTATCCAAAATATTATTTGAAAACAACAACTCTACAATTTTCGTTGAAAAAAGCGTGTTTTCAACAAAATATTTGTTTACAATTCCATAAATAATCATTAAATATTCATAAAGATCTCAAAACACTTTTTAACACATAATAATAGTTAGTAAGCACTTGTAAAAATAATGAAAAAATATACTTAAATTTAAATATCTTATCAAACCTTTTAAGTCCAAAAATCAAGTCTAAACGAGGCAGTTTTGCACAAGTGATGTTTTGGCCACTTTTCGAGATGTTACTTAACAATTTACTATCCAAGCTTTCAATAGCAATAAACATATATATATATATATATATATAACTTTATAAATATGATGAGAAACCCCTAGGATCTCTCTACAAAGTTTCATACAAATCGCTGAAAACGAGGCAATTCCGAAAATGCATCTATAGCAACTATCACTATATGTGGACTTTCAAATCCGAGTCCAATCTAAACTGAATTCCATTTATAACCTATGTTCTTTGTTCTATGTTCTTTGTTCAAGGTATTTTCACAAGTCATACAAGTCCATTCCAAGTCTATTCAAGACCATATACATGGATCACATATGTCACTTACTTTTAAAGTAAGAATCCAAACTAATGTTTTAACATAATTTAACAAAAATTCAAACAACATAAACACAATAAAAAATAAACATGTGTTATATTTTCATTCAAAGTGAGGTGTTAACTCACCTTTAATCCAACAATGACCAAGACTAAGAACCCAATTCCAAACCCAAGCTAGCATCCTACTTTACCTCCTTCCTCTCTTGCTTTTGCACATGCCTTTGCCCTCTTTTCTTCACAATATGCTCACCGCCGTTCAAGGAGGTGAGAGTATGGATTAACATCTTCAAGTTTTGGCATGGCGAAGGTGTTGTAATATTATACTAAGCCCTGTGGCAAAGTTTGAATTGATTTGGATTTTATTTACAATAATTTTCTTTTAGAACATAAAAGAGAAGGAGGAAGAAGAAGCCATCGATTTCCAACTCTAAGATTTGTAAACTTTTGTGAATGATAACTAAGGGTATGCCCTCCTTACATAGACATAGGAGTGGTTTTTCCTTAGTTCTCACTCACCCCCTCAAACATGTTATGGAAGCTTCAACTCCCATCACTTCTCCTTTATGCATATTACTCTTATACCCCTCTCATGATAACATCACCTACCCTTTAGAAGCTTCTTGAACATTCCAAACTTTATGAAGAGGAGAATATGTTAATTAGTTGCTGATGTGTTCATCGGATCATTTGAAAGGTGCAAAAGTGTTCGAATAACTTACGTCGATCGAAAATCTATTTATCGATAAATGAGGTCACAATATCGATTTTTCTTCGAAGAATGTATTTTTGTAGAAAATTTCAAAAACAAGTTTCTTATAATCATTCATTAATTAAATGATGTCTAACATGGTTATAAGATTATATTTTTAACACTTAATTATATTTAAAAATGTTTCGATATTCAAGGATGACGTGTTTGAATTTCAGGGTCGCTACATCCTCCCCTACTTAGAAAATTTCATCCACAAAATTCAAAAAAGAATGATAATCAAAGGAGATATACGAAATAAGATATATATATATATATATATATATATATAGTACTGTTGAAACTATATAGAAACTAAACTGCAAACTGAATTGCAAAATGAGCGACTCCACCTCAAATAGCTAGTACACTACAAAAGATATAGGATACTAAGATAAGAAGCAATACTAGTCTATAAGCAGCTCTAGATGGATCTCCCCTAAATTATCCTCCATCTTCTTTGTACTATCCCGAGCATCCTTGCTCCTTTGCACTTTTAACCTAAACAAAGGAACAAGCAAATAAATACTCAAATAGTTTTCATAATTTGTAACGACCCAGAATATCACTACCTTGATTTCCAAATAATTAATTAATTTTAAATAATAATAGATATTATAATGAAAAAAAAATCTTTTGAATAATAATTAATGATGGTGAAATAGTTTTCAAAATTATTTTACAAAAATATATAGTTCAACAAAAAACAGAAAATGTGACTGGAATTCATTTTCCAAATTTTTGACCTTTCATCGGCTAAAAGTTATCGAAAACGTCGTCAACTCTAATGAAAATATGTTCACGTACATTTACACGTTTACATATAATTTAGAATATATTTTGATATATATATGTATATATAAAGTTATAAAAATATGATATGACATTTTAAGAAAAGTAATATATATATATATATATATATATATATATAAGCCTTTAGAAACATGAAGGGACATAATAACTATTATCACTAAATGGATATTGGAGCATAATACAAGAATAGGGACAAGCTTGGTGAGGTGGCGCAAGGTGGTGGAGGGTAAAGGACAAGGGCTATTTAGGTAATTTACTTTTTTCTTGCTTATAAATAGCCCTTTCCTCCTTCATTTTTCCTTCTTTTCTTTCAATCATATTTTCCTCTTCCTGATTCAAATGGAGAAATATTTTTGACCTTCACGTACTTTTTTTTCTTGCTTATAAATAGCCCTTTCCTCCTTCAAATTTTCCCTTTCCAGTGGCTACAACTTCCATTTGTACTCCTTCTTCAATTTTTGACCTTGGATATGTCAAAAAATGCATTTCTTACAGACCTATTTTTGGACTCAGATTTTCTAGTCCGAAAATACCTCTTCTCCTTTTGACCATATCTCCCTCAAAAATTCCAAAGTAAGTGATTCATTTTTTGAAATTTTATAAAAAAAAGTTTTCCAAAAACTTTTCATTTAAACACTTTTCAAATTCTAAGCGTAACATGGCCAAAAATCTAAAAAAATATGACTAATTTTTTGTTTTATTTTTTTGAATTCCACCTTATCCGAAATACCTCCACTTCTCCAAGTCATGCCCACACATCCTTGTTCTTATCATGGCTGAGCCGTGCATGACCTAGGCCGAGCCTATTTCAGATGCAAGGGTCCTAAGTCAAGTTTGCAAAGTTATTTCAAGTTTTCAAAAAAAATTCTGAACTTTGGTGAGTAAACTTTTAGTTTTTAAATTCAAAGTTTTGAGCTTTTATATGTTGGTTAAAATGTGGTATAATTGGTTGGTCGATGTCTTGGTTTATTATGTGATTGATTTTGCAAGTGTTGGTTAAGTGTGATTGTAAATTAGACTTGAAATTGAAGTCTAAATATAGCGTTGTTTAGAAAGTTGTAAACTTTTTTTATGTGATGTAATCTTGCCTAGGTTTGTAGGTGTGGCATGTATGATTATGTCATGATCTTGAAGTTTTGTGTATATGCTAAGAAAAGTTAGCATCCTTAGTGTTAAAATGGAATTGAAATCCGTGTGTAAAACTATAGTCCTTTTTTTGGAATCAAAATGGATCCTAAGTTTTCAAACTTTATTTTACTTTTACAAGGCTTATTTTATGTTTTGGAAAAGTAAGTAAACTTCCAAAGATTACAAGTTTCAAAATAAATTAAGAAAAACATTTCCAAGATATGGATATCCATAGCGATAGTCGTTATGGATGCAATTTCGCCTAAAGTCCGATTTCTGCAAAATTTGTTTTTTACAATTCAAATTTTTAAATTTTTTAGAAACTTAACTATGATGTTTAGGGTAAGTTAATCAAGAATTTAATAATTATTTATTAATTAATTCGTTTGATAATTGATAACAAATTAAGTTTTAAACAAGGTATTTTAATTTTAATTAACTAAAGATCGGTTACTAATTAATTATCTTTCAAAGGTAAAATTAATTTTAATTAATTATTAATTAAGCAAGATTAATTATTAATTAATTATGAGTTAAGTATATGATTTATTTTTAACTAATTATTAATTAAATATAAGGTTAATTACTAATTAATTATTAAGATAATGTTTGATTATTTTTAATTATAAATTTATTAAGGTTTTAATTTATAATAAATTATTTATTAAAGGTTTAATTTATTATTTTAATTTTTAATTAAAGATTATTTTATTAATTAATTGAGATTAATTAATATTTAATTATTAATGAAGGTTTAAATTATTATTTCATGATAAATAAAGGATTAATTGGGGTTTTATTATTTATATAATAGTTATTTATTTTTTATTTTTTATTAAAGGTTTAAATTATTTCTTAATTTATAATTAAATTAATTTAAGAGTTAATGAAGATTAATTATGACTTAATAAAGTGTTCAACTTGTAATTAATTGTTTAAAAAAAGTTTTAACATTTAAATCCTTTGTTTTCCAAGAATCAAATTGTTTTTAACATACTTCTTTTCAAAATGGTTTGAACACAAGGAATTCGAATGTCGATACCATTAAGTAGAAAAATAACTGTGAAATAAACTACAATGTGAGTAGTTGTGTCATGTGGACATCTATTATCAGAATAAATCAACGCTTTGTTATACTCTAATTGATTTGATTGTTATGGACATATATTAGCAGCAATACATCCTCATTGCACTGTAGATTGGTTGTTTGGTTGTATGGACATATATGTTAGCAGAATAAATCCCCAATCTGCTATAAGTTAATTGTTTGATTGTTTGGACATCTATTTAGCAGGAAAAATCACTTTCCTACTATTATGTTATTTGGACATGTATATGTCAGTTAGTTTATATTGACATGTTATTCCTGATTTGGATTAGAAGTGTATTTACATATATGTTGACTTATGTAAATAAATTGTTGAATGACTTGGAAGTGAAAATGAAATTAAATGGTAACTTAAATTAGTACAATTGGGTTTACTAAGCCTCCTTTTGAATTTATAAAGTATGATTTTGAATTAACTTTAATTATTTAATCAATTTTGGGGCTTAAGGTTCACAAATGATTTTCAATTTATATAATTATTTCATAAAGGTATTTATAAATTATTATCCAAATTTTTGATCCAGCGGAATTCAAAGAAAGTCGGAACATCTACGTCAAGTAAAATCAACTCAAGAGTCAACCAAAAGGACTAGAAGAGGAAACCAAGAAAAACTCAAGACAAAGAAGTCAAAAATTTGATAAGGTAGTGGATCGCTTGCGATCCATATGAGTCGCTTGTGGATCCTCCTATCCTCTTGCACCATGATCCAATAAGTTTTCTAGGGATGTTCGCTAAGTTTGATGATATTCCAAGCTAGCTAGAACGAGAAGTGAGCATTTATCCGATTTCAACAAAAGTTTAATGCAATTAATATAAGAATCATCGTTAAAACAAAGCATCTAGCCATGAAATTACATGGAGATCATCTACACAAGCCAGGAAAGATGATCAAATAGGAACAAGCTACAAATACTCTAACTCCATGGAATGCTAGCGAGCCATGCCCTATGGATCGCTAGCGATCCGTCATATTGGGTTGGCTCGTTCTAAAATTTCTTGAGCATGTTCGTACCTTCAAATGTAAGTCTTTGATAAAAAGGTTCTGGCCCAAGTGCTCTTCAGCCTCTATAAATATAGTCCTACCTTCAACACAAAGAGAATCTTCTGAACTGGCCGCTGAAACTCTATGGAAACTATTCTTCACTCTTCTCCTCCCACACAACAGTCATCTAAAGGGTTCACTGTGATTCTTTAGTGTACTCTGACAATGGTGACTTGATCCAACTTGCAAGATTTAATCAAATTATAATCTGATTCAACCTATAATTGCAGTCGGTCAGTGACAAAAGTTATAAAGTGAACGTAGGGTTTATTAACAGCCGGACCACCATAAAAATCTCTTGCTCTTTACTTTATCTGTAAGTTATTATCCTTATTTCTATTTTATTTTCCTTGATAAACAGAGCTAGTGCTTTCGCACTCAATCTAGGGTGTTGATCCATTGTTTGGGTTAACATTTTGGTGCTTCAACTGATAACTCAACTTAGGATTAGATCTAGCTATCTACTTTGGATCAGATAGGTCCAGAAGTTAGATATCAATCTTTGCTTAGAAGTTTGCTGTTGAAAACCGATGACATCGGGAAGAAAGAGAACAAATTTTGAAATATCCATAGGAGCTGCCATTACTAGAGAAGAAACAAACCCTCAGCAAATTGAAGTCAACAATCTACAGTGAGGAGCTAACTCTGGAGATAAGGTTCGAGGATCTTCTACCAAGTGTGAAGTTGTCACTAGAGATGAGTTAAACAAAATGGTTGACGAAATTAATCGGTAGATGGAAAATAACCAATGGGCTCTCATGGACAAATTGAACGCCTTATTGACTTTACATTCACATGCTGCTCCAAGAATCATGGCAGAGCCCGATGTTTCCATGGAACAAGAAAACTCTTCCATCTCTGGCCTAAATAGGAAAAATGGAAAGCAGTCGTAGAAAGAACTGATAGGTGGAACCATAGGAATCAATATAGAAGGAAACACAACACTCCACCAACTGCGAGGCAACCAGCTACAGACTTGAATCTTGGAGTGAAAACTCAACAGGAGGATATAGACATGGATCTCTTTGACTTAGAAGATGGTAAGCGATTTGATGATGAAAAGTTGGAAGGAAATACCAATGCATTCAATGACGCCAAGGAGATCCAAACTTCCCCATCAAACCAATCGCAAGCCAACGGAACCCTGAGGGAGTGGCTCTCCTGAACGCGGGAGAGCCTAGGCTTTAGCCCACTCACCAAGATCGTTTGCAAAGCCAAACACTAGATATAGTTACTGATAGCTACCCTCAGATTATCGAACATCAGAGGCATATATTGTGGACATGGTCAAGCAACTAACGGATGAAAGTAAGGATATAAGGGATGATGAATGGGAATCCGCTCCAAGTCGAACTCCTTTCACTGATGACATCTAAATGAGCGGTACCTCGAAAAGTTCACTGTGCCAACTGTTCCATCTTATGACGAAACGAGAGGCCTAGAATACCACTTATATAAGTACATTCGGTACATGGATGGAGCGAATGCTTCAGATGCCATTCGATGTAGATGTTTCTCGGTTTTCCTGGAGGGAATTGCTTCCATGTTGTTCATCAGGCTTATGCCAAGATCCATCTCCACCTTCAATAAACTAGCAACAAGGTTCCTTGATCAATTTAGTCTTCACGTGGCATAGCCAAAAGATGTAATGTCCTTATCCGGCCTATTCCAGGGACAGAATGAATCTCTGATGTCTTTCATAAATCGGTTCAACACTGCAGCAACTGAAGTGAGTAATCCGAACAAGGATATGGTTTTCATGGCCTTGGTCGATGCAATTCACCCCGAGACTGAATTTGTAAAATGGACAAATATGATACAAACCACCACTAGGATGGACTTCAATCAAAAGGAGAGCTAGTACTTAGTACGTGAGGTTGAAAAAGGCACATGAATTAAAAAGGAAATCTTCTAACCTACAACCGATCAACATTGGACAGAATAATGTAGCGATGAACCAAGATATAAATAGCTCCAGGACCGTTGAAGGGAACGCATGAAATAATGGGAATCAGAAAAGGAAGAACCATAATTCTAATAAGTGAAATGGAAGTAGCAAGTGACTCAAAGGTTTGCAGCCCGAAGAGTACACCCCGCTCAACGATACTCCAAAAAACATTTATCACGCAACACAGGGGATGGAGGAGTACAAGAAGCCACATAATAAGGAAGAAACTAAACAGCAAAAAAATACTGAAAAGTATTGCCTCTTCCATGAGACACATGGCCACGACACGAATGAGTATCATCACCTCAAGAACTTGATTGAGGAGTTGACTCAAGAAAACAAGCTTCAGTAGTATGTGAGGAAACCACTAGATCTAACTAATCCGTAGCGCCCCAAGCTCCTAGAGACCAAGGGAACAAAGCTAGAACCAGCAAAGAGGGACCCAAACGGATTGAGCAGAGACTCATCATTGTAACGATACCTAAGGGACCCCATCCTACGTAGAAGAGTTGGAGAGAAGTAGAGCAGTATACAAGCTCATTAAAGCATGCCCCGCAATATGCGTGCTTTCTGATCGAAGACGGTACCCCTGCTAAGTATAAGAGAACCATGAATGATGACATAGTATTCCGAAATCGAGACACTTAAGGAATAGAAGCTCCAACTCACAGCCCTATGGTCATGACAGTAGGAATCGAACTTTCCATTGTCTAACAAGTATTGGTAGATAGTGGCAGTTCTGTGAATATCCTTTTCAAAAGCACTTTGGATCTGATGAAGATCAGTATGAAAGAGGTATCCGCCTGCCAAACAAAGATTCACCGACGAACCCAAACAACCTGTCGGAATGATTGATTTACTCGTAGAACTCAGAGAACGTGACCAAAGGGTCACCCTCATCCAAACCTTTGTGATCATAGGTGAAATTTTCGCCTACAATGCCTTCCTAAGTTGACCCGTTTTCGCAGATTTTAGGATTGCTTTAGCTCAATAATGACTGACTATGAAATTTCTGACAGAAAATGGCATCGAGGTGATCAAGGGAGACCATGGTGCCTACAACAACCCAGAATTTGACCACTTTAAAATATACTATTTAAAGTCATTTTAAATATAAATTAAGTAAGGTTATATTATTAAAATAATATTAGATAGGACTTGGAAAAAGAAGTATACATAAAAATAGTAACATTCGCCTATATCGATAAAAGTGACAAAATGCTGATTTTAGAAATTAAGTTTCAATGGTTAAATAAATTATTTTAACTAATTTATGAGTGTTTATATTTTCAAATAACAATATAAAAATTTATTTTTAAATTTGGTTTACTAAAATAAATAGTTTAAATAAAATGTCAAAATGTGACCGCAAAACATTTTGTCGAAAATCAACGTTTTGTCGATTAAAAGTTGTCGCAATATCGTCGCATCTTTATTTTCTTATATAGAAACATATATTCAAATAGTATAAGTATTAATTAATTAACTAATCAAATTCTAGAATGTAATTAACAAAAAGTAAGAACAAAAAGACAAACATGTCATTTCAAAGCAAAAAGTAAATATCAAATCAAACCAAACATAATTATTATATTCCATACTTAATAATTAAGTGAAAATGACATAGAGTAATGATTTGAAAGGTGATGTTAAGTGTTGAAAAAAATAAGGTTGCTTAAAAAGTAAGTAAATGGTATTTTGGTCTTTCTACAAAATATAATTTTAATCCAAAAAAATTTCTATAAATAAACATCCACTTTTTCACCATTTTACACTTCTTCTTCTTACTTTTTCAAAGCTTTTTTCCACTTTCTAATGGCTCCTTCTCTTCTCTTTCCTTATTAACTTTTCTTAAAATCATATTAAATCAACTCCAAATATTACCAAACTTTCCAAAGTTCTTATATCATCATCAAAACATGGTTTAACATCTAAGAAGTACAGAAATGATGGAGGTAGAGTTATAATAGGGCAAGTCCGAACCATTTGGAAGGAGGAAAGCAAATCGTGAAGCTCCAGAGCAAGAAAAAGAGAAGAAGGTGCTGCCGGAATCAAAAGGAAAGTCTACAAAAAAAGTTTGGTGAAGTGGAACTAATCGTGAGCACTCATATTTTAAAGTTACTAATTCCTAAAAATATTTCAAGTTAATTACATAAAAAGTTTGGTATATGTTGGATGATTAAATGTTTGATAACTTGGATGCAAATTGGTTGATTATGTGATTGTTTATGTGGTTGATAACCTGTTTTATAAATGATAAGAGAAATGATTATAAATTAAGCATAGTTATTTAAATAAGAATTCGAATCCATAAAAATATGTGTATGGAAATTATTTAGCCTCTTAGTGATTTCAAAATATCTAAAAAAATTAAAAATGATATTATAATAGTATAATATTATAATAGAAAATGAAATGAAAAATGAGTTTGAAATAATGAAAATATTGTTTTAAATGAGTTAAAATAGTTTAAATATGGTTTAAAACAAATTTGAAGTGTTTTGGACAATTTCCAAACCAATTCACAAAGTTGGTCAAAATCGAGCTCGTCGCGTAGTGGCAGTTCATAAATTTCGACCCATGACTTCAAATTAGCATAAATAATGATTTATAATTCGGATTTTTTAGAAATAAAAATTCTTTGGTCCACAATGATAATAGTTTTCCAATGGAGAAAGAAAATCAAGATTTCGTTAAGTAGATTTTGAAATATGTCCAAACAATGTTCTAAAAACATCGCGGTTTTGTAGTTCGGAATCCACAAAAGGAATTTCTTTATAAATGATATTTTAAATGATTAAAAATATAGAATAAATTTGTTAAAATGGTTTAAAATAGATTTGGAATGGAAATATGAATTTTTAAATATTAAAAAGTTATTTAAATCAAATATTCCTATGTAGCACATTTTGTAGCACTTTTATGCTGCGAATTTTATAACCTTTTGAATATGAGTTTAAACTTAACGAATTTTTCCTAGAATCAATTATGAATGCTTTTAAAAGGAAAATTAAGCATTTAAAAGATAATTTTGAATCTTATAATCAATTCCAAAGTTAAGCTATTAACTGAGTATGCGAAAACGACTAGTACATTTGTCTCACCTATAAGATCCGGAAAGTTAAAACTAGGTGTTTATCTAATGTTAGGGATGGAGCAACTGGTGCCCTGAACTTACCTGCCTATGATTTCTTTTTTTAGGCGAGGGTGGAATAGATCAAAAGGAAAGCCTGGATGCTCTAGAAGATCATATTTAAGTTTTTCCAAGATAAAAGAAAAGAAATAAAATTATTTGAATGTTAATTAACCACTTAACATTTTTTATTCAATGATTAGTACGAAGGAACCAAGATCGGATTTGGATGATTCCTATCTAAATAACTAGGATCAGATTTAGGTGATTCCTATTCGAAAACCCCTTCAATTTAATTTTCGAAATAAAACATATTGAAGACGAAGTTCTTCATGATGTAGGATTACATGTCATTAGTTTGTAGAGGTGAAATTTACCATATCTAAGGTGGCAGTAGTACCCTATTATGAAAATCTTCGATTTGCAAGAATATGATTTGAACTTAAGAAAGAAATCTTTGATTAAGATTTAATGAATGATTTTGGAATATTTTCCCTAAGTTAAAAGTTATATCTTGAATATAAGAAATCTTTGATGAAGATTTAATGAATGATTTGGAAAGGTTTTCCTAAGTAAAAGAGAAAATGATTTGGAATTATTATAAGATTTAAGAAAGGTTTAAATAAAACAAATGAATTGATAAATGAAGCTTAATGATTCCGTATACCCTTTAAAAGAAAATGGAATGAATTAAAAAGAATATATCTAAGAAAGATATTTGATTTAATAAAAGATGAAGTAACTTATTGATGATTAATATCCACATATGAACTTAACATCTTTTAAATCAATAATTGGCTTCGAAGGAACCAGGGTCCGAATTGGGTGATCCCTGTCCGAAAACCACTTCGAGCCAATGTATACGTCCGAAAGTGAAGACATGTTGAAGATGATGATTGTTGAAGACCGAGGGCCTTCATAGCTTGAGAACTACTTGTGGACATGCTCTGGATCACTTTCATTGTAGAGTTATTTATAGCAGTGGTCTCCTCATTGTGGAGATATTTTTCGAATTGCAAGGACTGCTCACTACTAATGGTAGTAGGAGAGTGCCTTCGATTTCGTTCAGTCCTAGAACGAACTTGTATGGACGTTTGTCTGACATTGTATTCGAAATCACATTTGAGTGGTTTTAATAAATGTATATCAATTGGCGGTGGAGAAGGCAACTTCTCTTAGCTTAACACCCTTTCTTGAGACATACGAGCTCAGGAAGTTATACTTTTCTAGAAATCAGTCGTGTGATGTGGAATAACAATGTGGCATTCAGAGATGTGATATATGTAGGATCGATTTCACCCTAGAGGGGGGGTGAATAGGGTGATGCTGTTAATTATAAAAATATTGCGGAAGCTTATAAAATTTTTTAAACACAGATATATCAAAATAATAGCAGCACAGATAATAGCAGATAATATATGCAGAAATAGAACGACATAGAATTTACCCAGCTTCGGCAAAAACCTGCCTACGTGCTGCCCCTAAGGTTTCTACTAGAAATTAAGTAGTCACACACTTACACACGTAAACTCGCGACACCCTCTACTGAATAACCTAACTCTACGTTCAAAACCCTGCCACTACTCAGCCACTGAGTTGCGAATTCTCAAACTACGCCACATAATTTGTGCCCTAGTCACACGACTAGAAATTACAACGGTTTAAAAGTAAAATAAAAATTAAAAAAATTAAAAACAAAGCTCCTAATTTTATAAACTAAAGCCTTTGTTAATATAACTCGTCCTAAAATATTACCACTAAAGAAAACGCGGCCCCATTATCTCTATCTATTTTGCTCTGTAAAAATTGTCGGCTTGGTTCCCTCTTTCGTTCGTTCCTTTTAGCTCTTGAAATTAGGGCTTTGTGAAGTCGCCACTTAATTGATGGTTGATGCTTCGATTGCTTACTTCAATTGAATCGTTCGCGGCTTCTCCTTCTTGATCGAGTTCGACTTTGATTTGATATGTAATTTTTTTTCTTCTTTTGCTTCTTCTGATTTTGCTCGCTTGAACTAGATATCGAATTGCCGATGATGTTACTTGTTTATATAGGATTCGAGATCCTTGATTTTATTTTTTTTGCAAGTTAAGCGGGGTTAAACTGGGCCCCTACCAGGTTTATTATTGAAAGACGGACTTACAGGGAGGAGAGCTAAATGACAATAGAAAAAAGAGCTAAAACACTACAACACAGGGGATACAAACATTACAGAGAGAGACACCCGAACAGGAAAAAAACCATAAAACACTACGGTATCCATCGTTCGAACTGACTTGCATGAAAACAATGCTTACTGTCATGCATCCCTTTAATTATTTCATTCTTCACAATCGCCCACACCAATTCCTTACTACAGCACTTCCCATCAAATACCCTCTTGTTTCTTTCAGTCCATATAACTTTCAGTAGCTTTTTAAGAACAAAGAAAAAGTAGTTCCTAACATCTTCCTTCCAACCAATCGCCCGCTCAATTAGCATCCATTGATTCAAAGGGCTGTGTAAAGGCAGCAAACTTTGCACACAACATAACAACCTGTCCCATAAGTATTGCACATAAGGACACTCGAAGAATAAGTGCTCAACACTTCATTTTGATGGTCACACAGCACGCAAGAAGGAAGAACATGCATACACACTCGTACGAGCTTGTCTTTTGTCATCAGCGCGTTACTAATTACCTTCCAGAAGTGAAAATTATCAGCAGCAGTAGACACACCAGACCAAGCTACCTGATACCACTTACAATCAGGCATAGCTTACAATCAGGCTACTTGATTTTCGTTTGTATACATTCGATTTTGTTTTGATACTTAAGATTTATTTCTGACTTTTTCAATTCACTTGAATAACATGGTTTTGAATTCTAACTTGGTTCGATTCTTTGATTGCCAAGGCACTGACTTTAATCTGTTTCTTCGATATTGAACTGGTTTTAGCTTACTTGAAATTTTGATGACTTCGGCCTTTCGTTAACCTATATACTTGTTTGACTTCCTTGATTGACTTTTCTTTCTGTGTGCTTCGGCACTGGCCATTTTTTGTGTTCACCCCTGATAGCACTTTCGACCTTGTTCGATTTTACTTGTCATTTCATGACTCCGGCCACTTGAACTATTTTGATTTTGGTACTATTTCATTTGACATAGATATGTATGTGTGTGTGTGTGTGTGTATATGCATACACGTATATTTGTATTTGCTCGGCTTTGGATTTTTTCGAACTTGCCACCATGGTTTGTTATCTTTAACTTGTACCTGTTGTTGCATGTGATGTTCATTTGAACTGTGTTTGCATTGTTGCCATATTGGATTGTTCCTTCGAGTTAGTGAAACTTATATATGATTGTTTTGTTGTCTGCTCTTCATGTACATGCCGAGTCTTATTTCAGATGCACTTATTCTGTTCACTGGTTCATTGTAGTTTGATTTGGGTTGTTGTGCCATTTACTGGTTCTCTTGAACTTCATGTAGAGGCTGCATTGTGCATGTACATTTGAATTTTGGTTATGCAGTTTTGGGTTCTATTGCTCCACTGTTGTCATCTGTGTATATATGTTGTAGCGTTCATTGTGAAGCCTGGTTTACTGGTGCATCCCTAGACTTGTTGACATCACTGATGCATTGACTTGAGTCTTTGTTGTATTGAGCTAAGCTCTAGTTTGGTCCACATGCTTGCTTTATTTGCTCTTGCACTCCTATATGCACAGTTCTAGCTTATAGTGTGTTGTGCTTCTATGTAGACTTGCTCGGGTTGGATTTATTTGAGTGCATTATCTTTATGTGTGCATTCTCTGACCTCTCTTGTATCATCTTGGTGTGTACTAAGTTGTGCCTTGCTTCTGTTTTGTTGTTCTTGCATTGTATGTGCTTTTTGCTTCCTTGAGTTTGGTTTGCTTTTGTATACTTCATGTTGATTTTTGAAATCACGCGTGAGTTGAATCCAGCTTAAGGCTCGGGTTTGACCTTGTGCTGATATTGTGACATTATTTTTATTGCACTTGAGTTGAACCCGGCGTTTTGGGTTTGACCTGTGCTCACCTGTCCCTATAATTTTATCAAGTGTATATATCGGTGTGCACAGCCTTGTGGCATATACAGTGACACACTATGTATGTCACAAGCTATTCGTGTATGACGAATTCGAATTTAAATGATGACGAACAACCCAAATAACTGAGGCAAATATTATTTTCAAAATCCAAATTTCATTTTATACTGCAAAAATATTTTATTTTCAATTTTACTGCGTCAATGTATATTTTTACAGATTGCTCAAATGCTGGATTCACATTGGAATGAAGTTGAAGATAAATACAAGTTGAGTGAATGAGTGATATGTAGTGAGGTCAAACGTAAATTAGAAATTGTGATGTAATCAAAATTGTATTTGTAATTGAAGTTGTGTGTGTGTGTGTATATATATATAGTGAGACCTTGAAATTTGTACTAATCAAAAATTGTAATAAATATTTGTTTGAATAAAATTTCCATTTGAATTCAAATCATATGTTATTTATTTTATTCAGCAAATATTTATTTAATCTATGAAAAATAAAATAGCACATTGACAAATACATTTAAATGAATATATATATGTTTATTATCATCAAACAAAAATCATATAGTCACATATTCAACAATCTCCCCCTTTTGATGATAACAAACATATATTTAATATTTTGAATATGTTAAATGTATTTGATCATTGATATACTCTAATTGCTCCCCCTATTTCAATGCTTCCTCTCTACACAAAGCTCCCCCTTCGTATATGCATACAATTAAAAGTATGCAAATTATCCTAGATGCAAATAGTAAATATTTGACTTTTGGTTGATTTTATTTGACAAAATCTTAACTTTTCTCTCCCCCTTTTGTTATCAGCAAAAGAGTAATAGTGTTAGAAAAAAATAGAGATAAAGTGATCGATATTAATACAACATTAAAACTCAATCGAATATAAATATTAAATTTCAATAAAAAATCAAATAAAAATCATAAATACTTTGTTAGGCGCATATTCCACTTTTAGAATGATGGGAATGATATCATCATATAAAACCATACAGTTGTGTTTATTTGTGGTATATTTATATCAGGAATTTGAATATCTACCAACCATGCATAATCGTTAGGACTTTTAAATGAGATTAGTAGTATTCCAATTTTATTTCAAATAAATGAATTCAAGTATCTTCTAACCACGAATAACCGTGAGGACTTTTAATTCGGATTAGAATCAACTTGTTTATTAAAAAATCAATTTTGATATGCGTTCCATACATGCATAACCGTGAGGACTTTTAAATAAGCATGGAAGCACATAACAAATTCCAAGTATTCACCCATGCATAACCACGAGGACTTTTAAATGAGAGTGAATACTTTGGATTTATTATTATTATTATTATTAGAAAAAAATGTAAAATGAAAAACGAATGATTCCTGTTTAAAGTACCACATATTGACAAACTATAGAGAATTTTGATGAGTGATGGTCGTTAGAAATATGATAGAAATAGAGATGGTCATGGAATTTTTACCAACAAAAGTTTTATAACTCTTGTTTAAGTTTCTAAAGAAATTTACTAATTATACCGTCTCGAGTCATAATATATGATAAATATCAACACTCATCACTTTTTCAATTACTATTTACTTTTTCAATAATTAGTAGGGAGAAAAAAGTGTTAAATATTTAGAAAATCAAATTTCTAAAACACCTAAGCTGAGGCGTAGTTTACAAAAACTATTTTCTGGTAGGGGTTTTGTAAAAATATCTGCCAATTGAGAATCGGTTGAAATGAAATTTATGCAGATATTTCCTTGGAAATATGATCTTTAATAAAATGATGTCTAATATCTATGTGTTTTGTTCATGAGTCATGTACAAGATTATTTGTGAGATCAATTGCGCTTTTGCTATCACACATTAGTGGTACACGTTTAAAATTTAGACCATAGTCTTGCAAAGTTGGTATCATCCATAAGATTTGAGCAGAGCAATCACTTAGAGCAATATACTCTGCTTCTGTGGTGGATGACGCAATACAATTCTGTTTTCTACTTGACCATGCAACTAATGAATGTCCTAACATAAAGCATGCACCACTGGTACTTTTTCTATCAACTAGACTTCCAGCATAGTCCGCATCTGAAAATCCTTTTAATTCAAAATTATCATTTGTTGAATACCAAAGACCAAATCGTGGGGTGTGCAATAAATATTTTATAATTCTTTTAACGGCTTTTAAATGAGATACTATTGGGTTAGACTAAAATCGTGCACACAAGCAGACAGAAAACATGATGTCCGGTCTAGAGGCGGTAAGGTAAAGGAGTGATCCAATCATACATCTATATTGCTTTTGATTAACTGCCTTACCTTTTTCATCATTGTCAAGTTTAATTGTTGTGCTTATAGGGGTTCTAGCTGGTTTAGCATATTTTAATCCAAATTTGTTGACAAGTTCTCTAATATATTTTATTTGAGAAATGAATGTACCTTTATCGCTTTGTTTGACTTGAAATCCTAAAAAGAATTTTAACTCCAACCAAGCTCATTTCAAACTTTTCCTGCATAACTTTTTCAAATTTCTCATACAACAAATTGTTAGTAGCACCATAAATGATGTCATCAACATATATTTGAACAATTAAAAGATCATCGTTTACATGCAGCAGAAATAGTGTGGTGTCTACATAGAGTTCAAGAAGATAAGTAATAAGGCATTCATACCAAGCACTAGGAGCTTGTTTTAATCCATATAATGCCTTTTTAAGCTTATATACATGGTTAGGATATTCATGACTTTCAAAACCTTTTGGTTTTTCAACAAATACATCTTCTTTTAAAATTCCGTTAAGAAAGGCACTTTTAATATCCATTTGTCTTCACTTACTTTGTAGCAAGAAAAAGCTAACAATATCCTAATTGATTCTAGTCTAGCTACTGGTGCAAAAGTTTCATCAAAGTCAACTCCTTCAATTTGATTATATCCTTTAGCAACTAATCTAGCTTTATTCTAATCACATTTCCAGATTCATCATATTTACTTTTGAAAATCCATTTTGTTCCTACGACTGGATAATCTTTAGGTCTAAGTGCTAGATTCCAAACATCATTATGCTTAAATTGATTTAGCTCTTCTTGCATAGCCGTAAACTAGTTTTCATCATTAAGAGCTATATCTATGTCTTTGGGTTCTATTTCTGAAATAAATCCACTATATAGACACAGATCACACAAATTTCTAAAGGAGGAACGAGTTTGAACACCTGTGATAGGATTTCCTATTATCAGTTTTGGAGGATGATCAGCTTTGAATTTCAATCTCTCTGGATCTAGATTCCTTCGGACTTCTTTTGTTGTTGCAGTTTCTTTTGGTTTTTCATTCTCATCTTTTTCGTTCTCCTCTTCAACATTGCTTTTGACCATTTCCTGTTCATTAATGCCTTCATCAAACTTCACATTGATAGACTCCATAATTGTTTTATTCCTTTTGTTGTAGACTCTATAAGCTTTGCTTCTAGAAGAGTATCCCATGAATATGCCTTCATCGGCTTTTGCTTCAAATTTTCCTAATTGATCACTTGTATTGGGAATATAGCACAGACACCTAAAATTTGAAGTAAGCAATGTTTGGTTTATTTTTGAACCATATCTCATAGAGTATTTTGTTATAAGCAATGTTTGGTTTATTTTTGAACCATATCTCATAGAGTATTTTGTTTAGAATCGGTCTAATCATAACTCTATTCATTACATAACAAGCTGTATTTACTGCTTCTGCCCAAAAATGAAAAGGTAGCTCATACTCATTTATCACAGATCTAGCCAACTCTTGCAATGTTCGATTCTTTCTCTCAACAACTCAATTTTGATGTGGAGTACGCGGTGCAAAAAATTCTTATTTAAATCCATTTTCATCACAAAATTTTTCAAATTCATAATTTTCAAATTCTCCACCATGATCACTTCTTAACAAAATAATAGGAACTCCTTTTTCATTTTGAACTAATTTTGTGAATTTTGTGAAGTATGAATTTTTTTTTTTGATTTTTTAGCCAAGAAATATACCCATGTATATCTTGAGTAATCATCAACTAACACAAAGCAATATTTCTTACCACCTAAACTAGCAATGTCGTTAGGTCCAAACAGATCCATATGAAATAGTTCAAGAACTCTAGAAGTGCTTACATTGTTTTTGGCATGAAATGATGATTTTTTAAGTTTTCCTAAGGTACATGCTTTACATAAATTTTCTGTTTCGAAATCATGTGATGGCAACCCACTTACCCAATTTTTCCTTTTTAATTCATGCTAGTATGCCCTAATCGTCTATGCCATAAATTTACTTCTATATCCTTAGCCACCAAACATTTTGAAAGGGTAAGATCATAAAAAGATAGAGAATATATATTACCTTTCCTATTACCTGAAAATAAGATTTCTTTTGATGATTTGTCAACAATTTTGCACAAGTCAGAATCAAAAATAACATTCATACCTTTATCACATAACTAGCTGATTGATATCAAATTGTGGTGCAGATTTTCAACATATAATACGTCATTCAAGGTAAATGTATTGTCACCTACTTTACCTTTAGTGACAATTCTACACTTGTCATTGTTACCCATTGTGACTCTACCACCTTTATACTTTTCTAGGCTAAGGAACTTTGATTTATCGCTTGTCATGTGCCTGGAATAGCCAGAATCCAAGTACCATTGCTGTTGTTGCTTAGCCTGCCAGCATACCTCACTTGGCTCGTCATCATCACTATCAGTTATTTCACCATGAAGACACAAATTTGCTCTTTCACTCTTACTACCGGTGCTATCACTTTCATCTTCATCGATTTCATCCCAAGTAGCTGCAAAACTTCTCCTCTTTAGTTTCTTTACTTGGCTGAGTCGATTTTGGGGACAGTTTGGCTTGATATGACCGGGTTTATTGCATTTGTGATAAATGATTTTCTGATCTTCTGGGTTGTCTAATGCTTTGTTTAATCTGCTCTTTAATTGTTGATTTTTGACCGGAATGCCATGTTTGCGATTCCACCTTTTGAATCTTCTTATTAATAGTGCTAGTTCCGCTTCACCATCATTATCATCTTCACTTTCAGTTGTCCCTTTAAAAGCTATTAATTTCTTTCGAGTTTCTCCTCCTTCACGCTCTTCCTTAAATTTCATCTCTAGCTCGTAAATGGTGAGGTTTTCGATGAGTTCTTGAACTTTCATTTGTTACAAATCTTTTGATTCTTGAATGGCAGTTACTTTGGCTTCAAAACTTCATGGAAGGAATCTGAGAATTTTTCGGACTATCTCCAATTCTGTGTATGATTTTCCAAGAGCCTTTGATTTGTATACGATATTGGAAAGTCGTCCTTACATTTCTTTGACATTTTCTTCCTTGGCGATTGTGAAATTTTCGTATTCGCTGCTTAGCATGGCAAGGCGAGATTCTTTGACTTGAGACGTTCTTTCGCGTGTCACTTCGAAGTGTGTGCCATATTTCCTACGCAGTTAGACAATGTGAGACACGATTAAATTCAAATTGATCCAATGAACAAATGATAGAATTCATAGCTTTAGCATTAGAATTTTGTAATTTATTTTCTAGTTTTGTCCATTGATCCATCAGTTTATCTATTTCCTGATTATCTACAATTATAGTTGGTGCTCTATAACCTATCTCAACAATATTCCAAGCGTCAGTGGTTTTCAAAAAAAAAATCATTCTACTTTTCCTGTAGGCGTATTCACCATTGAACATTGGTGGTCTAACTATGGACTGACCTTCAGCAAAAGCAGTATTAAAATAAGCCATTTTAAAAATTCAAATTTTTAAAACAAAAATTGGTTTTTGAAAAACGAATTTCTTTAAAAACAAAAGTTGACTTCTATTCCTAGCTTTGATACCACTTGTAGGATCGATTTCACCCTAGAGGAGAGGTGAATAAGGTGATGCTGTTAATTGTAAAAATTATTACGGAAGCTTATAAAATTATTTCAACACAGATATATCAAAATAATAGCAGCACAGATAATAGCAGAATAATAAATGCATAAATAGAACGACACAGAATTTACCCAGCTTCGGCAAAAACCTGCCTACGTGCTGTCTCCAAGGTTTCTACTAGAAATTACGTAGTCACACGCTTACACATGTAAACTCGCGACACCCGCTCCTGACTAACCTAACTCTACGCTCAAAACCCTGCCACAACTCAACCACTGAGTTGCAAATTCTCAAACTACGCCACGTAGTTTGTGCCCTAGTCACACGATTAGAAATTACAACGGTTTAAAAGAAAAGTACAAATTAAAAGACAAATAAAAACAAAGCCCCTAATGTTATATACAAATGTATTACAAAAATCCTTGCTTCTCGTATGATAAGTGTTATTCCATCTGTTGTATCTAAGAATCAAGCTGCATTCATCCCTTCCAGGAATATTATTGACAACGTGCTCCTAGTACAAGAATTGCTTAAAGGTTACTGTAGAAGTAATGTTACCCCTGCTGCTGCTCTCAAAATCGATATCTCTAAAGCTTTTGATTCCATTCACTGGTCATCGATAGTTAGAATCATGGCTAAAATGGGTTTCCCCAAAATTTTTGTGTCTTGGATATATGTGTGCATTTCATCACCTTCCTTTTCTGTTGTCATTAATGGTAGACCAGT
Organism: Allium cepa; assembly: GCA_030765085.1. Classification (NCBI taxonomy): domain Eukaryota; kingdom Viridiplantae; phylum Streptophyta; class Magnoliopsida; order Asparagales; family Amaryllidaceae; genus Allium; species Allium cepa. The sequence continues at coordinate 979,383,855 of CM060929.1, forward strand.
GGGATTTTTCAGTAGTAGCAAAGGTATACGTCAGGGAGATCCTATATCATCTTACATATTCCTTTTGGTTATGGAAGTATTCACTGTCATACTTAACTCTAAATTCTCTTCCAAACAAATAAAGTACCACCCCAAGTGCTCTTCTCTCCAAATAAATTCTTTAATGTTTGCGGATGACGTGATGGTGTTTACAAAGCCAGACATTCCTTCTCTTTCTGGAATAATGGAAGCTCTGTAGTCATTTTATTGCATGACTGGATTAACAATTAACCATCATAAGTCTTCTATGCTTGTTGTGGGTGTAAGTGATGTGCAGAAAGAAGTTCTTCTACGTTGCACTGGCTTCACCTGCATGGATAATGATATGAGATACCTGGGTCTCCCACTTCTTACCAAAAGGATTTCAAATGCTGACTGTTTCCCACTTTATCATAAGATCATTTCTGTTATGAATGCTTGGGTGAACCGACAATTATCTCAAAGTGGTAGACTTGTCCTTATTAAAACTATTGTCTTCTCTTCTCTGGTCTATTGGGCACGATCCATGATTCTTCCTATGAAGTTAATGCAACTTGTAAGGTCGGCAATGATTAGATTCTTCTGGACTGGTAGTGTTCATAATAGGAAGTTGCTGCCATGCTCATTTACAAGCATAGAAAATCCCTTGAAGCTTGGTGGTCTTGGTGTAATTAACCCTAGGAAGTGGAATCAAGATGCTATTAGTTCTCAATTTAATGCCATCATAAACAACAGAGATACTATATGGGTAAAATGGATATGGTTACATTATATAAAGACTAAGAATTTCTGGTGTATGGACACTTCTCAGAACAGCAGCTGGTTTTGGAGAAATATACTAAAATTAAGACATGTATTTCTTCCTATTATTCAATATCAGGTTAATGCTAACACTGTGGTTAGTTTCTGGCATGAACCATGGTCTAGTAAGGGTCTCATTCTATCCAAAGTTTTCGAATATCAACTGCTTCTGCAATCTGGTATTCATCATGATGCTAAAGTAAATGATTTTTTGTATGATGGAAAGTTGCAGTTACCTATTTCTAGTAATCAATCGATCAAAGTGATGTGGACTGATATCCAAGCCAAATTCTGCATTACTAATCAACCTGATGCTGTATTATGGGATTTGAAGCCTCACAGTGTTCATAGTGTCTACTTACATTGTTCTGCGTTTACTCCACTGCCTGCCACCAAGTGGTTTTCTGTTATTTGGACTAATGACTCCGTTCCTTCGCAAAACTTGATGATGTGGAAAGTGATAAACCAGGCTATTCTTACTCGAAGTAAACTAAACTGCATTGGCTTGCCTTGCCCTACCTTCTGTGTGTTTTGTGATATGTATGAGGAAAGTGTGGATCATCTTTTTTTTGATTGCCTTGCACTCAAGCTCTTATTGAACTGTATCAGTAACACCACTGGCTATAAACTTTTTACTGTTAGTTCGAGAATGGTGTGGAGTATCATTTTTAAGGCTACGAGATGGAGATGTGATAGAAACAGGCTGTTAGTAATTTGCATGAAAATCTACATGACAATCATATGGAAGGAAAGGAACGCGATTGTCTTTGATAAGAAAAGGAAGCAGATGGATGTTCTTTGGAATGAAGTTAAGACTACCACTCACAAACAATTGACGACTTGCAACAGAGATTTCCCAGACAGTATGATTATTGGATGGGCTTGACCTCTTTTGTTTCTTCAATTGTTTTCTCTTGTCCTCTGCTTTGTTGTTTCTTTTTTCTTTTTTCTCTCTGCTTCATTTGTTTGTACTCTTTTATTGTGTTGCAATAAAACTGGTAGGGGCCCAGTCAACCCCGCTGGCTTTGCCAAAAAAATATAACTCGGCCCAAAATATTATCACTAAAGAAAACGCGGCCCCATTATCTCTATCGATTTTGCTCTGTAAAAAATGTCAGCCTGGTTCCTTCTTTCGTTCGTTCCTCTTAGCTCTTGAAATTAAGGCTTTGTGAAGTCGCCGCTTAATTGATGGTTGATGCTTCGTTTGCTTACTTCAATTGAATCGTTCGCGGCTTCTCCTCTTTGATCGAGTTCGACTTTGATTTGGTATGTAATTTTTTTTCTTTTGCTTCTTATGATTTTGCTCGCTTGAACTCGATATCGAATTGTCGATGATGTTACTTGTTCATATAGGATTCGAGATCCTTGATTTTCTATTGTATACATTTGTTTTAATTCGTCGCTTGATTTATCTCAGCCATTCGATTTTGTTTTGATGCTTGAGATTTATTTCTGGCTTTTTCAATTCACTTGAATAACACGGTTTTGAATTCTGACTTGGTTCGATTCCTTGATTGCCAATGCTCTGACTTTAATGTGTTTCTTCGATATTGAACTGGTTTTGGCTTACGTGAAATTCTAATGACTTCGGCCTTTCCTTGACCTATATACTTGTTTGACTTCCTTGATTGACTTTTGTTTCTATGTGTTTCGGCTCTGGTCATTTTTTGTGTTCATCCCTGATAGCATTTTCGACCTTGTTCGATTTTACTTGCCGTTTCATGACTCCGGCCACTTGAACTATTTTGATTTTGGTACTGTTTCATTTGATATAGATATGTATGTGTATACATATATATATACACACACATATATGCAAACATGTATATTTGTATTTGCTCGACTTTGGATTTGTTCGAACTTGACACCATGGTTTGTTCATCTTTAACTTGTACCTGCTGTTGCATGTGATGTTCATTTGAACTGTGTTTGCATTGTTTCCATATTGGCTTGTTCCTTCGAGTCAGTGAAACTTGTATATGATTGTTTTGTTGTCTGCTCTCATGTACATGCCGAGTCTTATTTCAGATGCACTTGTTCTATTCACTGGTTCATTGTTGTTTGATTTGGGTTATTGTGCCATTTACTGGTTCTCTTGAACTTCATGTAGAGGCTGCATTGTGTATGTACATATGGATTTTGGTTATGTAGTTTTGGTTCTGTTGCTCCACTGTTGTCATCTGTGTATATATGTTGTAGTGTTCATTGTAAAGCCTGGTTTATTGGTGCATCCCTTGACTTGTTGACATCACTGATGCACTGACTTGAGTCTTTGTTGTATTGAGTTATGCTCTTGTTTGGTGCACATGCTTGCTTTATTTGCTCTTCCACTCCTATGTGCACTGTTCTAGCTTGTAGTGTGTTGTACTTCTGTGTAGACTTGCCTGGGTTGGATTTATTTGAGTGCATTATCTTTGTGTGCGCATTCTCTGACCTCTCTGGTATCATCTTGGTGTGTACTAAGTTGTGCCTTGCTTCTTTTTTGTTGGTCTTGCCTTGTATGTGATTTTTGCTTCCTTGAGTTTGGTTTGCTTTTGTATACTTCATGTTGATTTTTGAAATCACACCTGAGTTGTATCCATCTTAAGGCTCGGGTTTGACCTTGTGCTAATATTGTGACATTATTTTTATTGCACTTGAGTTGAACCCGGCGTTTTGGGTTTGACCTGTGCTTACCTATCCCTGTAATTTAATCAAGTGTATATATCCATGTGCACGGCCTTGTGGCATATACAGTGATACAATGTATGTCACAAGCTGTTCGTGTATGATGAATTCGAATTTAAATGATGGCGAACAACCCAAATAACTGAGGCAAATATTCTTTTCAAAATCCAAATTTCATTTTATACTACAAAAATATTTTATTTTCAATTTTACTACGTCAATGTATATTTGTGCAGATTGCTCAAATGCTGGATTCACATTGGAATGAAGTTGAAGATAAATACGAGTTGAGTGAATGAGTGATATGTAATGAGGTCAAATGTAAATTAGAAATTGTGATGTAATCAAAATTGTATTTGTAATTGAAGTTGTGTGTATATATATAGTGAGAGCTTGAAATTTGTACTATTCAAAAATTGTAATAAATATTTGTTTGAATAAAATTTCTGTTTAAATTCAAATTCTATGTTATTTATTTTATTCAGCAAATATTTATTTAATCTATGAAAAATAAAATAGTACATTAATAAATACATTTAAATGAATATATATATATATATATATGTTTATTATCATCAAACAAAAATCATATAGTCGCATATTCAACAATATATGATATGTGAAAGGTAATCGTAGCCTCGCGGGCCTCACACCCCGGTTATGATGGAATTCTATGTGGTCATATGTATGCTCACATTTCGGATAGTAGTGATTTGGGTTATCAGATGTTCTGAGCCCTAGGTACCAGATACGGCTGGGCCTCATAGCGGGGATGCGTGAAGTCTGAGTCTTGGACGTAAGCAGTGGATACAGATTGATCTTTCCACTAGTTTTCTATTATATTGGAAATCCAATCCTAATACGAGATTTAACGGTTTTGATTGTAGTCCCAAAACATCAATAATGACTTGCAAACATTTCAGCTACCCCTTTCTGGTATAATATATTCCATTCGGTATATTCCGTTGATCTTGTCCGGATATATTACCTTAGACTTAGTCCAGATATTGATACCTTATTTGAATAAGTTTTATTTGAAAAGTGTTTTCAAAAGAATGTCATTAAAAATAGTATCAAGTGTATTTTGGTATAAAGTGTTTTGGTTATCATAAGGTGAAAACCCGTCTGTGTTTATGTGTAGGCGTGGTCTTATGAGATACCCTTCTTTTTGAAGGTTTTGATAAATAGTCATTTTAAATTTCGAGTATCTCACGCTAGTTTATCAAGTCTGATCCGGGTATTTTTAATACTTGGGTCAGATCCGAGTAGTTTCAGGTTAGTTGAAGACGGTTGAATTTTCTAAAGGAGAGCTGGAGATCTTCATCATCGTATAGATGTATTCTATTATCCACTACATCTATTGCATTTGTTTTATTGTTTTCAGCATTTATAAGGATAGAAGTTTATAACTATCCTTGCTGAATCTAGTTTAGACTCTGATATTGTATTTTAAAATTTTCCATTGTAAAGATTATTATTGAAATAATATATGTATTCCATTCGTGTGACATTCTATTTAGTCTTTATTTTCTTTCTACCCTTAATGATCCGTATTTTCCTGCAATTTGAGTTAGACATGTGTGCTTTATTATCGATTCAAAAGGTATGAAAAAATGGGCCTTTATAGTGCCTCTAAGGAATGTTATATCGTGGAACTATGTGAGTCTAAAAGGAAAGAAAACGGGAAGAATGTAGGCAGAACTCTCCACATTCGTGAGCCTACCGAATAGTAACTACAGAGCCGCCCCTAGCTTGGGGACCATAGCCGATTCGATAAGGCTTTGGATTTTATAAAGAAGAGTTCAGGGGAGGAATTGGCAGCACTGATAGAGTTGATGGCGTCTGTCCCAGTTGATATGGATGACCCAACACGGGTCCTTGTAACATCCCCCTACTTGGAGGCCTAATTCTAACAGCTACGGATGCTGTAGTCACCCATAGTTATTAATCATCGATGACCAAATACGACGGTGCTAGATACACTGATACACAGATAATAGAAACATGAAAAAATTTAACAATTCAAAAACACATTTCCACATTCCGTTCAAAACATTTGATGTTCATTACATAATCCTAAAAACATTAACCACATTTAGCAAAGTATAATTAATACATATACGCCAAGAGCGACATATGAAGATGCCCCATTGGTTCATCAGAGTATACAATAAGGCTAATAAATCTGCCTTTACATCCAGATACACAGTGGAAAAAGAAAACTCTAAATACCTAACTGCCTCCTGCATGCCTCTCGAAACTTTAATCGCCTAAGAAGAGAACCAGAAAACCCTAAACTTCAAACTACTCAAAATCAATTTAGTACCCGAGAGTTTAAGGGAAAAACAAAAACTTCGAGTCAGACATAAAGCCTGGTATGAATAATAATCTAACACTCAACCCTTTTAGAATTCTATTGAGATCACGTCGCTTAGCGGAAAGAGTTTTCTGCTCACTACAGGATTAACCTAGTTGTTTCTTCTACACCTTTATCCCCCAAAATATAATTATATGTTCTTTATCATGTGAATATATTCATATATGAAGAAGCAAATATAACAATTTAACAATAACACTCCTATGGGTTTAAGGTCCTTAAAATACATTTCATATATAACATAGTTAATCTCTTTAACTTATATTTTTATCAAGGCAATACTTCTTCAAATTCACATACTTAAAGTCATTTCAAAACTCCTTTATTTTGCCATAGGTTTTTTATTTAAAATTTCAGTTTGGGTTTTAAAACCTTTCGAAACCTTGCTTTCGACCTCATAGGATGACCTCCTTCGGAAGCATAAAAATATATCTTTAAAACACTAGGCTTATGCCTTTCGAATACTTTAAAACATCTCCTTCGAAACCATTCAACCATGTTAAAGTATTATCATATAAGTATAGAAGCATAGCTTCGAAACCATTTGAAAGTACCATTTCCAATCCATTGAAAATTACCATTCGAAACCATGGAAAGCCCCCCTTTCGAAAGCATTGGGTTTATATTTAAAACATCATTTGGGTCAAAGTGAATATAGAAAAAAGCATCTCTTTCGAAACCATTTTTTAATTCAAAAATTATTGGGGAAGTTTGATGGTGTCGAAACCATCCTTTAGGAACCTTTTAAAACATCCGGGTAAAACAATTGAAGATTGGCTTTGAAACCCCTTTCGAAACCATTGCCTTCAAAACCCCTAACCTCTTTCCAAAGTATTAGAAAGCAGCTTATATTATTAAAAACAACTGAATCTTTCGACAACTATGATGTCTTCAATGCTATCGGAAGGTCATCAATTCATAGAAGGGTATCGACTTAGTCGAAACTACCCCTTTCGAAGACTTTAAACAAAATCTAAGTAACTCCTTCGGAATCTACTTCTTTAAAACACAGGCAGCGTGTAACATCCAGCCTTTTCGTACGATTTAAACAGACACACGTGCCAGTTCAAACCATACGGAAGGGCGGATTGTTATGGGGTAAATAAGAAAAACAGAGAAGAAATAAACAAATAGAATCTCACAGCGGAAGGATAAAATATAATAATAAAATATACAGTTTATAAAACTGTTTACAAAACATTTGATTCTTCTTTATACAATTAAATATCAGAGTTCACATACCAACAATATCAATGCAGCGGAATACAGTGTAGTGGAATAAAATAGTAGGTAGTAATATTAAAATCTTCGTCTTCGTCCTCCAGAGCTAAACTTCAAATCCTGAAACGCTCGGACTGACCCGAGCGAATTGAAAAGACAAAACACTCGAGTCAGAACTAAAAGATCTTATGTGAGTTAAATTAACAGAAATAAATATGAGTGCAGTAACTCAAGAGATGCTCGGGATTTACATCTCCTAAGGATCCGTTAAACTATTTACTATGTAGTATATTGCGCTATTATACTAGTGTCTAATTGTAAAATAAACTTACTTTTAAATAGCGTTAAGGGGTTACCCATATAGCCCTTAACACAGAATATATTCCCATAGTCTATACAGTACCGTAATCTCCCCCGTACTGGGCGTCGTCAGAGGGCACTCCATAGGTATGGTACCAAGCTAAAATCGTATAAGGCGCTAGGGTAGGTGACACGGCACAACTAGGCAATGCCAGGGTAGATATACCAATTACGCTTCCGGGTCGATGGTAACGCGTAGCCGCAGCTACCGCCCACCTCGAACAAACTCCCCCCAAAATCAAAATAGAAGTGGCCACTGAATCAATCCAAAGTCAAAGTATAAGATCGAAGAGGAGTGTCCGATCAGAGGAATGACCTCATTAACCCGTCGATCGCTCCTGTTTTTGCCACCTTATGCCAACTCACGGGAGTTGGGTCCACGTATTTACCTTACAGGAAACGTCGCCACCATCCTACTTCATTCTGGAAACTCCACCGCGTACACGGTTAGTCAAAGTGGTTTTCGGTATCGACAGAGAGTATGTCCAAATCCGATCCCGGTCTCTTTGCCAACCCATCGTTATTATAACACCGCGGTTATTTAAAAATAGTTTATACTTTAAAACCAGAATATAATCCATTTCAAACCATAATATTACGATATCATTTCTTTTTTTAAAACCCAAAAAGATTCATTTTGATATTATTTTTATAAAACCCAAATCAATGATATCATTTCCCAAATATAAATCTTTTCCAAAATTTATGCCACTTTTAAAATTTATAAATCCTTGTAACCAAATATTTGAATATTAACTTTCAACATAATACTTCGAAATCCATAGTTTTTAAAACCATTACTTTCAAAACTAAATGGTTTGGGTATTCAACAATATATAAAATAAGTGGTTTAACTTTATGGTTACTTTGTAAAGAAAATAATTTACATGGCTTTACAAATATGGTTCTTTATTAAAATTTAAACCATAATCACTTTAAGTTCTAAAACCCCTTAAATTTCTATGTGTATAAATCATTTGGAGTATTAATATTCAAAACTAAAGATGGAATTTAATTTTTTTTCAACAAATTTGATGTTTATTATTTAGTCTTGAATATTCACATAAATTCATAAACAACTCCCAATTTCTAGCAATTAAATATCTCTTCAATTTAATTTATACTAGAATATTCATTTTATACTTATCTTGGAAAAATCCAGTTATAAATATCATATCTTAAAATTTCCAAATTTAAACATTTAACATATAGTATAAATTATCAAACACCATTTTCCTAAAATTTCCATTTTATTCAACGGATTTATACACAGCTTAAGTTCAAAAGTTTAACATCATATGTATATATATATGGAAGAAAATTATTTATACAGTATAAAATTTAAGATTATTATAAACCGTATTCCATCCAAACCATAGAAATCTCATTAAAATAGTTATATATAAACCGCGGTGCCTGTATAAAATTTTCTATCCTATGGTCAAGTGATGCGGATATTTATCATTTCACTCCGCAATTTAAAAGATATAAAAATTTGCGGTTATATATCATTTCAAACCACAATCCCGAATGAAATGTAAAATGCATGCTAACTTGCGGTTTAATGATATCCAAATAAACATCCATTAACAACACATCCATCATCCAATCACAAAACATAAATCCATATCAATCAATAACAATATATGTTTGATAACAAACAACATGTAATAACTGGCAATTTTATTCAATTTAAATTTAACGATTATTAATCTAACAGTTTATATTCAGTAATAAATTATATAACTGTTAACTAGCAGTTTTCATGCAAACACAAATTCTAACTGTCAATTAATACGAAATAAATAAATTAAATTAACAGTTAAATTCAATAAATGCAATTCATCAGATATGAATGAAATAAACATGCCAAATATTCATAAATAAATTCTATTCATTTCTAAAATTAATTTAACAAACATAAAAACTTCTAATAGTTGTGAGTGGGTTAAAACACTCACCTTTTGAATTATAAATCGAATTTAAACCCGATTTAAACCCAAAAATTCGCCCGTCTCAGAATTTGTCCAAACCAGCGTCATCAAGTCTGAAAATCCAATACGATCCTAACAAAAAAACCGCGCGTAGAACGGATATCGTAGGAGAAAGTTATGCATTAAAAAGATGTTGAAAAACAAAATTAATTTAAACAAAAATGGTACACATTCACACCTCAAACATAGTTCCACGTCATCATCATCATATGCAGGCTACAGGGAGCGGTCATCCCTTATACGCGAACGCAACCGAAGTTGCCACCATCAACAGCCCAAACGCGCCCCCATCTCCACCGATGGTCGCGCCTATCACCCCCTTACGGCCCCTCGACCTCACGCCACCACGCGACGGTCACTACGAACACCCAAAACCCACGTGCGCTGCAAATAAACGGTAGTGATTCGGAACCCTAGTTCGCAAATTGCAAGCAATCTAACCGTCGATTCTCAAAATCAACCACACGGATGCACTCCCGTTCGTTCCCTCGTCAAAACCCAGAAACCGTTTTCCGATCCGACAACTTTTGTTACGACGATGATGTGAGGCCGAAAATGATTTGAATTGTTCTGGATGAACGATAGCTCCAATTGAAAAACGAATCACACCAGCAGATTACGGACATCGAGAACTATGATATATATTTTTTCGAGATTTTTAGGAGGACTTTAAATTTTCACTTTGTTTTTGAACTGACTGGATCTAGGGTTAGCCCCCATAGAAGAAGAAGAGAAGCTTGAAGAAGATGAACGTACAGCAAAATGATAATAAAAGGGAGGCTAGGGTTTATGATCGCATATATATAGACAGATAGAAGAAGGCTAGGTGGGTACGGATAACGAACGTGCTAAACGGTAGTTGGCCCAAAAAGTCCGTTCTGACCCCGGAACGAAATTTATTAAACCCATATATCCAAATAGGTATTTTAAAATATTCCGAACGCGATGGAAAAAGTTTCACGTCCAAATTTGATCGTATGAAGAAGTTATGCTGAAATCAATATTTTCCAAATTCAATTGATTTCAATGCATAAATTTCAAGGCGTTTCGAGTCTGTACGATCAAACGATAAGTCCGATTGCTACGAAACTTGAAACATTATTATAATTCACCGTTACGGATCCGATGAAACTAGTTTCGTCGAAATCCGAGTCAGTGGCAAAAATGACTATTTTTATATTCATTAATTAAATTAAAATAAATCATAAAAATCCAAATTTTTATTTAACTTCAAATATTGACTAAGTTTTATCGCCTATAAAATTCAAAATCAATTTCAATGATTAAACAAGATTAGATGTGAATTAAAAGTTGACAAGATATAAATTGCAGTGTTCATTTCTGCACTTTCTTATTATTTAGAAATTATAAATTTTATTCTCAAAACCCAATTATTTAATCTTATACTTTTATATTCTCAACTTAAATCCAAAACAAAGATGCCCTTTAACATGTCTATGTTTTCACTTTAATATCCGCAAATTCCTTTTTAATTCAAAAACGTACAATTTAACGTTAAATTCCCTTTATTTATGCAATAAATGCAATTATTGAATCTAATACTCAATTTAATTTATAGATCCTGCTTCCTAAAATCTATATCAACAATAGGTCATATTTTAAATAGAATTAGCCTTAACTTCACCTAATAGAATTTACTATTTCAACTCCCAAATAAAACTACGCTAACTGCACTATTAAATCAGTTAATTGAAATTAAGTCTACATTAAATCTTATAAATTATAAATGCAATTTCAATAAATTCATTTATGGATTTAGACTCTTCCTATACAGTAATTAACATTTTGTGGGTAATAAATAACCTTTGGATTATAATACATTTCATTTGTGCATTCTTTATTCCTTATAAATTCTCCTTTATTAACTAGATACATTAACAACCCAAAAAAATTAATTTAGATTTATTTCAATCTATTTCCACTCTTAACTGAATAAAATAAATGGTTAACCTAAACACTTGTAATTCTTTGATATTCAAATCCACTTACAACATTTATTAACAAAATGTTGTCATAGGTTTAGATTTAAATAAATAAATTAGATGAATAGGCAAACTTTGTAATTATCACCAATGTCCAAAACATATGCATTAATTACTACTTTATTATTAGAATTCACTTATTAATTTACCAGCTGCCATATTTTCCTATTTCCTATTTACTACCAAACCTCAAATTTAGTTATAGCTTAATAATACATAATCACCTAGGCAAAACCATTTATTACCAATTTAAGTACATATATTATCGACAACATTCAATAAAATTACTTATCAACACTTATTGCATTGATTTATCCAACGGTCACTTTTATTTAGACACTATTTATTATTACAACCAAATGTACAATCACCACTATTTATTTTATATTAAATGAATTCCATTCTAGTAAATATTTTTATTAATATTCACTGATTCATCATTTATATTGGTTTCTTATATTTAACTTATAACCAGGTGTGCAGATTTATATCATTCAAATCTATTGTCATAAAAATTAGATTCCAATTACTATAACAAATTACTACATTTTCTCAAATAAAATCTTAAAGCTTTTATTTTATTCTAAATTAGATTAGAAATTTTATTAATTTAATTCATTTAACATTATCAAATTTACCGGGTCGTTACACTCTCCCCCACTCAAAACTTTTCGTCCCCGAAAAGGAAAAAGAAGGGAGAAGGAAGAATAAACCAGTACATCTTATTTCAAATATTAAGTTATAACAATGATTTACTAAATTTATTTTCTTAAATAAAATATACCTGTTTATAATCATTATATTCTTTTATACTTAAATCATTATAGTTTGGAAAAATATTTTCAACCAAATTCTAAGTCCAAAATTTACGGAAAATTTTGGCAGAGTCTCCTTTGTATGGAGAGATTCTGGAGAAAATATAATATCAAAATATAACAAATATATTACAAATATTATCAAAATATTATATCCCAACACGGGAAATTATATAAAATAACGCTATAAAACGTAATCCGGAAACGTACCTATTTGTCGGGCAATATACGCTTATTATTATGGAACCAAAAGTAGTAGCAGTTGTTTCCATCACCTGTATTCACTTATATAATCTAAAAGGTTAAATATTTATATTAAAGTGAAATGTTTAGGTGGTTTCAACCATTAACCAACCAATCAGTACAACAACCATCAACCTTACAAACAGCATACATACACAAACAAAGCAACCATTTAATCCATCAAACAATTTGTTGTTTGGGTCCAAAACTTGAAATTTGTATAAAATGAAATTAACTATCAAGTGCATCCTTTACTCAACAGTCTTAGATGGAACATAGATAGATTATTTATTCATCCCACAACTTCAAATTCCTTACCCAACAACATAAATCAAACAATAACAATTCAAACCAACAACCAAATTACTTATTATACATTTATTTCATGCTTCAGGGGTTTGGTTTTCTTTCTTTCATTTATGGAGGGATTTCTTTATTTCTTACAAATTTTCATTTTCCATTTATTGTAAAATTCATTATATTTGTATTCCAATTTATTGACTAAGTTTATATCATCTATTTATACTACTTACCCTTACTTATAACTTAAGTTATACAATTAATTCTTATTAATAACAGTAAATTTATTGAATACCTTAATCACCTCAAGCTTCACTTGTAAGATTTCCCTTTACATTTTCTTACTTAACATTGCAACTTTTTATTATATGGTAAGTTATGTATGTTTTAAGAATGTAAGTGAAAATTTACAAGTTTCCTTTCAATTCCTTTTTATTAATTAATGGTTCACCAAACATATATTCGTTTTATAACTACAATTTCAACTTACCCTCAATTTCATTACTTTATTTAATGTTTACGTTTCTATAATATTTAATTACAATAACCCTCTACTTACACTTAATTTATTAACCTTATAACTTGCATTCCTATAGGTGAAAGATTTTACTTATTCATTATCTATGGATTTCAGTCATTTAAATTTTTCTACTTTCCATTATATTAGAATAGGGGAAAATTAAAACATACTTAAATTAATAATCCTACAATCAATTCTTATTTAGAATTTCATTTTATATACTTAAGTTCATATCACCCATTAATAACACTTAACTTTATTTTCAGTAAAATTTCAATTATAAACTAAGTTTATACCATTAAATTCTTATTTATAACAGTAGTTTATTGAATACTTCATTACTTCCTAAATTCCTACTTGTAAAATATTCAATTCTAGTTTTTATTTAACATTTCAACTTTTTATATTTGGTAAGTTATTTATGTTAAAGAAAATTGCAATTGAACTTATACAAGTTTAATCTCAATTCTTTTAATTCATTGATTTTTCAATAAATCTTTACCATTATTTATCAGTTAAAATTTTAACTTCCCTTATACCTAGCATTAATTTTCTTACTTACATTAGAGGTTTTAATCCATTTATTACTTACTTTATATTTCCCTAAAAATAATTTAAACCATTAATTAGTGGAAAATTTTAGAATTAAATACCGGGTCAAATTTCAATTTATTTTGAAATAATAGATAAATAACTTCTTACACTTATATATATCTCTAATTATATTTAAAACAATTAAAATTTTAGATAATTTCAAAATAAATCTGCAGTAAAATTACCATAGTGGCCTTTCCCCTTCGAAACTCGAAAATGAAAGTCGATGATGCGGCCGCCATCACCGAAATTATTTTCCAGCAACAGAGAGGAAAGTACAGAATTTAAATTTTTCCAAACTCTTCTTTTTAAAACATTTCTTCCGAATTATACTAAATATTTATGCAAGAAAATTTTATAAACCAAATCAATAAATTTCACAAATTCTTTGAAAGCAGATTTGGAAAAATCCCGGACTTAAGTTCTAAAATCTCCAATTTGATTTATCATAATTTCAACTTAGCTTCAGTTATTATAAATATTTTATTACCTAACACCCAATCTATAGCAACCAAAATATATATCTTTATAAAAATATTTTTATATATAGAAAATATAATAGGCAAAATTATTTCATTCACCTATATAAAACAAATATTATGTCAGTCTGTCCTACTAAGTGTTTAGAAATCCCTATTGATGACATAGCGTCCTATGCCTCAACCAGAATTTATAAATACAAAACGGAACAGATCAACACAATATCAAAATCCTTTTATAACACTAACAAATACGCTCTCTCATATATATACACTCAGCGACTCCCATAGGGTATTACTACCCTATAAACAAAGAGTCAAACCCCACAGAGCCAAGGTTTATCGCTAAACCAAAGCTCTAATACCAGATGTAACATCCAGCCTTTTCGTACGATTTAAACAGACACACGTGCCAGTTCAAACCATACGGAAGGGCGGATTGTTATGGGGTAAATAAGAAAAACAGAGAAGAAATAAACAAATAGAATCTCACAGCGGAAGGATAAAATATAATAATAAAATATACAGTTTATAAAACTGTTTACAAAACATTTGATTCTTCTTTATACAATTAAATATCAGAGTTCACATACCAACAATATCAATGCAGCGGAATACAGTGTAGTGGAATAAAATAGTAGGTAGTAATATTAAAATCTTCGTCTTCGTCCTCCAGAGCTAAACTTCAAATCCTGAAACGCTCGGACTGACCCGAGCGAATTGAAAAGACAAAACACTCGAGTCAGAACTAAAAGATCTTATGTGAGTTAAATTAACAGAAATAAATATGAGTGCAGTAACTCAAGAGATGCTCGGGATTTACATCTCCTAAGGATCCGTTAAACTATTTACTATGTAGTATATTGCGCTATTATACTAGTGTCTAATTGTAAAATAAACTTACTTTTAAATAGCGTTAAGGGGTTACCCATATAGCCCTTAACACAGAATATATTCCCATAGTCTATACAGTACCGTAATCTCCCCCGTACTGGGCGTCGTCAGAGGGCACTCCATAGGTATGGTACAAAGCTAAAATCGTATAAGGCGCGCTAGGGTAGGTGACACGGCACAACTAGGCAATGCCAGGGTAGATATACCAATTACGCTTCCGGGTCGATGGTAACGCGTAGCCGCAGCTACCGCCCACCTCGAACAAACTCCCCCCAAAATCAAAATAGAAGTGGCCACTGAATCAATCCAAAGTCAAAGTATAAGATCGAAGAGGAGTGTCCGATCAGAGGAATGACCTCATTAACCCGTCGATCGCTCCTGTTTTTGCCACCTTATGCCAACTCATGGGAGTTGGGTCCACGTATTTACCTTACAGGAAACGTCGCCACCGTCCTACTTCATTCTGGAAACTCCACCGCGTACACGGTTAGTCAAAGTGGTTTTTGGTATCGACAGAGAGTATGTCCAAATCCGATCCCGGTCTCTTTGCCAACCCATCGTTATTATAACACCGTGGTTATTTAAAAATAGTTTATACTTTAAAACCAGAATATAATCCATTTCAAACCATAATATTACGATATCATTTCTTTTTTTAAAACCCAAAAAGATTCATTTTGATATTATTTTTATAAAACCCAAATCAATGATATCATTTCCCAAATATAAATCTTTTCCAAAATTTATGCCACTTTTAAAATTTATAATTCCTTGTAACCAAATATTTGAATATTAACTTTCAACATAATACTTCGAAATCCATAGTTTTTAAAACCATTACTTTCAAAACTAAATGGTTTGGGTATTCAACAATATATAAAATAAGTGGTTTAACTTTATGGTTACTTTGTAAAGAAAATAATTTACATGGCTTTACAAATATGGTTCCTTATTAAAATTTAAACCATAATCACTTTAAGTTCTAAAACCCCTTAAATTTCTATGTGTATAAATCATTTGGAGTATTAATATTCAAAACTAAAGATGGAATTTAATTTTTTTTCAACAAATTTGATGTTTATTATTTAGTCTTGAATATTCACATAAATTCATAAACAACTCCCAATTTCTAGCAATTAAATATCTCTTCAATTTAATTTATACTAGAATATTCATTTTATACTTATCTTGGAAAAATCCAGTTATAAATATCATATCTTAAAATTTCCAAATTTAAACATTTAACATATAGTATAAATTATCAAACACCATTTTCCTAAAATTTCCATTTTATTCAATGGATTTATACACAGCTTAAGTTCAAAAGTTTAACATCATATGTATATATATATGGAAGAAAATTATTTATACAGTATAAAATTTAAGATTATTATAAACCGTATTCCATCCAAACCATAGAAATCTCATTAAAATAGTTATATATAAACCGCGGTGCCTGTATAAAATTTTCTATCCTATGGTCAAGTGATGCGGATATTTATCATTTCACTCCGCAATTTAAAAGATATAAAAATTTGCGGTTATATATCATTTCAAACCACAATCCCAAATGAAATGTAAAATGCATGCTAACTTGCGGTTTAATGATATCCAAATAAACATCCATTAACAACACATCCATCATCCAATCACAAAACATAAATCCATATCAATCAATAACAATATATGTTTGATAACAAACAACATGTAATAACTGGCAATTTTATTCAATTTAAATTTAACGACTATTAATCTAACAGTTTATATTCAGTAATAAATTATATAACTGTTAACTAGCAGTTTTCATGCAAACACAAATTCTAACTGTCAATTAATACGAAATAAATAAATTAAATTAACAGTTAAATTCAATAAATGCAATTCATCAGATATGAATGAAATAAACATGCCAAATATTCATAAATGAATTCTATTCATTTCTAAAATTAATTTAACAAACATAAAAACTTCTAATAGTTGTGAGTGGGTTAAAACACTCACCTTTTGAATTATAAATCGAATTTAAACCCGATTTAAACCCAAAAATTCGCCCGTCTCAGAATTTGTCCAAACCAGCGTCATCAAGTCTGAAAATCCAATACGATCCTAACAAAAAAAACCGCGCGTAGAACGGATATCGTAGGAGAAAGTTATGCATTAAAACAATGTTGAAAAACAAAGTTAATTTAAACAAAAATGGTACACATTCACACCTCAAACATAGTTCCACGTCATCGTCATCATATGCAGGCTACAGGGAGCGGTCATCCCTTATACGCGAACGCAACCGAAGTTGCCACCATCAACAGCCCAAACGCGCCTCCATCTCCACCGATGGCCGCGCCTATCACCCCCTTACGGCCCCTCGACCTCACGCCACCACGCGACGGTCACTACGAACACCCAAAACCCACGTGCGCTGCAAATAAACGGTAGTGATTCGGAACCCTAGTTCGCAAATTGCAAGCAATCTAACCGTCGATTCTCAAAATCAACCACACGGATGCACTCCCCTTCGTTCCCTCGTCAAAACCCAGAAACCGTTTTCCGATCCGACAACTTTTGTTACGACGATGATGTGAGGCCGAAAATGATTTGAATTGTTCTGGATGAACGATAGCTCCAATTGAAAAACGAATCACACCAGCAGATTACGGACATCGAGAACTATGATATATATTTTTTCGAGATTTTTAGGAGGACTTTAAATTTTCACTTTGTTTTTGAACTGACTGGATCTAGGGTTAGCCCCCATTGAAGAAGAAGAGAAGCTTGAAGAAGATGAACGTACAGCAAAATGATAATAAAAGGGAGGTTAGGGTTTATGATCGCATATATATAGACAGATAGAAGAAGGCTAGGTGGGTACGGATAACGAACGTGCTAAACGGTAGTTGGCCCAAAAAGCCCGTTCTGACCCCGGAACGAAATTTATTAAACCCATATATCCAAATAGGTATTTTAAAATATTCCGAACGCGATGGAAAAAGTTTCACGTCCAAATTTGATCGTATGAAGAAGTTATGCTGAAATCAATATTTTCCAAATTCAATTGATTTCAATGCATAAATTTCAAGGCGTTTCGAGTCTGTACGATCAAACGATAAGTCCGATTGCTACGAAACTTGAAACATTATTATAATTCACCGTTACGGATCCGATGAAACTAGTTTCGTCGAAATCCGAGTCAGTGGTAAAAATGACTATTTTTATATTCATTAATTAAATTAAAATAAATCATAAAAATCCAAATTTTTATTTAACTTCAAATATTGACTAAGTTTTATCGCCTATAAAATTCAAAATCAATTTCAATGATTAAACAAGTTTAGATGTGAATTAAAAGTTGACAAGATATAAATTGCAGTGTTCATTTCTGCACTTTCTTATTATTTAGAAATTATAAATTTTATTCTCAAAACCCAATTATTTAATCTTATACTTTTATATTCTCAACTTAAATCCAAAACAAAGATGCCCTTTAACATGTCTATGTTTTCACTTTAATATCCGCAAATTCCTTTTTAATTCAAAAACGTACAATTTAACGTTAAATTCCCTTTATTTATGCAATAAATGCAATTATTGAATCTAATACTCAATTTAATTTATAGATCCTGCTTCCTAAAATCTATATCAACAATAGGTCAAATTTTAAATAGAATTAGCCTTAACTTCACCTAATAGAATTTACTATTTCAACTCCCAAATAAAACTACGCTAACTGCACTATTAAATCAGTTAATTGAAATTAAGTCTACATTAAATCTTATAAATTATAAATGCAATTTCAATAAATTCATTTATGGATTTAGACTCTTCCTATACAGTAATTAACATTTTGTGGGTAATAAATAACCTTTGGATTATAATACATTTCATTTGTGCATTCTTTATTCCTTATAAATTCTCCTTTATTAACTAGACACATTAACAACCCAAAAAAATTAATTTAGATTTATTTCAATCTATTTCCACTCTTAACTGAATAAAATAAATGGTTAACCTAAACACTTGTAATTCTTTGATATTCAAATCCACTTACAACATTTATTAACAAAATGTTGCCATAGGTTTAGATTTAAATAAATAAATTAGATGAATAGGCAAACTTTGTAATTGTCACCAATGTCCAAAACATATGCATTAATTACTACTTTATTATTAGAATTCACTTATTAATTTACCAGCTGCCATATTTTCCTTATTTCCTATTTACTACCAAACCTCAAATTTAGTTATAGCTTAATAATACATAATCACCTAGGCAAAACCATTTATTACCAATTTAAGTACATATATTATCGACAACATTCAATAAAATTACTTATCAACACTTATTGCATTGATTTATCCAACGGTCACTTTTATTTAGACACTATTTATTATTACAACCAAATGTAAAATCACCACTATTTATTTTATATTAAATGAATTCCATTCTAGTAAATATTTTTATTAATATTCACTGATTCATCATTTATATTGGTTTCTTATATTTAACTTATAACCAGGTGTGCAGATTTACATCATTCAAATCTATTGTCATAAAAATTAGATTCCAATTACTATAACAAATTACTACATTTTCTCAAATAAAATCTTAAAGCTTTTATTTTATTCTAAATTAGATTAGAAATTTTATTAATTTAATTCATTTAACATTATCAAATTTACCGGGTCGTTACACAGCGACTCTCTTTCAAAAGCCTCTTTTGGAAATACCTTTCACAACCAAAGGTTTCGACTAGGTCGAACCCCTTTTATAAATAGGCAAGCTATTTTCTTTCAAAACAAAAAAAAAACAAAGGAACCAACCCCTTCGAAAGCTACCCTTCGAAACCCTACCTTTCGCCTTTCTCCAATCCACTGCGTACCATCGAAATGATACCATGTGTATTGGTTTCGACCTAGAAGGTTACAACTAGGTTGGAGGCGAAAGCTCTGGGCGAAAGGTCTTCTTAAAGAAGGCGGAAGCCACTTTTCTGGGAAAAAGACCATTTTTACCAAATAAAGTAAACGTTTTGTAACAAACTCTCCTACTTCTAAAAAGTTGATTGGCTATCATAAACTTTTAAATAATTTGGCTAATACTTGCTGCATTTTCTCAGACCCAAAAACATGATAACTTTTAATAATTAATCCCCTCCTTTTAGCAGAACGATTAAATCGTTTAGGTACTCTTTTCAAAATAATTTAATTTCCATATTAAATCACTTCGTAAAAAATCTCAAAAATTATAGAAATTCACTTTAATCATGTTATCTAACATGTTAAAATTTCAGATCCAAATTCTCAACATATTTTCCAAAATAAATTTATAAACCCAAATAACTATATTTTCCTTTGAAAATTCATAATTAATTCTCTACGACTTGGAAAATTATAAAAATTGAAACCCAACTCCAAAATCATGTTTTACATAACATAAAAAATTTCCATGGTGTTTAAAAATAATTTGATCCTAGTTTCACCCTAAAACCATGCATATAGCATTTAAACAATCTTGTTTAAACCAATTAAATCATAAATCAAGCATATCATCATTCAATATATCATAAAAACAGATTTACCCTTAAATCCGAACCCATATATTATAAAACCAAAATAGAGATGTAGTGATTATTATTCACCTTAGATTGGATAAGGAAATTAAAGATTGATTGAGATTGATTTCTTCTACCTTGAATCCTAAGCTTTACTAGAATTTCTCTTCTTTCTTCCTAGTGGCTGGCCTTGCTCTTTCTTACAGTTATAATTTTTGCTTGTGATAAAAAAGAACGGGTATAGATAAGGGAAATAGTATAAGGGTGGGGAATATGGGTGACAATTTAACCTAATGCCCTTATGTTTATTTAGCAACACTTAATCGTTTATAAGTTCATTTAATTTAAATAAATACAGCCACTACATATTTATTAATCAACCTCAATCTTCTTATCTACATTATTATATTTAATTTATTCCAATTAAACCCCTGAATAATGTTAATAAAAATTAGGGGGTTACAGGTTCCCCTCCTTAACTAATTTCATCCCCGAAATTCGATAAGGACTAACTAGCAAACATAGAAATCATTTGTAACTCCTTAACATCCATACTAGCCTACCCTACTAGCAACTAATCTATATAAATCTAATATAGACATACCATCAAAGCAGATCAAGATAAGCATCTCGAATCTTGTACTTTGTCTTTCAAGTACAGTCCTTCTTGTTGTCGCTCCACTGAACTTTCACCAACTTGACTGTCTTGGTCGTCAATATTTTCTCATCTCTCGCCATAACCCTAACTGGTTGTCTAACAAAAGTCAAATCAGCTCTACTGCCTAATCCTCCAACTCTGTCTGAGGAATAGTAGCCTCTGGATCACGCACATACTTGCGAAAATGAGACATATGGAATACATTATAAGCACCTGCCAAACTGCTCGGCAACTCAACTCTGTATACGAGCTTTCCAATCCTTTCTATAATCTGGAATAGCCCAACATATCTCAGGGATAAGTTTCCTGACTTTCCAAATCGTACCACCCACTTCGTCAATGACACCTTAATGAAAACTCCGTCTCCCACTAAGAATTAAAGGTCTTTACGCCCCTTATCTGTGTAACTCTTCTTCCTGGATTGAGCTTCCTTCATCCGTCCTTGGTTTAACTCAATATTTTTTAATGCCTCTCTAACCAAATCCGGACCTAAGACCAATATGTCTCCAGTCTCCAACCAACACACTGGTGATTTGCATGGCCTTCCCTACAAAGCTTCAAAAGGCACCATTCCTATACTAGTCTGATAACTATTATTATAGGAAAACTCAATCAGATGTAGGTGATGTTCCCAAGATCCACCAAAGTCCAATACAAAAGCTCCCAATAAATCCTCGAGTACCTTGTTGACTCTCTCTGTCTGCCCATCCATCTGCGGGTAATTGTTGTACTCATCTTGAACTTGGTACCTAATACTTCCTGTAGACTTCTCCAAAACTCTTAAGTGATTAATGCATCTCTGTCGCTGACTATGCTACTAGGAATCCGATGAAGTCTAACTATGTTCTTCCTGAACAACTTAGCCAAAAAAGGTGTCATTCTAGTTGACTTGGTTGGAATGAAACGGGCAGTCTTAGTCAACCTATCTATTATAAACCATATGCTTTCATCTTCCTTGTTTGACCTCGGCAACCCGTCTATAAAATCCATTGATATCGAATCCGATTTACAGATTGGAAAAGCTAAAGGCTGAAGTAATCTACTTGTTTTTTATGTTCGACCTTTACTTGTTGACAGTTAACACACTGTCTAACCCACAAGCCAACATCCCTCTTCATGCCTTCCCAATAGAAGCTCCTCTTTATATCTTGATACATCTTTGTCCCTCCAGTAAACCTCAATCGATGACATTCTTCAAAACTTCCCTACTTAAGTTTTCTACAATCGGAACGCATAACAGTCCCTTCTTTCTCAACCATCCTCTTTGGTCAAGATGAAAATCCTTTAGGTCATCAATCTTTGTTTCGACCTTAAGTCTTCTAATCTTCTCGGCCAAAGCAGGATCTTCTCTCTGCTTAGAAGCTATTTTCACAATCAACACCGGTTAAACTTCTAAACAAGATAGCATGATAGCACCTTGACCGGAACTAGCAGTAGATCTCAACTACACACCACAACTAACCAGGACTTCTAGATCCTTCCATTCTTCCAACATCGCTAACACCATATTCTGATGTTTTCTACCGAGATCATCTGCTACCTTATTTCCTTTCCCAGGAGTATACTCTATACCGAAAACATAAGCAACCAAAACCTCCAGCCACCTCTGCTGCCTCATATTCAACTCCTTATGAGAGAATAAATATCATAAAGACTTATGATCGGAAAACAACTCAAATCTCTCTACCAAGAGATAATACCTCCAAATCATCAAGGCAAAGATTACCGCAACTAACTCTAAGTCATGAGTATGATATCTTACTTCGTGCGGTCTAAGTTGTCTGGATGCGTAGGCAATAACTTTACCCTTATGCATCAATAATGCTCCCAATCCATTCCCACATGCATCAGTGTATACCACCAACCCTTGGTTTCCATCTGGAACTACCAACGCTGCTGCATTGGTCAACAATTTCTTTAAATTAAGGAACCCTTCCTCACATTTATCAGACCAAACAAAATTACATCTTTCTTGGTCAACTTAGTCAAAGGGGCTGCTCTCTGCGAGGAATCCTTTATGAATCTCCGGTAATAGCCAGCAAGACCAAGAAAACTTCTGATCTCAGTTACCGTCTTTGTTCTCTTCTAATTATTGACAGCTTCGATTTTAACTGGATCAACTGACAATCCTTATTTTGAAACAACATGACTAAGAAAGTTAACCTCTTTCTTCCAAAAATGAAACTTGGAAAACTTTGCCTTCAGCTGATTCTGCCTCAGCATCTCCAGCACCACTCTAAGATGAATCTCATGCTCTCTTTCATCTTTCAAGTACACTAAATTGTCATCAATGAAAACCAACATGAACCCATCCAAGTGCTCTCGGAAAACCTGGTTCATTAAATCCACGAAGAAAGAAGGTGCATTTGTCAATCCAAATTGCATCACCAACACTCATACGAACCACATCTAGTCCAAAATGCTGTCAAAGGAATGCTATCCTCCACCATTCTCAACTGATGGAACCCTGTCACTAAATCCAATTGGGAGAACACTATGGCTCCACTCAAGTGATCATACAGATCATCTATCCTCGTACTATTA
Organism: Allium cepa; assembly: GCA_030765085.1. Taxonomy (NCBI): domain Eukaryota; kingdom Viridiplantae; phylum Streptophyta; class Magnoliopsida; order Asparagales; family Amaryllidaceae; genus Allium; species Allium cepa. The sequence continues at coordinate 979,407,889 of CM060929.1, forward strand.
TTGATTATCTTTCATTTAACTTACGATAGTCAATGCACATCCTTAATGACCCATCTTGTTTCTTTACGAACACCACGGTAGCTCCCCAAGACAAACTACTTGGTATGATAAGATTCCTTCCCTCATGGTCCAGTAGCTGCACCTTCAATTCCTTCATCTCTATCGGTGTCATCCTACTATGTGGTCTACTGACACGTTCAGCTCTGGTACAAGATCATCTAAAACTCAACAACTCTTTCAGTGGTAGTCCTGTAACCGGATCGAAAACATCTGCAAATTCCCTTACCACTCGAACCTAACTAAACTCTATTACAACCTCCATGGCACTTAACAAAGTACAAGCACTCTTGCTGGAATTTTCCACTGAGAAGATGATTCGATCATGACTATATGCATGCCTCAATGATATTTCCCCATCCTGGAAAAATATCCTAGCCTCATACTTATCCAACCAATCCATACCCAAAAAGTTCCCGAAATCTGCGAAATCAAAAACATACAAACTGCATGCAAACTTATACCTAACAAATCAAGTTCTAACTGGTCACATCTCATCCCTAGAGTTGAATACCCTCCTATTGGATTCACAACTCTTAAGGAAGTAAGAAGGTATGAGGGTTCTATGCATAATCTATCAACAAAATACTATGATATAAATGAATGTGATGCACTGATATCAAATAGTACCCTAACTAGTATACTTTGTATCAAAAGCATACCTTCCATCACAATCTTCCCTTTTTCAGCAGCAGTAGGTCTAGAAGAAGATGGTGGTCCAATAGAAAACACCTTCCCTCTGTCTGCCCTGACTGGCTTTGGAGACTGGTTCTTATAATGACCAACGCGGTCGTAGTTGAATCATTTAACATTCTTCTTCTTTGCAGGCTTCTTTCCCTTGCCCGTCCGACACTCATAAGCATAATGGCCTTTCTTACACACTTATAGCACACCAAATCAGTCTGTGCTTCTTGGCAGCATCCCTTTTCTGGGATCTATTTTTCTTGAAAATTTTCCTTTCTTTCCCAAAGGACCTGGGACTCAACTGGCTTCTTTTTAGCTGAAACATCAAGCATCTCCTCATAGCAGATGGCCATCTCCACCATCACATTACAAGGTTCTCTGACATGAGTCATGGCCATTCTTCTGAGCTCTGGCCTCAATCCACGAATAAATCTCTCATTCCTTCTGATGTCAGTGTCAACCAAAGCAAATCCATATCGGGACAACTCATCAAACGTAGCAGCGTGATCGATTACTAACGTATCTCCCTAAACAACATCCATGAACTTCCTCATTAATGATGATTTGGAAACCTTAAACAAGAACCTCTTCTCAAACCCCTTATAAAATTAGCCCATGTCAGCTCTTCCTCTAGAACTCTGGCTGTCACAGAGTTCCAACGTTGAAGTGCTAACCCTTGCAACTATCTAAAGACTAGCCTTCTCTTCTCTCCATCATCCAAGCCTAAATAAGTAAAGGTCCTCTCACGGCTCAAAATACAATTCTCAACTTCAACCGCATCCTCCGTTCCAACAAATGACTTTCCACCTAAACTGGTATAGTCTCTGCTTAACATAGCATAATTATATCCGACTGGAATTATAGGATTTACTCCATCGACATTACCAACAGCTCCTACTTGCAAAAGATTGGCCAACAGCTAATACACCATTCTCGCATCTACTGGTGGATTTCCAGCACCTACATTGGCTTCAGCATTTGGGTTAGCATTAGCCTGTCGACCTTGGGTCCTCCTAGTATTAGGTCGAGCATTTCCATTGGTTTTGGTGCTTCCTCCACCTAGATTTCCTCTTCCATTTCCTACTTCATATCCTCTTTCTCGTAAATCTGCATACGAGCCTTACTAAGAAACAGAAGAACGGTCTAAGAGAGAGAAAACATGCACTTAGATATATACTTATATACCAAATACAAGTACATTACTATAACATTAACCCAAACCCCGATCCTATTTTCAAATTCATTATATTATGTTTCAAAAAAAAATTAGGTTTTACTTCCCTTTTAAAGTTTCTTAAACCTATGCTCTAATACCAATTTGTAACATCCCCTTACTTGGAGGCCCAAAAATAACATCTATGGATGTTGTAGTCATCCATAGTTATTAATCCTCGGCAACATTGATACATAAATCACAGAAATATGGAAAATTTTAACAATGCAAAAACACATTTCCACATTCCATTCAAAACATTTGATGTTCATTACATAATCTTAAAAACGTTATCCACGTTCAGCAAAATATAATTATCACACATACGCCAAGAGAGACAAGTGAAGATGCCCCCTTGGTTAATCAAAGTATAAAATAAGGCTAATAAATCTGCCTTTACATCCAAATACTCTGTCATAGTTATAGTTTCTAGGGTCACTATTAACCTATTAGTTTTCATGGACTTACTAATAACCTTTTTCATTACACATGGACACCCTATCCTATTTCATAATTTTTATGGGATCACTAAGAACCTATAGGCTCCTGCCAATTAAATTAATTAATTCATGGGTCCCTATGAACCTATTAGTCATTCCAATGACTATTCTTTTACCCTAGTTTTCATGGGTTGACTAGAAACCTATGGATTTATCTAGTAAATCATTTCTTATCCTAGTTTTCATGGGTTGACTAGGAACCTACTGGTGCCTGCATTAACTTCTTTCTTATCTTATTTTTCATGGCTGACTAGGAACCTATTGGCTGATGTCAATTCTTAATCCAGATACAGTTTTTATGGGTTAACTACAAACCAATTAGCCCCTGCCAACCTACTTTAATAATTTCCATGGGTTTACTATGAACCTGTTAATTACCTCCAATAACCATATAATCATAGTTTTCATTGGTTTGCTATAAACCTATCTCTCGGACAATTTCAAAGTTTAGGCATCCTATACATAGGTCTCCCCGACTCCCTAGATGCAATTATACTCAGTCCGGAGTTTAATCAATTTATATTCACTACTAGGTTAACCCAGCTGGTTCTTCCACCCCTTTATCCCTCAAAATACAGTTATGGGCTCTTTATCATGTAAATATATTCATATTTGAAGAAGCAAACATAATAATTTAACAATACTATTCCTGTGGGTTTAAGGTCCTTAAAATACATTTCATATATAACATAGTTAATCCCTTTAACTTATATTTTTATCAAGGCAATACTTCTTCAAATTCACATATTTAAAGTCATTTTAAAACTCCTTTATTTAGAAACATCATTTTAGGTCAAAGTTAACACAGGCGAAATCATCACTTTCGAAACCATTCTTTAATTCAAAAATTCTTCCACCCCTTTATCCCTCAAAATACAGTTATGGGCTCTTTATCATGTAAATATATTCATATTTGAAGAAGCAAACATAATAATTTAACAATACTATAGCTTTAAAACCACTTGAAAGTACTCTTTCGAAACCATTGAAGGTAACCCTTCGAAACCATTGAAAGTCCTCCTTCGAAAGCATTGGATTTATACCTAAAACATCATTTTAGGTCAAAGTTAACACAGGCGAAATCATCACTTTCGAAACCATTCTTTAATTCAAAAATTATTCCACCCCTTTATCCCTCAAAATACAGTTATGGGCTCTTTATCATGTAAATATATTCATATTTGAAGAAGCAAACATAATAATTTAACAATACTATTCCTGTGGGTTTAAGGTCCTTAAAATACATTTCATATATAACATAGTTAATCCCTTTAACTTATATTTTTATCAAGGCAATACTTCTTCAAATTCACATATTTAAAGTCATTTTAAAACTCCTTTATTTAGAAATGGGTTTTTCCTTTAAAATTTGACTTTGGGTTTTAAAACCTTTCGACACCTTCAAAACCTTACTTTCGACCTCATAGAATGACCTCCTTCGAAAGCGTAAAAATCTATCTTTAAAACATTAGGCTCCTGCCTTTCCAATACTTTAAAACATCTCTTTCGAAACCTTTCGATCATGTTAAAGTACTATCATACAATTATAGAAGCATAGCTTTAAAACCACTTGAAAGTACTCTTTCGAAACCATTGAAGGTAACCCTTCGAAACCATTGAAAGTCCTCCTTCGAAACCATTGAAACCATTGGGGAAGTTTGATCGTATTCAAACCATCCTTTCAAAAGCTTTTAAAACATCTGGGTAAAACAATTGAAGGTTGACTTCGAAACCCCTTTCAAAACCATTGCCTTCGAAACCCCTTTCAAAACCATTGCCTTCGAAACCCCTTACCCCTTTCGAAAGCATTAGGAAGCGGCTTATATTATTAAAAACAACCGAACCTTTTGACAACATTGATGTCTTCAATGCCATCAGAAGGTCTTCAATTCATAGAAGGGTTTCGACTTGGTCGAAACTGCCTCTTTCGAAGATTTTAAACCAAATCTTAGTAATGCCTTCGAAAGCTACTTCTTTAAAAAACATGCAGTAGCCCTCTTTCGAAAGCCTTTTTTGGAAATACCTTTCACAACCAAAGGTATCAATTAGGTCAAAAACCTTTTTATAAACAGGCAAGCGCTTTTCTTTCAAAACAAAACAAAACAAAGGAACCAACCCCTTCGAAAGCTACCCTTCAACATCCTACCTTCTGCCTTTCTCCAATCCACTACTTACCATTGGAATGGTATCATGTGTACGGGTTTAATGGTTTCGACCTAGAAGGTTTCAACAAGGTTGGAGGTGGAAGCTCTGGGTCGAAAGGTCTTCCTAAAGAAGGTGGAACCCACTTTTCTGAGCAAAATGTTTTTTTACCAAATAAAGTAATAAATTTGTAACAAACTTGCCTACTTGTAAATATTTGATTGGTTATCTTAGACTTTTAAATAAATTTTGCTAATACTTGCCGCATTTTCTCAGATCCAAAAACATGATAACTTTTAACAATTAAGCCCTTCCTTTTAACAGAACGATTAAATCATTTGGTCATCTTTTCAAATAATTTAATTTCCATATTAAATCACTTAGTAAAATTCATCAGCAATTCCAGAAATTCATTTTAATCATGTTAACTAACATATCAAATTTCAAACCTAAATTCTCTATAAATTTTCCAAAATAAATTTATAAACCCAAAAAACCATATTTTCCTTTGAAAATTCATAATTAATTCTCCACGGCTTGGAAAATTATAAAAAATAAAAATCAACTCCTAAATTCATGTTTTCCATAACATAAAATTTTCCAACGGCACTTCAAAATCATTTGATCTCAGTTTCACCCTAAAAACATGCATATATCATTTAAAAAATCTTGTTTAAACCAATTAAATCATAAATCAAGTATATCATCATCTAATATATCATAAAAATACATTTACCTTTAAATCTGAAACCATATGATTATAAAATCAAATTAGAGATGTAGTGATTATTATTCACCTTAGATTGGACAAGAAAATTGAAGATTGATTGAGATTGATTTCTTCTAGCTTGAATCCTAAGCTTTACTTGAATTTTTCTTCTCTTCTTTCTTCCTAATGGTCGTCCTTGCTCTTTCTTACCGTTATAATTTCTACTTGTAATAAAAATGAATGTGTATGGATAATAGGAAATAGTATAAGGGTGGGGAATATGGACGACTATTTACCCTAATGCTATAAGGGTGGGAAATACCAGTTTCATTACTGATATGGGACTATATTACTACAAAGTAATGCTATTTGGCTTAACGAATGCTGCAGCAACTTACCAGCGACTAGTGAACACCATGCATAATTGGAAGATTGAGAAAAAATGGAAGTTTATGTAGACGATATGTTGGTTAAATCATGCGTAGCTACAAATCACTTGGACAACCTCGCTGAAATGTTCGAAATACTCCGCATTTATGGAATGAAGCTGAATCCACTTAAGTGTCATTTTGGGGTAGCCTCGGAAAATCACCTGGGATTTATTGTAAGTGACAGAAGCATCGAAGCATATCCCAAGCAAATAATCACTTTACGGGAAGTCTAGGCTTTGAGGAACAGGAAAGAGTTACAAAACCTGAATGGAAAGGTTGCACCATTGTGCCGGTTTGTCTCAAAAGTAACCGACAATTGTATACCATTTTTGACGTGCTAAAGAAGAGAAAGAAGAGCTTTGAATGGAATCAATCTGCCAAACTACGTTTAAAGAGATGTTGTGACATATGGAAACCCCACCAATCATGTCTAAGCCAGTTGACGGAGAAGATTCGTACATCTACTTAGCAGTCTCGCCACATGCATTGAGTGATGCACTCATATGAGTAGAAGCTAAGATCCAGCGGACTGTATATCACGTTAGTAAAAAGTTCACTGGAGCATAAAAGAACTACCCAAAATTGGAAAAACTGGCATATTGCCTCTTGATCGCATCCAGAAAATTATGACCATACTTCCAAGCACATCCTATCAGAGTGTTGACAGATCAACCCTTGAAACAAGTGTTATACTGTCTCGAGACCTCTAGATGGCTAATCAAATGGAACACCGAATTAAGTTAATATAAAATCACATACCATCCTTGAGAAGAGATTAATGGAATAGCACTGACAAATTTCATTATTGTTTTACTATACGAAATAACGAGGAAGGAATGACTCCCGAAGTGAAGACAAGTTAGAAGTTGTTTGTCGATGGTGCGTCTAACATTTTTTGCTGGAGGGCATGGGTAGTGCTCGAGACACCTGAAGGATGATCCATTTGTTATGCCTTGCACTCGGAATTCCTTGCACCAAATAATAGGGCAGAATACGAAGCATTGATAGCTGGGATAAAGATTGTAAGGGAACTCGAGATAAAATCCATATACATCTATAGCGACTCTCATCTAGTCATGTGTCATGTGAAAGGCGAATACCAGGCTCGGGTGGAGAATCTCGCCCCATATTTGTCTAAAGTGCAGGGAATATTGAACGACGTCGAGCATTACACCATAGCTTATATCCCAAGGGAGCATTGTTGAATATGCGCTTATATGATTTTTGTTTGATGATAATAAACATATATACATTCGTTTAAATGTATTTGATAATATACTATTTTATTTTTCACAGATTAAATAAATATTTGCTGAATAAAATAAATTACACAGAATTTGAATTCAAACAAATATTTTATTCAAATAAATATTTATTACAATTTTGAATAGTATAATTTCAAGCTCTCGCTATAACCATACAACTTTGATTATATCACAATTCATTTTTACATTTTCACCTCACTACATATCACTCACACTCGTATATTTATCTTCAACTTCATTCCGGTTTGAATCCAGCATCTGAGCAATCTGCAAAAATATTCACTAACGCAGTAAAATTGAAAATAAAATATTTTTGCAATATAAAATAAAAGATGAATTTTGAAAATAATATTTGCCTTAGTTATTTGGGTTGTTCGTCATAATTTAAATTTGAATTCATCATACACGAACAACTTGTGGCATACACAGTGTATTACTGTATATGCCACAAGGCCGTGCATGCCGATACATACACTTGATTGATTTACAGGGACAGGTGAGCACAGGTCAAACCCAAATAAAAAAACCGGGTTCAACTCACGTGCAATAACATTGAAAATCACGACACAAGCACAAAGTCAAATCCGAGTTTTTGAAAAACTGGATTGAACACAGGGCAGGTCACAAGTCAAAAACAGTGCAACAAAACTCAATGTCGAGCATGCATGAAAAAGTGGAATGAACCAGTGATACAAGGCAACAAGTACAACACTGCACAAATTCAACACAGCACCAAAATCAAGACCACAAAGGCTTGAATGATCAAGTGCTCAAAGATACAGCAAACCACAGATCCAACTTAAGTTAAAAACTGTGCATGTGAAGTACTCTAAGAGAGAAGCCAAAGCAAATGAATCAACTGCAATGCAACACAGTGAGATACAATAATGAAGAATACAACAGAGCTCACTACAAACCAAATATACAGTGATGCAGGTCAAAGACCGGACCACAATGAAGTGCAACAATACTACACTGCCTCACCCATCAAGTTCAGTGCCACAGCAAACAAAAGAATGATACAAAGCAATGAACAAGAGAACATTGTTGTACAAGGCACCAGAGTCAAAGAACAACAAGTCACAATGTCACAGCAAGATCAAGTGACAACATAGGGCAATACAACTAAATGAAACAGGTCAAGCATATATAGATATGCAGTGACAAAGTGGATCAAAAAGAATACAAAAAGAAGTAGTGCAAGCATATGAAATGGCAACTCAGTGATATATGCAACATGAACAGATGAACATCAGTGTAGACAAGTAGGAATTCAAACATGAAATGGAGAACAACATTGCAAGTGCAACAAGCCTTGACGAAGCTACCTAACATGATTGTCAATAGTATACAAAAATGCAACAGGAACCAATCTCAAGTACTACAAAGACCATGTCAAACACAGTGACACCATTAAGCAATGCAAACAAATCGACAGGTCGAACATACCAAAGTCAAAAGCATCAATACTCATAGTCGTATGTGACTAAAAGTCTGAGCTAAGAAAACAAAACCCAGTCCACAATTGAATCAAGTCAGTATGTCGAACAAGTCGAGATGAACAATGTAACCAACAATGCAAACAAGTACCAGATGGCACCAGCTCAGTAATCAAGTCAACAATGCAAACATGAAGTGAATGCATCTACAGGAAAGCAATAAACAAGTCTAGGTTCGAATTCAATGCAGACGCAAACAATTTCAAGTTGAACAAATCAAAGCCGTGAGATGCAGTCAAATTCAAGAAGCCGAAATTAAAAAAATTGGAACAAGTTAATACCGTGATAGCCAAGCAAATTGACCAAGTCACAAATCGAAATCGTGAGTGCCAAGCATCAAATTATACGTATATGAAGAAGTCAGTGACATCTCAATCATCAATACAAGATCGAACGACCAGTGACGAATTCAAATATATTTAGACGAACGTAATTCAAGGAATTCGAACGCATATATAACCCAATCATCACTGGCAATTTCAATTATCGAGTTCAAGCATTCAATCAGAAAGCAAAAGGAATAAAGTACTCACCAAAATTGTAATCGAACTCGACCAATCGAAGTAGCCGAAGCAAGGTACAAGGAGGCAGTCGATCGACAGGGCAAAGGACGAAAATCACAAATTCGATCGATTAATATAATATCGGCATTTTCGATTCTAGCCCTAATTTATTGCAGGAAGAGAAACAAACAAGAGCCGAAGCCCTAATCTGGATTGAAGGACAAAGCCGTCGCTATCTCAAAACAACGGACGAAGCAAAGAAAAAGGAACGGGTTGAAGAAGTGAATAGGGGCCGACCTTGTTTTATTATAAGGCTTTAGTTTATTTTAAATAGGGTTTTATTTTATTTAAATTGTTTTTAATTGTATTTTCTTTTTAACCGTTTTAATTTTCTAGTCGTGTGACTAGGGGACAAACTACGGTGTGTAGTTTGGGAATTCACAACTCGGTGGTTGAGTTGTGGCAAGGTTTTGAGCGTAGAGTTAGATTAGTCAATAGCGGGTATAGCGAGTTTACGTGTCTAAGTGAGGGACTATCTAATTTCTAGTAGAAACCTTGGGGGAAGCACGTAGGCAGGGTTTTGTCGAAGCTGGGTAATTTCTGTGTTGTTCTGTTTTATTCTGTTTATATTCTGCGATATCTGTGCTGCTATTCTGTGATCTGAATTGAAATTAATTTATAAGCTTCCGCGATTAATTTTAATAATTTACACCATCACCCTATTCACCCCCCCTCTAGGGTGAAATCGATCCTACAAGCATAACACGAAGGTGGAATGTCTAGCCAAACTGGCCTATTCCGGAGTGGCTCAATCATTGGGACTGGTCCCAGTTGAAACCCTAACCGCTTCGAGCATAAGTGGAATGGACATCGATTGGATTTTTGAGACAACCGAGGAACCAAAGACATGGATTGTAACATCCTCTATCTTGAGGCCTGAAACTAAGCGCTACAGATGCTGCAATCAACCATAGTATTAACTTTCGGTGACAAAATATGGTTGTGTTAATGGTATCCATAATATCAAAAGAACGTGAAATTAAATCAATACGGATTTCAAAAACTTTTATGATTATATTTTAAATCAATATTTCATATTCAAATACATAATCACAAAACGATTTCGAGGTTTTGATCAAATATTATTATCATAAATTACGCCAAGAGAGACATATAAAAATGCCCCGTTGGATGTTCAAAGTACTGAATAGACATATCAGTCTTAATACATCACAGCAGAAATAAAACTAAATACCTCTTAACTTTACCTCTCGCACGTCTTTGGAAGCTTATTCGTCCAACCTACTAAACCTATAAAACTTTAACTACCAATCTACTCAAATTAAATTTTGAGCACCCGAGTGTTTAAGGGGAAAACATAAACTTCAACCTAGACATAAAGCCTGGTGTGAATAATACTATTACACCTCGGTTTACTGATATTAAGTGAGACCATGCCTCTTAGCGGAACGGGTTTCCCCTCACCGATATATTGTTTAAAACAAGCTTTTGCAAATTAGAATCGTGCAATCAAACTGATTAAAGAAATAATAGCAATATCATATAGTGCACAAATATGGCAATCAATCGACTTTTTGTCCCAACAGTATAGTTTTGTTTGGCTAACTATTAACCATTGGCTGAATCGGGCCTACCAGACATACTTAATTATCTAAAGTCTGTTAGACATACTACTGGGCTATCTACCCTTAGCTAACTTTTTCTAGGGTCAACTGAACCTAATGGTTTTGTGGGCTCACCAATAACTTTCCTATCCCTCGGCTTGATCCAAATCACTTTGAATCGCCTAAAAATGGGGCATATAGGAATCTTTGTGAATTGGGCGTAGGGCGCGGTTAAATTTAACTCCCTTTAGAAACCACCTGGGGGAGTCCAAAGGGACTGGATGGAAGAATATAAGCTGGCCTCCTACAAGGACATGAAGGACTACAAGTGGGCACCATATGAGTTGATGGAGCTTGGGATGAAGATGAAACTTAGACAGTGGAAGCCAGAACTTCAAGTCTGATAGAGAATGGGGCTGGGGCAAAAGATTGATGTTCAAAGGGATGAGAACCCCAAACTATCTTCGGCTTCTTGGATGGCTCTTCTTGGTTGTCGAGAGTTTTTCTCTTCTCGTAATCACTTTTATAAATCCTACCCATTCTTTGTTGTCCTAGCAACGTTCTTCGGCTTTCAAGTATTTTCACCTTCTCCACTTTCACTGGGTTTCATGTGCTGGTGCCGGCTTGAAGACCGTCTTGACCAACATTGCGAATCAGTGAATTGTTCAAGATCCTTATAAAGACCACAACTGTAACACCTCATATTTTTAGTAACATTATTAGAATATTTAATTAGCTAAATTAAATCAATAATGTGATGATTAGAGGAATGAGATTTGTAATTAATAAGGGGTAGTCGTGCCATGATAACATATGAACTAAAAATTAAAAGGTAAAGTATAATAGGTGAGGGAAAAATAGGAAAATGAGCATTCTACTACCCTAAACCGTTAGTTGTGTATCCTCACATTCAAACCATTTGCAAAAATTAAACAAAGAGGTCGGCCACCATTAGAAACAACTAGAGGAAGATAAAAGAAACAAGGGGAAGCTTACTCAACTTAAATCCATTCAAATCTCAAACTTTTTAATCTCAAAGCTAAGGTGAATAATGGCTACATCTCATTTTTACTATTGTTTTCAGTTTTAAGATGAATACATAGTATTTTGCATGATTATGCCATGTTTTTGGAGGATTAAATGTTTATATATGCTTGTTGATGATTTATGCTTGTTCATATAGATTTTATGATATGTTTAATGTGAAAACCCCATCAAATGACATCCAAATGCCTTGCGAATTTAAATTTAGATCAAAAATAATATTATAGAGATGGGTTTCAATTTTTATAATTTTTTGAATTAATGTGGATTTTGTATTAATTTTATAGTAAGGAAAATGATTATTTGGGTTTAAATTTATTTACGGTTAAATAATATAAGTCTAGGGCTGAAATTAATATATGTTGGTAAACATATTAAAAATGATTTTTTGGAATTTTTGTAGAATTTCCCTACGCGTTTTGATGAATATAAAATATTATTTAAAGTTAGGGACTTAAATGTTTTATATATTTATAAAAGGAGAAGGGATATTTTATAAATAAATTAAATTGTTTATTTTTGAAATATCGATAGCACATTAGCTGGTTTTTCCACTTTCAGCATAAGGGTTCCGACCAAGTACTGTCATCTCCGTGCCATCAAAATCAATATATATAGTATCAATAACTTGGTACAGAGTGAGTTAGATTAAAGCGGAAGGTATTATGTCGAGACCATAGGTTCTGAAGGGGTTGAAGCACTACTTCGCTTTCAAATGAAAACGTGCCTGGTTTGCTTTCGAAGGGTATACTTTCAACTTGGTTGGCTTTTGGCTGAGTCAAATGTTTAAAGTAGTGGTTTCTAATGGGTTGCACCTTTTGTTTTAAGTAAATGCATTCGAAAGGGGTCAAAACCCCTAGCTACCGTCATTTTACCTTTCGACGTCAATGGTTTCGGAAGGTATACATTGCTTTTAACACTTGGCCGCTTCTCCAATGCTTTTGGAAGGTTGGTTTTGATAACAACACTTATTTTCTTAGGAAATGCTTTTGAAAGAGTGCTTTCGACCTAAATGTTATTATGACGCTTTTGCTTTGTTGAAGGTAGAACCCAAATGGTTTCGAAAGAGAAATTTTTTAATGGTTTCGAAAGGTGTCTCCACATGTTTTACTTGAACCCAAAGTCTTTTGAAAGGATTAATGTTTTATGCTTTTGAAAGGTTTTAAAGAATGGTATTGAAGAGGTGGTTCCCTAATGGTTTCAAAAGATTTAAAAGGAATGGTTTTCCAATGTTATCGAAAGGCAAAGTTTAAATATCTAAGGATAGGATGTCCAAGGTTTCATAGCTTTCGATGGAAAGTTTTTCAAGTGTTTTCAAAAGGTTTATACGAATGGTTTCGAAACGAATGTTTTGTCATTTCGTCCTAGGTTATAAAGAAGGGTTTACTTAGTTTTGAAAGGGTTACTTTCAGTGGATTCGAAAGGGGTACTTTCAAAGGTTTACATGTTTTCATCAACAAAGATTTGAGTAAAGTATATATAACATGGCAAGGTGATTTTGAGTAAAGCATAGAGTATGTATTTTCCTAGTTTAAGTTTGATTTAAAGGTTTTTAATCAATTTGAGTTGAAAAGGTTTTCAAGGAAAATTTAAGGGAAGATTACCCTAAGTAAAATGACTTAGATATTAGAATACCAAGTGGAACTGGTATAGGGTCGCTCCCCATATATTAGCTATTAGCCCCAACTAATTTAGTCCAAAATTCCAGTGTGCAGAGCTTTGTCATAGGCAAGACTAAAATTATGATTACATATAGAAGGGAATATATATTTATATACAAATAGGTTATTGGAGAGCCCGCAAAACCATTAGGATCGGGTGACCCTGGGAGATGTTAAGTTAGGGTCAGACCATTTAGAAAAGGAGTATTTAATAGATAGCTAAGGACAGACCGTCTAGAAGAGGAGTGTCCAACAGGTGTTAGATTATTTTGATTATATTGACTGGTAGGCCTGAGTCAGCAAAAGGTTAGTAGTTAGCCCAACAAAACTATAGTGTTTGGAAAGATAGTTCATTATTATCTGATATGTATGTTTACATAATAATGCTTTGTGGTTTTAACCAGTTTTGGTTGCAGGATAAAAAATTTCAAAAGATATGTTTTAAAAGGATATTAGTAAAGGGAAACTCATTCTACTAAGCAGCATGGTTTCACTTAATATCAAATAATCGAGATGTATAGCATTATTCACATCATGTTTTATGTCTGACTCGAAGTTTATGTTTTTTCCTTAAATTTTCAAGTTCTCAAAATTGATTAAAGTGGATCGAAGGTTAAGGTTTATAGGTTTTAGTAGGTTGGCAAATAAAGCTTCCAAAGATGAGCAGGTGGCTGACTGATGGCTATTTAGGAGTTGTTGTTTTATTTTGTTTTATTCTATTGTGTTGTATTATGTCAGTATGACTATAAAGTACTTTGATTAACCAAGAGAGCATCTTCATATGTTGCTCTTGGCATATTTTATAATAATTATATTTTATCTGAACCTGAGAAATGATTATGGGATTATGTAATGAAATATGTAAAGTGTTTTGTGAAATGTAATCAAAAAAGTTATTTTTGTGAAATCTGTGATTTTGTTTCATATTCTTGTGCTTCTGATGTTATAGATACCATTAACATTATCATATTTGGTCACCGGAAGTTAATACTATAGATGACACAGCATCTGTAGCTCTTAGCTTTGGGCATCTAGATAGGGGATGTTACATCGACCTCTCATAGTACCTAATATAAAGAATAAATAGCTTTAACGATAAAAAAAATGGACCTAAATAATGCATATGTAAGTGAATTTGACCCTAGTGAAACGTGTAATATGTCTTAAGCAGCCTAAAAGGACTCGGAAACTGGATCGAGAAGCCACCATGGTAGAAATCGGGCTGACCCTAGATACAATATGACCAGGACGATGAGACGATCCCTCGAATTCAAAATCTTCTCCCATGAGTTCATCAATATCGATGTACACGATGCTTAAATCCCTAAAATCAATATCGGTTTCTTTAAGTGGGGAATCCTGAGGTTGCTCGGCTACCAGGGAGCATCTTTATAGCGAATCTCTCGAGGAGGCAAATCCGGGAGAACGGGACTCATTCATGAAGTTTCGTCGCACGATTCGAAGTTTTCACCACCGAAACTTGCATCGAATTCATCATCGCTGGAGGAGGAATCATAACTGTTGATGCCTTTAATTCACCCTTCTTTTCTGTTATCACCACAGTTTTTCCCTCATGCTGCTTGAATACTTCTTCCCCTTCCTCCAGAATCGGAGGCATTCTGGTTGGGCAGTTGGCCTTAGTCTTAACACCCCTTCCTTCATGAACTTCTTCGGTTGACTAGACCTTCTTTTTCTTGGCGATCGCCCACTTTAGAGTCATGTGATGAAGTGGAACGTGTTTGTACTCTAGAACGAGAAGGTGACGGGACTTCGATGGCCACAACAAATCTCTCAGGATGCAACAGCCTATACTGAAGTAAATTCTCGTCCGTTAGTGAAAATTTGGCCGATCTCTCCTTGGCGTCTATGGCCTTCAGAGTATGGAAAATCGGATCGAGTGATGGACCATTGTTTAAACTCAGAAAAACAGCAAGAACTATTCGATTTATCAGAAATCCCATAGAGACGTATTAAAACTCAATAAGTAAAAGAGAAAGCTCACTCCCATCGTCCAAAGTCGATTAAATCCCTAAGGGCACTTAATAAAGAAATAGTGGATCTAGAATTGAGACAGGTTGCTTTAAAGTTGCAGCATGATCTTGTTATTTCTTTGGTCCTCGGTGATGACGAGGGATGGACAATCGTCTCTCTTCTTGAATGAGAGAAAATATCTCAACTCATCGAAACTCGGGGAACAATTAAATGTCTGCATAAACAGGACGTGAAGGTAGGTCAAAAATCGCATACCCATTAGGATGAATTTGAAATGGAGCTATTCCCAAGTTCAGAAGAGTTTCTTTCAGAAGTGATTGAAAGGGTCACTGCACCATTCAAACACATATACCAGTGGAAAGCAGTGTATCCTGAAGGCGGCATATGTGCCAACTCATTCTTCAACGCAAGGTGCACATCATCGTCTGGAATGCCGTGTTGTAGGAAAATGTTATGTAGAACTTTACCAGAGATTAGGGAAGAAGCTCTCTTCGGGTTATTAAGTAGAACTCTAAAATTTGAAGAAGTTCGGTCTATAACCGGACCAACCAAAACTAGTTGACTGTATTCAGCTTGCGATATTAAAGAGCTAGGCAATACTAAAACTATTTGCACAGGCACAATGGATGACGATTCAGCTTGTGAAAGTGTTGGACTTCCTCGACTAGATTTATAGTAATAAAATGTGTGCTTAATCAATAGAACTTGAATCTAATGCGGTCAAGTAATTTTTTCTTCAACTAAAAGTTCCCCTACGACACTTGACCTCAAAAAATACCGATTTATGCCGACACGTCGGGTTCCAAGTGTTGACTGTAGCAAGTGTAGTGTGTTATCTATGTGGGATGGGCTCGGTGTCTTTAACTGTAACACACCATATTTTTAGTAACATTATTTAGGACATTTAATTAGCTAAATTAAATTACATAATGTTGGTTGATTAATGGATTAAGATTTGTGATTACCGTGCCATGTTAATGTGCAAATCAAAACGAGACAAGATGAAATAAAATAGACAAAGGAAATAGATAAGGGAAAAGTTGGAATAGGAATATTCTTATACCCTAAACCCTTGGGAACTCATTCAGACGTTCATTTCATCAAAAATTTAACTCTAAGATTGGCCACCTTTAGCAAAGAGGAAGTAGATAAAACTAGGATTCAAGAGGAAGAATCAAATCACTTAATCGAGATTAAATATCACATCCTAAACCACGAAACTAAGGTGAATAATGATTACGTCTCTTATTTCTTAAATGTTTTTTGGTTTCAAGGAAATCCAAATTTATCTTGCATAGTTTAGCCATGGTTTTGAAGGACAAATTGTTTATGTATGCTTGTTGATGATTTATGCTTATTTATATAGATTTTAAGATATGTTTGATGTGAAAACCCTATTTAATGGCATCCAAATACCTTTCAATTTTAGATAAAGATAAGAAATGATATTTTAGAGTTTGGTTTCAATTTCATAATTTTCTGAATTAATGTAGATTTATTATTAATTTTATGGTGTAGAAAATGATTATTTGGGTTTTAAACTATGTACGGCCAAATAATTAATAATTTGGGTCTGAAATTTATATGATAGAAAACATATTAACAACGATTTTCTGAAATTTTTGTAGAATTTTCCTAAATGTTTTGATGGATATATAAAATTATTTAAGGTATGAGACTTAAATGTTTTATATATTTATAAAAGAAGAAGGGGTATTTTGTAAATAAATTAAATTGTTAATTTTTGAAATTTTGTTAGTACTTTTAGTAAAAAAATTGCAACCAACAAGATTTTGAAAAACGAGGTAGGTTAGTTAAAATGGTTACTTAAAAAGGTTAAAAATCAGTTTAACATGAAAAATGTATGTTTCGCCATTCGACATCCAACTTCTGACTTAGACAGCCTTCGACATAGTTCCTCCACCTCTATCACTATTGAAACCAATGCGCATGGCATCAAAGACTTGGTGCACAGCAAATTGATAAAAGGCGGAAGGTATGAGGTTGAAACTAGGGGTTTCAAAGGGATCAATGTGGTGCTTTGTTTTAAATAAAAATGCACCTACTTTGCTTTTTATAGAATAGCTTTCGACCTGGTTTTCTTTCGACTAGGTTAATAGTTTTAAAAGAATGGTTTTAAAGAGGTTGCGCATTTGTCTTTAAGTGTATGCTTTCAACTAGGTCGAAGCCCTTTTGCTGCCGCTTCTCTAATGCTTTCGAAAGGATGATTTCGACACCGTCACTTCTTCACTTAGGTATTGGCTTTCGAAAGAGTTGCTTTCGACCCTGTTGTTTATGACCCTTAGAGATTATTAAAGATTAACCCAAAGGTTTCGAAAGAAATGGTTTTGAATGGATTAGAAAGGTATTTCCACATGTTTTAAAATTGAACCCAAATGCTTTTGAAAGGTTTAAGGTTTTGATGCTTTCGAAAGGTTTTTAAGGAAGGTTTTAAGGGGTAGTTCCCCAATGGTTCCGAAAGGTTAAAGGAAAGGTTTTTTCCGATGGTTTTGAAAAACTATGATTAAAGGTTTAAAAGATAGGATGTCTAATTTTTTTAGGTTTGAAGGAAAAGGTGTTTCAATGGTTTCAAAAGGTTTATGTAAATGGTTTCGAAAGGATGGTTTTAGCCTTTTGGTTTAGATGAAAGAAAGGGTTTATTTGGCTACGAAAGGGATACTTTCAATGGGTTCGAAAAGTACTTTCAAAGGTTTAAATATTTTCGTCAACCAAGATTTAAGTAAAGTATATATAACATGACAAAGTAAATTCGAGTAAAGAATAGAGTATATATATTTTCCTTGTTTAAATTTGGTTTAAAGGTCTTAAATCTATTTGAGATGAAAAGGGTTTTCAAGGAAAATTTAAGGGAAGGTAAACCTAAGTAAAATGACTCAGATATTAGAATACCAGATGGGACTAGTATAGGGTCATGCCCTATACATTAGCTATTAGCCCTAGTTAATTTAGTCCAAAATTCCAGTATGTAAGGCATTGTCACAGGTAAGACTAAAATTATGATTACACACAGAAAGGAATATATATTTGTATGCAGATAGGCTATTGGTGAGCCCGTAAACCCATTAGGATCAGGTGACCCTGATGGATGATAAGTTAGGGACAGACCGTCCGGAAGAGGAGTGTCTAACAGGTGTTAGATCATTATTATTACATTGTCTGGTAGGCCCGAGTCAACCAAAGGTTAGTAATTAGCCAAACAACACTATAGTGTTCGGACAGATAGTTCGATCTTACCTAATATATATGTTTACATAATAATGCTTTACAGTTTTAACCAGTTTTGGTTGCACGATAAAGGTTTCTAAAAGATATGTTTTAAAAGGATATTAGTGAGGAGAAACCCATTTCACTGAGCGGCGTGGTCTCACTTAATATCAAATAACTGAGATGTATAGTATTATTCACACTAGGCTTTATGTCTGACTCAAAGTTTATGTTTTTTCCCTTAACTATCGGGTGCTCAAAATTGATCTGAGTAGGCTAAGGGTTGAGGTTTACAGGTTTTAGTAAGTTGACAAATAAAGCTTCCAGAGATGAGCAAGTGGTTGATAGATAGTTATTTAGGAGTCGTTGTTTTGTTTTATTCCCCCGTGTTGCATTTAAGACAGTTATGTCTATATAGTACTCTGGTCAACCAATGGGGCATATTATATGCCGCTCTTGGCGTATTTATGTAATAATTATATTTTATCTGGACTTAGGAAACGATTACAGGATTATGTAATTTGAATGTCAAACATATGTTTTGAAATGTAATTAGTAAAATGTTGTTATTGGAAATCTGTGATTTTGATTCAAATTCAAGAGCTTCTGATATTATGAATATAATTAATATAGCTGTATTTAGTCACCGGAAGTTAATACTATGGATGAATGCAGCATCTATAATGCTTAGTTTTGGACCTCTAGATAGGGTATGTTACACTTGGTATCAGAGCATAGGTTTATGAGAAACTTTAACTAAAAATAATTTTTGAAAACATAACCCTAAGGATTAGACTTAAGATCGTGGCATAGGATAAAGTTATAGTAATGTTTTTGTATTTTCTACATATAAGTATACGCGATACCTTTAGTTTCCTATCTCTCTTAGGCTATGCTTCTATATCTCACGAGGCTTGAATTTAGATATGGACGCTAGAAGTGGAAGTGTGAATCTTGGAGGAAGCACCATCATAAATGGAAATACCAGACCAAGTACCAGGAGAAACCAAGATCAGGCACAAGCAGGGAATGTTGATGTTGGAGTCCCACAAGTGGATATGGGATCTATGTATCAGTTTTTCAGGAATATGATGCAGGCGGGTGTTGCTGCTGGAATGGCTGGAGGAAATACTAGAGTAGGAGTTCAAGAAGCTCCGGTGGTCAACCATGTTGTTATCTTAAGCTGAGATTATGCAAGGCTTGGAGGAAAGCCCTTTATTGGAACTGAGGATGCTATAGAAGTGGAGAACTGATGTTGCGTTGTGAGAGGATTTTAACAGACATGGGGCTCAATGATGAGCAGAATAGGAGACTTGCTTCGAGACAGCTTCAGGGAGCAGCTTTATTTTGGTGGTATAGTATGAATTTGGAGTAAACGAAGAGGAGACGACATGGGCTGAGTTTAGGAGAAGGTTTCAGGAGATGTTCATGCCTGTAATGGTGCAGTCTGCTTTGCTCAGGATGTTTGTTGAATTGGAGCAAGGGGAGATGTCTGTTTTGGAGTATGCTAGAAGGTTTGAGGAGTTAGCTAGGTATAGGTATGCTTCTTTGCATACTGTGTTGAAGAGGAATGAGAAGTTCATAAGAGGGTTGAAGCTTGAGTTGGCGAGGGCTACATTACCTCATATTAGAGATCCTTGTGATGTGGTTGTAGAGATTGCTTTGAGACACAAGAAGATGCTTGATTTTTTTTAGAAGAGTAAGGCAAAGGAAGTTTAGGTGGGGTAGAGTCAGAAAAGAAAATTCTTTCATAGGAAGGGTGCTCAAAAAGGTGTAGCCACGAAGAAAGGAAAGCCCAAAGTGGTTTGTTATAAGTGCGACAAGAAAGGGCACTTTGTTAATGAATGACGCCTAGAAAAGGTGAAGGAGGTGATCGGGAAGAAGAACATCAAATGCTTCAATTGCGACCAGATTGTCCACTATAAGAACCAATGCAAGGAACTAGCAAAGGAAGGGAGAGCAAAAGTATTTGCATTGGAACCAACTACCTCGAGGCCAACGGCACAGTGGAAAGGGAAATAAGTATTGGGAGGTGCGCTTTAGATCCATGATATGTCAATTAGCGTTTTGTTTAATACTGGTGCATCGCCTTCTTTTATATCTCGATGTTTGGTAGATAAACTTAACCTAGAACCCACATATTTAGTACCTTCCTTAAGAGTTGCGGATCTAGTAGGAGGGTATGCGACATTAAGGATGAAGTACAACCACCTAGAGTTTGACTTGCTAGGTTACACCTTTATTTGCAGTTTGCATATATTTGACTGTGTACGGTTCAGAATTATATTGGGCATGGATTGGTTACGTAAGTACAATGTTAGGATATTTTTCCACGATAGGAAAATATCAGTTACACACCCTGTTTGCAGTGATCAGATTGTATATACCGTAGAAATCCCTAGCTGTGAGGTGAAGTTTTGTTAGGTGTTATGGCGTTAGAAGACAAGTTGAATTGAGCTCTCATGGTTCGAAAATTCACAGATGTCATTGAGCCTCTAGTAAGATTGCCACCAAAATGAGCCATTGAGTTACGAATAGATTTAGTGCCTGGAGCAAAACCATTTAGCAGGCCGCAGAGCAAAATGAAACCTACAGAGATGAAAGAGATGAAGCTGCAGTTGGTGGATTTGGAAGGGAAGAATTTTATTAGACGTAGTAGTTCACCTTGGGGAGCAGCCGTAGTACTTGCTGAGAAGCCGGATGGATCATTAAGATTATTTATCAATCATCGTAAGTTTAATGAGAAGACGATAAAGAATCAATATTCATTGCCATGAATTGGCGATTAGTTCGATCAATTGAGTGGAGCCAAGATATTTTCTCAGTTGGATTTGGTTGCAGGTTTCTATCACCTTAGAGTAGCAGAAGATAGTACACCTTTGATGGCATTTAGGAACAGATAAAGATCATATGAATGGTTAGTTATGCCATTCAGACTAACTAATATGCCATCACACTTTGTAGACTTGATGGACGAATTTTCAAAGAGCACTTGGATAGATTCGTGTTGGTGTTTGTAGATGATATTTTGATATACTCTAAGGATGAGAAAAAAAATGAAGTTAATCTTAGAATTGTGCTAGAGACTTTAAGAGAACATCAACTGAAGGCAGAGTTTTCAAAATTTCATTTATGGAAGAGAGAGGTTAAGTTTCTTGGTTACGTGGTTTCGGAGAAGGGGTTATCAGTCGATCTAGATAAAATCAATGTTCCTAATAATTGGAAAAGACCAGAAATAGTGACTGAGATAAGAAGTTTTGTTAGATTGGCTGGATATTATCGGAGGTTCGTTAAGGATTTTTCATGGAAAGAAGCACCGATGACCAAGCTAACGCGAAAGCTTGTGAAGTTTGCGTGGACCGATAAGTGTGAGGAAGCGTTCCAGAGCTTGAAACACTTATTGACACATGCACCTGTATTAGTTGTTCCAAAGGAGAATCAAGATTTGGTAGTTTATATAGATGCGTGCGGAACTGGACTAGGAGCAGTGTTAATGCAGAAAGAAAAATGATTGCCTATGCTTCTAGATAGCCTACACCGTATGAGGTTAGATACCCGACTCTTGACTTGGAGTTAGCTGTAGTTATTTTTGCTTTGAGGGTGTAGAGACATTACCTTTTGGGAGAGAGGTTTGAACTTCATATGGATCATAAGTCGTTGAAATACTTGTTCTCTCAGAGGGAGCTGAACAACAGACAACAGAGATGGTTAGAGTTTATTGCTGCTTATGATTTTGGAATTGAGTACACACCAGGGAATCGCAACAATGTTGCATATGCGCTTAGTAGGAAACATGAGAATGCAGTGTTGGCTATGATAGCAGAATGGAAAGACTTGGAAGCGTTGTCGACTTGCAAAGTGCAGTGGAGATCCGAGGCTGGGTCTAGTGGAGAATATTCTATGTTATCCTGTTTAGAAGTCCAACCGGTATTGATTGAGAAGATTGCTTCTAAATAGGAAGAGGATCCAGTGTTAATTGAAAAGATCGCGAAGATAAGGGAAGGAACGGAGAGTGATGACATGAAGGATTTCAATGTTGACCAAAGTGGGTGGTTGAGAAAGAAGGATAGATTATGTGTTCCAAATATGGGAGACATAAGGAAGAAAATTTTATAGGAATGCGATCGCTCGAAGTTCACTATTAATCTAGGAGGAATGAAGATATATCAAGATAGGAAAAGAAGTTTTGTTTGGGAAGGAATGAGGAGGGATGTAGGCTTATTGGTGAAACAGTGTTTGAATTGTCAGCAGGTGAAAGCCAAGCATCAGAAGCCAAGTAGGCTACTTCGGCAATTGGATATCCTTCAATATGGAAGTGGGATTCTATTTCTATGGATTTTTTAGATGGGTTGCCAAGATCTAATAGAGGAAATAAAAGTATACGAGTCATAGTGGACAGATTGACCAAGAGTGTCCATTTCATTACCGTTAAGTCAAATAGGATGACACCTGTATTAGCTAAGTTATTTATGAAAAATGGGGTTAGAGTGCATGGAATTACTAGTAGTATTGTTAGTGATAGAGATTCCTTATTCACTAATGAGTTCTGGAAGAGTCTACAAGAGAGTTTACGAACCAAGCTCAAGATGACTACTGCTTACCATCCGTAGACAAATGGGCAAACTAGAAGAGTTAACAAGATCTTAGAAGACCGATTAAGAGCTTGCATATTAGACTTTGGGGGATCATAGGAAGACCATATACACCTAGTCGAGTTTTCGTATAACGATAGTTATCAGACTAGTATAGGGATGACACCGTTTGAAGCTTTGTATGGAAGACCATGAAAATCTCCCGCATGTTGGTTATGTTAGTAATGCGGATTACGGACCTTAAGGCTAGAATAACACTAGAGGGGGGTGAATAGTGTTTTGTGGATTTTCTAAATCTTTTTGAAACTTATATAATTTAGTCACCAACAAATGCAATTCACAGACATAGATATAATCACAGAATCAGACACAGATGCAAATAATAAACAAAAGAAGTAAAGGAAAGAACACACCAGGATTTTATATTGGTTCAGAGTTACACTACATCCAGTCCCGTACAATCGTATGGATTTATTATCAAAAATAATCCCCCAGATTACACCCTCGATTTCAAGGCCACGAGGTACACCCTCCTGTATTCGAGTGCGGGGCAAACTCTCTTGATTTACCAGGCCACAAGATCACTTAATCGATTTTCTAGGCAACAATCACACCCAATTGATTTCATGGCTCAACCGCACCTTTTACTCAAAAGTTCGATTTACAAATAATCCTATAACTCTGAATAGCATTGGGATCTTATGAAGAAAGTGGCAGAGAATCAAACAAGAGATAATCAAGTTTCATTCACTTGGTATTTCGGTAGAATATAGTTTAGGATTCTTTTGAATAAATGTGGAAGATGAAGAGGGGAGAAAATAAATGAAAATCTGGTTGAAATTCGTTTAGAACTTACTAGTATTTATAGAGATCAACAGTCATATTTATTCGTGAAAGGATACGACGAATAGACACTTCTTTTGAAAATTGAAATTTGAAAATAATGGACACCATGTCGACATTGGGGGTAGGGGTATGTCGACATGCTCAAGGCAAATTTGATGTTTTGATTTTCTATTTAAAATTGATTTCTATAATTTGTCAAAACAATTTCTAAAATTTGTAAATATATTTGAATATAGTTTAAACACATAAAAGAGTTTAGAACGTAATTTTTAATATATATAGTCTTTATATATAAAGTGATTTAAAATCTGAGTATATAAATATTTTTAAAGCTAAATATTTAATACAAGAGATAGTTTAAAATCAAGGACAATTTTGAAATCAAAATATTAAAAATGATAAAAATAGTTTTGAGACTAAAATATTTAAAACCAAGAGAGATGTCTTTTGAAAAGAATGTTTTGAAAACATTTTTTAAAAAACAAGAGAAATATTTTTGAAAAACATTTTTATAAAATTAGTGGATATCAAAACAGGACCACTATATGTTCCACCAGATATTAGCGTGGGTCCCATCCCACTAGGGTTCCATCCCTTAAACAAGCTCGAAGTGGATTCCATTTCACGAATAAATTTTGGATAAAGATGTCAGTGCTTTCAATAAGTTTTAACATAATTCTAGACTCAATACTTATGTTGTACTATTGAAATCTTGAACTCTTGATATCTTGATACTTATGAGTCTTCAATCTTAATATCTTCAGCCTTGAATCTCTATACTGTATACCTTTCATTCTTAGTACCTGCATTGTTAAATCATGCATATATATATATATCTAAACTATAATGTTAGTATTTATATTTTATAACAATTTCTAAGGTTGTTGTCTTCAGAACCATCATCTCAAGGACTAACGATCTCCCCATTTTTGATGATGACAACCTATGTTTATAAAATATACTTCACCTTCACTATAACTCCCCCTAAAACTAGTTACTCCCCCTTAATCTATGACTTACTATCCTATTCTATGTTTATAAAATATACCACACCTTCACTATAACTCCTCCTAAAACTAATAACTCTCCCTTAATCTATGACTTACTATCATATTTTATAATTCTCCCCCTTTGTCATCAAAAAAACCATCCTAAAACCATAAAAATAAAAAAACTCCCCCTTAAACTAATACTAGAACAAAGTATAGTAAATGGAATGTGAAAGACATTAACATTATTATATTATAATTATTCAATACATAAATATGTATAAGTATATTTCAAACAATCCAATCAACACGCACACCAAATCCAATCATGTCAAACAAGTCAAACAAATCAATCAAGTCAAACAAGTCAATCAAATCAAACAAGTCAATCAAGTCAAACTAGTCAAACAAGTCAATCAAAACATATCAAACAAATCAAAAACTAATAATCCTATACTATAAGACAATACTACAAACTCCTCTTAAATAAAATACACTCGTTATGTATACGTGTATGCAATATGTAGTTTGTAATATAGTACGAAATGTATGACCTATGCAATGTAGCATGAGATGAATGAAGTGCAACTTGTGATGCAAATGATTATGATATTTCCTGCATTATAATTTATGATGTCATATGCAATGAAATGTGATATGAAATAGGATGCATAGTGATATGTGATATGAAATAAAATGATAACGAAGTAAAAATAATAATAATACGTAGAATGATATGATGATATACATACTATGGTAAGAGATATTCATATTATAAGGTAAGCATGAGTGATAAGTAATATGTATATATACATATACTACATATACATATACATATATATGTATGTATGTATGTAGTATACGTATATATACATATATCAACCTATTTATTATAAATTACTTCAACCAAACAAATGTAATACACACTAACTACTAGACTTAGGTTAAGGAAACTAATGAATGGGACTGAAAGAGTAGTAAAGACAAGAGTTTAAATGTAATAAATGATATTAAAACTATAACATATTCATGAAAGGTAGTAATCACACTCAAAATCAAAATCAAATTGCTAAGAAATATGGACTTAAACTATATATATGATCAAATATGGTTTTTATAAAAATCAATACCCTCCTTATCTAATTTCTTTAAAATAATTTTTTTTAGCTTTATTGTTTTTTAAAATCCAAACTTCCATGTTTATAAAATACTTAACTTACTAATTAAAACCTATATATTAAATTATTATTGATTAAAATATTTAGAAACATTTTTAAAATCCTCTTAATTAAAAAATATCATAATGAAATATAAAATAACAAAGATTGAAAAACTAAAATAAACATGTGTCATATTAAGGCCTCTTTCATTTAAAATTTTAATTAATTACTAAAAAGATATCTAAAAATTAATTTTAAAAATATTCTAATATAAGTTAAAAATAACTTCTAAAAAGAATAGAGAAAAATACTTAATTTAAATATTATTTTTACATAGATTAAAGTTTCAAATAGAAAAGACGCATTTACAGAATGCTATAAAGTTTTTGTAGTAAAATATATTCAAAACATTATAAACAGAAACTGCAGCATTTACCAAATGCTGTGAGAAGTTTCTAAAAGCCTGCTGCGTTTCAAAGCACAAAAATGCTATAAAAACGTATTTGCAGCGTAATAGAAGAAAAGATGACATTTTAGAAATGCTATCTAAATTCTGGGCCTGTTCTGATCGTGAGTTTGCACTAATTTTATGACTAGATTTTGACTTGTAAATAATTGATTTTTGACCCAATTTTTTTATATTATTTAATATAACTAAAATACTTAAAAAACATAAAAAAATGATAAAAAAAACATGTGTAAAGGCACTTGACATTATGCATGTAAAAATACTTTTATTAAAGAACAAGTGTAATGACACACGTCATTTTGCATGTATGTCACTATCTATTTATATGACAAGTGTCATGTGATGTGGAACAATCTTATTAAGTGAAATTTTTTATAAATAAAGCCTTATTCTAACATTCTAAATTCATTCAATTAATTTCTTAAATAAATAGAGTACGAGAAGTAAAAAACAACATTAGAAAAGTTGAAATCATGAATGAAGGTACGCTTTTCTACTTTGTATAGTTGTAATAAATTAGTAGTAAGATTTTATTTGAAAGGAACACATTTTAAAAGACTTCAAAAAAAATTTAGACTAGTATATCGATATGTATACTATGGTGCGTCGATATGTGAACCAAAATATCAAAACTTATAAAAAGATAAATTTCTATACCTAACTAAATGCATAAATATATATTCCTACATGCAACAATAAAGATGAAATAATAGTAAACCGTACCAAATTTTGCACTTCCTCTTTCTAACTTTGTTGTACTTCCATTGTCGTGAACCACACATATCTTTCTGAATTTGACGACAAGATTCGTTCCACTATGACGAGCTTGTTTTTCTAATCGGTGTAGCATATCCATTTGTTGAATTTGAAGACCGTATAAGAAAGATACAGATAATTTAGTAGATTGACCAACTTGGCGTCAAAACTTTGAATTCGAATTTTCAATGAATAGACACTTCAACCACTATAAATAGGCCGAACAGTCACCACTTTTCATAAAAGTTTCTCTTCTTCTTTTTCCCGTTTGTCTATTTACAATCAAACTTCTAGAAGGCATATCTCCTTCGTTTATTAGCGAAATTGGATAAAACCAGTGGTAAATCAAGAGGAAGTCAAGGGCTACGATCCAGTGATAGTTTGGTGACGAATTTGGATAGTTTTGTGGTGCAACAGGCCGAACAGTAAGGGAAATGCAGGAAATCCTGTACACAGTTTTTAGTCTTGGATAGCCAACTTCAAACTGTCATATCCCACTCAATTTTGATCGAAATTTGATGATCCACAATCAAAATGACTGTGAGAACAAGAACTACAATATGGAAAAGAAGTTGGGACAAAATACTCAAATCTCTGGATGCAATGTGAAGAATACCATTGACAGTTTTTCTTTCTTTTTCTCTTTGTTCACCAAAACTTCATTTGACCATAACTTGGTCATTTCTTGACGGATTCGCATGAAACTAGTGAAACTGCGAAGTAGATGGAGAGAAGTACAGTATCATATCAAGTTGTAGATGAGAATCAAAAGTTTTGTATTGATCTAGTACCCACTTCATTGTCGATTGCCATTATATATTCATATGTTCTTCTTGATCGATGAATGATTATCTGGTATCTTTTAACCAACAGTCATTAGATATAATTCTTCTCCTGCAAAACAACATTACCTTTTAAAGAACCAAGTGACTTTTCAAAATAACAAAATATAGTTTTAAAAAACAATATCATGATGATTCTGTTACATATTCATATGAAAATAGTGTTAATAAAATAGCCATTTTAAAAACTTTTTCAAAATTCAGATTATGAAAACTTTGAAAACCTTACTTTGATAGAAAATGTTAGTAATGCGGATTATAGATCTTAATGCCAGAATAACACTAGAGGGGGTGAATAGTGTTTTGTGGATTTTCTAAATCTTTTTGAAACTTATGTAATTTAATCACCAACAAATGCAATTCACAAACATAGATATAATCAAAGAATCAGACACAGATGCAAATATTAAATAAAAGCAGTAAAGGAAAGAACACAATAGGATTTTGTACTGGTTTCGAGTTACCATGCATCCACTCCCGTACAATCGTACAGATTTCTTATCAAAAATAATCTCCCAGATTACACCCTCGATTTCAAGGCCACGAGGTACACCCTCCTGTATTCGAGTCCAGGGCAAACTCTCTTGATTTACCAGGCCATAAGATCATCTAATCGTTTTATGGGGCAACAATCATACCCAATTGATTTCAAGGCTCAACCGCACATTTTACTCAATAATTTGATTTAAAAATACTTATAACTTTGAATAACACCGGGATCTTATGGAGAGAGTGGCAGAGAATCAAACAAGAGATAATCAAGTTTGATTCACTTAGAATTTCAGCAGAATATAGTTTAGGATTCTTTTGAATATCTGTGAAAGATGAAGAGGAGAGAAAATAAATGAAAATCTGGTTGAAATTCGTTTAGAACTTACTGGTATTTATAGAGATCAACGGCCATATCTATTCGTGAAAGGATACGATGAATAGACACTTCTTTTGAAAATTGAAATTTGAAAATAACGGACACCATGTCGACATTGGGAGTAGGGGTATGTCGGTATTAATAATTTATCAAAATAACTTCTAAACTTTGTAAATATATTTGAATATAGTTTAAACACATAAAAGAGTTTAGAAAGTAATTTTTAATATATATAATCTTAATCTATAAAGTGATTTAAAATCTGAGTATATAAATAATTTTAAAGCTAAATATTTAAAACAAGTGGTAGTTTAAAATCAAGGACAATTTTGAAATCAAAATATTAAAAAGGGTAAAAATAGTTTTGAGGCTAAAATATTTAAAACCAAGAGAGATGAATTTTTGAAAAGAAAGTTTTGAAAACATTTTTTTAAAAACAAGAGATATATTTTTGAAATTTTTTTTTATAAAATTAGTGGATATCAAATAGGACCATTATATGTTCCAATAGATATTGTCGTGAGTTCAATCCCACTAGGGTTCCATCAATTTAAAAAGCTCGAAGTGGATTCCATTCCACGAATAAATTTCGAATAAAGATGTCAGTGCTTTCAAGAAGTTTTAACATAATTCTAGACTCAATACTTATCTTGTACTATTGAAATCTTGAACTCTTGATATCTTGATACTCATGAGTCTTCAATCTTGATATCTTCAGTCTTGAATCTCGATACTATACAGTCTTCATTCTTGGTACCTGCATGGTTAAATCCTACATACACATAAATATCTAAACTATAATGTTGGTATTTATATTTTGTAACGATTCCTAAGGTTTTTATCATCAAAACCATCATCTTAAGGACTAACAGGTTATATACCAAATATAGATTAGTCCTTGGTCCCAATTTGGTAAGAGAAGCTGTAGAGGAGATTGAGCTGATAAGAGTGAGAATGAAGGAAGCTTAGTCTAGGCAGAAGAGCTATGCATATAGAAGGTGGAAAGATTTAGAGTTCTCTACTGGAGATCATGTTTCCATCAAAGTACTGTCGATGAAAGGTGTTATCAGGTACGAGAAGACATGGAAGTTATCACCGAGATTCATAGGATCGTTTCCAATTTTAGAGAAGATCGGGAAACAAGATCGGGAAACTCGCGTACAGAATAGGGTTGTCGAATAGTTTGGCAAGAGTCCACGATGTTTCCATGTACCTCATCTGCTGAAGTATGTTAGGGATCCATAAACTACAATAGCACCGACTGTGTTAGATGACTTAGTAGTAGAATCATATTAGACTATAGTTAGAATGTTGATTCGTATTGTTGTGAGAGACGAGAAGATGTTAAGGAATAAGACAGTCAAATTAGTGGAAGTCCAGGGAAGCAACAATGAGAGAGACTGTACTTGGGAGAATGAGAGAAGGGTTATAGATGCTTATCCTGATTTGTTTGATGGTATATTTTACCTTTATGTTTGAATGTTGTGTACCTTATCGTAATTTCGAGGACGAATATCTTTAAGGAGGGAAAATTGTAACACCTCATATTTTTAGTAACATTATTTAGGATATTTAATTAGCTAAATTAAGTTAAATAATGTAGGTTGATTAATGGATTGAGATTTGTGATTAATAGGGGTAGCCGTGCCACATTAATGTGTAAATCAAAACGAGATAAGATGAAATAAAATAGACAAAGGAAATAGATAAGGGAAAAGTTGGAATAAGAATATTCTTATACCCTAAACCCTTGGGAACTCATTCATACGCTCATTTCATCAAAATTATAAGTCTAAGGTCGGCCATCTTTAGCAAAGAGGAAGAAGATAAAGCTAGGATTTAAGAGGAAGAATCAAATCACTTAATCAAGATTAAATCTCACATCCTAAATCACAAAGCTAAGGTGAATAATGATTACGTCTCTTATTTCTTAAATGTTTTTGGTTTTAAGGAAATCCAAATTTATCTTGCATAGTTTAGCCATCGTTTTGAAGGACAAAATGTTTATGTATTCTTGTTAATGATTTATGCTTATTTATATAGATTTTAAGATATGTTTGATGTGAAAACCTTATTTAACGACATCCAAATAACTTGCGATTTTAGACAAAGATTAGAAATGATATTTTAGAGTTGGGTTTCAATTTCATAATTTTTTGAATTAATGTGGATTTTAAATTAATTTTCTGAATTAATAAATGATTATTTGTGTTTTAAATTATTTACGACCAAATAATTTCTCAAATTTATATGTTAGAAAACATATTGACAATGATTTTCTGAAAATTTTGTAGAATTTTCCTAAGTGTTTTGATGGATATATAAAATTATTTAAGGTATGGGACTATATGTTTTGTATAGTTATAAAAGGAGAAGGGGTATTTTGTAAATAAATTAAATTGTTAATTTTTGAAATTTTGGCAATGCTTTAAGAAATGAAAATTTGCAACCAATAAGATTTTGACAAAAAGGCAGGTTAGTTAAAAAGGTTAAAAATTAGTGTTACATGCAAAATGTATGTTTCGCCACTTTTTGGCACCCAACTTCTGATTTGGATGGCTTACGACTTAGTTCCTTCGCCTCCATCACTATCAAAACCAATGCACGGGGGTTCCGAAGGGATTGAAGCGCTACTTTGTTTTAAATAAAAATGCATCTGCTTTGCTTTCAATAGCATCTTGCGACTTGGTTTGCTTTCGACATGGTTTGCTTTCACTAGGTCAACGGTTTTAAAAGAATGGTTTTAAAGAGGTAGCACTTTTGTTTTTAAGTGTATGCTTTCGACAAGGTCAAAGCCATTTTGTTTCCGCTTCTCCAATGCTTTCGAAAGGATGGTTTTGACACCATCACTTCTTTACTTAGGTTTTGGCTTTCGAAAGAGTTGCTTTCGACCTTGTTTTTTGTGACCCTTAGATATTTTTAAAGATTAACCTAAAGGTTTTGAATGAGATGGCTTTGAATGGTTTCGAAAGGGGTTTCCATATGTTTTAAAATTGAACCCAAATGCATTCGAATAGTTTAAGGTTTTGACACTTTAGAAAGGTTTTTAAGGAAGGTTTCTAAGGGGTGGTTTCGAAAGGTTTAACCAATGGTTTCGAAAGGTATAAAGGAAAGGCTTTTCGATGGTTTTGAAAGGCTATGTTTAAAGGTTTTAAAGATAGGATGTCTAAGGAATTTAGCTTTTGTAGGAAAAGGTGTTTCATTAGTTTCGAAAGGTTTATGTATAAATGGTTTTGTAAGGAAGGTTTTGGCATTTTAGCCTAGATAAAAGAAAGGGTTTATTTGGCTACAAAGGGATAATTTCAATGGATTCGGAAGGGGTACCTTCAATGGTTTAAATGTTTTCATCAACCAAGATTTGAGTAAAGTATATATAACATGACAAGGTGATTTTATGACGAACTGAATTTTGGACCCTCAAAAATCGACATCAATATGTTCGCTGTATAGCATGCTGAGCAATCGAGTGCTGGAAATACCACATCATTAGAGGTGAAGAAGAAAACGTAGGAGAACAAAAACAAAAACAACAACATAGAATCTCACAATCGCAGTGGAACAAAAGATAGTATATAATAACACGTTTTAAATACAAGAATTGTACTGTTAATATATATATACCATTATCAGAGTACAATAGGCAACTATTAATCTGGACAGTTTAATAACTTATCCTCACACAGTGGAAATACAAATAAGTACGAAAAATATGTCTTTGTCATTCAGCTCGCCTCCTAGGCTCCATAGCATCCTAACCTGAATTTGTAATACCCGGTCTGACCTGAGCATTATAATAAAATAACACTTGAGTCAGTCAGGAAAACGAGAAAACATGCTCAATTTGAACAATTAACCTTTCCAAAATCTTTTGAAAAAGAAAGGCATCTCGTAAGACATCGTCACACATTAACATGACGGGTTTTTATCTTACGATAACCAAAACATTTTTATCAGTCGTCTGATATTACAATAGTGTCTAAATCAAATAAATAGAAAATAGCGGAAATGCTTGCATCTCACGTTTTAGCATAGTTGGGTACAGTCAAAACCGTATGGCACTTATTGGTGAATAGATTCCATAAAATGACTAGACACTGGGGTACCACCAATCACGGTATACTTCTAGAAAAATGTGCCAAGGACCTCGCGGGGATCCCCGACAACACAAGACCAGCCCTATCCCTAACCTGAATAGAACCGAATATATTATCAACTTAGGTGTGCCCATCCTTAAAATCGAGTTCTTCCACGCACCATAGTGATAATATACGAGAGTATCTAGAAAAGTGATAACATACCCTAATTGGGTGCGACCTACTTAGCCTTCAGTATAACCCCTGATTTTCAAGCATTCCGGTTGATGAAGCTTGAGGCCACGATTACCTTTTAGAACAAATTTTCACTTTAAATGTTCATCGTCCTCCAATGACAATGTTCTAATAGAATTCATCCATACAAATCGTTCTGGGTCTGGACAAACTGAATCACCGTCTTCATCACCCTCACGGTATTCATTCATAGCATTCAAACCAGATTGAAGTGGTTTGCGTATAATTAAATCCAATCTCGGTTTCTTCGAAACAATTAACGAAATTAGCCAATATTAGTGGTCGGTTATTTAACTATCAATATAACATCCATAAGCAATCACTAGGCCATTATTTGTAATTTCTTCCAAAATACTCATTTCAAAATATCTTTACAAAGATATACGTTCATCTCTTTCAATACTTCAATATTCGAAAACAATTTCAATTATTTATATCCATAACAGGATAATTTCAAACCATCTCGATACTTAGAAATATTTGCTTCCAATTCCATTTATAATTCTATGCTTTGAAATTATTTTCATAATAATATTGTCGTAGTTAAAATATTTCAAATCCATCCAGTCCAACACTTAGAAAATATCCGTAAGTATAACTTTCCAAAAATCATTTATTTATTTCGTATTTGCTCAAATCCTTTACAATTCACATGTACATTCTTTACCTCACTTTTAACAAATTCTATAAGTCCTGGAATCCATTAATTAGTTCTCTTTAATATTTCCAAAGACAAATATACCTGCATATAATTCCAATTTCGCTTTCTACTTCTTTATGAATTCTATTTCATTTTTTCGAAGTTCGCTTTATTTTACTACTTCGGGAATTTTCTTGCTTTTCCCAATTCCATTTTGAAAAATTATAAATCTCATATTTTGAATAACTGTTATCCCACTTTTTGCCAAAGCTGAGAAACCCAAAATTTACCAAGAATTAATAATTATTAATCATTAATATCGATTGTACGTTGCAGGTTCACTATGGATATCGCTGAATTTTGTCCGAGTCCGGATTGAGCCACGATTGATAGGATGTGGCGAGAAAGATCATAGAAGTCCGTATTTCAAATTTCAAGTCAATCCGAGTTCGTATGTCCAAGTTATGATGGATTCAATTTGATAGAAACAGAGAATACTCAGTTCGAAACGATGAGACACCCCCTAGTTCGAATCGATGGACTTCGCATCCATCGGTTCGACTCCATCTACTTCGAACCCATGCGGTTCGAACCCATCAAGCAAGCCTTGGTTCGAATCCATCCAGACCACCTAGCTTCGAATCCATGATGCCACCTCTCTTCGTATCCCTCAAGGTTGAGGGGTTCGAATCCATGAAGTTGCGGTACTTCGAACTCATCACGCATCTCGCCTCAAAACCATTTCCTCAAGAAGGGTCCCACGAATCCACACAACTGAGGGAACTTCGACTCCCTTCCTTTCTTACCTTCGAATCCCCACGAATAAGGCAACTTCGAATCGATGCGTAGTGGAGCATTCGAATCGATTCGAACAGCGACCAGTCTTATCGATTCGAAGGAAGCATTCTTCGAATCGATATTCTTCGAATCCAGCATTCGAAATCACCAAGTCAAAGCGGCAAAAACCACGGAATCGACCCATTCAACTCGGAGCAACAAGTGGATCGACACGAAGGACGCGCGCCACGTCATCGATGTGCACGTGGATCGATCGATTCGAAGGAGATGGATTCGAATCAATGGATTCGAAACAGGCAGAGCACACGAAACCTTGAATTCGAATCGATCGTAACTTCCAATCCACTGATCCAAATCCCATGAAATTTTTACAGAAGTTCATCTACATGTTGAAGAATGTCCACACCAAATTTCTCCATGATTGGACGATTTCTTAATCGATTCGAACCTAGGGTCGAATCGATCCCAATATGGGCCCGGATCTCCAGGTTTCGGCCATGTGGGCCCCCTCACGTGCTGGAAGTGGTCTACCTGATTTCTAAGAGAAATATCAGCCTCCTACGCCTATAAATAGAGCCCCAGGTCATTCAGAAAAGGGACCGGATTCTCTTTGGCAAAATCAAGACTCTGAAGCATCAAGACTCCACCAAGGCTCTACTTTGCACTCAACAACCACCGTTGTACTTGAATTTCAGAACTACAATTCATTGTAATCCGCTGTAATGGATTGTAATCAGCGAAGAACATCAATAAAAGGAAAAACCTTTGAAGTGGACGTAGGCCGGAGATAGCCGAACCACTATAAATCGTGTGTTCTTGTTTACATTTATTATTTTGCTAGTTAAGATCTGTGATTTGTGTTTGGATATTGCTGATTTATATTCCAACACTGGTGCTTTCACAATACTTGGGGTTTGTGACCAATTTTGGCGCAAACACTTTGGTGCTTTCACTGAGAACAACTAGCACCCGCTACAGTAGAATTCAGAATTTAGGAACTCCAATCCAGAAACAATGACTCGACAAACAAGACAAAGGGTTGATAGGAGCCAACAGGGAGGAAGCCAAGAAGCATCCTCAGGATCAGGAGAAGGACAAGCTCCCGTCTATATCACCAGAGACGAGATGGAAGCTATGGCTAATTCACTACGCGAGAGCATGATGAAAACCCAACAGGAGATGTTGCAAAATTTCCTCGAGCAAATGAGGACAGCAAACATGCAAAACCTTGGACCAACTACAACAGCTACGAGTGCGGGACAAGGGATCAGGATTGCAGAAGCTAACGAAGGACAGGCTCAAGGCCAGAATACGGGAATTGAAGGTGGTCAGCAAGGCCTTGGGGGCAGACCCTCAGGGTCCGATACTGGAAGACCAACAGACGGAGCTCAACAGACTGGAGCCAATGCCTATGCTAACGAGCCACCAGAAGAATACGTATCAGAATTCCCTTCAAGGCTTGGGGGGCAGGA
The DNA here is from genome assembly GCA_030765085.1 of Allium cepa. Classification (NCBI taxonomy): domain Eukaryota; kingdom Viridiplantae; phylum Streptophyta; class Magnoliopsida; order Asparagales; family Amaryllidaceae; genus Allium; species Allium cepa. The sequence goes on from CM060929.1 coordinate 979,444,199, forward strand.
CAGGAATCTGACGAAGGGCCAACCCCTAGACGGAGATGAGAGAATGATAGGCCTAATGCGACGAATCATGAGAGGAGGATTGCCTAGCGGAGGCCTAGAAGAAGTTAGTCGGAGTCCATTCACTCTAAACATCCGAAACGCAAGGAACCCTCCAAAGTTCAAACTACCAGCGCTAGAACCATATGACGGGAGATCAGACCCGACCATGCATATTACAAGATATATTAGGCACATGGAAGTGCTGGGGGCATCCGAGGAAGTGATGGCACGATGCTTCCCTCTATATTTGACAGATTTAGCTTCATTATGGTTCAGACAACTAGAAACTGGATCAATCGGAACATGGAGCAAGCTTGTAGATTGCTTCATGAGACAGTTCAGGGTCCATGTGACGCGACCCAAGAGTGTGATGACTTTAGCTTCAATCAAGCAAAGGACCGGAGAGTCCATAAAAGATTTTCTGTTAAGATTCAATGTGACAGTGACTTCTGTAGATCGCCCGGATCCGTCAATGATTTTAATGGCGGCGGTGGCATGAGTCGCGGAAGGCACCAAATTTAAGGATTCTCTAACTAAAGATCCACCGCAAGATCTTGGAGAGTTCTTTCATAAGGCTGAAAAGTTCATTCGGTTAGAAGAATCACGAGCCGAGAGTCGTGAAATAAATACCACACAAAGCGTAGGAACCTCCAGAGAGCAGTCCGGAGCGGACAAGGGAAAGAGGAAACAGGATGACAGACACGATGGTCCTGATAAACGGAAGAAATTCCGAGAACCAAGATTCAGGCAATACACCGATCTGACTGCAGGCCTAGAAAGAATCTACGCTGAAACTAGGGGGAAACTCCCCTATCGAAAACCACCTATAAGAGATCCCACTGAGCGGGAGCGCAGGACTGGAAAATATTGCCTATTCCATGAGCTGGATGGGCACACTACAGACGAATGCCGTCACCTAAAGGATGAGGTAGAAGAACATGCCAGGAGTGGTAGATTGCCGCAATTTGTCAGAGAACGGATAGCAGCAACAAGGCTTGAACGACTACCGCCTCCACCTAACAGGAACAATCCTGGATCGGGATCACGACTCGTCATCAACTGATTAGAGATGGCAAGGGCCAAGTCCAGGATTTGGACTTCGGTCGAATTATTTAATTTAGATTTATTTTCAGAATAAACGGTTACTCCACTTACACATGTACGGGAACCGGAGAGATCCCTAGGCATGCTCTGAGATGGAGATAAACTGATATGCCCGGAGAGGCAATGTTTAGTTTTTTCTTCTCTGATGTTTGAGATTGAACATCTAGAACTTGAATATCAAACAAATAAATTAGAACTTCTTGCAATAAACCTTTTGACCGGAGAGTCAAAGGATGAACATTAAATTTCAAAATAAACAAGATCGCCTTTACCCGGAGAGGTAAGTCCGTAAGGCAAGAAGTGAGTTGCTTCGCCGGAGAGCGACAGGATCGACTCACTTATCGTCGTTTCCCCTTCACCAGAGAGTGACAGGATGGGATCCGACAAGAGTCCGAAGAGACTATGATCGGCCGATGATTCAGGTCATGACATCGCTTAATGTTCAACTGCTTTGAACCGGAGTGCAAGAAGTGAGTCGCTTCGCCGGAGAGCGACAGGATCGACTCACTTATCGTTGTTTCCCCTTCACCAGAAAGTGACAGGATGGGATCCAGCAAGAGCCCAGAGAGGCTATGATCGGTTTCGAACAACCAAGACATCGCTATATGCCCTAACTGGGGCCAGAGTGCAAGGGATAGAAAGCAACGCCAGAGTGCTATAGGATCTTTCTATTCGATCGCTGAGTCTGGAATGGACTTGGCAAGGGTTCAGAATGACCATCAATAGTCCGGAGAAACTGTAAAACTTGATTGCTAACTTCCGCGAACTGAAATGAACACAGATTCGGCTCCGAACAGCCATATGCATGATTAACGTTGCGGTAGCTATGAATAAAATACGCATTCACTGCACTTGATTTAAGATTGTTCAAAACATACCTTTTATAAAAAGGCATATTTTGGGGGGCAAAGTGTTATCCCACTTTTTGCCAAAGCTGAGAAACCCAAAATTTACCAAGAATTAATAATTATTAATCATTAATATCGATTGTACGTTGCAGGTTCACTATGGATATTGCTGAATTTTGTCCGAGTCCGGATTGAGCCACGATTGATAGGATGTGGCGAGAAAGATCATAGAAGTCCGTATTTCGAATTTCAAGTCAATCCGAGTTCGTATGTCGAAGTTATGATGGATTCAATTTGATAGAAACAGAGAATACTCAGTTCGAAACGATGAGACACCCCATAGTTCGAATCGATGGACTTCGCATCCATCGGTTCGACTCCATCTACTTCGAACCCATGCGGTTCGAACCCATCAAGCAAGCCTTGGTTCGAATCCATCCAGACCACCTAGCTTCGAATCCATGATGCCACCTCTCTTCGTATCCCTCAAGGTTGAGGGGTTCGAATCCATGAAGTTGCGGTACTTCGAACTCATCACGCATCTCGCCTCAAAACCATTTCCTCAAGAAGGGTCCCACGAATCCACACAACTGAGGGAACTTCGACTCCCTTCCTTTCTTACCTTCGAATCCCCACGAATAAGGCAACTTCGAATCGATGCGTAGTGGAGCATTCGAATCGATTCGAACAGCGACCAGTCTTATCGATTCGAAGGAAGCATTCTTCGAATCGATATTCTTCGAATCCAGCATTCGAAATCACCAAGTCAAAGGGGCAAAAACCACGGAATCGACCCATTCAACTCGGAGCAACAAGTGGATCGACACGAAGGACGCGCGCCACGTCATCGATGTGCACGTGGATCGATCGATTCGAAGGAGATGGATTCGAATCAATGGATTCGAAACAGGTAGAGCACACGAAACCTTGAATTCGAATCGATCGTAACTTCCAATCCACTGATCCAAATCCCATGAAATTTTTACAGAAGTTCATCTACATGTTGAAGAATGTCCACACCAAATTTCACAATGATTGGACGATTTCTTGATCGATTCGAACCTAGGGTCGAATCGATCCCAATATGGGCCCGGATCTCCAGGTTTCGGCCATGTGGGCCCCCTCACGTGCTGGAAGTGGTCTACCTAATTTCTAGGAGAAATATCAGCCTCCTACGCCTATAAATAGAGCCCCAGGTCATTCAGAAAAGGGACCGGATTCTCTTTGGCAAAATCAAGACTCTGAAGCATCAAGACTCCACCAAGGCTCTACTTTGCACTCAACAACCACCGTTATACTTGAATTTCAGAACTACAATTCATTGTAATCCGCTGTAATGGATTGTAATCAGCGAAGAACATCAATAAAAGGCAAAACCTTTGAAGTGGACGTAGGCCGGAGATAGCCGAACCACTATAAATCGTGTGTTCTTGTTTACATTTATTATTTTGCTAGTTAAGATCTGTGATTTGTGTTTGGATATTGCTGATTTATATTCCAACACTGGTGCTTTCACAATACTTGGGGTTTGTGACCAATTTTGGCGCAAACAATAACCCTATTTCCAAATTTTCGAGAAGATTTTATAAATAAATTTAAACCATTACAAACTCAATATATATAATATATAATAAGTATTTAAAAGAATAATAATTTATTTTTTAGACATGTTCAAGTAATTACATAAAATTTTGAAACATTTTTTATAACATCACTTTTCAAAGCTGATTTTAAAATTTAGGATTTTTTAATTAAGTATTAAATATTTGAAAAATCCACTTACCGAATTATTTCAATTTTAACTAGTTTAAAAGTCTCATAGATCAATAAATAAAATTTCCCTTTTCAAAACAAAGTTAGCTTCTTAAATCTTAAAAATATGTTTTTAAAATCCCAATAACCAATTCAATTTATAAATTCCTCTCAACTTCCATCACATCGCTTCCATTTCGATCTCCTTAACCATTTCCACTTCGAAAATGGTATCCAATATTTTTCTCCCACCCTATTTTCATATTCCAATATAAATTCTCCTTGTAAATTTATATTCCAAATTTATCATCCAGTATCGATTTTCTTTATCTATAACTTTATTTATAAATTTTTATAACTCCGTTGAGTTTCACTAAAAATAATCTTATTTATAAAATTTCATTTTATAAATTCAATTTCTTATAAATCTCATTCATTTTCTTTTTCCAATCTATTTTTAATATAGATTTCAACTTCTTTCCATATTCTTTCTCGAATATCATTTTAAAATCCAGTCTTAAAAATCCCTTTATATAATTTATTTAAAATATTTTTCCCGCATTATTTAGTATGATCAAAAACCAATTATTGCTTATTCAAATCAATCTCTTTTAAATAATCCAAATTTTGATATACAAATTTTTTATTAAAAATCCCCTTTTAATTCTTTAAAACTTCAAAATAATATTCATGGTATTTAATATACCAAAGTTAATTCCCATGCTATTATAACATTTATAAACTTACAACACACAATAATCCAGCGGATTATTCAATCACATCATATATATATAACACAAAACATATTTGAGGAATCTAGTTGGATCCCTCCGACCTGTTTTCCAACATCCACAGATTTTAGACAATATAAAATACCAGTCCCACTTCGAGGCGGGATATCGCGGTATATAGGGTCATCCGCTACTGTGCGAGGCGCATAGGGTCTCATCTGCTAAAATATGCAGGAACAATCAATGCAACTACTAATATATATACTACTATATATATAACAACATCCAAACTGATAACGATTATCAGTTTCAACCAGACATCCAATAATTAATTTGAACTATTTATAAATAAATTAGTAATCCAAAGTTGGGTTAGATTAACCCACCTTCGATTTTATTTTCTTCCAAACATCCAGATTTCAACTTATTTAATTTTCCAACTGACTCCGAAAATCCTCAAACCGGATTTTATTTCGTAGATCTCACAGCAACGATGCAACACTGCCAAATTCATGCGATCTCGACCTCGAATAACAAAATTATTGAATTTTAGTTATCGATTTACAAACTACAACTAATTTAATTAATCACTTAATTTGTAAAATAATTTACCATATTAACCTTTAATTGGAAAAAATTAAATTACCTCACCAAGCAAAAATTTGTGTCATCATCGTTCCGGCCGAATCGCGACTTCACTGCCAGATTCAAACACGCCCACCCATGCTTCTTCTGAAATGAGAAATACTGTTCCATCTTATGTCCAGATCGACATTTTCCTTCCTCCTGCTACGAACAACTGACCCAACACCCATACCAAGATCGACCATCACTAGGAACAGTTCGCCCCACCATTCTCATCGAGCAGTAGGGACCATGTCGCGATCAACAAACGTGACCACGAGCTCCTATACGAGAACCCACGCCACCGCCCTTCGCCTCGCCCCTCCACAATCACCCATTGTCGGCAAACTCACATAACACGACAGCAACTTGAGATCGACCCACTAACTCTCAACCTCCAGAGCGAACGTCACACCCCCCAATCAACTGTCGTCCCTTCCAGTTCTCACTTCCTCAAACGTTGCCTCAACCATCGTCGTTCCCCTTGTCCTCGCGCACATCACTGCCCTCGTGCGACTTTGAGTCGTGATGCCCCTCTACCTTTTTGTTGCGATTATGTTTTCGTGAGTTTGAACTAAGAACAGGGACGCGAGATTTATACCTTCATTTCATTTTCCCCCTTTATTTTTGAACGATTCGATTTCATTTCGAATTGAAGCAGATAAGGGAAGAACACTCGGTTTTAAAATAAGGAGGAGGGAATACATGATTTTACTGAAAGGAAGGAAAGGGACGTGAATTTAATCATGATGGTAGCGTGTAGGGGGAGGCTACAGTTTTCTGAGGTAAGCAAAAAACAACCGATGTGAACAAAAGGTTTAGTCAAATATATATATATATATATATATATATATATGAATTTTCAAACCGTCTCGATTTACACAGCTCAAAATCTCGAACCCCTATCAAGGCATGCCGCTAGGCATTCATAATGTTAGACCCTATTCTCGACACAATGGAAAAGGTTCCGAGTCCTAATTCAATCGTATGGAGAAGATAGCTTTTTGGACCCAATTATTATACTAAATTTCGATATTAATTTCAACGCGTTTATATCCCGTACGATCAAACGATAACTCCAACCACTATGAAATTTGGAATCCGATAATAATACACTATTATGGAACAAATTTAGTCGCATTCCAAGACTACGCCCTAATGCTATTTTGACACGTCGATTAAATCGACAATTTCCAAAATTAACGAAATTGCTTGAAAATTTTATTTTTTAAAATCTTACTAACTCAGTTATAATTTCAGTGTAATTTATATCAACATTAGAAATCATTTTCGATTCATATTCTACTCCAATTCAATTATTTAAACGAACTCCAATTATTAATTCAACAATTAAATTTATCCAATAGATCGCTATATTTGAATTTTAAGTTTTATTCCAGTTATTTGATCGTTAAATTCCATATTAAACTTCCGTTCACATTTCCAAACTCAAAATTTAAAATAAATTAAATGTCCAAAATCAACGACCCAAAATCCGGGTCATTACACTCCCCCCTCCCTAAAAGAATTTCATCCTCGAAATTGCTAGGGCAGGAAAAATGCTCAAAACCCAATACTTATTCAAAACCCACTTAGTCAACTTGCTATTTCTCTTTTCAAATCTTTTAATTCCAATCAAAACAATTGGTTCTCAATTCGAATTCCAAAACCCTTAAATCCAATTACAATTCGAAATCAAATTGTTGTTAAAAAAAATTTAAAAAATTTCTAACACCCTAAATTTTCGAAATTTTTCGGCGGAGTCTCCTTTGTATGGAGAGCAATTAACAATATGACAAGAGAGATAAAAAAAAGTATGAATTGACCCACTCGGTCGGAAAACAAAATATATATGAATATGTTTATATTTTGTTGTATTTAATCCGAAAACATACCTTATCTTTGCATTTTTAAGCAAGCGGCTTATTTTATATGAGATTTCGCAAACCAACTCTAGCCCAATAGCCTCCAGGTATCTGTATTTACTCAATTTAACTACATAAGTAACCCAAACATGAAACTTAACAACTTTACATTCATTTAAATAGTGGAAACACGTAGTTTTCATAACCAAACATGGTATATCATATATTTTAGAAGGTACATGCAATTTCAGGGTTCCAACATTTATTTATTCACTTAAAATTCAATATATATGCCACATCATTCAATTCGAATGATTTTCAACTCAATTTATTGTATTTAATTCATATTTATACCAAGAAAATCCATATCCATTCCAAATTGATTTAAAAATCAATTTATTTTGCTTCCTATTACTTTACAGAATTTCATTTACTTCTGTTTGCATCAAATAATAATTTTCTATGCAAATTCTTCGATATTCACTTAATAAAATAACCATTTTAGTTTATAGCTATTTAAATTGATTCCAAATCAATTTATATTTAATTCTATGACATTTCAAACTTATTCTCAATCAATTCATTTGCATTCCATTCATATCCACATCAAATTTCAATTGCATACTCAAATTCATTCTCGAATAATATTCAAGGCCATATTCAATTTATTTACACTCACATTGAATTTATTTATAATTCAAGCCATTTTCATTTTAATCCAAATTTATTTGATCACATCAACATATATTTAATCAGCTTATATATGAAGTCGAATTTTATTTATTACTCAAGTTCTATATTCAACTTCATTTTCAGTCCACAATCCATTCTACTCAATCAAGTTAAATTCCATTCCCATATTCAATTAACTAATTAATTTATCTAATTGGTTCGCTTCCATTTTACATTTAAATATCTAATATTTATGTCACAGTCCAAATTCCAGCGTTCAAGAATCGACATCCGTACTCCACTGTACTTGAATGCCGCAGATTCAAACGTTGAAATTCGAGTCGTGCCGGAGCTTATAACACATTAAGTACAGCGCAGCAGAAGAACAGAATATACATTTGACATACAACATGATACAATATCTGATACAACAGAATGATACAATGAATATACATCAGAGGTATGATACAAGACAATAGCAGCGGAAAGAAAAGATAACATCAGCAGCGGAACAAAAATCGCCAAGGTGATCTTCAAGGAAGAACTCCATCTTCAAACACCAATCCAGCAATAGCTCGAACTCCCAATCACGATGCACAAAGATGAGAAAGTACAGTTCACATCCAAAGACTGAACTAGCTCCAGATAATCTACTAAACCTGACTATCTGAAAAACCCAACTCTAGACTGCCATGTGGGAAAATAGTGGGCACCCAGAGTTTAGGATAGGAACAATAAACTCCAGGTCAGTCATGGGACTGGTATGAGCAAACAAAAGCAATTGGTCTTTTAAATCAAGCAAAGAATTTAAAATTGAAAATCCGCAATGCTTTTTAGAAAATGAAACTACCATAAGGCCTCCCGCCACACACACAATGCAAACGCAGAATTGGAGGAGATTTCTCCTTATGATAGTCAAATATGCTTGATACGAGAAAATTCTTTGATATTATTATTATAAGTGCACAGTGTAGAAAAACCCTTTCGAAAATATAATATAAATCCTAGCCAGCATAGGCATTTCGCACTTATGCCTATTATAGCTACCATGTTCAGTAGCAGGTTACCACCACATCCCATGGCAGGTTACACAACTAAAACCGTACAGGGAACGTATTGTTTTGATTGGATTTCCAACAAATGGTCAGGCTAAGGAACTTCCTACTGTCCATGGGATCGCCTCTGGCGGTACATCCCGAGAACCTAACCGGATCTCTACCAACACAAGGCCGGGTTACCTCTGTAACTAGGTAACTACTACTCGAGCGTGCCATCCCCCGGTCCTTTGGGACCTTTGTCCGAGGTACCTCTAATCCAACAACCACAAAGCAATCACAAAGTAATAGATCTGCAGTATCCACATGAGTGAAATATCTGGGCTCCATACCATGACACCACCCTTTTCCAGAAGGGAATGACAAACCCTAAAGGGTGCAACCCTCATAACCTTGTCGCATCTTTTCTGTTTCGACCATTTCCGGGGTGTGAGGTCCTGATGCAGTCTCGTCCACAAAGCTACGCTTTATAAAAAGCCATGCTTTGATCACAAATGATCAACAAATGATCATCAACACATAGCAGCACTTAGCATGTCACACTACCAAATTGGGAATATATCACTGATAAATTCAACTACATAACCTCTGAGCACATACGTCTCAGAGAAAGGTGTTAAGCTAAGAGAATAAATTCTCCGCCACCAAGCAGAAATGTATTTGATAGAGATCAGTTTAATATCTCAAAGTGTAGTGTCAGACATACAACCATACACGTCTGTTCCGGGTTCGAACAGAACCGAAGGAACTTCCGAAGAAGCCCTTGCAAATCCAGGTATCCACAATCTCGATCGGACTTCCCATCACATAGGGAGAACTCTATACCGGAGCAACTCAGTGCAGAGTCAATCGACAGGTTATTCTATCGTTCTCGAAGACACCCGGTCTTCAACATCGGTCTTCAATTGCAATCCATAACGTCGTATCACTATTCGGAATGGGCTATATGACACAAGGTCCTCTCCTGGCTAAACCGAATAACGAGCGCAATATTTAAAAACATATGGATATGGGATTTCAGTTAAGTCACAACTTTGAAAATCCAAAGCTTTTCTTTCAAATGATTAAACAAATTACCATTTAAATCTTTTCTTCAAAAAGATTCGTTTCACAAAGTTCACCTAGATTCACAAAGATCTATTTATAGATTTCCAAAACAATTTCCATTTCAATTGGATTAACTCATTAAATCTTTAAATCGAAGATTTAATTTATAGCTTTCAAAACATGTTTTTCAAAGATTTATTTGTAACTTGGAAGACCATCTTTATTTTAGACTTGAAATCCTTCTTACACAAATTAGAAATTCATTTATTATGTGAAAGCTTCTATTGTTTGAAAACGAATAGTTTTCGTTTCAGAAAAATCCAATTATATCTACACAAGTTAAAATCTTGGGTTAATTTTTTTTTAAAGTCCCAAAACATCACTTTTTAAAATGGTTTAAAACCCCATATAAACACATTTATAAGTTGAATAACCTTGTTAAACCCTAGTTCCTAAATCGTAGAATTCAATTTCAAATATTAAATTCAAATTTAAATCAAATTATTTAAATTTCAAACTCAATCGAGTTATTCAAAATAACCATTTTAAAAAGCTTCAATTCTAATTCCAAAACTATTTTGGATTCAAAAATACAATTCTAAATATATTTCAAAATTTTGTGGCTAAACCCATTTCCTCGTACAATCCATATTTGTGTGTGTATAAGTGTGGTCCAGGGGTTCAACACAATAGTGCACAACATCATCACAGATTCAATCATATCGATAAGCGGTATAACCCATAACGCTTATCTATATTCACAGATTCATCGATAAAGTAAATTATCAATCACAAAGATTCACTAATATGATTCGATGTGGGTTTCGGATAACCAACTGGAATCTGACTCCCTGTCGCATCGAAATTCAATTGTCGTTCTATGGGTCAGAGGGTTTTTATATTCATATAACGGTATATTCATCACAAATATATCAGCTCAGCACAAAGCATCACATAACATCACATCGCATATCAAATATATCAATACATCACACAGCATTCAATAACAATCAAACATCTTTGATTAAGGTGAATAAATCATGTGGTTTTAAATTTATCACTCACATAATTACTTTCATTTTTTTTATCAGTGATTAGTTATCATTAATTATAATTGATTAAGTCTCAACCACCTTCATTAATTAATCATTTCTTAATTAGTTATCTTAAGTAACCCTTAATTGTAATTAATTGAATCTTAATTACTGTTATTAATTAATTATTCCTTTATTAATCGCCTTTAATAAATAAACCCTTAGATTTTTTTTATTAAATCTTTATAGATTTATCATTCCTTAATTAACTACAATAATTAACTACTCCTTAACAAATAATGATTCCTTAACCACTTTAAGTTAATTAACCTTTAATTAATTATTCTTAATTTAATTATCTTAATTAATTAACCACATTAATTAAATTTTAAAGTAATTAACCCTTAATTGATTTACTAAAAACAAATTCTTTCTTAATTTATCACTAAAATCAATTTATCCTCAATTTATCCTCTTTGAATAATTATCTTTTAATCATAGATAAATTTTGCCTTTAATTAATCATCTTCCTTAACTAATTAATTAATCAATTACCTCCTAAATCTTATTTGGAAAAATATATAAAGATTTTAAATTAAATAATCAACCCGATATATGGTTTTTTCTAGAAACAAAACGATTTCAAATATTTACTTTAACATTTAAAACGTTGAAACTTGTTTAAAAATCTGAAACTCCATTTATTTTCCTTTGGAAACTTGTTTAATTTAAATACGTTTTAAAACTTTGTTAAATCAAAATTTTGATTTTGTAATCTAAAAGAACTGTTGCAATTCAAAACTTGAAAACATCTTTTTTTCCTTTTGGGCTTGAAACTGGAATAGGTAAATCCAACCCAATGCAGGATTTTCTTTTTTTGTTAACCCGGGCTCGACTTCGGTTTGTTTTTCCAAACCACTTCGAGTTCGCCCCGAGCAATATCACCATCTGCTTCGAGTTTCCCATAAAATCAACCCGTATGCTTAAAATTTTCAAACTCAATTTTGTTGTTTAAGTGTTAACACGATATGCTCGCAAAAATTCCCGGACTCATGCTCGAGTCGGCACACCATCTCCCCTGAGACACGCTTCGAGTTCGAATTCCTTTCTTCCCCAGCAACCTAGACAAAATGCACAGGTGCACGTATTCACGTGCACCGATGATCGCCAACTTTCTGACCAATGTCGAACTCTTCGACACGCTGCTGACGATACTCACGAGACTTCTGACCATCCAAATTGACACGATCATTAAAGAATCAAAATCGAACATTCTTCAACCCCCACTGGCCCAAATACGACCAACTCAACTGACTTGCGCCACCTCGTGAAGCCACTAGTGGCTTCGTAACCTTGACTGAAGCTTCCTTGATCACCCATGAGGGGTCTCCCCGCGGCTGATGTAGTTCAATGCCGTGACGAAGTCGTGGCGACCAGATTTTCACACCTCTACTCAAAACTAGGGTTAAACCCCAAATCGTCCTCCACTGACTTCCACGATGAATTAAAAAATCAATGAAGATTTTTCTGATGATCAGCATCCCTTAAACTATCTTCTCCACCAACCCCGATGATTCCAGATCCATCAAGTGCCAGAATTTGGCTATAAACCCGTTTTCGTTCATCTCTATTTTTCTCACGAATTACTGAACTGAAAATATTGAAATTTGCATTAAAATTCATCAATTTTTTATTACAAAACAGATTCTATAATTGAATCAATAAACCATTTAAGTCGAATATTTTCGTACCTTGAAGTCTTACTGTGGTTTCCTTCTTTTCAGTAAACCCATCTATATTTTGTACTTAACAGTATTTTTCAAAAAAATAGTTTATGTTGTTCTAAACATTTCTACTTCAAAGATTTAAGTCTAATATTGAGTTTACAAAGAGAATTTAAATTTAGGACTTAAATTTGGAAACCTGTTATTAAGAACAGGATCTATCTCTTTTTTGCTTATATATATATATATATATATATATATATATATATATATATACACATACAAGCATATGCACTAAGTTCCATTTTTATAAGTAATGTTACTCTCATATAAACATTTTCCAGCAGTTCATTCAGTAATCAAAGCATGCAGTGTTTTTGTTGGGATGTTTTAAATTTTAAAACTAGTTTTATTCAATCCCAGTTATGTATAAACAGAGATATACATACCTATATACGCAAAAAACATACAGGCAGGCAAGCATTTATAAATATCAACAAGCAATCATATCAAGATAATCCACAGAAACAAAGAAGGCTGGTTTAAAAGAAGGTTTGCTCACATTAGATTGAAGACAGAGGAGCCAATTAGCATCAACCAGGCATATAAGATTTAATTTAAAAGATGCAGGCTTGCTTACAAATTCTTCAAGCATTGGATTCAAAGAAATTGTTTTAGAAATTAAAGTTGCTCACCTGAATATCATGTTGACAGAGAACAGTGGTTGCTTGCTCAAGCCTTGATCTTTTTCCAGATTTTTTTAAGATGTTTTGGAATTTTTTGCTTTACTTGTTAATCTGCTTCTGATTTTGTTTCAGTTGATCATCATTTCCCCCAAGTTGAAAATACCAAAGTTAATCATGGTTTTAAATTGCTTCAGGTTTTTAAATTTTAATATGGGTTTTTTTTCTGAATTATCTGAGTTTGATCACAGCAGGTTTTTTTTTTTGAAGCTCCAGATTCAGTTGCTCTTTTAGTCTGTTTTCCTTCAACTTATTAAATAAAGTTGTCCAATCTTTGTTTTATCTACTGATTACAACATTAAACAAAAAAAAATTAAAAGAAAATTTACTTGCCTTCATTCCTTTTTTTTCCAGAGAAACTTGTTTTCTTCCAGGTTTTGATTTCCAGATTTAAATTTTTCTTTGAATTCCTTTGCTTTGCTTGAGTTTGTTTATGATCTAATCTTTTTCTACATTTGCTTCAGGTTGATTTCTTTTGCTTTCTAAAAACCTTTTGAAGAGAGTGACAGCCTTTTTTTCTTTCTGATTTCTTTCTTTCTGCTTTATTTTATTCTTTATGTGTTGAGATTTTGAGATATACAATCTCTTGTTACTGTAGTTACAGATTTTGCTGAGATACTTAATGATTTCATATGAGAAACTGAAAAGTTTTCAAAATTTTAAATTCCATTATTTTATTCAATTAAATAACTTGTATGCCATGTGTAAAGAGAAATTGATTATGGAATCTATGCATGTTGATTTGCTTACTTATCTCCATTATGTATGTTTACATTTGTAATTATACAAAGATAAAAGAATTTTAAAAATAAATTTATATCATATTTATTTTATAAATAAACATAACTTTTATTCATTGGTATATACATGTATACATATTCCTTTATTTTCAAAATTGTTTACATTTTCCTTTATATATATATATATATATATATATATATATTTATATTTACACAACAAAATTTTATTCCAATTATTTTCTTACATTTAATTTTTTTGTTCAACATGTTTATACATTTTACAAATGTTTATTTTATTAGTCCTCCAAATTTTAAATCTTTTATCAAATCTTATTTTGCATTTTATTTCAAGTTATTAGGAATGTTCATATTTTATTCATACATTTTTTATTATTTATTTTTGTACAACTTTTATTAAAAAGAATGATTTCAAAATTTTGATTTCATATTAACAATAGTTACATTTATTCATATATGAAAATTTAACTTAAAAATAACATTTTGAAAATGAGTATACTAATTTTTTTTCTTTTTATTACAACTTCCTAATGTTGATAAAATTGAAAAAATTTAGGAAACAATCATCATCAACTTTTTTTATAAATCTCAAGTTTTTAATTTCTATTTTATTTTTAATACATTTTATTATGAAATTCAATATTTATTTGTTTATAAAATATTTATTCTTACATTTTAAATGAAATTTCTATTTATTCCCAATACACTTATTTTCTCTAAACCCAATATTTATTTATAAGCTCCTTATACTTAAATTCCTAATTAAATTTCTATTTATAATCAAAAATTATTTATTAATTCTAGAAATATCTAATTAATTCACAATTTATTTTTAAAAATAAATTTAATTGCCGAATTAAACTTGATAAATTTCGGGAATGTTACAGATTCCCCCCTTAAAAAAAAAATTCGTCCTCGAAATTTGCTAGGGAGACAAGAAATAATGGATGATAGATAAAGAAATGATTGATCAAATCAGATCGAAATATTTATTCTGCATTTGGTTTATCCAAATCAGAATATCAACAATATGAGAACAAACCCATACAATAATCACACAAGATATTCGGGTCCACCGACCTACGAATTTGCAAGGGCATTGATTAGTTCGAAGGGATAACTAATCATTCGTAGAATATGTCGGTCCCCAGAGAATAGATAGATGGATTCAATCTTCTATAATTTCTCAAACACTAGATAGGGATTCCAAATTTAAGTCGAAATATCCCAAAGTATATATGACTTGTCCCTCTTCGGACTTCAGTTTACACAAGAAATTACAATAGAATTTTAAATTTGATTTCAACCGATATCGTTTTACTGATAAGATTCAAATTTAGCTTTATATTTGTTAACCAATTTAACTCAATTTAAAATTTCCAATTTATTTAAAGTTTCAATTTCAAATTTCAAATTCATTTAAGTTTAGATCGAAAAGCTGATAAGAAACCGATGAAGATATGAAGTAAGAATTTTCTACAACGATTCGTAGTGCCACCATCACACCGAAACTTCTCCCTGGAGCTGTCACGAAGATATCAAAGAATTGGGGGTCGAATCAAAGGAGATTGATAGAGAAAGATATTTCCGTTGTTGCAGGGTATTGACCATTTGTAGTGGTACTCCCCTATCCCCTATCTCGTCCTCTTCGAGCACTCATACTTACTATCAGTGGATAGTAAGAAAATTTACTGAGGCATTCAAACGCGTATCTTAGGGATTACTCATTCTAGGGTATACTTCACCCTATCTCTAATGATCTACTTAATGTGTCATACACCTGAGCTAAAGTTTTAACCCTCATCTCTGATACCAAAATGTCACGGTCCAAATTCCAGCGTTCGAGAATTGACATCCGTACTCCACTGTACTTGAATGCCGCAGATTCAAACGTTAAAATTCGAGTCATGCCGGAGCTTATAACACATTAAGTACAACGCAGCAGAAGAACAGAATATACATTTGACATACAACATGATACAATATCTGATACAACAGAATGATACAATGAATATACATCAGAGCTATGATACAAGACAATAGCAGCGGAAAGAAAAGATAACATCAGCAGCGGAACAAAAATCGCCAAGGTGATCTTCAAGGAAGAACTCCATCTTCAAAACACTAATCCAGCAATAGCTCGAACTCCCAATCACGATGCACAAAGATGAGCAAGTGCAGTTCAGATCCAAAGACTGAACTAGCTCCAGATAATCTACTAAACCTGACTATCTAAAAAACCCAAATCTAGACTGCCCGTGTGGGAAAATAGTGGGCACCCAGAGTTTAGGATAGGAACAACAAACTCCAGGTCAGTCATGGGACCGGTATGAGAAAACAAAAGAAATTGGTCTTTTAAAACAAGAAAAGAATTTAAATTTGAAAATCCGCAATGCTTTTTAGAAAAAGAAACTACCATTAGGCCTCCCGCCACACACACAATGCAAACGCAGAATTGGAGGAGATTTCTCCTTATGATAGTCAAATATGCTTGATACGAGAAAATTCTTTGATATTATTATTATAAGTGCACAGTGTAGAAAAACCCTTTCGAAAGTATAATATAAATCCTAGCCAGCATAGGCATTTCGCACTTATGCCTACTATAGCTACCATGTTCAGTAGCAGGTTACCACCACATCCCATGGCAGGTTATACAACTAAAACCGTACAGGGCACGTATTGTTTTGATTGGATTTCCAACAAATGCTCAGGCTAAGGAACTTCCTACTGTCCATGGGATCGCCTCTGGCGGGATGTCCCGAGAACCTAACCGGATCTCTACCAACACAAGGCCGGGTTACCTCTATAACTAGGTAACTACTACTCGAGCGTGTCATCCCCCGGTCCTTTGGGACCTTTATCCGAGGTACCTCTAATCCAACAACCACAAAGCAATCGCAAAGTAATAGATCTGCAGTATCCACATGAGTGAAATATCTGGGCTCCATACCATGATACCACCCTTTTCTAGAAGGGAATGACAAACCCTAAAGGGCGCGACTCTCATAATCTTGCCGCATCTTTCCTGTTTCGGTCATTTCCAGGGTGTGAGGTCCTGATGCAGTCTCGTCCACAAAGCTACGCTTTATAAAAAGCCATGCTTTGATCACAAATGATCAACAAATGATCATCAACACACAACAGCACTTAGCATGCCACACTACCAAATTGGGAATATATCACTGATAAATATCAACTACATAACTCTGAGCTCGTACGTCTCAGAGAAAGGTGTTAAGCTAAGAGAATAAATTCTCCGCCACCAAGCAGAAATGTATTTGATAGAGATCAGTTTAATATCTCAAAGTGTAGTGTCATACATACAACCATACAAGTCTGTTCCGGGTTCGAACAGAACCGAAGGCACTTCCGAAGAAGCCCTTGCAAATCCAGGTATCCACAATCTCGATCGGACTTCCCATCACATAGGGAGAACTCTATACCGGAGCAACTCAATGCAGAGTCAATCGACAGGTTATCCTATCGTTCTCGAAGACACCCGGTCTTCAACATCGGTCTTCAATTGCAATCCATAACGTCGTATCACTATTCGGAATGGGCTATATGACACAAGGTCCTCTCCCGGCTTAACCGAATAACGAGCGCAATATTTAAAAGCATATGGATATGGGATTTCAGTTAAGTCACAACTTTAAAAATCTAAAGCTTTTCTTTCAAATGATTAAACAAATTACCATTTAAATCTTTTCTTCAAAAAGATTCGTTTCACAAAGTTCACCTAGATTCACAAAGATCTATTTATAGATTTCCAAAACAATTTCCATTTCAATTGGATTAACTCATTAAATCTTTAAATCGAAGATTTAATTTATAGCTTTCAAAACATGTTTTTCAAAGATTTATTTGTAACTTGGAAGACCATCTTTATTTTAGACTTGAAATCCTTCTTACACAAATTAGAAATTCATTTCTTATGTGAAAGCTTCTATTGTTTGGAAACGAATAGTTTTCATTTCAGAAAAATCCAATTATATCTACACAAGTTAAAATCTTGGGTTATTTTTTTTTTAAATTACCAAAACATCACTTTTTAAAATGGTTTAAAACCCCATATAAACATATTTATAAGTTGAATAACCTTTTTAAACCCTAGTTCCTAAATCGTAGAATTCAATTTCAAATATTAAATTCAAATTTAAATCAAATTATTTAAATTTCAAAACTCAATCTAGTTATTCAAAATAACCATTTTCAAAAGCTTCAATTCTAATTCCAAAACTATTTTGGATTCAAAAATACAATTATAAATATATTTCAAAAATCTGTGGCTTAAC
This sequence comes from Allium cepa, assembly GCA_030765085.1. Lineage (NCBI taxonomy): Eukaryota > Viridiplantae > Streptophyta > Magnoliopsida > Asparagales > Amaryllidaceae > Allium > Allium cepa. The sequence continues at coordinate 979,462,493 of CM060929.1, forward strand.
CCATTTACTCGTGCAATCCATATTTGTGTGTGTATAAGTGTGGTTCAGGGGTTCAACACAATAGTGCACAACATCATCACCGATTCAATCATATCGATAAGCGGTATAACCCATAACGCTTATCTATATTCACAGATTCATCGATAAAGTAAATTATCAATCACAAAGATTCACTAATATGATTCTATGTGGGTTTCGGATAACCGACTGGAACCCGACTCCCTGTCGCATCGAAATTCAAGTGTCGTTCTACGGGTCAGAGGGTTTTTATATTCATATAATTGTATATTCATCACAAATATATCAGCTCAGCACAAAGCATCACATAACATCACATCGCATATCAAATATATCAATACATCACACAGCATTCATTAACAATCAAACATCTTTGATTAAGGTGAATAAATCATGTGGTTTTAAATTTATCACTCACATAATTACTTTCATTTTTTTATCAATGATTAGTTATCATTAATTATAATTGATCAAGTCTCAACCACCTTCATTAATTAATCATTTCTTAATTAATTATCTTAAGTAACCCAAAACTGTAATTAATTGAATCTTAATTACTATTATTAATTAATTATTCCTTAATTAATCACTTAATAAATAAACCCTTAGATTTTTTTTTATTAAATCTTTTTAGATTTATCATTCCTTAATTAACTACAATAATAAACTACTCCTTAACTAATAATGATTCCTTAACCACTTTAAGTTAATTAACCTTTAATTAATTATTCTTAATTTCATTATCTTAATTAATTAACCACATTAATTAAACTTTAAATTAATTAAACCTTAATTGGTTTACTAAAAACAAATTCTTTCATAATTTATCACTAAAATCAATTAATCTTCAATTTATCCTCTTTGAATAATTATCTTTTAATCATAGGTAAATTTTGCCTTTAATTAATCATCTTCCTTAACTAATTAATTAATCAATTACCTCCTAAATCTTATTTGGAAAAATACTTAAAGATTTTAAATTAAATAATCAACCCGATATATGGTTTTTTCTAGAAACAAAACGATTTCAAATATTTACTTTAACATTTAAAACGTTGAAACTTGTTTAAAAATATGAAACTCCATTTATTTTCCTTTGGAAACTTGTTTAATTTAAATACGTTTTAAAACTTTGTTAAATTAAAAATTTGTTTTTGTAATCTAAAAGAACTGTTGCAATTCAAAACTTGAAAACATCTTTTTTTCCTTTTAGGCTTGAAACTGGAACAGATAAATCCAACCCAACGCAGGATTTTTTTTTTAAACCGGGCTTGACTTCGGATTGTTTTTCAAACCACTTCGAGTTAGCCCCGAGCAATATCACCATCTGCTTCGAGTTTCCCACAAAATCTACCCTTATGTTTAAAATTTTCAAACTCAATTTTTTTGTTTAAGTGTTAACCCGATATGCTCCCAAAAATTCCCAGACTCATGCTCGAGTCAGCACACCATCTCCCCCGAGACACGCTTCGAGTTCGAATTCCTTTCTTCCCCTGCAACCCAGACAAAATGCACAGGTGCACGTATTCACGTGCACCGATGATCGTTAACTTTCTGACCAATGTCGAACACTTCGACACGCTGCTGACGATACTCACGAGACTTTTGACCATCCAAATTGACACGATCATTAAATAATCAAAATCGAACATTCTTCAACCCCCACTAGCCCAAATACGACCAACTCAATTGACTTGCGCCGCCTCGTGAAGCCACCAGTGGCTTCGTAACCTCGACTGAAACTTCCTTGATCACCCATGAGGGGTCTCCCCGCGGCTGATGCAGTCCGACGCCGTGACGAAGTCGTGGCGACCAGATTTTCACACTCTACTCAAAACTAGGGTTAAACCCCAAATCATCCTCCACTGACTTCCACGATGAATTAAAAAATCAATGAAGATTTTTATGATGATCAGCATCCCCTAAACTATCTTCTCCACCAACCCCGATGATTCCAGATCCATCAAGCGCCAGAATTTGGCTATAAACCCGTTTTCGTTCATCTCTTTTTTTCTCACGAATTACTGAACTGAAAATATCGAAATTTGCATTAAAATTCATCAATTTTTGATTACAAAACAGATTCTATAATTGAATCAATAAACCATTTAAGTCAAATATTTTCGTACCTTGAAGTCTTACTGTGGTTTCCTTCCTTTCAGTAAACCCATCTATATTTTGTACTTAACAGTATTTTTCAAAAAAATAGTTTATGTTGTTCTAAACATTTCTACTTCAAAGATTTAAGTCTAATATTGAGTTTACAAAGAGAATTTAAATTTAGGACTTAAATTTGGAAACCTGTTATTAAGAACAGGATCTATCTCTTTTTTTTCTTATATATATATAGACACACACACACACACACACAAGCATATGCTCTCAGTTCCATTTTTATAAGTAATGTCACTCTCATATAAATATTTTCCACCAGTTCATTCAGTAATCAAAGCATGCAGTGTTTTTGTTGGGATGTTTTAAATTTTAGAACAGGTTTTATTCAATCCCGGTTATGTATAAACAGAAATATACATACCTGTATACGCACAAAACATATAGGCAGGCAAGCATTTATCAATATCAACAAGCAATCATATCAAGATAATCCACAAAAACAAAGAAGGCTGGTTAAAAAGAAGGTTTACTCACATTAGATTGAAGACAGAGGAGCCAGTTAGCATCAACCAGGCATATAAGATTAATTTAAAAGACGCAGGCTTGCTTACAGATTCTTCAAGCATTGGATTCAAAGAAATTGTTTTAAAAATTAAAGTTGCTCACCTGAATATCATGTTGACAGAGAACAGTGGTTGCTTGCTCAAGCCTTGATCTTTTTCCAGATTTTTTTAAGATGTTTTGGAATTTTTTGCTTTGCTTGTTAATCTGCTTCTGATTTTGTTTCAGTTGATCATCATTTCCCACAAGTTGAAAATACCAAAGTTAATCATGGTTTTAAATTGCTTCAGGTTTTTAAATTTTAATTATGGGTTTTTTTTTGAATTACCTGAGTTTGATCACAGCAGGTTTTTTTTTGAAGCTCTAGATTCAGTTGCTCTTTTAGTCTGTTTTCCTTCAACTTATTAAATAAAGTTGTTCAATCTTTGTTTTATCTACTGATTACAACATTAAACAAAAAAAATTTAAAAGGAAGTTTACTTGCCTTCATTCCTTTTTTTTCCAGAGAAAATTGTTTTTTTCCGGGTTTTGATTTCCAGATATAAATTTTTCTTTGAATTCCTTTGCTTTGCTTGAGTTTGTTTATGATCTGATCTTTTTCTACATTTGCTTCAGGTTGATTTCTTTTGCTTTCTAAAAACACTTTGAAGAGAGTGACGGCCTTTTTTTTCTTTCTGATTACTTTCTTTCTGCTTTATTTTCTTCTTTATGTGTTGAGATTTTGAGATATACAATCTCTTGTTACTGTAGTTACAGATTTTGCTGAGATACTTAATGATTTCATATGGGAAACTGAAAAGTTTTCAAAATTTAAAGTTCCATTATTTTATTCAATTAAATAACTTGTATGCCATGTGTAAAGAGAAACTGATTATGGAATCTATGCATGTTGATTTGCTTACTTATCTCCATTATGTATGTTTACATTTGTAGTTATACAAAGATAAAAGAATTTTAAAAATAAATTTATATCATATTTATTTTATAAATAAACATAACTTTTATTCGTTGGTATATACATGTATACATATGCCTTTATTTTCAAAATTGTTTACATTTTCCTTCATATTTATATTTATATTTATATTTACACAATAAAATTTTATTCCAATTATTTTATTACATTTAATTTTTTGTTCAACATGTTTATACATTTTACAAATGTTTATTTTATTAATCCTCCAAATTTTAAATCTTTTATCAAATCTTATTTTGCATATTATATTCAAGTTAATAGGAATGTTCATATTTTATTCATACATCTTTTATTTTTTATTTTTGTACAACTTTTATTAAAAAGAATGATTTCAAAATTTTGATTTCATATTAACAATAGTTACATTTATTCATATATGAAATTTTAACTTAAAAATAACATTTTGAAAATGAGTATACTAATTTTTTTCTTTTTATTACAACTTCCTAATATTGATAAAATTGAAAAAAAATTCGGAAACAATCATCATTAACTTTTTTTATAAATCTCAAGCTTTTAATTTCTATTTAATTTTTAATACATTATATTATGAAATTCAATATTTATTTGTTTATAAAATATTTATTCTTACATTTTAAATCAAATTTCTATTTATTCCCACTACACTTATTTTATCTAAACCAATTATTTGTTTGTAATCTGCTTATACTTAAATTCCTAATTAAATTTCTATTTATAATCAAAAATTATTTATTAATTCTAGTAATCTCTAATTAATTCACAATTTATTTTCAAAAATAAATTTAATTTCCAAATTAAACTTGATAAATTTCAGGAATGTTACATTTTATTTCAAAAATCACTTCACTTAATTTACTTGGGTTCAAATTTATTTTATAATCCAGGTTTGGACTTTTATTTCTTTACTGAAATATCACTCCATGTTTATTCTTAGTTTTCTATTTCACTTTTCAATTTTATAAGTTACTCAACTTATTTTCTCACATTTCCATCATTTTTCTACTCGAATATATTCACATTTTATTTTTAACTCAATTTTTACATCGCTTAGCAGCTTAAATATATACTTATTCCATTAATTTCAATTTCTTGTAAGCTCTTCAAACTTATTATTCATAATATCAACAATTCACACTTAAATTTTTACTCCATTTAAATTTTATAACTTACATTTATATAGTCACTTATATTTCACGTTTATATGTTTAACTCATTCAATACGGTTTCAAATCCAATCCAATTTAATTTCAATTTCCTTTAACCAATATTTCTGAACCATATTCGAATTATTCATACTTAAATTAATTTCATTCCAATCAAATTTATTTTTAATTCATTCAATTTATTTAACTTACATGAGTTAAATTTTAATTTCATACTGAAATTTCAAAGACTAAGTGAACTTAGCTTGAGTTAATTTCTAATTTGTTCAATTAATTTAAACCTACTCAATCTAGATTTTTAATTTCAAAATTCGAGTTACAAAATTGTTAAGCACCTGGTACTTATTTCAAACCACTTGAAATCAAATATATACATATAATATATATATATATAACTCTTTGTTTGCAACAACCATTCCTTGGAATTTTAAACTCAAATTTGAATTTATCCAAAATAAGTTCTCTTGGAATTTATAAAACAACGTTTGTTTCCAACAAACGTCTCCAAATCAATTATTTTGGTAGCAGTCCATCACTTAGAAACTCGAAAATGAACTCTGATGATGTGGCCATAATCACCAGGATTATTTTCCACTGACGGTAATGAGTTCAATGCTTCATCAATTCCAAAATCTATTTAAAACATTCAATGTATCCCAATAATATCACTATTTCTTCTTCCAACTCCTTCGGAAAACATTTTCAAAAATCCCTAAAATTTCAAAATTCCCAAATACTTGGTTCAAACCAATTTTAAACATTTCTCAAAGCTTTCAGAACTTCAAATTTCCAAATTCTGGTTTGAATCCATTTTAATTATAATCCATTTGTATAATTTATGCTTATACAAATTTTCATTTGGTTATATAAACCATTTGAAATCTTATAATCTTATTTTAATTATAAAACAAAAATCAAACACATGACTATAATTATTTTTAACAAATTATTATTTTTATATAAAAAATATAATTTGGGTAAAACTATTTCATTTACCTAATTTAAAAACAATACTGTGTCAAATTACTCTATTCAAGTGTTTAGAAACCTCTATCGATACAATTGTGTGGATTGTGCCGGCCAGAGCTCATAAGCAACTCAATAAATCAACCAACACAATATAAAACATTTCATACTCACTAATAAATACGCGCTCATATCTATACTCAAACTCATTCTTGGGCACTACCGACCCTATCCCTAATGAGTCACCAAAACCAAGATTCTCACTTAACCTTCAGCTCTGAGACCAACTGTGACGGATAGGGTTTTGACCCACAAAAATCGACATCAATACGTTCAGCGCATAGCATGCCGAGAAATAAAGTTTCAAAAATACCAAATAATTAGAGGTGAAGAAGAAAATGAAGGAGAAGAAAAACAGAAAATAACAACACAGATCATTAGTGGTGAAGAAGAATACGTAGGAGAAGAAATATAGAAAACAACAACACAGAAACCTACAATCGCAGTGGAACAAAATATAATATATAATAACATCTTTTAAATACAAGAATTGCACCGTTAATATACATACCATTATCATAGTACAATAGGCAACAATAAATCTAGATAGTTTAATAACTTATCCTCATGGTGGAAATACAAACAAGTACGGAAAATACGTCTTTGTCATCTAGCTCGTCTCCTAGGCTCCATAGCATCCTCTTCGAAATCTGTAATACTCGGTCTAACCCGAGAATTATAATAAAATAACACTCGAGTCGGTCTTGAAAACCAGTGTGAGAAAACACACTCAATTTGAATTATTAACTTTTTCAAAATATTTTGAAAAACAAAAGCAACTCGTAAGACCACATTACATAAACACGATGGGTTTTTATCTTACGTTAACCAAAACATATTTATCAATCGTCTGATATTATAATAGTATCTAAATCAAATAATAGAAAATAGCTGAAATGCTTGCATCTCACGTTTCAACATAGTTGGGCACAAGCAAAACCTTATGGCGCTTAATGGAGAATGGATTCCATACAATGACTAGGTACTGCGGTACCACCTATCACGGTACACTTCTAGAAAAATGCACCGAGGACCTCGTCGGGATTCCCCTACAACACAAACCGGCCCTATCCCTAACCTAGATAGAACCGAATATGTTATCACCCCGGGTGTTCCTACCCTTAAAATCGAGTTCTTCCATGCACCGTAGGGATAATATCCAAGGGTATCTAAAAAGGTGATAACATACCCTAATTGGGTGCGACCCACTTTTCCTTGCTACATAACCCTTGATTTTAGTCATTCTAGTTGATGAGGCTTGAGGCTACGATTACCTTTCAGAACAATTTTTCACTTAGAATGCCTATCGTCCTCCAATAACGATGTTCTGATAGCATTCATCCATACCAGTTGTCTTGGGTCTGGACAAACCGAATCACCGTCTTCATCACCTTCACAGTATTCATTCTTAACGTTTAAACTGAATCAAAGTTGTCTTCGGATAATTAAATTCGATCTCCGTCTCTTCAAAACGATTAACGAAACTGGCTAGTATTGATAGTCGGTTATTTAACTATCAATATAACATCCGTAAGCAATCACTAGGCCATTATTTGTAATTTCTTCCAAAACACTCATTTCAAAAATCTTTACAAAGATATACATCCATCTCTTTCAATACTTTAATATTTAAAAACAATTTCAACTATTTATATCCATAACGGGATAATTTCAAACCATCTTGGTAGTTAGAAATATTTTCTTCCAATTCCATTTATAATTCAGTACTTTGAAATTATTTCTATAATATTAACATCGCAGTTATAATATTTCAAATCCATCCAGTCCAACATTTAGAAAATACCTTTAAGTGTAACTTCCCAAAAATCATTTTTTTTGATACTTAGGAAATATTTCATTTATTTCGTATTTGCTCAAATCCTTTACAATTCACCTGTAAATTCTTTATTTACTTTTAACAAATTCTGTAAGTCCTGGAATCCATTAATTAACTCTCTTCAATATTTCCAAAGCTAAATATACCTGCTTATAATTCCAATTTCCCTTTCAACTTCTTTATGAATTCTATTTCTTTTTTTTTCGTAGTTCGCTTTATGTAACTACTTTGGGATTTTCTTACTTTTTCCCAATTCCATTTTGAAAAATTCTCTTATGAATCCCATATTCTGAATAACCCCATTTCTAGATTTTCGAGAAGATTTATAAATAAATTTAAACCATTACAAGCTATATGTATATATATATATATATATAATATATATGATAAGTATTTAAAAGAATAATGATTTATTTTTAAGACATGTTCAAGTAATTACCTAAAATACTGATACACTTTTTATAGCATCACTTTTCGAAGATGATTTTAAAATTTAGGATTTTTTTTAAATAAATGTTAAATAATTTAAAAATCCACTTGCCGAATTATTTCAATTCTAACTAGTTTAAAATTTTCATAGATCAATAAATAAAATTTCCCTTTTCAAAACAAACTTAACTTCTTAAATTTGAAAATATGTTTTTAAAATCTCAATAACCAATTCAATTTATAAATTCCTCTCGGTTTCCATCACATCGCTTCCATTTCGATCACCTTAACCATTTCCACTTCAAAAATAGTAATTATTTTCTCTCACCCTATTTCCATATTCCAATATAAATTCTCCCTGAAATTTATATTCCAAATTTATCATATGATATCGATTTTCTTTATCTATAAACTTTTTTTATAAATTTTTATAACTCCTTTGAGTTTCACTAAAAATATCTCATTTATAAAATTCTATTTTATAAATTCATTTCCTTATAAATCCCATTCTTTTTTTTTGCTAATCTATTTTTTAATACCTATTTCAACTTCTTTCCATATTCTTTTCCGAATATCATTATAAAATTCAGTCTTAAAAATATCTTTATATAATTTATTTAAAAATTTCTATTTAAAATATTTTTCCTGCATTGTTTAGTATGATCAAAAACCAGTTATTGCTTATTCAAATCGATCTCTTTTAAATAATCCAAATTTCGATATATATATATTTTTATATTTAAAATCCCCTTTTAATTCTTTAAAAATTCAAAATAATATTTATGGTATTTAATATACCAAAGTTAATTCCTGTGTTATTATAACATTTAAAAATTTACAATACATAATAATCCAGCAGATTATTCAATCACATTATATATATATGTAAACACTAAATATATTTGAGGAATCCAGTTGGATCCCTCCAACCTGTTTACCTACATCCATGGATGTTAGACAAATATAAGGTACCAATCCCACTTCGAGGTGGGATATCACGGTATATAGAGTCGTCTGCTATTATACGGGGAGCATAGGGTCTCATCCGCTAAAGTATGCAGGAACAATCAATCCAACTACTAACATACATACTACTACACGTATAATAACATCCAAACTGATAACAATTATCAATTTCAACCACACATTGCTAATTTAATTTTAACTAATTAAAATTAAATTAGCAATCCAAAGATGAGTGAGATGAACAAACGTGACCATGTCACGATCAAGTTGCCCCACCATTCGTATCGAGGAGCAGCGACCATGTCGTGACAACAAACGTAACCACGAGATCCTGTACGAGAACCCATGCAACTGCCGTTCGCCTCACGCCACCGCAATCACCTACCGCCCATGAACTCACATAATGTGACAGCAACTCGAGATCGACCCACTGACTCTCGACCTCCATGAGCGAACGCCACACCTCCCAATCGACTATCGCCCCTTTCAGTTCGCACTTCCCCAAATGTCGCCTCGACCATTATTGATTTGCCCACATGGCCTTGCGCGCACCACTGCCCTCGTGCGACTTCGAGCCGTAATGCCCTCCATACTTTATTTTTTTCTACGATTATGATTTCGTGAGTTTGAACTAAGAATAACGACACGAGATTTATACCTTTGTTTTGTTTTCCCCTTTTTTTGAACAATCCGATTTCATTTTGAATTGAAGCAAACAAGGGAAGAAAATTCGACTTTTAAAACAAAGGAGTAGGGAATACGTGATTTTACTGAAAGGAAAGGAAGGGACGTGAATTTAATCATGATGGTGGCATGTAGGGGAGAGGCTACAGTGTTCTGAGGTGAGCAAAAAACATTTGATGTAAACAAAAGTTGAAGTCAATATATATATATATGTATATATATATATATATATGTATGTATATATATATATATATGTATATATTATATAAATTTTCAAACCATCTTGATTTACACAACTCAAAATCTCAAACCACTATTAAGGCGTGTCGCTAGGCGTTCATAATGTTATACCCCTACTTCGAACTCAAAGGAAAAGTTTTCGACTCTTAATTCGATCATATAGAGAAGATAGCTTTTTGGCCCCAATTATTATATTAAATTTCGACATTAATTTCACCGCATTTATATCCCGTACGATCAAATAATAACTCCAATGACTATGAAATTTGAAATCCGATAATAGTATACTAATATGGACCTAATGGAACTAGTTTCATCGAATTCCAAAACTATGCCCCAGATCGCTATTTTGACGCGTCGATTAAATCGACAATTTCCAAAAATAACGAAATCGCTTGAAATTTTCAGTTTTTAAAATCACTAACACAATTATAATTTTCGTAGAATTTATATCAACATTAGAAATCATTTTCGATTCATATTCTACTCAAATTCAATTATTTAAACGATCTCCAATTATTAATTAAATTTATCCAATAAATCGCTATATTTGAATTATAAGTTTTATTCAACTTATTTGATCGTTAAATTCCATATTAAACTTCCATTCACATTTCAAAACTTAACATTTAAAATAAATTAAATGTCTAAAATCAATGACCAAAATCCAGGTCGTTATAGATTTTGAGTAAAGCATGGAGTATAAATATTTTTCTTGTTTAAGTTTGGTTTACAGGTCTTAAATCAATTTTAGAGGAAAAAGGATCTCGGGGAAAATTTAAGGGAAGGTTACCCTAAGTAAAATTACTCGGATATTAGAATACCAGATGGGACTGGTATAGGGTCGTCCCCTATACATTAGCTATTAGCCCCAGTAATTTGGTCCAAAATTCCAGTGTGTAGGGCTTTATAACAGGTAAGACTAAAATTACGATTACACATGGTAAGGAATATATATTTGCATACTAAAATTACGATTACACATGGTAAGGAATATATATTTGTATACATATAGGTTTTTGGTGAACTGGCAAAATCATTAGGATCAGGTGACCCTAGAGGATGATAAGTTAGGGACAGACCGTCCAGAAGAGGAGTGTCTAACGGGTGTTAGGTCATTTTGATTATATTATCTGATAGGCTCGAATTAGCCAAAGGTTAGTAGTTAGCCAAACAAAACTATAGTGTTCGGACAGATAGTTCGATTGTTACCTGGTATATATGTTTACATAATAATGCTTTTAGTTTTAACCAGTTTTAGTTGCTGGATAAAGATTAGCAAAAATATGTTTTAAAAGGATATTGGTGAAGGGAAACCTGTTCCGTTGAGCGGCGTGATCTCTCTTAATATCAAATAGCCGAGATATATAGTATTATTCACACCAAACTTTATGTCTGACTCAAATTTTATGTTTTGCCCTTAAACTCTTAGATGCTTAAAAATGATCCGAGTAGGCTGAAGGTTGAGCTTTATAGATTTTAGTAGGTTGACGAATAAAGCTTCTGGGGATGAGCGGATGGCTAACTGATAGCTATTTAGGAGTCGTTGTTTTCTTTTATTCCGCTGTGTTGTATTTATGATAGTTATGTCTATATAATACTCTAGTCAACCAAAGGGGCATCATCATATGTTGCTCTTGGTGTATTTATGTCATATGGGGTTATGTTATTTGAATCTGAAACATATGTTTTGATATGTAATTAGTAAAATGTTGTTTTTGAAAATCTATTTGTTTCATATTAATGTGATTTTGATATTATGGATAACATTAACATAGCCGTATTTAGTCGCCGAAAGTTAATACTATGGATGATTGCGGCATTTATAGCGCTTAGCTTTGAGCCTCTAGATAGGGGATGTTGCAAGAACACTACAAACACTCTATCCTATGTAGATAGTTCACTCGCAATGAAGAAAGGAAAGAGCTTCTCGTATCATTTATTAACGTTATTCCTCCTACATTTAACTATTATCATTCAACAATCGATAACGGATCCGCTATCTGAAATGATGCGGGAAGCTCTTCCCATTTCAGGTACATCAAGTGTGCAATAACGGGACCAGACCAAAGTGAGTAACTATAGATGACAAGTCAAAATCAAGTAGAGAATTCTCAGCGTTAGTCGACTTCAGCTCTCTGAAATGTGATAACGGCATAAGCTGAACCCGAGACGCTACCCTAAGCTATTATAACCTCCTAGAAAAAATAAAACCAATCCACGAGATGTTGTGTCGGATTAACAATATAACTTAATGCAAGTCAATTCTGATTATATGGATGAAGATAGCAAAACATGTCAAGCACCAAGGCAAAGCTCGAGTTTTGTTCCATGAAGAACTCAAGATTTGATTTACTATCTTCTTCCAAAAAATCGCAATCAATTCGAATTTTCCATAACGATCACCACTAATCCAACCTCCTCGCCAAACTGCTAGACAAATGCCAAATTCTATAACCTACCTCAAGTCAAAAATCAAAGGACGAGAATGGTCAAAGTTTAAGTCATCAGTGATCCAAGGTGGGTAGGTCGATGGTGATCCAAATTGACGAAGTTTCAGGCACTAAAGGCTGGTCAAAGATGGTGGTAAGGCAAGGCAAGGCTGGCGGCAGGAAGCTCCGGTGATGGATGGTCGGCAATGGCGATGGGCGTGAAAATAGGTATGGAGAATTTAGGTCGGGTCATGGGAAAAGTAGCTCGAATCGTGAATGAAAATATGAAGAAAAGCCGGTCGGGTTGAATGGACTAACTAGGACATTGCAAAAAAATATGCTTAGTCCTTAGATCGCTAGCGATCCATATAATTACAACCAAATTTTTCCAAACTAATCAAGCGTAATCTAAGTATCTTTCGCAAGCATCTTGAATGTTATGGATTGAAATTGGTTTATTAAGACGAGTAACGGTGATTCACATACAAATTCAACCGACGATTGAATAACTAGAGCCAAATTCGCATGATGGCCTCAACACGATCACTTGAACCTCGCCAAATGGGAACTCCAAAGCAATAAATTCCAGAGCATGTCTTGTTTCCAATGAAAGCATATTCTGGAGGCAAATCATATTCAAGTTTTTGACCCAACGGAATTCAAAGAGAGTCAAAACATCTACGTCAAGTCAGAACAACTCAAGAGTCAAACAAAAAGGACTAGAAGAAGAAACCAAGAAAGTCTCAAGTCAAAGAAGTAAAAATTTGATAAGAGATGGATCGCTAGCGATCCATCTCCTATGGATCGCTAGCAATCCATGAGGGTTGCTTATGGATCCACCTATCATCTGGCACCATGATCCAATAAGTTTTCTAGGGATGTTCGCTAAGTTTAATGATATTCCAAGCTTTCTAGTTCAAGAAGTGAGCGTTCATCTGATTTCCGCGACAATTTAATGCACCAGTACATGAATTATCATCAAAACAAAGCATCTAGTCATGAAATTACATGGAGAGCATCCACACAAGGCAGGAAACATGATCAAATAGGAATGAGCTAGAAATATTATAACTCCATGGATCGCTAGCGATTCATGCCCTATGGATCGCTAGCGATCCATCATATTGGGTCGGCTCATTCAAAAATTTCTTGAGCGCCTTCATACCTTCGAATATAAGTCTTTGACAAAGAGGCTTTGGCCTAAGTGCTCTTCGGCCCCTATAAATACAATCCTACCTTCAACATAAAGAGAATCTTCTTGATTGGTTACTAAAATTGTTCTTTACTCTTCTCCTACCATATAATAGTCATCTAAAAGGTTCACTATGATTCTCTGCTGAACTCTGACATTGGTAACTTGATCGAACGTACAAGAATTAATCAAGTTGTAATTAGATTCAACTTGTAATTGAAGTCAGTCAACGACAAAAGTTATAAAGTGGACATAGGCTTCATTAACAGCCGAACCACTATAAAAATATCGACTACTTTATCTACAAGTTATTATTCTTTGTTTCTATTTTATTTGCCTTGATAAATAGGGTTACTGCTTTTACACTCAATGCAAAGTTTTAATCCATTTTAGTGCTTTCACTGAGAATCTAACTCAGGCTTAGATCTAGCTATCTACTTTGGATCAAATAGGTTCAGAAGTTAGATCATCAATCTTTGCCTAGAAGATTTGCGATTGAAAATGGATGGCATCGGGAAGAAAGAGAACAACATCCGAAAGATCCATAGGAGCTACCATTGCTAGAGAAGAAACAAACGCTCAGCAAATTGAAGTCAACAATCTACAGTTAGGAGCAAACTCTGGAGATCAGGTTCCAGGATCTTCTACCCAACGTGAAGTTGTCACTAGAGATGAGTTAAACAAAATAGTTGACGAGATTAATCAGAAGATGGAAAATAGCCAAAAGGCTTTCATAGACAAATTGAATGCCTTATTGACCTTATAGACACATGTTGCTCCAAGAACCACAACAGAGCCCGATGCTGCCATGGAACAAGAAAAATCTTCCATCCTTGGCCTAAATAGGAAAAACAAAAAGTAACCGTGATAGGTGGAACCGTAGGAATCTATATGGAAGGAAAAATAGCGCCGCTTGGGAATGTTATACCGTAGAACTACGTGAGTTTAAAGTAAAGAAAAAGGAAAGAATGTGGGGGAGAACTCTACACATTCTTGAGACTACCGAATAGAACCTACAGAACCGCCCCTGATTTGGGGACCATAGCCGATTCGATAAGGTTTTGGACCGTAGAAAGAAAAGTTCAAAGGAAAATTGAGCAGCACCGGCAGAATTGACGATGTCTATACCAGCTGATATGGATGGCCCAACACGGGTCCTCAAAATTGGATCGCATCTTGGAAACAGGTTGCGACCGGGACTTATTAGATTTCTTCACGCCAATTTAGATGTATTCGCTTAGACAAATTCCCATATGTGTGAGCTGTCACCGACGATAGCTTACCATGCACTTAATATTGACCCTAAGTGTACGCTAGTGAAGCAAAAAAGGCGTAGCCTAGAGCCCGAGTGGTTCGAAGTGCTAAGAGAAGAAGTGGACAAGATGATGGTGAACGGTTTTATCCGCGATGCAACCTACCCTGAATGAGTATCTAACCCTTTTTTGGTTAAGAAGTCCAATGGGGAATGGCGAACCTGTATTGACTACTCGTATCTGAACAAAGATTACCCAAAACACAACTTTCCTTTTCCCATAATCGATCAGCTAGTGGACGGGATGGCTGGACATGAACTGCTATCGTTTATGGATGCATATTCGAGGTACAACCAGATCATGATGTACGAACTAGATCAAGAAAATACCAGTTTCATTACTGATCTGGGACGATATTGATACAAAGTAATGCCATTTGGCTTAAAGAATGTTGGGGCAACTTACCAATGACTAGTGAATGCTATGTTTAAACGTCAAATTGAGAAGACAATGGAAGTTTATGAAGATGGTATGTTCGTTAAATCATGCATAGCTGCAAATCACTTGGACAACCTCGCTGAAATGTTCGAAATACTCCGTAAATATGAAATGAAGTTGAATCCACTTAAATTTAATTTTATGGATTGCCTCGAGAAAGCTCTTGGTATTTATTGCAAGCACGAAAAGCATCGAAGCAAATACTAAGCAAATGACCGCTTTGCAGGAAGTCAAGGCTTCGAGGAACATGAAAGAGTAACAAAGTCTAAATGGAAAGGTTGCAGCATTGAGCCGGTTTATCTCAAAAGCGACCGACAAATGTATACCATTCTTTGACGCGCTGAAGAAGGGAAAGAAGAACTTTAAATTGAATCAAGCCTGCCAAACTACGTTCGAAGAGCTGCTGCGTATGGAAACCCCACTAATCCCGTCAAGCTGGTTGACGGAGAAGATTTATACATTTACTTAGTAGTCTCGCCACATGCATTGAGTGCCACACTCGTACGAGAAGAAGCTAAGATCCAGCGACCCGTATATTATGTCGGTAAACAATTCACTGGAGCAGAAAAGAACTATCCAAAATTGGTAAAACTAGCATATTGCCTATTGATCACATCCAGAAAATTATGACCATACTTCCAAGCATATTCTATCATAGTGCTGATAGATCAACCCTTGAAACAAGTGTTATATTGTCCCGACACCTTTGGATGGCTTATCAAATGAAACATCGAATTAATTCAATACAAAATCACATACCATCCTCGAAAAGCAATCAACGGGCAGGCACTGATAGATTTCATTGTTGATTTATGATACGATATAACGAGGAAGGAATGACTCCAAAAGCGAAGATATGTCGGAAGTTGTTCGTCGATGGTGCGTCTAATAATTTATGCTCGGGAGCCGGGTTAGTGGTCAAGATTCCTAAAGGACGATCCGTTTGCTATGCCTTGTGCTTGGAATTTCCTGCAACAAATAACGAGGCAGAATATGAAGCATTGATAACTGGCTAAAGATTGTGAGGGAACTCGAGATAAAACTTATACACATCTATAGCGACTAATTGCTGAAACTATGTAGAAACTATTTTTCACTCTTTTTCTCCTACACAACAGTCATCTAAAGGGTTCACTATGCTTCTCCAGTGAACTCTAACATTGGTGACTTGATCTAACTTACAAGATTTAACCCAATTATAATCAGATTCAACTTGTAATTGCAGTCAGTCAATGACAAAAGTTATAAAGTGGACGTAGGCATCGTTAATAGCCAAATCACAATACTCTTGTCCCTTTACTTTATCTGTAAGTTATTATTCCTTGAATCTATTATTTGCTAGATAAACAGGGCTGGTGCTTTCACACTTAATCTAGGATGTTGATCTATTTTTTGGGTTAACATAAATAATAACTTGTTTATAAAAATGGGTTTTACTAAGTATAAAGGTTTATTTAAAGTGATGTAAAAGGATGAGTTGCAGAAGATCTTTTGTAAAGGAATTTTCTTAAAGAAGATTTATCAAAGGAAATTTAAGTGGGGAAATGTTTTATAAATGATTTTATAGGTTTGAAAAAAGGTTTTGTAAATTGACTTGTAGACTTATAAAATGTTTTATAAATTGATTTGGAAATTTATAAAGGTATTTAAATATGACGGGAGATTTTAAAAGGGAATTTTTATAAAGGATAAGTGGACCCGCTTATAGCAAGTAATGTTTTCAAAAAGAAATTTGAAAGGAGAAATTTTCCAAGTATTTTGATAATATACTTATACCGTTGAGATAATTATATAAATGCTTTTCCAAGTATAAAAGGATGTAATGGGTTTGAAAATAGTGTTTCGTAAAGGTCTTTTGATCGAATGTTTATAAAGTGATTTTAATTAATTAAAGGTTAATTAAATAAGACTTAGTGGATTCCATGTGGAATTAAATCAATGTTTGAATGATTGTTTATTTGATGGTCAAATAATCGACTATTAAACCTAGATCAAAACATAACTTTGGAAAAGTCTAGGAGAAACACGTGAGTTATATGGCATAATCATCCCAAATGATGCTATATTGTGCGTATAAATCTCGTTTCATTCTTCTAAGATAAATAATAAGGAAATCTATCCATTAACGGTTAGAAGATGATCTCCACTCTTATTTTTGTCTATTTATTTCCTAAAGAACCATTGTTCAGTTTACCGAAAATATCGAAAGTTATTTCGAAGAGGCCGGGAACGTGTATGTTACTTGAAAAACACTTCGATCCAACTCAAGTGTTTCGACTTGAAGACATCCTGAAGAATATGGAATCGAAGATAGAGCTTTGAAGTGCAAGAGCTATTTGCATAATACTTGGAGGGATTCCCGAAAAGGACGTAATAGAAGTAGTACATTCAATTTCGTTCAGTCCTAGAATGAACTTGTATGGATGAATGCTAGCATTGCATCGATACCTGGAGGGAAATGTTGCATTTCAAGTGGGAGGTCCTATATAAAGGTAATCATAGCCTCAAGCCCCCATCAACCAAGAAAAATCGAGCATGTTGCAAGGCCAAGTGGGTCGCTCCCACCAGGGTATAATCATCCTAAATCTAGATCGATCACTATCAACTCATGTATGCTTTGGGGCCCAAAGTGTGGTGATCATATTCGATAATATTAGACAGGTGGTAGACCAGTCCTGTGTGGCAGAGGTATAATATGTTCTTATCGAACCCCATGCATTTTATCTAGAGATGTATCATCGAAAGGTAGTTCCTTATCTTGTCATAGTGTGGAATCCAATCTCTAATGTATTCCTTTATGATTTTGACTGTAGAACATAGTATGTTGGAATTTAATCAATGTAAAAATTTCGGCTATGGTTAGTAAGTATTTGTTCTCTAGACAGTATTATAATATAAATGGATTTTCTATGGAAAATGTTTTGTTTATCGTAAGGTAAAAACCCGTCGTGTTTATGCGCAGCGCGGTCTTGCGAGATACCTTGAATTTTAAAGGAGTTTATTTAAACATAATAATTCAATTGTGTAGGTTTACTCACACCAAACCTATATCTGACCCGATTTTTATTTTCTTTCCTTAAAACTCTTGGGTGGTTAAATTTTTATGGGCAGCCAAGTAGTTCAGGTTTTCCACAGATGCATTTTGGAGGAGCTCAGAGTAGGAGGCTTCATCAATAGCTAGTTATTGTCTAGTTTCCACTATATTATATGCATCTTGTATTACTTAGGTAGGGTCAGGCAGTTATATCTGTCTAAGGATAGGATCATATTAGTATGACTCTGATGTATCATTTTTTAAATGCCTTTATAAATTATTATGTAATATATGTTATTCACTTGCGCTATGAGATTTTGTGATTGTTTATTTTCTTCTTATCTGTTCTATCTTTCTTTCTTTTCATCCCTAACGACCTATCTTCTAGACACTTAAATGATCGACATGTGAATACCGTGGATGTATTAAGTGTTGCCTTTAGGTGTAAGAAAGGCTGATCGTTACATAATTACTAGCAAAGCTCATGGTCCGCTAAGGTTCAAAACACTTCCATCGTCTACGGCCGATGAACAATCTACTAAGCATACCTTACGCTCAACAGCCTTAGGTTCTTACTTAGATGATATCATGCTACCTTATTACAAATCGAAAAGTCATTCCCTAAACTCCTCACAGGTCAACATATCATATAAATGTATTAAAGCCAATACGATGTACATGTACCATATGTATGCAATATCCGATCTGATCATTTTACTCGATCAAATAAATTCCACTTTCAAACTAGTATAGATCACTTGACCTCTCTGTGTGAACTTTGATTTGGTTCCTTGATTAGAAACCTCTGTTCTCCTTGCTTAGTCATATACTCTAATAGAAAACATCGAAATCATTTCATCAACCCGTATTAAGTGTTTGTCGTCAAGAATCGAATGAAAAATCCTTATTCGGACTGGTGTAAACCACCTTAAAAATAGGTGCTCGAACACTAGATCAAGAATAGTCAAGCGAATAAAACGATCTGCGTACAAATTATGTATTTATCCTATTGGTTTCTTAACTACACCAATTCCCTTTCAGCCACATTGATTTATACAATTAGCATGTCTTCAATACCAAAACCATTTATGAATCATTTCATAAAAACCTAACTCAAGTTTATATATAATTCACAACTTAAGTTCATACTCGTATAATACTCCATTACATATAAAGAGAATATACAAACATCAAATTTGTTTTATATAACAAGTAAATTTAAACTTGTATTAACTTACTACCTTCTCAATTCAAGTGTTATATAAACTCACTTTATATTTTCAAGAACATTTAATTTGAAGTTCTATAACAATCCGGCAGTTCTCGACTATCTAAACCCATCCAAAAATTCATTTTATTTTAAAAATTGAAAACTATCAATCATATATCATATTGTGACGCACATTTCATACTTCCCTAATGCATAGGCTACATGTGTCCATGAAATAACTTAATAAGAGAACTTTAGAACTAAACATCGATTCTTATTTCAAATCATTTTGAAATAATATATACACATAACTTGTGTATATCAAATCTTACTTTCGGGATTTAGATCAAAATTCGTTTTACCAAAACAACTCTATAGCACCCCATACATAGAATCTCGAATGAATGCCGATGATGTTGCAGCCATCACTGAAATTATTTTCAAGCGATAGAAGCGAGTTTAGTACATCCAAACCATACTTTTACTATTTAATCAAAATCTTTCCAAAGAGGTATCAAATACTTCGTATAATAATATTAAGTATCATGTTCTCAATTTCTTAAACTAACTTCCCAAATATTTACTTTCAAATAGTTAAAATATTATCTCCTTCAAAATCTTGATAAAAAATTTCAACGACACTGGGATTTAAGTTATCAAATTCTCTAATTAAATCATATTTATTTATAAATCATATTTTATAGACCAAACTTATATAGAATTACTTTCTTATATGAATCTTTTCATAAAAATTTATTTCCTATATATTCTCTTTCCTTTTTTATTATAGAAAACATTTTTCCTAAATTTTTACTCATAACTTGACATCATCACCGAATGTCTTTTAGTCAAACCGTAAAACTTAATTCATAAGGTGTTTGTTTCAATATACCCACAATTACTATCTACCCGGCCCATGTTATGGAAAGGTAAAGCTGCTCATAAACTGGTTGAGTACAGATTGATAACAAACAACACCTAATGTTCCTAGTACGCCGAGCATGACTAAACAATGTAGGTTATAGAATACTAAACTATGAGAAGTACTAATATCAAACCAAACACAAATAATTAAACTATAGACAGATAGTATACCCTAAAGAATCTGCTTTTCCTTCTCAGCTGTAGAAATAACAAAAACCCTAGGCTACTCCCCACTCTCGAGCATAGGACAATCTCTAACAAAACGGCCAGGCTGAAAGTAATCATAACAACCTCTTGGTGCAAACTGCGCCTCTAGCTTTGAAAACTTCTCAATCGGTTCTTTTGCTATCTGCACTCTAGCCACCTGCCTTTCTTTCAACAATTTACAACTTCAAGCAAAGTGTCCCTTTTCCCTACACTATGGTAAACCACACTAGAAATATTTTTTAGTGGCTGAAACTTTCGCTTGTTGCTTCCGGTTGGTGCAGATATAGATGGCTTTGGAGCCGAACCTTCAATCCGAAAAGTTGTACTTATAATATCCTTGAATTCTCCTGGGATATGATCCATCATATCCTTACATAAAATGTTGCACAATCCTGTGCAGTTAATGCGCTCGGTAGATTCAAAGCGGTGGAGGTGCAAAAAGTCATAGCGGGGATACATCGTGGATATAGCGGGATATAGTGGATGGCTCTAAAATAGCATATAAAACTCGTACTTAATGTTTTTAAAAATATATAAATGGTAATTAAATGAAAAATTATCATTCAATTGAATTATAAATAATACATAAATAATTTTAAATAAAAACATGTGCGAATATATTTTAAATAAACGAAAAACTATTATATAACATAATTGCATTCGGTAGAATATTAGACATTTCTAAAAATATATCAAAAATTAAATCAAATAAAGTAATTTCATAATTTTATAATATATAAATGCAATTTTTCAATTCATTTTATTAAAAAAGATATAGCGGAAATAGCGGAATATAGCGGAAATAGCGGAATATAGCGGAAATTGCGGGGATTAAAGCGGAGACGTTATATTTTGGGGCTATATGGAAAAATCGTAGCGGTAGAAATCCGCTAGGAGATATAGCGGGGTTCTAGCGGGGTAATAACGGGGAATTAACTACGCAGGCACAAACTAATCCAAGCCTGGACTTCGATGATAGTCTCGGTGTCGTTGAACTTCATACTGTCCAATACCTCAAACTCATGCCATATCGAAGCAAAGTCTTTCTATGGTTGAACTTGCACCACTTCGTCTACCTTTCCTTCAGCATTTGGATCCCTAGTATCCATAGTTCTACCTAATCAAAGCGAAATAGCTTTAGGAAACTAAATAATAGAGTTATATCAAGAGAAAGGTACTAAGAGAGGATTATGAAGAAAGAGATATTCCTCTAGAATATTTTAAAAGTCCAGTTTTTAAAATACAAATACGCTCTTATATGTATTATATGCTTGACTCATTCTAAGGTGTCATCTACCCTATCTCTGATCAGCCATACCCAACCAAAGCCAAGGTTTTTGCTCAACCTTGAGCTTTGATACCAAATTTAATGACCCGACTTTTCGACCCTCAAATGTCGACACTAAATACATCCACGGCATTCATGTGCCAAACACCCATCTATCGAAATGATAGAAAGTTAGGGTAAAATAAAAAGGAATAGAACACGAAAAGAATAACAGAACATCAGAATCTCACAATGGAACGATAATATGTAATATCAAAGGAACATTACAAAGGATTACTCTGAATACAAAAATATCAAAGCTACTAAAACCAAAGTACTATCATCGGCCCAGACAGTTATAATTGCTTGTCCTTATAATACTGACATATATAATATAGAAATATAGCAGAAATAAGAATACTACGAATGGTAATCACCCAGCTTTCCTCCATAAGCTCCAAAGCATTTGTAGCTAAATCTAGAAATGTATACGTGGCTGACCCGAGCATTATAAGAAAATAACAGCTGGATCAGTCTGGTAAACCAGCTTGAGAAACTCAAGAAATAAGAGTGTCCTATAATGACCACTTTTTAAGACCGTATGGATTTCCGTAATGGTTTTTGTAACGATCTCGAATTTGTTAAGTTTAAATTGATATTTTAATTTCATTTTTTTAATAAAAACTGTAAAAATAATTGGTAATTAATATAAGATGTTAGTTAAATTTGGATTACTAGAAAAATGTATTTGAATTAAATTGAATTGGGATTTGTAAGTAATGTAAAGAACAAAATGCACTACAAAAAAATAAAAATAAATACATCTAGTTAAGATTTAAACAAATAAAGAAATATACTCAAGTATTTAAGTGATATAACAAATAAGATAGACTAAAGTATTCAAACAAATAAACATATAGTTTTGTCAAAAAGTAAGTAAACAAATGAGATAGACTACAAAATAGTGAGTAAGTACATTAACAAAAATTTAACAGCATAATTTAAATAGAAAATTATTTACATTATAAAGTAATAGAACAAAAGTAGATAGTTAAATAACTTTCAAATATAAAACAAGTGTGTTCAAACAAGAATATAAATATATGAATGTAAATATAAAATAAGATAGAAGAAGATATAAATATCCATGAAGCTTGCAAAAGAAGTTATACAAATGAAAAAAAAAGTAAAATGTAAACATCTTCTATTCAAATCTGTAGACAAAGTATGGGTAATAGCTTGTAAATGAGAACCTAAAGTACTAAGTAATTAATGCAATATCATATCTCAGCCGAGTAAAGTAAGTATGTAGGCTTGACAACAGGTATGTACACTTAAAACAACAATTCAAAATGGATTGGCAACAAAAGGGGACACATGCATTTAATATTTTCTTCTTAAGCACACATGGATATCACTTCAGCCGAAATAAGCTTTTGAAAAAAAACAAGAAACAAAACAAAGAACTTGGAAGGAAAATACAAAGTAATAAGACATGATAAAAGGAATATACATTCATGTTTCAAACATATAATAGGATAAGCATGTAGGCTAAGTAAAAGACAATAATAATTAATGTAAAGATATCTAGCATCAAATAGATGTTTTTCAGACCAGTTGACAAGAATAATAAGCATGAAATAAGGCAACAAAAACATAAGGAGGTACACTTGGAAATAAATAAGAAACCAGACAACATTAAAAATTTAAAAGTATGAAACCAGACTTGAAAACAAAAGACAAAAGAAAATATAACATCTTGAACTTACCAGAGAAGTTATGTACTCAAATGTATAATATAAAAAGAAATGCACAAAGTAATTAATGCAGCCACCAGAACCACATTTATTAGTCAACAATCAAGCAAAGAAAAGATATCACTGATTTATATTTGTACACGTCACCCTGTACAAATAACATCCCCTGCAAGCTTCCTTTACATATATCAACTTCTTCTTATCTCAGTTCGATCATTAAAAGTTGAGAAAAAAAGTCTGAAGTAAACCATTTTCTAAAACTTAAAACAAATTCAACAACATCAAGCAATTCAACAAAACAGAGGGGAGTGTCAGCTTGTATTTTTCAATCCTGTTGCAATAAAAAGCAGGCTCTGTTCTTTCACAAATTCAAGTGAGTAATATTTACTTTTAAAAATGTAAAGTATGAGTTTGTTGAATATTTACCTGTGAATAGGTATGTTAGAATACGTATTCAAATTTTTTGTGTATATCTGAGTAACAAGTATAAGATGTAGACTGCTGTTGTTAATTGTCTCTGTTGAATTCATAAGCCAAAATTTTTGATTCAAAAATCTTTTCCTCTTAACCTACTTACTGTTTGGACTTATGATTCAAACAAAAACTATTTTTTATAGCATATACTCAAGATCTAAAATTTATTTGAGTTTAAATAACTTGATAATATCCCTGGAAATCAAGATATCTGAGTAAAGCATCAAATAAGTAAAAATTCAAACAGTTTACTTTACGAATTCAGGTATGAAAATGGAATCCTTATACCTTAGCATGAATTTTAAAGTTAAAATCATAATTTTTAGATTAATATTTAAAGAGTAGTTTGTAAACAAACAAAGATTGCATTTTTGCAAATTTCTGATTATCGATTCAATTTAAATTGTTGAAATTTGATTTTGAGCTAGTATGACATATATGATGTTGAGAAAAATGTTGAATAATTTTTCAAATTTAGGAGTTGGTCGAACGAATTCAAATTAGGGCTTGAGTTCACGTTTTTGTTCGTGTCAGTGACGAGTCGAGAACAACTACTATACGCGATCGAGCTGTGTGAGATTATGGAGAAAGGTTGCCTAACACGTTGTCATGGTGTGGCCGAGGTTGTGGGGTTTCCTGTGGTCGGAGCATCGAGGACGAGGCACTGACAGGGACAAGTGGTGGTGATTCCAGTTTACGTTCCAGGTTTCGATTTTTGCTTGATTTTGATTCGAGGCCGATGGTGAGGTTTTGGTGATCGGAGGATAGTCTGAGGTGGGTCGGTGACTTGCTCGACCTAGTGGCGATGGCCGAAGGGAGGCGGTGGAGCGGTGCACGTGCACGCGAGAAATGTTGTGCATCTGGGAAATTTTTTTTGCTTTTTCCTGGGAAGTTTGTTCGATGGTTGACTCGAAGTAATGGGTCATTTGTCTCGTGTTAAACTCGAGGTGAACTCGAAGCAAGGTGGGAAGGTTTCGAGTGTATATGTTGAACAGGTTTTTCAACAAGAACTGTTCTGTTTTTTTTTCCTGGATTTTATGACTTAATAGATTTCAAATAAATTCTGTTAGACAAGTTTTTTTTAGTTTAATTGAATAAATAAGTTTTTCAAGGCTTGTAAACTAGATTTTCCAAAGTAAAGATTATTAAACAAGATCTCGAACGAGTTCAACTTTTAGATATTTAAAGTTAAATGTTTTTAATATAAATTGTTTTAGTATTCAATTAATTAACTAACAAATGTTTTGAAATGATTTAGTATTAAACTTTAATTAATCAATGTTCTATTATGGAAATGATTCCATGTATTTAAATTTAATAGATCCAAATGATAAAACTAAGTAGATTGGCTTAAAAACTTTTCTTATATAAGTAATAAATGTTATTTACATTCATTTTTAAGAATTATTAAGTGAACTTTAAAATGAAACTTATGTTTTAAAGAATAATCATTTTTGAATTTTAAATCCCAAATGCAATTTAGACCTAAATTTAAAGTATAATGTTTAAAATACTCTTAAATGTGAATGAAATCATTAATGCGGAAATTGATTATCTTAGAGATAATTAGGAAAAAAAATATATAGGACGTAACCAATAAGGAAATTAAAGAATGATTTATTTAATTTTTCGAATAAATTAATCTAAGATAATTTCTTAAGAAAGTAATTTAAGAAATGTTATTAGAAAATGAAGATAATTAATTAAGAATTATTTCATAATTAATTAATGTGATAAACATTATGAATTAATTAGATTAATTAATTAAGATAATCACTGTAAATTGTTAAATGTAATTACTTAATGAAAGTAATTAAGGATTAATCACTTATTGTAATTAAATTTGGATATTTTGATTAATAAGTTAATTAATTTAGTATTAATTTAATAAAATCATTAGATAAATTGGTAACAAATGATTTGGAATTAATAAATCAGAATTGGATGATTAATTCATAAGTAAATAAATTTAATTGGAAATAGATTGAGTTGATTAGGATTAAACAATTAATTAATCCTGTTTATGAATGATTATTAGATGCTTAACCTTACTTATGGATGTTTGCATTCTATTGGATGATTGTATTGTTTGATACCCCTGATATGTGATGCTTTGATTTGAGCTGTGTGACCTATTTATCCGTGATATATATATATCTATGATCTGTGAGTAAAAGATAAGCGTTATAGGTTATACCGCTTATCGATTATACTTCTGTGTTTGATCTGTGGTGATTGAAATGATGTTGCACTATTGTGTAAAACCCCTGGACCACACTTATACACACACCAATATGGATTTCACGAGGAAATCGATTAAGTCACAAATTTTTGAATAGTTTTAAATTTGAATATTTTAATTCAAATGTTTTAGAAATGGATTGGGTTTAAAGTGAAAACTTTTGGAATGAAATTTCAAAGATGAAATTTATTTTGAATAACTTGATTAAGTTTTGAAATTTAAATATTTGAAATTTGACTTCAATATTTGAAATTGAATTCTATAATCTGGAAACTAGGGACTAAAGATGTTATACCAGTTTATATGGGTTAAACTATTTTAAAGGTATTGATTTGAAAACTTGAAATTAAATTCAAAAGTTTAACTCATGTAAATAAAATTGGATTCTTTTGAACTGAAAATATTTGTTTTCAAATAATAAAGGCTTTCACATAAGTAATGAACTTCCAAATTGTGTAAAATGGGATTTCAAGTAAAAAAGGAAAATGATTTTCCAAGTTATGGAAATGGTTTGAAAGCTATAAGTTAAATCTTAAATTTAAAGATTTAACGAGTTAATCCAATTGAAATGGAAATTGATTTGAAATCCATAAATGGATCTTTGTGAAAATGGTTGAACTTAGTGAAATAAATCTTTTGTTTAAAAGATTTGAAAATGGTAATTTTTTTTAAACCATTTGAAGGAAAGTTTTGAATTATTAAGTTGTGACTTAATTGAAATCCCATATCCATATGTTTTAAATGTTGCGCTCACTATTCGGTTTAGCCGGGAGAGGACCTTTGTGTCATATAACCCATTCCGAATAGTGATACGACGTATATGGATAGCATTGAAGACCGACGGTGAAGACCGGGTATTTGTAAGAACGATAGGATAACCTATCGATTGTCTCTGCACTGGCTGATCCCCGGTATAGAGATTTCCTTTGTGATGGGAAGTCCGATCGGGATTGTGAATACCCGGATTGCAAGGGCTTCTTTAGAAGTGCCTTCGGTTCTGTTCGAACCCAGAACAGACTTGTATGGTTGTATGTCTGACACTACACTTTGAGATATAAAGCAGATTTCTTTCAAATACATATCTGTTGGCGGCGGAGAATTTATTCTCTTAGCTTAACACCCTTCTCTGAGACGTACGAGCTCATAGGTTATGTAGTTGAAGGTTATCAGTGACATATTCCCAATTTGCTAGTGTGGCATGCTGAGTGCTGCTGTGTGTTGATGATCATTTGTTGATCATTTGTGATCAGAGCATGGCTTTTGTATAAAGCGTAGCTTTGTGGACGAGACTGCATCAGGACCTCACACCCCGGAAATGGTCGAAACAGGAAAGATGCGGCAAGGTCATGAGGGTCGCGCCCTTTAGAGTGTGTCATTTCCTTCTGGTAAAGGGTGGTATCATGGTATGGAGCCCAGATATTTACCTATGTGGTGGCTCCAATCTCATTTACTGTGTGGTTGTTGCTTTAGAGGCGCCTCGGATAAAGGTCCCAAAGGACCGGGGAGTGGCATGCTCGAGTAGTAGTTACCTAGTTACAGAGGTAACCCGGCCTTGTGTTGGCAGAGATCCGGATAGGTTCTCGGGACGTCCCGCCAGAGGCGATCCCATGTGGCAGTAGGAAGTTCCTTAGCCTGACCATTTGTTGGAAATCCAATCAAAACATTACGCGCCTTGTACGGTTTTAGTTGTATTACCTGCCATTCACTTGTAGTGGCGCCCCACTGTTTGGATGGTAGCTATAGTAGGCATAGTTCGAAATGTCTATGCTAGCTAAGATTAATATTCTACATTCAAAATATTTTCTGCACTGTGCACTTATAATAATAATATCAAAGAAATTTTCTGCGTATTAAGCATGTTTGACTATCATAAGAAGAAATCTCCTCCAATTCTGCGTTTGCATTGTGTGTGTGGCGGGAGGTCTTATGGTAGTTTCATTTTCTAAAAAGCATATCGGATTTTCTTTTATAAATCTTGTTTTATTTAAAAGATAAACTGTTTTTGTTACTCACACCAGTCTTGCTCTCTTAGTGAATGTGATAGGGGGTTCTCGCTTCGCGGTTTGGTGGCGAACGGGAGACTCTTACCCCTACATGTCCTCTCTTAGTGAATAGGGGTTGGTTAGGCGTAAGCCGAGACAGTCGAAAGGCTGGCCGTAAAAGCAAGGTCTGGGATACCATTGTATGCCACGGTGGGTCTGGGATGGTTGCAAAGCCTACCGGTCGCCATTGCCTCGTGCCGTTTCATTTGGTATCAGAGCTAAGGTTGAACTTTAGCTCAGGAGTATAACACGTTAAGTAACTCATTAGAGATAGGGTGAAGTATACCCTAGAATGAGTAATCCCTAAGATATCTGTTCGAATGCCTCTATAAATTCTCTTACTATCCGCTGATAGTGAGTATGAGTGCAAGAAGAGAACGAGATAGGGGACAAGGGAATACGACTATAATTGGTCAATACCCTGCGACAGTGGAAACAATCTTTCTATATCAATTTCTTTTGATTCGTTTCCAAATTTCTTTTGATTGCTTCATAACAGCTATAGAAAGAAGTTTCAGTGTGATGATAGTCCTACGAATCGTTGTAGGAAATCCTTACTTCGTATCTTCATCGGTTTCTTTTCAATTTTTGATTTAAGCCTTAATAAATATGAATTAGAAATTTGAAATTGAAAATTTAAATAAATTGAAAATTTTAGATTAAATTAAAATTAATTAATGAAATATGAAGCTAAATTTGAAATGTATCAATAAAACGATTTCGTTTAAAACCAAATTTGAAATTCTATTATAATTTCTTGGGTAGATCGAAGTCCGAAGAGAGAAAGGTCGGTATATATTTTGAGTATTCCGACTTGAATTTGGAATCCATAACGTGTGTTTGAGGAATTGTAGGAGATCGAATCTATCTATCTCTTCTTTAGGGTCTGATATATTCTATGAATGGTTAGTTATCCCTTAGGACTAATCAGTACCTTGCATATTTTGTAGATGTGATGACCCGTGTGTCCTGTGTAGTATTGTATGAGTTTGTTCTCATATTGTTGATATTCTGATTTGGTGAGCCAAATACAGGATAGATATTCATTTTGACCTGGAAAGCTATGTCTCTGTCTTTGTGTATGTATCTTTGTTGTTTTCGTGCCTGCGAATTTCAAGGATGAAATTTTTTTTTAAGGGGGGAAGTCTGTAACGATCTCGAATTTGTTAAGTTTAAATTGATATTTTAATTTCATTTTTTTTGATAAAAACTGTAAAAATAATTGGTAATTAATATAAGATGTTAGTTAAATTTTGGATTACTAGAAATATGTATTTGAATTAAATTGAATTGGGATTTGTAAGTAATGTAAAGAACAAAATGCACTAATAAAAAATAAAAATAAATACATCTAGTTAAGATTTAAACAAATAAAGAAATATACTCAAGTATTTAAGTGATATAACAAATAAGATAGACTAAAGTATTCAAACAAATAAACATAAAGTTTTGTAAAAAGGTAAGTAAACAAATGAGATAGATTATAAAATAGTGAGTAAGTACATTAACAAAAATTTAACAGCATAATTTAAATAGAAAATTATTTACATTATAAAGTAATAGAACAAAAGTAGATAGTTAAATAACTTTCAAATATAAAACAAGTGTGTTCAAACAAGAATATAAATATATGAATGTAAATATAAAATAAGACAAAAGAAGATATAAATATCCATGAAGCTTGCAAAAGAAGTTATACAAATGAAGAAAAAAAAAGTAAAATGTAAACATCTTCTATTCAAATCTGTTGACAAAGTATGGGTAATAGCTTGTAAATGAGAACCTAAAGTACTAATTAATTAATGCAATATCATATCTCAGTCGAGTAAAGTAAGTATGTAGGCTTGACAACAGGTATGTACACTTAAAACAACAATTCAAAATGGATTGGCAACAAAAGGGGACACATGCATTTAATATTTTCTTCTTAAGCACACATGGATATCACTTCAGCCGAAATAAGCTTTTGAAAAAAAACAAGAAACAAAACAAAGAACTTGGAAGGAAAATACAAAGTAATAAGACATGATAAAAGGAATATACATTCATGTTTCAAACATATAATAGGATAAGCATGTAGGCTAAGTAAAAGACAATAATAATTAATGTAAAGATCTCTAGCATCAAATAGATGTTTTTCAGACCAGTTGACAAGAATGATAAGTATGAAATAAGGCAACAAAAACATAAGGAGGTACACTTGGAAATAAATAAGAAACCATACAACATTAAAAATTTAAAAGTATGAAACCAGACTTGAAAACAAAAGACAAAAGAAAATATAACATCTTGAACTTACCAGAGAAGTTATGTACTCAAATGTATAATATAAAAAGAAATGCACAAAGTAATTAATGCAGCCACCAGAACCACATTTATTAGTCAACAATCAAGCAAAGAAAAGATATCACTGATTTATATTTGTACACGTCACCCTGTACAAATAACATCCCCTGCAAGCTTCCTTTACATATATCAACTTCTTCTTATCTCAGTTCGATCATTAAAAGTTGAGAAAAAAAGTCTAAAGTAAACCATTTTCTAAAACTTAAAACAAATTCAACAACATCAAGCAATTCAACAAAACAGAGGGGAGTGTCAGCTTGTATTTTTCAATCCTGTTGCAATAAAAAGCAGGCTCTGTTCTTTCACAAATTCAAGTGAGTAATATTTACTTTTAAAAATGTAAAGTATGAGTTTGTTGAATATTTACCTATGAATAGGTATGTTAGAATACGTATTCAAATTTTTTGTGTATATCTGAGTAACAAGTATAAGATGTAGACTGCTGTTGTTAATTGTCTCTGTTGAATTCATAAGCCAAAATTTTTGATTCAAAAATCTTTTCCTCTTAACCTACTTACTGTTTGGACTTATGATTCAAACAAAAACTATTTATTATAGCATATACTCAAGATCTAAAATTTATTTGAGTTTAAATAACTTGATAATATCCCTGGAAATCAAGATATCTGAGTAAAGCATCAAATAAGTAAAAATTCAAACAGTTTACTTTACGAATTCAGGTATGAAAATGGAATCCTTATACCTTAGCATGAATTTTAAAGTTAAAATCATAATTTTTAGATTAATATTTAAAGAGTAGTTTGTAAACAAACAAAGATTGCATTTTTGCAAATTTCTGATTATCGATTCAATTTAAATTGTTGAAATTTGATTTGGAGCTAGTATGAACATATATGATGTTGAGAAAAATGTTGAATAATTTTTCAAATTTAGGAATTGGTCAAACGAATTCAAATTAGGGCTTGAGTTCACGTTTTTGTTCGTGTCAGTGACGAGTCGAGAA
Organism: Allium cepa; assembly: GCA_030765085.1. Classification (NCBI taxonomy): domain Eukaryota; kingdom Viridiplantae; phylum Streptophyta; class Magnoliopsida; order Asparagales; family Amaryllidaceae; genus Allium; species Allium cepa. The sequence continues at coordinate 979,494,332 of CM060929.1, forward strand.
CAACTACTATATGCGATCGAGCTGTGTGAGATTATGGAGAAAGGTTGCCTAACGCGTTGTCATGGTGTGGCCGAGGTTGTGGGGTTTCCTGTGGTCGGAGCATCGAGGACGAGGCGTTGACAGGGACAAGTGGTGGTGATTCCAGTTTACGTTCCAGGTTTCGATTTTTGCTTGATTTTGATTCGAGGCCGATGGTGAGGTTTTGTTGATCGGAGGATAGTCTGAGGTGGGTCGGTGACTTGCTCGACCTAGTGGCGATGGTCGGAGGGAGGCGGTGGAGCGGTGCACGTGCACGCGAGAAATGTTGTGCATCTGGGAAATTTGTTTTGCTTTTGCCTAGGAAGTTTGTTCGATGGTTGACTCGAAGTAATGGGTCATTTGTCTCGTGTTAAACTCGGGGTGAACTCGGAGCAAGGTGGGAAGGTTTCGAGTGTATATGTTGAACAGGTTTTTCAACAAGAACTGTTCTGTTTTTTTTCCTGGAGTTTATGACTTAATAGATTTCAAATAAATTCTGTTAGACAATATTTTTTTAGTTTAATTGAATAAATAAGTTTTTCAAGGCTTGTAAACTAGATTTTCCAAAGTAAAGATTATTAAACAAGATCTCAAACGAGTTCAACTTTTAGATATTTAAAGTTAAATGTTTTTAATATAAATTGTTTTAGTATTCAATTAATTAGCTAACAAATGTTTTGAAATGATTTAGTATTAAACTTTAATTAATCAATGTTCTAGTATGGAAATGATTCCAAGTATTTAAATTTAATAGATCCAAATGATAAAACTAAGTAGATTGGCTTAAAAACTTTTCTTATATAAGTAATAAATGTTATTTACATTCATTTTTAAGAATTATTAAGTGAACTTTAAAATGAAACTTATGTTTTAAAGAATAATCATTTTTGAATTTTAAATCCCAAATGCAATTTAGACCTAAATTTAAAGTATAATGTTTAAAATACTCTTAAATGTGAATGAAATCATTAATGCGGAAATTGATTATCTTAGAGATAATTAGGAAAAAAAAATATAGGACTTAACCAATAAGGAAATTAAAGAATGATTTATTTAATTTTTCAAATAAATTAATCTAAGATAATTTCTTAGGAAAGTAATTTAAGAAATGTTATTAGAAAATGAAGATAATTAATTAAGAATTATTTCATAATTAATTAATGTGATAAACATTATGAATTAATTAGATTAATTAATTAAGATAATCATTGTAAATTGTTAAATGTAACTACTTAATGAAAGTAATTAAGGATTAATCACTTATTGTAATTAAATTTGGATATTTTGATTAATAAGTTAATTAATTTAGTATTAATTTAATAAAATCATTAGATAAATTGGTAACAAATGATTTGGAATTAATAAATCAGAATTGGATGATTAATTCATAAGTAAATAAATTTAATTGGAAATAGATTGAGTTGATTAGGATTAAACAATTAATTAATCCTGTTTATGAATGATTATTAGATGCTTAACCTTACTTATGGATGTTTGCATTCTATTGGATGATTGTATTGTTTGATACCCCTGATATGTGATGCTTTGATTTGAGCTGTGTGACCTATTTATCTGTGATATATATATCTATGATCTGTGAATAAAAGATAAGCGTTATAGGTTATACCGCTTATCAATTATACTTCTGTGTTTGATCTGTGGTGATTGAAATGATGTTGCACTATTGTGTAAAACCCCTGGACCACACTTATACACACACCAATATGGATTTCACGAGGAAATCGATTAAGTCACAAATTTTTGAATAGTTTTAAATTTGAATATTTTAATTCAAATGTTTTAGAAATGGATTGGGTTTAAAGTGAAAAGCTTTTGGAATGAAATTTCAAAGATGAAATTTATTTTGAATAACTTGATTAAGTTTTGAAATTTAAATATTTGAAATTTGACTTCAATATTTGAAATTGAATTCTATAATCTGGAAACTAGGGACTAAAGATGTTATACCAGTTTATATGGGTTAAACTATTTTAAAGGTATTGATTTGGAAACTTGAAATTAAATTCAAAAGTTTAACTCATGTAAATAAAATTGGATTCTTTTGAACTGAAAATATTTGTTTTCAAATAATAAAGGCTTTCACATAAGTAATGAACTTCCAAATTGTGTAAAAAGGGATTTCAAGTAAAAAAGGAAAATGATTTTCCAAGTTATGGAAATGGTTTGAAAGCCATAAGTTAAATCTTAAATTTAAAGATTTAACGAGTTAATCCAATTGAAATGGAAATTGATTTGAAATCCATAAATGGATCTTTGTGAAAATGGTTGAACTTAGTGAAATAAATCTTTTGTTTAAAAGATTTGAAAATGGTAATTTGTTTAAACCATTTGAAGGAAAGTTTTGAATTATTAAGTTGTGACTTAATTGAAATCCCACATCCATATGTTTTAAATGTTGCGCTCACTATTCGGTTTAGCCGGGAGAGGACCTTTGTGTCGTATAACCCATTCCGAATAGTGATACGACGTATATGGATAGCATTGAAGACCGGCGGTGAAGACCGGGTATTTGTAAGAACGATAGGATAACCTATCGATTGTCTCTGCACTGGCTGATCCCCGGTATAGAGATTTCCTTTGTGATGGGAAGTCCGATCGGGATTGTGAATACCCGGATTGCAAGGGCTTCTTTAGAAGTGCCTTCGGTTCTGTTCGAACCCAGAACAGACTTGTATGGTTGTATGTCTGACACTACACTTTGAGATATAAAGCAGATTTCTTTCAAATACATATCTGTTGGCGGCGGAGAATTTATTCTCTTAGCTTAACACCCTTCTCTGAGACGTACGAGCTCAGAGGTTATGTAGTTGAAGGTTATCGGTGATATATTCCCAATTTTCTAGTGTGGCATGCTGAGTGCTGCTGTGTGTTGATGATCATTTGTTGATCATTTGTGATCAGAGCATGGCTTTTGTATAAAGCGTAGCTTTGTGGACGAGACTGCATCAGGACCTCACACCCCGGAAATGGTCGAAACAGGAAAGATGCGGCAAGGTCATGAGGGTCGCGCCCTTTAGGGTGTGTCATTTCCTTCTGGTAAAGGGTGGTATCGTGGTATGGAGCCCAGATATTTACCTATGTGGTGGCTCCAATCTCATTTACTGTGTGGTTGTTGCTTTAGAGGCGCCTCGGATAAAGGTCCCAGAGGACCGGAGAGTGGCATGCTCGAGTAGTAGTTACCTAGTTACAAAGGTAACCCGGCCTTGTGTTGGCAGAGATCCGGATAGGTTCTCGGGACGTCCCGCCAGAGGCGATCCCATGTGGCGGTAGGAAGTTCCTTAGCCTTACCATTTGTTGGAAATCCAATCAAAATAATACGCGCCTTGTACGGTTTTAGTTGTATTACCTGCCATTCACTTATGGTGGCGCCCCACTGTTTGGATGGTAGCTATAGTAGGCATAGTTCGAAATGTCTATGCTGGCTAAGATTAATATTCTACATTCGAAATGTTTTCTGCACTGTGCACTTATAATAATAATATCAAAGAAATTTTCTGCGTATTAAGCATGTTTGACTATCATAAGAAGAAATCTCCTCCAATTCTGCGTTTGCATTGTGTGTGTGGCGGGAGGTCTTATGGTAGTTTCATTTTCTAAAAAGCATATCGGATTTTCTTTTATAAATCTTGTTTTATTTAAAAGATAAACTGTTTTTGTTACTCACACCAGTCCCATGACTGACTCGGAGTTTATTGTTCCTTTCCTAAACTCTGGGTGCTCACTATTTTCCACACGAGCAGTCTAGAGTTGGGTTTTTCAGATAGTTAGGTTCAAATGGATTATATGGAGCTAGTTCAGTCTTAGGACATGACTGACCTTGCTTGTCTTGGTGCATCGTTATTTGGAGTTCGAGCTATTTCTGGATTGGTTCTGGGAGATGGAGTTGCAGTTTTGGAGTTCTCTCTTGAAGATTATATTGGAGTTATTTTCTTTTCCGCTGCTATTTTATTGTATCATATCTCTGATGTATATCGATATCTATTGTATCATCTGTTGTATCAGGATGTTGTATCAGATGTTGTATATTGATATTCATTATTTCTTCCGCTGTGTTGTTTACTTAATGGTGTTATAAGCTCCGGCGACTCGGATTTGAACGGTCGAATCTGCGGCATTCGAGTACGATGTAAAGTATGGATGTCGATTTTCGAACGGGCAAAAATCCGCTTCGTTACAGTTTTTCCCTTAAATAAAACCAACCATTCATTAGGTTTAACATATGGTGATATGATAGATAATGTCTAGAGTGTAGCACATATATCATATCAAATAGCTGTTGTGTGAACACCACAACAGTAATATGTATACAATCAATACCACTAAGGTGCATTTCTATATGGATTGTTTTCAATGGAATCTCCCCGATTAAATAGAAGTGGAGCTCCATGACAAGGATCGAAAACTTCCTTTCGAGCATCGTATATCTCTAGATAGGAATACTCTAAGGTAAATACAACTGGCCCAACGGTGAACTACATGGCACCAAGCATAACCAACTCTCGTGCCCAATAATCGAAAGCATACTCTAGATCGTTGATATACCCTTATGGGTAAGATAAACCCAAGATTGTACATCTTACTCTTTTTTTAGCCATTTTCGATGTTTCGTTCAACATCTTTCACAAGAGTCTTCGTCACTCAAATAGAACACAAATCCTTAAATGGATTCCCATATCTCGAACAGATCACGAATCACTACATGGATTCGAGCATTTGGAGTAGATCTTGAGTCTTTACATGGATTCCCTTTTTCCACCACTTCTAAAATGTAGAACCTATATACTAGTTTTGAAGTGGTATTCCTTAAGTAAAACACTTACCAATCCAGAACTCTTCAAAACCAATCAATGAACTTTCGGTTAACTCAATTTCGATTCTCTTAAAATTAGCGTAAGCTAGGGACATTTCATACCAATACTCGACCCAGGGGTTCTCACTAGTATGAAATCGCAAAGTCTTTTGATAGATTCCTAATTTGATATTTGGTAAAGTTCGATAATCGACAAATTGTTATATAGTCAAAACAATTGCTTATACAAATCACGATTCATATGCTTAACTTGTTTCATACATTCCAACTTAACTACTCCTTGTCCAAGAGTGAAGCCAGGTAAGTTAGAGCACGAGTTGCATCAATTCCTTACCTAGACACTTCATTCTTGTATCTTACAAATAAATAAGTCTACCTCGTCAGCTTTTAATGTTAAGTATAGTACTAATGATCTCCATGGATAATAAGAAATCAAAACGATTAATACGTTTTCGACATTTTTAGACTTACTATTCCTCGATCAAGAGGATGACCGGTAGGTTAGAGCTCTATTGGTCCATCCCTACTCGACATCAATCTTAACTCTCACAAATGGATAAGCTTACTTTGTCGACTTTTAGTGTTAAGCATGGTTAACTACTTTTCAAACAAGTAATTAAAAAATAAATCATTTGACCATTTGGCAATTATAACCTCTTTCTAAACCTTTTGTTTATAGTTTTGAAATATTTATAATAGGCTTATAACATTTATCTAATTACTTAAAAACAACAACTTTATAATTTTCCTCAAAATTTGAAAACGTGTTTTCAACAAAGTATCTCTTCTTTAAAAATTCATAACTAATTCTTAAATATTTATAAAGATCTCAAATCACTTTTAGAATACTCTAATAAAAGTTAGTAAACACTTGTAGAAATAATGAAACAAAATACTTGAATTTAAATATCTTATTAAACCTTTTAAGTCAAAAAATTAACTGTTTACTGTCGAAGATTTCAATTGAAACAAACATATATATATATAACATTTTAAATATAGCGAGAAACCCCTAGGATTTCTTTACTAAGTTTCATAGAAATCATCAAAAACAAGGCAATTACAAACGGCATCTATAGCGACTATCGCTCTAAGTGCACTTTCAAATATGAGTCCAATCTAAACAAAAGTCCATCTATAACCTATATGCTTTGTTCAAGGTCTTGTCACAAGTCATAAAAGTCCATTCAATTCCATTTCAAGTCCATTCAAGTCCATATACTTGGATCACATATGTCACTTACTTTTAAAGTAAGAATCCAAACTAATATTTTAACATAAGTTAACAACAATTCAAACAACATAAACACAATCAAACAAAAACATATATGTGTTATATTTTCATTTAAATTGAGGTGTTAACTCGCATTTAATCCAATAATAGACTAAGAACCCAAGTCTAAACCCATGCTAGCAACCTCCATTCCCTCCTTCCTTTCTTGCTTTTGCACTGCCTTTACCCCCTCTTTATCACAATATGCTCACGGCCATTCAAGGGGGTAAGAGTGTGGATTCACCTCTTCAAGTTTTGGCATGGTGGAAGGTGTTCTAATATTGTACCAAGCCTTATGGAAAATTTTGAAGTGATTGGGAGTTGATTTGCAATAATCTTCATTTAGAACATAAGAGAGAAAGAAAATGAAGAAGCCGTTAATTTTCAACTTTAAGCTTTGTAATTTTTTGTGAAAGATAACTAAGGTATGCCCCCTCCTTGTATAGGCTTAGGATGGTGTTTCCTAAGCTCTCAAACCCCTCCCACCCCTCCCACTTCCAACCACCATGCTATGGGAGCTCCACCTCCCATCACTTCTCCTCTATGCGTATTACTCTTATACCCCTCTCATGATAATATCTCTTACTCTTTAGAAGCTTCTAGAACATTCCAGGCTTTATAGAGAGGTGAGTGCGTTAATTAGTTGCTAATGTGTCAACTTGATCATTAGACAAGTGCACAAGAGTTCGAATAACTTAAATCGATAGAAAAGTTGTTTATCGATAAAATGATTTTCGGTCACATTATCGATTTTTCGTCGAAGAATATATTTTTGTAAACAAAATTCAAAAGAAAATTCTTATCATTACTCATTAATTAAATGATGTCTAACGTGGTTATCAAATCATATTTATAACACCTAATTATTTTTTAAAATGTTTCGATATTCAAAGACGAAGTGTTCGAATTTCAGGGTCGTTACAAATATACTATGGGAATAAGAAACATGAGCTGGTCGTAATGGCATATGTTTCGTCATTAAATTCAAAAACTGAAAAAATGACAATTTTCCTCCCTTTATTATTATCATTCATTAGTTTATTGCTTTTTTTTCAAATATGATTTAATGTTATATTATCGAAATTTACCAAGCTGTGACGCCCCACCCTGAGACCCACACTAATAAAGAACATTACTAGGAAATGTTGTCTGCCAATGCAGAGAATAGGGCTAGTTAGAAGCAACCATCCATGAGCTTTATCTTAAATGATTATCGAATACGTCGATTGAGTGTCTATTTTTTCCTTATCTAAAAGAAATTACAATAATTTGTCCTTAATTCAACCAAAATAACATAAATTATTATTTATCAATTTCTTCGCCTTGTTTCTTCAAATAAACAAGTTTAACAAACATATATCTTCCCAAATTCAATTTATTATCAAATTAACAAATTAAAATTAGTATTTGGTTTTATTTTTGACAATACATAATTGGTCCTTAAAATTACAATGGCTAAGGATCAATTTAGAACGATACATGATAATACAACCGTTCATATATCACATAACATACACATGCATATACAGACAACGAAAGTACAACATGTGTTACATAAGTTGGTGGTTCTTATGAACCACATATACAAAAAATAATATGACAAAAGAATATACATAAGATGTCCAAACTTGCATTAAAAAGATCGACATAGAAATATACTAAACAATGGAAGCTAAACCTATAAGCTGAGGTGGTACAAGGAGAGATACATGTTGCAATCAACTATCCTGAAACAACTAGGTCTGACCCGAGTATTATATAAAATAATGAAACGGGTCAGTCTAACTTAAACAAGATGACTAGTGCATGATATTTAAAGGGAATATACAAGGAAGTCGTTAATGAAAACCAAAATGAACCTATCAAGATATTCCTAGAATACTCGATTCATAAGATCAACAAAATTAGCAGGAGCATTCGTCAAACCAAACGGCATCATGAGCCACTCATAAGAACCATAGAGAGTGTGGAATGTGGTAAGAGGAATGCTATCCTCCATAACTCATGATTGATGAAAACCGACGGCGAGATCAAGCCGATACCATCTGTAAAGACCCGGGTTTTCGGAATACTCAAAATCGCCGAAAAATCCATCTGTTCTAAAACTATGAATGAAAAATACCAACTTAGTACACAATATTTGATAAATATTTAAGATTATTAAATGTATAAGATATAATTTTGGTTATATAAGTTATCAGAGTAATCAATTTAATCCACTTGGTGTGCCATAATACATACCAAATACATATGCAAATATCTAACACTGCACAATTATGATGAGAGAGACAACAATAATCATTCCCGCAGACTCAATGAACTTGTCAAATGCGGAATAAAATAATAAGCAGGAATCAATACACGATATATGGCAAACAATAAACAGAAAAATAGTATGTTATTATTAGAGTTGCATCACTACCACTTGCGACTACCTACGTACCCCTATCTAATGGGTATTACATTCTTTACATGAAAGAATTCATTTCGAAATTCTCAAGGATCAAAGAACATATAACACTCTCTCACTTTGCATATTATACTATGATAACACATAAAAATATAAATGACATACGAATCAATCATCTAAACATGCATCCAAACAATCATTCGAACAAAACATACATCATAAATTATCAATCACACATAACATTTACTTGAGTGATACAAACATTGTGATACATAGTATGTAGCAAAATAAGTAGACTATGTGACGATCATGACATAAAATATGCTAAAGTGGATGCAAAAATCTATCTTCAATGCCTTTCTATATGAATTAGATGACATGACATATCAGGGATGTATGCTACCATCCTAGTATGAGTATATAATTTCTATATGCATGCAACAACCATCAACTTAACATGTCACAATTTCTATTCAAGAACTCGCAACTAACAATCAAGACAAATGGAACATATAAAAATTCAAAAAAAAATTCAAAAATAGAAAAAATAAGCTGAACAACCAATTTAGTCAATCATATCCAAAATTAAGGGATAAAATTTGCCTACATATAGAAAAATTCAATCTATGTAGCAACCGCTCAATAAATCTTAATCATACCAACCATATTAGAAAATAAATAAATAGAAATAGTATTATGGAAAAGAGTCGAAATGAAAAGCTCGAGTTCACTTTTCGGGCTTCCTAAGTTTTTTTTAGTCGGATCACTCTTTTCATTCTAACCAAATAAATTTTATTACAGTTATATGTACTCGTTTCAAAACACTAAATACAAACTTGCGACACGGCCACGATTTTTGCAATTCTTCTCAATAATCTAAATAATCCGATGTCAAATCGCATAATCGTATATAACCATGGCATAAGATTTCCCCAACAGAAATACAATTTCACACAACTCCTAAATACTCAAAAACAACACTCGTACAATACTGGTAGCGAAATCATTACTTCATCTTTGGAAGCTAGGGTAAGACAACTCAAAAGTGGACGGCGTCTCACCTAAACAATAATATGAATCATCGTATCATTCCTCATTTTGCCTAAGAACATCAAAATCGGGCGATGTCTTAACCTAATGAACGTAACATAACTACTACTTCCAACTTAACCCATTTTAATGGTATTACTTCACTTACTAGATCACTTCTTCATACATCAATTGGTTATGTAATCCAAGTATCATATGTTCAATCTACAAGGGATTTACAAATCCTATCCTAAGTTCTATGCTATACAGACAAATAAACACCCAATGCAAACAATGCTATTCTATTAAACCATTTAAACATAGCAAAAAAATCTTAAGTCTAAGTGAAATCCTAAATTAAGAGAAATCCTACCCTAAGAATGTGATGCTATTAAAGTGATCGACAATGTGATACTTCGTTCATGTGCACCTGATATGCAATATAAACTAGGTACTCATAGGTCAGTTCTTCAAAATAACTTCCTTGAGTAGATAGCCTCTCTTTAATCTGAGTGAGGATTGAAAAGAATCAACCTATTCCATTCTCAAAATCACATCTGGATCTTTAAATCTCATATTTTCATGAAAACTGCCCCTGCATTTTAATGCGTGCGAACCAAAATATCCTTTCCTTGAAACTAACTTTGGTCGGATAACTTCCTATGTTCTCGTAAATCGAACTCCAATACTTCCTTTCATCTTAACGCACACTTAGTGCATCTTTTTTACGAAAATTTCAAATCATCAAATTACTCGTTTATATAATTCAATCACCAACTTTCCTGAGATAACTTTTATAATTAAAAATCCAATTTCAATCATCCTACTATATAAACCCACTAATTGTGTCCTATTCCAAAATAACATTTTTCAATAGTCCAAATTCACCTTTTACCATAGTACAGTCAAGAAAACTTAATACACTATGGCATCTCGTCAAATCAATCCAAGAAAAGCAATATTTGATGGTTTAAATAGCATTGTACCCCACCAAATCAAATCCATGTCACATCCAGGTAGTAAACATACTCTGATCAGGCAAACTCTACATTAACTTAATCCAAATTGAAAACAAATAATGAGCAATTGCAACAACACTCAACTACCAAAACCTTATAACTATTACCGCAAAACACATGTAATAAGATGAAAACCTACTTGTCTTGCAAATTACAACAAACATGCGTATAACATTGGATCAACGACACCCATCCACAAACCAATGGAATCATCTACCCTTATAGACGATATCAAACAATAAATCATTTAAATATTATTCACCTTTATCACCGATCATTACTACAATGATACAGGATGAATGAATGCTAATACCTACAATTCCAAAATTTAAACTATGGACCAATCACCGAGCCGGATTCTGAAGAAATACTATTGGGCCACTTGGACCCTACTATAAATAATGGACTTTGAGCTCTTTAATTAACTTGTTAGGCCCACTTTAAGAGATTTTTTTCTTCAATCAATTGTTTTATGGGACCCGGTCAATTGAAGTTCAAATACCACCTACGCCTCTCAAACTAACCAACAATCTAAATGAAACTCTTTTTCAACTGTATCTCCAAAAGTTCCCAATATCGTATAAGTTTAGCTTTCACCCAGTCTCCTTTATATGAATATTAACTCATTTATTTTGCTATTAGGTAAGTTTTTCTTCTCTATGCTTCTTCAACATAATAATCTTGGATTTTCTTCTCTTTTCTTCTCGTCCAAATATAATTTATTTCCCACAATCCTAGAATTCTTCTTAGTCAACTTTATGTTCTTTTCTAGATTCATATGCTTAAGCAACATGTCAACGGTTTTAGTAGGTCTTATTTATTTTGGAGGGGGAATAAAAATCCAAAAATAAAAATATTTTCTCTCCAATACCACATGGGATTCCTACATCGTAGAATAAATAACAACTCATCACCATGGGACTATTAAGATCATGACTCATAACAATATCACGCCAAATCGTCTATTCCTTATGCAAGCCATAGTCCTATCTCCATTTAATATCATCCTATAACGAGTCATTCATTCAACTCCAAAATCAACCCATTCGCCAAGAGACTTAATGTATATGTGTCAATAAAGAACTCTACACCATATAACCCATCTCAAACCATAATAAATCATAAATAGATGGATCGCTCCTTTGGATGAATCTGACACCACCATAGATTCACACACCATGTGAGATTTACACTTAAACTATCTACAATCACATTCCTTATCCAAAATCATAACTCACCTCCTATTGTGATCTTCTTTCCCTTCTTTATAGTAGATGGAAACATATTTGCACTTGAGGCCGCTTTTAGTGCATAACGCTTCTCTTCTTTATTTGCTCGCTAACCCATTAAAAATCTTCTTAATTCAACAAATTTTGAATAACTATCATTTTCTTCCCAAAATTTGTCATTGCTTTTAAAAATATTGTCAAACAAAACATCCCATTTACTTGAAGGCCATAAAATATCATCCCTTCACCAAACATTTCCTTTGTTTTCACGTTTTAATTTCAGCACCGGTTACTTCTTTTAACTTCAATACCTAATAATAACTACTTAAAATACATTTAAATTTTAAATAAACTACGATAAATTTCTAAAATACTGTTACTTTATTTCAAGACATCGGTTTATTTCGTAAATATAAAGCTTCCAAAATCTTCAAATAACGCATCTTATACACACACATACATGGAATATACACATGCATTTACATTTTAAAATTCACTTTTGCTATTGATCATATTCATATCAAACTAGAAAACCGTTTTCACAACTTTAAATCATATATTAATATATTCATAATTTTATTTCACAATTAGTTCAATTTCTACCCAAAAATGTATATATATCAAAACAAAAGACTTCCACCTACTATGAAATAAGACTTTAAACCCCCTTTGTAAAGATCCCTTAAAATATCCCTTAACATTTTTTTTTGAACTGGTACTTTATATACAACAAATCAATGGGACAACATATCTCATGTCAAGTAAACGTTCAAATGCAAGTTTCGAACTTGTGGCATCCTGCACCAAGCTGAATCAATTAACCATTTGGACAATGGTGCTTGTCAATATCCCTTAACATTAGATAAACACAAATTTTAATTCGTAAAACCTCTTTTAAAACAAGTATTATAATTCAAATTCCCAAAACTATCTAAATTTTTTCAAAAATTTCTTAAAAGTATTCATTCTTAAAAATATTCAACTTTTAGAATCTAATTCTTCTACTAACTTCATCAGCTTCTCATCTGGTGTATTCCTCAAATTCGAATCCAAATGATTAAATCTTTTCTCACAATTGCTTAGACACGGTCGCATTACTACTCTTCCAACATAGGATCAAGAACTACTCCTCATGCATTAGCTGCAGGCACCGCATAGTTCATACTAGTGTAGCCCATCACATACGAATATCGATGGAACCAAACGAGACTATCAACATCGAAATATCCAAAATATCGGTTCTAATACCATTTCTAGTTTTGGTCTCACCCCACATCATTTATTTTGTTCCAGTTTTTATTTCTACTAATTCATTAATCCTCGGCTGTCCTTAATTGGGATTCCTAAGCAGCTTCCCAATTGACAGTTAACTCTATTAGAACTTTGACAAACATATTAGACTGATTTGTACATATATTTATATATAAAGATTTAGAAATATGCAAATACACTCCCTCAATACATCCTAGTCCTTAATTTAAGGAATGTTTTGCTCGAATATAAAATGTAACAACCCACCATTTTGGACTCTCTAATATAACACAACTTACAATGTGTGAACCCAGAAAGCCGAAAAGCACAAGTCATGGATGATTGATAAAAATAGATAAAGCAACAAATATATTCTATCTATCTCCTTCTGAAATCACGGTGAAGGTAACAACATATAATATAATCAAATATCATTATGTTCCAAACCAATAGATCCAAATATATACATAAGTCATATACATATCCAATCCAATCCAAATACACACATATAGAGTATCAAATGTCAAATGATTATTTATATACACAAGGTCATATATACTAGTAGCGCTATCGCCATCTACACCTTTAGACATTCTTAGAAACAACATAATCGACTCCATCAACTTAGTGATAAAACCAAAAAAGGGAAAACATAAGGAGTGTCAGACTATAGTCTGCAAATTGATGTATGTCTACTTTACCACATACTCTAATCATTCTCAAATAATAATAAGACGACTATGGTAAATATCATACCTTAGTCCTGTTTTTTCTACATCCAACAAGTTAGTCAAATAATACAATAAACATGGATAACTCGTGAAACAATGTCTTAGTCCAATACAATTACAATGGTCGATGATATGGTCTGACCATATACAAAGCAAAGCGCATCCTATTGCATTAATACATGGCTGAATCACCAAACGAACATAGTTCCATACATGGCTTACAGGCAGATTCCCGCCAACAACATGCACCTTAGCATTTCAACACTCACAGAACAACTGTTTTATCATGATAACCAATCACAAAGTCAATAGTCACACAATCATCAATGATACCAATAAACTATTCGTACATATATATCTACTAGTACGAACCCATGTTTCGCATACGGACCGCACTCAACCTCTTATCATCATAACATGTTTAAATGATTTATATGGTTCATTGATTAAGAAATAGTGATCTTTTTTTATCAATTTTCAAATAAGTTTGCATTTTATCTAAAACTTGTGCATAAATCTTTGAAAACAATAATGCAGATAATACTGGTGCTTGATAAACAATTGCAAACTATCAAGCAAAAATGATTTCAAAGATAAAATTTCCACACAATACACATTAATTATACACATATAAATATATTGTGTGCATCGGCTATTGCTCCATGCATCAGTTGTACTATATGTAACTTCATTTGGTGAGATACATTCATCAATCATTTCCTTTAATACTTGATGTCGTTGATTCCATTTGCTGCTTCGGCAATAACTATCTAAGAGCAGTGCAGGTAACAACATTTGGTTTACACTTGACCGTTGATCCAAATATGCCAAAAGCAACATTGACATGATTCATGAGAACGCTAGTGTTGATGATGATCCCATGACTGACTATGTCTAGGAACACATCATGCAGCATCATATTATTGTAGAATGATAAGATTAGAGGATAAAGAGATTTATTTCTGTTTTGAACGATTCTTATGAAAAATACGCTAAATCTAAAGCATACATATTTTATGTCTGAAGTGTTGGAACTAACAACCATTGTTCAACAATATTTATTTTATGTGAAGAATATCATTGTATTTCTTTTACAATCAAAGCAAATTCAATATAATAAGAAGCATATAGTTGTATTTAATGCTTTTGAGCTTTCTGGTTCCATTTCTAATTTCATCTAACATTGTTGCTGTATTTTGGTAATGTTGGATTTCACCAGACTTGACTGCAATTTGTAAAAGTAGAATCAGAGGCTGGGAATTTTCAAAACAATCGACGACATATATTAGTTAAAAGAAATAAAGTCAAACATATTTAATAACTTTAATAATATGAATAATCCAAAGTATATATGATTTTAAAAAATTTATATTTAGCTATCAACAATGGATATCATTGGAAAGCATATTAAATTTGAGATTTAATAGTGAAATCGATTTTAAATCCAATTAATGTAAAAAAAATTGTCACATTTAAGAAATTAAAAACGTGACTGTTCATTTTTCAAAATATGAAGAAGGTCTGCGTGACTTGCAGTTTCGTGTACATTGACTCAGCCTTTTAGGTTTACTAAGAAATAAACATGTACAATTTGGTCAACGTCATATGAATTATAATTCAAGACTATGTTGAATTCATTTAAGTTAATTGAAGTAAAAATGGCTTCCCTTACCTTGCTAAATTGATTGAATAGTTCGTGGATTCATTTTTTTATATAGTGATTCAATGAATATTTCACCGTAAGTGTAAATGGTTGTTGAATCTTTTGCTTGATAGCCCATAACGTATTTCAAACCACTTCCCATCACTCAGTTTAAGCCAAGTTGGAAAATCGCAGCAAAACTTTGCCTAAATGTCACTCCTAGCAAACCAATACATTTACATCCATCAAACATCAACATTGTCATCCAAAAGTCCTACCTCATCCCATATATGGTCGAAGAACAAAAATGAATTGATTGCCTATTTTGTATAGGCCTCTGTAGGGTCTAAGTTTGTATTGCCTCTATAAAACGGCCAAAGGTCGACCGTTGGTGTCGAATTTGACAGGAATAACACTGCTATTTACTTTTATTGTATATTTATTTTCAAGATTTTGTTTTGCTCTTTTCTCACTTGTTTTTGACTCGATTTTATATTTGTTAATACAACTAAATCAAAACAGAAGATCTCATGTAATAACGTATAGTAGTATTCAGACTTAAGAGAACTGCTGATCTTAAGTACTTATGTTGTACTTTGATTATGATCAATAACATAACATCTTGATCATGTTACAACCACTATTGGATGCAGGTTCAACCACTTGAAGTAAAATCGCTCAAGCGAGTATCCACCTCCTTCATCATAGAAAGTAGTATTACCGTAACTGACAATCAACTTAAAGTCAAAATCTTTAGCGAAAGTAGAATTGTTAATCCATGAATGCTATGGAATTAAATCAAAGACTTTAAAGTGTCTACGCCATTAACTATGGGCACACTGCAACAAATACACCATATTACAGCATCAGAAAACGTTGTAGCATGGACTTCACAATGTTTTTGCTAATATAATATTAGGCCAAGTTGTAATAAGATGGGTGTCTTTTATGACTTTTTGAGATGTTGATATTGTAATGGCTACAACTACAACTGTTTTTAGATGTTTTGAATTATGTTTTACAACTTTTTTCAAATCTTGTAGAATATTTTTTACAACTTTTTTAGATACTGCGAAATATAAAAAAAAAATTAAAAAAACCTGCAACTTTATCCTAAATACTATTATTATAGAATTAAAATTTCAGAAATTCAAATATGTAAAATTCATCGATTAAAATACAATATATTCATTGATTCAAACAATAACACTTTACATACAGTATAACATTCACTTTACATATAATATTAAACAATAATGTCAAGACGCTCGTACTATACCACATCCACCACTAACAAAACAATCTTACATAGACCATACACATAGCCTCATCCAAAAAAAACATTATTTTGAAATACATTACAATTAAGACAATAAGTGACCTAATCAAGATCAGAACAAGTAACCTTGACAACGAGTAGCAAAGCTATCATCATTGAAAATTCCTTACAGGCAATGGGATATCCTTCAACACATACCCAATATAGCATCAGAGCTTAACAAGCTTATTCAAGACAAACATGAATTCAAAGGAAGACCATTAACATAATTTACAAGCATTCCCAAATGAAACACTTGCTGCCAATGCAATCCGAGTAGTTTATAATTAAGGCATGAGAGAGACCACCACAAAAACAACAAATAACCACTCGTTAGAGTGCATGCTACTCATTATATTAGATAGATCCTATATTGGTATTATTTAGCAAATGCAGAGGAATATTTATTCTGAAAAACAAAGAAAAGAATGCACTTATTAAGAAAATACAATACATAATACCTCAATTGAAAGTGACACAGATACTGAAATAATTAATTCTGAAATTCTACCGATGTGTCATATTGAACATGATATTCAGAAAGGCATGATAAACAAAGGACAACCTGAAAATGAATTTCAAAAAGTGGATGAATAATCCTATTCCCTTAATACATCCTCTGTTGACACATGTATGCAAGTAAAGAAGATACAACTAAGGTAAATAATTCAAAAATATCGGCAGATAAGGCAACTGCATAAGAAATGGCACCTACATGCACAAGTACAAGCACTAGTTCATATACAGAGCAGCAACTAACTTCGTAGTGTGCATAGCCTAAATATAGGTACATGTGAGTCAGGTTAATAATACACAAGAGAATGCACATATTCATGCATGATTCAAGGAAGCTACAAGTAAGGCTGATAATGCTTGTTTGCGTAAAAAATGGTCACAAACACCCAATACCGTGAAAGCACCAGTGTATGAATATAAATCAGCGATATTCAAACACAAATCACAGATCTCAGCAAATAACCCAAATACGTTTGCACAAAAGATGGGCAAACAACTCCAAGTTGTATGATTTAGTTGATTTTATGTTGTTCGTAATGATTTAGGTGGTTTATGCAAATACGTAAAAAGCAGGGACTGAACTGTAAAAAACACACAGATTTATAGTGGTTCGGCCAAAATGTGCCTACGTCCACTTTATATGTTATTCTCCTTTTCCAATCCGATTACGAGTACAAAGCTTGTAGTACAAGTGTATGAAAGTTGTTTGAAAGTTCCTTCCAGGTTTGAGCTCTCAAACTTCTCTGCCATTGTTGTACCCCTGCCCCTCTATTTATAGAGTGAGGCAGGGGGCAGAGGTCCTGCGAGTATATAGCTGCTGGTGGGCCTGGGCTGAAGCAATCTGGCCTGGCAGCTTTCTGGTTCGGCGGCGTCTTGGTTTGACGGTGAGTGGTAACATGGGTGATTCGGCAGGTAGTGGAGATAGGGGTTCGGTGGTAGGTTGGATCGGTGGTAGCATGGTTCGGTGGTAGCATGGTTTGGCTATGCTTGGTCCGGTAGTTGTAGGCTAGGAGTTCCATTCGGCAGTGGGTTTAGAGGTGTTGGTTCGGTAGGAACAGGGAGAAGGTTGGTTCGGCTAGGAGTTGCTTTGGGTTTGGTTCGGTAGGAAGGGGGCAGGAAATGCCGAATGAGACTTCGTGTTGGGAATGCCGAATGAGACTCCACTTATGAGAATGCCGAATGAGACTTCATTTATGAGAATGCCGAATGAACCATGTGGAGTTCGAATACCGGACGAACTCAAACACTTGAACTTCCGGACGAAACCGAGGGGTTTTAAGTACCGGATGACACTTGAACTCGGGGAGTGTAGTGTCGAACGAACTCTTGCCTTGCTTCCAATCGATTTTCAATCCGGACCTCCATCATTCCTTGCCAATTTGTCGATATTCCAGTTTTGACCAAAAAAATGGGATAACACTTTGCCCCCCAAAACATGCCTTGTGATAACAAGGCGTGTTTTGAATAGTTCCGAATCCAATATCCAAGGTCCATAGCCATATCGGCAGAGTAGATCATCCTTGACTGCTCCGAGTGGATATCCAATTCCAAATCCAATAACCAAAGCTTGAGCCAATTCCATGTCCATCCGAACTCGACAACCGAGCCCCAAACCATCCTTATCCAATAGCCAATAACCGAATCCAGGACCTCTCTGGGTCGATATCCAAATCCATAACCTCTCCAGGCTCTTGCCAAGCGCAATCCACACCTGACGGTCGTGATCCAGTGTCCCTAGACGTTAAGCTAGCCTCCTCGTGTTCTTGTCGAGCGTAATCCACACATGACGACCTTGGTCCAGTGTCCCTGGATGTTGAGCTAACCTCTCCGGGTTCTTGCCAAGCGCAATTCACACTTGACGATCTTGGTCCAGTGTCCCTGGACGTTGAGCTAACCTCTCCGAGTTCTTGCCAAGCGTAATCCACACTTGACGACCTTGGCCCAGTGTCCCTGGGCACTGTACAATGCCATGGCTTAAGTCCTAAGCCGAATCCTGGTCTCTCCGGACCCTTGCCGAGCATAGTCCATACTCGACGACCTGAAAATAACAATTGATAATATAGGGCCCAAGTCCTAGGCCGAATCCTGGTCACTCCGGACCCTTGCCGAGCATAGTCCATACTCGACGACCTGAATGAGTCAATTTACCACGTTCGGGCAAAGCGACTCACCCCTTGCCAGGCATAATCCATACCCGACGACCGTTTATCAAAAATCAGATAAAAATCCAATCAAAATCCAATCCAAATCCAAGTCCAAAATCCAAATCCAGAATCCAAATCCGAAAATCCAAATCCAGAATCCAAATTCAAAATCCAAATCCAAAACTAGAAAACTAGAAATCCAAATCAGCATCCAAAGTTGAAAATAATCGTCCAGAGGAAAATCCAAATCAAAAGGCGAGAAAAACCAGGAGCTCAATCCAAGCTCCAAAACCGAAAACCAAAAAGAAAAGCAGTGTCCAATCCAAAAGCAAAAGATAAATTTCACAAACCATAGCATCGCAGCTTATTATCATTCAGAGCATGCCTAGGGGCCATCTCCGTCCCCGTACATGTGTAAATGACTTGGTTGCTTGCCAATAGTTTGCTACTTATTTCATATTAACCTGGTCAAGGGACGATCAACCGACCATCATTCCTGGGCCTCCCACCATCGTAGCTTGAGGCAGGCGGCGGTTGCTCCTGCCTCGCTGTTGCATTCCGAGGTCCAACATATTGTGGCAGCTGTCCATTCCTCACATGCTCCTCAATTATGTCCTTTAAGTGCCTGCAGCTGTTGGTGTCGTGTCCATCCAAATCATGGAAGAGACAGTGCCTTCCCGATGTCCTTTCCCGTTCTGTTGGTTCTCTCCTAGCCGGCCTCCGGTAGTGAAGGCGATTTCGAGTATCCAGGTATATCCGCTCCAGTGTCTCGTTCAATCATGTGTATGTGGAAAACTTTGGATCCTTCCATTGCTTCCTAGCATTTCCAGAATCACCGTCCAACTTCCTTTTTCCTTTGTCTTTATCCGAACCATTGCTGGATGGTCCTCCCACCTCAACTGCATTAACCTTTTTCAATTTTAAATCCGTACTCGCATCTTCTTGTCGAAGGAACCTTTCTGCCTCATGAAAGAATTCGTCGAGATTCCGTGGGGGATCTCGTATCAGAGATACCTCGAAATCCAAGTTTTCCCTGACTCCTAATACTGCTGCCATTAAAACCATCGATGGATCGGGCCGATCCACCGAAGCAACTGCGGCACTGAATCGAGTTAGAAAAGCTCTAAGCGATTCATCCATCCTTTGCCTTACCGATGTCAGTGTCATCACGTTCTTCGGTCTCTTGACATGAACCCGAAACTGTCCCAAAAACCTTTCCACCAATTCCCTCCAAGTCCTGATAGATCCTTCTTCCAGCTGCCTGAACCACATCGCAGCTAAGTCCGTCAAGTACAAAGGGAAGCATCGGGCCATCACCTCCTCTGATGCCCCCAGCACCTCCATGTGTCTGGTGTATCTCATCAAGTGATCCGTAGGGTCTTCCTTTCCATTGTATACCTCCACGCTAGGTAGCTTGAACTTAGGTGGATTCTGAGCCATCCTTATTTCCCGAGTAAACGGACTCCTGTTTACTCCTTCCAAGTCTCCGTTGGTCAAACCACCTCGCACAGTCTTCCTGATTATATCTACCAATCCACCGTTGTCTGTCGGAGGTTGCCCCTGAGGGAACTCCGGTACATACTCTTCATGTAGCTCGTTAGTAGCAACGTTGGTTCTAGCCTGTTGAACTCCTTCCAAAGTTTCTCCTGTGTTGGATCCTGTGGGCCTGCCACCAATCCCTTGTTGATTGCCACCTGGCTCCGTATCCTGTCCTTCATTGGGTTCCGTAACCCTAGCTTCTTGTCCTGCATCCACAGCCGTTGTAGCTGTTCCTAAGTTCTGCATCCCTGCAGCTCTCATTTGCTCCAAGAAAGTTTGCATCATTTCCTGTTGACTTTTCAACAACCTCTCTTGCAGTGAAATTGTTATGGCTTCCATTTCATCCCGGGTTATGTAGATCGAAGCCGGTCCTTCCTCACCTCCGGAGGATGCTTGTTGACTTCCTCCTTGTTGGCTTCTCTCAGCCCTTAGCCTTCTACTGTTTTGCCTAGTCATTGTCTTCCAAATCCAAATTTCTATCCGATGTAGCGGGTGCTGGTCCTTCTCAGTGAAAGCACCAAAATGTTTGCGTAAAAAATGGTCACAAACACCCAATACCGTGAAAGCACCAGTGTATGAATATAAATCAGCGATATTCAAACACAAATCACAGATCTCAGCAAATAACCCAAATACGTTTGCACAAAAGATGGGCAAACAACTCCAAGTTGTATGATTTAGTTGATTTTATGTTGTTCGTAATGATTTAGGTGGTTTATGCAAATACGTAAAAAGCAGGGACTGAACTGTAAAAGACACACAGATTTATAGTGGTTCGGCCAAAATATGCCTACGTCCACTTTATATGTTATTCTCCTTTTCCAATCCGATTACGAGTACAAAGCTTGTAGTACAAGTGTATGAAAGTTGTTTGAAAGTTCCTTCCAGGTTTGAGCTCTCAAACTTCTCTGCCATTGTTGTACCCCTGCCCCTCTATTTATAGAGTGAGGCAGGGGGCAGAGGTCCTGGGAGTATATAGCTGCTGGTGGGCCTGGGCTGAAGCAATCTGGCCTGGCAGCTTTCTGGTTCGGCGGCGTCTTGGTTCGGCGGTGAGTGGTAACATGGGTGATTCGACAGGTAGTGGAGATAGGGGTTCGGTGGTAGGTTGGATCGGTGGTAGCATGGTTCGGTGGTAGCATGGTTTGGCTATGCTTGGTCCGGTAGTTGTAGGCTAGGAGTTCCATTCGGCAGTGGGTTTAGAGGTGTTGGTTCGGTAGGAACAGGGAGAAGGTTGGTTCGGCTAGGAGTTGCTTTGGGTTTGGTTCGGTAGGAAGGGGGCAGGAAATGCCGAATGAGACTTCGTGTTGGGAATGCCGAATGAGACTTCATTTATGAGAATGCCGAATGAACCATGTGGAGTTCGAATACCGGACGAACTCAAACACTTGAACTTCCGGACGAAACCGAGGGGTTTTAAGTACCGGATGACACTTGAACTCGGGGAGTGTAGTGTCGAACGAACTCTTGCCTTGCTTCCAATGGATTTTCAATCCGGACCTCCATCATTCCTTGCCAATTTGTCGATATTCCAGTTTTGACCAAAAAATGGGATAACAATGCTCTAGTACCTAATGGCCATGCTGTCGAAAGGAAAAGAAAATAAGGCAGGACCTATTGCATAAAATACGGTAGTATACGAGATCCCTCAAAATGGAGAAGCATCTACTCTTTCCATCCAAGAAATCAATGCAGCAACTCTTCCTGTTAGTTCACTTATGCATGCATTACTAACCGTATTGATAACGAAAAAGCATCCTAACTCTCTGATAACGACCACAGCTCTCAAAACACAACAGATGCAACTAAGGTTGAAGGTAGAAGCTATACTGGGTATGCACTGCAGTTTATACGTTGAATTAAATCGAACCAATTCAATGAATATCCTTACCCATTCAAAAAATCGAACTACTCAACCCAAATTGTTCCCATATTTCAAACTCTGGCTCGGAGGCAAATGGATGAACAAGCATCTGCTCCGTGGGGCATTCAACAAATGGAAATCTGGCTTGGATTTGGTTGAGGAAGCGAAGTGGAAGCGGTGCTGGTGATGGGTGTTTGTTGGCGATGGCAAAGTGGAAGCAAAGCGAAAAGTGGCTCGGATTCGATTATTGGTGATGGAGGAGTTGGGCGAAGTGGAAGCGGTGTTTCTGATGGGCATTTGTGTTTAGATTTGGAGAAGGCGTTCTGATTTTGTTGGAGACATGTATGAAAAATGAAAGATTAAATAAAAAATAAGTGCATGTGGAGGGAATGGTGTGTTTGAGGAGACATGTATGAAAAATGAAAAATTAAATAAAAAATAAGCGCATGTGGAGGGAAAAGTTTGAAACTAGATTCAAAACTTCCAAAAATAAATTCGCATTGGAGGGAAATTTTCGTTACTTAGTGCAAAAAAGGCTTGTAATGTCAAATTAAATAGCTTCAAAAGAAAACCTTTAAATGCATATTGAAATAATAATTTGCAACATAATGTTTATATTTTTCAAATTTCAATTTTTTTTTTAAATTTTGAAATTTTCTAAAATTTTGAATTTATAGAATTTTAAATTTTTCTAATTTTTTTTTTGATTTTAAATATTATGAAAATTTCAACTTTAAATTTTATGAACATTTTTAAACTCTATTAGAAATTTTCAAATTTTTTAAAATTTTGAAATATTAAATATACAATCACTTATAACTATCAAAATTAAATACTAAATAATAAATATTACTTCTTAAAAATATTAGTTAGTAGCATTAATTATTAAATATTAACTATTAATTATTAAAAATTAAAAAATAAATAATTTAGTAGAAATTATTAATTATTAGTTATTTAATATTAGTTATTAATTTTATTATTAATTATTAAATGTAATTAGTAAAGACTAATTATAATTTACTGATTACTAATAATTAACTATAATAAATTATTAAATATAAAAAATAATTATTGATTATAAATAATAATTAGTAATTATAAATTATTTATTAATAATCATTAATCACAATAAATTATAAATAATGAACTTTATACGTTGTCATTTATCTTTACTGTTAATAAAGAGAATTCAATGACTAGCATTTCCATGGTATTCTTTTGAAATTCCAAAAAATATCATTACCCATCAACGGAAACCTACCATAAGTTTGCAACATCCACCACCTTCCCTTTTAAACGACCCATCAAAGGAATTTTACTGCCAATTTGCCACCGACACCACCAACAAAACAACTTGAAATAAAAGCGCTGTAATTACTAAAATTTTTGCTCTTACAACGCATATCCGCTCTAGCTACTAGATGCACTATGTGCAGTCTATATTAATAATTATTAATTATAAATTATCATTTATAAATTATTAAATAATTATTAATTATAAGTTACTAATTGTTAATTATTATAATATTTAAAGCAATAGTAAATATATTTTAAGAAAATTAATGTCATTTGGGTCTTCTCCCAAGGTGAACGTTTCCTCAAAGATTTTTACAACCTATGAGTAAAACAACTTTTATTTTAGTAAATTGATATTTACAACATTTATGAAAAACATTGTAAAAACAATGTTTTTACAATGTAATGTTTTTATAATAAATGTTGTTAAAAGGGTATTATGACAACGTTTTCAATAAAAACGTTGTAATAAACAAGGTTTTCACAACCTTTTTTTTAAATGCCGTAAAAAAGGTTATTTCGTAACATTTTAAAAATAAACATTGTAATGGGCTCTTTTTGTTGTAGTTATCCATTGGAGTTTTTGATATTGGCCAAACATTAAGCGTCTTAATGATATAGAGATGACGAAAAAAATGTGCATAAAATATCGTTACAAAGATGTAACTTAATAAAGATTAGAAATTAGATTTTCCTAAATGCTCTATAAGCAATTGAATTCGTGTCTGATGCTATACTTTAGCAAAGTCCGTACAATCTTTAGTATTTAAATTGTATAAATATTACGAAGGACTGTTCACATCAGAGAGTCAACGCAACTGAGTGTTAGCTAATTCCTAGTTTAATTAATTTATAAATATTGTAAACTAATAATTAGAATTAATAAAAATACTGTATCGAATTTTTTATAGCATTTAATTATTAATTTGAGGCCTTATAATTAATTGAGATAATATATATAATTATTATATACTAGTTTGATTAAATATATGGATTTAATGTTCTACCTGAATAAAGTACCACTCTTATTCTAAAATAAATTATGTGCTTAATTAATTAGTTAATTATTATGTGGTATAGTAGTTAGGCTTAATATCATGGAATCCCGATATAGGGCATTGTCGACTATGAAATGGAGAAGATGGGAATTTTGACTTGGTCTATGGCGATGTAGATTCAAAAGAGAAACAAAAGTGAAAGATGTTATATTTTCTAGTAGTTATGAATAGCCTCACCTTTTAGGGGTGCACACAACCCATACCCAACCCGACCCAACCCACTAACCCAACCTAACCTATTTCGGGTCGGATATGGGTTATAATTTGTAACCCATACCACAAACGGATCGGGGGATATTTTATTCAATCTAATCTTATTTTAACCCAACTCAACCCTACATAGAAAACTCAATCGATATCATCCTATGTAAAATTAGAATAATTAAAATTTATAATAAAGTATATGAATTCTAAAATAAGTATACTAAAAAAATCATATTTGATGTCAATCCAAGTAAAATTTGAGCGATCAAAACACATAGGATTGACTGTGAGAAATCGAGGAGTATTTTAGAAGTATTTTTATGTATTTTGAAATGAAATTCTTACCCTAATATGTAGTGAACCAATTCTATGTGATGTCTTTTATAATGAAATTCTACGCTCTAATGAAATATTATAGTGCATCAATGATATTTACTGCTAGCTAAATTTTGCTCTTTTGAGTTGAATATTTTGAATTTTTTTTCAAATTCCCATTTTCGTATAACGTTTTTAAAACCAAACCCAACCCTACTAACCAGACCCAACCCGTACTTCAACTCAATTCTTGTCTAACCTCATATGAGATTGGGTACGAGTTGAACTATATTTAACCCATACCTATACGGGTTGGGTAAAGTATTTGGTCTAATCCGACCTCATCTATACTTTGTGTATCCCTACCACCTTTTCCCATTGAGAATGAACAAAAATTCCAAAACCCTATGTTCCATTGAAGTTAGTTAAAGCCTTGAGGCTAGGAGTTGCAACCAAGTTTAAGGAGAATGAACATTGATTCGAAGGGGAAACTCTAGCAACCAACGTGCAACAATTAGTAGATCTAAGGCACATACTTCCATTTAAATATTAATACACACACACACACACATATAGACATGCACATTTTCCATGTTTTTATTTTTTGGCCAAAATTATATAAAAAATTGAAAATAAAATAATAATAAATATATAAATAAAAACATATGCATACATATTTAACCATACACATAGTTATATACATACATACATATTTAATTATACATAATTATATATGTGTGTATGTATATATGTATGTATATGCGCTAGGGTTAATAGTCCTATTTATTTAGCATCATTTTGTTGCTTCCTAATATCAATTACATGTTCCAATTTAAATATTTACTTTCTCTATTCTATCACATGGATCGAATATTTAAATATAAACATGTGGCTGATATCAGGGACTACAAATGATGCTAAATAAAATGGGCTACTGATTATGTATATGTGTTTGTATGTGTAGGAAAGGATCGTTTGCATCGCACTTTTGCTACAAATCAAAACCCCTTTGATTTCAACCACATGTTCCGAATTGAATAATATATCTTCCCACTCTTCTCACTTCAAGAGAGAAAAGATATACTATTCAATTCGAAAGATATGGTTGATATCAAGGAGGATATGGTTGAAATCAAGGAGGATTTAAGGTGTAGGCGGTCCTAGTCCATGTGTATATGTATATATAACTCTTTTTTTAAGAGGGGAAATCTCTCTTAAAGAGGAATTCCAAAAGGATTAGAAAAGTGGTCAAAATGCTTTGAATTCTAGGAGAAGATGCCCTACTTCCTAATCAATGCATCTAAGAAATAGAAAGTCTCATAGTTCGGAAAGTGACTTCTAAATTTTTGTCATAATCTCCAATATCATGAAGACGCTAGGCGATGTTTTGAAGTTCTTTTACGTATTGTTTTTGATATACTAGGTTACTCAAAAGCGAGGCACCCAAAACTGATGTACACGCTCAGTTTCACAACTCACGAAAGGCAGGAGATGCTCCATTCTAGTCTTCTTAATTAAGCGTTTGAATCTGTCACCGCATCAATTCAGGACTTTCATTGCCAAAAAAGAATGCCATAAAACCTTTATTTAGCAGATTTCGAAGAGTGTAGATTCTAGTTGATGGTAGATTGGATCTTCTTCAGTTATGAGGACCACAAGGATCTCTAATAAGGTGATCGAAATTTGACATGGAACGTTAGTA
This sequence comes from Allium cepa, assembly GCA_030765085.1. NCBI lineage: Eukaryota > Viridiplantae > Streptophyta > Magnoliopsida > Asparagales > Amaryllidaceae > Allium > Allium cepa. The sequence continues at coordinate 979,521,721 of CM060929.1, forward strand.
AAGAAGGACATTGTGATTGATAAAGTGATTCAACAGGATAGGGAAAGAAGATCCACGCAGTCGAAGTTCGTAGCGAGACGAATGAATTAAAGCTCGAGATGCACGATTATAAAACGGTTTCTAATGTTCGATGTTCTATAACTGCTCAGAGAGGAGCAGTCCTACAGAGGTAGTTTGATGTGAAGAAGGAAGGACCGTAGAAATGCGGATTCAACGCATTGCACAACTCCACTTTGGACCAGAAATATGGAAGTAGTTGAAAAATAACTAATAATGCAAGTTATTACTTAAGATCGACTAATATGGAATATAACTAAATCTAAATGCGGAAACAGATGATAATAGAAAAGTAAATAAAAAAATAAAACAAGCACACCATGAATTTTTATTTTGGTTCAAACTTCCCGTTCTACGTTCGGTCCCAGACTCCTTCTGGAATTTCAACTACAACAACCCTGACTTAACCCGGAGGAACAGGTTTACACTGCCTGAGCAACCGAACAGGACTTCACCCGCCTAAGCAACCGAATAGGACTTCAATACAAATAACAAAGGTATCTGACTGTAGCGTGTTCTTAAAAAACACTGATAAGTCAATTGAGTACAATCTTCCTATAATCTTCTCCTTTATGATACATAATGTTATGTGCTTTGAGGATTGTGGAAGATAAAGTGATCAATGATCAAAGTATGTGAGTAATGTGAGTGCAGTTTGAAAGCTTGAGAATAAAAGAGAATTCAAGAATGCTAAAAGTAAATTCGGTATTTATTTGTTGAATTCTGTAATCTATTTATAGTATATAAAGAGTTGCATCTTTAAATGAAAAGTTATATTGAAAAGAACGGATGCAACTGTTGATTTAAAAGAATGTTTATCTTGGTGAAGAGAAGTGATTTTTCAAGAAAATAGCAGGTAGGGATATTCAAACGTCTGAATAAAAAAATTCAGACTTCTGAATTAGATTAAAACGCAAACAGCAAATAAATAGTTCATTTTTGGTCTCATTCAGACGTCTGAATATTTTAGTTCAGAGTTTGAATATTATGAAAATAATATTCTTATATCAGCACTCAGACGTCTGAATGAATGGTTTCAGACATCTGAGTTTGCTATTTTGTGCATGTATGAGCATGTGTGTGCATGTGTGTATATATATTATATATATATCATTTAAGGAGAGATTTTAACAAATTTTCTAAGTAGTATACAAACTCTAGGCACATAATATATAGCTTTAAACATCTATAGATGAATTTGCAATAAATCTCCTGCAAATATGGTTTAATATACACATAACATTTTATATAGGTTGTTATAATCAAAATCGAGATTCTAACATTCTCCCCCTGTAACGACCGACCTTTTTGGACAGTTTAAACCGATGATCAAATACATATGCCGGTTCCAAACCATTCAAAATGGCAGATGGTTATTGGGGTAATTAAGAAAAGAAAAGAAAGAGAAATAAAGGAAATGAAATAACACAGAATCTCGCAGCGGAACGATAAAATATAATAGTCAAATAAACAGTTCATGAAGCTGTTTACTATACTTTGACAATTATTTACACAACATTTATCAGAGTTATACATATACAACAGAACAATTAAAATAATGCAGCAGATAGCATGATGCAAGGGTAATAATAGTAATAGTATACCAAGTCTTCGTCTTCATCCTCCAGAATAGATCTTATAATATTTGAAAAACTCAGGACTGACCCGAGCGTAATGAAAAGACAAAACACTCGAGTCAGGACTAAAATATCCTTATGAAAGTTAAATCAATCGTACATAAATATGAGTGTAACGGCGTCAGGGATGTTACGGGGTTTGACATCTCATATCCAGTGTCAATGTGCGTGCAATAACTTAAGAGATGTTACGGGGTTTTCCATCTCTTAAGGATCTGTTAAACTGTGATATCCCGGAAATTTTAGCAATATCAATTTAATAATCTATATTTAAAATTAAATTGATTTGATAAAATTTTAATAAAAATTTACTTGATTTGATAATCCAATTAAATAAATGTGTAATTGATGAATTTTATCTTTTAAAAGCTAATAATTGTTTTCCTATTTATAATGTATATTTATATATATATTGTAAATAGATAAGTAAGATTTGTAGTTTAATTAACAAATAAAATCTTGTTTTAAATTCTAAAAATCATTTTGATAATTTGGATTTATGTACAGAAAATTTAAAATATCATTTATATATAAAACATTAATGCATTTAAACAAGTTAAATAAGATAAGTAATTTATGATTTCTTTTATAAATGATTTAAATTGATAAAAATGTTATTTTCAAATAATAATGATAAATGTATAATTATAGATAAATTTTAAAAGTCAATATTGTTATTACTTTAAAATTTAATATGTTAATAAATTAATTTTAAAATTGGATTTTTAAATGTATGAATAACATTTGGAATTGAATTAATTTTGAATTCAAAAAGTAATCATATTTAAATTATTTGGTAAGCTATCATATTTTTATAATTTGTTTCATTTCATTTTCTTTAAAATGAAATGCATAAACATTTACATATGAAGATGATTTATATACATAAGTACTTAATAAATAAAGAAAAGGGGTTTCTTTTACTTTTAAAATAATAAAAACAATTAAAATAATTCTCAAACACATGTTATCATATTAAGTGGTATAATGACAAGTGTAGTTGAATTAAATTACTAATGTGACAAATGTTGTTTCTTTTACATGTATCCATGTATTTTTTATTTTTCTTTTAATTTATAAATAAATCATTTTTATCTTATATAAGCATGTATCTTCAAGCTCTATTCTTTTCCAATCTTCATTTTTTTTTTCAAAATTAAAAAGAAGAAAAAAATTCTTAGCTGAAACAAACTAGTTTCTAAACTCTTCAAAACCAGATTTTTCAAATGCAATGCAACCCTCCCTCAAAATCAAATCTGTAACCATATTCCTCAAAACAAAATCTGGAAATTCTTTTTAAACCAAAATCTGAAGTTCCTTTCATATTCTTCAACCTGAAACCTTTTCAATAACAAATGTAAAGCCTTCATTTCCAATTGAAACAAGATCAAGCCTCTGCATTCTTTTAAGTTCTGGAATCAAAGCCTGCATGCAAGTTAAATCAAGTTCAAGTCCCATTAACTTGCATGCAGATCTAAATGCAAGCAACTTAGTTCTTTTTAAAGCATGCAACTTCAAGTTTTCCAAATTTAAAGATTCTAATGCATATAGAAGCTAGCCTGCATGCAAAATTCAATCAGTAGGCAACTCAGTTCCTAAAGCATAAAACAAGAGCTCTGTTCCATTTCTACTAACAGGTGAGTAACTTCTTTTCTTAAAATAAACTTAAGTATAATTTGATTATGACAGAAATAAATATGCTTGTGAGTTTATATATCTGATAGAATGTTGATTTGTGTGTTTATGAGTAACATTCATTTTTCTTTTCAACAGTTTTAGTATGAAACTGTTGTTTGATATATGACTTGTATATACATTTACCTGGATATCATGTTAATTTGAATAATTAACCTCAGTAGATTAAAAATTCAAGTATGGTTATGATGATGATGTATGTTTGTTCCTGTAATTGATTTGTATTGAGTATTTGGTATTAAGTATAAACTTACCGTTTTAAATTTTTTTACAGTGCTTGTTTTACTAAGTTCCAGGTCCAAAGTTTTAAAGAAAACTTAAGTGTTTTTAAATTTATCTTTACAAGAGATTTGCTTAATGTATGTTTAATATATCATAAAGATAAGTTAAAGATTTTGTTCAATAAAAGAAAAGAAAAGAAAAAGAAAGAAAGAAAATAATACCTGCGGTTTTACTGAAAAAATATATAATATAACAAAGTAAACTTAATTAGACAAATCCAAGTTGATATTTCTTAGTTTCAGGTGAATAGATCTGAAGCTAAAACTAAGTTGTGATTTGTAAAACAAAATTTTCAATTTTTAGAATTAGGATTTTGTGAAGTATTTTTGTCTTTCTTCTTCTGGGTAGTAAGAGGGGAAAAGCCTTGTCCTAGTTTAGGTACAGCATGATTTGATCTGTGGGGAGACCACAGTGGATCGAGTGTTAAGATTTTCGAGGTAATGGCTGCTTGGGTGTAGGAGAAGTGATTGGTGACGGTGCTAAGCTTCCTATAGCCGGTGGTGATGGGATGAATGAATGGACAGGTTTGGGGTTTGAAGCTTATACTGTTGCCAGGTTTGAATTGGGAAGGGGGAAAACTCGATTTGCGATTTTGAATGGGAGGTGAGTTTGTGATGGTTGCGATGTGACTCAGTGATGAACGCCGACATGCTTGTTGGCTGGGTAGTGGCCGGAGGTGGCTACAACCACCGTGCATATGCACGGTGAAGAAGAAGGTCAGGTGGAAGTTTTGGGTTGTGCAGAAGTTTTTTTTTTCTTTCCTCGGATTAATACTCGAGTAATTCGTTAATTTGCCTGAAGTCTTGAAGGGGTTTACTCGAAGAAAACTAGTGTGGTCTCGGGTATCCCCTGTTATTACAGGTTTCACTGAAACCTGTATATATATTTTCAATTCTGAATTGATTTTAAAATTTAATGCAGGGTTTGAAACAGAATTTAAGCCAAATTTAAATTTTGAATTTCAAATGAGTTTTGAATCCAGGTTTGAAATTTAAATTTTAAATTTTGAAACAAAATGTTAAAACAACTTCAAAGAGTTTAAATATTTCAATTTAGGATAAGCTTTAAATTTAAGTAAGGATTTAAACATAAGTTTAAATCTGGAATCAAACTTCAATTTTGAAACAATGTTGAAAATTAAGGAAGTTTAAAAAGAAATTTAGATGTTTAAACAAATGGGTTGTTCAAACATATTTAAATATGATTTGTATTTTTAAATGAATTTGAAGTTTAAATTTCTTATAACTTCTTTTATAAAATAAGAATAAAGCTTTAAAAGATTTTAAAATGTTTTTAAAACCTTGTTTAAGTTGAGTTTGATTTCTTTTTAAATTTTAAATTTAAAATGTATTTTGAAAACAATTTTAAGTTAAATTGTTTTATAGTTACTTTATTTATGATAAAGTAACCATGAATAAGAAATGTTTTATTTTTAAAAGTAAATTTAAAATTTAATGATTCTTGTTTCATTAAATTTGTAAGGTAATTTAAATAATTAAATTAATTAATTTGTTTAATTAATTAAAGATTTGAAATTAATTAAGGTTAATTAAATTTGTAATTAATTTAAGTTAATTACTTAAGAAAGGTAATTAAGAATTTGTTAATAAGTTAATGAGGGTCATTAACTTGTGATTATTTATTAATTAATTAATGTAATTAATTTTGATAATTAATTGGATTAGTTAATCTAGATAATTAATTATGAAACTTAATTAAGTATGATTACTTTATAGAAATAATTAAAGATATTATTTACTCTTTGTAATTAATTTATTAATTTGATTAGTTTAAATTAATTAATTAAGTTTAATTAATTTAGAATAATCATTGAATGGATTGATAAGAAATCAATGTAGAATAATTACATAGAAAAGTAATTAAGTTAAGTAAATTACTGGAAGTAATTAATTAAAGTATGATATTTGGGTTTAATTACTTTGTGAAGTGATTAATAATTAATTGCTTAATGGAATTAATTTAAGCATATATTAATTGAGTTATTTGAAATAATTAAGTGATGTAATTAATTAAGAGTAATTAATTACTAATGAGATTAATCAGGGATGATTAATAAATTAATTAATGATTAAATGTAATTAACTTAGAAAAGTAATTAAGAGTAGTTAATTACTAAATGTAATTAATCAAGTATGATTAATAACGGTGGTTTAATTAAGGCTAATTACTTAATAAGTAATTAATTTAAATGTAAATAAGGATCATTAATTAATAAATATGATTAATGATGTAATTAAGGATTAATTAATTAATATTAATTAATCAATGATAAGTGATTAAGGAAGTAATTAATTAATGTAATTAATTAATTAATGAAGTAACTAAAGGTAAATTACTAATTTTGGTTAAGGATAATTAATTCGTAAAATTAATTAAGGATAATTACTTGAATGTAAATAAAGAATAATTAATCAAGGGTGATTAATTAAGGTGATTAATTTGAGGATAATTATTTGATTGATTGGAAATCAATTAAGAGTTAAGTAAGCAAGTTTTAAATGGTGAAGTAATTTATTTAATTCATTTTAAATTAATTAAAGATAAGTAATTAATTTAATTCACTTTAAATTAATTAGAGATGGAAGTAATTAATTTAATTCATTTTAAATTAATTATAGATGATGTGATTATGTATCCTTGCTTATGAATGGATGATTTGGGTTGACTTGAATGGTTTGAATCTCAGACATGAGATAAATAGTGTTATGTGTTATGGATGCATTGGTTGCATTGTGATGGTATGAGTTATCTATGGATGATGGTAATATAGATTGTCAATTTGTGATGGTTACTTGTTTATGATAATATTGTTGATTATCTATTATGATGATGTGAAGTATCTATCTGTGTGTATATAGATAGTTTAAATTGAATTGTTTTAAACTTAAAACAACTTGGACCTAAAATACACGCTTTGGATTTCGATGAGACCGGGATCGGGTTTCCATATTTGGATATCCGAAAACCACATCGATTCCAATTAACGTTAGGTCATTAATCCAAGTGGAGCAAGTGAAGACTCAAGGTGTAAGGGCTATACGTCGGTACAACTCTGTGGGTGACTCCGTAATGAGTTTGACGGAATAGTGCTTATAGATTCGAGATGGTGAATCAGAGTGCAAGTGCTATGGTCGTTGACTCTGAGGGTGATTCCAATAATGAGTGCAACGAGATAGTGCCTTCGGTTTCGTTCGAACCCGGAACGAACTTGTATGGATTGAATGCTTTCAGCACATCGTCAAGTGGACGATGAGCATTCTAAGATTTATGTGTCCTATAGAGGTAATCGTAGCCTCAAGCCTCATCAACCGGGAATGGCTAAAACAGGGGAGGTGCAGCAAGGCTTCGCGGGTAGCTCCCACTGGAGAGCAAGATTTTCCCCTGTCTAGAAGTCCCTTTTTATTCGACTGTGTGGGCAGTTGGGTCGCGGCCAACTGTGGGGTTGTCTTGTTCGGGACTGTCCAGTAAGGGATGGTTCCGGCCTTGTGTTGCAGGGGAGTGGGAGTACTCCTCGGTACGTTGATCTAGGCCACGTACTGTGACGGACGGTACCCCAGTAGCCCTACCATTGATGGAAACCCATTTTCCCTACGAGACCCTACAGTTTTGTTTGTATTACCCACTTTTGTGGCTAGTAGCTGGAATTTAATGAATGTAACAATTTCGGTTATTTCTTATTTACTTGAAAACCCTAGACACTATTATAATATCACTGGATTTCCTATCAAATGTTTTGGTTAGCGTAAGGTAAAAACTTTTCCATGTTTATGTGTGGGAAGTCTTACGGGATACCTTTTCTTTTCAAAGGTTTTCTAAAGTTAAGCAATTTTAACCCGTTACTCACACCAGACCCTTGTCTGACCCGAGTGTTTATTTTCTGTTTTATTAAACTCTTGGGTACTCATATTATGTATGAGTAGTCAAGTGGATCAGGTTAGCTTGACGAATTCTGGAGGAGTTATGGAGTAGGAGGCTTCGACGTGTAGATATATATTGATTCCGCTGTGTATGTTATATCTGTTTCTCTTGTATACTTGAGTTGTATGAATTAGACAGAAGTTTATAACTGTCTATTATCTGTTGTTTAAGTTGTGTACTCTAATATAGTGAGATACCATGTAATATTTTATAAGATATATTATATTTTATTCGTTCCGCTGTGAGTTCTCTGATGTTGTTTGTGTTCTTCTTTCTCTTCCTTTTCTTCTTCTATCCCTTTCTTTCTTATTAGCGATGCGACTTCCTGGAGATAGGAAGTCGGGTCGTTACATAAACTATCTACTATATAGTAATGTACGCTAAGTAGATAATGCCTATCAGTAATATAAAGTATCAAAATAGCGTTAAGGCGTTACCATAACCCCCCTTAACACATTTTTATAATGCCATAGTCTATACAGCACCGTAAGCCCCACCGTAAACTGGTGGTTATCAGAGGGTACCCCATAGGTATAACACAAAACAAAACGTAGTGGTCTCAGTATGACAAGGTACATGAGGCGATACCAACTAGGATACTAGTAGTTGCGTGATCCGGACTGATGTTAAGCATAGCCAGCAGCTACCCCAACACCGCGAAACAACACTCCCAAATCAAGGGGTGCACCCAAATCGCATCACAAATGTAATAGATATGGTACCGAAGAAGTGTGTCCGCTGGAGATGGCGAACCTCAATGGCCCGGCGCGGCTCCTATTTTAGTCATGTCAGGGGTCATCCAATATCGTTCTCTTTCTTCAGTCAACGCGTTCACCAAACCATCCACTTCATTCTGGATCAACACTCCGCGTATAATAGTTATTAAAGTGGTTTTCGGTATCCACGGAGAGTATGTCCATATCTGATCCCGGTCTCTTTAATAACTACGTATTATTACACCGTTGGCTCTTTTACATTTCAAATCGATTCATAATTGATATCAAAATATCATGTTGGCTTCAAAAATCAAATCCATTTCAAATATCATCGTATCTATTCAAATGTAAGATTCCGTTTCAAAATCTTTTTCCGCATCAATATCTCATTTCGATTTCAAAATCATTTCGAAATTGAATTTAGGTTGCAACTTCATTTAACTCAATTCGTAGTTAAATTCAAGATTTAAATATAAACATTTCACCTTATTAACCAGCTTGAAATTTTTCTTAGAAAATAGTTTTAAGTAGTTTAAAAGTAGTTTAAATAATTAAAATACTTAAAAATACTTAAAATCTTTAAAATGGATTTATTATAGATAAATTAGTTCAAAATAATTTAAATTGGGTTATGTAGATTAAAAATAGATTAAAATAGATTAAGTATTCAAAATGGTTTATATAACAGAGTAATTTGGAAAACAAATTAAAATGGCTTCAAAACCAATCCATTTCAATTATAACTTCCCAATTCAAATAAATTTCAATTTCCAATTTACCGATTCAATTTCGATTTCAATTCAAATCAATGTCAACTTTGACTTCAAATTTATTCAATTTTACATTCACCTTCAACTTATTCAATTCCAATGTATATCGATTTTTAGCTTGATTTTTCAAAATATCAATTTTTAACACTTAACAAAATTTTCCTTCAATATTCAAATTTAAATCCCACTTACAAATATGATTCAATTTCAAGCTCAATTTCAAATATCATTTTATATCGCTTTTACTTAGTAATATTCAAAGCTCGAATTAAGGTTCAATCGTTTAAAACGAATAAATTTTCGAACTTCAATGATAACCCAATTTTAAATTTCAAAGTCTCAACTTAAATCATTTAACAATTTCTTTTAACCAAAATCTATTTCAACATTCCAAACTCAATTTTTGATAAATTCGATTTCTATAAATTTGATTTCTATTTATAACTTTTTAATCAAAACATTTAAATAAATTTCAAATCAACGATTTTAAAAATTATTAATTTAGCCAATTCGGTGTCCGTATATAATTTTCTATCCTATGGCCAAGTAATTATTTATTTAAATTAAATGTCAGGGATGAGTATATATTACTTAAACCGATCACAGTGTCATATGTATGCATAACAGTATATATAAGCAAATAGACATCCAAACATTTAAATATCAACCAATAACATCTATCAAAATACATCATCCAGTAGACAATACAATTCATGGCAGTTTCATAGTTATCAATGTCAGGTAATTTAATCGCAATTCAATTTTAATTTCAATTTAACTGTCAATTTAATTTTTCAACGGTTAATTCAAATGACAAGCTATATGACAATTAAATTTTTATCAAACAACGACAAATAAAATCATAAAACTTCTTAATATCAAATTTAACTAGCATAAAGATATTTAGTACGTTGTGAGCGTTATAAAACACTCACATTGATTTAAATGCAGTTCCAGCGTTTTATTTCGAATAAAATTAAACGCGCGTTTAATTTTACCTGAAATTCAAACTAGCTCCAAACGACTCCAATCCAATTCCATAGCGTAGTGCTCGTCCATACGAACCCAACACAATTGATTTCGTCGAATTCCGACCTCGTATGAAAGAGATATGCATTTTTAAACCTTTGAACGAATTATAAATATAACAAACTATAATTACTTTTAGTTTAAACCTTCATCCATTTTGGGTCGCATGATTAGAATTTGCAGATCAGGGCCGCATGCTTCTTCTTCTTCGTTCACACGCGAAACCCAGTAACCCAAAGCACGCGCGTATTCCCCCAGGCCGCGACCACCTACCAACCTCCAGACCCCATCATACCACTGCCAAATCGAAGCCCTCACTCTCCTCTACCTTGGCCAGGAGAAGGTGGAGCTCGGCCCCCCTCCAACCTCGAGATGTGTGCGAACAGCCGGACCTTTGCACTCAAATTGTCGTTGAATCGTTTGCCCAAACTCGATCTCCACCGTTGAACTCGTAGTGCTCGATGAGCTCTCCAACTTTCGTGTAGAAGCCGGAGTGTGAAAACGAAGCGATTGAGAGGAATCAAAGGGGAAAGCATGGTGTTTTCTGGCCATTGGTTCTATATGGGGCGGCGGCTGTAGAAAGTAGGGTTTGTTTTTTTTTTTTGGAAAAGAAAATAAATGAAGTGCTTTTATAGAAAAACGACGAACACTATTCATCCCGGGTTTTCCGAACTCCGATTTACGCGCGGTAACCGGTGTTTCTAGAGTTTATCCCGTGTTCTGGACACAATGGAATAGGTTTTGGAAGCTAATTCGATCATCTGTGCGAGTTATGGCAATAAACGTTCGATTTAAAATTAAATTGGTAAATCAAATTTCTAGGCGTTTTGGCTTCCCCCGGACAAACGGTAAATCCGATTGACATGAAATTTGAAACCATACAATAATATCACATTACGGATCCGATGAAACTAGTTTCGTCGAAATCTGAGACTGTTTGGAAAAATGGCTATTTTTAACTCGTCAATTAAATATTAAAATATTCAATTTTCACAAATTTACTTTTAATTCGATTTTAAAAGTTCTACAACATCATTCTAACTTTAATATGATAAAATAAAATTTTATAAATCATTTTCAATCATATTAAACCCGTTATTAAATTATTCAATAAATTCCAAATATTAAATTCTTATCAACTCTATTATAATCCCGATATAACTTACATTCACTTTGGAAACCAATTTGAATCATATTAAATCAAATTTCAATTATTCACTCCATTTCATATATTAAATTTCAATATCAAATTAATCATATCAAATTCGAAATTTAATTATTCAAACATTTGTAATATTAAATTTAAGCCATTTTTATTATTCTTGAATCACTATCCTTTGAGATATTCAAACGAACTTAAAAATTTAACTTTTGAAACGAATTAAAATTTTAGAACAACCATTTCCATTATACGGTTATTCAATTCCCATTATTAAATTATTCAATAAATTCCAAATATTAAATTTAAACAATTTCGCTTAACCAATAATTCATTATCTTTTGAAATATTGAAATTGAACATATAAGATTCAACTTTTAAAACCAATTCACAATTTAGAACATTATTTCATTTTTACAGTTATTCAATTATTCAATAAGTTTTAAATATTTGAGTTAAACAATTTACCTGTTCCATATTCAATATTTGATTTTAAATAGATTTTACTTATCAATCAGTTACTCAATTATACCCACTGAATTCAATATTTATTATCCTATTCAACTATTGATTGTAAAGGCATTCACTAAGTAGCATTTATTTTTCATTACTTGGATAATTATTGTTGCAATTCATTCCAGTTATTATCATTCCAAACGAATTACAAATTTTTTTCTAACACTAAATCATGAAATCTTATTAAATTTAGCTATTTTAATTATCGAAAATTTACGGGTCGTTACACTCTCCCCCACTCAAAACTTTTCGTCCCCGAAAAGGAAAAAGAAGGGAAAAGTAACTAAGTATAGAATTCAACATTAGATATATTTTATTCAAAGTTACCTACTTATAAAACAATGAAATTCCATCTATAAAGTCATACTACGCTTCCACTAAGTTACTCCGAACGGCTTTCTAACTTTAAAAGTTAGTTATCAAAACAAGTTATAAAAAAAATTAAAACTTGAAAATTTTTCTAACACCCGTATTTACGGAAAATTTCGGCAGAGTCTCCTTTGCGCGGCTCGACTGGAAAAAAAATGACAGTATATATATCACAAATATACATCTCATCAAGTGATGAGGCATCCCGAAGGGAAAAAAGTGTAAAAGTACGATATGTAATTCGAGATATGTACCTTATATATTATTTAGCGAGCATATACGGCTAATATAGCGCGAAAGCGAGCTCCAAATGCAAAGCAAGCGCAATCCGCACCTACTAAACACTCAACAAACCATGAGAAACATGCATATATGAAAATAATATCAATATACATCATATAGAAACATAACAACTACATATGCCAACATAGCAAATGCAACAAAACAACAAATGAAACCATCAATCAACTATCATCCTAATATCATCCAACGAATCCATAACCAATCAATATAAATTCACTTCTCATTAATATTTATTGACTTGGGTTTCAAATTTTAATCACAGTTGATTCATTAACGTTGGATTTTACTAACATTCATTCTTAATTCAATTAGTTAACATTCACTAATTTATATTTACATTAGTTCACTTCCAATTTGAATCAAATTAAATTCTATTTAAATTCGTTTAACTTAAAATTTGATTTCAATGATTTATAGCTTTCAATTTACACTTATGAATTACATACAATCAACTAACAATCATATAACAACCAAATCATACGCAACATAACCAAATTATTAATTTTACATTCAATTTGGTTTATCTCTTTTATATATATATCCTGTTATATAATTTTAAAAGAATCATTTTATATTTGGCATCTTAAATTTCCAATGTTAACTTTTAATTAAGTCCGTAAGCCGTACATATATCATTCGTGAGCAATATCAATCTAATCGCTTATTCGACTACACAATTTCACTTCCAAACTAGTATCGTTCACCCGACTCTCTAGTGCGGACTCAGATTTGGTTCCTTGATTAGAAACTGTTACTCTCCTTGCATAACCATATACTATGATAGAGAATTCCAGAATCAAATTAAAAATCCATATCTAGGGTTCGCCGTCGAAAATCGAGTGAAAAATCCTAACTTGGATCGATATAAATCATCTCGAAATTTTGTGCTCGAATTTTGGATCAAATCGTTATGCAAATAAATTAATATACGTACAATCTCACGTATTACCTTCCAATGGATTTCTATCCAATTTTATCTATACTAAATTATTTTATTGACTTCTATTTTTTTTCAATTAATTATTCACAATCCATTATTCAGTTAGTATATTCATTTCTTTACATAGCACATTCTTTAACATTATCTTTTCTTAAACATCCTATCAAAGAATTTGCTTACTCAAGTTCATTTTAAACATTCTATATAATTTAATTAAACTCAATTTCTTTTCCCAATTGATTCTTAGCTATACCAAAGTCTTTTATTTACATTTACTTCATATTCAGTTTCAGTTAATAACCAATTTATTTGCGGAACATTTTATTAATGCAGAACATTTTATTAGTCATCACTTTAATTTGTAGTCATTCCATAAAAGTCTAACTTCTTGTATATGACTTTTCTTAGTTTACAGTTATTTTAAAGGTTACAAATTCAGAAAAATTTTACAACCCCTTTGCAATTTATATTTATTTTCTATAACCAATTTACAAACATATATTACGATTTATTTATCTTCTTTCTTAAGTTCACTTACTTGTTCCATTTATCCATTCATCATTTCATGTTATATTTAAGTTTTTATAATTTTTATCACAACCAAATTTTCCATTTATATACATTTTAATTCCTTTGAGTTTTCCTTACTTGTATATTTCAATTACTTTCAGGTTCTGTTTCACAATATCTCATTACATATCCAAAACGTCATTTTAACTTTTAACATTTGGTAAGTCTTGTTGTATGTTATCAGAATGTAATTTTGGTATTATACAAATTTATAGAATTTCATTTTACTTAATTAGAATGTTCACAAATTTAATTTGTTTAAATCCTCTTTACCTTTCAACTTTAAAGTTTTCCCAAACTATAGCTTAGATATCTTAATCCTCTTATTTTATAAATTCTGGTTATTCACATTTCATTCAAATAATTTGAAAATTATTAATTAACAGAACTTAGAATTTTAAATGCCCGGTTCTTTCCAAATAGTTTGAAGTAAACATATATACTTATATCCTTTTAAATTATCAAATCATACCTTTGGAGTTTAAACCAAAACCCATTTACCCAAAATAATTTCGAAGAAAAGCAAAGCTTCTTAGAAGTCTCCCCCACTTTGAGACTCGAAAATGAACGTCGATGATGCTACGCAGTCATCACCGAAATTATTTTCCAGCGACATAAGAGAGGAGTAATTAATTCATTCCTTCTTAAAAATCATTTCAAAATATTTCCTATAAATATTTTCCAACTAATATCATAATATATTTTCTTCAAAACTTTGAGAACTATTTTTCAAAATCTCCGGGTCTTAAATTCAATATTTTCCAATTTAAATCTATTTTAAGTCACCTTTATAAAACATTCTTATAGGATTTTCTTTCTTAAAACATTCCACAAGTTGTTTTATTACTGTTCATTTTGTAATTCATCTTATTTATTAAATTACAATATCCAATTTATGATAATAACTAATATTTTAATTCCTAACAACCAGGTAACCTAGATAAGTCGCAATAAATTTTGAAAATAAATTCTTTATACACAAAATATAATTAGGGCAAAATTATTTCATTTACCCATTTCAAAACAATATATGTCGAATTGTTCTGTTTAAGTGTTTAGAGATTCCTACCAATGATGTTAATTACTCGTATTGACCAGAATCCATAAGCCACTCAACAAATCAACCGACACAATATAAAACATTTTATATCACTAACAAATACGTTCTCTAATATATATATTCACTCAGCGACTCATCATAGGGTATAACTACCCTATTTATAAAGAGTCAGACCCCACAAAGCTAAGGTTATCGCTAAAACAAAGCTCTGATACCAACTGTAACGACCGGCCTTTTTGGACAGTTTAAACCGACGATCAAATACATATGTCGGTTCCAAACCATTCAAAATGGCAGATGGTTATTGGGGTAATTAAGAAAAGAAAAGAAAGAGAAATAAAGGAAATGAAATAACACAGAATCTCGCAGCGGAACGATAAAATATAATAGTCAAATAAACAGTTGATGAAGTTGTTTACTATACTTTGACAATTATTTACACAACATTTATCAGAGTTATACATATACAACAGAACAATTAAAATAATGCAGCAGATAGCATGATGCCATGGTAATAATAGTAATAGTATACCAAGCCTTCGTCTTCATCCTCCAAAATAGATCTTCAAAAATCTGAAAAACTCAGGACTGACCCGAGCATAATGAAAAGACAAAACACTCGAGTCAGGACTAAAATATCCTTATGAAAGTTAAATCAATCGTAAATAAATATGAGTGCAACGGCGTCAGGGATGTTACGGGGTTTGACATCTCATATCCAGTGTCAACGTGCGTGCAATAACTTAAGAGATGTTACGGGGTTTTCCATCTCTTAAGGATTCGTTAAACTATCTACTATGTAGTAATGTACGCTAAGAGATAATGCCTATCAGTAATATAAAGTATCAAAATAGCGTTAAGGTTACCATAATCCCCCTTAACGCATTTTTATAATGCCATAGTCTATACAGAACCGTAAGCCCACCGTAAACTGGTGGTTATCAGAGGGTACCCCATAGGTATAATACAAAACAAAACGTAGCGGTCGCGAATAGGATAATCAGTATGACAAGGTACATGAGGCGATACCAACTAGGATAATAGTAGTTGCGTGATCCGGACTGATGTTGAGCAAAGCCAGCAGCTAACCCAACACCGCGAAACAACACTCCCAAATCAAGGGGTGCACCCAAATCGCATCACAAATGTAATAGATATGGTATTGAAGAAGTGTGTTCGCTAGAGATGGCGAACCTCAATGGCCCGGCGCGGCTCCTGTTTTAGTCATGTCAAGAGTCATCCAATATCGTTCTCTTTCTTCAGTCAACGCGTTCACCAAACCATCCACTTCATTCTGGATCAACACTCCGCGTATAATAGTTATCAAAGTGGTTTTCGATATCGACAGAGAGTATGTCCATATCCGATCCCGGCCTCTTTAATAACTACGTATTATTACACCGTTGGCTCTTTTACATTTCAAATCGATTCATAATTGATATTAAAATATCATGTTCGCTTCAAAAATCAAATCCATTTCAAATATCATCGTATCTATTCAAATGTAAGATTCCATTTCAAAATCTTTTTCCGCATCAATATCTCATTTCGATTTCAAAATCATTTCGAAATTCAATTTAGGTTGCAACTTCATTTAACTCAATTCGTATTTAAATTCAAGATTTAAATATAAACATTTCACCTTATTAACTAGCTTGAAATTTTTCTTAGAAAATAGTTTTAAGTAGTTTAAAAGTAGTTTAAATAATTAAAATAGTTAAAAATACTTAAAATCTTTAAAATGGATTTAAAATAGATAAATTAGTTCAAAATAATTTAAATTGGGTTAAGTAGATTAAAAATAGATTAAAATAGTTTAAGTATTCAAAATGGTTTATATAACGGAGTAATTTGGAAAACAAATTAAAACATCTTCAAAACCAATCCATTTCAATTATAACTTCCCAATTCAAATAAATTTCAATTTCCAATTTACCGATTCAATTTCGATTTCAATTCAAATCAATGTCAACTTTGACTTCAAATTTATTCAATTTTACATTCACCTTCAACTTATTCAATTCCAATGTATATCGATTTTTAGCTTGATTTTTCAAAATATCAAATTTTAACACTTAACAAAATTTTCCTTCAATATTCAAATTTAAATCCCACTTACAAATATGATTCAATTTCAAGCTCGATTTCAAATATCATTTTATATCGCTTTTACTTAGTAATATTCAAAGCTCGAATTAAAGTTCAATCGTTTAAAATGAATAAATTATCGAACTTCAATCATAACCCAATTTTAAATTTCAAAGTCTCAACTTAAATCATTTAACAATTTCTTTTAACCAAAATCTATTTCAACATTCCAAACTCAATTTTCGATAAATTCGATTTCTATAAATTTGATTTCTATTTATAACTTTTAAATCAAAACATTTAAATAAATTTCAAATCGACGATTTTAAAAATTATTAATTTAGCCAATTCGGTGTCCGTATATAATTTTCTATCCTATGGCCAAGTAATTATTTATTTAAATTAAATGTCAGGGATGAGTATATATTACTTAAACCGATCACAGTTTCATATGTATGCATAACAGTATATATAAGCAAATAGACATCCAAACATTTAAATATCAACCAATAACATCCATCAAAATACATCATCCAATAGACAATACAATTCATGGCAGTTTCATAGTTATCAATGTCAGGTAATTTAATCGCAATTCAATTTTAATTTCAATTTAACTGTCAGATTAATTTTTCAACGGTTAATTCAAATGACAAGCTATATGACAATTAAATTTTTATCAAACAACGACAAATAAAATCATAAAACTTCTTAATATCAAATTTAACTAGCATAAAGATATTTAGTACGTTGTGAGCGTTATAAAACACTCACATTGATTTAAATGCAGTTCCAGCGTTTTATTTCGAATAAAATTAAACGCGCGTTTAATTTTACCTGAAATTCAAACTAGCTCCAAACGACTCCATTCCAATTCCATAGCGTAGTGCTCGTCCATACGAACCCAACACAATTGATTTCGTCGAATTCCGACCTCGTATGAAAGAGATATGCATTTTTAAACCTTTGAACGAATTATAAATATAACAAACTATAATTACTTTTAGTTTAAACCTTCATCCATTTTGGGTCGCATGATTAGAATTTGCAGATCAGGGCCGCATGCTTCTTCTTCTTCGTTCACACGCGAAACCCAGTAACCCAAAGCACGCGCGTATTCCCCCAGGCCGCGACCACCTACCAACCTCCAGACCCCATCATACCACTGCCAAATCGAAGCCCTCACTCTCCTCTACCTTGGCCAGGAGAAGGTGGAGCTCGGCCCCCCTCCAACCTCGAGATGTGTGCGAACAGCCGGACCTTTGCACTCAAATTGTCGTTGAATCGTTTGCCCAAACTCGATCTCCACCGTTGAACTCGTAGTGCTCGATGAGCTCTCCAACTTTCGTGTAGAAGCCGGAGTGTGAAAACGAAGCGATTGAGAGGAATCAAAGGGGAAAGCATGGTGTTTTCTGGCCATTGGTTCTATATGGGGCGGCGGCTGTAGAAAGTAGGGTTTGTTTTTTTTTTTGGAAAAGAAAATAAATGAAGTGCTTTTATAGAAAAACGACGAACACTATTCATCCCGGGTTTTCCGAACTCCGATTTACGCGCGGTAACCGGTGTTTCTAGAGTTTATCCCGTGTTCCGGACACAATGGAATAGGTTTTGGAAGCTAATTCGATCATCTGTGCGAGTTATGGCAATAAACGTTCGATTTAAAATTAAATCGGTAAATCAAATTTCTAGGCGTTTTGGCTTCCCCCGGACAAACGGTAAATCCGATTGACATGAAATTTGAAACCATACAATAATATCACATTACGGATCCGATGAAACTAGTTTCGTCGAAATCTGAGACTGTTTGGAAAAATGGCTATTTTTAACTCGTCAATTAAATATTAAAATATTCAATTTTCACAAATTTACTTTTAATTCGATTTTAAAAGTTCTACAACATCATTCTAACTTTAATATGATAAAATAAAATTTTATAAATCATTTTCAATCATATTAAACCCGTTATTAAATTATTCAATAAATTCCAAATATTAAATTCTTATCAACTCTATTATAATCCCGATATAACTTACATTCACTTTGGAAACCAATTTGAATCATATTAAATCAAATTTCAATTATTCACTCCATTTCATATATTAAATTTCAATATCAAATTAATCATATCAAATTCGGAATTTAATTATTCAAACATTTGTAATATTAAATTTAAGCCATTTTTATTATTCTTGAATCACTATCCTTTGAGATATTCAAACGAACTTAAAAATTTAACTTTTGAAACGAATTAAAATTTTAGAACAACCATTTCCATTATACGGTTATTCAATTCCCATTATTAAATTATTCAATAAATTCCAAATATTAAATTTAAACAATTTCGCTTAACAAATAATTCATTATCTTTTGAAATATTGAAATTGAACATATAAGATTCAACTTTTAAAACCAATTCACAATTTAGAACATTATTTCATTTTTACAGTTATTCAATTATTCAATAAGTTTTAAATATTTGAGTTAAACAATTTACCTGTTCCATATTCAATATTTGATTTTAAATAGATTTTACTTATCAATCAGTTACTCAATTATACCCACTGAATTCAATATTTATTATCCTATTCAACTATTGATTGTAAAGGCATTCACTAAGTAGCATTTATTTTTCATTACTTGGATAATTATTGTTGCAATTCATTCCAGTTATTATCATTCCAAACGAATTACAAATTTTTTTCTAACACTAAATCATGAAATCTTATTAAATTTAGCTATTTTAATTATCGAAAATTTACGGGTCGTTACACTCTCCCCCACTCAAAACTTTTCGTCCCCGAAAAGGAAAAAGAAGGGAAAAGTAACTAAGTATAGAATTCAACATTAGATATATTTTATTCAAAGTTACCTACTTATAAAACAATGAAATTCCATCTATAAAGTCATACTACGCTTCCACTAAGTTACTCCGAACGGCTTTCTAACTTTAAAAGTTAGTTATCAAAACAAGTTATAAAAAAAATTAAAACTTGAAAATTTTTCTAACACCCGGATTTACGGAAAATTTCGGCAGAGTCTCCTTTGCGCGGCTCGATCGGAAAAAAAATGACAGTATATATATCACAAATATACATCTCATCAAGTGATGAGGCATCCCGAAGGGAAAAAAGTGTAAAAGTACGATATGTAATCCGAGATATGGACCTTATATATTATTTAGCGAGCATATACGGCTAATATAGCGCGAAAGCGAGCTCCAAATGCAAAGCAAGCGCAATCCGCACCTACTAAACACTCAACAAACCATGAGAAACATGCATATATGAAAATAATATCAATATACATCATATAGAAACATAACAACTACATATGCCAACATAGCAAATGCAACAAAACAACAAATGAAACCATCAATCAACTATCATCCTAATATCATCCAACGAATCCATAACCAATCAATATAAATTCACTTCTCATTAATATTTATTGACTTGGGTTTCAAATTTTAATCACAGTTGATTCATTAACGTTGGATTTTACTAACATTCATTCTTAATTCAATTAGTTAACATTCACTAATTTATATTTACATTAGTTCACTTCCAATTTGAATCAAATTAAATTCTATTTAAATTCGTTTAACTTAAAATTTGATTTCAATGATTTATAGCTTTCAATTTACACTTATGAATTACATACAATCAACTAACAATCATATAACAACCAAATCATACGCAACATAACCAAATTATTAATTTTACATTCAATTTGGTTTATCTCTTTTATATATATATCCTGTTATATAATTTTAAAAGAATCATTTTATATTTGGCATCTTAAATTTCCAATGTTAACTTTTAATTAAGTCCGTAAGCCGTACATATATCATTCGTGAGCAATATCAATCTAATCGCTTATTCGACTACACAATTTCACTTCCAAACTAGTATCGTTCACCCGACTCTCTAGTGCGGACTCAGATTTGGTTCCTTGATTAGAAACTGTTACTCTCCTTGCATAACCATATACTATGATAGAGAATTCCAGAATCAAATTAAAAATCCATATCTAGGGTTCGCCGTCGAAAATCGAGTGAAAAATCCTAACTTGGATCGATATAAATCATCTCGAAATTTTGTGCTCGAATTTTGGATCAAATCGTTATGCAAATAAATTAATATACGTACAATCTCACGTATTACCTTCCAATGGATTTATATCCAATTTTATCTATACTAAATTATTTTATTGACTTCTATTTTTTTTCAATTAATTATTCACAATCCATTATTCAGTTAGTATATTCATTTCTTTACATAGCACATTCTTTAACATTATCTTTTCTTAAACATCCTATCAAAGAATTTGCTTACTCAAGTTCATTTTAAACATTCTATATAATTTAATTAAACTCAATTTCTTTTCCCAATTGATTCTTAGCTATACCAAAGTCTTTTATTTACATTTACTTCATATTCAGTTTCAGTTAATAACCAATTTATTTGCGGAACATTTTATTAATGCAGAACATTTTATTAGTCATCACTTTAATTTGTAGTCATTCCATAAAAGTCTAACTTCTTGTATATGACTTTTCTTAGTTTACAGTTATTTTAAAGGTTACAAATTCAGAAAAATTTTACAACCCCTTTGCAATTTATATTTATTTTCTATAACCAATTTACAAACATATTTTACGATTTATTTATCTTCTTTCTTAAGTTCACTTACTTGTTCCATTTATCCATTCATCATTTCATGTTATATTTAAGTTTTTATAATTTTTATCACAACCAAATTTTCCATTTATATACATTTTAATTCCTTTGAGTTTTCCTTACTTGTATATTTCAATTACTTTCAGGTTCTGTTTCACAATATCTCATTACATATCCAAAACGTCATTTTAACTTTTAACATTTGGTAAGTCTTGTTGTATGTTATCAGAATGTAATTTTGGTATTATACAAATTTATAGAATTTCATTTTACTTAATTAGAATGTTCACAAATTTAATTTGTTTAAATCCTCTTTACCTTTCAACTTTAAAGTTTTCCCAAACTATAACTTAGATATCTTAATCCTCTTATTTTATAAATTCTGGTTATTCACATTTCATTCAAATAATTTGAAAATTATTAATTAACAGAACTTAGAATTTTAAATGCCCGGTTCTTTCCAAATAGTTTGAAGTAAACATATATACTTATATCCTTTTAAATTATCAAATCATACCTTTGGAGTTTAAACCAAAACCCATTTACCCAAAATAATTTCGAAGAAAAGCAAAGCTTCTTAGAAGTCTCCCCCACTTTGAGACTCGAAAATGAACGTCGATGATGCTACGCAGTCATCACCGAAATTATTTTCCAGCGACATAAGAGAGGAGTAATTAATTCATTCCTTCTTAAAAATCATTTCAAAATATTTCCTATAAATATTTTCCAACTAATATCATAATATATTTTCTTCAAAACTTTGAGAACTATTTTTCAAAATCTCCGGGTCTTAAATTCAATATTTTCCAATTTAAATCTATTTTAAGTCACCTTTACAAAACATTCTTATAGGATTTTCTTTCTTAAAACATTCCACAAGTTGTTTTATTACTGTTCATTTTGTAATTCATCTTATTTATTAAATTACATTATCCAATTTATGATAATAACTAATATTTTAATTCCTAACAACCAGGTAACCTAGATAAGTCGCAATAAATTTTGAAAATAAATTCTTTATACACAAAATATAATTAGGGCAAAATTATTTCATTTACCCATTTCAAAACAATATATGTCGAATTGTTCTGTTTAAGTGTTTAGAGATTCCTACCAATGATGTTAATTACTCGTATTGACCAGAATCCATAAGCCACTCAACAAATCAACCGACACAATATAAAACATTTTATATCACTAACAAATACGTTCTCTAATATATATATTCACTCAGCGACTCATCATAGGGTATAACTACCCTATTTATAAAGAGTCAGACCCCACAAAGCTAAGGTTATCGCTAAAACAAAGCTCTGATACCAACTGTAACGACCGGCCTTTTTGGACAGTTTAAACCGACGATCAAATACATATGTCGGTTCCAAACCATTCAAAATGGCAGATGGTTATTGGGGTAATTAAGAAAAGAAAAGAAAGAGAAATAAAGGAAATGAAATAACACAGAATCTCGCAGCGGAACGATAAAATATAATAGTCAAATAAACAGTTGATGAAGTTGTTTACTATACTTTGACAATTATTTACACAACATTTATCAGAGTTATACATATACAACAGAACAATTAAAATAATGCAGCAGATAGCATGATGCCAGGGTAATAATAGTAATAGTATACCAAGCCTTCGTCTTCATCCTCCAAAATAGATCTTCAAAAATCTGAAAAACTCAGGACTGACCCGAGCATAATGAAAAGACAAAACACTCGAGTCAGGACTAAAATATCCTTATGAAAGTTAAATCAATCGTAAATAAATATGAGTGCAACGGCGTCAGGGATGTTACGGGGTTTGACATCTCATATCCAGTGTCAACGTGCGTGCAATAACTTAAGAGATGTTACGGGGTTTTCCATCTCTTAAGGATTCGTTAAACTATCTACTATGTAGTAATGTACGCTAAGAGATAATGCCTATCAGTAATATAAAGTATCAAAATAGCGTTAAGGTTACCATAATCCCCCTTAACGCATTTTTATAATGCCATAGTCTATACAGAACCGTAAGCCCACCGTAAACTGGTGGTTATCAGAGGGTACCCCATAGGTATAATACAAAACAAAACGTAGCGGTCGCGAATAGGATAATCAGTATGACAAGGTACATGAGGCGATACCAACTAGGATAATAGTAGTTGCGTGATCCGGACTGATGTTGAGCAAAGCCAGCAGCTAACCCAACACCGCGAAACAACACTCCCAAATCAAGGGGTGCACCCAAATCGCATCACAAATGTAATAGATATGGTATTGAAGAAGTGTGTTCGCTAGAGATGGCGAACCTCAATGGCCCGGCGCGGCTCCTGTTTTAGTCATGTCAAGAGTCATCCAATATCGTTCTCTTTCTTCAGTCAACGCGTTCACCAAACCATCCACTTCATTCTGGATCAACACTCCGCGTATAATAGTTATCAAAGTGGTTTTCGATATCGACAGAGAGTATGTCCATATCCGATCCCGGCCTCTTTAATAACTACGTATTATTACACCGTTGGCTCTTTTACATTTCAAATCGATTCATAATTGATATTAAAATATCATGTTCGCTTCAAAAATCAAATCCATTTCAAATATCATCGTATCTATTCAAATGTAAGATTCCATTTCAAAATCTTTTTCCGCATCAATATCTCATTTCGATTTCAAAATCATTTCGAAATTCAATTTAGGTTGCAACTTCATTTAACTCAATTCGTATTTAAATTCAAGATTTAAATATAAACATTTCACCTTATTAACTAGCTTGAAATTTTTCTTAGAAAATAGTTTTAAGTAGTTTAAAAGTAGTTTAAATAATTAAAATAGTTAAAAATACTTAAAATCTTTAAAATGGATTTAAAATAGATAAATTAGTTCAAAATAATTTAAATTGGGTTAAGTAGATTAAAAATAGATTAAAATAGTTTAAGTATTCAAAATGGTTTATATAACGGAGTAATTTGGAAAACAAATTAAAACATCTTCAAAACCAATCCATTTCAATTATAACTTCCCAATTCAAATAAATTTCAATTTCCAATTTACCGATTCAATTTCGATTTCAATTCAAATCAATGTCAACTTTGACTTCAAATTTATTCAATTTTACATTCACCTTCAACTTATTCAATTCCAATGTATATCGATTTTTAGCTTGATTTTTCAAAATATCAAATTTTAACACTTAACAAAATTTTCCTTCAATATTCAAATTTAAATCCCACTTACAAATATGATTCAATTTCAAGCTCGATTTCAAATATCATTTTATATCGCTTTTACTTAGTAATATTCAAAGCTCGAATTAAAGTTCAATCGTTTAAAACGAATAAATTATCGAACTTCAATCATAACCCAATTTTAAATTTCAAAGTCTCAACTTAAATCATTTAACAATTTCTTTTAACCAAAATCTATTTCAACATTCCAAACTCAATTTTCGATAAATTCGATTTCTATAAATTTGATTTCTATTTATAACTTTTAAATCAAAACATTTAAATAAATTTCAAATCGACGATTTTAAAAATTATTAATTTAGCCAATTCGGTGTCCGTATATAATTTTCTATCCTATGGCCAAGTAATTATTTATTTAAATTAAATGTCAGGGATGAGTATATATTACTTAAACCGATCACAGTTTCATATGTATGCATAACAGTATATATAAGCAAATATACATCCAAACATTTAAATATCAACCAATAACATCCATCAAAATACATCATCCAATAGACAATACAATTCATGGCAGTTTCATAGTTATCAATGTCAGGTAATTTAATCGCAATTCAATTTTAATTTCAATTTAACTGTCAGTTTAATTTTTCAATGGTTAATTCAAATGAAAAGCTATATGACAATTAAATTTTTATCAAACAACGACAAATAAAATCATAACACTTCATAATATCAAATTTAACTAGCATAAAGATATTTAGTACGCTGTGAGCGTTATAAAACACTCACATTGATTTAAATGCAGTTCCAGCGTTTTATTTCGAATAAAATTAAACGCGCGTTTAATTTTACCCGAAATTCAAACTAGCTCCAAACGACTCCGATCCAATTACATAGCGTAGTGCTCGTTCATACGAACCCAACGCAATTGATTTCGTCGAATTCCGACCTCGTATGAAAGAGATATGCATTTGTTAAACCTTTGAACGAATTATAAATATAATAAACTATAATTACTTTTAGTTTAAACCTTCATCCATTTTGGGCCGCACGATTAGAATTTGTAGATCAGGGCTGCATGCTTCTTCTTCTTCGTTCACATGCGAAACCCAGTAACCCAAAGCACGCGCGTAATCCCCCAGGTCACGACCACCTACCAACCTCCAGACCCCATCATACCACTGCCAAATCGAAGCCCTCACTCTCCTCTACCTTCAGCCAGGAGCAGGTGGAGCTCGGCCCCCCTCCCACCTCAAGATGCGTGCGAACAGCCGGTCCTTTGCACTCAAATTTTCGTTGAATCGTTCGCCCAAACTCGATCTCCACCGTTGAACTCGTAGTGCTCGATGAGCTCTCCAACTTTCGTGTAGAAGCCGGAGTGTGAAAACGAAGCGATTGATAGGAATCGAAGGGGAAAGTACGGTGTTTTCTGGCCATTGGTTCTATAAGGGGCGACGGCTGTAGAAAGTAGGTTTTTTTTTTTGGAAAAGAAAATAAATGAAGTGCGTTTATAGAAAAACGACGAACACTATTCATCCCGGGGGTTTTCCGAACTCTGATTTACGCGTGGTAACCGGCGTTTCTAGGGTTTATCCCGCGTTCTGGACACAATGGAACAGGTTTCGGAAGCTAATTCGATCATCTGTGCGAGTTATGGCAATAAACGTTCGATTTAAAATTAAATCGGTAAATCAAATTTCTAGGCGTTTTGGCTTCCCCCGGACAAACGGTAAATCCGATTGACATCGAATTTGAAACCATACAATAATATCACATTACGGATCCGATGAAACTAGTTTCGTCGAAATCCGAGACTGTTTGAAAAATGGCTATTTTTAACTCATCAATTAAATATTAAAATATTCAATTTTCACAAATTTACTTTTAATTCAATTTTAAAAGTTCTACAACATCATTCTAACTTTAATATGATAAAATAAAATTTTATAAATCATTTTCAATCATATTAAACCCGTTATTAAATTATTCAATAAATTCCAAATATTAAATTCTTATTAACTTTATTATAATCCCGATATAACTTACATTCACTTTGGAAACCAATTTGAATCATATTAAATCAAATTTCAATTATTCGCTCCATTTTCATATATTAAATTTCAATATCAAATTAATCATATCAAATTCGGAATTTAATTATTCAAACATTTGCAATATTAAATTTAAACAATTTTTATTATTCTTGAATCACTATCCTTTGAGATATTCAAACGAATTTAAAAATTTAACTTTTGAAACGAATTAAAATTTTAGAACAACCATTTCCATTATGCGGTTATTCAATTCCCATTATTAAATATTCAATAAATTCCAAATATTAAATTTAAACAATTTCGCTTAACCAATAATTCATTATCTTTTGAAATATTGAAATTGAACATATAAGATTAAACTTTTAAAACCAATTCACAATTTAGAACACTATTTCATTTTACAGTTATTCAATTATTCAATAAGTTTTAAATATTTAATTTAAACAATTTACCTGTTACATATTCAATATTTGATTTTAAATAGATTTTACTTATCAATCAGTTACTCTATTATACCCACTGAATTCAATATTTATTATCCTATTCAACTATTGATTGCAAAGGCATTCACTAAGAAGCATTTATTTTTCATTACTTGGATAATTATTGTTGCAATTCATTCCAGTTATTATCATTCCAAACGAATTACAAATTTTTTTCTAACACTAAATCACGGAATCTTATTAAATTTAGCTATTTTAATTATCTAAAATTTACGGGTCCTTACACCCCCTTTTTGATGATGACAACTATATAAAATTAATAGACTAGATACTCCCCCTGTCAATATGCACAATTTAAATTTCTCCCCCTTTGTCATCAACAAAAAGAAAGAACATGAATGATAATAGATTATACATTCATTAAGGAAAACAGAGGAAATAGTACATAAAGAAATAATGTTTTAGACATTTCTCATACAACTAACCAGTAAAAGCGACAAGTAAACATTAAAAAAAAATAAACCAAGATAATTTAAAATTGACTTGAAAGAGATGGATCATTGTGATTAGAGCTTAAGCTTGAGGAAGACCATTCAAATGGAGATGGATTGTAAGCTTGAGTAGTGTAGAGCCGGAACAAGAAATTCGATCCCATATCTTATTGAGAAAGCCTTTGATAGAATTGAATTTTCTTTCCGTTTTCTTCTCAAGTGCTTTTATGACCTGATGAATTTTTGATTGATTTCGGGAGAGAGTAATGATGGCTTGTCTTGAAGAAGTATCCGCGCTAATTTCTTGGATGGTGTCATCGTCCTCCTCTTCTTCTTCATGTTGAGTATGAGAGGAAGAAGCAATACTAGTGTCTCAAGGTTGAGGAACACCTTGTAGAATATTTTGGGACCGTTGTTGGAAGGAAATGATTTGTTGATAAGAAGGCATATAGGAAGACCCATCAACCCTAAAGTTTTAGCGCCAAACTCACTAATACTTGTAAAATTGGAGTCGAGCATTGATACTCCGATATTTAGGACAATGCGCATAATATAGGCACCATAATGAATAGTTCTATACTTCCTTCGAATTGTGATATCTTGGAATTCATCCAAAATAAATTTCCCCCAATTTGCTTGTTGATTAGAGTAGATAGAATAAAGTGATTGAAAGTTTTCTTTATACACTTTTTCATAGCTTCCCGTTCTTGGTTGGAGAGAGCGAATAAAAGCACGGTGAATTAGCCTAGCTTGTGGCCTTAAGAAGGTAGATTTTATATTGCCCATATTTATAAGTTGATCGGATAAAAATTGATGTGAAACTTCATCATGATGTTCCATCAACTTCAATTTCATTAATATCAATTCTTGATAAGGGCAATTTAAAATATGACCTAGCCGTTGTAAAGGTAAGAAGATTCTTATGCCACAAACTAACGACCAAACACAATCTTAACGGTTTTGAGGATTTTGATGATCCAAATTTAAGTTTGCAAGAAATTTTTTAATTATAAGATGATTAATCTTAACATTGTTAAGAGTATACCCAATCAAGCTGTCGAAGTGAAATTGCTCTGCTAATTCTCTAATACGATATACTACGAAATCCGGGAATTTCATGAACGCTCCTTCGAAGATGTTGGAGTTCTTCATCGAATTGAACCGAGAAACAGCAACATCATTCCACAGCCATTGCCAGATTTGGTCTTTGGATGGTCCAGAAGTTGATTCTCTTGTTCTCTTTGATCTTAGTGTTATTGGAGAGTTAGAGAAAGGTTAAAAGCTTTGAGGGAGATGAAAATGGGGACTAGGGTTCTGAATTAAGAAGTAAAGAAGTGAAAAGTCATTATATAGAGGATGAAAAGGCAGGGGTAAAAAAAGGTAATAAAAAAAATAAGGAAGGTGTAAAAAAATTGCTCAGAAGAGATTCAGACGTCGGAATAATTCAATTCAGACGTCGGGATAATTCAATTCAGACGTCTGAATTGGATTGAATTGCAACCCGCAAGGATTTAGTTCAAAAATGAGCTAATTCAGACGTCTGTTATTTTTGATTCAGACGTCTGTTTATACTAATTCAGACGTATGAATTGTGTACATAAGCATATATTAGCAATGGTGAGAATAAAAAATAATATATATTATTGAATAATTTTTCAATATTACAAAATTAGAATAAGCAGAATGAAATGACAAAATAACAAATTATATTAACAACAGGAAATGATTAAATAGATTTTGAAGAAGATGATGAAGTGTGATAAGATTCTTCTTCAACTTTGGTGTTCTCCACATATGGTCGAAGCAGAGACCATCTGTTACCACGTTCCCAAGAATTTGGAGTTGTTGGTGGACGTTGTGGTGATAGTTCCTAAGGATTGCGACAACTTGGAGAAAGAGCTGTAGACGGTTGATGAACAGTATCTTTCAATGAAGAACCACAGCACTTTAACGCTACTTGTTCCAAAAAGCTAAGCCATTTGGCATTAACTTTTTTCTCATAGTATAATTCACGTTGTAAGTCTAATGTTTCTTTTTGATAATGATGAATATCATCGATTTTCTCTTTTGTGGATGGTGATCCAAAATAGAGAGACCGTCTTGTCTTTTAGCTGACGGAGTATGTCCAGTAAGAATAGAGGGTGGAATGATCGGAACCCGTTCATATATAGGAGTAGGAGTTGGTAGATTCTGCGATCCCGACGAAGGAGAGGTGTAAGATAGCTCAGATGACTCGGAGTTATATTGAGATAACATGATTGAACAGAATTTTTGAAAAGTTTTTAAAAGAGAATCAAATGAATTATTGTTGAAAAGAATTGTAAGAATGCAGACAATATATACGAAGAAGCTTGTTAAAAATAGAGAGGACAATGTACGGTTAGAGAAATAATATCCATAGGAAAAGAAGGAGTGAACGGAAGGTACATATGAATTTAATGACAACCTTATATTTCAGAAAACAATATAAATGTGGTAGTGTAGAGGACTACCGAGTATGAGGTCTTAAGTTTGAGTGCTAGACGACACCTTTTATTTTCTTTTTGAAAGAAATTATAAATTCTTTAAAATATATATATATATATATTAAAAAATTGAACTTATAAATCTTTAAGAGAGACGATTCCAAGTTCTCGTCTTAAATTAATGAAAGTATTTTCATTTAATAGTTTTGTAAAGATATCTACCAATTGTTTGTCACACGACACAAATTCTAGATTTATTAAATCTTTTTCAATATTATCATGAAGAAAATAGTGATGAATGTCAATATGTTTTGTTCGTGAATGATTTACTAGAATTATCACATTAAATAGTTTATTTACACAAATTAAAACCAAAATCTTGTAATGTTTGTTGCATATAGATAACTTGAGCACATGTCAAAGCTGCAGAAATATATTCCGCCTCACATGTTGATAATGAAACACAATTTTGTTTCTTACTAAATCAAGATACTAGAGATCTTCCAATGAAGTGACAAGTCACACTTGTATTTTTTCTAACTGTCCGGCTTCCTCCAAAATCAACATCACTATATGATACTAATTCAAAAGGACATTACTTCGGATAGAATAGTCCAAAGTCCTGGGTTTTATTAAGATACCATAGTATGCGTTTCACTGCTCGTAAATGTGATTCTTTGGGATCTGCTTGAAATCGTGCACACAAGAAAACACTCATCATTATGTCAGGTCTACTAGCTGTTAAATATAGTAACGATCCAATCATACTTCGATATAATTTTTGGTCAATACTTTTACCATTTTCATATTTATCAAGATATATGGTTGTACTCATAGGAGTTGGTTTGCAGAAGTATTTTCCATACCAAAGCGTTTAATTAGATTGTTACAATACTTTTCTTGATTAACAAAAATACCATTTTCTAGTTGTTTTATTTGTAAGCCAAGAATATAATTTAACTCACCCATATGTGACATTTCAAATTCTCTAGTCATTGTTTTAGAAAAATCTTGACATAGTCTTTCATTTGTAGATCCAAAAATAATATCATCAACATATATTTGAAGGATGAATATATCCAATTTATTTCTTTTAATAAAAAGAGTTTGATCAACCTTTCCAATTTCAAAACCAGAATCTATTAAATATCTTTTAAGACGATCGTATCAAGCACGGGGTGCTTGTTTCAAACCGTATAAAGCCTTTTTAAGCTTATAGGCACGGTTAGGAAATTGTTCATGTATGAATAACGGAGGTTGTTCAACATAAACATTTTCTTTTATGAAACCATTTAAAAAAGCACTTTTGACAATCATTTGATATAATTTAAAGTTATGAAAACATGCAAATGCTAGTAAGATACGTATTGCTTCTAGTCCAGCGACTGAAGCAAACGTTTCTTCATAGTCAATTCCTTCTTCTTGATTATATCCCTAAGCAACTAATCTAGCTTTATTTCAAGTAATATTTCCTTGTTCATATGCTTTATTTTTGAAAAGCCATTTTGTACCAATAACTGATTGATCACTAGGCCGTGGAACTAAATCCCAAACTCATTTCTTTCGAATTGGTTTAGCTCTTCTTGGATAGCGATTAACCAATTTTCATCGGTAGATGCTTCTTTAATATTTTTAGGTTCAATATGAGAAAGAAAAGTGACATGGCCCATTTGATTTAATTGACTTCTTGTTCAAATAGATGAATTGAGTTCTCCAATAACATTAACAGAGGGATGATCTCTTAATATTCTAGGTGGAGATCTTAATTCATTGTTATTGTGAACAATGTTTTCATTATTTTCAACATTTGAAATTTTTGTGTTTGTGATATAATCAGGGAATTCTTCATTATCTCTTATATTTGGGATTTTTTAAAATTTTCATCAAAAGAGTGATATTTTTATTTTATTATAAATTCGATAAGCTTTACTTCGATCTGAATATCCAAAAAAGATTCCTTCATCAGATTTTGGATCAAATTTACCAAGCTGATCTTTTATGTTTAAAACAAAATATTTTGAACCGAAGATTTTAAAGTAAGAAATATTTGGTTTTCGTCCATTAAGAACTTTGTAAGGAGTATTCTTAGTTAGTAATCGAATAGAAACACGATTCAAAACATAACAAGCTGTTGCAACTGCTTCAGCCCAGAAATGTTTTGGTAGCGTACTTCCATTTAACAAAGTTCTTGCACATTCTTGTAATGTTCTATTTTTGCGTTCTAAAACTCCATTTTGTTGTGGAGTTCTAGGAAACAAAAAATTATGAAATATTCCCTTTTTCTTACAGAAATGTTCAAATGCTTCGTTTTCGAATTCTCCTCCATGATCACTTCTTATGTTTTTTATTTTCAAACCTCTAAAATTTTGAATTCTTTTGACAAAAGTTTTAAAATTGTCAAAGGTATCACTTTTATTTTTCATAAAAATAGTCCAAGTATATCTAGAAAAATCATCAACAATTACAAACAAATATCTACTATGATTAATGGATTGTACTTGTGTTGGTCCAAATAAATCCATATATAGTAATTCAAGTGGTTGTAAAGTTGAAATGACCTTTTAAATGACTTAGTTAACTTTCCTAACTGACATGCATCAGAAATATGATCAATTTTAAAATTCATTTTTGGTAGACCTTTCACTAAGTCATTTTTAGAGAGCTTGTTTATAGTTTTGAAGTTAATATGACAGAATCGTTTGTGTCATAACCAAGGATCATTTTCTTTGGCTATTAAACACATATATGAATTATGATTTATTTTCATATTCAGAACATAGATATTTCTGTCTCTATTTTCTTCAAAGATAAAATTTTGATTTTTATCAAAAATACTATATTTGTTTTTAGAAAAAGTGATTTTGAATCCTTTGTCACACAATTGGCTGATACTAAGTAAATTATGTTTTAAATTTTTGACTAGTAAAACATTCGAAATAAGAGGTAAATTTGAAATATCGTTGTTGCTCACATCGCCTTTGTCGATGATATAGCCTTTGGAGTTGTCTCCAAATGTGACGGAGCCTCCATCTGAATAAGTAATGTTTGATAGCATATCTTTGTCTCCTGTCATATGTTTTGAGAAACCACTATCGAGTATCCGTTTTCCTCTTTCCTTGAGTGGGACCTACAAAAAATATAAGATAATATTGGTACCCACTTTTTCAATAGGGTCCTAAGAGTTAAATCTTAGAAAACCAAACCCAAGAGGGCTTAGTATCCCATTTAAAAATGTAATCTTTATTTTTATGAACGGTTTCAAAAAAGGTGTTTATATATTTCTTCCTAATCAAACTGTTGTTTGTTTTAGGAACCCAGATTTTATACTTTTTGGGTAAGAATTCCTTTTTGTCTGTTCAATAGTAGGATTAATAGTTCTCCTAATTTTCTTTCTATGTAAAATTGTTGTTTTCTTAACATATCCTAATCCTTTTCTACTTGAAACAGATTGAGAGCTATCAATAATTTTAGATAGAGTTTCTCTTCCTTTATTAAAATTTGAAACATTTTTAGTGATGCTTTCTAAATTAGCTTTGAGACTACTATTATCCAACTCTATCAATTTTACCTTAGTTTTGAGTTTATGATTTTCAGAAATAAGAGCATCATTCTTCTCTTTTTGAGTTTCAATTTCATGACTCAAAAGAGTGAGTTGAGAATTGATATTAGAGAATGATTCTTGTAATTTTTCAAGTTCTTACTTTATATTTTCTTCTCATATTTAAGCATATCTCTTTCGAATTCTGCTATGTTCTGATGTTCACGAGTCTCTTATATTTTCTTTTGAGATTTTTCAGAGTATTAACTAGCTCTGAATTTATCTCTATCATATCATCAAAAGTGAAATCACTAACCTTGTTTTCAGTAGCCATGAAACAGACATTTGCTTGCTCATTTTCACTTTCACTACTGTTATCCGATGAAGAAGTATCTGAATCATCCCATGTTACGGAGAATACTTTCTTTTTCTTATCTTTTCTGCCCTTGTTGAAGTATTTTTCTTTAATTCTGGACATTCTTTCTGGATATGACCTATCTTATGGCAATTAAAGCGTTCTAGAATTGAAGCTGATGGTTTGTTTGGAAAATTCCTTTTTCCATTATTTCTGTTATTTTTCCTGAATTTCATAAATGCTAGATCTTCCTCATCTGAATCTTCATTTTTTCTTCTTCAGCATGGAAAGCTATGTTCTTTTTGCCTTGTGCTTGTACTCGTTTTGCCTGTAAATTCACTTCATATGACATTAGATTTCCTATCAACTCTTCAGGTTTTATGGTGGTGAGATCATTAGCTTCTTCAATAGCCAAGACTTTTCTTTTCCATTCATCCGTTAAAGAGTTTAGGATTTTTGATACAATATCAAAATCAATGTGCTTTTCTCATAATCCTTGTAATGAATGATAGAGTGCATATCATTGATGGATTCGTCTTGTTTCATTCTAAAGTTTTGAAACTGATTTTTGAGCATGGAGATTTTGCTTTGTTTGACTTTGTTAGTTCCTTCATGAGTGATTTTAAGTGTTATCCATATTTCATAAGCAGTTTGACACATGCTAACATGATTAAATTCATTTCTATCTAGTGCACAAAATAACATGTTCATAGCTCTAGCATTGGCGGTAGCATCTAATTTTTGTGTGTTTGACCAAGTGGAGTATTCTTCAGTAGGAAGAGTGCATTCATTCTGTGTGATATTCCATGATTCAAAACTATTTGATTGCATATAGATTCTCATACGGATAGACCAATAATTACAGTTCAAACCATTAAAAAATGGAGGTCGTGCAGTGGATTGACCTTCAATAAAACTAGTGTTAGTGGTAGTGTTGGTATTGTTTTCCATATTAGCAAGATATCAGATAAATGTGTAACGGTTATAAGATGCCTTGCTCTGATACCAAGTGAAAAATAACTAATAATGCAAGTTTTTACTTAGGATCGACTAATATGGAATATATCTAAATCTAAATGCGAAAACAGATGATAATAGCAAAGTATATAAAAAAATAAAACAAGCACACCAGGAATTTTTATACTGGTTCGAACTTTCCGTTCTACGTCTAGTCCCAGCCTCCTTCTGCAATTTCAACTACAATAACCCTCACTTAACCCGGAGGAACAGGTTTACACTGCCTGAGCAACCGAACAGGACTTCAGCCACCTAAGCAACCGAATAGGACTTCAATACAAATAACAAAGGTATCTAACTGTAGTGTGTTCTTAAATAACACTGATAAGTCAATTGAGTACAATTTTCTCCTTTATGATATATAGTGTGATGTGCTTTGAGGATTGTGGAAGACAAAGTGATCAATGATCAAAGTATGTAAGTAATTTGAGTGTAGTTTGAAAGCTTGAGAATAAAATAGAATTCAAGAATGCTAAAGTTAATTCGGTGATTTGTTTGTTGAATTCTGTAATCTATTTATAGTATATAAAGAGTTGCATCTTTAAATGAAAAGTTATATTGAAAAGAACTGATGCAACTGTTGATTTAAAAGAATGTTTCTCTTGGTGAAAAGAAGTGACTTTTCTAGAAAATAGCTAATAGGGATATTCAGACGTCTGATTAAAAAAATTCAGACCTCTGAATTAGATTGAAACACAAACAGCAAAGAAATAGTTCATTTTTGGCCTCGTTCATACATCTGAATATTTTAGTTCAAACGTCTGAATATTGTGAAAACAATATTCTTATTTCAGCACTCAAACGTCTGAATAAATGGTTTCAGACGTCTGAGTTTGCATTTTTTGAATGTATGAGCATGTATGTGCATGTGCGCGCGTGTGTGTGTGTGTGTGTGTGTGTATCGTTTAAGGAGAGATTTTAACAAATTTTCTAAGTAATATACAGACTCTAGACACATAATATACAGCTTTAAACATCTGTAGATGAATCTGCAATAAATCCCCTGCAAAGATGGTTAAATATACACATAACATTTTATATAGGTAATTCGATTTTGATTATAACAGTAGTTTGACTGACTTTCATAATTTTGGGTCGAAATGTTATCTATATGTTTTGTATTTAATTTCTATCCTTAGCCTTTGAATATTTTATGTATTTGTAATAGGTATTCCGTGTGTTAGAATGCTAGCATATCTATGTATTTTCCCACAAGAAAACTGATAAAGAAAGGGATATATGTATATATACATACACACACATATACACACATACACACACTTACACACACATATATATGTATGTGTATGTGTATCTGTATATATATTTATATATATGTGTATATTGTTTTTGGTACTAAATAAAGAATTGGATTTACGTTTTAAACAATTTCTTTTTTCTTTTCATCTCGATTAAAAAAATTGTGTTTAGATTATAAAATAATAAACATATATTTTTATGGATTTTTTTAAATAAACTGTTTTCATTTATGTTTGAATTAGCCAAAATTTAAAGTATGTAGATGAACGAATTGAAGTCGCGATCCACGATTGTAAAACAGTTTCTAATGTTCGATGTTTTATAACTTCTCAGAGAGGAGCAGTGCTACAGAGGTTGTTTGACGTGAAGAAGGAAGGACTGCAGAAATGCGGATTCAACGCATTGCACAACGTGCACTTTGGACCGGAAATATGGAAGTAATTTGACCGGCCTTCATAATTTTGGGACTAAACGTTATCTATATGTTTTGTATTTAATTTCTATCCTTGGCCTTTGAATATTTTATGTATGTTTAGAAGGTATTCCGTATGTTAGAATGCTAGCATATCCATATATTTTCCTACTAGAGAACTAATAAAGAAAGGGCTAAATATATGTATGTATGTATGTATTGTTTTTAGTTCTAAATAAAGAATTGGATTTACGTTTTAAACAATTTCTTTTTTCTTTTCGTCTCGATTAAAAAAAATTGTTTTTAGATTATAAAATAATAAACATATATTTTTACGGATTTTTTTAAATAAATTATTTTTATTTATGTTTGATAGCCAAAATTTAAAGTATGTATATGTGTGTTTGTGTGTATGCGTGCTCAGCAACAGCAACATCAACAACAACTAAGTCGTTATTCCCAAAAAAAGTAGAGACCGGGCAGAGATGAAACCCAAAACTAACTAACAAAGTCAATTTAAAAGTAATAATTACAACAATAATAATACTATAAAATAAAATAATTAAAAAATAATAATAATAATAAATAAGTAAAATAAAAATAAAAATAAAAATAAAAATAAAAATAAATATATAAAGAAATTAAAAAAACAAAATAGTACTAGTAGTGATGATATTAATAGTAATAGGGACCGAAGACCAAACACTACATCTTAGGTTCCTATTCACTAGTCATGTAATCTAAGATTTATAACACTACCTCTAAACCAAGCTTAAAAAACTCACAACTCACGGTTTGATACGTGGATCGATTTTAAATTTATGTCTATATCTATTTTAAAATTTGAAATATATATTGTTGGAATATATATATTTATCTACCTATATATTTACTTTACATTTTACAAACACACATTAATAGTCGAAATTAAAATATACACACACATATGTGTGTGTGTGTGTGTGTGTGTGTGTATAATCTAACCTATCATCATAAGGTCATTCAAATATGTTACAGAAAATTTCTTGATGTTGTTTTCTCCTTTATAAGCATAAATCACAATGGTTATTCGCATATTTTTTTTTTATATGTTGATATTCATACTAATGTCTTATTTTAGTTTATAATATATATATAATATTCACATTATGAATGTGAGTTCCTATCAAATAAGATATAGTAAACTAAATTGAATTGAATTAAAATTACCCTCTGTGTGTGTGTGCGCATGTGCACGCAGTTAAAATCCCATTGAAGCACTGCAAAATCACTGCTATAGCGTATATGTAACGACCCGATTTTTTGACGTCCGAAAGTCGACATCAATACATCGACTGTATCAAATGCCGGAAAACCAAATCGTTAGGGTTAAAGAAGAAAAAGATAGGAGAAGAAATAGAAACAATATCAGAATCTCGCAATCGTAGCGGAACAATATATAATAGATAAATGAATAATCTTTAAACAAAAGAATTATATATGTTTTATACATTACAACATCAGAGTATAACATCAACAAAACGCTACACTGGCAGTTATGATAGCCTGGCCATATGGAAATTGAATTTGCAGCAACCCATACGCTGCGGATAATACATAGTATAAGTGATACGTCTCGCCATCCAGTTTGTCTCTTGATCTCCACAGCATACTTTTCTGACTTCGCTCCAGAACAACTAATAACCTGACTCTAGGCTGTCCGTGTGGAAAATTATGGACACCCAGAGTTTAGAAAGGGAACAATAAACTCCAGGTCAGTTATGGGACTGCTGTGAGATCTTAAAACAGTTATTTGCATAAAATAAAAGGAAAAGAAATCTGTTATGCTTTTGGAAAATTAAACTACCATAAGGCCTTCCGCCAAACACATAATGCAATCGCACACTTAGGGGAGGTTTCTCCTTATAGTAGTCAAACATGCTTGATACGTGAAAATCCTTTTGATATTATTATTAGTGCACAGTGTGGAAAACAGTTCGAAAGTATAATATTAATCTTAGCCAGCATAGGTACCATTATATTATGCCTACTATAGCTACCAAATGAGGTGGCAGGTTCTACAGCTGCAATCGTAAAGGGCTCATATTGTTTTGCTTGGATTTCCAAAAAACGGTCAAGACTAAG
This sequence comes from Allium cepa, assembly GCA_030765085.1. NCBI lineage: Eukaryota > Viridiplantae > Streptophyta > Magnoliopsida > Asparagales > Amaryllidaceae > Allium > Allium cepa. The sequence goes on from CM060929.1 coordinate 979,560,867, forward strand.
GAACTTCCTTCCCGAAAAGAGTACGCCTTTGGAGGGACATCCCGAGAACCTAACCGGATCTCTTCCAACACAAGGCAGGGTTACCTCTATAACTAGGTAACTAACTATCACGAGTATGTCATCCCCCAGTCTAGACCGACCTTTACTGAGGCGCCTCAACAACCAACAACCACGTAAGTAAATAATCTGGGCTTCATACCAGAATACCACTTTTTTATCCACACAAGATAAATATCTGGGCTCCATACCAGATACCACTTTTTATCCAGAAGGAAATGCACATAACCTGAGGGGCACGACCCCCATAACCTTGCTGCATCCTTTCCTATTTCAACCATTTCTAGGGTGTGAGGTTCGACGAAGTCTCATCCTACAACGCTACGCTTTTCAAAAAAGTCATGCTTCGATCAACCAATGATCGACACTTAGCATGCCATGTTACCAAATTGGGAATATATCACTAATAACCATCAACTCCATAACCTTTGAGCTCTTACATCTCAGAGAAGGGTGTTAAGCTAAGAGAATAAATTCTCCGCCACCAAACAAAAATGTATTTGATAGAAACCAACTTTATATCTCAAAGTGTAATGTCAGACATACATCCATACAAGTCCATCCTAGGTCTGAATGGAACCGAAGGCACTTCCTCCAATTAAGGAAAAAGCCCTTGCAAATCCGGATATTCCCTAATCACATTCGGAACCCCTATCACATAGGGTAATATCTATACTGGAGCAACTCAGTGCAGAGACAATCGACAGGTAATCCTTTCATTTTTGAAAATACGCGATCTTCAACCACCGTCTTCAAATATAATTCCATTTCATCGTATCATTTATTCGGAATGGTTTTTATGAATTAATGTCTCCCCCGACTAAACCGAATAATGAGCGCTTATTTTAAAACAAAATCAAGTGTCGTCTTAAAGGCCAATATTGATAATCGGTTATTTAACTATCAAACAACATTCACAACAATCATCAAGCCTCAATAATTTCCCAAATTGTTTATACTAATAGCCGGTTATTTAACTATCAAACAACATTCACAACAACCATCTTAAATAATTTTCCCTAAATTATTTATTTCAAAATATCTTCGCAAGATATATTTTCATACTTCAATTCTTCGAAAACAATTTCCAAATCACTTTCCTCTCTCAAGATAAATTTCCAAACAATGTTTATTTCCACTGAAAATTTGCCAAGACTAAATGCTTTAGATTTCAAAAATAATGTAAATCACTTTATCAAAAGAATATACTTTAAAATACTTAAAACAAAAACTATTTAAAACACTTTATTTAAAATAATAGTTATGAAATTTAATAATAACTTTTCGTGAAACTTAAGCCAAACAAATTTAAAAATAAAGTTATTGAATTCTATACAAGTTTTCCAAATAAAAACTTTAGCCAAGCTATATTTAAAATAAAACTACTTTATAAAATATAAATATTAATAATTATCTTTTAAAATAGTAATTACCAATTAACCCTTTAAATTACTGCTACTACAACTAATTTAGTAAAATATTTACCTTTAGAAATTTTAAACAACTTAAATAAATAATTTATCAAAGAAACATTTTTAAAAAAAACTTCAAAAACTTTTAACTTTTATTTAAAAATCCGTTTGAAATCGCACTTGGCTTATCAAGGAAATACTATTTTCTTCCACACCTTTAAAAATAAACCGCTATTTATTTTTAAAACAAATTACCCATTCAACTATAAATTCCTACCGTGAATTTTATACTTCCAAATTTTCCTCTGATAAATATTTCACTTTATTTATTATTTATAAAATTCAAAGTCTTATTCTTCTTTTAAACATAGTTTCAAATATTTAATCCATTTCCAAATCGATCCCTAAAATCAGTTCCATTTTAAAATAAATTCTTTTACTTCCCAAATTTATTCCAAAGCCCATTAACTCCATATTTACATCTTAGTTATGGTTTAAAATCTTACTCAAACTGAAATATCCATCTTATTCAAAATTCTACCATTTATTTCTCCCAAACCATTTAAAATCCGAATTTTAAAATAAGTTCTTCAATATTTGAACAATACTACTCAAAATCCATTTATTTCCATTTATTAAAATCTTTTCCCTATACTTGGAATTTTATTCGATAGGAATTTAAAAATCAACTTTTATCCTTTTTCAAATTCCTTCTTTTAATTTATCCAATTTTAAAAAGTTATTTTACTTAAAATTCTCTACTTTAATTCCTTCCAAAAATCCAATTTAATATTTCTAGTATTTTAAAATACCAGAATATATTCGGCCAAACCATAGCCCTCAATAATTTCGATTACCAATATAATCAATCATAGATTCATCAATAAATCATATCATGACATATGAAATAAATTCAAACACTTGAGGAATCCAGTTGGACCCCTTCAACCTGTTTTCCTATATCCACAGATGTTAGCACAATTTTAAAATACCCATTCTACTTTAAGGTGGAATATCGCGGTATATGGGGTTATCCGCTACTATGCAGGGTGCAAAGGGTCTCATCAACTATATAATGTGGGAAATCAATCACTCCAATATATATACATACACTACTATATATAATATCACCCAACAGATAAATTATCAAATTCATCCAAGCACATCCAATAATTTAAATTTAACTATTTAAATTAAACAAAACAATTTGATTGAGTGAGAAGATCTCACCTTTGCTTGTGTTTTGCAATCCGTTTCCATTCCAGCTTGTTTTTCACGATTTTTGACCCTGTATAACAATTTTACAATTTATTAACATTCGAAATGATCGAACGATTAATTTCCCATTAAATAATTTTAATTTAAACTAATCATTTTATTTAACTAAAAAATTTGGTTTTTAAACTAACAATTTAATTTTGAACTAATCTTCTTTTAATAAAATATTTTTATTAACTAAAATAATTAGATGAACCAGTTAAACAATTTAATTACCTCAAACATTGTTTTAAAATAATTAGTAAATTTAAAATGTGTATATGTATATATACACACACATCTGTTTTGCTTTTGAAATTACATATATATACACACTTATAAAATAATCTATTTAGATCTTATAAAACTCTATTATTGATTTCAAACAAAAATCAATTAAATTAATTCCTAATTTCAAATAAATTGACAAACTGCATTACTTAGAAAAATCCAAATTACCTCACAGACAAGCTCGAACCCACCTCTCCATCGTTGCGCGACCAAGCACGGTACGACAAAGCTTGCTCACATTCGCCTGCACCTCGTTCGCACACTCCACTCTCAATTCATATGCGCCCCCTCCTCAAGCATGCGCACGCAGCGCAAACCCTCGTCCCACAAATTGCCCATATCGAGCCTCCTATCGAGCACGCCACTGACCGCCGCCTTGCTTTGCCCTAACAACGCGAGCCTCCATCGTTCTCTCTCTACCTTGCGACGAGGCACTCGTCGACCACAATTATCTCCGAGAACACGAAGCCTTAACTCACGCGACGCCATGTCGCCCACCATTCCACGATTCGAATTCGAGTCAATTTGGGTGAAAGCGACTCGATTTTTGATTTGTGATATCAATTATGAATTTACAGAGAACTTTGAAAGGAACGAGTTCAATTTTTTTATCTTCGGCATGTATTATATTTTTGAACGAGAAAGGGGACGGTGGCCATTAATTCGATTTCTTTCTTTTAGTTCTATTTTGTATATTTAAAGAAACGAACGCGTGTTGAAACTAAGGACAAGTATTTAAAAAGAAGTGCCAAGTGTTAGAGGAGAGAAGAACATGTATAATTTGTCTTATGAAAATATTATTATATTTAAACATATATAATATTTAATTTAAATTCAAATTCAAATCGTCTCGATATTCGCAACTTACAATCTTGATCTCCAATCGGGACATGTCGCTCAGCGTTTATAATGTTATACAACTATTTCAAACGCAATGGAAAAGGTTTCGAGTCCAAATTTGATCGTATGGAGAAGATAGCTTTTTGAACCCAGTTATTAAATTAATTTTTCGATATAAATCTGAGCGCGTTTATCTACCTTACGATCACATGACGACTCTGAATGGTACGAAATTTGAAATTCGATAATAGTACACTATTACGGATCTAATGGAACTAGTGTCGTCGAATTCCAAAATTGTACCCCGAAAGGCTATTTTTAAATATCGATTTAAATGATAAATTTCAAAACTGAACAAACACTTCAAATTTAAATTTTTAAAAGTTCTATTACCTTCAGTATTGTAAATATAAATTTCAAACTATTTGAAATATTTTAACAAGCTTAAAAATCAAGATTCAATATTTTTACCCAATTTCCATTAATCAAATTCAATAACATAATTGTCAAATAAATAGTGATATTTGAAATTTTAGTTAAAAACTAACTTTTAAATATTCAAAATCAATTAAATATTTCAAATTCAAATATCAATAATTTCAGGTCGTCATATTCTTTCCCCTTAAAAAAGTTTCGTCCCGAAATTAGTAGTTAAGAAGAATGATTCATATCCCGTTCACTAATTTCCCAATCCCAATAGTTTTTTAACAACTTCCCTAAAAAACCTTTTATTATAGATACATTATCATCCTTATTAACTTCACAAAATCAATCATCAGTTCCAAATAATATTACTTTCTCACCAATTCAAATTTAAATTCATATTTTAAATTATCCAAAATTTTCAAAAAAATTCTAACTCCCTAAATTTTCAAAAAATTTCGCCAGCGTCTCCTTTGCACAGCTAGCCCGGTACGACTACAAAATTCCACAATGATCCCCCAAATTTCAAAAGAAAACAAAAGGCCAAGTGGCTAGACTAGAAAATCATCAAATTTCATACATAAACTTAAATACATTGTCGATGAATTTAATTTATCTTTTGATATCAAAGATCCAATTTCCTTTTCCTTTAAAACACATGTATATCCTACTAGCAATAATGTCCAATTACAACATTCAAAATCATTTTGCACATTTCTTTACAAAATTTTCGATATCTATTTTATTCAAGTCCGTACGATGCACATATATCATCCGTACGCAATACCAAATCCAATCGCTGACTCAATCACACAATTTCACTTCCGAACTAGCATCGTCCAACCGACTTCCTAGTGCAGACTCGGATCTGGTTTCTTGATCAGAAACTGTCATTCTCCTTGCAAAGCCACAAACTATGATAAAGAATTTCCAGAATCAACCAAATATCCATATCCAGGGTTCGCCGTCGAAAATCGAGTGAAAAATCCCAACTCGGATCGATATAACTATCTTGAAATTCTGTGGTCGAATTCTGGATCGAATAGCTTTGCGAATAAAATAATATACGTACATCCTAATAATTTATTCCAATTGATTATTAGCTATATCAATTCCCTTTTTGTTTTATTCACATTTATTTTGATTTTTTATCCAAAAATTTTATTTGCCACACTTTTTTTTACTTCATTTACTTAGTATATTTTCCCAATTCCAGATTTCTACTTAAGAATTTCACCATTTATTTCTTAAGTTCAATAAATATTTTACATACTTCCTATTTTATTTCACTTCACCACTTTGGTTTATCTATACTTTTATTCAAGTTGAATCCAATTTCATATAATTCAGTTTGCTTCAATCTAGTAATTAATTTCCAATCTCAATACTTTTATTTCCAACTTTTATCCAAATTTTCATTTTCAATTCTACTTGAATTCAATTTATCTTCAAACTTTGAATATTGAATTTTTATTTATCTTATCTCAAACCATCTTTAATTAGTACCACTATTAATTTATTCATATCTCAAATAAAAGTTCATTTCCAAACTTTTACTTCTTTTAGTTTCTTCGGACAAATTATACAATTTCACTTTATTAAACGCCATTTTAAATCGATTCTATTCCATAACCATTTTTAAATAAGATTCCAGAGTTTTAAATAATCACTTAAGTATTTCAAAATCATTTTTTGAAATCAATTATATCCAAAATCAAACTATCTCAAAATCAAACTCAATTTCGCTAATATTCCCAATTCAAAACATTGGGGTTGCAATTCCTCCTTTGGAAACTCGAAAATGAACACTGATGATGTCGCGATCATCATCGGAATTATTTTCCAGCGACCGAAAAGAGTTTAATGCTTTCATCCCTTCAAAAATATATTTTTTCCAAATATTTTTAAATTCCAAATTCCACTAGATTTCAAATTCGGTTCAAAAGTATTTCTGAAATTATTTCTCCAAAACTTTTGAAAACCATTTTCAAATCAAAGGAATTTAATCTTTTGAAATTTCAATCCTAAATTCTTTTAATCCCTATCAAAAATTTCTTTGGCATTTTATTTCACTTTTATAAAACACTTTTATAATTCACATTTCAAATTCCATTTTGTTAACTGAATTTATTTCTTAGCTGTTGGTTATAATTTCATTTCTTATTCAATTTCACACTTAAATGATAATAATTTAATTTTATCACTTCCTAATAACCAAGAAACCATATACTATAATAATTTACAGAAAATTATTCCTTTTATATACAAAAATAATTTGGGTAAAATTATTTCATTTACCCTACTTTAAAATAATACTGTGTCGGTTTATCTTGTTTAAGAGTTTAGAAACTCCTATCGATAAAATGGCGTCCCACATATCGACCAAAATCTATAAACAATCAACCGATAAGTCACACAATATAAAAACAATTTTTATATTCACTAACAAATACGCGCTCATATCTATTAATACACTCAAACTCATTCTTGAGTACTACTAACTTTATCTCTAATGAGTAATCCCAACCAGAGGCAAGGTTCTCACTTAACCTAAACTCAGATACCACTTTGTAACGTGCCGATTTTTCGACATCCGAAAGTCGACATCAATACGTCCACTGTATCAAATGTCGAACAATCGAATGCCCAAAAACCAAATCGTTAGGGTTAAAGAAGAAAAGGATAGGAGAAGAAATAGAAACAAATAAAATCTCACAATCCTAGCGGAATAATATATAATAGATAAATGAATAATCTTTAAACAAAAGAATTATATCTGTTTTATGCATTACAACATCAGAGTATAACATCAACAAAACACAACACTGGTAGTTATGATAACCTGTCGATATGGAAATTGAATTTGCAGCAAACCATACGTAGCGGATAATACATAATATAAGTGATACGTCTCCTCATCCAACTTGTCTCCTGATCTTCACAGCATACTTTCCTGACTTCGCTCCAGAACAGTTGATAACCTGACTCTAGGCTACCCGTGTTGAAAATTATGGAAACCTAGAGTTTAGAAAGGTAACAATAAACTCCAGGTCAGTCATGAGACTGGTGTGAGATCTTAAAACATTTATTTGCACAAAAGAAAAGGAAAATAAATCCGTTATGCTTTTGGAAAATGAAACTACCATAAGGCCTCCTGCCACACACACAATGCAATTGCACATTTAGGGGAGATTTCTCCTTATAGTAGTCAAATATGCTTGATACGTGAATTTTTTTTGATATTATTATTAGTGCATAGTGTAGAAAACATCTTGAAAGTATAATAGTAATCTTAGCCAGCATAGGTACCATTATATTATGCCTACTATAGCTACCACCTATGATGGCAGGTTCTACAACTGCAATCGTGATGGGCTCGTATTGTTTTGTTTGGATTTCCAACAAATGGTCAAGGCTAAGAAACTTTCTTTTCGAAAAGGGTACGCCTCTAGAGGGCCGCCTCGAGAACCTAACCAGATCTCTGCCAGCACAAGGCCGGGTTACCTCTGTAACTAGGTAACTAATTGCCACGAGTATGTCATCCCTCGGTCTAGACCGACCTTTACTGGGGCGCCTCAAAAACCAACAACCACATAAGTAAATAATTTGGGCTCCATACCAGAATACTACTTTTTTATCCACACAAGTTAAATATGAAGGCTCCATATCAAATATCACTTTTTATACAGAAGGAAACCACATACCCTGAGGGGCACGACCCCCATAACCTTGCTACATCCTTTCCTGTTTCAACCATTTCCGGGGTGTGAGGTTCGACGAAGTCTCGTCCCATAAAGCTACACTTTTCACAAAAGTCATGCTTCGATTAACTAATGATCAACACTTAGCATGCCACATTACCAAATTGGGAATATATCACTAGTAACCATAAACTACATAACCTCTGAGCTCGTATGTCTCGGAGAAGGGTGTTAAGCTAAGAGAATAAATTCTCTGCCATCAAACAGAAATGTATTTGGTAGAAACCAGCTTTATATATCAAAGTGTAATGTCAGACATACATACATACATACATACAAGTCCATCCTGGGTCTGAGTGAAACCGAAGGCCTTTCGTCCAATTAAGGAAAAAGCCCTTGCAAATCCGCATATTCCCTAATCACGTCCGGACTCCCTATCACATAGGGTAATCTCTATACCGGAGCAACTAAGTGCAGAGAGAATCGACAAGTAATCCTTTCTTTTTCGAAAATACTCGGTCTTCAACCATCATCTTCAAATGCAATTTCATTTCGTCGTATCATTTATTTGGAATGGGGTTTTATGACTTAATGTCCTCCTCCGGCTAAACCGAATAATGAGCGCTTATTTAAAAAAAAAAAATCAAATGCCGTCTTAAAGGCCAATATTGATAGTCAGTTATTTAACTATCAAACAACATTCACAACAACCATAAAGCCTCAATGATTTCGCAAATTATTTATACTGATAGTCGGTTATTTAACTATCAAACAACATTCACAACAACCATCAAATTTAAATAATTTTCCCCAAATTATTTATTTCAAAATATCTTCTCAAGATATGTTTCCACACTTCAACTCTTCTAAAACAATTTTCAAATCACTTTCCTCTCGCGAGATAAACTTCCAAACATTGTTTATTGGGTACTTTTGGCACAGGTCCTTATTAAGTTTCAAAATCCACGAAAAGTCCTTCACTAAATTTCAGTGTAAATTAGGTCCCAGTTTTTTTATTCACGATTATTGCAGAGCATGATGCAATTTTTCATAAAAGTTGTTAACAATTCCGCAACTTTACTGCACACTGTGAACATAGTGTATGAAAGTTGTTAAAATATCAGCACTTATTTATAAAAGTTGCTGACATTTCAGCAACATTTATATACACTGTGAACACAGTTTATGAAAATTGTTGAAATATCAGCACTTATTTATAAAAGTTGCTGACATTTTAGCAATAATTTTCTTCGTTTCCAGAAAATAGGGACTCGATTTACATTGAAACTTTGACAGGGAAAGTTGCTGAAATATCAGCACTTACTTATAAAAGTTGCTGACATTTCAGCAATAACTTTCTTCGTTTCCAGAAAACAAGGACCCGATTTACAATGAAATTTTAACAGGGACCCGCTTTACAATATGAAAGTATGATAGGGATGCCTCCCTAATTTCCACTTGTTTATTTCCATTGAAAATTTGCCAAGACTAAATGCTTTGCATTTTTAAAATAATGTAAATCACTTTATCAAAAATATATATATACTTTAAAATACTTAAAATAAAAACTATTTAAAACACTTCATTTAAAATATAGTTATGAAATTTAATAATAACTTTTCATGAAACTTAAGCATAAAAATTTAAAAATAAAGTTATTGAATTCTATACAAGTTTTCCAAATAAAAACTTTAGCCAAACTATATTTAAAATAAAACTAATTTATAAAATATGAATATTAATAATTATCTTTTAAAATCATGACTACCAATTAACCCTTTAAATTATTACTACTACAACTAATTTAATAAAATATTTACCTTTAGAATTTTTAAACTACTTAAATAAATAATTTCTCAAAGAAACATTCTTTTAAACAACCTTAAAAACTTTTAACTTTTATTTAAAAATCTGTTTGAAATCGTACTTGGCTTATCAGGGAAATACGCTTTTCTTTCGCACCTTTAAAAATAAACTTTATTTTTAAAATAAATAACCTATTCCACTGTAAATTGTCACCGTGAATTTTATACTTCCAAATTTTCCCCTGATAAATATTTCACTTTATTTATAAACCATGTTTATAAAGTTCAAGGTCTCGTTCTTCTTTTAAACATAGTTTCAAACATTTAATCCAATTTCAAATCGATCCCCAAAATCAATTCCATTTTAGAAGAAATTCTTTTTACTTCCCTTAATTTATTCCAAAACCCATTAACTCCATATTTACTATTTATTTATGGTTTAAAATCTTATTCAAACTGAAATATACATCTCATTCAAAGTTCTACCATTATTTCTCCCAAACCATTTAAAATCCGAATTTTAAAATAAGTTCTTCAATATTTAAATAATACTACTCAAAATCCATTTATTTCCATTTATTAAAATCTTTTCCCCATATTGGAATTTTATTCGATAGGATTTCAGAAATCAACATTTATCCTTTTTCAAATTCCTTATTTTAGTTTATCTAATTTTCAGAAATTATTTTACTTAAAATTCTCTACTTTAATTTCCTTTCAAAAATCCAATTTAATATTTCTAGTATTTTAAAATACCAGAATAAATTTGACCAAACTATAGCCTTCAATAATTTCGATTACCAATATAATGAATCATATATTCATCAATAAATCATATCACTGCATATGAAATAAATTCAAACATTTGAGGAATCATGTTGGATCCCAACAAACCTATTTCCGTGCATCCATAGATGTTAGCAAAATTATAAAATACACATTCCACTTCGAGGTGGAATATCGCGGTATATTGGGTCATCCGCTATTATGCGGGGCCATAGGGTCTCAACCGCTATATAATGCGGGAAATCAATCACTCCAATTGTAACGACCAGAAAATTTTAGCGGTTTAATTTATTTAATTAATTGAATTTTGGTGAAATTTTAAATAATAAAAATTTGAAATAAAAAATTAATATTTGAAATACGTCTTCTTAAACATAGCAACTAGTAAATTTTCATTTGATAATATTGAAGTTTATTTTCTTGTGCAATTCTATTTCAGTTTAGATCAGTTAAATTCGATGATAATAAAATATTTTCGAACCAGAATATTTTTATACCATAAATTTGTAAATCATCTTCTGAGTTCTGAGTGAGACGTCATATTTCGTTTCTCCGAATTTTGACTATTATTGCTCCGTCTATCTTATTTTCGGCAAAATAACAGCATTTTCGATACCGATTATCGACTTTTGATAGGTTGATCGTAACACTGATATCTGCGTACCGTTTTAATCATCTCGTCGTGTTGATCTTCGCAGTATATTCATTTCTATAATCCGGTGTTCGATACGCAGTGGAAAACGACAAACTGTTTATCGTATCGGATCCGTATTTGAATTTTGTTTCTTGACTTTTTGATTTCCAGTTGAATAATCCAAACATCGCTTACATTGATCATTTTACCAGAATTCAATTAGGACCTTTTCTATTCGACTTGTTATTATATTTTCTCCAAGCCTCTTCATTTTTCGAAAACTCTGACATTTGAGAAAAAAAAGAAAAAATATATATATTTACTGTTCCTTGCCCTAACTATTTTTCGGCTTTCCCCACATCTCCTCCTCCCACCTTTTCATTTCCACACAACATGTCTTCCCCTTTTCCCTTTTTTCCTCTCATTTCGTCCTCCACCAATCTCATGCCGCGGCCTCACCTTCACATGTCGTGTGCTACTACTAATTATCCTACAAACCAAGCTACAACCGAGTGTTGAAGCGACAGCCTCCATGCAAGCCGACCCACCCGATCTCTCCGCCTCTTGCCTGCAACTACCGTCCTCCACCCTGTCATTGGTCCTTTACCTCTTCTTTTCAATGGTATGATATATATATATATATATATATATATATATATATATATAAAATTTTTACAGTGAATATATATATGGGTAAAGGAGGTAAAACAATCAATATATATATACATGATGTTTTATAGTGAGTATATATATTGTTATAAATAATATGTTTGTGGATATGTCCTTGTATATATAATTTACAGTTTTTTGTATAATATGTTGTTTATTAAGTACTTTACTATTTGTGTGTGTGTATATATACAGTAGTGTATATAGTTTCTATATGTGTATAATGTCTGAGAGTTATATATGTTGTTTACATATGTTATATACTATATATCTATATCTAGTTTATGTTAGATTTATATTTATGTATGATAGTTTTGTTATTTATAAATATAGATTCATAAAGATTTATATATATATATATATATATGGGTTAGGTGATCTATGAATATATATGCAGTTATTTGGAAATGTAACTTAAATTTTATATTAAGTTTAAAGTACGTATATAACAGGTTGTTTATAAGATATAAAGTATATATGAGGACATACGTAAGCTGTCATATTTTGTTTCATTTGTTTTCTATTCTATTTTCCTAGTTTTAATTATTTTAAGAGAATGTATTTTGTGTGTGTGTGTGTGTGTGTGTGTGTTTATTATGATTTAAACTATCTGTTAGTTATTAGATATATGGTTGCTGTTTTTTTTACATATCAGTCTGCATATGATATTTGAGTAACTATATATATATATATATATATATATATATTTGTTTACATAAATAGACAGCCTATTTATATAATTTTTGTGTATAAATATATTGTCTACATATGATTTTGGTTTACCGCATAGACTTGCTGCATATATATTAGTTTATATAGATATTATGTTAGTGGTTGTTTGTATACTTTTTGAGAAAATATATTATTATATTTGCTTGTATATAGTTCATGTAAGCATACACCTGTGTTTGCATGTATAATAGACTATATATGTTAGATTTGTTTGTTATATAATAATATGTTTTAGTTATATATAAGATTGATTATATATAGATATATATAATTTTAAGACACTTGTAAACTATATTAATTTATATATATATATATTAATTTATATATATATATATATATATTAATTTATATATATATATATATATATATATTAGTTTTCATGCTTTTGTCTGAGATCTTTGTACAGCCTTCCTTTGATCAGATATTTATAATATGTTTAAAATTTTATTTACAATATATACATTAGTTCATATATCTAAGTTTTTTTATGGTTGGACATATATAAAAGTAATTATTCAACATATCATGTACATGTGTGTGTGTGTCTATATATATATATATATATATATATATATATATATATATATATATATATTGGACTGTAATATATAAGCTTTAGTTATATAATTATATATATTAAGCTGTTAAATTTTGATGTATTGATTCTAAATTTTTTATTATATATATGTTTGACTTTAATATTTGAGTTTTAGTTTAAAACAACAATTTTGAAATACACATATATATTTAATTTAATATGTGTTTGAAATTTGAAATATGATATTTATATAAATAGTTATATATATAGCTACATAAGTTCTCTTATACTATTTATCTCATCGATCCAGCTATGAATTAATTTCGTCTATTCCTGTTATCAGATCCGTTCGTCCAATTCGTGTCAATCTTGCTTTGCTTTGGAATTCGTAGTTTGTTCTATTGTCAAACTTCTCTAGCCTCGAAAGGTGAGCAATCACTTACGATTAATGTTCTTATATTTATTAAATTTGATTTCAATTGAAACGACAATTGTAATATGCTGATGTTAGTTATTTGCATTGCTATATGTATGCTATCTATTCACCTGTGACATCTGACACCATTATCTGTCATTTATATTGATGATATATGCCTGTTATATTATTATCATATCTGTTATCACTCTGCAAGTTCCCTGTTAATGTAGAATTCCCTATGCGATGAAATGATACATACCCGAACGATCTGTAGAATATGGGAAAATCTTTATGGGTTGAAATGATAAAACCAAGCGATTTTCATTTGAATTGAATTTGGGATTACGGGTTGAATTAATATATACCCATATATATTAAAATTACGGATTGAGATGATATATATTCGTACCACTTGAACGTAAGATAGAAAATTATATACAGACACCGTTGGTCTATATATAAATATTTTGAAAATGATTTCTATGGTTTTGTAAAGAAATATATGGTTTTATATAAATATTGATTTTAGATATTATATAAATGTTATTTTATATAGTTAAATTCTTGACTTTAAGCTACATGTAAATATGTTTTAATATAGAATAAGTTTAATAATAAATTTTGATTTTTATTTAAAATATAATATGGTTAATTATTTATTTAAAATTATATTTTTATATAGGGTTATAATGATTTAAAAAAATTAAGGTTGGAAGATAAATTTGAAATTGATTTGAAATTAAATTTATTTAAGAATTATACTCAAATAAGTTTGATTTGAAATTTACTAAATTTGAGATTTTAAGGGATATGATTTTTATAACTTGATTTTTTTTCAAGGTGATTTAAATGAATGTATCATGTTTAAATAAATTGAAGCAATATTCATTTATTTGAAGTTTGAAAGCTTTTTTTAAATGGTATTGGATTTATGAAGTAAATATTTCAAAACTAAATAATACTAAATTGAATTTGATATATATGGAATTATAAAAATTTAGTTTTGAAATTTTGGAATATTTAAAGCTTTGAAATATATGGAATTTGAAATGGTTTATTTGAGGTTCAAATCCGTATTTGAAATTGATATATATTGAAATGGATTATTGAAAACTGAATTGAGTTGAAATTTATGAATTGAGATTTGATTTAAATAGAATTTTTGGATTCAAGTTGATTTGAATCAATTTGTGAAGTTTGAGGAAATTATTTTATTTTACAAAGTAATTTTAATTTAAAACTATTTTACTATATATGTATATATACACACTATTTTAATATCTAAATTGTTTAAGTTGTGGAAGTTATGTTTTCAAAGTTATGAATTTCAAAGTATTACGTTTTGAAAGTGTTATAATTTCAAGTGTTTGGTCTCGAAAATTTTATAACTTTGAAAGTGCTATGATTTATGGAAATGATATCGTATTTGGTTTTGAAATGGAAATGATATCGTATTGATATGGTTTTGAAATGGCAATGATATTTTGGTTTTGAAGTATAAACTATTTTGAAAATGACCGTGGTGTTATAATAACGTTTGGTTGTTAAAGAGACTGGGATCGGAAGTTGTCATACTCTCTGCCAACTTCGAAAACCACTTTAACAACTATGTACGCGATGGAGATTCCAGAATGAAGTATGATGGTTGCGACGTCCTATTGAGTTATATACGTGGAGCTGACTCCCGTGAGTTGGCATAAGGTGGCTAAAACAAGAGCAATTGACGGGCTCATGAGGTAGCTCCTCTGATCGGACACACTCCTTCGATGCCATTCTATTACTTTGTGATTGATTGGGTGCACCTTTGATTTTTTTTTGGGAATGTGGCCCGAGGTGGGCGGTAGCTGGGGCTATATGTTACCACCAGTCCGGAAGAGTAATTGGTATATCTATCCTGGCATTGCCTAGTTGTGCCTATCACCTACCATATCGTGCTTTACTACGAGTTTGATTTGTGTCCTACCTATGGAGTATTTATGGTAGCCTCCCGATGTGGAGGTACGATGCTACTGTATAGACTATTAGCACTATAAAATGTGTTAAGGGGGATATGGGTAGTGCCTTAACGCTATATTTAAAATATATTATACTTTACTTTAGACATTATTATTATGGCGTATATTACTACATAGTAGATAGTTTAACGGATCCTTGAGGATGGTTATCCCAAACATCCTTAGAGTTACTTGTATTTCAGTTGTTATTTCAATTGAGTTGGATTTATTGATATAAGAATGTTAATCCTGACTCGACCGTTTTGTGTTTTGCTTTACGCTCGGGTCGGACTGAGTGTACTAGTATTCGAGACTCACCTTTGGAGTTGGAGCTTCACTTGGAGATCCAGCTATCTATTTGGATTTCAGATATTCAGTTGATTCCAGTGATGTATTCTGATCTTGTATTTGACTATTTTATTTGAGACTCCTATTGTATCTTATTTAACTATGTTATATATAGTAGCTTCATTGGCTACTATTCTTTTGTTTCCGTTGCACATTGTTATATTACTCTGTGTCTGTGATTCTGCGATTATTTATTTACTGTATATGCTGAGTTTTGCCAAATATAAATTAACAATCTGGTATTTTGAGTAATTCAAATCCGGCAAGTGTGGATGTAAATAGTTGAAAATATTAGGTTGTTACATTTGGTATCAGAGCTTTGGTTTTAGACAAAACTTAGAATATGTAGTGAATTTAATTTACAGAATCACTTTTCTTGAGCTTTGATTTCTTTCTTTTTGACTCGGATTTCCTTTGAATTTTGAAACGTTCCCCTCGGTTCCAAATGCATTCTTGTCTCTCCCTATTCGTATTTTGGAGTATCTCATAACTCCACTTCGAATAATCTCTATAATAAATCGGCGATCTTTCCAATCCTTGTATGATTTCTAAAGGGGAGAAATTTCTTTACAACAGACATTGATACATCGGAGATTTTATCCTCAGTTTACAATGTTGCTATCTATTGTTATGCCCGAATTCTATTGATCAGATGTCAAATTGCCTCTGGATTCTACATCGCTTTTATTATTGAATTCTCGGTTGACCCAGTTAAGGTTGCCTGCGATATATATATGTTTACCCATATTCCTATTTGAAATTCAATTATCTTATCTCCCTATCGAATCTATCTTTTTGTTGAATTTTTTTTATTTAGAGTTCCTTTAAATTAAATATCTATCCTTATTTTGAAATCCATTTTCTAAAATTATCGAGTGAGGGAGTGTATTTGTAATTAATATATACATGTTTTACATATTGTGTTATTTGAGTTGTTGATGTTGATTTGGGTTTTCGATCGATTCATCTGATCAGCGATATCGATAGGATTTCCAAAACACTTGAATAGAGCAAACTGACACAATATTGTTTTCAAATTTAGTAAATAAATGAATCTTGTGTGATTATTTATATAAGTAAATCTTCTAAAAAATAATTGTTAAACGAATTGGTTAACAAAATGATAATATTTGATTTTCAATTATTGTTTTGCAAACCAATGACTATCACCACATGTAAATAAATGGAATTATAAAAACATGGTTTATAAATTGATTTGGAATACAAATGAATATAAAGTATAAATTTGAGAATTTAATTTCCAGTGATTTCAAAATTTGGTTTTAAAAGTTCAAAGGGTATATTATTTAAAGTATTTTCGAATAGAAATCGTTTCCAAAGAATTTTTAATAGTTATAAATCCATACTCTTCTCTTTTAGCACTGGAAAATAATTTCGATGGCGGTGGCCGCATCATCGACATTCATTTTCGATTTTTGAAGTGGAGAGACCAATTCATAGCTATGCTACACTTTGTTTTGGAAATTAAATTGATTTGAACTTCTAGAATATGACTTGATTTATATATATTGATATACGATTACAGATTTGATTTGACTTATATATATATATATATATATATATGTATGTATGTATGTATGTATGTATGTATGTATATTTATATCCAATGGTTTGAAGTGAAATCGAAAATTTAATTCTCAAATTTTGTTAAAAGGATGATTTCAATGATAAATAAAGCTAAAATTTTGAATAAATGTTTAGACTTCAAACAATTGAACTAGGAAAATCTAACTTGTACATTACTCAATTGCATTCCCGTATTACTTACCTAAATAATTCAGAAGTTGAATATGTAATTGAATAATTTATAATGTAAAATGATGTTAAAAGAATTTATAAATAAACTTGAGTGGTTTACATTTAATTTAAATTTATAGAAATGTTAATTTGGATGAATAGAAATAGGATAATGGATACATAAGTTGAATAAAATAAATTTTGTTTTGAGGGAATTAATAAATTGAAATTTAATCAACTTAATGAAATACCTTGAATTTAAAAAATCAATTATTGAATATTAGTTTTTTTTAATTTAAAATTTATATAGTTTTAAAATTAATTGTTTTATTTTGTTTTCAATCTATTTTCCTTTCTGGTTGTTTCTATTCTCCTACCTCCGTCCTTTTCAGGGACGAAAAGTTTTGAGTGGGGGAAAGTGTAACGACCCGAAAATTTTAGTAGTTTAATTTATTTAATTAATTGAATTTTGGTGAAATTTGAAATAATAAAATTTTGAAATAAAAATTTAGTATTTGAAATACATCTTCTTAAACATAGCAACTAGTCATTTTCATTTGATAATATTGAAGTTTATTTTCTTATGCAATTCTACTTCAGTTTAGATCGGTTAAATTTGATGGTAATAAAATATTTTCCAAACCAAAATATTTGTACACAATAAATTTTTAAATCATCTTCTGAGTGCGACGTCATATTCCATTTCTCCAAATTTTGACTGTTATAGCTCCATCTATCTTATTTTCGGCAAAATAGCAGCATTTTCGGTATCGATTGTCTATTTTTGATAGAATGATCGTACCACTTATATCTGCGTACCGTTTTGATCGTCTCGTCGTGTTAATCTTCGCAGTATATTCATTTCTGTAATCCGGTGTTCGATACGTGGTGGAAAACGACAAACAGTTGTCATATCGGAGCCGTATTTGAAATTTGTTTCTTGACTTTTCGATTTCCAGCTGAGTAATCCAAACATCGCTTATATTAATCATTTTACCAGAATTCAATCAGGACCGATCCTATTCCAGTTGTTATTATATTTGCTCCGAGCCTCTTCATTTTTCGAAACCTTCGACATTTGAGAAGAAAAAAAGAATATATATATATATATATATATATATATATATATAATTCCTTCCCTTACCTATTTTTCGGCCTTCCCTGCATCTCCTCATCCTACCACCTTTTCATTTCCACACAGCACGTCTTCCCCTTTTCCCGTTTTCTCTCTCATTTCCTCCTCCACCAATCTCATGCCTCGGCCTCACCTTTACATGCCATGCGCTACTACTAATTATCCTACAAACCAAACTACAACCAAGTGTTGAATCACAGCCTCCATGCGAGCCGACCCACCAGATCTCTCCGCCTCATGCCTACCACTACCGTCCTCCTCCCTGTCATTGGTCCTTCACCTCTTCTTTTCAACGGTATGATATATATATATATATATATATATAATTTTAATAGTGAATATATATATATATATATGTGGGTATAGGAGGTAAAACAATTAACATATATGATGTTTTATAGTGAGTATATATATGTTGTTATATATAATATGTTTGTGGATCTGTCCTTGTATATATAATTTACGGCTTACTTATATAATATGTTGTTTATTAAGTACTTTATTGTTTGTATATATATAGTAATGTATATAGTTTCTATATGTGTATAATGTCGGTGAGTTATATATGTTGTTTACATATGTTATATACTATATATCTATACCTATATCAAGTTTATGTTAGATTTATATTTATATAATAGTTTTGTTGTTTATAAATATAGATACATAAAGATATATATATATATATATATATATATATAAGTTAGGTGATATATGAATATATATGCAGTTATTTGGACATGTAACTTAAATTTTATATTAATTTTAAAGTACGTATATAACAGGTTGTTTATAAGATATATAGTATATATGACGATATACGTAAGCTGTCATATTTTGTTTCATTTGTTTTCTATTCTATTTTCCCAGTTTTAATTGTTTTAAGAGATATGTATTGTATATATATTATAGTTATTAGATATATGGTTGCTGGTTTTTGTACATATCAGTCTGCAAAAGATATTTGAGTAACTATATATATATATATATATATATATATATATTTGTTCACATATATAGACAGTCTATGTATATAATTATTTGTGTATATATAAATATATTGTCTACATATGATTTTGGTTAACCGCATAGATTTGTTGCATACATATTAGTTTATATAGATATTATGTTAGTGGTTGCTTGTATGCTTTTTGCTAAAATATATTATTATATTTGCTTGTATATAAGTTCATGTAAGCATATACCTGTGCTTGCATGTATATTAGACTATATATGTTAGATTTGTTTGTTATATAATAATATGTTTTAGTTATATATAAGATTGATTGTATATAGATATATATAGTTTTAAGACACTTGTAAACTATATTAATATATATATATATATATTAGTTTTCATGCTTTTGTCTGAGAACTTTGTACAGCCTTCCTTTAATCAGATATATATAATATGTTTAAAAGTTTATTTACAACATATACATTAGTTTATATATCTAACTATTGTTATGGTTGGATATATATATATATATATATATATATATAAGTATTTATTCAACATGTTATGTATGTGTATATATATATATTGGACTGTAATATATGAGCTTTAGTTATATATTAAACTGTAAAATTTTGATGTATTGATTCAAAATTTATTATTATATATATGTTTAACTTTAATATTTGAGTTTTATGTTAAAACAATAATTTTGAAATACATACATATATATATTTATTTATTTAATTTAATATGTGTTTGAAATTTAAAATATGATTTTTATATAAATAGTTATATATATAGCTATATAAGTTCTCTTATACTATTTATCTCATCGATCCAGCTATGAATTAATTTCGTATATTCCTGTTATCAGATCCGTTCGTCGAATTCGTGTCAATCTTGCTTTGCTTTGGAATTTATAGCTTGTTCTGTTGTCAAACTTCTCTAGCCTCAAAAGGTGAGCAATCACTCACGATTAACGTTCTTATATTTATTAAATTTGATTTCAATTCAAACAATAATTGAAATATGCTGCTATTTGTTATTTACATTGCTTTATATATGCTATATGTTCACCCCTGACATCTGACACCATTATCTGTTATTTATATTGATGATATATGCCTGCTATATTATTATCATATATGTTATCACTCTGCAAGTTCCTTGTTAGTATAGAATTCTCTATGGGTTGACATGATACATACCCGAATGATCTCTAGAATAGGGAAAAATCGTTATGGGTTAAAATGATAAACCCAATCAATTTTCATTTGAATTGAGTTTGGGATTGCGGGTTGAAATGATATATACCCGTATATATTTAAATTACGGATTGAAATGATAAATATCCGTATCACTTGACCATAGGATAGAAAATTATATACAGACACCGTTGGTCTATATATAAATATTTTGAAAATGATTTCTATGGCTTTGTAAAGAAATATATGGTTTTATATAAATATTGATTTTAGATAATATATAAATGTTATTTTATATAGTTAAATTCTTGATTTTAAGCTACGTATAAATTTGTTTTAATATGGAATAAGTTTAATAATAAAGTTTGATTTTTATTTAAAATATAATATGGTTAAATATTTATTTAAAATTACATCTTTATATAGGGTTTATAATGATTTAAAAAAAATTAAGGTTGGAAGATGAATTTGAAATTGATTTGAAATTAAATTTATTTAAGAATTATACTCAAATAAGTTTGATTTGAAATGTATTAGATTTGATATTTTAAAGGATATGATTTTTATAACTTGATTTTTTGTTTAAAGTAATATAAATGAATATATCAAGTTTAATTAAATTGAAGCAATATTCAGTTATTTAAAGTTTGAAAGTTTTATTTAAATGATATTGGATTTATGAAGTAAATATTTCAAAACTAAATAATAGTAAATTGAATTTGATATATATGAAATTATAAAAATTCAGTTTTGAAATTTTGGAATATTTAAAGCTTTGAAATATATGGAGTTTGAAACGGTTTATTCAAATCCTTATTTGAAATTGATATAAATTGAAATGGATTATTGAAAACTGAATTTAGTTGTAATTTATGAATTGAGATTTGATTTAAATAGAATTTTTGGATTCAAGTTGATTTGAATCAATTTGTGAAGTTTGAGGAAATTATTTTATTTTATAAAGTAATTTTAATTTAAAACTATTTTATTATATATACTATTTTAGTATCTAAATTGTTTATGTTGTGGTAGTTATGTTTTCAAAGTTTGAATTTCAAAGTATTACGTTTTGAAAGTGTTATAATTTTAAGTGTTTAGTTTTGAAAATTTTATAACTTTGAAAGTGCTATGATTTTTGGAAATGATATCGTATTTGGTTTTGAAATGGAAATGATATCGTATTGATATGGTTTTGAAATAAATGATATTTTGGTTTTGAAGTATAAATTATTTTGAAAATGACCGCGGTGTTATAATAACATTTGGTTGTTAAAGAGACCGGGATCGGAAGTTGTCATACTCTCTGCCAACTTCGAAAACCACTTTAACAACTATATACGCAATAGAGATTCCAGAATGAAGTAGGATGGTGGTGATGTCCTATTGAGGTATATACGTGGATCCGACTCCGTGAGTTAGTATAAGGTGGCTAAAACAGGAGCAATTGACGGGTTAATGAGGTAGCTCCTATGATTAGACACACTCCTTCGATACTATTCTATTACTTTGTGATTGATTAGGTGCACCTTTGATTTTATTTTTTTTGGGAGTGCGGCTCGAGGTGGACGGTAGTTGCGGCTATGCCTTACTACCGGTCCGAAAGTGTAATTGGTATATCTACCCTGGCATTGTCTAGTTGTGTCATGTCACATACCCCATCATGCTTTACTACGAGTTTGATTTGTGTCGTACCTATGGAGTATTATGGTAGCCTCCCGATCTGGAGGTACGATGGTACTGTATAGACTATTAGCACTATAAAATGT
Source organism: Allium cepa (assembly GCA_030765085.1). Taxonomy (NCBI): domain Eukaryota; kingdom Viridiplantae; phylum Streptophyta; class Magnoliopsida; order Asparagales; family Amaryllidaceae; genus Allium; species Allium cepa. Next base: position 979,583,594 of record CM060929.1, read on the forward strand.
GTTAAGGGGGATATGGGTAACGCCTTAACGCAATTTTTAAAATATATACTTTACTTTAGACATTATTACAATAGCGTATATTACTATATAGTAGATAGTTTAACGGATCCTTAGAGGATGGTTATCCCAAACATCCTTTGAGTTACTTGTATTTCAGTTGTTATTTCACTTGAGTTGGACATATTGATATATATATATATTAATTCTGACTCGACTGTTTTGTGTTTTTCTTTATGCTCGGGTCAGACTGAGTGTACTAGTATTCGAGACTCACCTTTGGAGTTGGAGCTTCGCTTAGAGATCCAGCTATCTATCCGGCTTTCAGATATTCAGTTGATTCCAATGATGTATTCTGATCTTGTATTTGATTATTTTATTTGAGACTTCTGTTGTATCTTGTTTAACTTTGTTATATATATAGTAGCTTCATGAACTACTATTTTTTTGTTTCCGCTGCATATTGTTATACTACTGTGTCTGTGATTCTGCGATTATTTATTTACTGTATATGGTGAGTTTTGCCAAATATAAATTAACAATTTAGTATTTTGAGCAATTCAAATCCGGCATGTGTGGATGCGAATAGTTGAAAATACCAGGCTGTTACACCGATATATATATATATATATATATATATATATATATATATATATATATATATATATATATATATATAATATCACCCAACAGATAAATTATCAAATTCATCCAACCACATCCAATAATTTAAATTTAACTATTTAAATTAAACAAAGCAATTCGATTGAGTGAGAAGATCTCACCTTTGCTTTTGTTTTGCAATCCATTTCCATTCCAGCTTGTTTTTCATGATTTTTGACCTTGTATAACAATTTTACAATTTATTAATATTTGAAATGATCGAACAATTAATTTCCCATTAAATAATTTTAATTTAAACTAATGATTTTATTTAACTAAAAAATTTGGTTTTTAAACTAACAATTTAATTTTAAACTAATCTTCTTTTAATAAAATATTTTTATTAACAAAAATAATTAGATGAACCAGTTAAATAATTTAATTACCTTAATACATTGTTTTAAAATAATTAGTAAATCTAAAATGTATATATGTACTTCTGTTTTGCTTTTGAAATTACATATATATACACTTATAAAGTAATCTATTTAGATCTTATAAAACTCTGTTATAGATTTCAGATAAAAATCAATTTAATTAATTCCTAATTCCAAATAAATTGACAAACTGCATTACTCGGAAAAATCTCAATTACTTCACGACAAGCTCGAACCTACCTCTCCATCGCTGCGCGACCAAGCACGGTGCGACAAAGCTCGCTCGCATTTGCCTGCACCACGTTCGCATGCTCCACTCTCAATTCAGATGTGCCCCCCTCCCCCCCACTTGAGCGTGTGCACGCAGCTCAAACCCACGTCCTACAAATTGCCTAGATCTATCCTCCTATCGAACGCGCCACTGACCGTCGCCTTGCTTTGCCCTAACAATGCGAGCCTCCAACGTTCTCTCTCGACCTTGCGACGTGGCACTCGTCGACCATAATTATCTCCTAGAACACGAAGCCTTAACTCACGCGACGCCATTCCCCGCCGTTCCACGATTCGAACTCCAGTCAATTTGGATGAACGCGGCTCGATTTTTGATTTGTGAAATCGATTTTGAATTTACAAAGAACTGTGGCCATTATTTTGAAAGGAACGAATTCATTTTTTTTTAATCTTCGGCGTGTATTATATTTTTGAACGAGAAAGGGGACGCTGGCCATTAATTCGATTTCTTTCTTTTCGTTCTGTTATATATATATATATATATATATATATATATATATATATATATATATATACTAGTGTAAACCCGTCCTTCGCACACGGAATCTTATAATACAGTTAGTGATAAGGTCTTTAATATTTTATCTTATTGACTAAATGCTGCTGATTTTCCAATTTGTAAGAGTTAATGTAACGAATAAATCAGAAGTTTTGTGTTGGTTATATGACATTGTTCTTGTATCTTAAATGTGAAAATGGAGGGTTAGTTGTAGCTTGCATTTGTCTTTATAAATACACTGAAAAAGAGTACAAAAATTGAATCTACGTTGACGGCTGTTGCTAAAAAGTATATAGATGATCAAATCCTTAATAATATCACGCGCCAAAGTTATATTATTTGTACAGCTTTTCATGTTGTGTTATATTATATGGCGTAAGCTCATATCACATCACTTAATATGAAGACAAAAGGAATATTGAAGCAAGTGTCATTTTACCGGTTGGTGAAGTCTGAGTGCGAATGAGCTCCCCACGCTATTATTACAGTAATTTATAAATCTCCAATTTGTCTCAAATGACTACTCAGAATGGATACTCGTTCATCTATATAAAGGAATAAAAAATAAAATACTTCACTATGTATACGTGGTCACTCATATGATAATGCATGCCGTCAATTTCAAATACAGAACATTTGTGAACATGTATATCTATGCACATAATTTAACAGCGAATACATTTTATTGTTAAAAAAACTAATATTCCATTCATGGATCAATTAGACACCTACGATCAATGATATATTGAAATAACGTGACAAAACAAACAATTAATCATGCAGTACTTAAACAGCCCATGATATTTTTATTATATCTCCAGGACATGATTTATATGGCACACTATATTGAATCCGAATTATTATTTTTATTAGACATGTATAATGCAACACCATTCTTCTAGCCTTCAGTAGTGCCTTTTCCATGAGTTTCGGTTGCTGAGAAATTTTCACGGATGCAATATGATAGGTTTGCTATAGGTTTTTTGCGTACCAAGCGGCCTGTAAATGAATAATTTTTGTTATTGTGTACGGGATTTCTAAATAACGTATGGATATTCACACCGTCGGCTATCATTCATTGGAGATCATTGTCAGCTCTCTATATGTGGATGAACATTACTTCATACACCTCAACTAAAAGGCACAATGGCGGTGAGGTCAAATGTGAACACAAATATGCTCCACGCACCATTCTCCCTAAATCATAGTCATCAAGCGACAATTTGGATTATGGTCCCGTTTAGCCTCATATTAAACCTCATTTTTCAAAATGATGTTTTAGGGATTAGACAAACCATTTAGTGCCAAAGCATTAACTTGTAATTTTAAATGTTGATGCAATCATTAGAAGTCCAAAATTTTCATTATGGTCTGGTTTTGATAAAGGAACTGGAACCATATTTTCATGAACAGTATCAGGCATATATATAAAGACCATGTGTAACTCTAAAATAAAAATCTTTATCAACAATGTAGAACACTCATCTATAACAAAATTGAGCAAGTAGATTTTCTTAAAAGGGAAAGTGATCAACAATAGAAATGAAAATTTGCATAACAAATAATTTCAAAATAATTATAAAATATCTTAGGTGTAAAACGCATACATGGAAATATTCAGGCATCCGTAGGGGAAGAACAACTGCCTCCTCCAGGACTCTTTTTTTCTTCATTATGTCCGGCTAAATCATCCCATCCAACCCTAGGGCTTATTTCTGAAGCGTCTCTTTCAATCAACATTGCCAAATCTGAATAAGGTCCTTCCTATTTCCCCTTTTTTGGTCTTCCATCCATCTGTGCCACCGCTCTACATATAATACAATACAATCAAACTGAACAATGATGAAAAGGAAGGAACACCATAAGGTAATGTGCAACTTATGAGTGTAAGTGTATTATGATAACATCATATATATCTCAAATACGTCACATTTACAGCATAGCATGCATGCTTAAACACTTCCACCTTCAATAGAATATGAACATTAAAGATTTAATATGCTCGCCGTGATAAACTCTTCCATTCATGATTAATATATCAATACAAAGGGTGTTGTAACTATATTTATATACTGTTCAAACGTGTTTATATATGCTATTCTAAAAGAATTCACATGCTGCCCTAAAAATATTCAGTTACGTGCACCAAAAAGCCTGATTTTTGATAAAACAGCATTCCTCGACTTTCTTTAGTCTATTTCCTTTTAAATTCTTTCGGATCCTTCACAAGTTTGAAAGGGAGAAACTTAATTTCTTTCAAAGATTTTAACCGTCCATTTATGAAGGGGGGGGGGGACCCCTTATTTTCATTATCTTTGTCGCTGAACTTGTCGTGATTTATTACATTATGATCATATATGTTTTTGGCCAGCTGGGGACTTTGACAGGAGAAAACAGTCTCTGCTTCCTACAATTTTCTCTGCATTTGCATTAGACTTCAGTATTTCCATGGTCCAAAAAAGACATCTTCTAAAAGTAGACGAAGAGAAAACGTTTGGCCATTTACTCATTTGGTGCTATTTGTAAGACCACACATCTTCTTTTTCATATTCTCCACCAGCTTTTTTATAAGAAACATCAAAATTTCCCTGGTTCAAGTATGAGTTATTTTGCTGACATGCTTGTCTAAAATCAGCAACTTATAAAATGCATGAAAATAAGATTATATAGCTAGAGATATCACCTCTCATTGAGGTGCATTTATTTATGAACTGCAAACAAAACAGAAAATACTTATTATCAAATGGAAGATGTGTTCTATCTCAATTGCAGAAGATTGAGAAATACAAATGACATATGAGAGCTGTATAATGAAGCAATGAACAGCCGTTGTCTAAAATTTATTATCATTAATAATATGTTGGTATGGTATGCATGGTTTACATATTAGAGATCATAAGGGAGGCTGTGCAAGTACATCTTAAGTTTGTAAAAAAGAATGACGTGACAAAAAAGAGTGCACCATAATAGTTGATATGGTATGAGATCTGGGACATGGTATGAGATCGCAATGGTCTCTAAATCCTTAAGGGCCAATGGAAAAAAAAATATAAACATCAAATTTTTAAGAAGAAAGCATACAAACTACTAAAAGATACAAATTCATACCTTAGCATAGATTGAATAGCAAAGCTTAAATGATGCGACGTTTATGGCATACGAAATCAGCAAAGGGTTGAAATTAGAAGATGATCCATGGCATGGGGAAGACGTGATCGGCCAAATGAAACAAAGGTTGTTACTCGTTGTCCACCTACCTGATAAAGATCCATGCTCCTATTTGGACATAAATAGCTATTGAATAAAAATACAATGAACAAATAGCTATGCAAAGAACATAGTATCATCAACATCATTAACCTGTATGGGTTACCGTTATCAACATGAACAACAATGACCCACTTCTCAACATGCTTACATTTCTGTTGTCGAACAGCAAGCAAAAGATTTACAACCATGGATCTTTTCTCGGATTTACAACCATGGATCTTTTCTCGGTTTTGGATATAGGAGAGCCGAACCTGGTTGCATATTGGAATAAAACCAAAAGTAATAGAAGTACGTATTTAAAAATAATTTTACACGTTACTTGCTGAATTAACGGGTAATTTGAATGCATGAAGCATCAATAAAGAACCCCTTCAATTTTTTCACATTTCAGCAAGTAATGTAAATGAAATAAAAAGCAAGTTAACTTTCACCTATTCCTCTCGTGATATGCAGTATCTAAAACAGGAAGATATTCGATGGCAACAAATAGACATGCCAAATGATAGAAAGAGATTAAAAAAACTGAAAAAATTACTGTACTAAGAAGACTTAAGCTAAGAAATATATTCAATTGTAAACAGATGTTGATTTCATTTTTGAAGAACCTCAGGAATTTTAGTTTTTTCTTATTAGGTGAACATGATTCAGCAACTTTTTGAATGACGGTTATCTTGATAGTTTTTACATCTATTTCCAATCTACTTTCCAACCTACGATTTTTACTCCAAAATCACCCTATATGCTGCTTTACATCAATCTGATGACAAATTTAGGATACTTGGTAGCAGCGAAAATTAAGTTGAGTAATTTTCTAACTATTCTAGATAGGGTGTGTAGATGTATGTTCATTCGCTATCATTGCAGGGTTTGGCTCTTTATCTTGCATATGCTATGCAGTTGTGAGAAGGGAAACGATGGAAGTACCAGGAAAAAAAAGATAGTTGTTGTACCTGATGCCATTAGCCAATTCGTCTCCTAGGGGTAGCAGGACGAAGGCAGATCGATGCTTCACCTGTACCTCAAAGATAAAAGTTCTTGCTTTGCCAAATTTTTTGTAAGGTTGTGGTCAGAAAACGTAGGGGAAATAGTGAGAAAAATTATATAGGTCATAGGCTACGTGAGAAGGAAGAGAGACTGGGAATGGAAAGGAAGCGGAGAGATGGGCAACAATAGAGGAAAATAAAAAGGATTGCCCGTTCATTTCTCAAAATATTCAGAGGCTTCTGCGCTCTTGAAATGGAACTCATTAATAATATAATAGCATAGATAATCTAGATGTTAGCGTCTTGATAATTGTAGAACCGAAGGAAACTATCGATCAAGGTTTTAATAAAACAATCAGGCTGTTTACCTATGTTACTTCTAATATCCTCCTCTTCCTTTTACAACCAAATATTCCATACACCAATAATCCCAGTCGCAAATATCATTGCCCACTTCCTCTAAAGTATTAACCTCTAGATTTCTATAAAACCGACCATTTACTATATTTGCTTCCCGAACTCCTTGACCTGTCCAGGTTCAAAATTTATGATATGAATTTATAGAATAAAATGTATCATACCGGTTTCCTAAATTGTAAATCAGGCTAACTTAATTCTTGGTCTAGAAACAGAGATAAGGCATCTGCGATATAATTAACATTATAACACAGTTTTTCGAAGATATTTACGTTTACATGTCAAATTCCTATATGAATTAATCATGATTTAAAAATTACTACAAAAATAAAGAGAAATATGTTCTGTTCAATTTCACATAAATACTAAATTTTGAAAATAAAGTAGTCACCAATATCTCATAAAAGTATAATATCACATCACATCCACACTAATATTTTTAAACATCAAATTAGCAACATAAGCAATCAGTGCAAATTCGGACTTGTATATTATACAGTAGCAAAACAATAAAAAAAAAATAATATTTGTGGAACTTCTTTGCTGATGCAAAATAAATCTATTAAATACTTTGCTAGAACCGTTTCAACTGGCTTTTGTAGATGTCTTGCCAAAGAAGCAATCATGATTTAAAATTCTATCATCTATAACTTTTTCACTGATGCTAAAAAATCTATTATATGTTTTGTTGGAACTGTCTCTACTGGCACTCTGGCTTGTAGATGAAATAAAAATAAAACTTTGAACAACACATATAACAATCAATCTTAAAGACCTTATCGTAAGGGTATATTTGGTTATCCAAAATAGAAATGTTACATTGCATAGTGAGACATATGAGTAAATGGTTTAAGGAGAAAGTAGTAAGTAATAAGAGGTTACAAACAAAATTCTACGTCAAAGGAAAACATTAATGTAATGACAGACCTTAAACAAACTCACTTTTGACATATAACTACCATTGATTTAGTTGACTTACCATCATATATTCATTATTCCTTAAATAACGTAAATTTCTGACTTATGTTCAGAACATTCATAAATATCTTGCTCGTGATAGGATGGACATACCCTTAAGTACGTTGGGTGCATTTTTTGTGGACATGAAAATATAATAAATAAACAAATGTATACATGAAATGATTTACTCTATAAATGATAACCATAACATTAAAAGATTTAGTATATTAGATAATTTCATTCTTTATTTTATAATAAAAAGCACTCATGAATAATATGGGATGTTTTATAAGTTTAAGGTATCTTGTAAGAACAAATAATTTACATGTAAGTCGTGTATAAGTGGACTAAATTAAGCCATGTACTTATGATTATTGCACATAATTATCCTACTGTTATACACTATAGGCAATTATAGTTAATTATGCATGTATTTAACTACCATACAGTAAAGTTTAAGATATTACAATTAGTCAGCTTTAGGAACCAAATGAAGTAGCTTAGAATAAGGGGATCATGGTATATACCAATGTATCCATTCTTGGCCGCTATAACTGCATAAAAATTAGAAGGCATCCGTCAAAGTTATCGGAAAAAAAATTAACTTATGAACGTGATGAATTTTTGACCGAAAACGTAGATTTTAGAAATGCTAATGCAGAGGCCAAAACAATTTAAGCCTTTGAAGATTTAAATGGACTGATAGAATTTTTGGTATGTTAGAAGAGTCATAAGCTTGGATAATGCTTATGTAAGTTTTGTATGAAACATGTAAAACAAATGAAGTAGGCTTGAACAAATCTGATTAAAAAAGGACTTGTTCAAGTTCTAAATTCATAGAAACAATTAAATGAATACTTTTAGGAGCAAGTAATGTTAAATAGGATCAGAAAATCCCAATGTATGATAAGAGAAGTATAAACAGGTCTCACCCAAAATAAACATGATGTAGTAGTAACATTTTTAGTCCAAGTCTTTTTAAGGGGCTTTGAAATTCTTTGACTTCATAATTTTAGCACTTTAGTATTTATGTTAATCTTATGCGTATGTGACTCTCAAACATTGGCAGAAAATCATAAACTAAAACAAAATATAGTATAAGTTTCCAATTAAATATAAATACTTTTAGAGACTATTGTAAACATGCATCATCACAAATCAACTATATTTGTGTATATGTACATGTAAACATAAAGCAACTTATATCAAATCTTATCTAAATTCACATCGACCTTAAAAATGTTACTAAAAAGAAAGGTCTTAATAATATTGTATGTATATGTATGGACTTAAGCAGGGAAGATAACTCGAAACAGCTATTTATAATAGACAAAACGAATTACAAACCAAAAGCAACTTATATCAAATTATATCTAGGCATTGTGTTTCATCGGTATTAAACGTGACTACGGCATTACACATAACCTACGCACTGCACAACTGAAGCTTGATCATGACTTTGTAAAAACAGCATAATAATGAATATATGTATAAAATAATATACAAAGAGTAAGAATTCAACCTGTCCTCTTGGAAGTTTGACGCTTTGGCTTGGCAGTTTTTTCTGGTCCGAAAATGGTATGGCTGCATACACTAGATAATCATCAGATATATGGAATCTGAAAATACCAGGTAAAAAGCAAAACACAGTATTCCTACATAATTAATTCATTTTGTATATAAAATAATCCACACATATATTATAAATACAAATTATATGGTATTATTCATGGATATGACCTCTTCTTTCTAGAAGTGAAAGTAGCAGAAACCTTTAAAGTAGTTTCTACGTCAAATTTTCAAACAAAGATGCTTATTGCTTTAACAATTGAAGGGACTTTCGCAAATGGAAATTACCGTTCATATGGTTTATATGCACATGAGAAATAATCATGGATTAAAATCATTCATACTAGATAATTGATACTTTCATGCTAAAAGGTAATTTTTCTAATTTATACATAAATTTTCGTTTGCATTCTAGATAGTTCAGCATGGTGGCCAAATAATAATCTACTTAGAGCAATGCTTTGAAATTAAATATGTTTATATTGATGTTAATTTCAAAATGATTTTTTATTGAATTTAAATTTATTAAGAGAAAAGGAGTTACCTTGAAATAGTTTTACTGATAACTTCACTAATATTACCACAAAAAGGAATAGACCTGCATAATCATGTACCAACAATCAGCCTCCTAGAATCCACTATCAAAAAGAATTCACCTTTCGCAAAACACAAAATAAAAATAGTCATTTGAATTTATCTATTCTTGACAAAGCAATATCAAAAGATCGAAAGGATACTAAGATTTTGTAAAAATAATTTCAGATATAACTATTTCCATGATAATTTGTTTTGTCTTTCATTTTCATTCTCTATACTTTTTACAGTAATTAGTGAAGATACTGTGTTATGACTTCCTACTGGAGAAATACTCCTGTATTTACTTTTTTGGAATCCTACAGATTTAACAATTACATTAAAGAGCACCAAAGCTAATATGCATTAGACAAACTCATGTATATGCAGAATATATGAGCAATCTTGATCCATAAAACCAATTTATACATCATTTTTCATTTTGGTATTCAAGGAAGTGATGTAATGAGTTAATGCTTAGATAAATGTGCATGTTTATGTGTGTGTGCTGAACGAAGCTGAAATAAATTAATAGAAAACGGTATGTACGTACCTTGCATATCGAAGTTACCAAAAAGGCGGCATCTAACAGTTTTGTTTCCTCAATCTGCATAATTAATGGATATCAAATCTTAATAATAATCATAGTGATGAATAGAACGAAATCATTACTAAAATCTTTTGAATCAAAAATTCCCGAAACACCAAAGCCAAAACCCAAGTTCTGCCATGCTTGCAAACATGTAATAGGATATATTGAAGAAATTTTACAAAAAAATTTCATTTTCCTTTATCAAAAGTTTATCGTATAAAATTAAACTGGTTTTCTCACCATTTTTCTACCAAACACTAAGAATTCACGCTCATAATATTAACTGGGGTCAATAAATAAGTGATACAATAGGTAGTGTTTTCTGTTTCAAATAAGGTTTCAATAAAAAATTATTGAATTGAATCTCCATGGCTTCATAAATATTAACAAAATATTAAACAGCGCAAGTTACCTATAACTGGCAATACAATATATAAGCCTATAAAGATGGTTAATATATTATATACATATCAATACAAATGCACGTGTACAGATACTTTTGTAATATTTGATTTTATATAATTTTAATATTGAACTCTATACAAATATAAATTATTACATTATATACACATATAATATAGTAACAACTGATGCAAGAAAAGTTGCAGGAAAAACTACAGGACTGAAGTAGACTTGCTTTCAGCTGTTTGAAGTATTGGCATCAAGTTCAGTATTCCTTTTCTCTTCATGAATACTTTTAACCGATAGCAGTTCAATCCATAAAAGTTTGAAGCTTGAAAATGTGGCAAGAAGAGTAATGTTATTTTTTCGACAACACTAAGTTTATATTATATGCTGTAACAATCAACATTTATAGTATTCATCAAATAAAAATAGAAGTCCACAAAAGCATGACATATTATAACAGCAATAAATGGTGATCTCTTTGTTTAGAAAGAAAATAAGGAAATAAATTTTTTAGGAAATACAAAAGAAGATAAGAAAATAATCCTAATAATTTTTAAGAAATACAAATGCCAATGACTTTTGCTTAATTCTCGATGGATACTAAATGAAGAATGGCTATCACAATGTCTAATAGGCTTCATATTGGAAAAGAATTTCTTTACAAAGAGTTTATCATTTATTTTCCAAATAAGTTGATGGTTATAACACTTGTGCCTCAAAGAAAAAAAATAGAAATAACACCGACCATACTCAGGACAAATTTCAAAACTCATCCGCAGAAGATAAATTTACCACTTTCTTTCTTGCTATGTCTGTCATGATTCACTTGATATTTTGCAGAAATAATTAGAACTTTTAATTATATCATTGCACTTTCGGTAATTATTCAAATCTTTTAAACTCTACTTCCTTGGGTTATTTTTAAACATGAAATCATGCTGATTGACATAAAAAGATGTTCTGGTGTTGGATAAATTGATGATATTAAGATATTGCTTACTTCGTATATATACACAGTCTAGAATATATAAGTGCTGGAAATTATTACTAAGTTGGTCATCATTTTTTTTCAAAATGTACTGCAGAAGTCATACAATAATGATACCCAAATGTCAATTGTATGGACCAAAATTGTTTGTTCTGCCTACATTTCAGACAAAGTACCAGAACCACCATAACTTAATCTTGCTAACATGTGTATATGATATTATGAGCCTTTAGAATATAGTAGAACCCACGCATGTAGAAAAAATAAACATAACATGGATTGGTAACAATGTATTCATCTCAAAAAATATAAAACAATGTATTCATCCCAAAAAATATAAAACAAAATTCTGTATAAGTTCCATATAACCAAACTTCAGACAAAATTTACAGTTACAAAAATTGTACATTGTCTATTGTAGTTGGAACCCAAAGTTGAATCATTTTATATGTAGCATGAGAGATTTTTAATCTTTTACACGTCCATAAGATTGCTGTAATTTGCATCCAATGCTTCCATTTTAATGCCATTAATAATTTCCGTATCTTCAAAACCAAAGTAAATCTTTCTTACTTAAACCCCGAAAAAGGAGGGGATCTGTCCGTTTTATTCAAACAAAATTTGAATACAGCAAATAGCATAGTTGAAGCAATAGCTTAAAGAATGAACAAATAACAAAAAAGAAGCAAATAAAACCACGCAAGCTCAAACAGGAAAGCAACATCAACAGAAATCAGGTTTTTTTTACCTCCAATAGGATATATAATTAGGCAAATAGCACGTATAGCTCCTCTACACCATTAAACGAAAATCAACCAAGCGTGGCCGAGCTCCAGTACAGTGGAAGCAGACGAAAACCAGTGCCGAGCAAGGAACGGGGAAAGCGGAAACCGATGGAGAAACGTTGAGGTTAGGATTTGTACAATAGTTGATGATGGGGGAGAGAAACCGATGGTAAAGGAACGGTTAACTTAGAAATCGAAGGGAATTGATCGATTCGAAATGGGGAAGAGGAGATAAGCGGAAGGGGAAGTGATCGATTACGGGTGGGCGATAATTGTGAAAAGGAGATCAGTGGTGGGGAACGGAATTTTCATGAAAATGGGGAAGATAAAATTACCGATAGGGTACAGTGAAACAAATTTGGAGACGGTTCAGCTAACAAAAGTAAAGGAAGGCATCTCTGAGCTAAACTCAACAATAATATAATAGTGTGTGTGTGTGTGTGTGTGTGTGTGTGTATATATTCTTTAAAGAAACGAATGCGTGCTGAAACTAAGGACAAGTGTTTTAAAAGAAACGCCAAGTATTAGAAGAGAGAAGAATGTGTATAATTTGTCTTATGAAAATATTATTATATTTAAAGATATATAAATATTTAATTTAAATTCAAATTCAAATCGTCTCGTTACCCGCAACTTACAATCTCGATTTTCAATCGAGACTTGCCGCTAGGCGTTGATAATGTTAAACCCCTATTCCGAATGCAATGAAAAAGGTTTCGAGTCCAAATTTGATCATATGGAGATTGGACCCAGTTATTAAATTAAATTTTCGATATAAATCTCAGCGCGTTTACGTACGATCACATGACAACTCCGAATGGCGCAAAATTTGAAATCCGATAATAATACACTATTACGGATCCAATGGAACTAGTTTCGTCGAATTCCAAGACTGTACCCCGGAAGGCTATTTGTAAATATCGATTTAAACGATAAATTTCAAAACTGAACAAATACTTCAAATTTCAATTATTAAAAGTTCTATTACCTTCAGTATTGTAAACGTAAATTTTCCAAGCCTTTGAAATATTTTTAACAAGCTTAAAAATCAAGATTCAATATTTTTACCCGATTTCCATTAATCAAATTCAATAATTTAATTGCCAAATAAATAGTGATATTTGAAATTTTATTTAAAAACTAACTTTAAATATTTAAAATCAATTAAATATTCTAAATTCAAATATCAAAAATTTCGGATTGTCACAGTATAGCACTCTTCGACCGCTATATGTTTTTTCAATATAGCGATATTAAACAACAAATCTCCTTTAAGCCCCACTATTTTCCGTTATACCTGCTAAATCAATGTTTTTTGAGACCCGCTATAACAACGTTGATAAAAAAAATTGATTTGACCAGTTTTCTTTTAAACCAAATCAACAAAGTTATTAATTTTAAGGCATATGTACTCAAAATAAGTTAAAATTTATTATAGTCGTCAAATCTAGACTGCATAAATCGTGATATTCTTCGGTTTTGTTATATAAGATTTAATAATATTTCTTTTTCTATACAGAATGATGCAAGAATGAGTATAAATTAACTTTAAATATTTTGTTTTATATCTAGTGAAGCTTTCTGCACCTCCGTTATTTTTCGCTATATTCCTGCTATAATTTTTTGTATTTTCACTGCTATGGAGCCGCTAAGCACTTTAACTGTACAAATACATATATATACTTTGAAGTTTTAAAGAAAAATAAAACAAAATGAGATTAATATAACAAACTCCTTTTTACTAATGACCACTGAACATGATTTAGTCGAAACAATTAATTGTTCATATACGTACAAAATAAGATCTAATGCAAATTAATAAAATGATATATTTTCTTAAATTTCTTCTTTTTGCCATGCTTTAGTGCACCTGATCCAACAAATTTTCTTCCGAACACTAGTCACTTTTAGGTAACTAGTGAACTACATACACTGAAGTCTTTGACGAAAATTTGTTTAAATAATACAAAAAAATTCTAAATCAATCCTTACCTATATTCTGAACTAAACATTGAATCTTAAGTTAAGAGTAAAATAGAGTAACTAAGCAAGATTAGAACCAACTAAAAGTTGACATCCTTAAAATTAAACAACTAAACTAGGTCAGCACTAAACTATTTTTTGAATTACACAGAGAACCAAGCTTTTTTGTATTCTAGAGAAATACGTGCCTTCCAAACATATATTCGAGTACTTGTTATAGATTTGTCAACTTTGAGGTTCGAAATTGAAACGCTTAGTGGTTTTATAGCGATAGAGGTGCAAAAAATTATAATGGAGATAAATTGGGGATATAACAAAAAACAACGGAGGTAAAACAAGCTTCAATATATATAAATTTAAGGTTAACTTATTCTTATTTTCACATCATTTGTGCAAGAAAAAGAAATATTATTTAATCTTATATAATAAAGCCAAAGAATATTATGATTTATATAGCCCACATTTGATGACTACAACGGATTTCTATCTTATATTGAGCACATATGCCTTAAAATTAAACTGTTGCCCAAATTTTGTTGATATAATTTAAAAGATAACTAGTCTTATCAACCTTTTGATATTAATATTGCTAAAGCGGATGCAAAAAGACACTGGTTTAGCGGATATAGCGAAAAATAGCGGGGCTTAAAGCGAATCTACTATTTAATGGTACTATATTGAAAAACTGTAGAGGTAGAAGAGCGCTATGCACTACAGCGGAGATTTAGTAGGGGCTTTTATGGGGGCTTTAACTATAGAGATTTAGACAATTAATCAACTGCACTAACTCTGTTGGCTAAATCAACATTAAATTGAACATGCACATTCAAATTTCCAATTTTAAGCATAGATTATATTTAAAATAAACTCTCAATTCAGATTCAACAATCAGGATGAAGATTGAACATTCCAATTTTAAGATTCAATAATTACATAATCACAAAGTAGAACATTGCAAACTTTAAGATTGAAACCCAAATTTAAGAGACTAAATCAAACATAGAAAGAATGTATATATAAGTAAGATATGATCGATTCATGGATCGATATTCCTACCGAATAAGGTATCGGCTTCTCAAGTGATGACCAAGATCAAATTCGATCTAAATTTTGATTGTGATGTGAACTTCGCTTCATCTTCAAGTGTAAAAAAAAAGTAAGAAAACTTATTGCAGAAAATGTGAAGAAAAAAAATGCAATGAATATGAAAAGAAACTACAACATTAAAAGCCTCACTAAATGTGATCTAGTGTGCAAATCCCAAGTGGGCTTTGGAAATTTATAAACAACGGAACAAGAACTTGGAAAGAAATAATTAGTAAGTATTATTAGAATGGTTGTAAAAATTTATATAAACCTAACACACAACCGTTCTCCTTCTTTTGGAAAAATATTTCTAGTCTATTCCACATATCTAAACTTGATCTTCAATTTAATACACTCTATAAACAAAATATCCTTTTGGAATGATCCTCGGGCTTCTTCGGTTGTCTTTGAAACACAATTTTTTATATCTTTACTCGGCTTCTGACAACAAGAACGATCTTATAACGGGTGTATTTGGACCACGTGATACATTTACTTGAACATCTCTTTTAATCAGAATTTAATCGAGAACATATTAAGACAATTCCAAAGACTAATTGAAATTATTGATAACATTAATATGGATGAATACCATGACCATTCGGTTTGGTGCTGGGTAAATCAGAAAAATATACTTTAAAAACCCATGTATAGGTTTTTAATCTTTTTTGAAAACTCAACCTTATGGTATTTTAAACCTATTTAGGAAATTGATGTTCCGCTTAAAGTTAAAATTCATATGTGGAGTATATTACACGATAAACTAAACATCATTACTAAGTGAAACACTATACTAATAAACATTCCCAACAATAACTTTTTCTACTTTTGCAACATAGCATCCGAAACCACCACATGTGTTCTTTGAATGCCACTTCACTTAGCATGTAGTATGAAATTTACTTGTAATTTTTGACCTGGACATTAATATTACTATGCCATCCTTACGAATAGTGGACTTATTTTAGATTTAACTACAACTATTCACTTAGGAAATTTTTAGATACAATTTTTTCTATTACGTGTTGAGCTATTTGGAATGAAAGAAACCAATGACTGTTCAATAACTCGTATAAAAATCCATGTGTTGTATTATACTTTATTGTTTGGAATATTTTACTTGGACAGGGGCCTATAGAAGTCACATAGATTGGAGATTCCATCCAGATTGGATTATGAGCAACACTCCAGCATTTGACGGCCTTTGCTTCTTTTAGAAAATCAGCCAAGAGATTAGTCAAGATTTGACTCTTTTCATACTTGCGTAGCTGTCTCTTTACCACAATCCTATTTTGGCACTCTTTCTTCCATTACTCTAGCAACCTGAGTCTTTCAACGGAGCATTTCGTTACTTCTTCCTCATGTTTCGGTCCACTGTCAGCAGTGAGCTCTTCATCCTATGCTCATTATTGTTTCCGCTCAGATACTTTATCGTTGCAGTTTGTTTTCCTGGTATGTTCTAGCCTGTTGCATAGTCATTACTTTTAATTTTGTACCTAATCGACCATCTAGGATATAGTCTCATTTTTTTTCACTTTTTTGTTCATGGGTTTTAGATATCCATTTTAATATAATAATAATGAGTGCTCTCCTCAAGTCAATCCGAAGACCATTTTTAATAAAAAAAAGGGAAAAATTGGAAAGAAATATCAGAAAAAGCGCAAAGTCAAACAATTTAATACAAAAAAAATGTACAAATGAGGATAATTCCCACCCAATTTCGTAAGGAAATGTGAAAAGTTACCTAGAACCTATCAAGGATTGCATCAACTTTTAAAGTACAATGCATATTATTTTGATAAATACGTTTATGCATTGTATTTTATGTATTTAAATAGAAAAATTAAACTGAAACTACTCAATTTTTTAATTGACCAGAATTTTGAAAATCATAAATAAACAAAACAAAAACCAAAATCTTGAGCTTTTGGTTGAAAATCAAAATTTATATTAAAAAAGAAGGAAAAAAGTTGCAAAGATACCCACTGAAGAGCATGGTAACCTTAGGTTGAGATGTAGCTAACATGGATCGAAATATCTACATCGTTGATTAAAAACTGCACGCACAACCAACTCCACGCAGGAGGAATTTGTATTCGTATATGTGGTAGTCTCAATATCGTCATTTTTTATTCCTCGAATTCCTTCGGTTTCTTTTTCACTTCTCCTTTTTAGCATCAAAGGATATCGCAATAAACTGATTTTCTTATTTGTATATCATTCTTATTACATCGGTGAATTGTACAAATTTCTATCTTTTAAAATTTTCCAACACTTACCAATTCAACGGTTTAAGTCAATGGTTAAAATGAAAATTTTCATTCATTCACATTCAATTGAAATTCCAAAGGGACGAAGGTTCCGAAATGATATAGACTATTGTGAAGACTATATCTTTATTAATAGTTGGCTTGGAAGCGCAATCTTTTGGTCCGATCGTAAACTTTCCAAAATACCTCTATATATAGCTTTTAGAATATTTAATTTTTATTTCATATGATCTTCCCAATAAATTAGGAGATAAAATCTCTCTACAATTACTTTACACATATTCAAATGTAATTATGATTAGACTTCAGAGAACGAGTCATATATATATGGCTGCATTAAAATAGGTAATGCAAGATCTTTATAGAAAAATCATCCAACCGATAAATCTTTATTAATTTTTAAAATAAAAACACAACTTTTTGGTCCGACCATGAAATTTCAAAAATGTCCTCCCATGCAAACAAAAGGTCATGAATTCGAATCTCACTGTGAACAAATATTAACATTTATTTTAAAATGGAAATTTTAAACATAAACAATGTTACAAGTTCAAATCCTATTTCAACAAAAAAAATTACATTTTTCTTTTTGTTTTTCAGTTTGTTTTTATCAAACTACATAAAACTTTCAAATTTAATAAAGAACTTATATGCATGTACATTGCACGTGCCAAAATATATTACTAACAGACATACAGACATACACAAACATAATTGTTAGATATAATCTTTATTGATAATTGAAATAGAAGCGTAATCTTTTGATCTGACCGTTAAGTTTAAAAACTTACACATGATTTCAATGCAAAATGCGATTAAATATTTATGTTTTTTTAAATGTGTTAAAACATATGCAATTTATAGAAAAACAACTCACGCACGAAGCGCGTGCCGTAACGCTTATATCGTAAATCACATTTACTGAAAATTTGCAAACCAAACAATCAATGGAGAAACACGAGAAATGAATAACCTGCATCATTCAAAATAATCTGTCACAAATTGCAAATATACCAAGAACTAAAATTTCAACTGCCGTAGAAAAAAGATTCACATCACTTAGAGAACATCAACTGATTATTATGAGTAGGTCCTCATGCATTAGTGACTGTACAAAACAAAGAATTCCGTAAATAACGCATAAAAATAGTGCATAAGTCTTCTGAACATCACAATATGAACAAGTCAGATAAATATATGAAAAAAGAAAAAGAAAAAAAAAAGAGAAAGCAATATTTACTTCAATTATTAAAGCTTATTTTACACACCTTAAAAAGCTTTAACTGATCATGAAGTTTATATGCATATAAACAACAGGCACTAGCAAACAAACAAGATAAACTAATAAAAAATTCATATCATCCGTTGTGCCACACACAACTTCTAGAGAAGCAAGGCTCTAATAAGTACCAAGAAAATATGTGGTTTCTTGCAATGTACAAGCAAAGCATGAGTCGGTATAACTTGATTTCCCTGAACATGATTCACCCTCAACTATATTGCGTAATAAAATACTGCCTTAGACAAGTTTGCCATAACCTTCCACTATAACCCCCTTCTCCAAGGTGTCCTAAAACACCAAAACAACCTAAAACGCCAAAATGAATGTGTATATCATGTACACAGACAGGTGTAGAAGCAATCTCAGGTTTGCTTACTTTCTTCAATCGTAGTTTTTAGAGGATGATATGGCGAGTTACGTGCCCCATTTGAGAGATTCCTCAAAGGAAGTTGCCCAGTTCTTCCGTACGAGTTTTGCTGTTTTACACCATTTCTCTGTCTGCTGCTATTAGCATTGGCGGCTGATCTTTCTGCAAGCATAGACTGATACACTGTAGAGGAGGCTGCCATGTCTTTGAGGTTAAGTAGCTGTTTTAGAACCAAGACTACTTCGCTCATTAGTGGCCTGGCCTTAGAGTCTTTGTTGAGGCAATCGTGCGCTAGCTGTGCTGCCTTTTGGGCGCCTTTTAAAGAGAATTGGCCCTCGAGACGAGGGTCTATTATGCGGTAAAATCTTCGTCTTTCTCCAAGGTGAGGACGGGCCCACGCCACTAAGTTATGTTCGCCTTCCGGTCGGTTTTTGTCCATTGACCTTCGACCCGTTAGCATTTCTAGTAGGACTACTCCGAAGCTGTATACATCACTTTTTGACGTGAGATGGCCTTCACGAAGAAAAAGAATTTGATGTCAGATTTACAGTCTATTGTAGAAAATCTTATTTTATAACTACTTAAAAGTAGTTTTGAATGGTAACTTTTGATTAATTATGAGTGAACATTAATATGTACAAGTGTTTGGGTAAATATATTGACGCTCTAACTGATTTTAGTTGTAAATGTAGAAATAAGCCGTAAGCAAGCACTTTTGCTTATGACATATCAACATGTAAGCAACTCATTTTCCCTCCTTATAAGTTGTTGGGAAAAATGAGAATAGTAATAAAAAACTTACACGTTGTTTTAAGAGCTCGTTTGACGAAAACTAATTTTGAAACTAGTTTTTAAAAAAAAGTTTTGACTAACAAATTCTTGCTAGTTTTAAATTGCAGTAGAAGAGTTTGAATGTAATTCAACTTTTAAGTTACATAAACAAAATGATTTGGCAAAATTACTTTATGAAAATTGTTCATTGATTACAAAGTAACAAATTGTTTCACATTCTTACTTATGTCACTTCTGTAAGCTACTTATAATAAGAAGTTGCCAAACTAGAGGTCTCCGAAAGCAACTTTAAAGGGAAATGTAAAAAGTTAAATTTGGATGAGCAAAAAGTAGTGAATTTTACAAGTTTCTTCTGAATTAATTTGGATTTTTTTTTCCTTTTGAAAAGTAGTTTCAACCTTTTTTTTAAGCTTACACAAGTATTTTGGCCAATTGACTTTTCTAACTTTTTAAAAGCAAAAACAAATTTGCTTTTGATTGACAAAGGGGCCTTTAATACTTTTAAATTTTTGACAAAACTTCTACTACTACAAAATAAATTTGTGATATCCACATAGAGTGCTTTTGTGCACAGGCAAGCAAATTTTGTGAAATATCACAGAGCTCAATGGGTTTTACAATGCAAATTGCCTTTCTTCGATCTAGTTAACAGGAAGCAAGTAGTAACAAACCTGTCATTACATACTCTGGAGCTGCATAACCATAGGTTCCCATTACTCTTGTTGATACATGAGTTTTGTCTCCTTCAGGACCGTTTTTAGCAAGTCCAAAATCAGAGAGTTTTGCATTATACTCCTGTATATACAAATCATTTTTAGAAAAAGGAAAAAAGAATTGCTGCTAAATTTAGTGCTTACCACATCAAGCAGAATATTGGATGTTTTAAAATCTCGATATATAATTGGCCTTTCTGCTTCTTCATGTAAAAAAGCAAGACCTTTGGCCGCACCATATGCAATTTTCATCCTTGCAGCCCATGGAAGTGGTAAGGATCCTACATACTCAACATAATTATATAAAAAAGTAAAACAGACAGCTAAGCAGAAAATTATAACTTGGTATGGGCCTAATTCAAAATAAAAGAGTAGGACAAATTTCAGAGCAAACACTGATGTGAGCTTGAGATAAATGGATAGAAATATGTAAATTTTGGGGACGATCAAATTTGGTCAAAGATACCCATAAATATGTGAGAAATACGTAAATTTAGAGACAATCAAATTTTGACAAAGATGGGTGCATATGGGATAGGCATTGTTAGGGTCCAAGCTTTGATGCCACTGATAGGGGTAGTTGCAGTCCTGAAAGGCTGAAACACATATATACAACGGAAATTATGATAAAACTATGGAAAATAAATAAACACGAGGATTTTATGTGAAGAACACTTCAATGGATGGAAGCAGAAAATCTTAGACAAACAGAAGAGTCATGAATTTTTTTTTTGTGGTGAAATTGGGTGCTTAGATAGTATTGCGTAGTGGTACTACAAGCCTTAGGTAGTATATGGCATACCACAAGTCAACATATGTCAAGTGGCTCAAATCATGTGCTACGCAGGATTGAACCTACAACATCATGGATCAAAGCCAAAGCGCTTTACCACTGAGGCGGCAGTGCTGGACAGGAGAACCCAATTGATGATACTCTTTTTTATGATAGGAGAAACAACATCACTCACACTAATACAGTGAGCTAACATTATTGTTCAAGCATTTTTTTTGGAATGGGATGAACATTCGACTTGGAATTTTTGTCTTTTAAATATGTAAACTGATACGCATACTTATAATACAACTCGATGCTTATGTGAGCTCCAAAAAAAAAAGAAAAAAAAAACACTGATTCCAACAATAGTCTTCAGGTCAAACTTATTACAGAAAGACATGATTTTCAGCAGCCTAAAAAGTAAAGCTTGCACACGTTCAAAGTAGGAAAGTAAATTTATGGGGAAATAACATACACGTGCACTTCAAAATGTGCATGTTTAAATTTTAAAAGTGCACAAATTTGTACTTGCGCACTTCTAGTTTTGCACACGTTTAAATTTTAAAAGCGCGCAAACTTGTGCTTGCACACTTCTAGTAAAACTAGACCTATTTCTACAACACGTTTTGAATGAAGCCTGATGTTGCATTTGGTTTATTCTAGGCTCGTATATGAAATCTGTCCTAACTTCTATATCCAATCAGTTTAAACCACTTTATCATAAGTATACTTGGATGTAAAGAAAACTCAAGTCTCAAGCGACTTACACCCAACATTAAAATGGTATCATAGCAAAGTTTATAATAGATTTTTCTACGACATTTAAATTTGAGTTAGTAGTTAAGAAACGTAACAACAAATTTTGGGAAAACAATTAAGACAGAAATTTAATGAGAATAATTTCTTCTTATGAAAAAATGAAGATGACAATTTTAACAAAACGAGGTGTCTTAAGGCAATCAAAGAATAACCAATAGAGATTATTGATGAAACAAAATGAATAACAATATTATCGCCAACTCAATCATAGGTAAGGTTGATGGTGTTTGGTTGAGAGCATTAAGGAGATCTGAGACACTTCCAATGTTGTAAGAACCAAGTCATCTGATAACAATTTTAAAAAAGAAAAGACTTTACACACTTTCTATGACCCAAGTTCACTTCTATGAAAAAGCACATCAATTTGATTAACTATTTTCAAACCTCTTTATAGTTTATACTGAGTACAAAATAGATGTGAATGAACATGTTGAACTTTTACTCCAAAGACTATCAAATCCATATGATTAATTCATTATCAATTGACCAATAATACTAATATTTCACCCAAAAGAAACTTTAAGATATTGCAGCTGCTATATTAGAAGAGGAACATAAGCGCAAAAACATACATGTCAGAAATTTTGCAACATGCAATATTGTTATTGGCGATGAGAAGAGGACCAAACGAGGGAGAAATTCAGTAAGGGACAATATTGTGGTAGACCCAAATTAGAAGTAAGATGAATGCTAAATACTTAAATGTCACAGTTGAGCAGGAGAAAACATTAAAAAAAAGAAAGAAAAAGTGTGTTGAGACATTAAAAATATTACAAAGAAAAGTGCGATAAATCAGCAAAATAACGTTGCCAGTATCTCAAACGACGATGAAATATTTCACATTTTGATGATGTATGACTTGTTGGCTTAAAAACTAAGATTTAACCATTTAAAATAGAGGATTGGAAACAGTAACAATTGATCTAGTGATTAATTTGGCCGTTGGGAAAAGAAAATGTCATATAAAAAAACGAAAAAAAAGAAAAGAAAAGAAAAAGAAAAATAAACAAGATTTCAATCGAGATTTCAGATTGAGATTTCGAACGTGATCTCGACCGAGATTTCCGTATCTTGAACATGATAGTATCTTGACCATATCATGGTCAAGATTTCAAATGACATTCCACTGAAATTCATTTCGATTTGTGCAAGATAAAATTGAGATCTCAACCAAAATTAGAAGATACTAATATTTAAAACAGTGCAGTAGAGCACACGGTATAAGAACAGATCGATTCTGCAGTGTTAAAAGTTCAATGATCGGCTCGTGAGAGGAAAGGACCAACTTGACACTCCAAGTATACTATGGGGGGCAACATCTCATATTATTTGTTAGCAGAGGATGGACAGTCATCGATTTATCATAAGGCTATCAGTAATCAAGAGATTACCATATGGACACTGACAATGCAAAGAAAAATAGAGCATTTCATAAGAATGAAACTTGAGAACTTGTTCAACTTGCAGACGAAAGAAAACCCATATGTAACAAATGACATCATAAGATCAATAGAGAACAAAGTGGACCAACATAGGAAAAAGTTTTTGATGAAACTATATGCTTAGGAAGAACATGTTGGCGTCATTGGAATACTTTCTATTGTTGTTTGACTAATAATGATTCTAGCGGTTCTAACGATTAGCGTTGCATTTGACTTATACTTAGAGCAGTGGTCGATTCTCGTGTGAATGAATGGGTTGTCAATTCTCTTTTTAAGAGAGACATATTATCAGTTGTGTTATCCATATTTTAGAGAAAGTTACTGCAATACTTGTGTAACAAAACATAAGTCTTAAGTGACGCCATCATTCTCCCTCTCAAATTTACTTTTGTTGTACCGTATTCTATTTTTTTCTCCTACTATTGCATTTTTAAAGGCGTTAATATGGAAGCCACTTAAGATTTATGTATTTTCTGGCCATCTAATTATACTTCTACTAGACCTATTTGACATAAATTGATGCATTTGATACATGAAATCTGCATGACGAAATGCCTTAGTCATATTTGACATAAAATTGATGCATTTGATATTCGAAGTCTACAAGTTAGAATATAAATATGCATCACTTTACACATTTGAAAAACAAATTTCCAGTTCAGGTGTTAAGTCCATCTCACTGTATAAATAGAAGAAAAATATATAAAAATATATGCTTGAACAAGTATCACTAAACCGTTCTCATGTGAATGAATGTGTTGTAATTTCTCTCTTTTTAAGTGAGATATATTATTGATTGTGCTATCCATATTTTAGAGAAAGGTTAGTATAGTGTAACAAAACATAAGTCTTATGTGACTTCATACTACCAACATCAACCATTACGCATTTATGGCACGATACAAAAATGGAAATTTTCTTATGCGCTGAACATTTGAGGTACATATCATACTTAGTACATAGAATCTTATATAGTTTTCTCAAATCTACTGGATCACAATCCACTATTTATGGGAGGCATTTATGCAGAACATATAAATAAACTGATATGTTAATATAATTGATGACAACTCTATCCACGTGGCAATGGAAAAGAGGGCAACTATGTATAAAACTGTTCCTAGTTTCAAATCAGTAACATATCACATTCAACTAAATACAGATATTATATGTAATTTAACCACCATCACCATATTAACCAAGCCTATATGAACTTTTGTTTTTTGAAAGGTTCTGCTTCAATGATGGGGAAGTAGCTTCCAGTGTAGATGGTCTTCTTTTTTATCATTTTAACCAAGTAAAGAGTTTCCTATGGACCTCATGTCAATCTGGCAGTCGTAGATCCTGCCAAAATCAATATTGCGTGGATTTTCTACATTATCAACTAAGCAGAGGGTCTTCCATATGTTTTTATCTTAAAGGATTCTGTTTATATACTGAACCTAGAATTTGTCGGGCACAATGAACACGGCTTCCTAGGACACATGAATATTACTCATGCATCCTCTCATTAAACAGACAGATTCTTATTCAAAGACATTATGTTTGCAATCAAATGATGCTTATCAACAAAGTACGTACATTCACCGTGTTAAACACATATTTTGGACTAGGAACAAGATCTAATGCCATTTGTAACATACTGTACTTGCATAATACAAGCACTACGTCTAATTTAATAGCACCATATTTTTGTACTATATTGTAAATTTAGCACTAGAATTGGCTTTCACACAGTCACAAAATCTTCACCTCAAAGAACATCAATGCCTAAAAACTCTTCACCTGATTATACCGAAGGTGATGTAAGCTGGCTGCAGGTTAAACAATAAAATTATACCTTCATTTTAACCATCTCCACCACAATGGATAAAGACAAGACTAGGGCTGTCAATGGGTACCCGAAAAATCTGGTATCCGTCCGAATCCGTATCCGAAAATATGACAAATATCCGTTATCCGAAAAGCGGATATTCGATAAACTTTTCGGATACGGATATGATTATTGTGGTATCCGTATCCGAAAAATATCTGTCCGATTAACTGATGCATATATATACATATATTTATATTTATATTTAATTAAAATTACATTTAATTAATATATGATTTTCCAACTATTTTCTAACCATTGGATGTTACTACGATATGGTTTTTTGCTCATTTTTAGTGAAAATGGACAGTTTTAGGGTTTAATTTTCGAATATTTTTGAATACACATACAGATATTGGTATAAAACAATGTTTTATCATCACATTTTTTTATTCCTTAGTTTTTTTATAAACATTAGTACAAAAACTGTTTTATGTTGATCCAAACTTTTTATACTTTTAAATTTATTGATTATGGACGGAGTGGATAAATATCTGATATCCGTCCGTACTCGAAAATTAAACGGATACGGATACCCGATATTCGAAAATTAAGCGGATACGGATATCTGATATCCGAAAATGATTTCGAATACGGATACGGATATGGCACTATCTGTATCCGAAAGTATCCGTTGACAGCCCTGGACAAGACGGAGAATGCAATTCATATGTAAAACACAAATTTCTTTATCCTAAGTTCGTGGGCTATACGTAGATATTTTGTTTTTCTTACACAACGCTCATGGTCATCATAGGTGGTTATCCCCGCGTCTTAATTACAAGCAAGGCTGTAAAAATCATCAATTGGACATTAGGTAGAAAGTTGGAATTAGAGATTAATCATCTAGCAGAGATTAATCGAAGATTATTTGGAGCTAGGCGTTTTTCATAAACTCGTGTATATTTTAGTTAAATTTTATACATTACACAAAATGAAATAAAATAAAAACTTTACTGTTGTATAAGCTATACCCAGATGTAATAGATAAATTTTAGTTTTCAATTTTGAAGGCAAAGGCGAAGACAATGTTCTATTTTCAATTGAAAATTTCATCTATAACTGTGAAGCATTAAGTATTGGAAATGACTTTAAAGCTCTAATCTATGTATACTCAACTATAACCGATCAATTTTTTTTCCTTTAGCTTTGTTACCTACACAATTTTGCAATTTCAGCCATCAAACCCTCATGTCCCCACATGATAATCATCTCGCTCCTCACTATACCCTCAATACATGCATCCTACCCTCATCTAACCAAATAATCTCCTTCGTAGATTCATATATGGAAATTAGTCATACATTGTCTCTTATTTCTAATGAACTAACTATCACTATTATGAATATGCACTATCTTTTGTATTCAGAAAACAGTAAGCTGAAGTTGCATATGAACGACTTAGCTTAGGAAATGGGCAATAATAATTGAGCATATTTGAATACAAGGAGATATTTGGTTTAGTATTAATCAGTTCAAATTGACACTTCCTAGGTTTGAATGTGCTTGGGAGTAGCCAAGGAGTGAAGACGACCTAAAACTAGCATGTAGATACTTTGACGAAGCATTAAATCTCATCTAGTGTCAAAGTAGCACCTAGATAGCCGCATAGATATTTAGGTGAGGCGGAACGGTAAGCCTTGCCTAACAAGTGGGGCCAAAATATAAAATCTTGGTTTTCAATCAACATCTCAACTAACATCTTGGTTCATATCTCGAGCTGAGATCTTAATATGTCGACTGAGTTGAGTACCAAACAAGCTAAAAGCTACGTTTGAAGTTTCGTCACACGCAAATGCTAAAAAGTGATCTCAAGGGAAAATTTTGGGCGAGATGAATTTTTCTTAAAAAACACATTAGGTAGAGCCTATGCAGATGCGAAGGAGGATTTTTACATCAACGGTTAGAAGCCAATGTTTCTAATAGCTAACAAAATGTTTATGATAAACACGGTTCTAGCTTCATTTTTGAAATAGAAAGCTAGAAACATAAAAGTAAAAATGGGAGGAAATATGAAATGTGAAACAGATTCAGTGTTTATAGTAAAAAGTAACATACTTCTGAAAAGATGATTCTCCAAGCTTCCACGAGTCATGAACTCATAAACAAGCAACCTCTGATCGTCTTCAATACAATACCCGATCAGCTTGACCAAATTTGGATGTCGAAAATCGCCAAGAAGATTGACTTCTGCCTGCAAAGAACGTAAGAGTTTATGATAAGTCATTTACTCACATTTCAGAATAAGCTACAAGGCAGTAAAGGCAAAATAGCCCTGACATAAGCTACGTACAAGCCACTCTTTATGCCCTTGGAGACCGTCATGGTTAAGAATTTTTACAGCGACAGTAAGTCCAGTGCCAGGTTTTACAGCTGCCGTTCCATTTTCCTCGATCCAGCCTTTGAATACACAGCCAAAACCTCCCTCTCCAAGAAGACTATCTGGTCTAAAGTTTCTTGTGGCAGCTTTTAGCTCTTGGAAAGTGAATTTACGTAATTCTGGAGAAATTTTCAGCTCTTCAGCAATTTTTGGAGTGGAAACATTACTTGCATTGCTAGTGCTTGTAGAACCTGAATTCACTGGAATGCCAGATTGATCTTTACTACAGTGAATAGCGGACTTGGGTTCTGCTGATTAACCCAAAAGTAAAGATTAAACAAGTGATATGGGAAATAAACAACTATGTGCTTCTGAACAGTGAAATGCATACAGCTTTTAATGCATATGAAGTTGTTTTAAAGTACGTTATTTGGGATATCATATACTGGTAAATTTACATATACTTGTTTACACGGATGTTTCGTCAATATCACATAAAAGGTGATCCAAGCTGTCAGCAAGAACAAGGAAGCTTTAACAACTGCTTTAGCCAAGAGGTTACTTTGTAAGTTAACACTTGAGAAAATAAACGCTTACTCAATCATATAAAAATTGACGGTACCCTTAAAACATCACAAAGCTGGCATAAATATACAAACAGTCGCACAAAATAAGGCGTAACATTTCGCTCTTTTAAGAAAGAGGTAAGAGAAAGTAATATCTACTACAAAAAAATTCAAAACGTTTTCCATTAGGAAGAGGGGTTTGTGTTTGTTGGGGGGGGGGGGGGGGGGCAAGGGAATTTGTGGGTGTGACGTCACTGCAAACGACAATCGGGTTGCAGGGGTCTAGGGGGTAACGTCCCATCCAAAACAGTATGCGTTGCAAAGGATGTGACTGTTACAAGCAATCATATTTTTTAATAGATTTAACTGTTTGAATACAAACAGACAGACCCATTCCTATTCGTCATCTGCTATATAAACTACTTCCATGACAAAAATGTCCACTTCACTCTTTTGAATCACGTCTACTCTCTTATTCTTTTTCCTCGCATTGTAAAAAACAAGTGTTATCTTGATTTGATTCAAGTAGTCACAAACTTAAATCAAACAACCTCATTGTATTCTGGAAGAGCTTTTTTGATTTGAATCCATTGTGACAAGAGGAAAGAAACATCTCTTATAAGACAACGACTGCAATCTTTCTTGAAGTTATGTATCAGAGATCATCACCAAAATCTGTTTGCTAACATATCACCACACAAATATTGCAGCATGAGCTGGGTGACACAATAAATAAACAAGGCAATCCTTTATACTATTAAGAGATACAGATGTTGCCATAATCCACCAATCTCTTCATTCAATATATCACAACTAAGAAGTGCTAACTTCAATCTTTTAATAAGTCTAAGAAGACCGATATTGATTAATGTAAGAGGATACTATTGCACTACATGACAAATTGTAAAATATGTTTTAGTAATGCAACTTCTAAGTACATAACATCCTTGTGCTTGCTTTTTTCACATATTTTCAAATGAACTCTAACTACACAATTTTAAATTGTCATCTACTTTGAGATGAGAAATGAGAATAAAGGAGGGAAGAATTATCCAATCAGTCGCGAGTTGATTAGGCAGCTGAAAATCATATTCGGTTGAGTTATTTGAGTTGACCCAAGCCCGAGCCTAGCATAAAGAGTGATGATTCCCTACTTTATACATGCCTTATATCTATTAAAGAGTGATAGTTTTTAACCAATTGAGTTTTTAGTAGCAATATGTAAACATGGAAACCTAACTTAATATTCCTTTTTTTATATTATATTTTGGTGATCTCGCCCATTTTTGTTTATTGCTAACCAGAGACAAAATAAAACTAATAATTATGAATGTTGAAAGATGCATTGTTTATATATGTCCTCATTGTCACAAGTGCCTAAGCGTTTAGATCATCTCAATCTATACTACGAGTGGGGTTTGATGCTCTGGTGGCATTGATGTCACCTTTAGTTAACCCCCAGAGGGTGGGTGATAAATGCATCGACTTACCTGACGATTAGAACATCGGATAAGTCGATGCATGTACTACCTCTTCAATCCAAGAGACGACAAAGAAGATGGCCACAAGAAGCTCAATTCTAAATCACAAAACCTTTAAATCCTTTTTCCCAATATGTAATTTCAAGCTAATGGCTTCATTGTGTAAGAATCCATGTAGCTATGGTTCTTCGAATCCACTTTTGGCTATCATCGGACTTAAAAAGCATGCAAGAAGGGAAGAACAAGCTACACTAGATTCGCGCATAGAGCCAACATTAAACAATCAAAATAGTCCATCATCAACTATCATATGGGTAAAACTCACATTTTAACCAGAGATTTGATGGTTCAAGTCATTATTATAATTTAATTTAGCATGTATTTTATGATTATGATTGTATTGAGTATAACTAGGGTTGTAACAACATAATGTGCCATGGTTCTTTTGTCATGGTTATTCATATTTACAATCAAAATCACATAAGCTCTTAATAATATGGGTTTTATCATTTTTAAAGTCAAAAAGTCGATCAAAGATGCCCAACAACTTTGTTTAGTCCTAGCGGAGTGTTGATGGAAGACAACATTTCATTTCAATTTGGCAAGCTAGCTTGCAACCATTGAATTTTTTATGCTGATTAGAATAATTGTCGGTTGTCATCCTTTTTTCAATGTTCAAATTATTGGAATAATCCAGACAAGGTAAATTTTCCATTTTAAATTTTCTACCACATTAAATAACTCACAACTATGATTTTATAGACATTGAGGTTTAAATTCGTATTGCAAAGCTTCCTCCATCCTAAGCATCATTTGATAATAGTACGAGCATTAACTTATGCATTAAGGTGTCCAGACTAAAACATGTTATGTAAATGTTACTTGATTGGAAGCTTGAGCATTGTTGATGATTAGATACAAAATGTTTTCCTTGTATGATCCATGATACTGCATCCTAATGGTCACAACTCACAACTCACAAGTTCTCATTTTCAGCCTCTAATACTTGATATGCAATAAGAGTTAACATTGATTTGTCAAGTCTGGCATTCCTATTCATGATGGCCCTTCTCAACCAAGAGAAATACTCCTGAACGGTCAATGAAAAATGTTATTTCCCCTCTGTATCGATGGTGATAGATATTGATTCCACGTGGACAACTTATGTATATAAAATTCAACAGATGTTCATACTTCCCATGGATTGGGTTAGACTGAATCGATAAATTAGCACGACTCATTATGTGAGTTGTAAAGGACGTTGGAACTTTTTCGTATATGGGTGAAAAAAGTATGTGTTGTGTGTGTAGTGATATGAATATGTGTTGTATATATGTGTGTGTGTGTGTGTGTGTGTGTGTGTGTGTGTGTGTATGAGTGTGGTGTGTGTTGAAATATAAGTGTTGCTTTGCAATGGCTTCAACCGATGTTTATAGCATCGTAAAAGTCACCGTTGCCAACTTGCAATCTAAGGAACGACCTTTAGATGGTTGCAATCCCTAGCTACTTAAATGTAACAGCGCCCTAAGAAATGCAATAATAATCTAAGAACATATTTTAGAGTAATATGACATGATCATTGATCAAGGCTCCAGTCAACTTACATACTACAATTGACAAATATGGATATTGTAAAATAACTTAACTGATCGATCCAAAAAGTAATTCAACCTACTACAGCACAAAAATTCGTTCAAATTTAGGCCAAAAGTATCGATATCAGAATAAAATAAAAATCAAACTTTATACCGCTCTCAATGTTGACGCCACTAACAGAATGATCGACCTTCGACTTAGTACAGCATCCAAGAAACTTGAACTTTTTCCAAAAGCGCCGGAACCCGTTACGTCTCTTCTTTTTCTTCATTTTCTTCATCAAGATATCAACTTCAATTGAACCAGATCCGAAACTCATGATTTCCTACAAGTTTCGTACAGAAGTTCAGAGGGGGGGAGAGAAGATGAAGAAAAATACGGGCAGCTCTGCTACAAGGGGAGACGTGAAAAAAGGAGGTTCGGGCAGAATGGGCAGCAGGAGGAGTTGGAGGCTTTGGTAAAAGGAGAAGGAACGGCTTGACTTGGCTGGTTTGATTTAAGCAAATATTCCTTGATTTAATTTCTGTTCATGGTATCTTTTAAAAAAAAAAAGGTATGCCACCTCCATGTCCCTGCCTATAAGAGCCATCCATGTCAAAAAAAAAAAAAAAAAAAACTTATATACCACATTAATGGCCACCAAGCGGTCAACCTATTACTTCCAATTTTAAAATGCAATAATCTTCTATAGAAAAATCGATATAAAATTTGTTTTTACGTTAAATCACAAATTTAATATATTTTACAATGTTATCCGTGATAACCAAAAATAAAATTTTGAAATCATAATTTTTGGCTATTATTTTTAATTGTACTAAAACAATACAGAATAGTTTAACTGCATTTATATAATTATATTTTAATCTCTATATATTACATAAGAAAAATGAGTTCCAAATGCATATTTAATTATATAATTTTGGACTATCTCACAAATGCAGTGATAACCATATCACATATGTAATTTTAATTGCATAAAAAGATGTGGTTATAACAACAAAAATGAGAT
Source organism: Allium cepa (assembly GCA_030765085.1). Taxonomy (NCBI): domain Eukaryota; kingdom Viridiplantae; phylum Streptophyta; class Magnoliopsida; order Asparagales; family Amaryllidaceae; genus Allium; species Allium cepa. The sequence goes on from CM060929.1 coordinate 979,616,340, forward strand.
GAAGTTAAAATGCTTTTTAATATACAGTAATAGATGCATGTCACAAATGCAGTAGTAGCTGCATCTCAAGAAGTAGTACTAGAGGCACGCATTATCCAAATCCGCTTTAAAATTAGAGACTAGAATGTTTATACTTGTAAAAAATATATATTATGATTTATTGACCTAAAGCGCCTTTACTATATTATATTATAAAAAACACAAAAAAGGAAATAATTTTGAAATTCAATTTTCAAAAAGCAAAAAGAATATGCAGAATGATTAAAAGTTACTTCAAAACACGTGTTTTGAGTTTTGCATTTTTTCTATTTACTTCAAAGGCATGAGAGGGGAAAAAGTAGGTGGAAATTCTAATCATTACAACAAAGAGGATGAGATTTTTTTTTTTTTGGGGAGGGGGGGGGGGGCTTTATGGTATTATCCAAAAAACGGAAAAGAAGAAAAAGTTGTTTTATGTTTTATATGTTAAAACCATTTATCTAGATTATTTTCCACCCCTTCCCATCTCACATGTATTTTTACGTACATTGTTGAAAACGAAAAACACAAAACTCATTTTCCAATCAAATAGTCTTTAAGGCTTTATAGAAATTTAAGCCTTTTAACGTTTCAAGTTTTGTGACGACCTGGAATTTTCGATCATTTAAAATAGGAATATTTAATTGATTTTAAGTATTCAATAGAGTAATACTAACTTGAATTCCAATATCACAATTTATTTGATAATTGAGTTATTAAATTAAATAATTTGAAATTGAGTAAAATGCTGAATTTGGAGTTTTAAGCCTATTGAAAATAATTTGAAGGCTTGAAAATTTTATATTGATAGTACTGAGAATAATAGAAGTTGTAAAATTGAAATTAATAGTGGTTTGTTCCGTTTTAAAATTTATACAGTTTAAATTGAATTTAAATATAGCCTTCCGAGGCACAGTCTCGGAATTTGACGAAACCAGTTTCATTGGATCCAGAATATTGTATTATTATCGGGTTTCAAATTCTGTATTGATCGAAGTTAGTGTGTGAGTGTACGATATATAAACGCGCTGGAAATTTAATTGATAATAATCTAATGAAATTTAATTTAATTGGTCAAGTTTCTTGTATACGCCATCTCATATTTGTTTTAACACGCTACCCTTATCTTCCATCGCACACTTCTCGTTCCTTCTTCTGAAAGCAAAGCCGAGCTTCCAATTTAAGCCTCGCTCTTTTTTTTTTCTTTGGAATTCGAGCAAATAACAGGAAAAAAAATAGATAAATAGGGTGATGGCCTCGTTCCTCTTCACTACTAAACATGGCGATAAAAATAATTTTCGTTCGAATTAAAAAAAAAGGGGTCGAACCCCTTTTCGTTCAAATCAATTTTTGCATCGAAATCTTTAAGGAGGTGGCACTCGCGATTTCGCTCTGGGTTTGGAGGCGAGGGTTTCGACGAGCGGCAACACGGGGGAACCCGCGTCGTTCAGATGGAAATCGCGATTTCGATCGCGTGGGTCGCGGCAGTAGGGTAGCGGTGATGCTTAGCCAATGGTATGGTGGAGAAACCCTTTCGCGTGTAATTGGATCTGGGGGTTTTGGGTCGGGTTTCGGTCGCGACGTTTGGGCAAGCATTTCGTGGCAACGAATTTATCAGAGAGGTATTTTGTTTTAATCTTGTTAATAAAATGTTTGTACATTTTTTTTGATTTTTTTTTTAAAAAAAATATACATATATATCCTTAAAAGAAGAAATATATATAGACAGAGTATATATATTGATCTATACAGTAAAATAAATATATATATATATATATATATATATATATATATATATATAAGAAGGAAGTATATATATATGGATAGACAAAAAATTTATGCAGTAAATATATATATATATAGGTGCAGTTTTCCATTTTAATCTGTATACACGACTATTTTAATTTAATCTTATAGGTAAGCTAGAGAAAATCGGATACAGATAAGGTTTTGGGAATATATATGTATATGAATTTTAAAATGTTGAGCAGTATGTAAAATTAGATTTTTGAAACTATATAAATTAATTTTATAACTGTATGAGTTTCAAAGGTAAAGAAAATAAATAAACATAGATGGCTAGCTTAGATTAAATTGTTGGTCAACTAAATTTATTAAATAGAAAATTTTCATAGTTTCCTCTCAGATGATAATAAACCATATAATATTTTATTTAAGGTCAAAAAGCGAGAAAACCAAGGGAATATTGAAGTGAATGGCAAATGCAAAAGCAAAGGTGAGTTAATCTCACTAAGTAAATTTAAATTTAAATTTAAATGGTTAAATTTAAATAATTATTTGAATGGTTGAATTGATGATGTAATATAGTATGATATTTTGGAATTGGTATACTATATTATGCTAACGTTGTGGATGCAGGGAAAAACAGGTTGGAGGGATCCAACTGGATCCCTCAATATTTATTTAAATTATTTAATACCCTCTGTTGTAATTTATTTGATATCCTATGATGATCTTTATTGGAATATTGAATGTTATGGTTCGATTGGATATAACTGGGTATGATGAATTACCAAATATATACAAATTGGATTTTGGTAAGATAATAAAAGAAGTGAAATTGTAAGTAAAATAATTATAGAAATTTGAATAAATTTTTAAATGAATTGGGAAGAAATAAAGTGACTTTAAAAATCATAATAAATAAGTCTTGAGTATAGAAAGGAAATTTGAACAAACAGAAAGTTAATGAATTTTAATCTTCAGTGATATTAATTAAAAGAATAAAACATTTATTTATTTAAGATTTAAATTATTGAAAGGAATAAAAAGAAGTTGGGAAAACTGAAATCTGTATATTTCTGTTAAAAAGTTCTAAAAACAAAACGGGAAACAATAACATTAATAATAAGTCCATAACTAATGAATTTTGAAATGAATTGAGAAATAAAAGAAACTTATTTCAAATAAAATAAATTGAAAATCAATTTGGGGAAATTGATTTAAGCAATTGAGATTGGAATTTTCCCTGGATGGCCAAGTATATGTTTTAAAAGTAAATTTTTAAATATAAATTAAGTGTTTAAAAGTTGTTTTTAAAGAAAGCAAGTTTTGTAAAATTTATTATTTCTAGTATTTAAAGTCTAAAGTAAGTATTTCCTCTTAATCTATTTTAGTAAATTATTAAGAAGTAACTTAGTATTTTGTTTTTGAAAGTAGAAATCTAGTTTTATATTTTATTAAGTAACTTTATTTTCAAATATTTATATAGTATGTATTTTTAGTAAATTATTAAAGTAGTTTTAACTTAAATGTTTAAAAGTAAATTCCAAAGTAAGTATTTTTGTTTAATCTATTATCGTAATAATTATTTAAAGAATGATTTGGTATTTCGTTTAAAGTATTATTATAAATTAAGTATTAAAGTAAATTTTCCTAAATTAAATGTTAAATATATTTTACAATAAAGTGTTTTTAAATTATTTTAAAAATCTAAAGTTTTGAGCTTGATGATTCCAGTGGAAATGGAAATACTCGGAATTTATTCTGAGAAAAGGAAGATAGTTTGAAACTGTTTTCAAAAGGATTTGAAAGTGAGAATATATCTTGTAAAGATATTTTGAGATAAATAAATAATTTGGGGATTATTTATTGGATGATGGCTGTTTGTGAATATTAATCGGTAGTTAAATAACCGACCATTAATATTGGACAAAAATACGCTGATCGTTTCGAAGAGACCGGGATCGTGATTTATTTCTCGAAAACCACTTCGATCCGGTTTGTACGTTTCATGGAAAAACGTGTTCGGACGCGAAGATGGAGCAGTGAAGTGCAAGGGCTAGTCGCTACTAATCCTAAGGATATTTCCAAAATGGATGTAGTAGGAATAGTGCCTTCGGTTCCGTTCGAACCCGGGACGGACTTGTATGGATGAATGCTTGCGAAACATCGTCAGGTGGACGATGAGCATTCTAAGGGATATATTCTAAAAAGGTAACGCTTAACCTCAAGCCTCATCAAATGGGAATGATTGAAAATCAGGGGATATGCAGCTAGGCTTCGTGGGTAGCCCCCACTTGAGAGTAAGGTCATCCCTGTCTAGATGTCCCTTTTTATTTCGGCTTAGTGGGCGGTTGCTGATCCCAACCGCGGGGTGATCTTATTCTGAACTGTCCAGTAAGGGATGGGTTCGGTCTTTGTTGCAGGGGAGCGGGCGTACTACTCGGTACTGTGATCTAGGCCATGTACTATGACAGGTGGTACCCCAGTGCCTAGTCATTAGTTGTAAATCCATTCTCCCTACGAGCCTTGTACGAGTTTTGTTTGTATTACCCACTCTGTGGCTAGTAGCTGGAATTTAATGAATGTAACAATTTCGGCTATTTTATAAGTATTTGTATATAGACCCTATTATAATATCAGAGGATTTCTATAAAAATTGTTTTAGCTATCGTAAGGTAAAAACCCGACATGTTTATTTGTGGCGTGGTCTTACGAGATGCTTTTGTTTTCAAAGGATTTTTGAAACTTTAATAATCAATTGGGTGTGATTTTCTCACGCTGGTATTCCAGACTGACACGGGTGTTATTTAACTGTAATGCTCGGGTCAGACCGAGTATTATAGGATACAGGATATGATGTTGTGGAGCTCAGGAGACGAGTTGGATGACGATACGTATTTTCGTATTATATATATATATATATCCCGCTGTGTTGAGTTGCTGTGTATTCATTTGTATGTTGTTGTTGTTGAACTGTGATTGATGTAATATATAAACAGAGAAATTTGATTTGAGTAAAGATAATTTATTATCTATTATATTTCATTCCGCTGCGATGGTTAGATTCTGTTGTTGTTTTTCTATTTTCTTCTTCTACCTCTTCTTCTTTAACCCTAATGGTTCATATTTCTGTACAACTTGAGTTGATTTAGGTAGAATAGTGTTGACTCAAGGGGTATGGATTTGCGGGCTGTTACACTTGGTATCAAAACATTAGGATGGTGATAACCTTGGTTCTGGTGGGAATTACTCATTTAAATTAGAGTCCGTAGTACTCTAGAATGAGTTTGAGCGTATTAATAGATATAAGCGCGTATTTGTTAATGAGTATAAATTGTTTTATTATTGTGTTGATTGATTTATTGAGTGACATATGAACCTTCATCGGCATAGTCTGTACAACTGTATTGAAGGGGTTTCTAAACACTTGAATAGAACAATCGACACGGTATTGTTTTAAATGTGGGTAAATGAAATAATTTTACCAAAAAATATATTTTGATATAAAAAAAAGTTTTTGTAAACTATTTTAGCTAACATATGGTTGCTTGGATGTTAGAAATGATAATATTAAATTATTATTAGTGCTAAGTGAAAATTTAACTAGAAATTGAAATGTAACTAAAATTTAAGGAAATAAATTCATTATAAAATGAAATTTATAAATATGAATTATAAATGTAAATTATAAATTGAAATATAATCAGATGGAGAATTGTGTAAGCATAAACTATACAAATGCATTATAGTTAAAATTTGAAATAAAATAGAATTTGAAACTTTAAAACCCCGAAGATTTTGTAAGTGTTTCGAAGATAAATAGTAAAATTGTTGTTTTTGGGTTATTTCTGAAGGAAAATTGTTTCAACTAAATCTTGGGAAGGGATATAGCATTGAATTCACTTCAGTAGCTGGAAAATAACTTCGGTGATGACTGCAGCATCATCGATGTTCATTTTCGAGTTTCTAAGTGACAGACTGCTGCCAAATTAATTTGTGTAGGAAAACCTGTATGTTTTTGAAAAATTTGTTGGAAACAAAATCCAGGATTGGTTTGAAATTTTTGAGAAGTGTGATTTTGAGATGTTGAAGATTTCAAAATGATTTGAAACAAAAGTCGGGTATTTAAAAATCCTGATGAGACAGGTTGTAAGCTTATAAATTGAGATGATTTTTAAATCAGGAAGAGAATATAAGCTTTGAATGTTGGAATGTAAATTTAAAGAGAAAAGTTAAAAATGAAATTAACTTGGATGGGAAATAAAAATTTGACCGGATTGAAATTAATTGGATAGACTGAAAATAATATCCAGTGTATTCGAATTAATTTGAAGTCGAATTAAGTTAAATAAATCTGAGTTAAAATAAAATTGACTGGAATAAAATTCAGTTGAATTATTGAATGGAATTAAATTCTTACCTAGATAACTGGAAAATAAGTTGGATAAGAAATAAATTGGATAAGAATTAGATTGAAATAGATAAACCAGAATAACTTATAACGGAATTAAAATCCATGGAAATAAAATATACTTGGGTTATAAATAAGCATAGGCTTGAGTTTAAAAAAATAAAAAATAAAGGAAGAATATATTCAAGCCTATAATAAATGGGATTGTGTAAAATAATAAGTTGTGACTTATAAATTGAAAATGGAATACAAAGTCCAAAATAAATATTGTTTGATGTTTTGGATAATAAAACGAAGAAAATCCAAACTTGAATTATAAAATAAATTGAACTAAGAAAATTAAATGAAGTGATATTTGGAATTAAAAAACAAGTATTGAACTATAAATAGGAGAGAACTAATCTGATAATAAATTAGTTAATAAAATGTGTAAATGGGAATGTAATGTAGTTTAATAAAAGCTGAATTGATGAGTTAATATTGAAGTTTGGAAATAAAACTCAGGTTATAAATCAAATTCGACCTGGGTCGATAGTGAGGTAAATGAAATTGAATTGTGAGCTCATGGAATTGGGTTGTAAACTGAAAATGGATAACGGATTCAGAACTTGAGTTTTAAATCTTGAAGTGTTAACAAATTAAATGTAATTGAAATGTATCGAATAAAAATGTAAATGGATTAAAATAGTAATCGTTTGAATGTGCAAATAAAATCCAAATAAATTGAAATAAATTGGAGATGGCCATGTAATCAATTGAATGAGTTGAGTATGAAAGTTAAATTTTATAATAACTAATCAAAGGAAATTGCAGATTTAAAATGAGATTTAATTGAGGGAGAATTAAGTTGAATTGAAAAGCAAATTTACTTGTAAAATGAAAAGGAACTTATGTATAAAATTTGTATAAATTGAAGTAAATTGACTTAAGCTAAATAGATGGGGGAATTGAATTGAATTCAACTTAAACTAAGTTTAATAATATTGGATTGGTTTTAAATCAAGTGAAATAAATTTTAATCGAAATAGAATTTGGTGGGTTGTAAATAATATTTAAGGGAATGAAAATTCATAATGGTTATTGAGTGAAATAGCCTGGATTGTTGTCGAGCTAAATAAAATAGTTTGGAATAAACAAATATGGAATGAAATGTAAATGAGTGTATTGTGAATGGAATTTAAACAGAATGTGTCGAGATAGATCAAGTGGTTTTGAATGGAATCTGTTTGAATAATGAAACTAGTTTGGTTAATAAAATGAAATATAAGTAAATGGATTCAAATTTAAAATGCAAAAAAATGAGAATATATATGGATCGTGAATAAATTTAAAAATGGAATAGAATTAAGTATAAATTGAGTTTAAATCAATTTAAATTGGTTATAAAACATAAATACTTGTTTATTCACCTAAATCTTGTCAAATTTGCATAGAATAAATTATCATTGGATGTAAATGGAAGTAATTAAAATTCTATGAATTGATAGGAGTAAAATCAATTGAGTTTGAGAACAATTGAATTAGATATGAGTTCGTTATGCTTAAAAATAAATTGATGCAAGCTTGTGAGTTGTTAACCATTCGGATTAAGTGAAACGATATGTGATTGGTTATAAGAAAATAAAAATTAATGTTGGAATATTTAAATTTGCTTATAAAGAGTGTTTAATATGCATTGCTGTTAGAATTCATGTGTTTAATGTGTTTAACTATTGCAAATAAGTGAAATATTGTTAAACTTCATATATTTGGTACTTACATGTTTAAATTGAGTAAGTACATATACCGGGAAGTCGTTTGGCTGGATTTTGGGCACGCTATTTGCTTAATAGGTAAGCTGTTTGCTTAAAAATGTTAAATAAGGTACGCCTACGCAAAAAAATAGGAAATATGAACTGTTTTTGGTTTTTCCGACCGTGTGGGTCGACGTATATATATTTATATCTTTTGTCCAATTGCAAAAGCTCCTCCATACAAAGGAGACTCTGCCAAAATTTTGGGAGTTAGAATTTTTTTGAAAATTTTGGAAAATTTTGTTAACAATAAAACAATTTCAAATTGGAAATTGAAATAAATTAAGAAGTGGAACTAGTTAAAATAACGAAACGAATCAGTTAAAATGGAAGATAAAATCTAAATATTCAGAGTTGAAGATAAATTAAATTCATATAGAAATAGAAGAATCAATTGGAATAGAAATAGATATAAGCTAAAGGTGGTAAAGTAAAAATAAATAAAGAAGCATATAGAATGCTTATTCTAAACTCAAGTAAGGAATGGAGAATTCTTAATTGGAAATTGATATTGCAAATATATTCCAAGTTGATATTTGAATGAATAGATATTGACATTTTGGAAGAAAGTCGATAAAATGTTTATGAAAGTTGTGATTGGCTATTAGTGCTTAGCAGGATATGCAGGTATAATATAAAGGGAAAAGAGAACTGATTTTGATTTCAGAAGATAAATTTGAAATGCTCGACAAAAAGGTATGTATTTAAATTTGGTATGAAATTTGATTGGGTTTTTTATCGAGCCACTTGGCCTTTTGTTTTCTTTTGGAATGTGGGAGCCCGTAGAGGCCTTTTATAGTTGTACCGAGCTAGCCGCGCAAAGGAGACGCTGACAAAAAATTTCGAAAATTTAGAGAGTTAGAAATTTTTTGAGAAAATTTTGATAATTCAAAATTTGGTTTTGAATTATAATTTGATTGATTGTATAAACAGAGTCGTTTGGGAACTATGGAAAAGTTTGGGAAGTTAATAAGAATAATAATAGGTCTTTTATAAGAAGAAAGTTGGTAAGATGTTGAATTGTTAGAAACCGTTTGGTTTCAGGGAGACAGTAAACGGGTATTGGACCATTCTTCTTAACTAGTAATTTCGGGGACGAAATTCTTTTAAGAGGGGAGGAATGTGACGACCCGGAACTTTCGACCATTTAAAATACGAATATTTAATTGATTTTTAGTATTCAATAGAGTAATACTAACTTGAATTCCAATATCACAATTTATTTGATAATCGAGTTATTAAATTAAATAATTTGAAATTGAGTAAAATGCTGAATTTGGAGTTTTAAGCCTATTAAAAATAATTTGAAGGCTTGAAAAATTTATATTGATAGTACTGAGGATAATAGAAGTTGTAAAATTGAAATTAATAGTGGTTTGTTCCGTTTTAAAATTTATACTGTTTAAATTGAATTTAAATATAGCCTTCCGAGGCACAGTCTTGGAATTTAACGAAACCAGTTTCATTGGATCCGGAATATTATATTATTACCGGGTTTCAAATTTCGTATTGATCGGAGTTAGTGTGTAAGTGTACGACATATAAACGCGCTGAAAATTTAATTGATAATAATCTAATGAAATTTAATTTAATTGGTCAAGCTTCTTGTATACGCCATCTCATATTCGTTTTAACACGCTACCCTTATCTTCCATCGCACACTTCTCGTTCCTTCTTCTGAAAGCCAAGCCGAGCTTCCAATTTAAGCCTCGCTCTTTTTTTTCTCTGGAATTCGAGCAAATAACAGGAAAAAAAATAGATAAATAGGGCGATGGCCTCGTTCCTCTTCACAACTAAACATGGCGATAAAAATAATTTTCGTTCGAATTAAAAAAAAAGGGGGCCGAACCCCTTTTCGTTCAAATCAATTTTTGCATCGAAATCTTTAAGGAGGTGGAGCTCGCGATTTCGCTCTGGGTTTGGAGGCGAGGGTTTCGGCGAGCGGCAACACGGGGGAACCCACGTCGTTCGGATGGAAATCGCGATTTCGATCGCGTGGGTCGTGGCAGTAGGGTAGCGGCGATGCTTGGTCAATGGTACGGTGGAGAAACCCTTTCACGTGCAATTGGATCTGGGGGTTTTGGGTCGGGTTTCGGTCGCGACATTTGGGCAAGATTTTCGTGGTAGCGAATTTATCAGAGAGGTATTTTGTTTTAATCTTGTTAATAAAATGTTTGTACATTTTTTTTAATTTTTTTAAAAAAAAATATACATGTATATCCTTAAAAGAAGAAATATATATAGACAGAGTATATATATTGATCTATACAACAAAATAAAAATATATATATATATATATAAAAGAAGGAAGTGTATATATATATATATATATATATGGATAGACAGAAAATTTATGAAGTGTGTCTATATATATATATATATATCTATAGGTGCAGTTTTCCATTTTAATCTGTATACACGACTATTTTAATTTAATCTTATAGGTAAGCTAGAGAAAATCGGATACAGATAAGGTTTTGGGAATATATATGTATATGAATTTTAAAATGTTAAGTAGTATGTAAAATTGGATTTTTGAAACTATGTAAATTAATTTTATAACTGTACGAGTTTCAAAGGTAAAGAAAATAAATAAACATAGATGGCTAGCTTAGATTAAATTATTGGTCAACTAAATTTATTAAATAGAAAATTTTCATAGTTTCCTCTCAGATGATAATAAACCATATAATATTTTATTTAAGGTCAAACATCGATAAAACCAAGGGAATATTGAAGTGAATGGCAAATGCAAAAGCAAAGGTGAGTTAATCTCACTCAGTGAATTTAAATTTAAATCTAAATGGTTAAATTTAAATAATTGTTTGAATTGTTGAATTGATTAATGTAATATAGTATGATATTTTGGAATTGGTATATTATATTGTGCTAACGTTGTGGATGCAGGGAAAAACAGGTTGGAGGGATCCAACTGGATCCCTCAATATTTATTTAAATTATTTAATACCCTCTATTGTAATTTATTTGATATCCTATGATGATCTTTATTGGAATATTGAATGTTATGGTTCGATTGGATATAACTGGGTATGATGAATTACCAAATATATACAAATTGGATTTTGGTAAGATAATAAAAGAAGTGAAATTGTAAGTAAAATAATTATAGAAATTTGAATAAATTTTTAAATGAATTGGGAAGAAATAAAGTGACTTTAAAAATCCTAATAAATAAGTCTTGAGTATAGAAAGGAAATTTGAATAAACAGAAAGTTAATGAATTTTAATCTTCAGTGATATTAATTAAAAGAATAAAACATTTATTTATTTAAGATTTAAATTATTGAAAGGAATAAAAAGAAGTTGGGAAACTGAAATCCGTATATTTCTGTTAAAAAGTTCTAAAAACAAAACGGGAAACAATAACATTAATAATAAGTCCATAACTAATGAATTTTGAAATGAATTGAGAAATAAAAGAAACTTATTTCAAATAAAATAAATTGAAAATCAATTTGGGGAAATTGATTTAAGCAATTGAGATTGGAATTTTCCCTAGATGGCCAAGTATATGTTTTAAAAGTAAATTTTTAAATATAAATTAAGTGTTTAAAAGTTGTTTTTAAAGAAAGCAAGTTTTGTAAAATTTATTATTTCTAGTATTTAAAGTCTAAAGTAAGTATTTCCTCTCAATCTATTTTAGTAAATTATTAAGAAGTAACTTAGTATTTTGTTTTTGAAAGTAGAAATCTAGTTTTATATTTTATTAAGTAACTTTATTTTCAAATATTTATATAGTATGTATTTTTAGTAAATTATTAAAGTAGTTTTAACTTAAATGTTTAAAAGTAAATTCCAAAGTAAGTATTTTTGTTTAATCTATTATCGTAATAATTATTTAAAGAATGATTTGGTATTTCGTTTAAAGTATTATTATAAATTAAGTATTAAAGTAAATTTTCCTAAATTAAATGTTAAATATATTTTACAATAAAGTGTTTTTAAATTATTTTAAAAATCTAAAGTTTTGAGCTTGATGATTCCAGTGGAAATGGAAATACTCGGAATTTATTCTGAGAAAAGGAAGATAGTTTGAAACTGTTTTCAAAAGGATTTGAAAGTGAGAATATATCTTGTAAAGATATTTTGAGCTAAATAAATAATTTGGGGATTATATATTGGATGATGGCTGTTTGTGAATATTAATCGGTAGTTAAATAACCGACCATCAATATTGGACAAAAATACGCTGATCGTTTCGAAGAGACCGGGATCGAGATTTGTTTCTCGAAAATCACTTCGATCCGGTTTGTACGTTTCATGGAAAAACGTGTTCGGACGCGAAGATGGAGCAGTGAAGTGCAAGGGCTAGTCGCTACTAATCCTAAGGATATTTCCAAAATGGATGTAGTAGGAATAGTGCCTTCGGTTCCGTTCGAACCCGGGATGGACTTGTATGGATGAATGCTTGCGAAACATCGTCAGGTGGACGATGAGCATTCTAAGGGATATATTCTAAAAAGGTAACGCTTAACCTCAAGCCTCATCAAATGGGAATGATTGAAAATCAGGGGATATGCAGCTAGGCTTCGTGGGTAGCCCCCACTTGAGAGTAAGGTCATCCCTGTCTAGATGTCCCTTTTTATTTCGGCTTAGTGGGCGGTTGCTGATCCCAACCGCGGGGTGATCTTATTCGGAACTGTCCAGTAAGGGATGGGTTCGGTCTTTGTTGCAGGGGAGCGGGCGTACTACTCGGTACTGTGATCTAGGCCATGTACTATGACAGGTGGTACCCCAGTGCCTAGTCATTAGTTGTAAATCCATTCTCCCTACGAGCCTTGTACGAGTTTTGTTTGTATTACCCACTCTGTGGCTAGTAGCTGGAATTTAATGAATGTAACAATTTCGGCTATTTTATAAGTATTTGTATATAGACCCTATTATAATATCAGAGGATTTCTATAAAAATTGTTTTAGCTATCGTAAGGTAAAAACCCGACATGTTTATTTGTGGCGTGGTCTTACGAGATGCTTTTGTTTTCAAAGGATTTTTGAAACTTTAATAATCAATTGGGTGTGATTTTCTCACGCTGGTATTCCAGATTGACTCGGGTGTTATTTAACTGTAATGCTCGGGTCAGACCGAGTATTATAGGATACAGGATATGATGCTGTGGAGCTCAGGAGACGAGCTGGATGATGATACGTATTTTCGTATTATATATACATATATATCCCACTGCGTTGAGTTGCTATATATCCATTTGTATGTTGTTGTTGTTGAACTGTGATCGATGTACTCTGATGATGATGTAATATGTAAACAGAGAAATTTGATTTGAGTAAAGATCATTTATTATCTATTATATTTCATTCCGATGCGATGGTTAGATTCTGTTGTTGTTTTTCTATTTTCTTCTTCTACCTCTTCTTCTTTAACCCTAATGGTTCGTATTTCTGTACAACTTGAGTTGATTTATGTAGAATAGTGTTGACTCAAGGGGTACGGATTTGCGGGCTGTTACAAGTTTCAACATCAAAGTATTTTAAATAAAAATGTTTATGATTCTAAAATATGAAATCTTTCAGTACTTGACATGTTTGAAACCTTTCAAAACCAAAAAATAAAATATTTTTCATGAAAAACTTCTTTAAATGTTAAAAACATTAGTAAATATTTTATTTTAATTATTTTACAAAAGAAAAATAATTCTTTCTTTCTACTTACAAGCTTAATTTTTCCAATAAAGCCTCACTTTAACGAATACTTTTGTTGTATCCATTTTATAACAAACATGAATTCACTATTATACCATAAAATAGAACGATGCTTGGTTCATATATATCTACTTGCATTTCGATGCAATGTCTCTCTACAATCCTAAGACCACAAGAAAAATCGATCGATTATTGGGACTTAAGATGAGGTAGCTACTCTTATAAGTGTTATAGAGGGATCGCAATTTTGGTCTAGTCATCGTTTACTAACCCTCACACTATACATCCTATTTGATCGACTACTTCATGACTAAACTCTACTTGCATTTATGCTCACATTTCAATAACTCAACATTACATCTCCATAGTAGACATGCTCGATTGCATCTTTAATTCCCTACTACAATCGGAAATAATAACTAATGAATTGATTGGGTTGGGAATAACTTGTCCCATTAACTATCACTATTCAACATTCATTTTCGTGATCTAATCATTATGATCGTATTACCATGTTTATCGTCGCTTGAGACTATTCATTTTCCATAATTGCCTAATCACAGGCTCAACCCGCGAGCTACATTAATGTCAACGTATTGATTAAAACGATCTTGAAACAAAAAGAGGACTCAAAACTAGATAATATACCTTTAAACATTGGCATTATTCTTGTATTTACAGTCTCAAACTCTAAATAAAATAGCACATACTTCACATGAACGAGGAATAGTCAAACCATGTTAAACTTTCATCTTATTTACATTTTTTGTATTTATTTTGATTACTCTTTATCTTATACCAAATTATCCCATATATGCACACATCTTTGGTTTACACCATATTATCAAAGATCCACAAAACTGTTACTCAAAGGCTGACAAAAATCACAATCAATATTTTGATGTTAGAAGTAGGGTCACCTTATGGTTAATAACTTAGGTCTCTTGCCTCATCAGATCTGATGACTTGAATTGAACAACTAAAACATCTCACACCCAAGTATCATTAGACAATAATGATGGAAATCATGTCCAAACATCATCTGCACCAAAGTAGCAAGTCATGGAGCAACTGCTAAAAATAATCTAAGACTTTATAGTAATAGGTGGAACAGTAAAAGAATGGACAGATGAGATGTCCCACCTCCAAAAATAGGAGCAATGGTTCATGCTATATGTAACAACCTAATGTAAGTTAATAGTAGGGATTTAAACAATTAAATGGATTTTCAATAATTAAATGTGAACAATTTGGGGTTAAATTATAAATATTGGAAATTTGAGATGATATGGAAATATATAAATTTATTTGGGGATTTAGATGATGATGTATTTTATGAAGTTGGAACGTTAATGTAAAACTCTTGGTTGAGATTTGAGAAAAATAAATAAACTAATTGGTGATATTTAATTATATCGAAGGAATATTATCTGTTAATGTGATTACAAAATAAGTTCTTTTGGTTTCAAACATTTTTAAGGAAATGAATTTTTAATAAGAGTAATTTTGGGTATTTTTAGTTTAAACTGATAATTTTAAACTTTAAATGATTGCTTTTAAAATAAATTAAAATGGTTTATAAAGTTAACTATGGTAAATAAAAAGATATTTGCAATTTATTTTCATAAAGGACGAATTTTGTTTCATTTACATGGGAAGCTAGGAACTGATTTGTAAGTGGGACTAAAAGTATAATTAAGTGATAATTATTTTAAAATGAGGAAAAAAATTACCGAATATAGATTATATAAACATAAAATATCGGTTAAACAAAAGTAAAATGAGAATATGGTTTATATTGAGATTCGAGATTTATTTTAGTTGAGTGGGGAATTGATTTGTAAAAGAAAATAGAATATAAAAGGTGAAATAATAATTAAGTGAAGCCCACTTAACTCAAATCTAAGAAAAAGAGACACGATGTATTTCCTCTCTTTATTTCTAGTATACTCTCAAAACTCCATTCAACGCTTTCAAATATACACCTCGTTGATCATTTTATTCACCTTTTTCCATCTTCCGAAGAAAATGAAAATTCTAATTCTCTTCCCTAAAAATTCAAAATAAATCAAATTAAATTCTATAAATTATGACATTCGGGTTTATTCTTCCGAACATGATACTACACCAGTAGGAGCTTGCATGATCGAGTTTTGATCAATTTGTTGCTAAATTTGGTAATTGACTGTAAGGCAAGTAAGAGTAGTGGGAAGAAGCAAAGAAGTCCAAAGAAGGTTTGGTAGCTTGCTCTTTCAGGGAGTGTTATCACTCACAGATCTATATCCATATGATGAATGTTTGAATGTGTATACACTTCATTTGTGCTTGAAATTGCTTAGAATATCACTGAAAATAGAACCAATTCTTGTCATTTGCAAACCCCATTAAAGTATAATGTTAGATGCTTGTTCGTGCGTGTTTGGGATGCTTAAATAGCATGGAAATGGTGGGTTCAACATTGGGTGTGATTGGGCAAAAGAAGGGTAAGAAACAGAGATGAAAGGTCCATAGCTTGGAGCTACACTGCTCCAGACCGTCATCAACGGTCAACCTTAGGTGATGCCTCAAGCAGTTTTGCTCTACGTAATGAACATAAGTTTTAGTATTTTAAAAGAAATTCGAATAAAATAAAATAAACATATGATTTGAAGTAGAAAAGGTCATTTTTCCAAATATAAAATTATTTTATAGAAATTAATTTATTTTCATCAAATATTAATTAATTAAAAAAATTGTGAATTAAAATTAAGAAAAAAAAATTTTTGGGTTTTAAATCATCATTTAAAAATACTATTTACTTTAGAAAGTTATGGAATGATTTCTAATAAATCATATTTGGTTTTAAAAGATCTTTTCATGATTTCAGAATATAAGGAAGAGATTTTACCCTATGATTTAAAATAAACAGAAATTGATTTTGAGGTTCATGCATTCATCTAAAAATTTGGTTTAAAAAGAGTTTTGTATGATTATTTTAAATATGGAAAAGAATTTGAAAATGTATCATAAGGTTTATGATCCTTTTTTTATTTGAAATAAATGGGTAAATAATTTTTTTAACTTTTAAAGAAAAAAAGGATTTTGATACTTTTAATATATTTGTTATCGTCAAAATTAGCCATCAACACCCAATTATGTAAAAGTACTACTATCCAATCTAATCACAGAAATATGAAAAGAAATAAATAAAGAACAAAATTAAAACAGTTAGAAAGCAAGTAAAAAGAGACAAGATTTATAGTAGTTCGGCTAACTCCGACCTACATCCATTCCCAAATAATCCTTTTTATTATTATACTGATGTTTACAGTTACAATCCAAAATCAAGAACAAAATTGGAACAGTGTTACCTAAGTTGAAGACAAAGAGAAGCAGAAAGAAGAACCCTTCTCTGACGCCATGCCTGTTGTATTTATAGGGGAAAATGTGCACGGATCGAGCCGAAATTTTAACAGAAGGTTTGGGAGACCAAGACGAGGCCACCCAAAAATTACCAGACCCATTGGGGTCTACTATAGAGATCGGTACCAATCCATATTAGTGTGTCCAATTGGGCTGTGATCCCTATGAAGGGTTCCCCATGATGTTAGCTGCTTGCCCTTCAAATTTTGTGCCATTTTGACTTACGATTTGTGAGATATCGCATTATCCATGAAGTGGTGTTGCTTGCTGCTGATCCCTCCAATCTCTTCCAAATGCCATGCAATCCTTAGGGGAACATCTCCATGTGGTAATATTCTTAGCCTCTAAGTTTCACACTAATTTGATTAGTAGAATTCAAGTTATTGATTAATCTTTGTTGTAACAAGTTGTGAAGTTTGATTATAGCCGTTCTCTATGGAGGGATATGTATCAATCCTCAAACTTGCTCGATCCCTATGGTGTTCCATATGTTGTAATTAGCTTGTGCTCCAAGTTTTATGTCAATTGGATCAATAGATATTGACTAATCACTGCTAAAATTTGAATATAGTTGACCCCTACAAGGGAAGAGTGCCGACGCCTATGGAGGAATCGGTACCGATCCCTTCAAGTTGCATGTTTTGGGGATGCGACCCCTAAAGTGAATTCCTTAGGGTCCCATCTTCCTGTCCCTAGAGTTTCACTTCGATCCCTCTTATGGTTGTTGAGTTATTAATTTTTTTCTATCGAAATGCACTAGCTCCAAATTCAATCCAAGCTCTCCAATTGATTCTGAATCTGAACTTCAAATCCACAGGGGCTAGCTTTCTTAGTGAAAGCACCAAATGTTAGCATCAAAATTGGCCACCAACACGCAATTATGTAAATTTACCAATACCCAATCCAATCATAGAAATATGAAGATAAATAAATATAAAATAAAATTAGAAAATCAGAAAGTAAGTAAAAAGAGACAAGATTTATAGTGGTTTGGCTAATTCTGGCCTACGTCCACTCCCAAATAATCCTTTTTATTATACTAAAATTTATTTACAATTACACTCTGAAATCAAGAATAAAATTGGTAGAGTGTGACCTAGGTTGAAGATAAAAAGAAGGAGAAAGAATATCCCTTTTCTAATGCCATGTCTGATGTATTTATAAGGAAAAACGTACACGGATCGGGCTGAAATTTTGACAGAAGGTTCGGGAGATCAAGATAAGGCCACCTAAAAATTTCTAGGTCCATTGGGCCCCATAATCTGAATCGGTGCCGATCTCTATTAGTGTGTCCAAATGGACCGCAATCCATATGAGGGGTGCCCCATGATGTTAGCTCTTTCCTTCCAAATTTCATGCCATTTCGACTTATGGTTTGTGAGATATCACGTTTTCCGTGAAGTGGTGTTGCTTGAATTCTGATTTCTGCAGATCCCTCTAGAGAGATATGTACCGATCCTTCTAATCTTTTCCAAATGCCATGCGATCCCTAGGAGAGCTTCTCCATGTGGTACTATGCTTATCCTCCAAGTTTCATGCCGATTAGATTAGTACAACTCGAGTTATTGATCACTCTTTTTTGCATGTTAACTGGGTTATTAACCCACTCAAAGGGAACTAGAACATCTACAACAAGTCAAAATATCTCATGAATCGACCAAGAAGACTAGAAGGAAAAGAATAGAAAGATCAAAGAAGAAAAATACCAAAACAAGCTAAGGTGATGGATTGCCAACGATCCATAAAGCTTGCTCATGGATCCTCCACTCCTCTTGCATCATGATCTAATATGTTCCTTAAAGACGCCTACCAAGTTTTATAGCATGCCAAACAATCTAGCTTGATAAGTGAAGACTCACCTGATTCAAATTGTTTGACCAAAAGCAGCTAACTTATAATGGACATACAGAACTCATACAATCTTCGATTGACTTGAAATTTTGGAAGAACATTTAGAAGACATAGAAGAAGGTGCACAAAAAAATGAAAACATTTGGAGTTGATTTGATGGATCGCTAGCGACCCATCTAGAATGGTCCACACCACCTCAAATTTTTATGGTGGGTTCGTGACACCCTCTAGAGTGTTCCTGCAAAGTTTCATTCGATTTCATTAGGATTTAAGCGAGTTATGGATGATTCTTTTAGACCAGATGACCCATGAATATGGATGATCAAACTAACTCTAAACGACTTGATATTTGGATAAGGCACTTAAATAGAAAATAGGAAGACAACCAAGTAAAGATCACTCAAAAATATGCTAAGTAGATGGATAGTTAGCGATCCATCTCCAATGGATAGCCAGCGATCCATCAAGATAGGTCGGATCGCCTTCAAACTTTTCAAGTTCCTTTGTAGCACTAAGTAAAGGCTTCTGGTAGAAAAATATGTTGAGTTGATGGATAACCAGCGATCCATCCTCTATGGATAGCCAATGATCCATCTCCTGTGGATAACTAGCGATCCGTAGAAATGACTCAGACTGATCTTAGATTTTCAGTGATGACTTGGCATAACAACTGGACTTTTTTGCACTTGGACTTCTGGCCCAACACTCACTAAATTCCCCTATAAATACTCACATACCTGCAAATTGGGATGGATCTTTTCCGAAGAGGAAGCTGCCATTGCTCTATTAGAATTCATGTACTTCAAATTTCTTCTCCCTCACAACAATCATCAAGGGGTTACTGTGATTCTCCAATCAACCCTTGAACTTATGACTTATTCTAACTCATTATAACTTAGATTTAAGTACTAGCTAGTTGATATCCAAAGAGATTCAACCTGTACAATCATAATAAAGAGTGATTAAAGTAGACTTAGGCCAGAGTCAACTGAACCACTATAAATATCCTGTGTCTCTTTTATTGCTTCTGTTATTTGTTCTTTATCTGAGATTTGTGCTGCTGATTATCCATACTAGTGCTTTCACACTTGATCCAGGGTGTCGATCCATTTTTTGGGTTAACGTTTTGATGGTTTCACCGAAAGCAAAGGTTGATTCGGAAACTTGAAGTTTGAATCTGTGATAGGGGGAAAATTGAAGAGGCCTATCACTGGATGTAAAATTGGAGCAAGTCAACCACATCCTGGGAGCAGTCAAGAAGTATCCTCAAGTTCTCACTAATTTAACTATGTAGCTAGAAAAGAAATGGAAATGCTAATGAAGGAGATGGAGGATGGAATCTTGGCTAGGCAACAAGAGATGATGGAGGGATTCTTCCAAAGGATGGGACAACAAGGAGTAGCATGAGCTACAAGAATTCATACCCTAGGAAACAATATACGAGTTACTAGAATTGGACTAGAACGAGATGGAACATTACCACCACGCCCAAAGAAATTGATACTTGGGGGCAACACGGGAGTCAACATGGAAACCAACACCGATGATGGGATCAATATTGGAGCTCGCACCGAAAGGGCCAACGATGGAGTGACTATTAAAACTCTAGAAACTGGTTGTATGGGAGCTAATCCGAATACTAGAGTGCAACTGACAGAGGCATATGTGATAGGGTTACCCCAAAGGAGCGGAGGATAGAATAAGACTAGGAGAGTAGGGCAGAACACTAGTGTAGTTGAGTTTGCGTCGGATTCCCCTTGCCAAGGTCGGGGCAGAACATCGCTTTTCGACGAAGATCTCCATTGGATGGTGAAAATCAAATGTTGAATTAGTAAGAAGGTTGGTTAGAGGAGGATCCATAGATTAGGGTTTGGAAGATGTGAACAGAAATATGTTTACTGCTAATATCCAGAACGCCAGAAATCCTTCCAATTTCATGCTTCCCACGTTGGAAATGTACGACAAAAGACCAATCTAATGATTTATCTAATGAGATATATATGATATATGGTAGTGTTGGGTTAATTTGAGGAAGGAATGGGGCGGTGCCTCCTATTATACTTAACAGGTTTGGTGGCAATGTGGTTTAGACAGCTGAAGAACGGGTCCATTAGCGCGTGGATCGAGTTAGTGGGCAGATTTTTAAGATAATTCCAAGTTCGCTCTCACAACCGAAGAATGTGATGACATTGGAAAATGTGGAACAAAGGCCCAGGGAGACCTTGAGAAGTTATTTAATAAGATTCAATGTAGCAGCGCTGCGGTTGATAGGCCGGACCCATCAGTGATTTTGATGGCGGCAGTGTCTGGAGTCGCAAGCAAGACCGACTTCAGGGTTGCACTTAAGAGTGATCCACCAATGGATCTTGTTGAGTTTTACTATTAGTTGAGAGATATTTATGTCAAGAGGATGCTTACATTGAAGATGAAGCCGAAGACGTCGAAATTTATGTTGTGGATGGCAAAGGGTCCTCTAGAGCAGGACTAGGAAAAGGCAAAGGGTAAGGTAAAGCCGATGATGATTCTAGGGGAACGAAACGACGAAGGATGGAGCCCAAATTCTCCTCCTACTCTTAGCTAACTGAAACCTTGGAAAGGATATAACTAGACATTATGAGGAAAATTCCCTATCGGAAGCCTCCATGAAGAGAGCCCACTGATCGAGAGAAAGGATCTAGAAAGTTTTTCATCTTTCACGAGCTGGGGAGACATGAAACAAATGAGTGCCGACAACTTCATGATCTGATAGAAGAATTGGTTTGGAACAACCAGCTATCGCATTATGTGAGGAACAGAGGTGTGGTAGCACATTCAGAGCAGCCACTATCTACAATAGATGCTTCAAGGAATGCCCATGGATCTGGGCCTAGACAGATAATCCCATAACCGGGATGGATGGGAAGTTAGATTCGGCTGCTACTCTTTGCTTTGGCTTCATTTTTTGCACTTTTCTTTTCGTATATTAGTGGTAAAAACATTAAAGACCTCAGATCACTTAGACACGTGCTAGACCTAGATTGGTTCCTCGTAGCGCCCCGAGTCGAATATTTGGAATGACTAGTTAGGATAATAATCTCAGACCGCTTGGATGTGCATAAAACCTAGATTAGTCCCTTGCCATCTTTCGAGTCGGATGTTTGGGATAAACATTCAGGATTTCTTCTTATTTAATTTTTGTTTGTTTTCTTTGGTTTGAAATTTGAAATTCGTAAAATCCATATTTAATGTGATGACTGATTTTAACGCCATAGAGTCACGATCTGAGAGAGCGATAGGAGTGCAAGGTGCAAGTCCCCTTTTCAGAGAGCGAGTGAATGGACTTGTACGATATTGAACGCCATAGAGTCCAACCGGAGAGACGAGACTGGAGTGCAAGAAGTAAGTCCCTCTCACCGAAGAGTGAGCAGATGAGCTTACTTAATCATCCTTAACTTAATAAGCAAATGATCTGGAGAGACCATACCCCTGAACTGAAACAATAAACAGTCTAGAGAGATCGTTGCCTTAACTTAAAACATTAAACGATCCGGAAAGATCTTTGCCTTAACTTAAAACATTAAACGATCCGAAGAGATCAAGCCTTAACGATCTGGATAGATCGCACATCAAACGATGTGACGACCCTAATTTTGATTAACATTATTCAGGATATTTAATTAGTTAAATTAAATAAAATAATGTGATGATTAGGGGATAGAGATTTATGTTAATAAAAGGGTAGCCGTGCCATATAACAAATGAACTAAAGGGGGAACTAAAATAAAATAGGTAAGGCAAATAGATAAGGAGTAAAATAGGAATAAGTATATTCTTATACCTTAAACTCTTAGGCCATTCATTCTACACGTTCATTTGCAGAAATTAAACATAAGAGGCCAGTCACCATTAAGGAAAAACAAGAAGAAGACAAAGCAATCAAAGGAAGGAAGCTTAATCAATTCAAAACCATTCTCAGATCTCAACTCCTTAATCACAAAGCTAAGGTGAATAATGATTACATCTCATGTTTTTGATTTTAGATTAAATCTGAACCATTTTGCAAAGTTTTACCATGTTTTTATTGTTAAATTGGATATATATGCTTGTTGATGATTTATGCTAATTCATGTGAATTTTATGATATGTTTTAATGTGAAACCTATTAAATGACATCCAAATGCCTTGCGATTTAAGAATAAGTCAGAAATGATATTTTAGTGATGGGTTTCAATTTTCATAATTTTCTGAATTAATGTGGATTTATATTAATTTTCTAGTGAAGAAAATGGTTATTTGGGTTTAAAATTAATTACGGCTAACATATATATGTTTTGGGGGAAGAAATTAATATATGTTAGAAAACACATTAAAAATGATTAATGGGAATTTATATAGATTTTTCCTAAGTGTTTTAATTAGTATATAAAATTATTTAACGTATGGGATTTAAATGTTTTATATATTTATAAAAGGGGAATGGGAATTTTGTAAATAATTTAATTTATCCATTTCATTAATTTTGGCAGTACCTTTAGAAAAGAAATTAGAAACCAATCATGTTTTGACAAACAAGATACGTTAGTTGAAAAGAATTGCTTTAAAACGTTAAAAATCAGTTTATACATGCTTTTTACATGTTTCGCCACTTTCGGCACCTAGCCTTCAACACCATACTCCAGCCTCCATTTCCATCAAAACCAAAGCATAGGGTACCAAAGACTTAGTACGTAGTGAATTGGACATAGACAAAAGATACGAGGTCGAAAAAGTAGTTCCGAAGGGGTCGAAGCCTTACTTTGTTTTTAAATGAAAATGCACATGCTTTACTTTCGAAAGGACTGCTTTTGACTAGGTTAACTTTCGAACGGGTCAAATTGCTTTTAAAAGGAATGGTTTCAAAAGAGGTTGCACTTTTTTTTAAGTAAATGCTTACGAAGGTGTCGAAACTCCTTGCTGCCGCTTTCCACCGTTCGAAGCAAATGGTTTCAAATGAGTTACTTTGTTTTTAAAATTTAGCCACTTCATGAATGCTTTCGAAGGGTTGGTTTCGACACCATCACTTCTTAACTTAGGAAATAGCTTTTGAAAGAGTGCTTTCGACTTAGTTATTTTATGGCCCTTTTCCCTATTTAAAGTTAAACCCAAAAGGTTTTGAAAGGAATAGTTCTAAAAGTTTCAAAAAGTAATTCTACATGTTTACTTGAACCCAAATGCTTTCAAAAGTGTGATGACCCGGAATTTTAAACAATATCAATTTAATAATCTGAATTGAAAATTAAATTGATTTGATAATTTTGTTAATAAGATTGGAATTAATTTAACCAATAAAATAAATATTTAATTGATAGATTTTATCTTTTCAAATCTAATAATTTGGTTCTATTTATGATGTATATAGAATATGTATATATTATAAATAGATATTGTTTTTAAATTTAACAAATCCCGTTTCTATAAAAATATATAACTTTAAGTAAAATTGGTAATTTTGATTTTATTTAAAAGTTAAACTTTTAAAAGTTATTTAATAAATAAATATGGTTTTTTCTAAATTGATAAGATAAAATTTAATTTGTTTAAATTGATTAATTTTATATTAACTTTTTAAAAAGTATATAATAAATAACTTTATGATTTTAAATACATAAGGTAAATATTGAAATGGTTTAAAATATGTTTAACTTAAGTTTAAATTTAAATAAAAATAACAATAAGGTTTATTTTGATATGGTGTGATAAAATAAATAATTTATTAATAAAGGAACAATTTATTTTATAAGTTATTTATAGTTATTAATTTTGTTATTTTAAATATAATAATACATTGTTTTTAACAAATAGTTTTTAATGAAAATAATTGCTTCTCAAAATTTAATTGTGAGGTTATATATGTATGTATATAACTTGATTTGTATTTGAATTCAAAGCTTTGAAATCTAAAATATAAATATTTTTAATTTGTTTTGATTTTAAAATATTTGCATAAACTTTATTTTATAAATAAAATTGGATTTATTCATTTTAAAATTATCTACATGTAAATAAGTAGATATTAACTAATTAATTAAACATGGATTTATATCTATCTTATATTAACATCTAATTAAATACAAATTAACATTTAAATATGACTTATTAACTTAAAGGAAACATGTGTTAAATTGTTAAGCAACTAATATAACATGTGTTAAGTAATTAGCAACTATTATGACAAATGTTAGAATTAAACACAAGTGTCAAAATTTAATTTAGCCTTTTCTTTTGTTTTTTTTCAAATAATTTCAGCTTATATAAAATCTTCTTTCCTTCATCTTCTTTTCTTCTTCTAAAATCTGAAGACAAACAAATCTAAATGCAAAGAAAAACACAACACTTCCTTTGAAAAACTATAATTTGAAATCATCTTCAACAAAACCCTGTAAATCATCTTCAAAATCCTGCAAATCAGAAACATGCAAATCATTTTTCAAATTGAATCAAAGCATGCAAGCCAAACTATTTCAAACCTGCATTTCTAAAATCT
The DNA here is from genome assembly GCA_030765085.1 of Allium cepa. Taxonomy (NCBI): domain Eukaryota; kingdom Viridiplantae; phylum Streptophyta; class Magnoliopsida; order Asparagales; family Amaryllidaceae; genus Allium; species Allium cepa. The sequence continues at coordinate 979,641,742 of CM060929.1, forward strand.
GGAGTCTCAAAGAAGCATGCATGGAACTGTATTGTGAAATCAGGGAGCAAATGCAAAACAGGATTTAAAATTTCAAAATTTAAGAAGCAAGCAACTCAGTTTTCATAAGCAATTCAAGATTTAAGCAAAGGGAGTTTCCAGTATTTCAACAAGCTTTTGCAAAAAAAGAAAAACCAATTGAGGCTCTGTCTTCTGATTTTAAAAGGTGTGTAACATTATTTTTAATGAATTTAAGTATTTTATTATGTTGCATGTTGATTTCTATGATGTAGTGTGAATGATATGTATTTATATCAGTTGATTTTTAGTATGTATGAATGGATAATTTTAAACATGCTATGTCCTCTGTATTATATTCCTAGGATTCAAGAATCTGTTCAAGCACCAATATCATATAATATAGTTTATGTTAGAGTGTAAGATTCATACAAGATGTGTTTATTGAATCAAGAACTAAAGTTTAAAATTTATTCAAGTTAAAAAAAAATTGAATTGTCTTTGAAACTTAAGATAACTAAGAAAGTTTGTATATAAATGAAATACCAAACATGTTGATTCACAGTTTCAGGATTAGGATCGAAAACATTATTCAAAATTTTGATTTTTAAAACTAAATTCACGGTTTTTAAATTTAGATTTTACATGTAGTTCTGTGTTGAACTAAAAAGGGGGATATTTGGTTTTTGGATGATCTGGGCAATTTGAAGGGTCGGGGTTCACCTTGTGGGTGAGGAGTTATCTTTGTAGTTGGGAAAAATATGTGATGGTGATGCAAATCACCATGGAAGCAGTGATGTTGATTTCTTGTCTGTAACCTTAGATTTTGGGATGCTTAGTTAATGGGTCGTCATAGCTTTAATGTTTGATCGAGTGTCAAATGCTTTTGGGTGATGGTTGCTGAAGCGTAGGCGAGATTGTGGCCGATGGTGGAGGATCTCCGGTGGTTGGAGGATGGTGGTTGAAGCGATGACAGGTTTTGGTGGGGTTTTGTCCTTTCTGGTTCCAGATTTTGGAATTTAAACTCGAATTCAATTTTGAACTGTGGAATGATGTATTGGTGGTTGTGTTGGGTCAGGGGTTTGGTCGCCGAGATGTGGAGGCCACTGGAGGTGGTTAGAGATTGCCGGAGGCACGGTGCATGTGCACCGTGCACTTTTTGTATCAGGTGGTTGCCTGGGTGTAAGAAGTGGGGGAACTCGAGAATTACTCAAGTAATTGCTGTAGTTTGCTCGAAGGCTTTTGCTTTTGGGCTCGAAGAAGATTTCTTCTGGCACGGGTTTAAGGTATGGAACAGGTTTTAACACAGAAACCAGTTAATCTGTTTTGAAATTTTAAAATAAAATTTAAACACTGGATTTAAATTGAATGTAAAATTTTAAATCCTAGTTTTAAGTCTGAATTTAAGTTTAAATCTAAGTTTAAAAATAGATTCAAGTTGAATTTGAATCTAGTTTGGAAATAAATGAGTTTTAAAATTCAAATTGACTTAATAATATTAAAGTGTTAAAGTAGTTTGAATTTTAAAATAAGTTTAAAATGGTAAGTAAAGTTTTAAAAATCTAAAGATTTATCTGAAATCAAATTTTAAATAAGTATTTTAGTTTTGAAATAGGAAAGATTTGAAAATTTAAAATGTTTTAAACAAATTGAAATGTTTAAAGTATAACTCAAATGGATTTGAAATTTAATATGAATTTGGTTTTATATCCTTTAAAACTTCTTTATTTAAAGGAATATATCTTTAACTTGTAAAACGAAAGGTTTAAAAATGTGTTTTAAAACTTTGTTAAAGATAATTTTAATTCATTTTAAATATTTATTAAAGTGATATTTGGAAGTAAATTTAAAGTAATTTGTTTTTAATGCTTTGTTAACGATAATGTGATCATTAATAAGAAAATATTTTTATCTTTAAACAAGTAAGGATTTGATGATTTGAATTATTAAGTTAATTAAAATGGATTATTTATTTAAATTAAGTAATGATTTGGATTAAATAAGCAATTAAAGCTTTTTAAATGTATTAATTAAAGTTAAGTTAATTAATTAATTAAGGATAATTAAATATAATTAAAGGTAAGTTAATTGAATGCTAAAGATTAATTAATTTGAAACTAATAATGACTAATGAAAGATAATTACTTATGAGAAGTAATTAAAGTATGGTTAATGGTCATTAACTTAAAAATTATTTAACAATTAATTAATGTGATTAATTTAAGTAATTAATTAGATTAATTAATTAAATGATAATCAATTATGAAATTTATTTAAGTTTAATTACTAAAGGAAAGTAATTAAGACATTAATTACTTAATGTAATTAATGGAGTTTATTGTGATGAATTTAAATTAATTAATTAAGTTTAATTAATTTTAATCACTTGTTGGTTGATAATAATTACTTGATGTAATTAATGGAATGTAATTACTCAGTGAAGTAATGAGAGATAATTACTGGATGTAATTAGTAGATAATGATGGAATGGTGAAAGTAATTTGGATTAAATTATTTTGCATAATTAATCAAATGATTAATTAAAGAAATTAATTAAGGAGTAATTAATTTGATAAGTAATTAAGGGTAGTTAATTACTGAATATGATTAATCAAAGGTGATTAATAATTATGGATTAATTACTGAAAGTAATTAATTTTAAATAAGTAATTAATTAAATATAATTAAAGATCATTAATTAATATAATTAATGATGTAATTAAGATTGATTAATTAAGATTAATTAATTAGTAATAAGTAATTAAGTGTAATTAATTAATGGTAATCAATTAAGGTTTAATGTAATTAATTATAGTTAATTAATTAATGAAGTAATTAAAGTTTAATTACTATATTTGGTTTAGAGTAATTAACTTGTGCAATTGATTAAAGGATAATTACTAGCATGCAATTAAAGTATAATTAATCAGGAGTGATTAAAAAAGATGATAAATTACAGGATAATTAATTAATTAATTAATTTGTAATTAATTAATGGGTATATAAGCAAGATTTATATTGATGTAAGTAATTAATTTAATTCACTTTAAATTAATCAAAGATGATGTAATTAAGATTGATTAATTAAGATTGATTAATCAAGTAATTAAGTGTAATTAATTAATGGTAATTAATTAAGGTTTAATGTAATTAATTATAGTTAATTAATTAATGAAGTAACTAAACATTAATTACTATATTTGGTTTAGAGTGATTAACTTGTGCAATTGATTAAAGGATAATTACTAGCATGTAATTAAAGTATAATTAATCAGGAGTGATTAACTAAGATGATAAATTAGAGGATAATTAATTAATTAATTTGTAATTAATAAATGGGTATATGAGCAAGATTTATATTGATGTAAGTAATTAATTTAATTCACTTTAAATTAATCAAAGATGATGTAATTAATTTAATTCATTTTAAATTAGTTATAGATGGTGTGATTATAGATCATTGCTTATATATGATCGGAAGATATTGGTTGCCTTGAATGGTTGAAATCTTAGAAGTGAGATAAGTAATGTTGTGTGATATGGATGCATTGGTTGCATTATGATATGGATTATCTTTGATAATGATAATGTGGATTATCTGTTGTGATGATAATGATAATTATCTGTTGTGAATCTGTGAATTATCTATCTGTGTGTATATAGATAATTGTATTGAATTGTTTTAAACTCTAAAACAACTTGGACCTAAAAGATACGCTTTGGATTTCGACGAGACCGTGATCGGCTTTCCATATTTGGATACCCGAAAACCACATCGATCCAAATTAACGATAGGCCGTGAATCTCATGTGAAGAGTGAAGACTCGAGGTGCAAGAACTATTCGTCAGTATAAATCTGAGGGTGATTCCGAGATGAATTTGACGGAAATAGTACTTTTAGATTCGAGATGAAGATTCAGAGTGCAAGGGTTATCATTGTTAACTCTGAGGGTGATTCCAAAATGAGTGTAACGAGATAATGCCTTCGGTTTCGTTCGAACCCGGAACGAACTTGTATGGATTGAATGCTTTCAGAACATCGTCAGGTGGACGATGAGCATTCTAAGTGATGTGTCCTATAAAGATAATCGTAGCCTCAAGCCTCATCAACCGGGAATGGCTAAAACATGGGAGGTGCAGCAAGGCTAAGTGGGTCATGCCCAAGTAGGACGAGATTTTCCCCTGTCTAGAGGTCCCTTTTTATTTCGGCTTTGTGGGAGGTTGGAATCGCGTGCCAACTGCGGGGTTGTCTTGTTCAGAACCGTTCAATAAGGAATGGTTCCGGCTTTGTGTTGCAGGGGACTGGGAGTGATCCTCGGTACGGTGATCTAGGCCACATACTGTGACGGGCGGTACCCCGGTAGCCCTGCCATTGTATGGAATCCAAAATCCAATAAGTGCCAACGGTTTTGATTGTATTACCCATTTTTGTGGCTAGTAGCTGGAATTTAATAAATATAACAATTTTGGCTATTTCTTATTTACTTGAAAACCCTAGACCTATTATAATATCACTGGATTTCCTATCAAATGTTTTGGTTAGCGTAAGGTAAATACTTATCCATGTTTATATGTGGAAAGTCTTACGTGATACCTTTCTTTTCAAAAGATTTTTGAAAATTAAGCAATTTTAACATGTTACTCACACACCAGACCCATATCTGACCCATAGTTTATCTTCTTTTTTCTTAAACTCTTGGGTACTCAAATTTTTACGAGTAGCCAAGGGATTCAGGTTAGCTTTGATGAATTATGGAGGAGCAATGGAGCAGGAGGCTTAGACGTTAGATATATAGTTCCGCTGTGTTTGGTATCTATGTGTTGTCTTTGAGTTGTATTGAGTTGTAATAACTAGACGGGTGTTTATAACTATCTAGTATGTGTTGTATAAGCTGTGCATCTCTGATAGTTGTTGTATACTATGTAATATTTCATGTTATTAATATAATTTATTCGTCCGCTGTTTAGATTCTGATGTGTTGTTTCTTCTTTCTTCTCTTTCTTTCTCTATTCTATCCCTTTCTTTCTTATTAATGATGCGTCATTCTTTAGAGATGAATGGCGGGTCGTTGTAGTGGTCTCAGAGCATTAGGTTGAGTGAATACCTAGGCTCCAGAGTGGTGTCTATCTTGAGAGAGCGTATTTGTAATTTTAAATATGTTTTTATATATATTTATCTATTTCTACCTATCTGTTGGGTTACCCGTACAAGTTTTCCAATATAGGTTATAAAGGTAGATGAGGTAGTGGTGTGTGAAACACAACTACCATTGGTTGGAGTTTGTATGTTGAGGTTGGAAGTGTATCTGTCGAGACTGTAGACCTAATACCGTCTCGAGTAAGCTTGTTGTGATGAAGTATTTCATCGATCTCTGAAGGAAACCTGTTAAGGTTCGAAGTCCATCTTTGATGTTGGATGAGTTGAATATAGAATCTGTCGGTTGGGCAGAAGCAAGTGACGGAATTTTGATACCTCATAAAGTATAGCTGCGTGATCAGATGCAGTGACTATGGATGTTTCCGAAGATGTTTTCTTTGGAACAAGTTTAGGAAGTGTGTCAGCTTCGATGTTGTGGCACGGTTCAGCAGGATGTTGTGGTGTTTCTATTTGCTGTGAAGTCCGAGTTTCTCGAAGAGCTTTGGATTGGGAAGTTTGGCATCGGTGTCAGAAATGCAGCTCGGAGTGTTCTGTGTACCGACATGGAGGTCTTAGCTGAGTAATTTATCTGGAGGTGGAGTTCAAAAGCAGCAGAGTGAATCCGTTTCTTCAATGGATTGGCTGGACCAGAGTAAGCTGTTCTGTTGGGTAAAGAAAGAACAGTTTTCTTTGGAAATTGATCTGGGTTGATCGCAAAAGTGACTTGCGATAGTTGAGTGTTCTCTTGGATTGTCAGAGATTTTCCGGATGTCTTCTGGAAGTCAAAGGTTTGTTCGCATCCGGAGATTGAGTTTTCTTATCGACTAGAATTACAGGAGTGGAACTGGTGGTTCAGTTTAGTTGAAGGATGGTTCCTAGAGATAGAGTTTGGTGAAGTAACTCAGGTTTTGGAGGAACTTCTGAGTTTTCTTTATGGATCTGTTGAACTATATTTTTAGGAAATGATGTCCAGTTTGTGCTTGTGTTCTTCATCGGCATTTTCTTCTACTTTGAATCAGAGTTGTGCAGCGGAAGCAGTTTGGGAGTGTTTCTGATTATCTTTTCTGAATAAGGAGAAGTAACTTCAGTTTTTTGTTGTTTATGGAGTAGAGTTTGTTTTGGGTTTTGGTTGATCTTGAGGAGATCAATGTGTTGGGTTGTTGGTTCTGTTTGTTCTGGAGGAATCGGCAAGGGTTAAGCTGATCGGTTTGGATGTTGGCGGCCCAGGATTGTCCGAAGACATTTTGTGGACAAGAGACGGAGAAATTTGGAATTCGAAGTTTGAGACTTCGTTGTTGTTGAAATTTTCTCCGATCGAAGGAGCTATAAGATGGTGTTGTTAGGAACTGAGTTGATGATGTTTTGATGACAACAACCTTATATAGTTATTATACTTTACTTTATAAAATATATACTAACATTTCCATATATATATATATATATATGTATGTATATATATATGTATGTATATAGGAAGTATATGCGGGTATCATCAAAGACTGATCAGTATAAAGACTCAAGCATCAAGATGAAGATTAGAGATTCAAGATTCAAGACGCTAGAGAATCAAGATTTCAAGATCTCAAGATAAGTGTCTAGTATTTTGTTAAAACTTCATAATAGCACTCTCATCTTTCTTCCAATTTTCTTTTGGGATGGAACCCAATTTCTATCGAAACCAGTGGCTTACAAACCCACGACAAGTAGCTTATAAACCTATGACAAGTGGCTTACAAACTCACGAAAATCAAAATCATTTAAACTACTTTGTACAAGTTCTCGAGTCCTATGGAGGATCTCTGTAGGAAGGTTCTTGCAATTTCAGTTTGAATAGATTTTTCAAAATGTTTTTAAATCTGTTTTCAAAATGTTTTAGCTTTCAAAATCATGTTTTCAAAAATATTTTCAAACTTTGTTTTAGCCTTGAAATATTCCTCTATTCTGATTTTAAAAACTTCTATTCTTAAAGCATCAAAACTTATTCTGATTTTAAATATTACTTATATAATTGACGGTCTATATCAATTATATATATATATATATATATATATTTAAAATAATGTTTTATATTCATTCTCTATCTCAAAATATTGTTTAAACACTTTATTTTGCTTCAGAGAAGTTTCAACTTATTTTAAATTCAATTGTCTTTACAAAACAACATCCCTATAATTTTGAACTAAGGGATGTCGATATAAGGGGATACCCTATGCCGACATGGTGACAGTTGGATTCAAAATTCAATTTTCAAAAGAAGTATCCATTCGTTCGAAAACCTTTCGCCAATGGTTATGACTGTTGTGCATCTATATAAAGTCTTCCAAAATGAATTTTTTTTGACAACTACTTTCTTATTTTCTTCACTCTTTCTTCTCCACCATTCCATATCCATAAAACTTCATATTTTCAATATCGTGCCATCATTCTGCCAAATTCTCAATAGGAAATCATTTAAATACTCTCTCTATTTGATTCTCCATCATTCTACTAAAGATCAAAGTGCTATTCAGAGTTATAGGATTAATTTGTATTCAAAAAGTCCATAGAGTCTATCCATTCAAAAGGATTGTTATTAAGAAGTATTAGGGTGATCTTGTGCCCCGTAAATCAGGAGTGTTTACCCCAGACTCAGAGATAGGAGGGTTCCTCAAGGCCTTAGAAATTGAGGGTTGTAATTTGGATATTAGCTTATAAAAATCTATACAAGGATATTGCCTTGGTGGAGGACTGGATGTAGGAGGATTCCAAACCAGTATAAAATCCGGTGTGTTCTTTCCTTTTACTTGCTTTACTTTACTATTTGCATTTGTTATATGTTCTATGATCATTCTGTGTTAGAATTCTGTTTAGATTTGTGTTGAAAGTTTTAATTTAGTCATATAGTTCATATATTCTTTAAAACACTATTCACCCCCCTCTAGTGTTATTTCTGCCTTAAGATCCTTAATCCGCATCCCTGACAATTGGTATCAGAGCATTGGTTTTCATTGTTTTCATAATCTGAAATTTTGAAAAGTTTTAATGGCACAACACACTTATAATGTCACTCCTGTCACCACTACTTCTGTCAACATAAGCACCAACACTAGTTCATTTGTAGAAGGCCAGTCTACTGTCAGACCACCACTTTTTAATGGCAGTAATTATGCATATTGGGCATGTAGGATGAAAATTTATTTATAATCCATAAGTTTAGATACTTGGAATATGACACAAATTGAATATGTTGAACCAACTACTAATTTTGCCCAGTGGACTACTGAGAAAAAGACGGTTGCACAAAACAATTCTAAGGTTATGAATATACTATTTTGTTCACTAGATAGGAATGAGTTTAATAGAGTCTCTGTTTGTAGGTCTGCATTTGAAATCTAGAAAAATTTGCAAGTAACTCATGAAGGAACAAGCAAAGTTAAACAGACTAAAATTTCCATATTAACTAACCAGTTTCAATTGTTTAAATTGCATGAAAATGAGTCCATTTTCGACATGTATTGGCGATTTCAAGATATTGTACATTCATTGATTGCTTTAGGAAAGGGTTTCTCAGAAGAAGATCAAGTCAGAAAGATACTCAATTCACTCACTCCAGAATGGGATCAAAAGACACTTACTATTGAAGAGGCAAATGATGTTAGTCAAATGAAGATTGAAGAGTTAATCGGTAATCTAATGTCTTATGAAGTTCAACTACAAGGGAGAAAAGAATCTAAGGCAACGAAAAAGAAATCGATCGCATTCAAAGCAACAACTGGAGATTCAGAACAAGATAGTGATGAAGAAATTGCTTTCATGACCAGAAATTTCAGAAAGTTTCTGAAGTATAGAAAGATGAATAACTTTAAAAGAAATGATCAAAGGAATTCCAGAAATACTTCGAAGAACAACAACAATCACAACAACAACAACAACAATGGTGATAGATGCTACAACTGCAACAAAACAGGGCACTACAAGATAGATTGTCCATATCCAGACAAACAGAAATTTCAACCAAATAACGAGCAACTAAGGAAAAGAAAGAAGGCATATGCAGCAACTCTTGACGATTCAGATTCATCCAGTGATGACGAGAAGAAAATTGATAATTCAAATCTGTGCTTCACTGCTATTCTCGAACCGGAAGACGATCGGAGTTTGGATCTAAAAATAGGTACACATTTATTTTGATTTTATTGGATACTTGCTTGTTTTGATTTTGTTTGCAATTTCTTGAATTTTTAAATTCAAAATCACCCTTTGAAATTTGATTTTTTAAATTCAAAATAATATTATTTTAATAATATTTTAAATATTAAAATATTTTAATATTATTATATTTAATATCATTACTGGAATTATATATAGAATATAGATTAGTTTTCTTAAGATTTTAGGAATTTCTTAGATTTTAGAAAAAGACACCTCTTTTAAAATTCAACAGTCACATGTCGACATGCCAGGATACCCCATGTCGACATGTCTCTCAGAAATTTAATTTCAAAATTTGAATTCAAACTTTTGAATTTCCCTCCACCTTTTCACTTACTTCAAAATTCTGAAAAGATACCTCTTGACCAGAGAACATGACTTTAGAGAATCTATTTAATATACTTCTCTTATCATCTCTTTTCACTTCATTCTCATAATTCAAACTTTCTTCATTATCTTCTACTCCTCTTAAACACTCATCAATGGCTTCCTCAAGTACCCCATCAACTATGAGGCTGACCAAATCCATCAAAAATGATCTTTTTAATGACCGGGAGGCTATCAAAGCTTACATAAGTTATGTAAACTATGGCGAAGTCAATACCGGAAAATTTGCTATTTTTGATGATTTTCCTTCTTATGAAATCGATCAACTTTTTGAAGAAAACTCCATTCTTAGCTTGATTGATAACAAGCAAAATGATTTCGTTTGTTATCCAAACCTTGTCAAAATGTTTTATGCAAACCTAAATCGTGAATTTTATAATGGAAATGAAGATCAAATTTGGAGTAGTGTTAAAGGAACACTTATTGTTTTGGATTCCGATATTTTGGGTACTATTTTGGGTTGCAAATCTACCGGTATGAATCTCTTGCAATTTCAAATCAATGAAACCAATCGAGAGACTTTTCATCACATTTTTGAAAGCGATGACCACATGGATTTTAAGAATCTCTTTTTCCGCCCAAAAGCAAGAAATGTCAACCTTCTTATTCAACACACTGTTATTCCTAGGTCGGGAAACTACAATAATCCCACCTCAAAAGTGTGTAAAGCTCTTTTTGCTATATTTGAAAAATATGATATTAATTGGGCACAAACTATTTTGGATGAGTTAAGACCCAAAAATTTTAATATGGGAGAAAACACTCTTTATCATGGAATTTATCTTACTCGGATTTTCAATTATTTTGGGGTGGATGTTAAAAAGGAAGAGTTTGTAAGTAGAAAAGTGTTCAATCATGGGAACATTTCCCTTATGAAAATCCCACTTATGTTTCAACCGTATGAAACAATCACCGAAAAGGAAGAGAGACTTGCTCGTGAAGAGATGGAAGAAGAGGGAGAAGAAGAGGAAGAAGAAGGGGAAGGAATGGAAATTGAAGAAGAAGAGGAAGATGAAGAAACCTCTTTGGAAAGTATAGAGTATCCACATACAGCTGCCAATCCGTCCAACAAAACCATACTCAAGAACCAAAAGATACTTGCTCAAAACCAAAAGGTTCTTAAGAGATCTATTAGCAAGAAAATGGATAAAATCTCTACAAAGATCGACAAGTTCTTTGGGAAGATAGGCAGGAAACTTGGCTTGTCCTCATCATCATCTTCATCAAACTAATCCTAGCCATTATCTCTCTAGCTATAGTTTATCTATCTTTGTATTTTCTATTTTTTGGTTAATATTATGCAATGTAAACTAATATAAGTAATGTTATCTTATTCTTTGTTTTCCAGCTTTATATACCTCTGATAGCTATTTATTTTAAGTTTATATAGATCCACTAGTACAAAAATAAATTAGAAATAAAAAATAACTCAACTTGGTCATTCTTTCTAGACCATGTCAACATGCCCTATCCCCCCATGTCGACATATAACAGTCAAAAAGTAGTTACAATTTCTAACTTAAAATTCTTGTAACTACCAAGTGACAATTCATTTTGAACGGCCAATAACTCCTATAAATACCTATTTCTTCCAGAAAAACTTCTCTACCTCCATTTCTATTCATCTCCTCTCATACTTCAACTTATTTCTTAAATTATGGCTTCTCCAATTAAGAATTTAAGTGAAAATCTTGAAGAAACTCGTACTTCTTTCAAGAATATTCCCTCTTTTATACTTAGAAATCAAAGGTACTTAGAATTAAGCCAAATGCAGATGATCAAAGAGCAAGAGAGACACTTCGACGCACTTCGTTGGATGATCTCAAGCCTTAGCAAAGACGAACCCGAAGCAAATCCACCGGTCACTCTCGACAAAGATAATTGGGATGTTATCAAAACTGATCCTATCTTTGGAGAAGATGGATGGGTGGAAGTCCCAAGGAATGTCTGATCATTATGTATGTCTGTTTGTTTGTTTGATTCGATTTGATTTAGATTTGATTAGGATTTGATTGAATTGTTTACTTAAGTTTGATTTGGATTTGGTTTGTATATAACTTCATATACTATACATGATTGGTTTGCTATGTATGATATTGATTTGATTGTCAAGGTACACATATATATATGCTCACACACTTGATCACTTACACGTTCACTTTACACTTTTACTCTATATATACCTGATTATCTTAGAACAGGTAAATCTTTTATTCCTTTTTGCTGACAAAGGGGGAGAAAGTTATAAAAATATATGTGCTTGGTGTAAGGGGGAGTCATGGAATAAAGGGGAGTTGTAGTTTTAAGAAGAAATCACGGAGTAAGGGGGAGTTATGGAGAGTTATGGAAAATATTTTATAAATAAAGGTTGTCATCATCAAAAAGGGGGAGATTGTTAGGAACTGAGTTGATGATGTTTTGATGACAACAACCTTATATAGTTATTATACTTTACTTTATAAAATATATACTAACATTTCCATATATATATATATATATATATATATATATATATATATATATAGGAAGTATATGCAGGTAGCATCAAAGACTGATCAGTATAAAGACTCAAGCATCAAGACGAAGATTAGAGATTCAAGATTCAAGACTCTAGAGAATCAAGATTTCAAGATCTCAAGATAAGTGTCTAGTATTTTGTTAAAGCTTCATAATAGCACTCTCATCTTTCTTTCAATTTTCTTTTGGGATGGAACCCAATTTCTATCGAAACCAGTGGCTTACAAACCCACGACAAGTAGCTTACAAACCTACAACAAGTGGCTTACAAACCCATGAAAATCAAAATCATTTAAACTACTTTGTACAAGTTCTCGAGTCCTATGGAGGAGCTCTGTAGGAAGGTTCTTACAATTCCAGTTTGAATAGATTTTTCAAAATGTTTTTAAATCTATTTTCAAAATGTTTTAGCTTTCAAAATCATGTTTTCAAAAATATTTTCAAACTTTGTTTTAGCCTTGAAATATTCCTCTATTCTGATTTTAAAAACTTCTATTTTTAAAACATCAAAACTTATTCTGATTTTAAATATTACTTATATAATTGACGGTTTATATAAATTATATATATATTTAAAATTATGTTTTGTATTCATTCTCTATCTCAAGATATTGTTTAAACACTTTACTTTGCTTCAGAGAAGTTTCAACTTGTTTTAAATTCAATTGTCTTTACAAAACAACATCTCTATAATTTTGAACTAAGGGATGTCGACATAAGGGGATACCCCATGTCGACATGGTGACAGTTGGATTCAAAATTCAATTTTCATAAGAAGTTTCCATTCGTTCGAAAACCTTTTGCCAATGGTTATGACTGTTGTGCATCTATATAAAGGCTTCCAAAATGAATTTTTTTTAACAACTGCTTTCTTATTTTCTTCACTCTTTCTTCTCCACCATTCCATATCTATAAAACTTCATATTTTCAATATCGTGCCATCATTCTGCCAAATTCTCAATAGGAAATCATTTAGATACTCTCTCTATTTGATTCTCCATCATTCTACTAAAGATCAAAGTGCTATTCAGAGTTATAGGATTAATTTGTATTCAAAAAGTCCATAGAGTCTATCCATTCAAAAGGATTGTTATTAAGAAGTATTAGGGTGATCTTGTGTCCCGTAAATCAAGAGAGTTTACCCCAAACTCGGAGATAGGAGGGTTCCTCGAGGCCTTAGAAATTGAGGGTTGTAATTTGGATATTGGCTTATAAAAATCTGTACAAGGATATTGCCTTGGTGCAGGACTGGATGTAGGAGGATTCCGAACCAGTATAAAATCCGGTGTGTTCTTTCCTTTTACTTGCTTTACTTTACTATTTGCATTTGTTATATGTTCTGTGATCATTCTGTGTTAGAATTCTGTTTAGATTTGTGTTGAAAGTTTTAATTTAGTATATAGTTCATATATTCTTTAAAACACTATTCACCCCCCCTCTAGTGTTATTTCTGCCTTAAGATCCTTGATCCGCATCCCTAACAGGTGTAAGGCTGGAAAGCTAACTCTGAGATGTTTTAGATCCTTTTTGTGTTTTGGTTGAATCAGTATTTGGTTTTCAGGATTGAATTGCCAGTTTGGATAACTGGAATTTGATATGTTTCACGTATCTCTGAGGGAGTACGTATGTGGTCTATCTGTCAGGACCCGATACTTCGTCTTCCGAAAATTCAACATCGATACTCACTTTATCGACTACCGAGCAATCGAACGACGGAAAACCGAACACTGAGGGTTTAAGAAGAAGAAAAGAAAGAAGGAGAGAGAAGAAGATAGAAAATGGAGAGAAGAAAGAAAATAGAAAATAGAACGGAATAGAAAACAACAGAACAACATCAGAATCTCACAATCGCAGCGTAACAACATATATTAATAAATGAATAATCTTTAAACAAAGAACTATATCAGTTATTACATTACCTCACATTTCATTACATCATACCATCAGAGTGTACAACATCATACAACAACAAACAGTGCAGCGGAAAAAGAAATACTATATACTAGTAATACGCCATGCCATCCAACTTGGCTCCAGCAACTCCAGAATATCCTGATAAACCTAACTCTTGACTGCCCGTGAGGAAATTGGTGGGCACGCAGAGTTTAGGAAGGAAAACAATAAACTCCGAGTCAGTCATGTGACTGGTGTGGGAACTCAAAACAGTTTATTTATCTTTAAAATCAAAATAGAGGAATATTTTTAAAGTCAATTCGCAATGCTTTTAAAAATGAGACTACCATAAGGCCTCCCGCACACACACACAATGCAAATGCAGAATCGGAGGAGATTTCTCCTTATGATAGTCAAAGATGCTTGATACGCATTAAAAGAGCATTTGATATTATTATTAATGTATAGTGTAGAGAAAAATTCTTTCAAAAATAAAGATATAAATCTTAGCCAGCATAGACATTTCGAACTATGCCTACTATAGCTACCATCCAAACAGTGGTGACCACCATAAGTGAATGGCAGGTTCTACAACTAATACCGTACAAGTTTCGTATTGGGAATCGGATTTCCAACGAATGATCAGGCCAAGGAACTTCCCATTGCCACATGAGAATGCCTCTGGATGGACATCACCGAGAACCAAACCGGATCTCTACCAACACAAGGCTGGGTTACCCCTAACTGAGTAACAACTGACCGAATATGCCATCCCCCGGTCCTTTGGGACCTTTCAACCGAGCGCTCGCAATCAATTCACACAATCATAAAGTGTTTTCAACATGAGTAAGTATCTGGGCTCCATACCATGATACCACCCTTTTCCAGAAGGAAATGCACATATCCTAAAGGGCGCTACCCCTCATAACCTTGCCGCATCTTTCCTGTTTTGACCATTCACGGGGTGTGAGGCTCGACGAAGTCACGTCCACAAAAACATACTTTATACAAAAGCCATGCTTTGGGTCAACAAATGATCATAGAAATGATCACCAGGATAGACGATCAAATAAATGATCCTATCACAAATAATCAACACAATGATCATTTCCAGCAACACTCAGCATGTCACATTACCAAATTGGGAATATATCGCTGATAACATTCAACTACATAACCTCTGAGCTCGTACGTCTCAGAGAAGGGTGTTAAGCTAAAAGAATAAATTCTCCGCCACCAACAGAAATATATTTGAAAGAAATCTGCTTTATATCTCAATTTGTAATGTCAGACATACAATCCATACAAGTCTGTTCCGGGCTCGAACAAAACCGAAGGCACTTACAAAGAAGTCCTTGCAATCCGGATATCCACAATCCTGATCGGATTTCCCATCACATATGGAGAACTCAATACCGGAGCAACTCGGTGCAGAGTCAATCGACAGGTCATCCTATCGCTCTCGCAAATACCGGGTCTTCAACACCGATCTTCAAATGCAATTCATAACGACGTATCACATATTCGGAATGGGTTATACGACCCCATGGTCCTTTCCCGGTTAACCCGAATAGTGAGTGCTTATTCAAAAATAAGTGTGGCATTCAAATTCAAACAAATCACATCAAATACCCATTCAAAGGGAAATATTGATAGTCGGTTATTGAACTATCAATTGATATGCACACATCACCAGACTCCAAATAATTTTCCAAATTATTTATTTCCCAAAAATATCTTTACTAGATATATAATTTCACACTTCAAAAATAAATCAATATTTATTTTTAAGCAAATTCTTCTTTTCATTTATAAATTCCAGAGTGAATTTTCATTCCCAAATATCCATGCATATATGATTTCAATTATTCATTTCAATTTATCTTCAAAAGGATAAATTCTCTAATATTCACTTTATATTGGAAAATATTTCCATACTTATTTATTAATAAGTAATTCACAAACCCATTTATTTTCAACACTTGGAAAATATTCAATATACTTCAATCGAAATTAAGTATATATTTCATTCTTTAAGGAAATCATGCTCTTAAACATATTTATTTGGGCCAAAACGAATGTTGCGTAAAACATCGTTACGACAACCCAAAATCACTAGTATAGGGATTCGAAATTAAAATAGATATATAAATCCCAATACTATACAAAACATTTCCTTTCGGAAACCATTTACTATAACAACAGTGTTATAGTCCACCATTCCCTTCTATTTCTCGAAAACGTTTATTTCAACAATAGATGTTGAAATCTATGGTTTCGAATCTCAACATATTTTAAAACATCGTTAGATCGTTTTAATTCTATTTAAAACATCAAATCTAAACATTTTCTTTAACATATTATTCACTATTCAAAAACGTGAATATACTACGTTAACAAATTTCATCCTTTTATACATTTCATTTTAAAGGATTATTCACAGTCAAAAATGTGAATATAACTCCATTAATAGGTTTCAACAATTTACTTGTCAAGATAAGTCGTTTACGAATTTATAAAACAACGTTTATAAATTCCTTTATTAACCTATATTCAATTCATAACCCAATTATAAACCAAAAGTTCAAGTTATAAGTTAAATACTTATAATTTATTTGTTTGCAAAAATCGTTCCTTTGAACTTCATAATTATAAATCTTATAACTTATAAGATTCAATTATTTATCCAAATCTATTCTTTTAATAACTTTATAAATTTTATAAACCTACTGCTCATAAAATTCCATTTATAACTTCACCGTTTATAATTCTATAAATTTCATTCATTTATGAAATTCATTCACAATTCATTCTAACACTTATAAAAACTCGTTTTATAATTCAAAATATTCAAATTTATAAATATCAATTTATAAATCTCTTATATAAATCAATTTATACTATTATTTTAAAACATCTTTAATCTCCTTTATAATTTCACCATTTTGATTTATAAAATAATCAAATTTTATAAATCCTATATTTAAACTTTTATAATAAATTCAATAAATCCCGATTTTAACTCTTTTAAAAAAAATCATTAATTCATATTTCTCAAAAATCAACTTTAACCGTATTTCTCAAAAATCATAATTTTTATATAACTTTTTAAAAGTATAACGTTTATTTATTTATAATGGATCAATTCCAAAAATATTTTATAACTTACACTTTCAAAAATCTCTTTTTAAAACAGTTTAAAATTCCAAAACTTGGTCCAATGATGCTACATACCAAATAGTCAATCACGACAACAACGATATCATATATCGATATGATAATCCATGAAATATCAAAATATCTGAAATCAAATAAAAACTGTTGAGGAATCCAGTTGGATCCCTCCAACCTGTTTTCCTGCATCCAAAAACATTAGCACAATACCAATTTCGCTCCAGTACGAAATTATCGCGGTATATGGGATTTAAAATATTATCCGCTTAATAGACGGCGCAATAGGATCTCATCCGCTAAAAATGCGGGGAAATCAATAACTCCAATATATACATATGCCAATATATATATATATATTGCTATTATATATAATACCAATTTCACTGTTTATGAAATATTCGCGGTATATGTTTTTAATAAATAACATCCGCTTACTAACGGCGCATAATGTCTATTTTAACAATCAATAGATAACAATCATCATTCAAACATGCATTCAAATATTTTAAATCTAACTATTTAAAATAAAATCGAAACCGATTCGATTGAGTGAGAAGTTCTCACCTTGATTTAAATTCCGTTTTAGCGATTTATTCCGAATAAAATTAAACGGACGTTTAATTTTACCCGAAATTCTCACTAACTCCAAACGACTCCAATCCAATTCCATCGCGTAGTGCTCGTCCATACGATTCCAACGCAACTGGTTTCGCGCGTTTTCGACCTTGTATGAAAAGTTATGATAATATGAAGTTACACGAATTTATAATTTAAATTTACAATTTTCTTTTATAATTTTTTTAACCTTAATCCATCATCACCATCCATTTCAAATCCCTTGGATCTCGGCCGTGACTATCCATCTTCTCACGCACGTATTATTCCCAGGTCAAACTTCACGCAACCGAACCAATTATCGCGACACCACCACCCAACTTCACGTCAATCAGCAGGTGCCAAATTGAAGCCCTACACCCATACTCCACTCGACTAGAGCACGGCTAGGCTCGGCCCACCCCCCAGCATGCAAATCGAAGACAAACGCATGATGAACGCGCCCCATTGTCTCCTTCTACGTTGCTCGAAACTCGATCACCACCGTTGGATCTCGAGATCTCTTCATGCTCTACCTCTTTGTAGTTGATAGCTTCGTGAATCGATTTGTGGATTGGATGAAATCGGAGGGGAAACGAGATGGAATTTCGGCCATTCACTGTTGTAGGTGGCGGCTGCATATAGATTAGGGTTAGGTTTAGTTTTTTTTTATTTTCTTGTGATTTATGGGGGTATTTATAGGAAATTTTTCAATCACTATTCATCCGGGAATTCCAAACTCCGATTTACGCGCCGAAACTGACGTTCCTAGGGTTTATCCCACGTTTCGGACACAATGGAACAGGTTTCGAAAGCTAATTCGGACATCTGTGCGAGTTATGGCAATAAACGTTCAATTTAAATTAAACCGATTTAATCGATTTTCTAGGCGTTTTAATTTGTACCGGACAAACGGTAAATCCAATTGATACGAAATTTGAAACCTTACAATAATATCACATTACGGATCCGATGAAACTGGTTTCGTCGAAATCCGAGACTTTTTGAAAAATGGCTATTTTAACTCGTCAAATTAAAATTAAAAACAATTCGATGCGTTTCGAGCTGCTACGATCAAACGATAACTCTGATTGACACGAAAATTGAAATCCGGTAATAACTAACTATTACGGATCCAATGGAACTGGTTTTGTTCAATTCTGAGACTGTTCAAAAATTGACTATTTTCACTAGTCGATTAAATATTAAAATATTCAATTTTCACAAATAAACTTTTAATTCGATTTTAAAAGTTCTAAAATATCATTCTAACTTCAATATGATAAAATAAAATTTTACAAATCATTTTCAATCATATTTAACCCAATTTTCAATTATTTTCATAATTTCACGTATTAAATTATTGATTTAAATTATCCAATTAAATCCAATTATTCAAATAAAAATTTATTTGACTTATAAATTCACTTATTAATATTATAATAAATTAAATATTCAAATTTTAATTATTAAAAATCCTGGGTCGTTACACTATCTCTGGTTTTGAAACTTGCAGTTCTAGAGGATTTGGTTGTTGAGTCAGACTCGTCTGCAGTCTGATATGATGTCTAGTTCGTAGATCTAGATGAGTAGGAGCTCTATAGCTTAGTAGTATTGATTGTTTGGAATCTGTAGAGCTAGTATCCTGAAATTTTTACCGGAGAAACTCGAGGAAACTCTATCCAGAATTTTATCTGGATAGATAGATTTGACTGATTCGGTGAATTGGTTGCTATGGTTGATAGCATATCATTGATATATGCTTATGTTTTAAAATTAAATCTTTAAATAGATTATTAAATTACCTTTGTTTTAAATTTCAGGGACGAAATTCTTTTAAGGGCGGAGGAATGTGATGACCCGGAATTTTAAACAATATCAATTTAATAATCTGAATTAAAAATTAAATTGATTTAATAATCAATTTAATAATGTGATGAGAGACACCACTTTTCAAATTCAACAGTCACATGTCGACATGCCAGGATACCCCATGTCGACATGTCTCTCAGAAATTTGATTTCAAAATTTGAATTCAAACTTTTGAATTTCCCTCCACCTTTTCACTTACTTCAAAATTCTGAAAAGATACCTCTTGACCAGAGAACATGACTTTAGAGAATCTATTTAATATACTTCTCTTATCATCTCTTTTCACTTCATTCTCATAATTCAAACTTTCTTCATTATCTTCTACTCCTCTTAAACACTCATCAATGGCTTCCTCAAGTACCCCATCAACTATGAAGCTGACCAAATCCATCAAAAATGATCTTTTTAACGACCGGGAGGCTATCAAAGCTTACATAAGTTATGTAAACTATGGTGAAGTCAATACCGAAAAATTTGCTATTTTTGATGATTTTCCTTCTTATGAAATCGATCAACTTTTTGAAGAAAACTCCATTCTTAGCTTGATTGATAACAAGCAAAATGATTTCGTTTGTTATCCAAACCTTGTCAAAATGTTTTATGCAAACCTAAATCGTGAATTTTATAATGGAAATGAAGATCAAATTTGGAGTAGTGTTAAAGGAACACTTATTGTTTTGGATTCCGATATTTTGGGTACTATTTTGGGTTGCAAATCTACCGGTATGAATCTCTTGCAATTCAAATCAATGAAACCAATCGAGAGACTTTTCATCACATTTTTGAAAGCGATGACCACATGGATTTTAAGAATCTCTTTTTCCGCCCAAAAGCAAGAAATGTCAACCTTCTTATTCAACACACTGTTATACCTAGGTCGGGAAACTACAATAATCCCACCTCAAAAGTGTGTAAAGCTCTTTTTGCTATATTTGAAAAATATGATATTAATTGGGCACAAACTATTTTGGATGAGTTAAGACCCAAAAATTTTAATATGGGAGAAAACACTCTTTATCATGGAATTTATCTTACTCGGATTTTCAATTATTTTGGGGTGGATGTTAAAAAGGAAGAGTTTGTAAGTAGAAAAGTGTTCAATCATAGGAACATTTCCCTTATGAAAATCCCACTTATGTTTCAACCGTATGAAACAATCACCGAAAAGGAAGAGAGACTTGCTCGTGAAGAGATGGAAGAAGAGGGAGAAGAAGAGGAAGAAGAAGGGGAAGGAATGGAAATTGAAGAAGAAGAGGAAGATGAAGAAACCTCTTTGGAAAGTATAGAGTATCCACATACAGCTGCCAATCCGTCCAACAAAACCATACTCAAGAACCAAAAGATACTTGCTCAAAACCAAAAGGTTCTTAAGAGATCTATTAGCAAGAAAATGGATAAAATCTCTACAAAGATCGACAAGTTCTTTGGGAAGATAGGCAGGAAACTTGGCTTGTCCTCATCATCATCTTCATCAAACTAATCCTAGCCATTATCTCTCTAGCTATCGTTTATCTATCTTTGTATTTTCTATTTTTTGGTTAATATTATGTAATGTAAACTAATATAAGTAATGCTATCTTATTCTCTGTTTTCCAGCTTTATATATCTCTGATAGTTATTTATTTTAAGTTTATATAGATCCACTAGTACAAAAATAAACTTAGAAATAAAAAATAACTCAACTTGGTCATTCTTTCTAGACCATGTCAACATGCCCTATCCCCCCATGTCGACATATAACAGTCAGAAAGTAGTTACAATTTCTAACTTAAAATTCTTGTAACTACCAAGTGACAATTCATTTTGAACGGCCAATAACTCCTATAAATACCCATTTCTTCCAGAAAAACTTCTCTACCTCCATTTCTATTCATCTCCTCTCATACTTCAACTTATTTCTTAAGTTATGGCTTCTCCAATTAAGAATTTAAGTGAAAATCTTGAAGAAAGTCTTACTTCTTTCAAGAATATTCCCTCTTTTATACTTAGAAATCAAAGGTACTTAGAATTAAGCCAAATGCAGATGATCAAAGAGCAAGAGAGACACTTCGACGCACTTCATTGGATGATCTCAAGCCTTAGCAAAGACGAACCCGAAGCAAATCCACCGGTCACTCTCGACAAAGATAATTGGGATGTTATCAAAACTGATCCTATCTTTGGAGAAGATGGATGGGTGGAAGTCCCAAGGAATGTCTGATCATTATGTATGTTTGTTTGTTTGATTTGATTTGATTTAGATTTGATTAGGATTTGATTGAATTGTTTACTTAAGTTTGATTTGGATTTGGTTTGTATATAACTTTATATACTATACATGATTGGTTTGCTATGTATGATATTGATTTGATTGTCAAGGTACACTTATATATATGCTCACACACTTGATCACTTACACGTTCATTTTACACTTTTACTCTATATATACCTGATTATCTTAGAACAGGTAAATCTTTTATTTCTTTTTGCTGACAAAGGGGGAGAAAGTTATAAAAATATATGTGCTTGGTGTAAGGGGGAGTCATGGAATAAAGGGGAGTTGTAGTTTTAAGAAGAAATCACGGAGTAAGGGGGAGTTATGGAGAGTTATGGAAAATATTTTATAAATAAAGGTTGTCATCATCAAAAAGGGGGAGATTGTTAGGAACTGAGTTGATGATGTTTTGATGACAACAACCTTATATAGTTATTATACTTTACTTTATAAAATATATACTAACATTTCCATATATATATATATATATATATATATAGGAAGTATATGCAGGTAGCATCAAAGACTGATCAGTATAAAGACTCAAGCATCAAGACGAAGATTAGAGATTCAAGATTCAAGACTCTAGAGAATCAAGATTTCAAGATCTCAAGATAAGTGTCTAGTATTTTGTTAAAGCTTCATAATAGCACTCTCATCTTTCTTTCAATTTTCTTTTGGGATGGAACCCAATTTCTATCGAAACCAGTGGCTTACAAACCCACGACAAGTAGCTTACAAACCTACAACAAGTGGCTTACAAACCCATGAAAATCAAAATCATTTAAACTACTTTGTACAAGTTCTCGAGTCCTATGGAGGAGCTCTGTAGGAAGGTTCTTACAATTCCAGTTTGAATAGATTTTTCAAAATGTTTTTAAATCTATTTTCAAAATGTTTTAGCTTTCAAAATCATGTTTTCAAAAATATTTTCAAACTTTGTTTTAGCCTTGAAATATTCCTCTATTCTGATTTTAAAAACTTCTATTTTTAAAACATCAAAACTTATTCTGATTTTAAATATTACTTATATAATTGACGGTTTATATAAATTATATATATATTTAAAATAATGTTTTGTATTCATTCTCTATCTCAAGATATTGTTTAAACACTTTACTTTGCTTCAGAGAAGTTTCAACTTGTTTTAAATTCAATTGTCTTTACAAAACAACATCTCTATAATTTTGAACTAAGGGATGTCGACATAAGGGGATACCCCATGTCGACATGGTGACAGTTGGATTCGAAATTCAATTTTCAAAAGAAGTGTCAATTCGTTCGAAAACCTTTTGCCAATGGTTATGACTGTTGTGCATCTATATAAAGGCTTCCAAAATGAATTTTTTTTAACAACTGCTTTCTTATTTTCTTCACTCTTTCTTCTCCACCATTCCATATCTATAAAACTTCATATTTTCAATATCGTGCCATCATTTTGCCAAATTCTCAATAGGAAATCATTTAGATACTCTCTCTATTTGATTCTCCATCATTCTACTAAAGATCAAAGTGCTATTCAGAGTTATAGGATTAATTTGTATTCAAAAAGTCCATAGAGTCTATCCATTCAAAAGGATTGTTATTAAGAAGTATTAGGGTGATCTTGTGTCCCGTAAATCAAGAGAGTTTACCCCAAACTCGGAGATAGGAGGGTTCCTCGAGGCCTTAGAAATTGAGGGTTGTAATTTGGATATTGGCTTATAAAAATCTGTACAAGGATATTGCCTTGGTGCAGGACTGGATGTAGGAGGATTCCGAACCAGTATAAAATCCGGTGTGTTCTTTCCTTTTACTTGCTTTACTTTACTAATTGCATTTGTTATATGTTCTGTGATCATTCTGTGTTAGAATTCTGTTTAGATTTGTGTTGAAAGTTTTAATTTAGTATATAGTTCATATATTCTTTAAAACACTATTCACCCCCCCTCTAGTGTTATTTCTGCCTTAAGATCCTTGATCCGCATCCCTAACAGGTGTAAGGCTGGAAAGCTAACTCCGAGATGTTTTAGATCCTTTCTGTGTTTTGGTTGAATCAGTATTTGGTTTTCAGGATTGAATTGCCAGTTTGGATAACTGGAATTTGACATGTTTCACGTATCTCTGAGGGAGTACGTATGTGGTCTATCTCTGGTTTTGAAACTAGCAGTTCTAGAGGATTTGGTTGTTGAGTCAGACTCGTCTGCAGTCTGATATGATGTCTAGTTCGTAGATCTAGATGAGTAGGAGCTCTATAGCTTAGTAGTATTGATTGTTTGGAATCTGTAGAGCTAGTATCCTGAAATTTTTACCGGAGAAACTCGAGGAAACTCTATCCAGAATTTTATCTGGATAGATAGATTTGACTGATTGGGTGAATTGGTTGCTATGGTTGATAGCATATCATTGATATATGCTTGTGTTTTAAAATTAAATCTTTAAATAGATTATTAAATTACCTTTTTTTTAAATTTCAGGGACGAAATTCTTTTAAGGGCGGAGGAATGTGATGACCCGGAATTTTAAACAATATCAATTTAATAATCTGAATTAAAAATTAAATTGATTTGATAATTTTGTTAATAAGATTGGAATTAATTTAATAATCCAATAAAATAAATATTTAATTGATAGATTTTATCTTTTCAAATCTAATAAATTGTTTCTATTTATAATGTATATAGAATATGTATATATTATAAATAGATATTGTTTTTAAATTTAATGAATCCTACTTTCTATAAGAATATATATCTTTAAGTAAAATTGGGAATTTTGATTTTATTTAAAAGTAAAACTTTTAAAAGTAATTTAATAAATAAATATGGTGTTTTCTAAATTGATAAGATAAAATTTAATTTGTTTAATTGATTAATTTGATATTAACTTTTTAAAAAGTATATAATAAATAACTTTATGATTTTAAATACATAAGGTAAATATTGAAATGGTTTAAAATATGTTTAACTTAAGTTTAAATTTAATAAAAATAGCAATAAGGTTTATTTTGATGTAGTGTGATAAAATAAATAATTTATTAATAAAGGAACAATTTCTTTTATAAGTTATTTATAGTTATAAATTTTATTATTTTAAATATATAATACATTGTTTTTAACAAATAGTTTTTAATGAAAATAATTGCTTTTCAAAATTTAATTGTGTAGTTATATATATGTATGTATATAACTTGATTTGAATTTGAATTCAAAGCTTTGAAATCTAAAATATAAATATTTTTAATTTGTTTTGATTTTAAAATATTTGCGTAAACTTTATTTTATAAACAAAATTGGTTTTATTCATTTTAAAATTATCTACATGTAAATAAGTAGATATTAACTAATTAATTAAACATGGATTTACATCTATCTTATATTAACATCTAACTAAATACAAATTAACAATTAAATACGACTTATTAACTTAAAGGAAACATGTGTTAAATCCTTAAGCAACTAATATAACATGTGTTAAGTAATTAGCAACTATTATGAAAAATGTTAGAATTAAAGACCAATGTCAAAATTTAATTTAGCCTTTTCTTTTGTTTTTTTTCTTCAAATAATTTCAGCTTATATAAAATCTTCTTTCCTTCATTTTCTTTTCTTCTTCTAAAATCTAAAGACAAACAAATCTAAATGCAAAGAAAAACACAACACTTCCTTTGAAAAACTATAATTTGAAATCATCTTCAACAAAACCCTGTAAATCATCTTCAAAATCCTGCAAATCAGAAACATGCAAATCATTTTTCAAACTGAATCAAAGCATGCAAGCCAAACTATTTCAGACCTGCATTTCTAAAATCTAGAGTCTCAAAGAAGCATGCATGCAACTGTATTGTGAAATCAGGGAGCAAATGCAAAACAGGATTTAAAATTTCAAAATTTAAGAAGCAAGCAACTCAGTTTTCATAAGCAATTCAAGATTTAAGCAAAGGGAGTTTCCAGTTTTTCAACAAGCTTTTGCAAAAAAAACCAATTGAGGCTCTGTCTTCTGATTTTAAAAGGCGAGTAACATTATTTTTAATGAATTTAAGTATTTTATTATGTTGCATGTTGATTTCTATGATGTAGTGTGAATGATATGTATTTATATCAGTTGATTTCTAATATGTATGAATGGATAATTTTAAACATGCCATGTCCTCTGTATTATATTCCCAGGATTCAAGAATCTGTTCAAACACCAATATCACATAATATAGTTTATGTTAGAGTTTAAGATTCATACAAGATGTGTTTGTTGAATCAAGAATTAAAGTTTAAAATTTATTCAAGTTTAAAAAAAATTGAATTGTCTCTGAAACTTAAGATAACTGAGAAAATTTGTATATAAGTGAAATACCAAACATGTTGATTCACTGTTTCAGGATTAGAATCGAAAACATTATTCAAAATTCTGATTTTTAAAACTAAATTCACAGTTTTTAAAATTAGATTTTACATGTAGTTCCGTGTTGAACTAAAAAGGGGGATACTTGGTTTTTGGGTGATCTCGACAATTTGAAGGGTCGGGGTTTGTCTTGTAGGTAGAGGAGTTATCATTATAGTTGGGAAAAATATGTGATGGTGATGCAAATCACCATGGAAGCAGTGATGTTGATTTCTTGTCTATAACCCTAGATTTTGGGATGCTTAGTTAATGGGTCGTCACGACTTTAATGTTTGATCGAGTGTCAAATGCTTTTGGGTGATGGTTGCTGAAGCGTAGGCAAGGCAGTGGCCGGTGGTAGAGGATCTCCGATGGTTGGAGGATGGTGGTTGAAGCGATGACAGGTTTTGGTGGGGTTTTGTCCTTTCTGGTTCCCGGTTTTGGAATTTAAAATCGAATTCGATTTTGAACTGTGGAATGGTGTATTGATGGTCGTGTTGGGTCAAGGGTTTGGTCGCCGAGATGTGTAGGCCACCGAAGGTAGCTGGAGATTGCCAGAGGCACGGTGCATGTGCACCGTGCACTTTTAGTATCAGGTGGTTGCCTGGGTGTAAGCAGTGGGGGAACTCGAGAATTACTCAAGTAATTGCTGTAGTTTGCTTGAAGACTTTTGCTTTTGGGCTCGAAGAAGATTTCTTCTGGCACGGGTTTAAGGTATGGAACAGGTTTTAACACAGAAATCAGTTAATCTGTTTTGAAATTTTAAAATAAAATTTAAACACTGGATTTAAATTGAAAGTAAATTTTTAAATCCTAGTTTTAAATCTGAATTTAAGTTTAAATTTAAGTTTAAAAATAGATTCAAGTTGAATTTGAATCTAGTTTGGAAATAAATGAGTTTTAAAATTCAAATTGACTTAATAATATTAAAGTGTTAAAGTAGTTTGAATTTTAAAATTAGTTTAAAAGGTAAGTAAAGTTTTAAAAATCTAAAGATTTATCTGAAATCAAATTTTAAATAAGTATTTTAGTTTTGAAATAGGAAAGATTTGAAATTTAAAATGTTTTAAACAAATTGAAATGTTTAAAGTATAACTCAAATGGATTTGAATTTAAATATAAATTTGGTTTTAAATCCTTTAAAACTTCTTTATTTAAAGGAATATATCTTTAACTTGTAAAATGAAAGGTTTAAAAATGTGTTTTAAAACTTTGTTAAAGATAATTTGAATTCATTTTAAATATTAAATTTAAAATGATATTTGGAAGTAAATTTAAAGTAATTTGTTTTTAATGCTTTATTAATGATAATGTGATCATTAATAAGTAAATATTTTTATCTTTAAACAAGTAAGGATTTGATGATTTGAATTATTAAGTTAATTAAAATGGATTATTTATTTAAATTAAGTAATGATTTGGATTAAATAAGCAATTAAAGCTTTTTAAATGTATTAATTAAAGTTAAGTTAAGTTAATTAATTAAGGATAATTAAATATAATTAAAATTAAGTCAATTGAATGTTAAAGATTAATTAATTTGACATTAATAATGATTAATGAAAGTTAATTACTTATGAGAAGTAATTAAAGTATGGTTAATGGTCATTAACTTAAAAATTATTTAACAATTAATTAATGTGATTAATTTAAGTAATTAATTAGATTAATTAATTAAATGATAATCAATTATGAAATTTATTTAAGTTTAATTACTAAAGGAAAGTGATTAAGACATTATTACTTAATGTAATTAATGGAGTTTATTGTCACGAATTTAAATTAATTAATTAAATTTAATTAATTTTAATCACTTGTTGGTTGATAATAATTGATTAATGTAATTAATGGAATGTAATTACTCAGTGAAGTATGAGAGATAATTACTGGATGTAATTAGTAGATAATGATGGAATGGTGAAAGTAATTTGGATTAAATTATTTTGCATAATTAATCAAAGGATTAATTAAAGAAATTAATTAAGGAGTAATTAATTTGATAAGTAATTAAGGGTAGTTAATTACTGAATATGATTAATCAAAGGTGATTAATAATTATGGATTAATTGAGATTAATTACTGAAAGTAATTAATTTTAAATAAGTAATTAATTAAATATAATTAAAGATCATTAATTAATATAATTAATGATGTAATTAAGATTGATTAATTAAGATTAATTAGTTAAGATTAATTAATCAATAATAAGCAATTAAGTGTAATTAATTAATGGTAATTAATTAAGGTTTAATGTAATTAATTATAGTTAATTAATTAATGAAGTAATTAAAGGTTAATTACTATATTTGGTTTAAAGTAATTAACTTGTGAAATTGATTAAAGGATAATTACTAGCATGTAATTAAAGTATAAATAATCAGGGGTGATTAATTAATATGATAAATTAGAGGATAATTAATTAATTTGTAATTAATTAATGGGTATGTAAGCAAGATTTATATTGATGTAAGTAATTAATTTAATTCACTTTAAATTAATCAAAGATGATGTAATTAAGATTGATTAATTAATCAATAATAAGTAATTAAGTGTAATTAATTAATGGTAATTAATTAAGGTTTAATGTAATTAATTATAGTTAATTAATTAATGAAGTAATTAAACGTTAATTACTGTATTTAGTTTAGAGTAATTAACTTGTGCAATTGATTAAAGGATAATTGCTAGCACGTAATTAAAGTATAATTAATCAGGAGTGATTAATTAAGATGATAAATTAGAGGATAATTAATTAATTAATTTGTAATTAATTAATGGGTATATAAGCAAGATTTATATTGATGTAAGTAATTAATTTAATTCACTTTAAATTAATCAAAGATGATATAATTAATTTAATTCATTTTAGCTTAATTATAGATGGTGTGATTATAGATCATTGCTTATATATGATTGGACGATACTGGTTGCCTTGAATGGTTGAAATCTCAGAAATGAGATAAGTAATGTTGTATGATATGGATGCATTGGTTGCATTATGATATGGATTATCTTTTATAATGATAATGTGGATTATCTGTTGTGATGGTAATGATAATTATCTGTTGTGAATCTGTGAATTATCTATCTGTGTGTATATAGATAATTGTATTGAATTATTTTAAACTCTAAAACAACTTGGACCTAAAAGACGCGCTTCGGATTTCGATGAGACTAGGATCGGGTTTCCATATTTGGATATCCGAAAACCACATCGATCCAAATTAACGATAGGACGTGAATCTCATGTGAAGGGTGAAGACTCAAGGTGTCAGAACTATTCGTCAGTATAACTCTGAGGGTGATTCCGAGATGAGTTTGAAGGAAATAGTACTTTTAGATTCGAGATGAAGATTCAGAGTGCAAGGGTTATCGTCGTTAACGCTGAGGGTGATTCCAAAATGAGTGTACCGAGATAATGCCTTCGGTTTCGTTCGAACCCGGAATGAACTTGTATGGATTGAATGTTTCAGAACATCATCAGGTGGACGATGAGCATTCTAAGTGATATGTCCTATAAAGGTAATCGTAGCCTTAAGCCTCATCAACCGGGAATGGCTAAAACAAGGGAGGTGCAGCAAGGCTAAGTGGGTCATGCCCAAGTAGGACGAGATTTTCCCCTGTCCAGAGGTCCCTTTTTATTTCGGCTTTGTGGGCGGTTGGAATCGCGCGCCAACTACGGGATTGTCTTGTTTGGAACTGTTCAGTAAAAAATGGTTCCGGCTTTGTGTTGCAGGGGATTGGGAGTGATCCTCGGTATGGTGATCTAGGCCACATACTGTGACGGGCGGTACCCCGGTAGCCCTGCCATTGTATGGAATCCAAAATTCAATAAGTGCCAACGGTTTTGATTATAATACCCACTTTTGTGGCTAGTAGCTGGAATTTAATAAATGTAACAATTTCGGCTATTTCCTATTTACTTGAAAACCCTAGACCTATTATAATATCACTGGATTTCCTATCAAATGTTTTGGTTAGCGTAAGGTAACCATGTTTATGTGTGGGAAGTCTTACGTGATACCTTTCTTCTTTTCAAAAGATTTTTGAAAATTAAGCAATTTTAACCTTTTACTCACATCAGACCCATGTCTGACCCAGAGTTTATCTTCTTTTTTCTTAAACTCTTGGGTACTCAAATTTTTACGAATGGCCAAGGGATTCAGGTTAGCTTTGACGAATTATGGAGGAGCAATGGAGCAAAAGGCTTCGACGTTAGATATATAATTCCGCTGTATTTGGTATCTCTGTGTTGTCTTTGAGTTGTAATAACTAGACGGGTGTTTATAACTGTCTAGTATGTGTTGTATAAGCTGTGTATCTCTGATAGTTGTTGTATACTATGTAATATTTCATATTATTAATATAATTTATTCGTTCGGCTGTTTAGATTCTGATGTGTTGTTTCTTCTTTTTTCTCTTTCTTTCTCTATTCTATCCATTTCTTTCTTATTAATGATGCGTCATTCTTTGGAGATGAATGACGGGTCGTTACAAAAATGTTTGAATTTATGAAAACAATTTAGTGCTTTCAAAAGGTTTAAGATAAAGGTTTTGAAGGGGTGGTTCCCCAATAGTTTCGAAATGTTTTAAATGGAAGTTTCAGTGTGTTCGACAGGCAATGTTTATAGTGTTTTGATAAGAGGATGTCTAAAGTTTTAGAGCTTTTGAAAGAAAGGTTTAGCAATGTTTTCGAAAGGTTTATTAAGAACGGTTTTGAAAGGTATGTTTTGGCCTTTCGGCGTAAGGTTATAAAACAAAGTAGTTACTTGGTTTTGAAAGGGGTACTTTCAATGGTTTAGAAAGGGTACTTTCAAAGGTTTGTGTTAAGTATATATAACATGGCAAGGTGATTTGAGTAAAGCATAGAGTATATTTTCCTTGTTTAAAGTATGATTTAAGGTTTAAATCAATTTGAGAGAAAAAAAATTCAAGTAAAATTTTATGGGTAGACAACCCTAAGTAAAATGGCTTGGATGTTAGAATATCAGATGGAATTGGTATAGGGTCGCGCCTTATAGTTTAGTTAGTAGCCCCTAGCTAATATAAGTTCAAAATTCCAGTGTGTAGGGCTTTGTCACAAGTAAGACTAAAATGATGTTACACATAGAAATGAATCTATAGAGGAGAGATAGGTTTTTGGTGAGAAAGAAAAACCATTAGGATCAGTTGACCCTAGAAGAACTAAGTTAGGGACAGACCATCCAGAAGAGGAGCATCTAACAGAAGTTGGATTATTTTTTTAATTTTTCTGGTAAGCCCGAGTTAGCCAAAGGTTAGTAGTTTGCCAAACAAAACTATAGTGTTTGGACAAATAGTCTATTTGTTACAAGATTTGCATGCATACATGATATTGCTTTATTATTTTAACCAATTTTAGTTGCAGGATTAAGATTTGCAAACGATATGTTTTAAAAGGATATTAGTGAGGGAAAGCCCATTCCGTTAAGCAGCATAGTCCTAATTAATATCAAATAACCAAGATGTATAGTATTATCCACACCAGGATTTATGTCTGACTCGAAGTTTATGTTTTCCCTTAAACTGTCGAGTGCTCAAAATTGATTTGAGTAGGCTGAGGGTTGATGATTTACAGGTTTTACTAGACTGACAAGTAAAACTTCCGAAGACGAGCAGGAAGCTGATGGATAGCTATTTATGAGTTGTTTTGTTTGTTTTATTCCACTATGCTGTATTAAGTTAGTTATGACTATCTAGTACTCTGGTCAACCAAGATGGCATCTTCATATGCCGCTCTTGGTGTATTTATGTAATAATTATATTTGAGCTGAACCTGGGAGACGTTGGGATTGTGTAATTCAGATATGAACATGTTTTATGAAATGTAATCAGAAGTGTTGATTTTGAAATCTATGATTTTGTTTCATATTCATGTGCTTCTGATATTATGAATACAATTAGCATTACCGTATTTTATTGCCGGAATTTAATACCAAAGAAGATTACAGCATCTGTAGCGCTTAGCTTTGGGTCTAAAGATAGGAGATGTTACAACTTGGTATTAGAGCATAGGTTTTTAAAAACAAAATTAAACTAAAATGATTTTTGAAAACATAATCCTAAGGAATTAGAGATAAGATCGGCTTATGGGATAATGCTATAGTAACGCATTGGTATTTGCTATACATAAGTATGTATTATATCTCTATTGTCCTATCGCTTTTAGGCTTTTCTTCTATATCTTACGAAGCTTGAATACATATATAGATGCTAGAAGTGGAAGAGTTAACCTTGGAGGGGGAAGATCCAATACAAATGGAAATGCCAGACCACGAGAAGGAATAAAGGCCAAGTACAATATGGAAATGTTGGTGCTGGAGTTCCGCAAGTTGACATGGGAGCAATGTATCATTTCTTTGTCAACATGATGCAGGCGGGTTTTGCTGCTAGAGTAGTTGGAGGAAATGCTGGAGGTGGAGTTCAAGGAGCTCCAGTAGTAAAAAATTATGCTGTTTTGAGTAGGGATTACGCTCGATAGGGAGGAAATCCATTTATCAGAACTAAAGACGCCATTGAAGTAGAGACCTAGTTACCGCACCGTATAAGAGAATCTTTGCATATTTGGGGCTCAATGATGAGAAGAAGAGAAGGCTTGCTTCTAGACAGCTTCAAGGAGCAGCGCTGTCTTAGTGGAATAGTGTAACGATTGGAGTAAATAAAGAGATGATGACATGGATTGAGTTTGAGAGGAGGTTTTAGGAGAGGTTTATGTCTGAGATTGCAAAGTCCACATTGCTTAGAAAGTTTGCTGAGTTGGTGCAGGGGGAGATGGCTATGCTGGAGTATGATACAAGGTTTGAGGAATTGGTAAGGTATGGGTATGCTACTGTTGATACCATAATTGAGAGAAATGAGAAGTTCATTAGGGGGTTGAAACCTGAATTGGCCAAGGCTACATTACCTCATATCTGGGATCCTTGTGATGTTGTAGTAGAGATGGCTTTAAGACACGAGGAGATGCTTGCTTTTCTGGAGAGAAATAAGGCAAAGGAAGTCCGGGTGGGGTAGAGTCAGAAAAGGAAGTTCTACCATGAGAAAGGAGCTCGAAAGGGTGGAGGTGCAAAGAAAGGGAAGGCAAAGGTTTTGCTATAAATGTGACAAGAAAGGGCATTTTGCAAATGAATGTCTTTCTAGAGAGGGAAAGAAGGTGGTCGAAAAGAAGAATATCGGGTGCTTCAACTGCGATCAAGTTGGACATTGCAAGAACCAATGCAAGGAGCTTGCTAAGGATGGGAAGGGCAAAGTATATGCATTGGAGCTACCTACTTCGAGGCCAATAGCAGAGGGAAAAGGAAAAGTTGTGTTGGGTGGTATGCTTCTGGTACATGGTATGTCAGTTAGCGTTCTGTTTGATACTGGTGCATCACAATCTTTTATATCTCGTTGTTTGGTAGATAAGCTTAACCTAGAACCCTCATTCTTGGTTACTTCCTTAAGGGTTGCAAATCTGATAAGAGGCTATGTGACACTTAGGATGAAGTGTGATCATCTAGAGTTTGATTTGTTATGTCATACTTTGTTTGCAGTTTGCATGTGTTTGATTCGTAGGGTCTGGAATTATTTTGGATATGGATTGGTTAAGTACGATGCTAGGATATTTTTTCATAATACGAAAATGTCGCTTAGACTCCCTGACTGTAGTAATCGAATTGTATATGCCATAGAAAGCCCTAGCTATGAGGTGAAAGCTTTGTTGGGTGTTGTGGAGGTAGAAGATGAGTTCAATCATGTTTTTGTGATTAGAGAATTCGCGGATGTTTATGAACCCTTAGTAGGATTGCCACCGAAATGAGCCACTAAGTTTCAGATAGATTTGGTGGTAGGAGCAGAACTAGTGAGCAGACCGCTAAGCAGGATGACACCTATCGAGATGACGAAGTTGAAGGTGCAGTTGCTGGATTTAAAAGGCAAGAATTTTATTAGGCCAAGTAGTTCACCTTGAAGAGCAGCCGTATTGTTTGCTAAGAAGCCAGAAGGATCGTTAAGGTTATGTATCGATTATCGTTGAGTGAGAAGACGATAAGGAATCGATATTCGTCATCTAGAATTGATGATTTGTTTGATCAGTTGAGTGGAGCTAAAGTATTTTCCAGTTGGATTTGGTGACAGGTTTCCATCACCTTAGAGTAGCAGATGATAGTATTCCTTTGACGGCGTTTAGAACTAGATATGGATTGTACGAATGGTTAGTGATGTCGTTCGGACTAACTAATGTGCCGGCATTCTTTGTGGATTTGATGAACCGAGTTTTCCGAGAGCACTTGGATAGGTTTATGTTGTATTTATAGATGATATTTTGATATACTCTAAGAATGAAATGGAGCATGAAGTTCATCTTAGAGTGGTGCTTGAGACGCTGAGGAAACATCAGCTGAAGGCAAAGCTTTCGAAGTGTCATTTCTGGAAGAAGGAAGTGAAATTTCTTGGTCATGTAGTCTCAGAGAAAAGGTTATCTGTAGATCTGACTAAGATTGAAGTGGTTAATAATTGGAAGAGACCCAAGATAGTGACTGAGATAAAGAGTTTTCTCGGATTAGCTGGGTATCATCGAAGGTTCATAAAGGATTTCTCACAAATAGCAACACCGATGACCAAGCTAACGCAAAAAGATGTGAAGTTTGTTTGGACTGATAAGTGTGAGGAAGCATTCCAGAGCTTGAAGCACTTATTGACTAATACACCTATGTTTGTTGTTCCGGAAGGGAATCATGACTTAGTAGTATATATAGATGCTTGTGAAACTAGGTTAGGATCTGTGTTAATGCAAATAGGTAAAGTGATTGCATATGCTTCTCGATAGCTTAGACCGCATGAGGTGAGATACCGGATGCATGATTTGGAATTGGCTGTGGTGATTTTTGCGCTGAAGGGTGGAGGCATTACCTTTTGGGAGAAGATTTGAGTTATATATGGATCACAAGTCATTGAAGTATTTATTCTCTCAGAATAAGCTAAATTTGAGACAGCAGAGATTGTTGGAATTTATAGCTGCTTATGACTTTGGAATTAAGTACACAACAGGAAAAGGCAACAAGGTTGCAGATGCACTTACCATAAAACATCAGAATGCAGTATTGGCAATAATAGCCGAGTGGAGAGATTTGGATTGATGATATGTAGAGTATAGTGTAGATCTAAAGCTAGATCTACTGGAGAAATTGTAGTGTTATCATGTTTAGAAGTTCGATCGACGATGATAAAAAAGATTGCTTCTAAAAAGATGGAGGATCTAGTATTAATTGAATGGATCAGGGAGTTAAAGGATGGAACCAAGAACGATGACCTGAAGGATTTTAGTCTTGACCAGAATGGGTGGTTGAGAAAGAAAGGAAGATCATGTGTTCCAAATGCAGGAGACATTAGGAAGGAAGTTTTAAAAGAATGTCATCGTTCGAAGTTCACTATTCATCCGAGAGGAACTAAGATGTATCAGGATATGAAGAGGATTTTCTTTTGGGAAGGAATGAAGAGGGATATAGGCTTATGGGTAAAGCGGTGTCTGAACTGCCAGAAGGTAAAGGCCAAATATCAGAAGCCAAGAGGGTTACTTCAACCATTAGATATTCCAATTGGAAGTGTAATTCTATTTCTATGGATTTTATAGACGGGTTGCTAAGGTTTAATAGAGGAAATGAATGTATATGGGTCGTAGTGGAAATGTTAACCAAGAGTGCCTATTTCATTCCTGTTAAGTCAACAAGGACGGCACATGTTTCAGTTAAGTTATTTACGAAAATGTAGTTAGACTGCATGGGATTTCTAGTAGTATAGTAAATGATAGAGATTCATTATGCACTAGTGAGTTTTGGAAGAGTCTACATGATACTTTAGGTACCAAGCTCAAGATGAGTACCACTTACCATCCACGGACTAATGGGAAAACAAAAAGAGTTAACAAACAATTCTTTGGACCATTTCCTAGTATAGAAAGGATCGGGAAACACGCATATAGAGTAGAATTACCAAAAAAATTCTAGGAATCCACGAATTTTTTTATATTTCTCATCTAATAAAGTGTATTAGAGATCCGAAGACTACTGTATTACCAACTGTGTTAGAGGACTTAGTAGTTGAGCCGAATTTGACTATAGTTAGAAAGCCTATTCATATAGTGGAGAGAGACGAAAAGAGGCTAAGGAATAAGGTAGTCAGATTAGTTAAAGTCCAGTGGAGCGACGATGAGAGAGACTATACTTAGAAGACTAAGAACAGGATTGGAGACGCTTATCCTGATTATTTTGATGGTATGTTTTACCCTTTTGATTGATTTGTTGAGTACCTTATCGTAATTTCGAGGACGAAATTCTTTAAGGAAGGAAGTCTTTAACAACCCTAGTTTTGATTAACATTATTTAGGAAATTTAATTTGTTAAATAAAATAAAATAATATGATGATTGGGGGTTTGAGATTTATGTTAATAGAAGGGTAGCTATGCCATATAACAAATGAATTAAAGGGGAACTAAAATAAAATAGGCAAGGCAAATAGATAAAGAACAGGAATAAGTATATTCTTTACCCTAAACCCTTAGGCCATTCGTTCTACACATTCATTTGCAAAAATTAAACATAGGAGGCCGGTCACCATTAAGGAAGAACAAGAAGAAGATAAAGCAATCAAAGGAAGGAAGCTTAATCAATTAAAAACAATTCTCAAATCTCAACTCCTTAATCACAAAGCTAAGGTGAATAATGACTATATCTCATGTTTTTTATTTTTTTGGGTTTTAGATTAAATCCGAACTATTTTGCAAAGTTTTGCCATGTTTTTTATTGTTAAATTGGATATATATCCTTATTGATGATTTATGCTAATTCATACGAATTTTATGATATGTTTAATGTGAGAACCCTATTAAATGACATCCAAATGCCTTACGATTTAAGAAAAAGGTCGGAAATGATATTTTAGAGATGGGTTTCAATTGTCATAATTTTCTGAATTAATATGGATTTAATATTAATTTTTCAGCGTAGAAAATGTTATTTGGATTTAAAATTAATTACGACCAACATATTTATGTTTTGGGTCAGAAATTAATATATGTTAGAACACATATTAAAAATTATTTATGTGATTTTTCCTAATTTTTTTGAATAAGGATATAAAATTATTTATGGTGTGAGTCTTAAATGTTTTATATATTTATAAAAAGGGAAGGGGCATTTTGTAAATAATTTAATTTATTTATTTTAGGAATTTTGGTAGCACTTTTAGAAAAGAAATTAGCAACCAATCATCTTTTGACAAACAGGGCGGGTCAGTTGAAAAGAATTGCTTTAAAAGGTTAAAAATCAGTTTATACATTTTTTTACATGTTTCGCCACTTTCGGGACCTAGCCTTCAACACATTACTTCCGCCTCCATCTCCATTGAAACCAAAGCATAGGATATCAAAGACTTGGGATGTAGTGAATTGGACATAGATGAAAGATACGAGGTCAAAACAAGGGGTTCCGAAGGGGTCGAAGCCTTACTTTTTTAAAATGAAAATGTGCATGCTTTGCATCTGAAAGGAATGCTTTCGACTTAATTAGCTTTCCGCTGGGTCAAATTGTTTTTAAAAGGAATGGTTTCGAAAGAGGTTGCACCTTCCTTCTTAAGTAAATGCTTTCGAAGGGGTTGAAACCCCTTGCCGGTGCTTTCCACCTTTTGTAGCAAATGGTTTCGAAAGGGCATTTTGTTTTTGAAATTTAGCCACTTCTCCAATGCTTATGAAACAACTAGGTGTTTTCGACCTAGTTGTTTTATGAGATCTTTTGGAGTTGATTTGATGAATTGCTCGTGACCTAGCTAGATAGATCGCTAGAGACCCATCTACAGTGGGCCCAACCACCTCAAAATTTTAAGGTAGGTTCCTGACACCCTCTAGAGTGTTTTTACAAATTTACGATCGATTTCATTAAGATTTGAGCAAGCTATGGATGATTCTTCTAGACCAGATGATCCATGAAGACGGATGATCAAACTAACTCTAAACGACTTGATATGTGGACATGGAACTTTAGTAAAGGATCG
Organism: Allium cepa; assembly: GCA_030765085.1. Classification (NCBI taxonomy): domain Eukaryota; kingdom Viridiplantae; phylum Streptophyta; class Magnoliopsida; order Asparagales; family Amaryllidaceae; genus Allium; species Allium cepa. Next base: position 979,680,154 of record CM060929.1, read on the forward strand.
AAAGACAACCAAATAAAGATGGCTTAAAAATATGCTAAATGGATGGATAGCCAGCGATCCATCAAGGTAGGTCGGATCACCCTCAATCTTTCTGAGATCCTTCGTAGCACTAAGTAAAGGCGTCTGGTAGAAAAATATGCTAAGTTGATGGATAGCTAACGATCCATCCCTTATGGATAGCTGGCGTTCCATTCCCTATGGATAGCGAGCGATCCATAGGGAGTGACTCAGATTGATTTGAGATTTTTGATGATGACTTGGTATAACAGCTGGACTCTTCTGCACTTGGATTTCTGGCCCAACACTTACTGAATTCCCTTGTAAATACTCACCTACCTACAACTAGAATGGACCTTTTTCAAATAGAGAGCTACTAGAATTCCTTCGCTTCTTCAACTTTCTTCTCCCTCATAACAGTCATCAAGGGGTTTATTGTGATTATCCAGTCAACCCTTGAACTTGTGACTTATTCTAACTCATTGTAACTTAGATCTATGGACTAGCTCGTTGATACCCAAAGAGATTCAATTCGTATAATTCATAATAAAGATAGATCAAAGTAAACGTAGGCCAGACTCAGTCGAACCACTAAAAAAATCCTATGTCTCTTTTCTTACTTTTGTTGTTTATTTGAGATTTGTGCTGCTGATTATCTGCATTAGTGCTTTCACACTTGATCCAAGGTGTTGATCTATTACTTGGATAACAAATTATGAAGGCTAATTATAGCAGATCCCTATGGAGGGATAGGTACGACCCTTCCAACTTTCTCCAAATGATATGCAATCCCTATAGTGTGTTCCTTAATTGTAATTAGCTTGTGTTTTAAGTTTCATGTCAATATGATCAATAGATATCGAGACACTAACTAATCACTGCCAGAATTTAAACGTAGCCGACCCCTACAAGGTAAGAGTGACGAACCATATGGAGGGATCGATATTCACCCTTCAAGTTGCATGTTTTGGGGTGCGACCCCTAGGGTGAACTCCCTAGGTCTCCTTTTCATGTTTCGAGAGTTTCACTTTGATCCCTCTGGGTTGTTGAGTTATTAATTATTTTCTATCAAAATGCAAATGCTTCTACGTGTTAAAAAACATTCCATACTTCGAAAATTCCACCTTCCATATTTATCAATTCCATTCAATCTCGACTTCATGTTATTATCTGTACTTGATTTCTAGGTCCCATGTTCATCACTCTAGACTCATCGGCCTCGATAATCGTGAAGTCTGTTGGGTTAAATCCGCTTGTATACTGCCTTGGAAAAAGGTAGGTTAACAATAATTTTCAATAAATAAAATCTCTTTTCTAAATGAATTATGTGCTATGTCTAATTACATTTTCTATGTGATATGAATATTGATTAAACAGAGTTATAATACTGTCTAGTATGGGATAAGCTAATATTTCTTTGGTTGTTCTTTGGACTTGTTATATAGGATAGTATAAAGGAGTTTGAGTGTAGTTTGCAAGCTCTGAGTAAATAAGCATGTAACACTATGTGGTTTGGGATCCCTGAGTTGATATTTATTTGGTTACTTTTGTAAGTAAATGTCACTTGTATGGGGTATGTAATATGTGGTATTTACATATAAGGTGTCATGAGCTGAGAGTGAGTAGGCTGAGAGCCATAAGTTTGTCGATTTATTTAGTGTATACTCTAATAATTTCGTATAGAGTAAACTATTAGGCCAACATTCCGTAGTTTTAACGATAATTAATTAAAAATAAATTAATTAATAATTAATGAAGCTGAAAATAGAATTTTTGTAAACATCAGAATTAGGTTATGACACTTACACCATTGGGTTTGTAGTGATTTTCTGATCAACTTTCATGCATGAAGTATTCTGATCGGAGTTCAAATAAAGAAGTTATTAATGTTTAAATATTTTGAATCATAAATAATTATATATATAATTAAGGAAATAAAACATGATTAATGAAATAAATTAATATTAATTAACATTAACGGTTACTTAACGTTTAAGTAAGTTTAACGCTAATGAAAAGTAAAAAAGAAATTGTCTCGAATGAACGAACAATGAATTAAATCAACAAATAAAATCGTATAATTAATTAACCTAATTAAAACTAATTGGTCGATTATTAATATTGAACAGTCGATACTTAGTGGTCGAATGATGGGGTAAATGAAAGTTTACCGATTATTATTGTCGGTTGTGAATTTGACATAGGTCGAACGACCTGGCTTTAAGATAAAAGAATCTAACGGTTGGCACCGATTCAAAACCTTATAAATATGGACCAAACCCCCCACTTTTCTTCTCATATTTTCTAAAGCAATGGAAAAGCTCTACTACTTTCTCTTCTCTACACTTTTTTAAATCTAAATTTTTTATAGTTTACATGCATATATACAAGTGGAGAATAGAAGAGGATAATAGAGAAGAAGAAAAGGGTCGAATCGAATCATCAAAGCCAAGTTAAATTGTATATTCAGTTTCAAATCTCTATTAAACCCAACTTTTTTGATATGTGTGTGCTTGCGACATATGTATTTCAATAGGGAGAAAAAGAGGAGTCAAGCTGAAATAACATGGATTATACGTGGGGATTTGGAAAGCTAAAAAGATGAGTAGGAAATTATATACTTTTATATAATATTAGATTTATATCGTTGTAAATCTATTCCGGTATGCTTAAATGGAATTTTAGAGTTGAAGGCCTAGTTGTATACATGTAATTAATTTACAAAACCTGCCGACAAATTCTGTTATTGATAACTTAGATTTAATATTGTATATACTCAAATCTGAAAGTGTTGGGTAGTAGAAGTTCCTGAATTTGATAAATCATATAGTAATTCCAGATTTGTTGACTAATGAAAGTAAATGTAAATTTTAAGTTATCATAATAAATTATTGGAGTTTAAGTAGTATTTTAATTCGTTGGAATGTAGGGTGATGCAATGTAAGTTTTAGATTATCAAGTTTAGATCCATGAATAAAAGTATATCATTTGAGATAACAAGGAATATGCCTAAAAGAAAGAGATGTATAAAGTAGTGGTTTACCATTTTTTGTACTGTCTATTTCAACAACTACAAAAAGATAATTCCTTGTAATTCCAAACACAGCACGAATTTCCTTTTCAGATAAGTTATATAAATTTACAATGTCAAGTGTTCTTTTAAGGAAGATGTAATTCCAATGTATTAAAATGCAGAAATCCTATATTGAACTAAAATTTTATATAGTGAAAAATATAACAATAAATATGTAAAATTAATATGCAATAAAAGGCGAGTTAGAAATTAAATAATAATCGATGATTTATAAGTAATGGAATGAATAGGTAAGAAAGTTTAGTAACCAAGGGAGGGTAGAACGAGTTAAGAAGAGCAGTAATATAGGCGTAATATTGAAAGAGGCAAGTAAACAATAAAAGATATTCAAATCTATTAAGATTAAGAAAACGGTAAATGATGTTAATTTGACATTAATAAAATAAGGAATCAGTTAAATAATAGCAAACGACTGTAAATAGCCTAACATTAGAGGCGTAGTAATTAAATGAGTATGGAAATTTATATACATACATATAAATGTAGCCTCAAGTATACATTTATAACAGGTATGCATTATTAAGTTAGTTCGTAGCTTAGATTAAATAAGTATGATAGTCATTTAAATGGATTGGAATGAGAGGTCAGTAGTGTTACACAACAAAAGTTTACCCACCGCAAGGGGCTAACAACAATTGTGCATACATTATACTAAGATGAGACATATCCAACTGTAGGACCTGAGGGATTATACGTTCACGTATAGGTGAAGAGAATACCATGTAGGATGTTTGCCTCAGTCGAAGTGTCAAAGGACAGGTAGAGTCCGCTTCAACCTTTTAGGGGGTATTATATGATGTGCACATAAATGTGCATATTTTTGCCACCATATTAAATTAAATAAATGATCAGATTTGGTATTTTAACTTGTTTTAACCAAAATCCATATTATTTTCAAATTTTCACATATCCGTCTTCACATAGGGGCAAAACAGTCATTTGTGTGTATATATTTCTTTGAGAAAAATTAATTAGAAATTTCCATGCTATTTTGTAGAAATTTGATTTCAATTACAAGTTGTTTCATGAAGAAGATATGCATGCACAAAAAGAACACAAAGGAATGAAGATGGAAATAATTCAAAGTGAGGATCATGGAGGACCCCACCTACCCACCACCTTAATGTACAAATTAGAGTCTAATGCACGTGCTTATGGAATTAATGGCTTCATGTGCACTTAAATGAGGATTATGACATGCTAATGATTACTTAGTGGCCACACTAGCTCAAGGGCACTTTGGGCATTCTCCAAAAGGATGAGTACATGTATAAATACCCATATGTTTCATGTAATCTCCTTTTACTTAGCCTCTCTTTAGTTTAGTTTAGGCTCAAAATAAAGAGGAAAGCTCTCTTTCTTTTCATGGTACTTAGCATTTTTATTTTATGTAATTTTCTTTTCTTTTTATGAAATGTTAATTATTGTTTCTTTTTAATTACATGTTCATTTCCATTCATGCTAGTAGTGTAATTCTTCTTTTATGTAATTAGATTAGTTTTCTTTTCCATTAGCCTTCATTTTCCTTTCTTTTTGCTTTTATGCTGCTAGATACATTTGTTAATCAAATGGCAAAGATGAGAGGCTCTAATTATGTAACTTCAACTATTTGTTAATTCATGCTCTTTTTTTGTGCTTAATGATGACGATAGAAATGGTTTACTAGTTGTTTTTGCTTTGAATTTTGATAGCCTATATTGTTGACACCAAATAGGCTATGCTTAAACAATCACTAACACTAATTGCCTCTTTATCAAAATATGATTATGACAAAAGAAAGTAATTTGAAATTAAAATTTGATGGTCTATATTTCTAATCAATAGTTAATAGGCCAAACTTAAAATAGATTTCATTTGCATTTTCTTTGTCAATTTTCACAAAAAGTTAGTAAGTGCTTTAAGGGATGTGTTATAGTTTGATGGCTTATGTTAGCTAATCAATAGCACAATATGCCATACTTATGATAAGCACATCAATTAAAGCACTAATGACCAAAAAGGGGAGATCATAATTTCATAATTTGTTGAACTATATGATCTAGAGAGTGATATTATCTCTAAATTGTCATTTCATATTTTTATCACTTTCTTTTTGTAATTTTTCTTACATTTTCTAGCTATTCACTCTCGACTTCGTTATAATTTGATTGAATAGATTTTTAAAATCATCAATTCCCTACGGATCGACCCGTATTCACCGTGTGCTACATTCGCACACTGTGCGCTTGTGGTTATTTTTATTTCTATATTTTTCGACGGTTTTCTAATTCCATAGAATTTCCGCTGTTAAACATTATGTAACAAGAGATATTTCCTAGATTGCATTAGGCAATCTAAATAGGATAGTGAGCAAGGCTCGACGCTATGACAGTGTGATTGGTACCATATACAAGAGTAAGAGCTACTTCATAGGTCAAGAACATCATCGATCCTAAGTTGTAGCTAAAAGGTAGTGAGGTTACGCCTAAAAGGACTATGCCTTCTGCTAGTGTAGATTTTTTTTAGGGTATGTACTACCTTACAGTTGTCTGCTAGTTTGTTTGTGATAAGAGGCATGGCTAGATAACTGCCTTTATGGAGTCTTTCAAATAAGAATAGAATACGCCTAAACTATTGTGACACCGTTATTAGACCCTACTGGAGCTCCTTTGTATGCACTAGCGATAAGGACGTGATACTGCATTGATGATGGAACCTAACGAGGTATTGTGTTATGGATACTAACAAGGATAATATCTTGGTCTAAAGGGCAACTAGGTCGAAAAACAACTAGGTCGAAAGCACCTAGTTGTTTTATGAGATCTTTTGGAGTTGATTTGATGAATTGCTCGCGACCTAGCTAGATAGATCGCTAGAGACCCATCTACAGTGGGCCCTACCACCTTAAAATTTTATGGTATGTTCCTGACACCCTCTAGAGTGTTTTTACAAATTTACGATCGATTTCATTAAAATTTGAGCAAGCTATGGATGATTCTTCTAGACTAGATGATCCATGAAGACGGATGATCAAACTAACTCTAAACGACTTGATATGTGGACATGGAACTTTAGTAAAGGATCGAAAGACAACCAAAAAAAGATCGCTTAAAAATATGCTAAATGGATGGATAGCCAGCGATCCATCAAGGTAGGTCGGATCACCCTCAATCTTTCTGAGATCCTTCGTAGCACTAAGTAAAGGCGTCTGGTAGAAAAATATGCTAAGTTGATGGATAGCTAACGGTCCATCCCTTATGGATAGCTGGCGTTCCATTCCCTATGGATAGCGAGCGATCCATAGGGAGTGACTCAGATTGATTTGAGATTTTCGGTGATGACTTGGTATAACAGCTGGACTCTTCTGCACTTGGATTTCTGGCCCAACACTCATTGAATTCCCTTGTAAATACTCACCTACCTACAACTAGAATGGACCTTTTTCAAATGGAGAGCTACTAAAATTCCTTCGCTTCATCAACTTTCTTCTCCCTCATAACAGTCATCATGGGGTTTACTGTGATTATCCAGTCAACCCTTGAACTTGTGACTTATTCTAACTCATTGTAACTTAGATCTATGGACTAGCTCGTTGATACCCAAAGAGATTCAATTCGTATAATTCATAATAAAGATAGATTAAAGTAAACGTGGGACAGACTCGGTCGAACCACTAAAATCCTATGTCTCTTTTCTTACTTTTGTTGTTTATTTGAGATTTGTGCTGCTGATTATCTGCATTAGTGCTTTCACACTTGATCCATGGTGTTGACCCATTATTTGGATAACAAATTATGAAGGCTAATTATAGCAGATCCCTATGGAGGGATAGGTACGACCCCTCCAACTTTCTCCAAATGATATGCAATCCCTATAGTATGCTCCTTAATTGTAATTAGCTTGTGTTTTAAGTTTCATGTCAATATGATCAATAGATATTGAGACACTAACTAATCACTGCCAGAATTTAAACGTAGTCGACCCATACAAGGGAAGAGTGACGACCCATATGGAGGGATCGATATTCACCCTTCAAGTTGCATGTTTTGGGGTGCGACCCCTAGGGTGAACTCCCTAGGTCTCCTTTTCATGTTCCGAGAGTTTCACTTTGATCCCTCTGGGTTGTTGAGTTATTAATTATTTTCTATCAAAATGCAAATGCTTCTACGTGTTAAACCACATTCCATACTTTGAAAATTCCACCTTGCATATCTATCAATTCCATTCAATCTCGACTTCATGTTATTATCTGTACTTGATTTCTAGGTCCCATGTTCATCACTCTAGACTCATCGACCTCGATAATCGTGAAGTCTGTTGGGTTAAATCCGCTTGTACACTGCCTTGGAAAAAGGTGGGTTAAGAATAATTTTCAATAAATAAAATCTCTTTTCTAAATGAATTATGTGCTTTGTTTAATTACATTTTCTATGTGATGGGAATATTGATTAAACAGAGTTATAATACCGTCTAGCATGGGATAAGCTAATATTTCTTTGGTTGTTCTTTGGACTTGTTATATAGGGTAATATAATGGAGTTTGAGTGTAGTTTGCAAGCTTTGAGTAAATAAGCATGTAACACTATGTGGTTTGGGACACCTGAGTTGATATTTATTTGGTTACTTTTGTAAGTAAATGTCACTTGTATGGGTTATGTAATATGGGGTATGTAATATGTGGTATTTACATATAAGGTGTTATGAGCTGAGAGTGAGTAGGCTGAGAGCCTTAAGTTTGTCTATTTATTTAGTGTATACTCTAATAATTTCGTATAGAGTAAACTATTAGGCTAATATCCATCTACAACATTCCGTAGTTTTAACGATAATTAATTAAAAATAAATTAATTAATAATTAATGAAGCTGAAAATAGAATTTTTGTAAACATCAGAATTTGGTTATGAAACTTACGCAATTGGGTTTGTAGTGATTTTCTGATCAACTTTCATGCATGAAGTATTCTGATCGGAGTTCAAATGAAAAAGTTATTAATGTTTAAATATTTTGAATCATAAATAATTATATATATAATTAAGGAAATAAAACATGATTAACGAAATAAATTATTATTAATTAACATTAACGGTTACTTAACATTTAAGTACGTTTAACGCTAATGAAAAGTAAAAAGAAATTGTCTCGAATGAACGAACAATGAATTAAATCAACAAATAAAATCGTATAATTTATTAACCTAATTAAAACTAATTGGTCGATTATTAATATTGAACAGTCGATACTTAGTGGTCGAATGATGGGGTACATGAAAGTTTACCGATTATTATTGTCGGTTGTGAATTTGACATTGGTCGAACGACCTGGCTTTAAGATAAAAGAATCTAACGGTTGGCACCGATTCAAAACCTTATAAATATGGACCTAACCCCCCACTTTTCTTCTCATATTTTCTAAAGCAATGGCAAAGCTCTAGTACTTTCTCTTATCTACACTTTTTTAAATCTAAATTTTTTATAGTTTATATGCATATATACAAGTGGAGAATAGAAGAGGATAATAGAGAAGAAGAAAAGGGTCGAATCAAATCATCAAAGCCAAGTTAAATTGTATATTCAGTTTCAAATCTCAATTAAACCCAACTCTTTTATCAAATCCAAATTTCTAATAGATATATATGTGCTTGCGACATATGTATTTCGATAGGGAGAAAAAGAAGAGTCAAGCTGAAATAACATGGATTAGACGTGGGGATTTGGAAAGCTAAAAAGATGAGTAGGAAATTATATACTTTTATATAATATTAGATTTATATCGTTTTAAATCTATTCCGGTATGCCTAAATGGAATTTTAAAGTTGTAGGCCTAGTTGTATACATGTAATGAATTTACAAATCCTACCGACAAATTCTGTTATTGATAACTTAGATTTAATATTGTATATACTCGAATCTGAAAGTGTTGGGTAGTAGAAGTTCCTGAATTTGATAAATCATATAGTAATTCCAGATTTGTTGACTAATGAAAGTAAATGTAAATTAGAAGTTAACATAATAAATTATTGGAGTTTAAGTAGTATTTTAATTCGTTGGAATGTAGGGTGATGCAATGTAAGTTTTAGATTATCAAGTTTAGATCCATGTATAAAAGTATATCATTTGAGATAACAAGGAATATGCCTAAAAGAAAGAGGTGTATAAAGTAGTGATTTACCATTTTTTGTACTGTCTATTTCAACAACTACAAAAAGATAATTCCTTGTAATTCCAAACACAGCACGACTTTCCTTTTCAGATAAGTTATATAAATTTACAATGTCAAGTGTTCTTTTAAGGAAGATGTAATTCCAATGTATTTAAATGCAGAAATCCTATGTTGAACTAAAATTTTATATAGTGAAAAATATAACAATAAATATGTAAAATTAATATGCAATAAAAGGCGAGTTAGAAATTAAATAATAATCGATGATTTATAAGTAATGGAATGAATAGGTAAGAAAGTTTAGTAACCAAGAGAGGGTAGAAAGAGTTAAGAAGAGCAGTAATATAGGCGTAATATTGAAAGAGGCAAGTAAACAATTAAAGATATTCAAATCTATTAAGATTAAGAAAACGGTAAATGATGTTAATTTGACATTAATAAAATAAGGAATAAGTTAAATAATAACAACCGGCTGTAAATAGCCGAACATTAGAGGCGTAGTAATTAAATGAGTATGGAAATTTATATACATACATATAAATGTAGCCTCAAGTATACATTTATAACAGGTATGCATTATTAAGTTAGTTCTTAGCTTAGATTAAATAAGTATGATAGTCATTTAAATGGATTGAAATGAGAGGTCAGTAGTGTTACACAACAAAAGTTTGCCCACCGCAAGGGGGTAAAAACAATTGTGCATACATTATACTAACATGAGACATTCCAACTGTAGGACTTGAGGGATTATACGTTCACGTATAGGTGAAGAGAATACCATGTAGGATGTTTGCCTCAGTCGAAGTGTCAAAGGACAGGTAGAGTCCGCTTCAACCTTTTAGGGGGGTATTATATGATGTGCACGTAAATGTGCATATTTTTACCACCATATTTATTCTATTTAAATTAAATAAATGATCAGATTTGGTATTTTAACTTGTTTTAACCAAAATCCATATTATTTTCAAATTTTCACATATCCGTCTTCATATAGGGGCAAAACGGTCATTTGTGTATATATATTTCTTTGAGAAAATTAATTAGAAATTTCCATGCTATTTTGTAGAAATTTTATTTCAATTACAAGTTGTTTCATGAAGAAGATATGCATGCACAAAAAGAACACAAAGGAATGAAGATGGAAATAATTCAAAGTGAGGATAATGGAGGACCCCACCTACCCACCACCTTAATGTACAAATTAGAGTCTAATGCACGTGCTTATAGAATTAATGGCTTCATGTACACTTAAATGAGGATTATGACATGCTAATGATTACTTAGTGACCACACTACCTCAAGGGCACTTTGGGCATTCTCCAAAAGTATGAGTACATGTATAAATACCCATACGTTTCATGTAATCTCCTTTTACTTAGCCTCTCTTTAGTTTAGTTTAGGCTCAAAATAAAGAGGAAACCTCTCTTTCTTTTCATGGCTACTTTGCCATTTTTATTTTATGTAATTTTCTTTTCTTTTTATGAAAAGTTAATTATTGTTTCTTTTTAATTACATGTTCATTTCCATTCATGCTAGTAGTGTAATTCTTCTTTTATGCAATTAGATTAGTTTTCTTTTCCATTAGCCTTCATTTTCCTTTCTTTTTGCTTTTATGCTGTTAGATACATTCGTTAATCAAATGGCAAAGATGAGAGGCTAATCCCCTTTAATTAGGGGTAATGAAGCTCTCTAATTATGTAGCTTCAACTATTTATTAATTCATGCTCTTTTTTTGTGCTTAATGATGACGATAGAAATGGTTTACTAGTTGTTTTTGCTTTGAATTTTGATAGCCTATATTGTTGACACCAAATAGGCTATGCTTAAACAATCATTAACACTAATTGCCTCTTTATCAAAATATGATTATGACAAAAGAAAGTAATTTAAAATTAAAATTTGATGGTCTATATTTCTAATCAATAGTTAATAGGCCAAACTTAAAATAGATTTCATTTGCATTTTCTTTGTCAAATTTCATAAAAAGTTAGTAAGTGCTTTAAGGGATGTGTTATAGTTTGATGGCTTATGTTGGTTAATCAATAGCATAAATATGCCATACTTATGATAAGAACATCAATTAAAACACTAATGACCAAAAAAGGGAGATCATAATTTCATAATTTGTTGAACTATATGATCTAGAGAGTGAAATTATCTCTAAATTGTCATTTCATATTTTTATCACTTTCTTTTTGTAATTTTTCTTACATTTTCTAGCTATTCACTCTCGAATTCGTTATAATTTGATTGAATAGATTTCTAAAATCATCAATTCTCTACGGATCGACCCGTATTCACCATGTGCTACATTCCCACACTGTGCGCTTGTGACTATTTTTATTTCTAAATTTTTCGACGGTTTTCTAATTCCATAGAATTTCCGCTGTTAAACATTGTGTAACAAGAGATATTTCCTAGATTGCATTAGGCAATCTAAATGGGATAGTGAGCAAGGCTCGGTGCTATGACAGTGTGATTGGTACCATATACAAGAGTAAGAGCTACTTCATAGGTCAAGAACATCATCGATCCTAAGTTGTAGCTAAAAGGTAGTGAGGTTACGCCTAAACGGACTATGCCTTCTGCCAGTGTAGATTTTTTTAGGGTATGTACTACCTTACAGTTGTCTGGTAGTTTGTTTGTGATAAGAGGCATGGCTAGATAACTGCTTTTATGGAGTCTTTCAAATAAGAATAGAATACGGCTAAACTATTGTGACACCGTTATTTGACCCTACTGGAGCTCCTTTGTATGGAATAGCGATAAGGACGTGATACTGCATTGATGATGGAACCTAATGAGGTATTGTGTTATGGATACTAACAAGGATAATATCTTGGTCTAAAGGGCAACTAGGTCGAAAAACAACTAGGTCGAAAACACCTAGTTGTTTTATGAGATCTTTTGGAGTTGATTTGATGAATTGCTCATGACCTAGCTAGATAGATCGCTAGAGACCCATCTACAGTGGGCCCTACCACCTCAAAATTTTAAGGTAGGTTCCTGACACACTCTAGAGTGTTTTTACAAATTTACGATCGATTTCATGAAGATTTGAGCAAGCTATGGGTGATTCTTCTAGACCAGATGATCCATGAAGACGGATGATCAAACTAACTCTAAACGACTTGATATGTGGACATGGAACTTTAGTAAAGGATCGAAAGACAACCAAATAAAGATCGCTTAAAAATATTCTAAATGGATGGATAGCCAACGATCCATCTAGGTAGGTCGGATCACCCTCAATCTTTCCGAGATCCTTCGTAGCACTAAGTAAAGGCGTCTGGTAGAAAAATATGCTAAGTTGATGGATAGCTAACGATCCATCCCCTATGGATAGCTGGCGTTCCATTCCCTATGGATAGCGAGCGATCCATAGGGAGTGACTCAGATTGATTTGAGATTTTCGGTGATGACTTGGTATAACAGCTGGACTCTTCTGCACTTGGATTTCTGGCCCAACACTCACTGAATTCCCTTGTAAATACTCACCTACCTACAACTAGAATGGACCTTTTTCAAATTGAGAGCTACTAGAATTCCTTTGCTTCTTCAACTTTCTTCTCCCTCATAACAGTCATCAAGGGGTTTACTGTGATTATCCAGTCAACCCTTGAACTTGTGACTTATTCTAACTCATTGTAACTTAGATCTACGGACTAGCTTGTTGATACCCAAAGAGATTCAATTCGTATAATTCATAATAAAGATAGATTAAAGTAAACGTAGGCCAGACTCAGTCGAACCACTAAAAAAATCCTATGTCTCTTTTCTTACTTTTGTTGTTTATTTGAGATTTGTGCTGCTGATTATCTGCATTAGTGCTTTCACACTTGATCCAAGGTGTTGATCCATTATTTGGTTAACAAATTATGAAGGCTAATTATAGCAGATCCCTATGGAGGGATAGGTACGACCCTACAACTTTCTCCAAATGATATGCAATCCCTATAGTGTGTTCCTTAATTGTAATTAGCTTGTGTTTTAATTTTCATGTCAATATGATCAATAGATATTGAGACACTAACTAATCACTGCCAGAATTTAAACGTAATCGACCCCTACAAGGGAAGAGTGACGACCCATATGGAGGGATCGATATTCACCCTTCAAGTTGCATGTTTTAGGGTGCGACACCTAGGGTGAACTCCCTAGGTCTCCTTTTCATGTTCCGATAGTTTCACTTTGATCCCTCTGGGTTGTTGAGTTATTAATTATTTTCTATCAAAATGCAAATGCTTCTACGTATTTAACCACATTCCATACTTCGAAAATTACACCTTGCATATCTATCAATTCCATTCAATCTCGACTTCATGTTATTATCTGTACTTGATTTCTAGGTCCCATGTTCATCACTCTAGACTCATCGGCCTCGATAATCGTGAAGTCCGTTGGGTTAAATCCGCTTGTATACTGCCATGGAAAAAGGTAGGTTAACAATAATTTTCAATAAATAAAATATCTTTTCTAAATGAATTATGTGCTTTGTTTAATTACATTTTCTATGTGATGGGAATATTGATTAAACAGAGTTATAATACCGTCTAGTATGGGATAAGCTAATATTTCTTTGGTTGTTCTTTGGACTTGTTATATAGGATAGTATAATGGAGTTTGAGTGTAGTTTGCAAGCTTTGAGTAAATAAGCATGTAACACTATGTGGTTTGGGACACCTGAGTTGATATTTATTTGATTACTTTTGTAAGTAAATGTCACTTGTATGGGGTATGTAATATGTGGTATTTACATATAAGGTGTCATGAGCTGAGAGTGAGTAAGCTGAGAGCCATAAATTTGTCTATTTATTTAGTGTGTACTCTAACAATTTCGTATAGAGTAAACTATTAGGCTAATATCCATCTACAACATTCCGTAGTTTTAACGATAATTAATTAAAAATAAATTAATTATTAATTAATGAAGCTGAAAATAGAATTTTTGTAAACATCAGAATTTGGTTATGAAACTTACACCATTGGGTTTGTAGTGGTTTTCTGATCAACTTTCATGCATAAAGTATTCTGATCGGAGTTCAAATGAAAAAGTTATTAATGTTTAAATATTTTAAATCATAAATAATTATATATATAATTAAGGAAATAAAACATGATTAACGAAATAAATTAATATTAATCAACATTAACGGTTACTTAACGTCTAAGTATGTTTAACGCTAATGAAAAGTAAAAAGAAATTGTCTCGAATGAACGAACAATGAATTAAATCAACAAATAAAATCGTATAATTTATTAACCTAATTAAAACTAATTGGTCGATTATTAATATTGAACAGTCGATACTTAGTGGACGAATGATGGGGTACATGAAAGTTTACCGATTATTATTGTCGGTTGTGAATTTGACATAGGTCGAACGACCTGGCTTTAAGATAAAAGAATCTAACGGTTGGCACCGATTCAAAACCTTATAAATATGGACCTAACCCCCCACTTTTCTTCTCATATTTTCTAAAGCAATGGAAAAGCTCTACTACTTTCTCTTCTCTACACTTTTTTAAATCTAAATTTTTTATAGTTTATATGCATATATACAAGTGGAGAATAGAAGAGGATAATAGAGAAGAAGAAAAGGGTCGAATCGAATCATCAAAGCCAAGTTAAATTGTATATTCAGTTTCAAATCTCAATTAAACCCAACTCTTTTCTCAAATCCAAATTTCTAATAGATATATGTGTGCTTGCGACATATGTATTTTGATAGGGAGAAAAAGAGGAGTCAAGCTGAAATAACATGGATTAGACGTAGGGATTTGGAAAGCTAAAAAGATGAGTAGGAAATTATATACTTTTATATAATATTAGATTTATATCGTTGTAAATCTATTCCGGTATGCCTAAATGGAATTTTAGAGTTGAAGGCCTAGTTGTATACATGTAATGAATTTACAAATCCTGCCGACAAATTCTGTTATTGATAACTTAGACTTAATATTGTATATACTCGAATCTGAAAGTGTTGGGTAGTAGAAGTTCCTGAATTTGATAAATCATATAATAATTCCAGATTTGTTGACTAATGAAAGTAAATGTAAATTAGAAGTTACATAATAAATTATTGGAGTTTAAGTAGTATTTTAATTCGTTGGAATGTAGGGTGATGCAATGTAAGTTTTAGATTATCAAGTTTAGATCCATGAAAAAACGTATATCATTTGAGATAAAAAGGAATATGCCTAAAAGTAAGAGGTGTATAAAGTAGTGATTTACCATTTTTTGTTCTGTCTATTTCAACAACTACAAAAAGATAATTCCTTGTAATTCCAAACACAGCATGACTTTCCTTTTCAGATAAGTTATATAAATTTACAATGTCAAGTGTTCTTTTAAGGAAGATGTAATTCCAATGTATTAAAATGCAGAAATCCTATGTTGAACTAAAATTTTATATAGTGAAAAATATAACAATAAATATGTAAAATTAATATGCAATAAAAGGCGAGTTAGAAATTAAATAATAATCGATGATTTATAAGTAATGGAATGAATAGGTAAGAAAGTTTAGTAACCAAGGTAGGGTAGAACGAGTTAAGAAGAGCAGTAATATAGGCGTAATATTGAAAGAGGCAAGTAAACAATAAAAGATATTCAAATCTATTAAGATTAAGAAAACGGTAAATGATGTTAATTTGACATTAATAAAATAAGGAATAAGTTAAATAATAACAACCGGCTGTAAATAGCCGAACATTAGAGGCGTAGTAATTAAATGAGTATGGAAATTTATATACATACATATAAATGTAGCCTCAAGTATACATTTATAACAGGTATGCATTATTAAGTTAGTTCTTAGCTTAGATTAAATAAGTATGATAGTCATTTAAATGGATTGAAATGAGAGGTCAGTAGTGTTACACAACAAAAGTTTGCCCACCGCAAGGGGGTAAAAACAATTGTGCATACATTATACTAACATGAGACATTCCAACTGTAGGACTTGAGGGATTATACGTTCACGTATAGGTGAAGAGAATACCATGTAGGATGTTTGCCTCAGTCGAAGTGTCAAAGGACAGGTAGAGTCCGCTTCAACCTTTTAGGGGGTATTATATGATGTGCACGTAAATGTGCATATTTTTACCACCATGTTTATTCTATTTAAATTAAATAAATGATCAGATTTGGTATTTTATCTTGTTTTAACCAAAATCCATATTATTTTCAAATTTTCACATATCCGTCTTCATATAGGGGCAAAACGGTCATTTGTGTGTATATATTTCTATGAGAAAAATTAATTAGAAATTTCCATGTTATTTTGTAGAAATTTGATATGAATTACAAGTTGTTTCATGAAGAAGATATGCATGCACTAAAAGAACCCAAAGGAATGAAGATGGAAATAATTCAAAGTGAGGATCATGGAGGACCCCACCTACCCACCACCTTAATGTACAAATTAGAGTCTAATCCACGTGCTTATGGAATTAATGGCTTCATGTACACTTAAATGAGGATTATGACATGCTAATGATTACTTAGTGGCCACACTACCTCAAGGGCACTTTGGGCATTCTCCAAAAGCATGAGTACATGTATAAATACCCATATGTTTCATGTAATCTCCTTTTACTTAGCCTCTCTTTAGTTTAGTTTAGGCTCAAAATAAAGAGGAAAGCTCTCTTTCTTTTCATGGCTACTTAGCCATTTTTATTTTATGTAATTTTCTTTTCTTTTTATGAAAAGTTAATTATTGTTTCTTTTCAATTACATGTTCATTTCCATTCATGCTAGTAGTGTAATTCTTCTTTTATGCAATTAGATTAGTTTTCTTTTCCATTAGCCTTCATTTTCCTTTCTTTTTGCTTTTATGCTGCTAGATACATTTGTTAATCAAATGGCAAAGATGAGAGGCTAATCCCCTTTAATTTAGGGGTAATGAAGCTCTCTAATTATGTAGCTTCAACTATTTGTTAATTCATGCTCTTTTTTTGTGCTTAATGATGACGATAGAAATGGTTTACTAGTTGTTTTTGCTTTGAATTTTGATAGCCTATATTGTTGACACCAAATAGGCTATGCTTAAACAATCATTAACACTAATTGCCTCTTTATCAAAATATGATTATGACAAAAGAAAGTAATTTGAAATTAAAATTTGATGGTCTATATTTCTAATCAATAGTTAATAGGCCAAACTTAAAATAGATTTCAGTTGCATTTTCTTTGTCAATTTTCATAAAAGTTAGTAAGTGCTTTAAGGGATGTGTTATAGTTTGATGGCTTATGTTGGCTAATCAATAGCACAATATGCCATACTTATGATAAGCACATCAATTAAAACACTAATGACCAAAAAAGGGAGATCATAATTTCATAATTTGTTGAACTATATGATCTAGAGAGTGAAATTATCTCTAAATTGTCATTTCATATTTTTCTTACTTTCTTTTTGTAATTTTTCTTACATTTTCTAGCTATTCACTCTCGACTTCGTTATAATTTGATTGAATAGATTTTTAAAATCATCAATTCCCTACGGATCGACCCGTATTCACCGTGTGCTACATTCGCACACTGTGCGCTTGTGGTTATTTTTATTTCTTAATTTTTCGATGGTTTTCTAATTCCATAGAATTTCCGCTGTTAAACATTATGTAACAAGAGATATTTCCTAGATTGCATTAGGCAATCTAAATGGGATAGTGAGCAAGGCTCGGCGCTATGACAGTGTGATTGGTACCATATACAAGAGTAAGAGCTACTTCATAGGTCAAGAACATCATCGATCCTAAGTTGTAGCTAAAAGGTAGTGAGGTTACGCCTAAACGGACTATGCCTTCTGCTAGTGTAGATTTTTTTTAGGGTATGTACTACCTTACAGTTGTCTGCTAGTTTGTTTGTGATAAGAGGCATGGCTAGATAACTACCTTTATGGAGTCTTTCAAATAAGAATAGAATACAGCTAAACTATTGTGACACCGTTATTAGACCCTACTGGAGCTCCTGTGTATGCACTAGCGATAAGGACGTGATATTGCATTGATGATGGAACCTAACGAGATATTGTGTTATGGATACTAACAAGGACAATATCTTGGTCTAAAGGGGGATTATGGTATGTGACCACACCCACATGTATGTAGTTGTTGATGCCAAAAATGGATCAACACCCAAATTGAGTGGTAGAATACTTGTAAGACCTAGATCTAGCACATTGTATTGAAAATAAAAGAAAATGGAATAGGAAGACACATGATTTTTATATTTGTTCAGCTATCTCTAGTCTGGTCCACTTTTTAGTTTTATTGATTGTTGTTTGTAGAGAATTAGAGAGTATAAGTCACTGGTACAAGGGCTTGACAAGTACTACAATCTAGAACTGCCAAGAGTAGTTGCCTAGGTAACTATTGTGAGGGAGGTAGGAGATGAAGAAATGGCAGAGTCTATGCCAACAGAAAATCAAACCCCTTTCTATTTGTAGCGGGGTTTGTATTTGTTGAGAAACAAAGGTACAAGATCAGGGGCTTGCTTGCACTAAAGTCCAGAAGATAGTCCGATGTTGAATAAGTGAGCATGGAGCCCTGCGAACCAAGAAAACAACTCAGTATTGACCTAAATGGATTGGTACCGATATGTTTTTCTTAGTGAAAAGTGAACTTTCTCACTTGTTTTGCTCTTTCATCTTCTAGTCGATGCGTTCCATGCTCTTTTCCAAGTTGATTCTAGTTATCTTCTCAATAGCACTTGAATTTCCCTGCTTTCTTCACTTTCTTCTCATCAACCTCAGAATTGGTCATCAGAACTCTGGGAAAACCACCATTCCATGTTAGTATATAAGGTGTATGGAGTTTGGAAGATGGGATGAAGAGGATAAACAACTCATCATCGATCTATTAAGTTGGTGCCAAGTTTAATCCTTAACCCCACTTCCAATGAATTTTCTCTCGGTGGTTTCTCTGCTCCGTCTAAGTGTACTTGCCAGTTTTCGACTCGTTTCGTCTTCGTCTTGATGTTCCAACTTCCATTGAATTCTGCAAGGTTAAAAACACAGTTAACACTTACCCTCCAGATTATGCTTTCCTTGAAAATAAAGCATGCTCTAGATTAAGACAAGTTCTAGAATGCTATCCTTTGAATTTTGGTTGATTGCTTAGGTGTCGTCTCGAATCATTGCTTCCATTTGGTAGATTTTCCTTTAACCATTTTGCTTTGTTATAGTTGGAATTCTACTCCTCTACATCGGGGACATAAACTACTCTTCGGAGATCATTTCACACCATAGTCGAGCATAAATTATCTCTACCATAATTTTTGGAGGTTTCAGCGGAGGAAAAATAACTTGTAATTAAGTTGTTTAATTCGATACCAAGTTAAACTGTTTTTCACCGAGTCCTATATGCTTAGGACTTAGAAAATTTTAAGCTAATTTTTCATTCCTTACTTTTGCTTCCACCCAAGTTCTTCTATGAGATTCGCAAGCGCCAATCTAATTTTCACCTGCCGCCAACTTGCTATTGTCGTTGTTTCCCATACTACTGCCTTTGATCAGTCACCGCCATTCGAGTTGCCACCTAGAGAACTCGAATCAGAAGAGAATACCCATTTGGATGGGCTTGGAACAGATTCAGTCTGAGTTCTTATAGCATCATCATAAGGAAAGGATTGAATGGCGGGACAACACTACCTAGCCACATGTATCGATTGCAATATATCCTTTCGAGGGATTGTGTGCAAACTCACCCCTTTTAGGGAGAAGAACGTCCTCTTTAGGAATCCTGTGTTGAAGACGGATATTGCGAAGCATCCTAGCCGTTAGAATCATCTGTACTTGCTCCAATCATTATTCTTAGATCTACAAGCACATTCGATAAAGGCAGCTGATCCACTACTGGAACAACTGGCACCAATGAACCTTGTGATTCGAATGTAGTGAGCTGGCCCAATCCAATAAGAATCGTAAGTGAAGATGAGTTGTAGATACCCAACTTCATGAGGAGTAGAGGTGCCCTTATCGGACTTGAATCGAGGGAATCAATGAGTTGTTCTAAAAGATAAAACCTGGCGTTCCACATGGTCAGGTACATTTTATTTCGAATAGTAAACCCGTGTGACCAACGCCCAAAATCCAAAATCTAAAATCCAAAGGACATCAACGTGAGTTGACCAATCAGGTTCTGAGCATTGACCGAGGTAAGTGAGAAGTATCAACCCATGTAGTATGAGTCTAATGTCATAAATGCGACAAACGGACCATCCTATGTAAATGGCTCACACATGCTAGAAAAACGAGCCTCATCGTACATTGGAACTGCGAATCGGAACTTACCGGTTATCGATAAATAATTAATAACACAACTACCATCCGACGCGATGCAGAAGCTTTTCTTTTCAGAAAACATAGGAATTGCAGAAGTAGGGAAAAGCGATGCTAAAGAATTATGCATCATGACTATTTTGGAACAAGCTATCGTGATGGGACTCAAACGATGATGGAGGCTTAGACGAATTTTGACATGAGATTGTCGAATCCAGAGAACCAGACTTGTCTCCAAAACGACGTGCAGACGACTAAGGCAAAACCCGTGTTTACCACTGGTCAAGCACAACTCAAATTTCAACCATCTCCTCTCAAATCCAATCAGCCATACCTCGATCACCATCACCTTGACGTAAAAAATCACCAACCCTATCTTTTTGGAATCTAGACTGGTGTTAGGGTTTCAAAAATCTCAGGGGTTTACATCCTCTTCATGAATAAATTCAATCGACCTCCAAGGTTCAATGAGCTAACACATCTACTTCAATTCAAGAGAAGGCAGGATTCCCCATCCTACATGATGATCAAAGCCTAGAAGGGATGTAAAGTTATTGAGGCCCTCACCAATAAATGTTCATACTTCAAGAATGAATATTTCTTTATGCGATGCCCGCATGATTTCAACCATCTCCGGCTGTCTAGATGCACATCTTTTTCCTTTACTTCTCCCATGATAGAATTTAAGTTTCTAACTGTACATGTGTTTCCTCATAGGCGTCCATGCTCAAGACGAAAGTGACGAGCATAAAAAACACTTAATTCCTTGAAAATAGTTGGATAACATCAGCGCATTGTCACATTTCTACTCACGAATGAAAATCTATGGTGGTTTAGTTTGCTTTGCCCTGATAGGTTCGCTGTCCCTAAGTCTCCAGCAAAGAGCAGCTCTAGAGCTCGTGCTTATTACGCCGCCCCAACTCGCTGCTCTAACGAGAATCTTCAAGGTGAAGCTGTAGGTACTCTAGTGATACATTTAGAAGAGCCCGTTATGGGAGAGCATGAAGGGCCTGTAGACGCTGACATTCCAAGCGGCAGAGATGAAAACATCAGAATCTCTGATCTTGGAAAAAGGAAGAAGAGAGGGAAAGAAACTACCGATTGAAGAGGAAGAAAAGGAGGGTCAAGATGTGGATGATAGTGATAGTGATTATCCAGCTAGTTGAGAAGGTGAATTTTTTGGAGAGGCGCCTTATCAAAATCTATTAATCCCAGTCGCCTCCTCCAGAGTACATCACTCCAGATATTCCAAAAAGTGTTAAGGAGAAGACAACAATTCCTCCTATTGGGACTATGCCTCAATGCCATTCATTTGGAGATATTTTTGTTAACTTAAACGATTTTGGTGAGGTTAACTTCACAGTCAGCGCATCTTAAACAAGGCTGGCTCCAGCTTCGCCTTTTCTCCTAAGGGACTCGTAAGCGAAGGCAGCGAGACCTCGAATTTAGTTCCTTGTCGACACAGTCTTTAGTGCACATAAGGGGTCAATGACACTATATACTTCACTAGGATCACAAACACTCATTCTCACACTAAAGCTTTGTTCAAAGAGCTTTAATATCAATATCATTTTCTTCTTTATTTCGGGTTCCATGGTTGTGGTTACTACGAGAAGCTCTCTCTATGCCAGTCCTTATCGAGCTTTAACTCCAGATCCTACCTCGCTTCATCGCTACGAAACCGAGCATGAGATAGAAAGACTGTAAAGTCGAAGAAGCTTGCAAGGTCAATAAGGATAAGAATCGTTGGAAAGAGAAGCAGAGAAGGAAAAGGGAGGCTAAGACAAAGTTGCTTCAAGACGCACCGAAATGTCACAGAGATTCCTCTGAGGATCGAGGGCCCCCTTCTATTGATGTTCCACCAAACACCCAAGCTCAAACTTCCTTTGTCAAGCAAGTTCCAATCTCCCAAGCTATGATTACGGTTGTCCTCTTACTTCCAAGGGAATCTCCGCTCCTTCATTCACTCTCCCAGTGGTTCTCCACATTTATCAGCTGCATTTCCTAATCTCTTCCTACATGATATTAAGTTTGGTCAAGTCATTAAGGGCATCCCAACGAAGGTTTCCCTAGAAAACCTTCAAGCTGTTCAAGAAGATGTAGAGGTTGGGTACAAATGGAAATGTTTATGCAAGGTCCTCTTCAATGTGAATTGAATTAGCTACACCATCATCCAATCCTTCAAGTCTAAGAAAACTGATCTCAAGCAAATGATTAAGGAACAGGAGGATGTTTTGGTCAAGGTTACCAAATAGACTTCGCTCTTAAATAAAAGGCCAGGACTGACATTCTCATAGCAGAGTTGAAGCTTATACATGAGCAAACTGAAGTGGTGACGCAAAACTACTTAAAACTATGCACGAAGAGGGGCAGAGCTGAAGAAGAAAATCGCCAATAAGGACCATACTATCCTAGCCAGGGACTTGACATTGCGGAGCAAGCCGTTGAACTCACCAGACTTCATGAAGAGAATAGAAAGCTTGTTGAAGAAAAGAAGACTCTTTCTGAGGAGGTAGATGAACTATCCATTGTAAAGCTTGGTAGTGACCTTGAGCTTTAAATCACCCAATAAGGACTTAAGGAGCTCGAGGATGAAGGATCCAAATGCATGACAACTTGATGTAAATATGCTTCACTTTTACACCTACATCATCATGAATAAGAACCCAAGATGGCTAGATGAAGACTACCCCGTGCCCATTGTTGGAGTGTAGGAAGAAGTACTGGTGGCTACTCATGCCGAAGATATGCGCTCTATGGAAGAGTTGATGGACGCATACCTCAACCCTTAAATATTGAACTTTTCCCTATCGGTAGGGTTATCTTGGCTGTAGAAGCCAAAAAAGCTATTGTTGATGCTACTACCAAAACTCTTGCTAGCCCAAGCTCTTCAGGTCAGGGTGAACGTCTACTTTGAAATCTCAAGAGTTGGGGAAATTTTCTCACGTCCTTGGGGGTTAGCTCTATAACGATCCAGGTGATTCCTACTCCAACAACGACTGCACTTTGAGCCATACAATCCTTCCATTGTGATCCAGCCCGAGAAGCTCTGGACCGAGAAGGCGAATTCGTCATATCTCATAGGGATTCTGCTTAAGGTATATCTCTCGTTCCACCGGCTTTGAGAAGCTTCAGTTCTCATGATAATTTTTTATTAAAATTTACCAATATGTATGTCAACTTATAGGCCAACCATCTCTTCTGCGGCCTCCATCTCCAGCTACTAAAGGCTCGGGAGTTGTAGCTATCTTCACTGCTTTGATTACTGTCTCTACAGAGCTTACTATTTCTACCCATCTCACAAGCTGTGGTCTGGGACCGTATTCTAAGAATATAGCCACTCTTGAAAATTTAGGGGATCTTTCGGTGTCTTAGGAGGAGGATGTGCTCATTACAGTGCTTCTAACCCGATTGAGCATGAAACCATGGTAGAGAAGTAGAGGAAGGATATGGAAAAGATCAGTGTGAGGTAGGAACCCAGAGTTGACCAGTCCTCCTCTACAAAACCAACAAGCATCTAGCAAAAGGTTCCCCCACTGAAGATACAACTACCTAAATCGAAGCCTACTAAGACATCATCAGGCTAGTCCGTAGAGCCACATACTGTGATTGGCGGTGAATCTACTCACTCGAAAGACGAAACTCCTCCTAGCATGGGGACCAAAGGGAGGAAGAAGATTAAGACCCATCCGGGCAGCACAAGTAAAGGTGCCAGAGTGGTAAGAGGGGGATGACTTAGTGGTGTGTGCATGCACTAGTTGAGCGTTTGGTTTTTATGTTACTGTGGTGGTTAAGTCTATATTTTGTCTTTTTCACTTGAAGTAGGTCGACATTGTGTAGGTTTGGCTCCGACCGTTTGACGGTACATATAAGATTATTAGTAATGAAAGATTAGCTTTTCCTTCACAATCTCTCATCTTGTACTTTTTGCACTTTATGTATTTTGCCTGTTTACGATTGACAGTCTGTGTATATAATATAATTTCTTATATTGTGATTTCCATATTATATACTTCTATTTCTATGCAATATGGTTATTAACGCAACTCTGTACATGTAAATAATATTCCTGCAATTGCTTAGTATATTATGTTGCTTGGCTCTACTTATATCTGCCAAAATACTGTGTCAGGCAGAACAGAACTATTGCTTAGCCAACTCTGTGGCTATTCTTATTCGGGCTCAGACGAGTTCTTTTTAACCAATTATTGGCATATGTGCCCCTGTCCATGAGGTTGAATGTTAGGATTTGGGCATATATGGGAGACTGGATATCCTGAGCAATTCATTTGATTTCCCATGGTCTAATTCGCATGATAATTCCTGTCTCCGGGAACTACTGACTCTACTGCTTGATTCCAAGCACTTTATTTCAATGCCACTAGTTCCTTAAATGTAATTGAATTCTTCCAAGCTGACATCATCATCCATATCGCTTTGGATGTATGTATTGTAAAGATGTGACGTCGTCGTCTTTCGCCATAGTAAATTCTTCCACTTTTAGTGTTGAGATCCCAGTCGTGTACCAGTTTCTACTACCATAAACTAATACACTAGTAGCTCAACTCTATGGACTTCTACTTGTCATTGCCTATCTTTGTGCGCTAGCTTGCATTATCAAGTTACCGTTGACCAGTTCTATCGACTGTAGTTAGTTTATCCTTTCTATCATCGCCTATCTTCGAGCGATGACAGGTTCCTTTTGTTATTGACTATCATTGGACGACGTCAAGTTTTAAGAGGTTTGAGTCAATTTTCCACTTAACTCAGTAGTATGGACCTTCCTAACATTGCAAGGGCAGTGGTACTTAAAAGGTATGCGTTGATTTGATCGTCAATCAGACAGTCTTGGGTCTTCTCGACATTACTGGGGCAATGTCGGTTCTTAGAAAGTTGGTTTGGACCTTTCTGAAAGTGACTGTGCGGATCATGCTATATGGAATAATATTAAACTAGTGCAGAAATAAACTATAGCTATGTAAAAAATAAAACAAGCACACCAGGAATTTTATACTGGTTCGAACCTCCCATTCTACGTCCAGTCCCAGACTTCTTTCTGGAATTTCACTAACAACAATCCTCACTTAACCCGGAGGAACAGGTTTATACAACCCTTGAACAACCGAACAAGGGACCTGGGCAGCAGAACAGGATTTCGCCTCAACAGCCGAAGAGGACTTCAGCTTATACAGAATGTATGTGACACAATGTGTTCTTAATAACACGAATTTGTCTCTTGATAGTACACACTTCCTATAATCTTTCTCCTTTATGATATATGTGTGAATGCGTGAAGATTAAGGAAGTAGAAAACTGAATTTGAATGATGTTGAAAGCACAAATGTATTAGAATCAAGAATTTCAAGAGTAGAATAATAATCAATAGAATTGGTGTTTTGAAAACTTGATTCTAATGTGTTTATATAGATAATAAATAGTTGCAATTGTTCATGAAGAGTTATCATCAAGAGTTATGATTATCTGTTGGATTAAAGATTGCAACTCTTCATGAATGGAAATGTCTTTTCATAAAAGTAGCCGTTGTAAATATTCAGACTTCTTAAATTAAATATTCGAACTTCTGAAAAGCAACGAACTCAAACCAGAAAGAAAATAGGCAAAAATTTGTCATATTCAGAAGTCTGATTTATACCTTTCAGACGTCTGAATATTGTATTTTACAACATTCAAATTTCCAGAACCAGACGTCTGGATTGAAGCATTCAGACGTCTAAATGTAACATAAAAATGAGATTTTTTCTTTTAAACCATATATTTGAAATGATAATGTAGTATATATCATATAGGAGAGATTTTAACACATTTTAACTTCTAGACACAGACTCGATACATACTTAAGAGTTGAAGCTCATTTGAATCCGGTCTTTGATTGATTCCTGTAAAAACAAGTTAGTATATAATAATGACTTATATAGTTATCATAGTCAAAATATCGTATTTACGAAATACCGTAAACACGAAGGTTTCAACATTCTCCCCCTTTTTGACGATGACAATCATATAAAATTATAGTAAGATCATATAGGAACAAGAAGAACATACCCCCCCTTAATATAAACTCCCCCTGTCGATATAAATATATCTCCCCCTTTGACATCGACAAAAAGGAAAGTTAAAATATCATGCATATCATAGATGTAACAAAATATAAACAAGAATAGGAGAACAAAGAAGCATCAGAATCGTCACAAGATACAAAGAGCTAAACAGTAGTAGCATATGTTTAAGTTACATACCAAAAGAAACTTCAGTAATTTTAAAAAACAAACAGTGCAAAAAATTTGTTATGAAATATTGAAGTGAAAGTTCCATACTACCACCATTTAGAAAGATGAACTAGGACAATCATCACCTTCTTCATCATTGTCATCATTATCTTCATCATTGTTAGTACCGGAGCTAGACGACCATTGAAAGGGTGTGGGATTAAAGACCTCAACAGAAGTGGAAGATGAGCGACCAATATGTTCCCAAATTATGTTTAGGAAGCCACGAATAGAATTAAACTTCTTATTGGTTTGCTTTTCTTATATATCAATCTTGGTATTGAGCTTAGCCTGATTTTGAGAAATTGTAACAAAGGCTTGTTTAGGTATTGATTCAAGAGAAAGCACTTCTATGTTATCATCATCATGCTCGGGAGCTTGTGGAGCAATGTAGTGATGAGGGTGATGAGGTTGAGATATATTTTGATCCCGGTTTGTGATCCATTCTTGGAAAGAAATAAAGTTAAGATTTTGAGGATGCTTAGGCAAGTTCATCAGCCTTAATATTTTGGATCCTAGCTCCTTTATATGTGAAAATTTTGATTTCGGAAAAGTTACTCCATAAATTCTAAGAATTTTTAATTTATATGCACCATAATGAAAAGTTTTATAAAGACGACGACGATTAACATCCATAAACTCCTCAAGAATAACACGATCCCAATTTATAGATTGTTTCGAATATATGGCATACAGAGCTTGGAAGTTGCGTTTGTTCATAACTTCATAACTTTCGGTTCTCGGTAAGATGGAAGGAATTAAAACTCGATGAAGAATACGGGCTTGTGGCCAGAGTTGGACAGAGGTAAGCCTAGTGATATCATCGAAAAGAAATCTATGGGAGACTTCGTCTCTATGATCCATCTATTTCATCCAAATCTATTCCGGATGAAGGACATTGCAAAATATCTCCAAGATGAACTAAGGGAAGATATATTTTAACACCACATACCCAAGTCCAAATATAGTCCTCTCTATTATGGGGATGATGATGGTCTAAATTCATATTAGCATAGAATAATTTGGCTAAAAGATGATTTATCTTAACATTATTTGCAGAAAAGGATAAGAGAGATTCTAACCCACTTGAGCGAGCAATTTTTTGAATTCTGTAGGGTTCAAATTTGTCAAATTTAACAAAAGCTCTCGGGAAGAAACCAGATCTATCCATTTGAGCAAATCTTTTCTTTGCTTCATCATTCCATAGCCATGATCTATATTCGGTGTAGATGAAGAGCTTGGAGCCCTTGGACGTTTGTTCTTGGAGGCATTGGAGATTTTTTTTTAAAATTTTTGTGGATGAAGAGCTTAAAAATGGAGTTTTGGAGAATAGAAAGATGCTGGTTCGGATGAAGAAGGGGTTGAAGTAGTAAGTGAAAGTAATTAATGTGGTTGGTGAATGGATAAATTTGAAAAACACCTTGAATTTTAAATCGGCAGTTAGATTCAGACATCTGGAATTTCAATTTTAGACGTTTGAAATAGTAAATTTTAAAACATAAGAAAAACAGTTCAATTTGAGGTACTTTCAGACGTCTGGAATAGTGTGTTTAGACGTCTGAATCCGAGTGAAGAAAACTTCTTCAATAATATTCAGACGTCTGAAACAACTATTTCAGACGTCTGAGATTTTTTTTCAGACATTGTTAAATATATTTGAAAAAGAAAAAGAATTATAATAATTTTTAAATGATTTACAAAATATAAATATGATCATCAACAACAATAGATATAGATGAAAGAAAGCATTTATCTGAATCACTCGGAGTCTTGCACTCTTCCGGTTCTATCTTGGTTATCTCTGTGTGTGGTCGTAATGGGGACCAATATGGTTGACGTTCCCAAGAATTTGGAGAAACCGGGGGACGCTGTGGACTCGGCTCCCATGGATTTGAAGTTGAGGGTTGAACTACATTTTTCTTTGGAGATGTACCAGAGAATTTTAATGCCACTTGTTCAATAAAACTAAGTCCTTTGGCGTTAACTTTCTGTTCGTAATACATCTCTCGCTGCAAATCCAACTGTTCTTTTTGATAATGATGAATGTTAGATATTTTTTCTTTGGTTGATGGAGAATCGAAGAAAAGAAACCATCGAGATTTCTTCTTTTCTGGCGTATAACCAGAATGTTCACGTGAAGGACGAGGACTATCCTGTTCACGTGGTGTTGGAGTTGCCAGAATCTCTATAGAAGATGTAGAATAACTCGAGGGAGAATTGCCTGAGTCGGAGTTGTTGTTTGATGTCATAGAAAGAAGAAGAAGAATGATGTTGAATTCCATTGCTAAAATTATTTTTGGTAATGAGGAAGACTGAGATTGTATGTATAAATGGAAGAGAAAGTTTAAATATAGAACCTTTTGTTAAAGCAATGTGTAGCTGAAAATCTTTAGTTAGTAAAATACATATGTTTAAAAGGAAAGAGAATAAGAGGTGGGGAAAGAAAGTTAGTATAAGTTAACTATTAAAAACAATTATGAACCAAAGAATAAGAAATAAATATTAATCTCATAAAAGATATCATAGATTTTTAAGAGAGATAATACCAAGCTCTCGTCTGAGTTTGATAAAAACATTTTCTAAAAGAGGTTTTGTAAAAATATCAGCCAACTGATTTTCAGAAGAAAAAAATCCAAATTTATTGTTCCTTTTTCAACATTGTCACGAAGAAAATGATGACGAATGTCAATATGTTTTGTTCATGAATGATTTATAGGATTTTTGGACAAGTTAAAAGCAATAGTATTGTCACAATATATAGTTCAATTAGTTAAGTTTATATTGAAATCTTTATGTGTCCGTTGCATATAGATTACTTGAGTACAAGGCAAACCAGGAGAAATATATTCTGCTTCACATGTAGAAAGAGAAATGCAATTTTGCTTCTTGCTAAACCAAGATACAAGTGATTTTGGCACGTACCACTTATACTTTTTCGATCTGTTCGAGAGCCACCGAAATCAGCATCACTATATGAAACTAATTCGAATGGACATCCTTTAGGATAGAATAGACCAAAATCTTTTGTGTTTGTGAGATAACGTAATATACATTTTACTGCTCTTAAATGTGATTCCTTTGGATTGGCTTGGAATCTAGCACACAAACAGACACTCATGATTATATCAGGTCGACTTACCGTTAAATATAGTAATGATCCAATCATACTTGGGTATAGTTTCTGGTCAACGCTTTTGCCATTGTCATCTTTTTCAAGATGTGTTGTTGTACTCATTGGAGTTGGTTTGGCAGAAGTATTTTCCATTCCGAAACGTTTGATTAAATTATGACAATATTTTTATTGATTAATGAATATGCCATTTTGAAGTTGTTTAATTTGTAAACCAAGAAAATATGTTAATTCTCCCATGTGAGACATTTCAAATTCCTTGGTCATTATTTCGAAGAAGTCCTGACAGAACTGGTCATTAGTAGAACCAAAAATGATATCATCAATATAAATTTGAACTATTAAAATATCCTTTTTCGAATGTTTAATAAAAAGCGTTTGATCAACTTTTTCAATTTGAAATCCCGAAGAAATTAGATAAGTCTTTAATCGATCATACCAAGCACGTGGTGCTTGTTTTAAACCATAAAGAGCTTTCTTAAGTTTATAAACATGATTAGGAAATTTCTCATGAATAAATAAAGGAGGTTGTTCAACATACACTTTTTCTTTTATATAACCATTCAAAAAGGAACTTTTAACGTCCATTTGATAAAGTTTGAAATTGTGAAAACATGCATAGACCATCAAGATTCGTATTGCTTCTAGTCTTGCAACTGGAGAAAACGTTTCTTCATAGTCAATTCCTTCTTCTTGATTATATCCTTGTGGAACTAATCTTGCTTTATTTCTAGTGATGTTACCTTATTCATCTGCTTTGTTCTTGTAGACCCATTTTGTTCCAATAACAGTTTGATCACTTGGTCTATGAACTAATTCTCAAACTTCATTGCGTTCAAACTGGTTTAGCTCTTCTTGCATTGCAATTATCCAGTAGTCATCTATGGAAGCTTCTTTGGGATTCTTTGGTTCGATATTAGAAAGGAATGCTACGTGACCCATTTGATTTAGTTGACTTCTAGTTCATACATTTGAATTAATTTCTCCATTAATATTTTGAACATGATGATCCCGTAATATTTTTGGTGGAGATCTTTATTCATCATTATTATCAACAAGGTTTTCATCATTCTCAACATTTGTAGTTTCCATATTTGTAATGTTATCTGGAAAATCTTCATCATCTTCTATACTTGTTTTTTGTAGAAAATATTCATCGAAGGATACGTGTAGCGTTTCCTCAACAGTATTTGATCTTTTATTAAATACGCGATAAGCTTTGCTACGATCTGAATATCCTAGAAAGATTCCATTGTCGGATTTCGCATCGAATTTTCCAAGCTGGTCTTTTGTATTTAATATAAAACATTTTGAACCAAAAACTTTAAAACAAGAAATCTTTGGTTTTCTTCCAGTAAAAAGTTCATAAGAAGTGTTTTTCATTAGAGGTCGAATAGAAACACGATTCAAAACATAACAAGCAGTTGCAATAGCTTCTGTCCAAAAATGTTTTGAAAGAGTGCTTCCATTTAAAAAGTTTGTGCACATTCTTGTAAAGTTCTGTTTTTACGTTCTACTACCCCATTTTGTTGTGGAGTTCTAGGAAATGAAAAATTCCTTTCTTTTTACAAAAATGGTCAAAAGGTTCGGTTTCAAATTCTCCTCCATAATCACTTCTTATATTCTTTATTTTCAAACCTTTTAAATTTTGAATTCGTTTAACAAAATTTTTAAAATGCTCAAACTATCACTTTTGTTTTTCATAAAAATGGTCCAAGTATATCTAGAAAAATCATCTACTATTACAAGCACATATCTATTATGGTTTAAGGATTGAATTTGTGTTGGCCCAAATAAACCATGTGTAGTAATTCAAGTGGTTGTAAAGTAGAAATAACTTTCTTAGTTTTAAAAGATGATTTATTTAATTTTCCTAATTGACATGCATCACAAATATGATTGACTTTGAAGTTCATTTTTGGCAATCCTCTGATAAATCATTTTTAGAAAGTTTGTTTATAGTTTTGAAGTTGATATGACAGAATCTTTTGTGCCATAGCCAAGGATCATTTTCATTAGCTATTAAGCACATATTTTAATTGTGATTGATTTTCATATTCAGAACATAGGTATTTCTGTCTCTATTTCGTTCAAATATAAGATTTTGATTTTTATCAAAAATGCAACACTTATCTTCAAAAAGAGAGATTTTGAAACTTTGTCACATAACTGGCTGATACTAAAAAGATTGTGTTTTAAATTTTTAACTAGTAAGACATTATAAATAAGAGGTAAATTAGATGTACCAACATTACTGACGTCGCCTTTTCCAATGATATATCCTTTGGAATTGTCTCCAAAAGCGACAGAGCCTCCATTTAAGTAATGTTTGAAAGCATATTTTTGTCTCCAGTCCTACGTTTTGAGCAACCGCTGTCGAGTATCCATTTTCTTCTCTTTTTAAGTGGGTCTTGAAAAAAATAATAAAGAATTGGTACCCACTT
Source organism: Allium cepa (assembly GCA_030765085.1). Lineage (NCBI taxonomy): Eukaryota > Viridiplantae > Streptophyta > Magnoliopsida > Asparagales > Amaryllidaceae > Allium > Allium cepa. Next base: position 979,712,532 of record CM060929.1, read on the forward strand.
TGTGATAGGGTCCTAAGAGTTAGATCTTAGGAAACCAAACCCAAGTAGGTTCAGTATCCCCCTTACAAATATAATTTTTATTTTTATGAACAGTTTCAAAAAAGGTATTTATATATATATATATATATATATATATATATATATATATATATATTCCTAATCAAACTATTGTTTGTTTTAGGAACCCATATTTTTATGGTTTTAGAATTATTTTTCCTTTTTGGATAAGAATTAGCATTAGAAATATTTCTCCTAATTTCCTTTTTAGGTGAAATTTTTGATTTCTTAGTGTATCCTAGTCCCTTCTTATTAGAAGTGGATTGAGAATTTTCAATAATATTGGATATATTTTCTCTACCTTTATTAAAGTTAGAAACATTTCTTGTAATATTATCTAACTTGGTTTTGAGGAAAGTATTATCTAATTATATCATTTTAATCTTAGTTTTTAGCTCATGATTTTCAGAGACAAGAAAATCATTTTTTTCTTTTTGAGTTTCAATTCCTTGACTCAATAAAGTAAGTTGAGAGTTATCATTAGAGAAGATATCTTGAAGTTTTCCAAGTTCTTCTTCTAATATTTTCTTTTCATCATTTAGCATATCTCTCTCGAATTATGCTTTTCTATGATTTTCTAGAGCCTCTTTATATTTTCTATTGATGCTTTTTAAGGTATCAAGAAGTTCTGAATTAATTTCAATCATATCATCAAAAGTAAGATCGTTTACCTCACTCTCTGTAGCCATGAAACAAACATTTGCTTGTTCTTTCTCACTATCACCGCTACTTTTTGAAGAAGAAGAATTCAAGTCATCCCATGTTACTGAAAATTCTTTTCTTTTAGATTTGTCCTTTCGATTCTTATTGTGATATGTCTTCTTTTGTTCTGGACAATCTTTTTTCATGTGTCCCTTCTTATGGCAATTAAGGCATTCTAGTATTGATAAAGATGGCTTATTGTTGTTGAAGTTTATTTTCCCGTTGTTTCGATTTCCTTTTCTGTATTTCAAAAACTTTTTAAAGTTTTTAGCAATGAATGCTAAGTATTCTTCATCCGAGTCTGATTCTTCTTTTTCAGCATGGAATGCCATATTTTTTTGCCTTGTGCTTGTACTCTTTTAGCCTGCAAATTCACTTCATAGGACATTAGATTTCTTATTAACTCTTCTGGTTTCATGGTTGAGAGATCATTAGCTTCTTCAATTGCTAAGACCTTTCTTTCCCATTCATCAGTTAAAGAGTTAAGGATTTTTGATATAATATCGAAGTCAGAATACTTTTCTCCAAGTCCTAGTAATGAGTGATATATATATCTTGAAATCTAGAGTACATATCGTTTATAAATTCATCCCGCTTCATTCTAAAATTTTGAAATTGACTTTTGAGCATGGATATTTTGCTTTGTTTAACCTTGTTAGTCCCTTCGTGAGTAACTTTAAGTGTTCTCCATATTTCATTGGCAGTTGTGCACATGCTAACACGGTTAAACTCATTTCTATCTAAAGCACAAAATAACATGTTCATAGCTTTGGCATTTGCAGTAGCATCTAGTTTTTGTGTGTTTGACCATGTAGAGTATTCTGTCGTAGGAATGTTATACTCTGTTTGAGTAATATTCCATGAATCAAAACCACTTGCTTGCATATTAATACGCATTCGAGTTGCCTAATAGTTGTAATTCATGTCATTGAATAGTGGAGGTTGTGCAGTAGATTGGCCTTCAATAAAACTAGTGTTAGTGACAGTGTTAATAGTGCTGGTGTTGTTTTCCATCTTAGCAAAATATCAGATAACTGTGTTACGGTTATAAGATTCCTTGCTCTGATACCAAATGAAAGTGACTGTGCGGATCGTGCTATATGGAATAATATTAAACTAGTGCAGAAATAAACTATAACTATGTAAAAAATAAAACAAGCACACCAGGAATTTTATACTGGTTCGAACCTCCCATTCTACGTCTAGTCCCAGACTTCTTTCTGGAATTTCACTAACAACAATCCTCACTTAACCTGGAGGAACAGGTTTATACAACCCTTGAACAGCCGAACAAGGGACCTGGGCAGCATAACAGGATTTCGCCTCAACAGCCGAAGAGGACTTCAGCTTATACAGAATGTATGTGACACAATGTGTTCTTAATAACACGAATTTGTCTCTTGATAGTACACACTTCCTATAATCTTTCTCCTTTATGATATATGTGTGAATGCATGAAGATTAAGGAAGTAGAAAACTGAATATGAATGATGTTGAAAGCACAAATGTATTAGAATCAAGAATTTCAAGAGTAGAATAATAATAAATAGAATTGGTGTTTTGAAAACTTGATTCTAATGTGTTTATATAGATAATAAATAGTTGCAATTGTTCATGAAGAGTTATCATCAAGAGTTATGATTATCTGTTGGATTAAAGATTACAACTCTTCATGAATGGAAATGTCTTTTCATAAAAGTAGCCGTTGTAAATATTCAGACTTCTTAAATTAAAAATTCGAACTTCTGAAAAGCAACGAACTCAAACCAGAAAGAAAACAGGAAAAAATTTGTCATATTCAGACGTCTGATTTATATCTTTCAGACGTCTGAATATTGTATTTTACAACATTCAAATTTCCAGAACCAGACGTCTGGATTGAAGCATTCAGACGTCTGAATGTAACATAAAAATGAGATTTTTTTCTTTTAAACCATATATTTGAAATGATAATGTAGTATATATCCTATAGGAGAGATTTTAACACATTTTAACTTCTAGACACAGACTCGATACATACTTAAGAGTTGAAGCTCATTTGAATCTGGCCTTTGATTAATTCCTATAAAAACAAGTTAGTATATAATAATGACTTATGTAGTTTTCATAGTCAAAATATCGTATTTACGAAATACCGCAAACATGAAGGTTTCAACACTTTCCAACATTGCCAGTGCAACATCGGTTCTCAAAAGGTTGGGGTCCTTTTCACCATCTACCCTGCCGTTTTGGGTCTTCTCGACATTACCAGAGCAAATCAATTCTCAGAAAGCTAGGGTTGATTTTCCCATCGATCCGAAGATTTTAGGGTTTCCCGATGTTGCCAGAGAAATGCCGGTTCTCAGATGGCAGGGATCAATTTTCCCTATTGATCTAGCGGTTTTGGGCCTTCCTAACATTGCTAGAGCCACGCTATTCTCAAAAGGCATGGATTTATTATGAGAATATAGTTCCATTGGTTCAAGAAGCTAATTTTATTGATAAACAAAAGAAATGGAAAGTCCTGCCTATTTACAATGCCCCTCAGTGCCCAAGGGTGGCTTATTTGTGAAAGTAAGAAATAAAAAGATCAAACATAGTAGTACCGCAACATGTGGCTATTCCAAGCACATGGAACGAAATTCTATCGACGGTTATCAGCTTGAATGTTCTGTCTCCAAGCTTCTGATTGATCACATAGGGTCCTTCCGAGTTTGGACTAAGCGCTCATATGCTCGGGATAACTCGTTTTAGAACAAGGTCCCCTATTTCGAAGGTGCAGTTGCAGACTTTTGCATTGAAGTGTCGTCCCACTCTTTTCTGGTAAGCAGCAACCCTTAATTCATATTCTTCCCACTTCTCATCGATTTGGTCGAGGGACTCGAGCAGTAACTGCTCGTTTTCTTCTTGATTTAAGTTTCTTATGCGATGAGAGGGGACTTCTAGTTCCATTGGGATCATAACTTCTAAACCATTTACAAGGTGAACGGTGAGTGCTTGGTCGCAGATTTGTGTATTGTCCAGTAAGTCCATAGTGCTAGCAGAAGCTCATCTACCTAGTTGCCTTTAGCTCTCATCGGTCGCTTCTTTATAGTGGATTTGATTTCTTGCTCACTGCTTCCACTTGTCTGTTTGCTTGTGGATGCACTACTATAGAGAAAACACTTCTCAGTTCGGTATCGCTTAAAGAAATCTTTAAACTCAGCACCCTCGAATTGAGTCCCGTTGTACATAATAGCCTTCTGAGGCATTCCAAACCTACAAATACTATTCAACCCCTTCTTTATGGTGGTTTTGATAATTTTGTTCACTGCTTCCACTTGCCCATTTGCTTGCGAATGCACTACTATGGATAAGCTCTTCTTGATTCAGTACTGCCTATAGAAATTTTTGAACTCGACACTTTAGAATTGAGTCTCGTTGTCCATGATAATTTCTTAAGGCACTTCGAGTAATATTTTTGTTAAATTAATTACTCTTTAGTAGCGATCGTGGTAATTTGTTACGATTTATCCCATTTCGTAAAGAAATTACTTGCAACGATAGCATATTTTGCTCCTCTTTTCGCCATTGGTAACACATCAATATTATCGATTCCCCATATCGCGAACGGCCAGAGACAGACCATCTACGTAAGTTCTATCGACAGGCTCTTGGCATCAAAAATCTCTAGCACCTGTCACATTGCTTCATAAAATCAGCTGCATCCCCATTCAGCGTCAGCCAGAAGTATCCGTAACGGAGCACTTTCTTTGCTAACGATAGCCCAGTGGTGTGATCCTCGTAACTGCCTTCGTGAATTGCCATGTGCATCTTCCTGTCTTCGTCTTTGGTTACACAACTAAACAAAGGAAAGAATATCTCTTCTGTATAGTACTTCGTTATGCATTATGAATCATGTCGCCTTTTGAATGAGCTTCTTTTGTTCGTTTCTGTCTCTAAGAAGTATTCCCCTGTGCAAGTTGTGCTTTATTGGCATCATCCATGAATCTACCTCTTCTGAAATCTCCAAAATCCAATCAACATCCATTTAATCTATATTAGGAGTGATGTGCATGTAAATGTGCATATTTTTACCACCATATTTAATCCATTTAAATTAAATAAATGATCATATCGAGTATTTTTACATGTTTAAATAAAAATTCAAATTATTTTCAAAACATCACATATTCATCTTCATATAGGGGCAAAATTGTCATTTTTGTGCATATATTAATTTGAGAAAATTTAATTGAAAATTTCTATATTATTTTATATGAGAATTGGATGTAAATTACAAGTAGTTTCATGAAGATACGTATGCACAAAAAGAAACAAAGCAAATGAAGTTGAAAATAATTCAAATTCATGAACATGGAGGACCTCACCTACAAACTTACCTTGATTTTCAATTAGAAGCTAATGCACATGCTAAAGGCAATTGAAGCTTCATGTACATTTAAGTGGGGGATTAAGACATGCTAATGATTACTTGGTGGCCACACTTCAAGGGCAATTTGGGCATTCTCAAAAATATGAATTAGGGTTTCATACATGTATAAATACCCTTATGTTTTATGTAACCCTCTCTTATTTAGTCTATCTTAGGCCCTCTTCCTCTTACTTAGTTTTAGTTTAGGAACAAAAATAAATAAATGCTCTTATCTTTTCTCTTTTCATGGCTACTTAGCCATTTTTTATTTCATGTAATTTTCTATTTTATAAAATATTACTTAGTGTTTTATTTTACTGACATGCTCTCTTTCTTTCATGCTAGTAGTGTAGATTTTATTTTATGCAATTATATTAGTTCTCTTTTCCATTAGCCTTCATTTTCTTTTCTTCTTGTTTCATGTTTCTTTATACATTTGTTACTATTATAACAAATACGAGAGGCTAAACCCCTTCAATTTAGGGGTAATGAAGCTCTCTTGAATCATGTAGATGCAACATAATTTTTTATTTGTCTCTTTTGTGCTTAATAGAAAATTAGACGTTGTGTTTAATATTGAGTTTGATGGCTTATATTGTTCAAAACAAATAGGCTATGCTTAGTCATATGAATCACTAATTACCTCTTCATCTACATATGATCATGGTAATGCAAGTAAATTTGGAATCAAGATTTGATCGTTTATATTTCTAATTCAATAGTTAATAAGCCATGCTTAAAATAGATTTTACTTTTAATTTCATATCATTTTCATTAAAGTTAGCAAGTGGATTAGAAGGTGCAATAAAGTTTGATGGTTTAAGTGTGTTAACTAATAACATAATTAGGCCAAGCTTATGATAAATGCATCAACTAAACTCACAAATGACCAAAAAGAGATCATAATTTCATTATGTTGATATATGTGATCATGAGAGGGGATTTGCCTCTAAATTGCTCTTTAATCTCATATTTTTATTCTCCTTAGTTTTAGCTTGTTTTTTACTTTTTTAAGTTAGTTAACAATCCCTCGACTTTGGTTTAATTTGATTAAATAAAAAAATTTAAAATCCAACAATTCTCCGTGGATCAACGCATACTCGTATACGTGCTACAATCATACACAGTGCGCTTGCAGTTATTTTATTCAGAATTTATCGGCATTTTTCTAATCAATAGAAAATTTGCCGTTAAACAAGTTTTTGGTGCCGTTGCAGGGGACTTGTCTTGATTTTAATTTTCTATTCTTCAGATTATTTTTCTTATGATTTTTGTGTATTTTGTTTTGTGTGTGTGTTAGAAATTAAAAGAAATATTGCAGTTTGTGTGATTATTGTTTGCATTTCTTTGTGTGCATGTTGTTGTAGTTGTTCCGTTTGTGTGCATTTCCATATTTAAAAAGAAAAAGACAAAAACAAAATTTCTTAAAAAAAATTATGCACATTTGAATTTTCATTTTTACATTTACATCTTTTTTTCTTTTCGTTTTTATATACATTTACAAGAAAAAAGAAAGAAAAACCAAAACTGCACTGTCATTTCATTGCTATCTGATTTTCTGCGTTGCGCTGTCACTTCTTCAACAGTGGAACAACCATACTCTCTGCCTTCCCTACTGTCTTACTCCTATAGCAGCAGCGACTCCTCCATACTACTGTTATTCTTCCAGACCGCTTTTGCACAAACATCACTAACAACAACCTAATTTCGCATATTCACCACAAATTCCACCAAGGCCAGACTGCTACCAAATCAAACTCCACCTCTACAAGCATTCTTCATAACATCCACATACAAACCACCATCCTCCTTCCAGTACATCATCTCCTCCAACCATTCACACTTACATTCCATTCACTTACGTCAATCTTCATCATCTACCCCTCTCTTCTGTCACAGCATCAAACAACCCCACTCACTGTTGCAATTGCTTGCCATCACAACTTGCTACCATTAATCATCACATACCCATCATCTCACTTTGACTGCCACACTCCACTGTCAAACTCACTGAACATTCCCTCAAATCCGCTCCTCCGCTTCGAACAAAACCATACAATACTCACCTATTCATTTCATACTTTCCTGTGCTATATCACTTTCTGCCTCCATCAAACCATCTCTGGCCTCACCACCTTTCAACAGTACTCCACATCCACCCACAAATTGTCAAGACAACTTCCATCAAAACAAACTACACAGTATACTTTACATTGCCTCCGATCATCCAAAACTGCACAAACCATCAATAACAATCCCAACAACCACTGTGATAGTTCCCTCATCACAACCCAAACACACTTGCAGTTCCTACTTACTTACAGTCATACTTCCAGTTGCAAGCAACCACCACTTTATTCACAACTGTGCCAAACCATTAACATTCAACTCGACCACAATCGCTACCACCAGCATCCTTCTTTATTTCAATCACTAACCCAATTACCTCATTCTAACAACACATCAGCCGCAATTCCATCTCCTCAAAACCGCATCCATCCAGTGCTTTAAACTTCCAATACTTCATCACTACCAACCAACTCAGCAACCTGCCTCCACCACGCCTTTACAAAACTTAACTACAATCACTTCGTCTCTAGAAAATCATCGCACCTTATTCAACAAACTCCACCTTTTCCATCTCCTGAATCACTGCAGCAACTTCATCAAACTACCGAACCCAAATCGAACAATTCTAACCCGAACCACCTCAAACCCCACTACGAATTGATCGATCTAATCATCCAATTTGAAAATCACGACCCCAACCCGAAATCGTCCATCGCATCCCTAAATCGAGAATCAAGCTACGCGACACCTACATCCCATCAAAACCCGAACTCGACCGCTACCCCTAGTCAACGCCCCTGCCACAACAGTCGATTAAATTTGCGGTTACGAATTGGTTTAGGAAATTATGACTCGATTTGGGTTGTGATTTTAGGAAGCAGAGGTTAACGCTGCGTTTGTTTTTAGGAAAAAGTGGCTTAATGCTTAACTAAATAAGTGATAAGAGCCTGTTGGATTGTTTGTTTTTAAATAAGTGCTTTCATTAAGCTCTTTTGTTCACTTAATTGAATAAGCAAAATTTTAATGCTTATTGTAAGTGCTGATCACTTATTGCACTGCAATTTTCAATTATACCCATATACGACGTAACATGTAACTATTTTATAATTTTTTTTCTAATTATATCAAAATGTTGGAAAGTTCACGTATAACATAAATTTTGTTTTTAGTTCTATCCCCTTGTATGGTGAGGGATTTTTTTCTCATTTTGTTTTGATTTTAATTTTAATTTTATATATAGTTTTCAATCAGTAGAAATATACCAAAAACCAGTGATAAAAAATTGATGACATCCTAACAACGTTTGCATATAATTGGAAGTTGAAATATGATAATTTAGAAATTGTTTAATAAGAATGAAAAAGAAAAAAAATGAAATATGTAATACAAGTGCGAAAAAATATAAATAAATAATTTCGACAAGCTGAACATTACCGATTTATATTAAGACATATGAAAACTTAAATAAAATATGCAATACATATATGGAAACTCAACATTTTAAATAATTATGAAAAATTGGACAAAATCATCTGATGTTTTTATAATAATTTATTTCGATACGTTTAACATATATATAAATACACACACACACACAAATATATATACATATATATACACACGTATATACATACATACATATATACACACGCACAAACACATACATAAATTAATAAATATATATGTAATGCTGAAACCATTAATTAATAATCCAAACACACTACAAGATTTAAATTTATTATAATAAAATATTTTCTTCTTGACCAAACTTTTATAAAATATATCTACTTCATCAATTTACTATTTTCGATATGTTCTGTAGCTTTGATAGTACCTATACATGTGAACATTTGTTTTTATGTAAAATATAAGGTATAAAATAAGATGATTTAGTGTGCTTTATATGGCAGTTACATGAAAGAGTAATTAATTTTATCTTTGAGGGTATTATTATCAAAGTATTAAGTTATGTTCACAAAACAAATTTCTAAACAAACAATATTTTAAGTATTTAGCCATTAGCATTCAGCAATTGTTATTCAGCATCCAGTGTTCAGCCTTCAGTGTTCAGCATTTTAAACAAACGATACCTTAAAAAAAAAATTGTTTCTTCTTTTTCTTCTCCAATCGTTGGTTCCTTTCGCCGTTGAAATTCGAAAGCATCAGTGAGGCCAGTAACCGTTTGTATTGGGTCGGGTTGTATTATTATAAAAAAATCGGATTGCATTTCTTTTGTATTGGGTCATGCGTGTGCGATAGAGTTTTTAGTTTGTTTCATTTTTTTCGCAGAACTTCTTCTTTTCTACTTGGAAAAAGAGTCAGTTAGTTTTTTTTTTTTGTTTTGTGTGGTAAAGTTTGTTTTGCTTTGTTTTAATTCTTTTCAAAAAAAAGTTTGCTTTATTTGTTTTGCTTTTACTTCAGTTTTTGTCTTATCCAAAAAAATCAATTTTTAATTTGTTTGGTTTTGCTTTAGTTTTTATTTTCTTTGATTAAAAAAAATTGTATATATATATATATATATCTTATTTTATTTTCATGTTGCCAAAGCAGATTGAAAGAATTGCTTGCTTCGCTCTGCTGCAAAAAATAAATTGCCAGCTTGCTTATAAAAAATTTATGGCTTTCGTCTCTACTTTTATTTGAATGGCGTTTTTGATTGCTTGCATTTGAAAATAAAAAAAATTCAAAAACAAAAACAAAATTCACTCGTAGTTGCATTTTCAATTCACGTTATTCTCTGCATTTCATCTTAGAATTTGATTAATAATAACAGTTAGACATCGATAACACTTAATTGTATATTGACAATTTGTATTCTTTCAACAATTTAATTTCTTGGTGTGTAGACTACGACAGAGCAATAATCAGTTATAAATATTATGGTGATTAGTAAATATTATACTAAATTGTTTCTCTAAATGTACTTAAACCTTCGGCTGCATTACTATGGTGATTCATGGTGCACTGATAACTCCTTCCCGTTATCTAGCTAAGAACTATCTTGTTGATTTAAGATAAAGTGTGATTATATAATTTTAGGTTAACTTAGGATAAATAATTTGAAATTAACCCTTGCATTCATTTAGTTGCATTAGTTCATGCATATTTAAAAAAAAATTCAAAATCCAAAACTTAAAAAATATTGTAAATATTCCTCTTCTTTTTCTTTGAAATTTTTAATACTTTTCCTTTGAAATTTCAAAAATTCAAAAAAAGAATTAGAAAAAAAAATTAAAACCTTTTTAAAACAAAGAAAAAATTTGAAACTAAAAAAAACAAAAATCAATTTCCCTTTTTAAAAATAAATTCTATTTGTAAATATATTTTTTAAAATAAAAAATAAAAAAACAAAAACATTCTTGAAAATTTCCGAATTTCCGTACTCACATGAATCTTACGATAGTTGTGAAAATCAATATAATCCATATAATTTCACTCTAAATTTGTATTGATGTTTTAACAACAACTACTGTTCAAATGATTCAGATTTTGCACCACAAAGCTTTCAAACAACGAGCAACCCTCAAAGCTTAAAAACAGTATTTCGTCTTTACTTGAAATGTCTACACAACAAAATCAAATGATAAATGATTTGTGTAATTCGTATTTGTGCGATAACTCGAGTTAAAGTTTTCAAGGATTTCAAAATTTGAATTCAATTCAAAATTCAAATGATTTCGATGATAACCCATACCAATTCAATTTCAAACTCCAAGATGAATTTCAAACTCAAAATGAAAATGGAAACAACTTTTCAAACAAATTTGGCAATGGGAATAATCTTAACTACGTCACGACTGAAAATCTTTGTTCTCAACAATTTCAAAGTGAAAATCCTCATATTAATGGCTCTAAATTGGATTTGGTTGAGTAAATGGATGAAATTTATAATGATCACACGGATTTGTTGATTTAAACATATATGAAACAGCGTGATAAACAAAATCAAATCCTAATGTGTGACGAGCCAAGTGATAATCCACCTTTTACCCAAATTGACGATTTTCAAATAACAGAGTTTGAAATTGTAAACAAAAATCTTAACGAAGTTGTTGAAAATACAGTAATTGAGTTGGATTTCAATTCTATTAAGGATGAGAAACTCGATTTAAACTTTGATCTTCCTTTTTTCGGTTTCGAAAATTTAAATACAACAACTTTGAATTGTGAACGTGAGATCGCAACGAAGTTGTTGATAATCCAAACAAGGAAGACGAATTTAATGAACACAAATTTTTTAGACTTTTCGACAACGAGTTGTTGAATTTTGAAGGGGAAGATGTCGATCACCACTTTGATTTTGAAATCAATAATTCGAAAGAAGTTTTCAACGATAAGTTTGAATTTTAGTTTGGTGAAAATAAACTTGAATTTCAATCAATTGTTTTATAGACCCCAAAATCATCGAAAATAAGACAACTAGTACGATTTTCAAAACGACATTCGTTTTTCCAAATCAAGATTCAACTTTGAAATCTTTGAAGGTTTGGTTTTTCAAGCTTTAGCCGCGTCTCGCATATTTGACAAGATAAATGAATCGGTCTTTGGAAGACCGTTTCATTTACTTTTTGATGATATACTTTCTAATCTCGTGTAAATACCGTTCATTTTCATGTAAATATAGGTCATCGTTTTATTTTTCTCTTTCCACTTGGGTTGAATGCGGGGACAGAGTCAAAATCAGGCGTGGGTGGGAAGACTCATCATCATTTTCGATTTTTCAAGGTTTATTTTTGCATTCTCTTTCCAAAATTAAAGAAATTATTTCAAAAAACAAAAAACAATAATTTTTTTAAGCATTTTGATTTATTTTTAAAGAAAAAATATAGGATAAATATATGTTTTTGGTTTATTAAATTGAAATTTTTGAAAATTTATTCAACTTCACAAAAATAAAATTGAAGTTTGATTACAAATAACAATGGTTCAACTAGTATATATGAAGATTCATGCATGTTCATTATGAAATACATCCAAATTAAAAATCTTTATTTTAAAAAGTGTTTGATTTAAAGTAAAGATATAACATTTTTTTGTCTTCTAAGTTAAATGGTTCTAAGATGATAGTGCGAAACTCTCTCTTCTAAATTTTTTTTTGTATATATGTATATTTTTAATAAACACCTAGAATCAAGTGTTCACACTCTTTTGTTCACTCACCCTGCTTTGTACTCTTCTCACGTAAGCCCGAAAGGCAGTGCATGATCAGTATGTCTGGCCCCAGTTTATCCAAGTTAGGTATATGTATATAAAAGTTATTTTACTAATAACGCCTACAGTCAATAAGTGTTCACACTTGTGTGTTCACATGCCACGCTCTGTATTCCCCTCACATCAGTCCGTAAGGCAGTGCATGGATAATATATATGGCCTCAGTTTACCTGAATTAGGCATATGTAAATATTGTTAATATAAATAAACTTTTCAAATAAGAGGGAGTAAGCAATTGAAATCCAAGCACTATTTTGACTTGTTTGATTTGACTTGTTATTGAAAAGAAATGAAAATACCACTTCGATAAACTTTGATAATCAACTAAGGATCTATTTCATAGTTACACTTTGATATCAACCGAAACAACGAGTTAAACTATAGTCTATTCGTTATGATAATTTGGTTTTTTTTGGAAATTTTGACGATTAAATTACTTAAATTTTCAAGATAATAATTGAAACCTATATTTAACTTATTTTTGTCGATTTAAAAGTGAATCCTTCATTGTAAATATTTTCAAAAACTTGCATTGACATCTTTGTAAATAATTTCATTTTACATTTGGATTTTGTGGGCAGTATCCGCTGAAAACCCTCACGAGACAACATTCGTCCTACTGGGGACATCCAGAGGTCTAACGGCTTGTTGCATATGCTCAATGCAATCGTGCTCCCTACGAAAACATATTTATCTTAGTTTTTCTTTGTTCGAGGACGAATAAAAGATAAGTGTGGGGGTATTTGTTGTTCCTGTAAATATGCATATTTTACCACCATATTTAATCTATTTAAATTGAATAAATGATCATATCGAGTATTTTCACATAACCAAAATTAAAATTATTTTCAAAACATCACGTATTCATCTTCATGTAGGGGTAAAATGGTCATTTTTGTGCATCTTTAATTTGAGAAAATTTAATTGGAAATTTCTATATTATTTTGTAGGAGAATTGAATGGAAATTACAAGTTGTTTCATGAAGATATGCATGCACAAAAGGAAACAAAGCTAATGAAGATGAAAATAATTCAAACTCATGAACATGGAGGACCCCACCTACCCACTTACCTTGATTTCCAATTAGAAGCTAATGTACATGCTAAAGGTAATTAAAGCTTCGTGTACATTTATGTGGAGGATTAAGACATGCTAATGATTACTTGGTGGCTACACTACCTCATAGGTAATTTAGGCATTCTCCGAAAATATGAATTAGGGTTTCATACATGTATAAATACCCCTTATGTTTCACGATACCCTCTCTTCTTTAGTCTCTCTTAGGCCCTCTTCCACTTACTTAGTTTTAGTTTATGAATAAAAAACAAAGCTCTTCTCTTTTCTCTTTTAATGGCTACTTAGACATTTTTCATTTCATGTAATTTTATCTTTTTATACAATATTACTTAGTGTTTTATTTTACTTTCATGCTCTCTTTATTTCATGCTAGTAGTGTAGATTTTATTTTATGGAATTAGACTAGTTGTCTTTTCCATTAGCCTTCATTTTCTTTTCTTCTTGTTTCATGTTGCTTTCTACATTTGTTGCTATTATAACAAATACGAGAGGCTAAACCCCTTTAATTTATGGGAAATGAAGCTCTCTTGAATCATGTAGATGCAACATAATTTTTCATTTATGTCTCTTTTGTGCTTAATGGAAAGTTATATGTTTGTGTGATTTTGTGTTTAATATTGAGTCTGATAGCTTATGTTGTTCAAAACAAATAGGCCATGCTTAGTCATATGAATCACTAATTACCTCTTAATGGTTTATATTTCTAATTCAATAGTTAATAAGCCATGTTTAAAATAGATTCTACTTTCAATTTCATATCATTTTCATTGAAGTTGGTAAGTGGGTTAGAGGGTGCGTTAAAGTTTGATGGTTTAAGTGTGTTAACTAATAAAACAATTAGGCCATGCTTATGGTAAATGCATCAATTAAACTCATAATTGACCAAAAAGAAATCATAATTTCATTATGTTGATATATGTGATCATGAGAGGAGATTTGCCTATAAATTGCTCTTTAATCTCATATTTTTATTCTTCTTAGTTTAGCTTATTTTTACTTCGTTAGTTATTTAACAATCCCTAGACTTTGGTTTAATTTGATTGAATAGAGAATTTTAAAATCCATTTCCCAATGGATCGACCCGTACTCGCATACGTGCTACAATCGTATACCGTGCGCTTGTGGGTATTTTATTTCTAAATTTATTGGCATTTTCTAATTAGTCAAATTTGTCGTTAAACATGGAGCACTCAACACTTCTACTGGAATCAGTTGTGCTTCGCCAAAACTAGATAGCTTAGCTAAAGAATCAGCCTTCATATTCTCCTTGATAGGAATGTGAGATATTATGTAATGTTCAATTTCATTAAGCAACTCCAAAGCTTTTAACAAGTAAGGGGAAAGTTTCATGACCTTAGCTTGATATTCCCTTCTAACCTTGGAGATGACTAGTTGGGAGTCACTATAGATATGCAAAGTTTTTAATTCCCAACTCGTTTACAATATTCAGTTATGCTATCAACGCCTTGTATTGTGACTTGTTGTTAGTGGCAGGAAATTCCATCTTTAGAGCATAGCAAATTGATTGTCCTTTGGGAGTTTCAAACACATCTCCCGCTCTTGAGAAAAATTCGTTTGATGGCCCATCAACCAACAATTTCCACTGGGATACTCTACCATTATGTCCTCTGCTCATTATACCAAATAGTGAACTCGACGATGAAGTCAGCCTATGTCTGTCCATTAATCACTCTTCGGGTATGGTAAGTCACATCGTACTGGTTCAATTCGATATTCCACTTTATAAGTCGTCCCAAGGTCTTGGATCAATACAGCACCTATTTTAAGGGTTGATCTATCAGCACCTTGATCGGGTGAGCCTAGAAATACGGTTGTAGTCTCCTAGATGCTATTAGCAAGCAGTATGCCAGCTTTTCCAAATTCAGGTAGTTCCATTTGGCTTTAGTGAATCACTTGCTAATGTAGTAGACATGCCGTTGAAACTTAGGTTCCTCACGAAAAGTGATGCGCTTAATGCATGGGCAAGCACTACCACATAAATGAATAATTCCTCCACGCTCACCAGTTTAGACAAAACTGGTGGTATCTCCATATGTCGTAGTAATTCTTCAAAAGCATTCCTGCATTCTTGATTCCACTTAAAGTTCTTCTTACCCTTCTTTAATGCATCAAAGAACGATATGTACTTATGCGTCGCTCTAGATATAAACTTGCTCAATGTTGTGATCTTTCCATTTAAGCTTTGTAACTCCTTCATCATCGGGCCTTTAATGTTCCTTAAGGTGTCAATCTACCCTGGATTGGCCTTAGTGCCCGTTGCACTCACAATAAAACCGAGAAATTTCCTAGAAGCAACTCCAAATGAACATTTGAACAGGTTCAATCTCATTCCGTACTTTCGAAGGATCTCAAATATCTTTGAAAGATCATCCATATGGCTTCTAGACACTCGCGACTTCACCAGCATGTCGTCTACATACACTTCCATCATATGTCCGATCTTGTCCTTGAACATTGTATTTACCAATCTCTGGTAGGTAGCCCGACATTCTTCAGACCGAACGACATTACAAAATAGTAGGTTAGTCCCAAGTTTGTAATAAAGACCATGTTCTCTTGATTTGGTTCATGCATTATAATCTGATTATAACCTGAGTAGGCATCCATAAATGAGAGCAGTTCATTCCCCGCGGTTTCATGAACAAGCTGGTCGATCCTGGGAAAAAGAAATCTATACTTCAGTCGAGCTTTATTTAAATCCATGCAGTCAATGTAAGTTTTCCATTTCCCATTTGATTTTTGGCCCAACATAGGGTTTGACATCCACTTAGGATATGTAGCGTCATAGATAAAGTCGTTGGCCAACAGCATATCCACTTCTTCCTTCAATGTAGCAGATCGCTAAGGACCCAAGCTACATCTCTTCTATCTCATTGACGTGAACTTGGGATCGATATTAAGTGCATGACATAAAATGTTCGGTGATATCCCGCATATATCAGAATGCTTCCAAGCAAACAAATCCAGATTTGCTCGAAGAAAGTCAATCAATTCCTTTCGCAATTTGATTCCTAGCCGAGATCCAATCTTCAAGACCCGAGTTGGGTTGTCTATTTTAACCGGGACATCTACCGTAATCTCCATCGACGTTGCCTGTGTTTACCCTAACTTCTTCCTGGGGTCCATGGCTTTGTCAAAGAGACTATGGTCCCTAAGCCAAAGGCTATTCTATAATTGCTATGCTTCCAGTTCCTAAATGCAAAGAGCCTTACCCATATTCTTTCCCTTTTCACGGCATTTAGCTTCACATAATTCAGCAATATAGCACTCCCTTTAGTGCTTTGGTCTCATCTTTCTACTCCTATCTCATTCTCCATTAGGAATTTCATCGTCGGGCACTATAGAGAAATTTAAAGTTTGCCAGGGCTGGTCGGCCTAAGAAAGCATTATAAGCAGAATACTCATCAACAATCATGATGGTATGGCTATGGACAACCCTTCGTTCACCTTCCCTGAGTTCAAAGGTAGTTCGATCATTCCAATTGGCTATTTAGTTTTATTTGTAAATCCCTGCATCTTCGTTTTGCAGGTGGTCACATCCTTCATGCTAATCTTCATTTGGTCAAACGTCTTCCAGAATAGGATGTTGACAGAACTCCCATTGTCAACCAACACTCGATGGACAACTGCTAGTCCGATCCCAACCGTTATCACCATTGGGTTGATAGTCAGCGCATCTACGCCTTTAGCATCATGACCCCTGAACACAATATCGTATGCAATCATTCTTTGTTGCTTAACCGGAGCTCCGTCTTCAATGGCGTAGCAACTCTCCTACGGTACATTCTTCAATGAACTAGCATATCGCTCCATCTCATCCCAACTCTTCTGCACTGGTTGAGGTCCTTATGTAATGGTGTTTATGACTAGTCTTCCATTTATTTGCCTAGGCCCTTCTCTATCGGGTCCAGTCGTTTCCCTTGAGCATCAAGCCCTTGGGGTCCAGTAGGTTGATCAGCGTTTTGCATTTTCTTCACATACTGTTGGAGCCTGCTGTTTCCTATTAATTTCTACATTAAGTCCTTCAAATGCCGACATTCAATTCTGTTATGCCTATGAGTTTCATGGAAGTGACAATAATTCTCTGACATTTTCTATTGCTAGGCCAGTTCCCTCTTGGGCAGTTTGTTACATCGCACAGTTCCTTGAGTGGCAAGATGTTCTCAAACTATCATTAAATGACGTATATTCCTCGTGTCGTAAATTCCTTAGACATTTACTATCCCCATCATGCCTATCAGCATTCTGATTCCTCTTTCTTTTATTCGTAGTTTTCCCCGCACTTCTTGGAGCAGTTCTAAAACTATTTCCATCTTGTTTGACCAAAATGTTACTCTAAATCACCTCTTTCGATTGCTCATTGACGGGCTTGCCTTCAACCATACTTGCTTCTTTCAGCCTCAAAAATAGACTTTCCTTTCGGTGGAATTCCTCCATGGTAGTATGTAGCTTCGTCCTTATCCACCTACCGAAATCTATTTCTAGGTGAATGCCTCGGCTAGTTCTATGAATACAGGATCTTCTTTTGGATTGTTAACCTCCATAGCACTGATGTTAAAATGGTTTAAGAAACCCTTCAGTGACTCGTTGGGCCTTTGAGAGAAGCCAGACAGGGACATCACATCCTTCAGTCATGCAGTGTGGAGCTTAAACTATTCCAAGAACTTCTTACCAATTCATCAAAAGTTGATGTGGAATTTGGCACGAGCCTAGTGAACCACATAGAGGAAACTCCTTCCAAGAAGATAGGAATCACCTGCAATGAACATCTACTGTAGCTCTAGCTCTATCCATATGCCATTCATATTTGAGTTAGTGTTGTCTGGGATCAGTAGTTCCGTTATAGGATGACATTGTCGGCATGGTGAATTAGCAGGCATACTCTTATCTAGAATATTCTTAGTAAATGGAGTTCGACTTGGTGTGAAACCCTAGTCTTCATCCTTCCAGCCTCTATTTTCCTTTGCCAATCGTTTGACCATGTCAATGATGTACTCATCGATGGCACGGTAATCCGAAGGTTAACTATCAGAGGCTACACCGATGTTTGATTCCGCAGACAGTCTTAATTATATAGTTTAATTTATAGTTGCTCATGTCTCTAAAAGTACCACTCCTTTGGTATTTGGTGGACGTTTGGTTGGTTGAACCGCAATTGTATGAACTTCACCTTCATCAACATCAACATATGGCTCCAAATCATCATCATCATCAAGCTGCAAGTCCTTATCCTTATCAGAGACTACCATGATATCATCTTTGTGAGTAGCATTTTCATGAGCATTCCTCTCGGTACCGAGAGAAATACTCTTGGTTTCAGTTGGTCTTCTTAGGGGGAGTACTCCTGCTTCCTCCTGCAAGTCCACCTACAACTCCATCAACTACTATCTTTTGCTTTTGCTTCTCATCTCTCCTATTTAGCCCAGAAACAGAGGAATTCTCTTCTTCTATAATAGGTGAAGTTTCCCTTCTAGTTATCCTGGTAATTTGGGGTTGTAGATTGAGTGAAGCGTCTATCTTGTCCATGAGAGCTTTTTGGCTATCCACCATCTTCTAGTTAAGTTCATGGATCATTTTATCAAACTCTTCTCTAATCAATACTTCATGCTGAGCAGAGGATCCTGGTATTATGTTTCCATTAATAACTTCTGTTTGGTGAGTGTTTGCTTCATCTCTACCAACTACTGCTCCTACCGATTTTCCGAATACAGACTTTCCTTTTCTAGGTGCCAATAGTTTCCAATAGCAAACCCTCAAGTTCCTTTAACAAATTTTTTGGATCTAACTTTTGGATCTTTCCAACTCAAAGTAGAGAGCTAGATCGAAGCCTCGATTTAGTTTTGCAGTGAAAGCATCAAAAAGTTGATGCTAAAAATGGATTAATACACAAGATTGAGTGGCGGGGAACCTATAAGACCTAGATCTAGCAGATAGTATTAAAAATAAAAGAAAATAGAGTAGGTAGACACAAATTTTTTATAGTGGTTCAACGGTATCCGATCTACGTCCACTTTATAGCTTTCTTGATTATTATTTGTAGATAATTAGAGAGTACAAGTCACTAATACAAGGGATTGACAAGTTCTACAGCCTAGAACTGCCAAGAATAACTGCCTATGTGACAATTGTGAGGAAGGTAGGAGATAAAGAAATGACAGAGTCTATACCAATGGAAAACCAGATTCCTTCCTAGTTATAGTAGGGTTTGTAATTATAGAGAAATAGAGGTATAAAGTCGAAAGCTTACTTGCGCCAAAGTCCAAATGACAACCCAATTTTATACAAGTGAGCATAGAGGCTCACGAACTGAGAAAACAATTTGGTACTGACCTAAATGGATCAGTACCGATTTGGTTTTCTCAGTGAAAAGTGAACTATTTCACTTGTTTTTCTCTTTCATCTTTTACTTCATGTGTTCTAATCTCTTTTCCATCAATTTTAGTTGATTCTAGTGACCTTCCTAATAACTCTTAAATTTTCATGCTTTCTTCACTTTCTTCTCATCAATCCTTGGAATTTCTCGTCGAATCTCTGAGAAACTACTTTCCCACCAGTAGTTAGAGTAGTGTATAAGGTATATGGAGTTTGGGAGACAGAATAAAGAGGGTAAACAACTCGTTATCGATCTAAGTTAGTCTCTATCGAGTTAAATCCTTAATTCCATTTCCAATGAATTTTCACTTATTTGTTTTTATGCTCCGTCTAAGTGTAGTTACAAGTTTTTGAGTCATTTCATCTTCATCTTAACGTTACAACTTCCATCAATTCCCACTAGGTTAAACACCCAGTTAATAGTAGTTATAGTCTGCTATGAGTATATGAGGTGCATCATACGCGTACCGAAGCCAAGATGACTAAATAAAAACAATAGACATAACATGAAATGAAAGTAAATTGGCATAAATTAGTGTTATGTATAAAGTGTGTAATTTACCAGTCACTAGAATGTTGCTCTGACCCCCTTCTTATTATAACCCATAGGATAGCTTTAGAGGGGCACATACTGGTGCAAAGTGGAAATGTTGAAAGGACAAATTTCCTTATGCATGCTCGACACTAAAGACTAAAGGTGTCAACCTTGGTCGGTAAACATATGTTTTGTTATATTTTATTGTTCCACTATGAGAATATATCGATAATGCTTTGATATACTTTTTTTATTTGAAGGATACCAAACAACAATGATCCATACTTTGGTGGACTTGGATTTTCAACTTAGTGAAAATTCAGGTTCACTAGGGTTCGGGTTGTCTATTTGGTACCATAGCTTAGGATTAGTCGATCTTAAAAATTAGCATGCGATGAGTGAACGTATTTGTAATATTCACTATAATTATACATATTATATGCCAAACTCTATAGTTCCAATTGTAGAAGTAGTTGCAGCCATATTCTTAAAAGGCAGACAATGTGGCTATGACTTGGAAAAATAGATGAAGTCGAAGATGTACATCTTTCCTGACTACCCCTAGGGAGATAGATCGTATTGAAAGGCGTTGACTTAGGAAGAGCATGTGTGCGATAGATATAAAGGTCCTTAAAGCTGGATGGTATGTGACTCTATTGTTGCGCCTGGATCGCCCAATGGTTGTAGATCCCACAGGATTGCCGATTGATGATGAATAGTAGGTCCAGATAAATGAGAAATTATGAATCTATATGTTATGGATATCTGGAAGTAAGAATTGAGCTAGTTCTCAAAGGAACGTGTGTGGTAATCTCTCTAGGATGATAGCCGAATTTTTAATATTTTAGAAGAAGATAAGTCAGTAAGTAAGTAGAAAAGAATAAAAGTCCAAAAGAAGGGACAAATAAAACCCACTTTGAGTTAGACCCAATATGAAAGAATTAATCAAATAGAAAAAAGGTTTGGGGAAAAAAAATATATAATATATTTGGAACGATTTTCAAAGGATTAAATTGGAAGTAGAAAAACCCTATTTTTGAAAAATAACTATTAAATTTTTGAAAAAATAAAATATCTACGTTTTATTTAAATAAAAAGGTCTAGTAGAAATTATAATTAGTTAAATCAAATCAGTAAAAAGTTTTCTTGAAAAGTATTTCTTTGAAAAAAATACAGTAGAGTATATATATCTCATTGATTTTCTGATATAAAATTTGTAAATTGTAAAATGCTTTTCAAAGGTAGATAATAGGAAGTGGTATCAGTTTAAATGGGGTAATATAACAGAAAAGAAGATTAAACCCAAAAACAAAGTAGTATGCAGATGCCTCACTACAGATAGATATGAATTTGGGTGGGTAGGAGTTTCTCAGAAAAGACCGAATGAAGATGAAGAAGACAATGGCGGAACAAAGCCGCATTGGTTATTATTAGTAATTAAAATTCGACCTAGTCAAAAAAGGTTCCAAGTTTAGCCTGGCTCGAATAGGCTGGAGAAGTGGACCACCTTGGGTATGTGGGTTCTAGGGCATGACTTGAACCTCGAATGTAAGAATACTCGCATCCAATTTCGAACTACTTTCATTTTCATGAAAGACACCTTCTTCTCAATCACAACAGCACCCTCTCCTCCTCTCTCCTCCTTAAACTCAACCACTGACCACTCTTAACACCCTTGCACTGACGACATCCATCTCCAATAATGATGCAACACCTCCATAGGCCCAAAATTCATCTGATTTCAATGCCCCAAATCCAAATCCAATCCAAATCATGGCTCCTTCGTGTAGTAGCCTCTCCACCCAACACCTAGGTTTAACCCCACAAGACATTGCATGGCTTTAGAGTCATGAAGAGGTCGTGAAAAGCTACGAAGAATCGACAAACTTTACATTGCTATATGGACGATTGGTGAAGTTTGAGGACTTTGCCACATATGATTTGAAGGGTCTAGTTACAGCTATAGGATTACTACCGATCCTTAACCATAAAACATTCAAGAAGGAGTTTTACACCGATGCATGCGTCTTCTTGATGCCAATTAGGTATACTCGTTCGATGAGAATGAGAACAACTTTACATCTGTAGTCAAAGGGGTAGTGATACAGATGAACAATGTGCAGTTCAGTGGCATTCTGCATAGCTTCATAGCTGGAGAGGGCTTGAAGGGCATCGAGACCTTCGTGCCAGCCATTCTTCAACGGATCTTTCAATAATGGATAGACATTTGGCGGACGGAGAACTTGTTGGACCAAGACTGTCTGATCACCCGTATTATCTAGCACGACAATATCCCCAAGATGAGGAGCTACGACCAAATCTACACCCTTGTTCGAAAGGCTACTTATGCCATCATAGATGGTATTCAGATGAATTGGACCAAAGCCATCATGAACCATAATGTGAGCCTAGGAGTATGGATGTAGAGAAACTATCGCTCATATTGTCATTTTTTCACTCCCCCTTTTCGATAGTTTAGAGTTAGCTTCTAAGGGAGTTGATACAGAAGTGGGTACTTGCGCCATTGGATAGGTCTTCCCTTAGGAGGATGAGGATAGAGGCGATGCTTGTAGATTTTGGAGCACAGCAGTAGGAGGCGGAGCATGTGCGTATGGATTGGGCTCCTTAGTCGGATCACCAGGCCGTCGTGCCGCAGTAGCAGGCCCTCGACTTTGGAGTGATTAGAAACTCCTAGATAGATATCAAGGCCGAGCTACAAGAGATTAGGGAGCAGCAACTGGAGATATGAGAGAAGCATCGGTGATAGGGTCGCGAGCTTAGGTGCATAGCCTCCATGCTCTGATCATTGGATTACGGCTGCGGTTCTAGCTCTTACGAACGACCATCTTCAAGCTCTTAAGTAGTAGTACTATTATTAGTAGTGGTGCAAGTTATTTGCTACCAGCATTTGTTTTCTTTAAGTTTGGGTTATAAGCATTAGTTGTTACTATTTGTATAAACATATACGATGTTAATGAGAAATGTTCTTTTTTATTTGTTTTTAATGTTGACTGCAATATTTATTAGAAAATAGTAAAATAAGAAAATCTTATTAAAGACACTTAACTAATCCTAAAGAAAAGGATTAGGAAAAAACTGGAAGTTTATAAAATAAATTAGGAAATTTATTTAATTAGCTACTAAAATGGAAAAATAAATTTAAGGTCCCAAAAAGTGTTAAATTTCGGGGAGATAAACTTTGACCAGCAAAGGACAAATAAAAATTATTGCAAAACCACAGATCAATATCCCTATCCTTAAAAAGATAAAATTTATAAATGAAGTTGTATGCTAATTGTTACTTTTAAATAGAAGAAAGGTTTTTGAAATTAAGAATTTACCGTGTAATATGATAGAGTCCACTATGAACGTTAAACTTTAACTAAATCTCGACTGCGTAGGATGTGGCATAATTTTTTTAAAAAACATTTATATTTTTTTGAAAATTTTTGTTTGAAATTCTTAGATTTTAAAAATAAAATACTTTTATGAAAAACTTTTTAAAAAACGAATCTTTGAATTTAAAGATTTTCCAAATATTTCAAAATTTTAATTTGAAAAGCTTTCGAATAGGAAAGAGGAAAATTTCTCATTTTTGAAATACCGTATGCTTAGCGTAGAGAAAATTCGACGAGTTAGCAAGTAAGAATTTTATTGTACATCAGAAGTGACAGTAAAATAAAATATAATTAGTGGCGAGGGAAAAAGCTTTCTTAGGTTTGGAATTTTTTTTCATATCTTGACGATAGGTAAAGTAAAACTTATTTTAAAATAAATCTGTTTTAAAATTTTAAAATAAAATTTTACTTATGTAGATTGTACTTGGAAAA
Organism: Allium cepa; assembly: GCA_030765085.1. Classification (NCBI taxonomy): domain Eukaryota; kingdom Viridiplantae; phylum Streptophyta; class Magnoliopsida; order Asparagales; family Amaryllidaceae; genus Allium; species Allium cepa. The sequence continues at coordinate 979,736,801 of CM060929.1, forward strand.
GTTGGAAAAAAAAATCTGGGCATAAGTGAGCTTCCATACAGTGAAGAAAAGGGTACATAAGAGATGAGAATAGGGAATTCTCCATCTAATCATTTTCCAGCATAAAGAATGTGGGTTTAGAAAATTGAATTTTTCTAAATTTTGGATGTTAGCAATATTATGCTAGGGATTTTGATAGTAGGGATTGGATGTAAAATTAATTGAACTATATTTCTATTTATAGAATTGTGGAAAAATTTGGATGCAAAAACAAAGATTTTGGATTTTCAAATTTTGCATACATATGGAACTGCCAGTATATATAGGTTGTTTGCATCATATTTTCAAAAATGCCTTTATAGATCATCCATATAGGAAGTGCCAATTTAGAATTGTTCTGCATACATCTCATATATTTTGTGATATACCGTGCACTTGTACACTATTAGTTGCAAAAATTGGTTACACACTAATTGGTTGGTTTGTTTAGAATGGTTGCGTGCTATGCTACATGATGCAATCCTTGGGGAGTTTCAAGGACGAAATTCTTTATGGAGGGAAGAATGTAACACTGTAATTTTAGAAATAATTAACTAAAAAGAAATCAATTTTTAATTAGTAATGCCAAAAATAGAATTTTAGTAAACTTTAGAATTTGGCTATGAAACATTCACTATTGAGTTCATGTTGATTTTTTGATCAACTTTCACATATGTAGTTTTTCGATCGAAGTTCAAACGAAAAAGACATTTAAATAAATTGGATCGTAAATAATGATATATGTAATTAAGGAAATAAAATATAATTAATGAAATAAATTAATGTTAATTAACATTAATGGTTACTTAGTGTTTAAGTATGTTTAATGTTAGTAAAATCCAGAAAGAAATTGTCTCGAATGAATGAACAAGGAATTAAATCAACAAATAGATGTAATATAATTAATCAACCTAATTAAAACCAACAAATCGACCCCTAATACTATCCGGTCGACACTAAGAGGTCGATCGGTGGTTGTTTTCTTCTTTGAATTTGACCTTGGTTGAATTGCTTGGATTTAAAAAAAAATCCAATGGTTGGCATTGATTTGAAACCCTATAGTTATGGGCCAAACCTCTCACTTTTCTTCTAATATTTACTGAACCAACGGTGAAGCTCTACCATTTTCTCTTCTCTATGAATTCTTAAATCTAAATAATTCTTTGTTGATATACATACATACAAGTAGGGAACAGAAGAGGATAATATAGAAGAAGAATATGGTTCAATTGAATCATCAAAGTCAAGGTAAATTATAAATTAAGATCAGAATCTACAGTAAATCCAAATCTCTTCTTAGATCTAGGTTTCTAATAGATATTGTCTGCTTGCGGTCGATTTATTCCATTAGAGGGAAAAAGGGGAATCAAACTGGAATAACATGGATTACAACTAGAGATTTGCAAAACTAAAATACTGAGTGGAAAATTATATATATATAAATACCATTGTAAATCTGTTCCTGTATGCTTAAATGTAATTTTGGAGTTATAGGCCTAATTGTATATGTATAACTAATTTATAGACCCTACCCACATATTCTAAGATTGATACCTTAGATTTAATATTGCATGTACCTGAATCTATAAAGTATGGGGTAGTAGTAATACCAGAATTTGATAAATGATACAGTAGTTCTAGATTTGTTGATTTAATGATTTATGCAAGTAAACGTAAATTAGAGTTTAGCACAATAAATTAGTGAATTTTAAATAGTATTTTAGTTAATTGGAATGTAGGGTGACGTAATGTAAGTTTCTATTGATTATCAAGTATAGATCTATATATAAATGTGTATCGTTTGAAATAACAAGGAATATGCCTAAAAGAAAGAGATGTATAAATTAGGGATTTACCATATTTTATACTGTCTATTTCAATAACTATAGAAAGATAATTCTTGTAACTCTAAATGCAGCACGAATTCCCTTTTCAGATAAGTTAAAGAGATTTATAGTGTTAACCTTGTCTTTTGGGAGAGATGTAATTCCAATGCATTAAAATGCAAAAATACCTATGTTTAACTAAAGATTTTATGTAGTAATAAATATAATTGAAAAACTATAAAATTAATATATGCAATAAAAAGTGAGTTAGGAATTGAATAATAAGCGATAAATTGTAACTAAGTAGTGGGAGGAATAGGTAAGAAAGTTTAGTAACCAAGGGAGGGTAAAAAGAGTTAAGAAGAGCGGTAATATAAGCTTGATATTGAAAGAGGCAAGTAAACAGTAAAAAATTTTCAAATCTTTTAAGATTAAGAAAACGGTAAATGATGTTAATTTAACATTAATAAAACAAGGAGTCTGTTAAATAAAAATAATCAAATGTGAATAGTTAAACATTGGAGGCATAGTAAATAAATAAGTATCGAAATTTATATATATATATATATATATATACACATATGTACAAATACCCACATATATGTATATACATACATGTAGCCTCAAGTATATATTTATGACAGGCGTGAATTATTTAAGTTAGTTCGTAGCTTAGATTTAATAAGTATGATATAGTCATTAAAATGGGTTGAAATGCAAGGTTAGTAGTGTTACCCAACAAAAGCCTGCCCACCGCTAGGGGCTACCAGCAGTTGTGTATATATTATACTAATGTGAGACATATCCAACTATAGAACTCGAGGGATTATACGTTTGCGTATAGGAGAAGGAAATGCCAAGTAGGATGTTTGCCTCGGTCGAAGTGTCAAAGAACAAGTAGAGTCTACTTCATCCTTTTAGTGGGTATTAATTGACAAAGGATATTTCCTAGATTACGTTGGCAATCTAAATGGGACAATGAGCAAGGCTTGGTGCTATAACATTGTGATCGACGCCATATACGGGAGTAGGAGCTCCTTTATTGGTTGAGAGCGTCATTAGTCCTGAGTGGTCAACAGACAGATGGGGGTTATGCCTAAACAGACTATGCCTCCTACTAGTGTCGATTCAGTTTGGACATGCATCGCCTCATAGTTGTTTGCTAGTTTGTTTGTGATAAGAGTCAAGGCTAAATAATCCCTTTATGAAGTCTTTCAAATATGCATAGAATATAGCTAAACTATCGTCACGCCATTATTAGGCACTATAGGAGCTTCTTAGTATGCACTGGAGGCAAGGACATGATACTGAGTCGATGATGAATCTTGACGAGGTGCTAGGTTATGGATACTAAAGTGGATAATATCATTGTCAAAGGAGGACCATGGTACTTAAACACACACTCATATACATATGTAGTTATAGCCTACCGTGAGTAAATGGGGCACAACGTATGCATACGTGAAGTCAAGACGACAAAATAAAAACAACAGACATTGTTTGTACCAAAATTGGGCACAACTCTCTTCGAACGTATTTGAAGAGATTAAAGTGAAGGATATAAATGGAAAAAGAGTAACAAACACCCCAGAATAGGAAAAAACAGAAATGTAAAGACATGAGAATTTAGAGTGGTTCAGCATAGTAGCCTACGTCCACTATGGAAAGTTTTCTTTTTATTAACTTTTCTAACTAGTTACAACTGATTACAATAGTACACTCTAGAGCACTGAAGATATAATGGAAGTTCCAATAGAGTATCAGCGTAGAAGAGTCAAAAGTGCATTTTCTGGATGCACTAGGCTGCTATTTATAGGCATAGGTTGGAAAAATCTGATCTAGATCTTGGAATACTCCTCACACGTGGGCATGCCCATGTGATCGCTCTGAGGTAGATTGGGACCGATCCCTGATCGATACGTGTACATTTCGTATTGATCAAAAACATCTCCATTTGGCCTGAGATCGATCAAGGACATTCTTGAGGTGGTACACAAGCTTCTGTGAAAATTTGATTGCATTTGGACTTGTAGATTTTTGAGTTGTGATTAATCCAGGTTTGGATTTGCAAAAGGATGCCGAGTTCATATCAATCCCATTCATACCGATCACTTCATATCGATACCATATGTATTGATCAGGGTGACGTGGCGCTATATTTCAAGATCGATTCACTTTTCATGCCGAGTGACCAAGTCTTACATTTTCCGTGCGTTGTTCGTATCAACCCAACGTAACTCCACTCGTACCATTTCCTTGAAGTTGTTTCGTACTGATTCCTGAAGCCACTTCGTATCGATGACTGGAAGGTCTACTCATATTGATGCTCTATGCTCCACTTCGTATCGATGACTTAGAGGTCCTATTCGTACCGATTATTGAATAGTTAGTTTTGTATCGATGTTTCTAAGTGCTACTGCGTATCGATTGTTAAGTGGCATATCACGTATTGATCATTGGCCGATCGACACAAAATGTGTTGATGGATGACTACACCAAACAGGCCATTTTGTCACACTTTTTTCATTTCATTTTGTCATGGTTATTATTGTTGGAAATTTGTAACGGTTATTACTGTTACATTGTATTATCACGGTTATTTCCGTGACAAAATTTGGGCTTTTCGTAAATAACTCAACGGCAGTGGATAGAGTAGTCATTTATGTTCCAATTGTAATTTTAGTTGTTTGTCATACTTTACGATGAAGATGACTTTTGGAAAACTTCGGCTATTTTTTTCATGGGCAAACGAGGAGTGTGTGAAGAGGAATATATTGTTGTTTAATTATTAATTTATGATATTTATGTATTGAATGAATTTTTGGTTGCTTTAATTTTGATGGTTGGTTTTCTTAGAAGATATGCTCGGTTAAACAACACATTTGTAGCTGAAACATTACACATAACAAATCGTATTAAATAAGAAAGTCATTTGCTATATGAAAATCTAGGGATGGATATAGGCAAAATGCTTAGGTTTTATTGACATGTTTGATGTAGGTTACAGAGGTAACTATTGTAAGCATCAACTGGAAAAATAAAAAAGCTGAAATATTGGCGAAGAATTAAGGAATGTATGGCTGCTATTAGGATGCATTTAAATAAACTGGGAACTTGCTTTTGATTCGAGCGTAGTTTGAACTTTGCATATTTCTCTCTTTAAACTTGATGTTCAACTATCCATACATCCCTTAGGAGCTAATTTGAATAACAATAAACCAATGAGTTATTTCAAATTTGATTATGCTCATATTCAGTCATGCCCTTACTCAATTCATTTTTGAGGATAGTAAAATCTATGCATTCATAAACCAAATTTCTTCATTTTAAACTCTTATATGAATCGTAATCTCTCTCAGAAATGGGAAAAAAGGCAAGCAACTAGCCAAGGAGCGACTCCAACATCGATTGGAAGAAATATCCCAACTCCAGAAACAAGGCATTCCACCTAATGTCAGATGGTGGTCATCCGAAACAATAGCCATAGTAACAAGCTCAAGCAGAGGAATCAGTTTCCAAATCGCTCGACAACACTCACTTCATGGACTCTTCGTCGTCATTGCTTCTAAAGATCCCGATAAATGTCAAGAAGCATTTGAGAAAATCAAACTAGAAGAAAACACAAGTAATTTGGCATGGCATCAGCTCGATATCTCCGATTCCAACTCCATCAACTCTTTTGCCAAGTGGGTAGAATGTACTTTCAGAGGAGTCGATATTCTGATCAACAATGCAGCTGTTATTTACAACACCGGTTCATCCAATTCGGTCGAGTTTGCTAAGGTAGTTATGGCTACAAATTACTTTGGGACGAAGAAGATGATAGAAGCTATGTTTCCACTGATGAGGGCTTCTAAGCGTGGTGCTCATATATTGAACGTGACCTCTAGACTAGGTAGGATTAGTGGAAGGCGCAATAGAATAGGAGATTCTGCCTTAAGAGACTAGCTTTTGAAAGACGAGTTCCTTTCTGAAGAATTAATAGATGGTATGGTCATGATATCTATCGAGCAAACAAGAGTTAAAGAAGAGGAGTCGTTGTTGAAAGAATGGCCTCAAGTGTTCGCTAATTACTCGATTTCAACACTAGCGGTGAACGCTTACACACGTTTGATGGCACAGCGGCTGTTGAACAGGGAAGAAGGGAAGAAAATATACATGAACTGTTATTGCCCTGGTTGGGTGAAGACTGCTATGACGAATTATAAGGGAAATATGCTGCCTGAGGATGCAATAGGCACTAGAGTTTGGGTTGTGTTGATGATGCCGGAGAATCTTGATTCTGGAATGTTCTTTGCTGAGAGGCGCAAAATTAGTTTTTGAGGGGGTTTGATGGTAAGTTTTGTATGTGCATGTAGGCTATGAAACTGCTATAGTTAGAGGGATTGTGAACTGTAGGAATTTGTTCATCATAGTTAAAGTAAAATTTAACTCTACATACACATTGATATAAAATTATATTTCATTTATGTTTGTCGCGTCATTTTGGTTTTGCATTGTTGAATTTTTTTGATGCTTCAGCCATTGTTGTCCTCTTGTGCTTCTGTTTATCAAGTTTTGCAACTCATATACGTTCAAATTATTTATGGCCTGCATCTTTCTTTTTGATTGATTGAAACAGTATTCTTTTATTCATCAATGCATTCACATTGCTCTGCAATTGATTACAAAGTAATGAGATGACTAACAGCTAACAACTATTAATATTGAACCTTCAAAGACAACTTCACTCTCAGTAAGTTAGAAACTTCTTCTGATATGCCCTTGTTCATGTATATGTATTTTTGGTATTCAGAAATTGTAAAAGGTTGCATTTGCTTAATTGTATACAGCTTGGTTATGGGACCTTTGTCCTTGCTTTTGTTTTCTTTCCAAATCAAGCTAAATCCTTGGTGAACATAAACATGGTTGTACATGCACAAAATATGTTACAGGTAAATTATCATGATATGTTTAATGCAAGTAAATATCATATGAATAACCTACTAACTTGAAAAGCATGTATTACCATTTTGCTAATTGTAGGAGACTAGACCTAATCCTTATGGGACGGTACTAGGCTGGATCATGGCTGCAGTTTACATGAGCTGTCGCTTACCTCAAATATATCTGAATGAACGTATATTTCTTTCTTTCTTATATTTGAGTGTTGTGTGTATGAATCTTACAAAAATACTCTCCCCATTAACCGCATTTTCTTTTGATGATATGTTACATGATTTGGGAAAAAAAGGATGTTGCAAGTATTAGCAGCGACAACAGGCTGCTGCCACCAGCAGCGGTAGGCTGCTGCAAGTAAAAAACAAAACCTGAAGTATGCTCAATATTTAGCGCTTCATATACGTACCAGCGAAATGGTGTTGTGTGTTGTTTGCAGTGGTTAGGGTGAGTTGTATGGGTGAAGTGACGTTGATGGTTGCTGTGGGTTTGGGTCGTAGTGGTAGTTTGAGGCGTGGTCTAGAATTGAAGAGGAGGGTTTATGGTTTGTACTATCAGATGATAATTGTGAAGGTGGATGGTGTGTAGTTGTATAAGGTAGTAGCTGTGGTGGAGTCTGGCAGAGCAGAAGTGTTTGAAGGTAACATAAGTGTTTAAATGGTTGTTTGTGATAGCAGATAGGTAGAAGTGCTTGAAGGTGGCAGTTTTGAGCAGAGGGTGGTATGGTGCATTGGTCAAAGGATGGTGAGCACTTGTGATGAAGTTTATGATGGTGAGGACTATGTGGTAGACATAAAGTAGATGGAGGGTCAGAGATGTGAGGTGATTGTTGATATGGTTGGAGGTTGAACTTATGTTATGGTGGAGGAGCAGAGGGTTGTAGCAGTGCAGTATGTTGTATTTATAGTTGCTTGACAGTGTGGTTGTGGATAGTGAAGATGATGTAGCAGTTGTGGTATTTGGTGAAGCAAGGAAGGGAGATATGGCAGTATGTTGTATTTATAACTTGTGGTGTTGGTATGAAGTATCCTTTGTGGTGTTTGTATGAAACATAAATGTTTGGTGTTGTTCTAATTATTGATCGTATGTTTTCTTAATGTTAATACTATATATTTTTTGTATAGATTGTTTGTAGTCGTAATAAAATATTGGTGCTATATAGTTTGTTTGATATTGTTTTAGTTATCACGGTTATAAGTGTTAGAAAATAACCTTCCGTAATAGTTATAAATGTGATATAATTTGCATTTGTCACGGTTATAAGTGTTAGAGTTTCCTTTTTGGTAATTGTTATAAATGTTAGAAACTATTGTTCTGTCACGGTTATAAGTGTGATACTATCTAAATTTCCCATGATTATAAGCGTTAGTAATAACCATTTTATCATGATTATAACCATGAATAAATACTGTTCTGTCACGGTTATAAGTGTGATAATATCTAAATTTATAACGGTTATAAGTGTGGGAAATTACTATTTTTATCACGGTTATAACCGTGAGGAAAAGTGTGACTGAATTTGCCGACGGTACCTATTTTCACAGTTATAACCGTAACAAATTAGTTTTGTCACGCTTATAACCGTGACGAAATTGCCTTTCTGGTGTTGTGGATGATCGATACGCAATACGTTAAAGTGGAACCGATACGAAATACCTTCAGCTGATGGATACTAAGTGGAAAATATGTGATGGACACGAAGTGGAATCGACATGATGGATACGAAGTAGAGCAAGCAGGATGGATATGAAGAAGAGTAGTTTTTGATGGATATGAGCCAACACATTCTCTCTTGATTTTTATCGATCCGTATCTTGAGCATACGAACTCCGATTGACTTGGAATTTGAAACATTGACTTCTATAGTTTTGCTTCTCATACCATATCGATTGTACCTCGATCCGGACTCAATTTTTTTTACCAGTATCCATAGTAGATCTGTGTATGACTGATCTTCGAGATGGACTATATTTGGCTTCCAGTCAATTTCTTGATGTCACGACCTTGCCAAAAGGCGGGATAACATTTCCCCCCAAAGTACATCTTGTGAGAACATGACGGGCTTTGAAAAGCCATGGTCTTCATTCTGAAAAGTTCTATCTAATTCATTGAATAACCATTGTCTTTTCGTCAAAAGATGCAACCTTTGATTGAATTCTAGTAATATAAATGCTGAATTATTGACTGCCAATGATTATGCGGTGCATTGTTGTAACTAAATGTTGAGTGTCAGCAAACTATTGTTCACTATTGTAATTGTCACCAGGTGAGCATTCAACTCTTGTGAATTTTGAAAATTGAATAGTTCATCATACATGTATGTATGTTGACCCGACTCCCGTTAACGTTCGCATATTCACGAGTCATTGTCAAATTTTTTTTTGAATCGAGTTTCATATCGATCCTCTCCTAGATCGACGTGAAATTTCATTTGAAACAATGCTTGATGGTCTTTTTTGAGTATCCCTTTATATCAATCCTCTCCTGGACCGATTTAAGAAGTCGGGATAGGTATTTCGTATCGATGGCTATCGATACGTAATAGTTTGTTCTTTGAAATTTCTTCCTATTGATGGGTACGAGCTCTGGTGGTCTTCAAAGTGATGGATACGATATTGGCGTTTTATATCAATGAATCATTAATGGACCTTAGTATTTCAAACAATCCTCTATGTATCTTTCATATCGAAGGGTCAATGGATACGAATGGTTTTTGCTTCAGACCGATTCGAGTTGCTGGTCACGAACAGTCGCTGTTGTAGATCGATGGTAAACGGATATAAACAGCTTTCTTTATATCGATTGGAGGGGAGACTGCTTTTTGCCGGTCAAAATCCCATTAGGAGATGAATTATTTCCTTCCATCTTTCATGCCCATATAAATATGTTTTATACTTAGAAATTTTCTCACTTTCTCTTACTTTTCTATTGCTATCACATCGTTTGAAAAACCAAGAAATAGAAATTGTTCTTGCTTTCAAATCGAACCAAACTTCAATCCCTTGAATTAATTACTGAAATTAGGTAAATAATCGACCAAATTCAATCTTAAAATGATGAGACTAGAATTCTCGTTCCATCCCACTCGCATTCTTGGCAGATTCTGGTGAAGAGGAGGCCGGAGATGGTCGGAGCAAGGCCAAGGAAGGCTGGAATGGGTTTTTGCACTGCTTGGAGAAAAAAAAGTGTGGAAGGACACGAAAGGAGCATTCGTATCGATGATGCGTGAAGGATTAGTTCGTATCGATTGAAGGGACTGCTTCGTGTTGATGGATGATAGGCATTCGTATCGATTGATCGCCGATAGAATTCGTATCGATATGAATTGATTAACACGAATTTTGGAACTGGCAACCAATTCTCGATTGATGCGAATCAATGGTTTATTGATTGATAGAAAGACGGTTTTAATGATCGATATGAATTGCTATTTTCCTTGTTGATATGAATTGCTATTTTGCCGACCAATCCAAGTTCGAATTTTGATAGATATGAAATTGTTGCACACTTGAACATTTGACTCTGATAAGCTTTTGCCTTTCATAATTGGACTTAGCCGTTTCACTGCATATTTGACTGCCCTTCGAAGCTCGTTGATGGAACTGTGACTTGACAAATTTGACGAATCTTTAACTTGGATCGTTCTCCGAAGTCTAGACGGCACGGTTGTGATGGTCAGCGATGACGGTCAATAAGGTTGAATTTCAAAGTCTTGTCATTTGAACATCATGCAAATCCTATAGAAATTCTTAAGTATTAAGTAGCGTTGCACTGCACAACACATTCACATACTTCACACTGGGGGAACATGGGTTTATTGTCATTTAATGATGATTTTTACTGAGTTCAATAGATATGGAAGGTGGAAGTTCGCAATCATAGGATGTCTAAAGTCCACCCCTTCCCGCAATTAAAATGCAAGTTTTTGTTGCTGATGCTATTAGTCCTACTTCGGATGGACTACCGGGAGTAGTTGTTATCGCACATCCACAAGACTCTGTTCCTTCCAATATTTCTGAAGATATGTTGGGTAGGATTTGTCTAAGGCATGAGCTATCAATAAACGATGTCTTATTGCCAGGGCCAGAGGATAGGGCTCACACTCCCCCAGAAGGGTTCATAGCCTGTAATAGATTTATGTGTGTAGCCGGGACACTCCCTTCATTTAACCAATTCATCCTAGAAGCTCGACTTTTCTTGAGGATCTCTCCATCTCAGCTGCACCCGAATGGATATGCCTTGCTCAATAGTCCTTTTGTCATCTTCATGGAGCACCTCTTCCGCCCTCCAACGGAAAAAGAGATCAGATTCTTATTCAATGTAAAGAGTCGTGGGGACAACCTTTCCTTCACTTTCTTAGAGGCAATTAGGAACTATCAGATCATGGTTGAGGCATGGAGCAAGTTGAGTTATTTCAAGACCGAATTGTTCTACGTTCGGTGTCCATCGGGGTTCGCCAGACGGTGACTAGCAAGGCGTAAGTGCCCCAATCCCTTGTTGATTAACTAGATAATAGCATGTGATGTCGAGTCTAACATTTTCTTTCATTTACAGCTTCAATTCCATGACCCGAACAGTTTAAGGACATAGTAAGAGTTCTTCTAGAGGTGCCCGTCGAATACAAAGAGATCGATGAAGTCCTTACGAGCGAGAATCTGGTTGCCGTTGGGCTAATTGACAGGGATCAAAGCACTGGACTTGTTAGAGTTCTTAGGACAGCCCCAGTGAGGCAAGCTCGAAGCAGAGCTCCCACGATAGTATTACTAAACAAGGCGATGATAAGTATATTTCTGCTGGAGATGAGCCTGTAGCTCGGCCTTCGTAAAGTCCTCAATCTTTAGAGCAGAAGAGAAGAGGCAAGTCTACTGCTCGAAAATCTGTAAGGTGCAAAACCATCATAGTCTTTTTGTCTACTACCATTCAAGAAATTCCTCCTTCACAGATGGAGAGCTCTATTATGGGACTGGTGGACATCCCCATTCCAGATGACCTGCCTTTGAACCAAGATATCGGATTAAAGGGGCTTCAAAGCGCCTTAGACATAGGAGAGCCAAATTCTCCTAGTACGGCTATTACAACCGGTTGGTTGGAGGGTTTGCACATTCATACACACACTCCATGTCCCATACAATTGCTAATCACAAGCTATTCAGCTTTGGATATTAACAACTTTGTTTCTCTTTTCATTTTATAGATACGATGTCGAGGCGGGGATCTATGCTTGACAGTCTCCATTTTGTGCACCATTTATCTAGCTCATATCTAGAGTCTCACAAACGTGAGGCCGATAGAGAATGCGATCGCGGTTACTCCAGTCAAAAGAGGGAGAGCTATGAGAGGGAAAGGGACAGGGATAGGGTGAGGCAGTATAGGCGCCGTTCCCGGTCACACTCTCTGCCACCTAGAGGTCCAACACAATCTTCTGGTTCTGACAAACAACCCCCAGAATCTTCACGTCAAGTACCACCTTCTCAAACTTCAAGACCTGACGAACAACGTTGGAGGATCGAAACTGAGACCGCCGTTGCCACTAGACAAGCCGTTATAGAACCCACCGGGGAAGAGGCGATTAGAATCGCTAAGTTGAAAAATGATTTCGAAAATATCTGTTCGACAGATTCATATTTCCTCCACACTTAAAGTGAATAACCAATGAGGTAGAGCAGACAATGAATGACTATATATACGATGTTTATGGCCAATATCGAGAATGGATAAAGGCCTCAGAGAAAGTATCAGCGGTGGCCTCTGCGTGGGCGAAGAAAATCGAGAAACTAGAAATCGATCTTGCTTAGAGGGACCGCATACTACAAGTTCTCACTGTCGCGGATGATACTCTGAGGAACTCAGAAATAGAGGCCTTGAAGAAAGTCGATGAGGAGAACAAGAAGATGGAGCAGATGAGGCAAGAGCACCTAACTTTGGTCGATGATATGGGTCACAAAAATTCCACTATCACAACCAAGAGAGATATTTCGCTCAAGAAGCTCAATGAGCTTAAGGCGAAGTATGCTGAGGTCGTCAAAGAAAATGATGACACTAATAAGGCTGCCCAAGAGGCATGCGATCAAGCTGTGGACCTTAGGAGTGAGCGGGATGTGGCTGTAATAAAGGTGCAGGAAGCCGAAGCTAGGTTCGAGGTTGAGTCCAGAGCGGTAGAGGTCGGGCTACAGAGCAACATTGAGGATCTCCTCATTACATATAATGTCAATGTTCTGAACCATCAAAATCTGAGCTGGCTCGAAAATTATCCATCACATTTGTATAATGCTTTGTGCCGCTTGGTTGAAGATGGAAAGATGGATCATCACACAAATTGAGTTTGAGATGGAGAACCGAATATTGATCGAGGATGAAAGAAAGGTTCTCCATGATGCCATTGTCACAATTGAAAAGGCAAAGCTCGCCGCTCAACATTGGAGGCTGGAGAGGGTTTTGGCGTTCAGCATAATTTTATGTTTATTTACTTAAGTGTTTTAGCGCTCGAATTTCCATTCAATGTACTTGTGAGGCTTTAGTCTTTGAATCGGTCCTGAGTTCGGATGTTAATTCCTGAAGTTATGGCTTCGGGTCGTAACCGAACTTTAAGATGAGTCCCAATATTGCACTATCTCGATCAGTAGCTGGAATTTTAGTTTTACCTCGGTCCCAGGGATAAATTGAAGTGGTCGGTCGGCAGTCGCTTTCCGGCTTCGATAAATCGAGCTTAACTTAGTCGGAACGAAGTTGAAATGAGACGAGTTCTAGTGGTCGGATCACTCTCGCTCATCTATTGGTAATCGCATCAACACTTTGGGGATTGCACTTTTGTGTTGGCGGTTGGCATGCTCATTTAACGTTTAAATATATGTCCGTGCACTGGGGACTTAAGTTATTTTATGGGTGGCCAGTCTCACCCATTTGATATTTAGAATTTCGTCCACACTCTGGGGACTTAGATTGATTTGTGGGTGATCAGTCACACCCAATTTGTGTTTATTCTCTGGTCCGCACTCTAAGGACTTGGTATTGTCTCACGGGCAGTTGGTTCGCACCCGGTTTGTGTTTATACTCCAACCTATGCTCTGGAGACTTATAGTTAGTCGATGGATGGTCAGTCACACCTATTTTTATGTTTATACCATAGTTCGTACTCTGGAAATCTAGAGTTGGTCAACAGATGGTAGATAACATCTGTTTTGAGTTTTAAGATTTCGTTCGCACTTTTGGAACGATAGATTTATCAGGATCATGGACGGTCGGGTCACATCCACCCTGAGTTAACAAGTGAGGTCATTAGATTGACGGATCCATCCTCCTTAGACTTGTATTAAACATGGATGAAGTCGTTAGGTAGACGGATCCACCCTCTTCGATCCCACATTTGTAAGTTTATACTCCAGCTCACACTCTAGGAGCCGGAGTTAGTTAGAGGGTTGTCGTGTATCAATCCTTTTTAGCTTCAGCGTGATGGCTTGCCCCCGAGCTTGGGTTTCACTTAACGAGTGACCGATCCTATCACCGTCACTCCCTTTTTGAATAAGTCCCACCGTAAGGGGGAACTTAGCTCTCCGTGCACTGTGATGGTCGTATGGTGAATTTTAAGAATCACTGCTCTTGCTTGAAGAGATTGCATTTTATTGCTGAACTAAGAAAGTATGGCAAAGTCAGTTGCCTTATTACAAGTTCAAATTTCGAAATGCATAAATAAATTTCAAATGAAAAGCAGACTGAATGAATGAATAAAGCCATTTATGTGTATTAGAGATGAAGACTCTCGTTGTTCCAGGTTCTCGGCAAAGTGAGACCATCAACAGTCGATAATTTAAATGTGCCATCTTCGAATCTTTGTTCAATAATATACGGTCCCTCCCATGTTGGTTTCACATGCGAAGGGATAGAGTAAATTCTCTTGAGGATGAGATCACCAAGGTTCGGGGTCAGACTTTAGCATTGTACAATCGAGCAACTCTACTTCGGTGAATGGCTGCCCTTAGATCAGCCTCTTCACATTTCTCATCTAGTAAGTCTAGAGATTCAGCAAGTAATAAGTATTTATCTTCAGATCATAATAAGTAATACGATGAGAAGGTACTTCTAATTCAACCAAAATGACTACTTTTGAGCTGTAGGAGAGTGAATATGGAGTGTGGCCGATCGCAGACTTGTAGGTTGTTCGATAAGCCCATAATGCCATAGGAAGTTCACTGACCCATTTGCTCCTCGCCTTTTCCAACCGTTTCTTCAAAATGGAGTTTATAACTTTATTGATATCTTCGACCTATACATTCGCTCGAGGATGTGCAACTGTAGAGAACTTCTTTTGGATACGGAATCACTGATAGAAATTATTGAATTTGACACTATCGAATTGGGCTCCGTTATCAGTGACGATGGTATATGAGAGAACAAATAGACAGATAATGTTGCGTACCATAAAGTTGATCACTTTCTTCGTTGTGGTAGTAGCAAGGGGCTCGGCTTCTGCCCATTTGATAAAATAATCAACTGCAACGTTTGCGTACTTCGCGCTACCTTTAGTAGAGGCAAAGACCTAATAATATCGATGCCCCATATTGCGAACAGCCATGGACTGACCATCTGAGTTATTTCGGTAGGCAGGGCTCTCGAAATCCGAGCATGTTTTTGACATCTGTCACATTCCTGGCGTAATCTGATGCGTCGTAATTTATAGTCGGCCAATAATAACCATATCTGAGTACTTTCTTAGCAAGAATTTGTCCTCCAATGTGGTCGCCACCTTCTCCTTCGTGCACATCATGTAACACTCGTTTGATTACATCGTGGGCGATACACCGGAGTAAAGGAACAGAGTATCCTCTTCGATACATGACTCCATTCTGGATAGTGAATCGCGAAGCCTTTCGGAGAACTTTTCTTCTCTCACTCCTATGCTCTGGCATGGTCCCACACTCGAAGTAGTTCCTGAATGGAGTCATCTATCATTCTTTATCGGGTATGACTTAATGTACCTAGTCGGTCTCCATTTGATCAATACTCGGGGGAGATAGTGTCTCAACGGGAACGAGTCCCGTATACTGTGCCTCACAAGTGCTGGCTAACTTAGAAAAGGAGTCAGCCTTCTGGTTGTGTTCTTGGGGTGTATAATAGATGGCATAATAATCGAACTGGTCCAATATTTCCTGGATCTGAGCAAGATAAGTAGCTAGTCTTCGGTTTCTGGCCAGGTATTCCCCCCGTACTTGGCTAACGACCAATTGTGAATTGTTGTAAATCTCCACAATAATAATTCTTAAATCTATGGCAAGCCTGAGTCCGACGAGCAACGCTTCGTAATCGGCCCCATTGTTGGTCAAACAAAAATAGGACTTCAAAGCATAGCATATAGGTCGGCCTTCAGGAGTCTCGAGCACGACCCCAGTGCTTGAGGAGCGGTCATTTGATGCGCCATCAATATGTGGCTTCCAGACATATTTGGTAGATTCATTGGTTTCGGGCAAGTCCTTTGGGATAGTGAATTCGATGATGAAGTCTCCTAGGACTTGTCCTTGAATAGCTCGGCTTGGTGTGTAAATGACGTCGAAATGACTCAGCTCGGTATTCCGTTTGAGTAACCTACCAGATGTCTCAGGCCGCGTAAGGACCTGTCGTAACGGCTGGTCGGTGTAGACAGTGATAGGATGATTTTGGAAATAAAGGCGAAGCTTACTTGAGGCAACGATAAGACAGCAAGCTACCTTCTCCAACTTTGGGTAATTTCTCTCTACTTTGTTCAGTCATTTGCTGACTTAATAGACCGGCCGTTGTATCCGGTCCTCCTCTCGAATCAAAGCAGCATTGATTGCATTTTCTTACACTACTAAGTAGATGTACAATCTCTCGTGATCAATAGGCTTTGATAGAATGAATGGTGTGGATAAGTGTTGAACCAGTGCTCGGAATGTGCCTTCACACTCCGTGGTCCATTCAAAGTTTCGTTTCCCTTTTCTGATTAGATCGAAGAAGGGAATGCATTTGTTGGTGGATTTTGAAATGAACCTGATCAGTGCTACTACCTTCCCGTTGAGCCTTTGAACTTGCTTTATAGTCCTTGGAGTCTCATGATTTCTAATTGTGTAGATTTTATTGGGATTGGCTTCGATTTCCTGAGCATTAACGATGAATCCAAGGAACTTTCGAGACATGACCCTAAACTAACACTTTAAAGGGTTGAGTTTCATTCTATACTCTTAGAGGATGTTGAACATCGTTTTTAGGTCTTGGATATGATTGGTAGAGAATCGTGACTACACAATCATGTCGTCCATATATACGTCCATAGTTTTTCAGATCCGGTTAGCAGATACTCGATTGACTAGTCGTTGGTAAGTTGCTCCAGTGTTTTTGAGTCCAAACGACATGACTTTGTAGCAGTAAAGTTTTAGATCGATGATGAAGCTGCTGTGCTCCTAATTGGGGAGGTGCATGGAAATTTTATTGTAGCCGGAATATGCATTCATGAAAGATAAGAGTTCGTGTCTAATTGTTGAGTCTACAAGTTGATCAATCCGGGGAAGTGGAAAACTGTCCTCAGGACAAGCTTTATTCAAGTATAAGTAATTAATGCAAGTTATCCATTTCTTATTAGGTTTCCTGACAAGTACAGGGTTGGACACTCATTTTGGATATAATGCATCTCGAATAAACCCGTTCGACTTGAGTTTATCTACCTCTTCCTTTAGGGCGACAGATCTCTCTAGATCCATACCGCGCCTTTTTTGCTTGACCGAGACAGCAGCTGGTCAATATTCAATGTGTGGCTCGCGATGTCAGGTGGGATCCCACACATGTCGAAGTTCATCTAGGCAAACACGTCAAGGTTTTCCTAAAGAAATTCAACCAATTCCTCCATCTATTGGCTTAGCTAAGATCCAATCTTTACCATTCTAGAATGTCATCATTATCAGTTGGAACATCTATCATCAGCTCTGTCGAAGAAGCCTGACTGTCTTTGATTTCATCCTCACTTTTAGTATCTCTTGGGTCAAGATCACTTGGGAATTGGTTGTGGTGCTTGGGCGTAGGCATTAACTGTCAATTATCCGCAAAGCGGACGCAGAGAGATTCCTCTACATCCTTTTCCTTCTCTTTTCGCGGCGCCTCCCGCAGCTTGACGACACAACATGCCTATCTACAGCCTGGTCACCTTGAACAACTCTGACTTCATTGTCGGTAGGGAATTTCAAAGTTAGAACCAAAGGCGATAGCAGCCCTGAACTCAGCTAAGGCTGGTCTGCCCAAGAAAGCATTGTATGGTGAGTCAGTATCCAATACAATAAACTGCAATATCCGGACTCTCCGGCGTTCCCCAATTCCTAACTCCACTGGTAGCTCCACCATCCCAGTGGGTATAGTCGTACTTCCATTGAAGCCATGAATACGAGACTAACAGGGCTTTAAATCTTTCGCTTCCATCTTTTGATCATAGGATCGCTTAAAAAGTATGTTCATCGAACTTTCGCTGTCCACTAAGATCCTCTATATCCAAGCAGGATCTATTTGAGCCGAAATAACTAATGGATCAATACTATGGGCTTCGATTTTTTCGACATCCCAGTCTCAGAATACGATGTCATCTGTCATCGTTTTTTGTTGTTTGTTCGGAGCTCCATCTTCCAAGTACTAAAACATTCGAAGCTCGCATGCGTAATAAAACTGGCATACAACTCCATTTCCCTCCAGCTCTGATCCGTGGGATGAGGACCCCCACTAATAGTATTAATCACTAACCTTCTGCCGGTTTGTGCGGGTTTATCTGGTCTAACCTGATTTGATATTTGATTTTGATTTGATGGGCTCGCACCTCCAGCCTGCGGCGTCCGAACGAACTGCTCCAGCTTTCTTTCTTGGATCAACTTCTTGATAACATCCTGTAGATGATGACATTCATTCATGTTGTGGCAATTACTATCTTGAAATCTACAAAACTTCCCCGTTTGAATCTGTTTCTTTGACGATTGCTTTGAATCAGGTTCCTTACACTAGATAGTATTACAAGTTCGCAAGCACACATTTTCCAAAGATATATTTAAAGGAGTATAGGTGCTAAACATGGAAGCACTACGTCACGGTACGTGATTCTTATCCTGCTTCTTACCCCGATTTCCATCGCCTTTCTGCTGATTCTTCTTATTATGTATATTTAGCTGCACCTTTTCGAAACTCTCCCCAGTATGTTTCAAGGCAACGTTGCTTTGGATTCCTTCCACACTGGGCCCTACATCATCCTTTTTCCTAGACTGTTTCACGTCCTCTCTTCTCAAGAACTGAGCTACCTTAGAATAGAAATCATCCAATGACACAGTGGGTTTTCCAGTCAAACATTTGCCAAATTCGAAGTCGGATCAATTCCCTTAGTCAGTGCCACCTGAATGGAATTGTCGTTAGGGTTACTAATCTCAGCGAATGCAGCATGGAACCTCTCTGGGTAACGTCTGAGTTTCTCTTCAGAGCTTGAGTGACGCTGGACAAGGTATTAACATCTTTGGGCCATGTGACATGCAAGCAAAACTGCTCTACAAACTTCGTTTCCAACTAGTCAAAACTTGAAACAGATCGAGGTGGTAGGCGAGTAAACCTTATAGTCGCGATGCCCCCTAAGGAGATTGGGAAACTTCGGCATTTGACCCATCAGCCCCGTGTCATTCATCAACCATTCATACTTTAAAATGTGCTGGTTAGGCTCTGAGCTCCCTTCATAAATAGGTAGAATTGGCATTCTGAATCTCCAAAGTAGTTCAGCATAGAGGATCTCATCGGTGAAAGGGGTATGACTCTAGGAGATTCCCCAATCGTCATTGGTGAGGCCTTGGCTTTCACGGATCATCCAGTGGATCATTGTCGAGATGTCTGGCATTTGGACATTCTGGGCATTTGGGCTAAGGTGTGGTTGGGTTCCATAATGCAAGGATGGGCCGGGTGCGGTTGACGGTCCATACCTTGCCTCCTTGGCTCTAGGTCTTCAAGAACATAAGGCTCAAGAGTATAATCATGTTGGCAATGGTTCAGATCCATTCGGTTTCGAGTGTCAGCTTCCAACTCGATGACAGCAATAGCGGCATGATTGTCAGTAGTGTGATAAGGAATCATTCCTCCTCGGGAGGAGGGTCCAGTCTGGTGGCTGGTTGAAGGACATACTCTCGCTTGTCGAAGATTCAATGTGCGCTGATATTTGGTAGCCTGTGTATAGCTTCCATCCAATCGTGGGTGTGTGGTTCTGTGATGATAATCAAAAGAAGCTGAACTTTCAGTAGACGAGCATGAGTCTGATCCCTCTTGGTTCTCCTTCGCCTTTCATGGTTCGTTCAATTGGTTAACTCCGTATTGGAACGGAGCTGCTGGGTAAGCTGCTGGGGGCTATGAGTCAGCTCTTGCATCAGTAGCTGGAACTTCTCCCTGGCGACAGAGCCTTGTGGATCCAAAGGTCTAGCAGCGTTCTGGTTTGTAGAGGGAAGTTATGTGGGGTTCTGCCTGTCCCGTCCTTCTGGATCTGCAATAGTTATGGTAACCCTAAGGCAACCATGATGAATAGCGAAGTACTCTCGTAGACTTGGCGTAAAATTTGAAAAGGATGAAAGGACTTCTAGGCTTGAGATCTGGATCTTCCCCTTACATTCTTGCAATCCAATATTGAAAGTAGATCCAATGAGCAGGAGAAAAGCCGGGTTTTCTCAGTGAAAGAACCAAAGTATTTGTACCAAAATTGGGCACAACACTCTTCAGATGTATTTGAAGAGATTAAAGTGAGGATATAAATGGAAAAGGAGGTTAATCTAACAAACATGCCAGAATAGGAAAAAACAAAAATGTAAAGACACGAGAATTTAGAGTGGTTTGGCATTGTAGCCTACGTCCATTATGGAAAGTTTGCTTTTTATTGACTTTTCTAACTGATTATAGCTGATTACGATTGTACACTCTTGAGCACTCAAGATACAATGGAGGTTCCAGTAGAGTATCAGTGTAGAAGAGTCAAAAGTCCATTTTTCTTTAGGCATTGGGCTGCTATTTATAGGCGTAGGCTAGAAACATCTGACTTAGATCTTGGAATACTCCTTCTCACACGTGGACGGGCCCACGTGATCGATCTGAGGTAGATTGGGATCGATCCTTGATCATTCCGTGTACATTTTGTATCGATAAAAAACGCCTCCATTTGGTCTGAGGTCGATCGAGGACATTCTTGTGTTGGTACACAAGCTCCTATGAAAATTTGGTGGCAATTGTTCTTATAAATTTTGAGTTATGATCGATCCATGTTTGGATTTGCAATAGCTGTCTAGTTCTTATCGATCCCATTCGTATTGATACCATACGTATCGATCAGGTTGACATGGTGCAATATTTCAGGATCGATCCACTTTTCATGTCGAGTGACCGAGTCTTCCATTTTTTCATGCCTTTTTCGTATTGACCCAACGTAACTCCATTCGTACCGTTTCCTTGAAGTTGCTTCGTATCGATTCTTGAAGCCACTTCATATCGTTGGTTGGAAGGTCAATTCGTATCGATGCTCTGTGCTCCGCTTTGTATCGATGACTTAGAGGACCTGTTCATACCGATTACTAAAAATTTAGTTTTGTATCGATGTTTTTAGGTGCTACTGCGTATCAGTTGTTAGGTGGCATATCTCATATCGATCGTTGGTCGATCGATACAAAAAGTGTTGATGGATGATCGATATGCAATGTGTAGGAGTGGAATCGATACGAAATACCTTCAATTGATGAATACGAAGCGAAAAATACGGGATGGATATGAAGCGGAAAATAGCGAGGGATACGAAGTGGAATTGACATGAAGGATACGAAATAGAACAAGCAGGATCGATATGAAGAAGGGTAGTTATTGATGGATACGAACCAGCACTTTCTCTCTTGATTTTTATCGATCCATATCTTGAGCATACGAAAACTGGTTGACTTGGAATTTGGAACATTGGCTTCTATAGCTTTTCTTCTCCTACCATATCGACTGTAGCTTAATCCGAACTCAGATAATATTTACCAGTATCCATAGTAGACCTACGCATGACCAATCTTCGAGACAGACTGTATTGGGCTTTCAGTCAATTCCTTGGTGTCACGGCCTTGCCAAAAGATAGGATAACATTTGCCCCTCAAAGAATGTCTTGTGAGAACATGACGTGCTTTGAAAATCTGCAGTCTTCATTCTGAAAAGTTCTAACTGATTCGTTGAATAGTTGTTGTCTTTTTGTCAAAAGATGCAACCTTTGATTGATTTCCAGTGATATAAATGCTGAATTATTGGCTGCCAATGATTATGCGGTGCATTGTTGTAACTAAGTATTGAGTGTCAACGACTTGTTGTTCACGTTTGTAATTGTCACCAGGTGAGCATTCTATGAATTTTTGAATCGAGTTTCGTATCGATCCTCTCCTAGATCGACGTAAAATTCGAGTTGAAACAATGCTTGATGGTCATTTTTGAGTATCCCTTCGTATCGATGACGTCATCCTAGCGAGATGATTGTGTGGCCATGTCTTGAATCCATCGCATACCTTATGATGTATAAGAATGAGTGCCAAGGTTAAGAGTCACAACCGCTATGTCATATAGTCCAACAGTCTGTTACCATTTGTGGCACTTGCAGGGTTGCGACCATTGCATGGTGTAGTCATGTATCACATTGGTGTAATATGGATACTGTATCAGGATAATCATCGAGGTAACTAAAGACTATAGGAGTGGTGTTGAAAGCGTTTGAGAAAGTCTCTTCGAGCAGGCTGAGAGCTACTGGTCTCCCTTTTGGTTACTGACATGATGATATAAACATGTATTTATTCACCTTTTTGGGACGTTAAGTATGCGATGCGGAGGATATTTGATCATCTGATGAGGCTGATGCTGAAATAGCTATTTTTATGGTTGAAAGCCTATATTATTGTTTATTGGATCAAGAGTCTAAATGACTACTTGCAAGACTGTGAGTTGTGAGGGTTATTGAGGGGCTAAAAGCCCATATGATCACGAGGTAGAGTGCTAAACATATTGACTATGAGGCTAAAAGTCTAGATGATTATTTATATGATTGTGGATTGTTTGGATAACTTATGATAGTACAAGTCAATGTGGCAATGTGATCCCATATATACCCATGATGTGGTTATCTAAGAGATAACCCTGGTTGCTTTGAGCGTGCCTTATTTATGTTTCATTTTTGTTTGGCTTAGATTTTTTTGTGTATTTTCCTATATGGTGATTAAGAATAACTCCGAGTACGTCTATTACAGGATTATTTAAGAGATAATCTAAGCTTTGTAGAGAGCTAGCCATATTTATATTTAATTTTTGTTGATATATATGGATATATTGTTGTTTCACCCACTGTGAATCCGAGTTATGTGATGAGTTTATTGATCTTTTTATTTATTTGGGTGATGATATATATGCATATTTTGGGATATATTATTTCATTTATGTTATTTATATTCCACCTTGAGATACACTTACTTATACTATGCCAATTATTATTATATTTTGCCATACATATTGTAGGCGTAGTCCGACCATTGTGTTATTTATATAATACTTAGGTTAGTCTGCGACCTTACAGGTTCATGGACGAAATGACCAGCTTATGTACTTTCGGCATAGTAGGTGTATTTACATATCCACTTGTTTATATTTATATATATATATATTGATGTTATGTAAACATGTATGTGATGGATTTATGTTATATATGTATAATTTAGGAGTGGTGGGCATTTAATTTTATAAACCAACTTGGACTTATTTATGATACCTATTATATTTTGTCGCTACATTTTATGACTATGTGATCTTTGTTATTTACTTTATATTTTGTATTATTCTATCCTAAAAGCATACGTATTTATTATTTTGTGCCAATACTAAGTAAGTATAAGTGAGTAGTACATGATTTTTAAGTACATTTTTGTGTTAGCCTAAAGGAATATTCATGTGTGATAGCCTAATATTGCATTATTATCTGCACTATCGGACAATATTACTTAATAATGCTCTTTGGCCATATGGGTATAGAGGGGGTGTTGCAATACCTATATTGATATGCCTAACATTAAGATTAAGCATGACCTTCCATAGAAGAGATCAACATAATGAAGAAGAGGAGAAAATACACATGTTCTGACTAAAGATTACAACTTGAGCATTCTCGTTATGAGCAAGATAGATTGCCTAATGGTTTTGTCTCTTCATAGCTCTGAGGAGATTATAAGTTACTTAAATTTCATCAATCTCTTTTTGGTTCAAGAGATGAGGGAGCTTGCTAAAAATTCCATTTTAAGTTGAGAGTAAGCCACTTAATTTTGAGGATGAACTAGTGAGAGCACAACTAGAATGGTTGGAAAGGGAAATTAGGAGTGTGGAATCTTGTACCGACCTGCCATTCATGACACTAGTAATCCTTGCATAAAATGCACTTCGATTCCAAAAGTTTCACGGGTGACGCTTCCTCAAGTAGTACTTAAAACAAAATAAACATATGTTTGTGTGATTGTGCTTGGGATGCTTAGATAGCATAGAAATGGTAGGTGCAAATGTTGTGTTCTATTGGGCAAAAGAAGAGGAAGAAATAGGGTTGAATGACTCATGGGATTGAGCTACACTACTCCAGGTAGTGAACATATGATTCGGTTTTGTTTAGAAATATTCAAGAAAAATAAAATATTATTTTGAAAGTAAAATAAAGGAATTTCAAAGACAAAATAATTTTTTGTGAATTCATTCACTTCCATTACATATTAATTAACTAAAAAATTATGATCTAAGATCAACAAAGAAATTAACTTTGCTTTCAATAATCATTCTAAAATACTATTTAATTATAAAAAATTATGGAATGATTTACTATAAGTATTATTTGATTTAAATGAATTTTCTATGATTTTTTAATATAAGAGAAGGATTTTAAAATATACCCCATGGTTTAAAATAAATAGAAATTGATTTTGAGGTTTATAAATTCAATTAAAAATCATACTTATTTATGGAAAATTATTAGACAACCTCTATAAATAATAGTTGATTTAAAAAGAGTTTTCTATGATTTGTTTTTAATATGGAAAACTCATTTTAAAATATATTATATGGTATATAATCCTTATTTTTTGTTTGAAAGAAATGGGTAAATGGTGTTTTTAACTTTTAAAAAATAAAAAGGCTCTTGAAACTTTTAATATATTTTTCTATAAATCAAATCATATTTCTAAATGAATTGTGTGCTTTGTTTGATTTCATTTTCCATATAACGAGAAAATTGAAAAAACGGAGTTATACTACTACCTAGTATGAGATGTTCATTAATATTTCTATGGTTATTTTTTGGACTTGTTACATTGAATATTGTTATGTGATGCAGGTGTAGTTTACAAGCATTTATAAAATGAGCGAGTAATACCAAGTGGTATGAGTGTGATGACCCACTATTTTAAACATCTAAAAATAATTACAAATGCCAACAAAATAAGCTTACAACTAGTTTCAAACGTTAAAATAGTGAACCATGGATATATAAAATTGAAAAGAGCCTACAATAGTGAATATAAAAGGAAAATCTCACCGTGGAATAAAATAAATAATGTACATATCACTATAGGACAAACTAGATACGTTAAATAAATAAATCATCTCAAATGTTTTATACGTTAAACATTTACAAAGAAATACAGTAGTGATACATAAGAAATATTCTAAGGCAAACAAGCTGCGGATGCAACATACAGCCTAATCTCGTTCGTTTTCCTTTTTGATTTCCTTCACCTACTAACTTCACAAATATGTATAAAAAGAAAAATAAAAAGGAATCAAATCTATTAGGATTGTTCCTAACCTTATACACTACGACCATAAGCTCGATAACTATTGTATAGAAAAAGACTGCCTACGTACCCTTTTTTAATGGATGAAGCCCACGTAATTCTATATCCTATTCTTCTCCTGCATCCAAATTATCGTAAGTGTACTGCAACCATAACATCCATTCAACCATTTCAACCATCACAACTAACAAAATCAATGCAACTAATGAAACCATCACAACCAATGTAATCAGTGCAAATAGTGGAAGCAGAAAATAGTATTACCACTCATCCATCTCAACAAATCATCATATAGGGAAACCGCAACAATAATATTACACCGTTATCAAACTCCTAAAATATCTAATGATAACCCCAAACATCAAATAAGAAAACAACTACATAATATACTACATACATACTAACCATCCATTATAGTAATGCACCACTAATGTAAGTATAAATCATCAAACATATACTAATCACCTCATAATAGTAACACAATCATTAATGTCACAATTGTGTTATAATCCATTAAATATTAATAACACAACATCTATCATCAAATATTCACCATTAGCTACCCATAATCTAGTAGTAATAATAGTAAAACATCGTATACTCGTCCTAATACGATCTCACCATCTTAAACAAACAATCACATTTTGCATCTATTCAAATATTGTACTTATAAAAATTATTTTTCCTTGAGTAGAAAAATCATTTTACTTTGTTTATTACAAAAATGCCTTTGTTTAAGTCTAAACAACAATATCCTTTTCAAATGATAAAATACTTCAGAAATACTTTATTATAACTTTATTTCTTCAAATCCCTTAAAATGTCGTATTTTCCATCAAAAATAGTAATTCACCCCAAATCACTTTCAAAATAATAATATTATTGTTTTATGCAAAAATAAGAACTAAGGTAATTATAATAGTTGGCAAATCAGTCAACTACTATTTATCTTAGAAATAGTAATATTTTGTTTCAAATTACCAAAACCCCATCTTATTTCTATTCATCTCAAAAAGTTATTATTTTATCCACACACTTTAGGAAAATATTTTATTATTATTATTATTTATAAAATTGTAACGATCGCGATTTTTCGTTGTCGAAAAACCGAACCGTTAGGGTTTAAGAAAAAGAAAGAGGTAGAAGAAGAGAGAAAAGAGAGAAGAAACAGAACAAACAACAGAACGAGAAACAATATCAGAATCTCACAATCGCAGCGGAACAATATATAATAGATAAATGTACATTCATTTAAAACAAAGAACTATACATTTTATATATCACATTACATTACATCAATCAGAGTGTACAACAACAACAGCGGAAAAGAAATACTATATACAATAAATAATAGACTACGCTATCTGGCTCGCCTCCAGATCTGCACAGCAACTCCCGAATCCAGAATAACCTGACAACCTAACTCTAGACTGCCCGTGTGGAAAATAGTGGGCACCCAGAGTTTAGGAAAGGAACAATAAACTCCAGGTCAGTCATGTGACTGGTGTGAGAACTCAAAAACAGTTTATCTTTAAACGAGCAACAAGAAAATTTAAATTTTTAAATCCGCAATGCTTTTTGGAAAATGAAACTACCATAAGGCCTCCCGCCACACACACAATGCAAACGCAGAATTGGAGGAGATTTCTCCTTATGATAGTCAAAGATGCTTACTACGCGAAAATCAAATCATTTTTGATATTATTACTAGTGCATACTGGAAAATCTTTCGAAAGTATAATATAAATCCTAGCCAGCATAGGTACCATGATACTATGCCTACTATAGCTGCCATGTTAAATGGCAGGTTCTACAACTAAAACCGTACAAGGCACGTAATTGAAGAATGGATTTCCAACAAATGGTCAGGCTAAGGAACTTCCTACTGCCACATGGGATCGCCTCTGGCGGGACGTCCCGAGAACTAACGTTACGGTTAGATCTCTGCCAACACAAGGCCGGGTTACCTCTGTAACTAGGTAACTACTACACGAATATGCCATCCCCCGGTCCTTTGGGACCTTTATCCGAGGCGCCTCTAAGCAACAACCACACAGTAAATGAGATTGGAGCAACCACATGAGTAAGTATCTGGGCTCCATACCATAATACCACCCTTTACCAGAAGGGAATGACATACCCTAAAGGGCGCGACCCTCATAACCTTGCCGCATCTTTCCTGTTTCGACCATTTCCGGGGAGTGAGGTCCTGACGAAGTCTCGTCCACAAAGCTACGCTTTGTGCAACAAAGCCATGCTTTGGGTCCACAGATGACCAAAGCAATAATCACAAAGATAAATGATCAAACAAATGATCATATCACAAATGACCAACCAATGATCATCACACAGCAGCACTCAGCATGCCACATTACCAGATTGGGAAATATCGCTGATAACCTTCAACTACATAACC
Source organism: Allium cepa (assembly GCA_030765085.1). NCBI lineage: Eukaryota > Viridiplantae > Streptophyta > Magnoliopsida > Asparagales > Amaryllidaceae > Allium > Allium cepa. Next base: position 979,764,826 of record CM060929.1, read on the forward strand.
TCTGAGCTCGTACGTCTCAGAGAAGGGTGTTAAGCTAAGAGAATAAATTCTCCGCCACCAACAGAAATGTATTTGAAAGAAATCTGCTCTATATCTCAAAATGTAATGTCAGACATGTAACCATACAAGTCTGTTCCGGGTTCGAACAGAACCGAAGGCACTTCCAAAGAAGCCCTTGCAATCCGGGTATTCACAATCCCGATAAAATTTCCCATCACAAAGGAAATCTCCATATCGTAGCTAACGATGCAGAGACAATCGATAGGTCATCCTATCGTTTTCACAAATACCCGGTCTTCAACACCGGTCTTCAAATGCGATCCAAACGACGTATCGCATATTCGGAATGGGATATATGACACAAAGGTCCTCCCCCGGCTAATCCGAATAGCGAGCGCTTATTTTAAAAATAAGTGTGGCAATTCAATCACAACAATCACAACAAATACCATCCAAGGGTAAATACTGATAGTCGGTTATTTAACTATCAATAAAGATGCGCCACATCATCAGATTCCATATAATTTTCCAAAATTATTTAATTCCCCAAAATATCTTTACAAGATATATATACACAATTTCCAAATAATTTCCCAAAGTTATTTGGTTTACCAAAACACCTTTACACGATAAAATTTCCACACTTAACCATTTGAAAACCCATTTCAAATTACACAACTCAACCATTTGAAAACAAATTTCAAATCACACACCTTAACCATTTGAAAACAAATTTCAAATCACACACCTTAACCATTTGAAAACAAATTTCAAATCACATATAAATCCTTACCGATTTATTTTTAAATTTTACGCTCCAAATTTGTGAATTATATTTCCATCTTTAAAAATAAATCAACATTTATTTTTAAACCAATTTTCCTTCCTATTATAAATTCCAACGTGAATTAAATTCCAAATACCCATTCATATTCGATTTCAAAATATTCGCTTACAATTTACCTTTAAAAGGTGAATTCACAAAAACGTTCCATTCCATATTGAAAAATCATTTCTAAACTTATTTAAAAATAAGTAATTCACAATTCAATTTATTTTCAACAATTTTGAAAATATTCAACCTACTTAAGTTACCGTTAAGTATTTTATTCCATTCTCTTTAAGAAAACATTCTTTTATTCACATTTATTTGGGTCAAAACGGATGTTGCGTAAAACATCGTTACGATAACCCAAAAACACTAGTATATGGATTTGAAATTAAAAATAGGTATATATAAATCCAATACTATACAAAACACCTTTAATTCGTTTTAAATTCCATTTAAAACATTCCTTTCCCAAAAACAGACCCATTTTATTTAATAATCTATTCAATATTCAAAATAGTGAATATAGCCCACTTACAAATTCCCATATTTCAATTTATCAAATTCGATGGATTTCAAATTTATAAACATAGTTTATAAATTCCATTTCTATTATAAACCCCAATTTTATAAATCCCTTTATTAATCCGATGCAATTTACATAACCCAATTTCATACCCAAAAGCCATATTGTAAGTTAAATACTTATAATATTATTTATTTACCAAATCGTTCCTTTGAACTTCACCAATTTAAAATCTTATCACTTACAAGATTTCTTTATGGTTTATAATAATTTCAACTAATGAAATCTTCATTTATTAACAATTTCAACAAACCCCCTTTTTATGCCCCAAATTCATTTTTATAAGTCAATAACTTATAAAACTTCACTTCCCAATAACCATTCTTTTTATAAATTTCACAAATTATATATCTATAGATTTATAATGAAATTCATGTTATACATCAACTCAGCATTTTATAAATTTATTCTATAACTCCAATGATTTAATCTAAAAACATCCATTTATAAAATCCTTTATATAAACCATTAATAATCATAACTTCCCAAAAACCAAATTTAACTATTTTATAAAAACCTATTATTGTTAAAAATTTCTTTTAAGTTATATTTTATAAAAATATAAATTTTTAAAACATAAAAAAATTTATCCATCTATTTATTTTAAAATTTAATCAATTCAAAATTTTAATAACCCTTATTCTTTGAAAAATCGATTTAAAACCCCTTTTAAATTCAAAACCGTTATTTTTAATTTAAAAATTAGAATCCGATGATGCAACGACATCGAATGGTCAATCACGGGAATAACATCATATATCAATGTGATTATCAACAATCAACATAATATTCATAAACAAATAAATATGTGAGGAATCCAGTTGGATCCCTCCAACCTGTTACCCTGCATCCACAGACGTTAGCACAATACCAATTCCACTTCAAGGTGGAATATCGCGGTATATAGGATTTTATAAAATATCCGCTTAATAACGGCGCAATAGGGTCTCATCCGCTATACGAGGCGGGAAATCAAATCCGATATATACATATGCCAATATATATATATCGCTATATATAGTATATATCCTACTATATCTACTAACACAATCAATCAGCAATCAACAATCAATATTAACTATTCAAAATTTTAAACAAAACCTTTCGATTGAGTGAGGAGTTCTCACCTTGATTTTATTTCCGGTTTCGGCGTTCGCTTCGAATAAAATTAAACGAACGTTTAATTTTACCCAAAATTCAAACGAGCTCCAATCGACTCCAAACCAGCTGCATTGCGAAGAGCTCGGCGATACGAAGCCAACGCAAAAAATCTCGTTCAATTTGGACCTCGCAGCAAAAAGTTATCACGTTTTTAAGTTACACGATTTGAATTTTAAATTTTAAACAAAAAAAAAAACAAAAGAAATCACCTCACCCCTCTAACACGCGGGCCCCACACTTTCTTCTCCCCTGTAGAACGCAACTTCATCCCCCAGGTAGCCATCACGCAGCCGAACCCATTCATAGCTAACTAGGGTTGAATCTTCCTCCCTCTCCGACGAACTATACGACGATCAAAGACCCCCAAATCGAAGCCACTGGAAGTCCTCACCCTCGGCCCTAGCATGGAGGAGCTCGGCCTCCTGCACTGCTCGTACGGCGCGCGCAATCATCAGGCCGTCGGCCCCCTCTTGCTCCCTCTACGTTGCTTCGTTCTACATCTCGACCGTTGGATATATCGTACTCGAGGAGATCTACACTTTACTAGTTGAAACTTTGCCTAATTGTCGACGGATTTGGAGTAATCGAGGGAGGAAGATCGTTGCTTTACGGCCATTAAAGCTAAAGTGGCGGCTGTGAATAATAGATTAGGGTTTGGGAAAAGAAACAATGTATATATATCAATATTATTTTAATATTAAAATCTCCAATTCGACACTTTTGCAAACGAACTCCAAACGACGCGTTCCGCCAGGCGATCCTATGGTTTTTCCGTGTTCCGGACGCAATGGAATAGGTTTTGGAAGCTAATTCCATCGTATGTGTGAGATACGGCAATAAACAGTCGATTTAAAAAAAAACGATTTAAGCGATTTCTAGGCGTTTTGGCTTGTACCGGACAAACGACAAATCCGATCGACTTGAAATTTGAAATCTTGCAATAATATCACATTACGGATCCGATGAAACTGGTTTCGTCGAAATCCGAGACCGTTTGAAAAATGGCTATTTTTACTCGCCGAATTTATATTAAAACGATATTGATGCGTTTCGAGCTGCCACGGTCAAACGACAACTCCGATTGCTACGAAAATTGAAATCCGATAATAATTAACTATTACGGATCCAATGGAACTTGTTTCGTTCAATTCTGAGACTGTTCAAAAATTTACAGTCGATAATTAAATATTAAAATAATCAATTTTCACAAATTAATTCCAAATTCAATTTTAAAAGTTCTAAAATATTTCTATAACTTAAATATGATAAAACAAAATTTTCCAAACCATTTTCAATCATATTTAACCCAATATTAAATTATTTGTGGAATTTCACTATTAAATAATCGATTTAATTGTCCAATTAAATCCAAATATTCGATAAATAAATTATTCGACTTAAAAATTCCACTTATTAATATTTAAAATTAATTAAATACTCAAATTTAAATTACTAAAAATTCTGGGTCGTTACAATCTTCCCCCCTTAAAAGAATTTCGTCCTCGAAATTGCAAGTTAAGAAAACGATTCCTTAATCCGTTTATTACTCTTCCAAAACTAATTAGTTTTATTAACTTTTCAAAACAATCCTTTTTATTAAAGATCCACTATCATTTCAATTAGCTTTCCAACTTCAATTATAGGTTTCAAACAACATTGTTTACTCAACAATTCAAATTTAAATTTAAATTCAAATTTCAAACTTTCAAAATTTCTCAAAATTTTCTAACACCCGAAATTTTTGAAAAATTTCGCCAGAGTCTCCTTTGCGCGGCTAGATCGGTACGACTACAAAATGGCACTACGGCCCCTCAGAATCAAAAAGAAAAGAGAAAGCCAAGTGGCTGGAGAAGGAAATCATCAATTCTCATACTAAAAGTGAAATACGTACCTTTTTGTCGAGTCATTCAATTTTTAACTTCAAAATCAAAATTCCAATCCATTATATACCTGTATATCCTGCTAGTAGTAGTATCCAATTCCAACATTCAAACTATTTTGCCAATTCAAGTTCAAAATTTCCAATACATGCTTCTTACACATTTTTTAGTTTATTATTGAAGTTGCATATTCAATTCATTCGTTTCAATTAGTTACATTCACTAATTAAATTCACATTGGTTCATATTCAGCCCAAATCAAATTCAATTCTATTCAAATTCATTTACTTTACATTCAATTTGAGTTCAATTACATAGCTTTCAATTGCGCTAGTTTATTTCCATTAACACCTAATGAATTTACATACAACCAACCATCAAGCAATAACGACCAATGTACATCCAATACAACCAAATTTATTTATTTTACTTACATTCAATTTGGTTCAACTGTTTTAATTCCAATTGGTTTTAACACTCAATTGATTTTCATTCTATTATTCAACTATTTTCAAATGAATTTACACTTACATACATCGTTCCATATCAACTTATTCATATTCTATTGATTAACATTCAATCCATTCTTTAATTCAATTGCTAGTTCTTTTTACAAATAAAATTGAATTTCATTTATATAACTTAAGTTCACACCTTTAACAATTTCATTTACTCACTTTATTCACTTACTTTGATATTAACATCAATTCTTTCAATATTACTTAAGTTATATTCCATTTCAACTCTATTTACATCATTTAATTCACTTGATTATTTAACTTTGATACAAAGATCAAAATTTTTTTATTCAACTTCACTTAAGTTATATTTCATTAAACATCATTTGTTCAATTAAACTAAAGCTTCAACTTATCAATCCAATTCGGATTTCAATTCTAAAGTAAATTCTATTAAATTTTTACTTAAGTCAAATTCATATCAATATTCAAATTCATATTCCATTTTATTTAACTTAATTGTTTAACCATTTCAATAATTGGTTTTACTTACATTCTCCCATTTTATAAGTTATAAAACCTTTTATTCAACTTCTAACTTATGTTATAACTTCAAAACCTTTTTCACTTATATTTATCAATTTCAAATTGAATTTTAATTTCAAATTGGTTTATTACAACAAAACTTCAATTTTAAATTCATTTTTGTAGCAAATCCATCACATAGAAACTCGAAAATGATACTGATGATGCTGCAGTCATCACCCTTATTATTTCCCGGTGACAATAGTGAAATCAATGCTAAATATTCTTTCAAAAATTTCCTTTCTATTCATAAATCACTTTTATAAACCTTTTACTTATATAATTTTACTTCTTATATACATACATGATTATCTTACAATTGTAAATCATTATCAATTATAATTTCATCTTATGATTCATTGGTTTATACCATTATTCTTTTTACAATAGTTGCTTTTATTAGCTTATTCAAACAACTTTTAATTATTTTATATATATATATCATTTACAACAACCAAGCAATCAATTATATACACACTTCAATAATTCTTGAAAAATTATTTTCTTTTTATATATAAAATATAATCGAGGTAAAATTATTTCATTTACCCAATTTAAAACAATATTGTGTCGAATTGTTCTATTCAAGTGTTTAGAAACCCCTTCGATTTAGTTTTCGAGGCTGCGCCGACGAAGGTTCATATACCACTCAACAAACCAATCATCACAATATAAAACAATTTTATATTCACTAACAAATACGCACTCATATCTATTATTACACTCACACTCATTCTAGAGTACTGCTGACTCTATCCCTAATGAGTAACACCCAACAGAGCAGGTTGTCGCTTAACCATATGCTCTGATACCAAATGTAACGATCGCGATTTTTCGTTGTCGAAAAACCGAACCGTTAGGGTTTAAGAAAAAGAAAGAGGTAGAAGAAGAGAGAAAAGAGAGAAGAAACAGAACAAACAACAGAACGAGAAACAATATCAGAATCTCACAATCGCAGCGGAACAATATATAATAGATAAATGTACATTCATTTAAAACAAAGAACTATACATTTTATATATCACATTACATTACATCAATCAGAGTGTACAACAACAACAGCGGAAAAGAAATACTATATACAATAAATAATAGACTACGCTATCTGGCTCGCCTCCAGATCTGCACAGCAACTCCCGAATCCAGAATAACCTGACAACCTAACTCTAGACTGCCCGTGTGGAAAATAGTGGGCACCCAGAGTTTAGGAAAGGAACAATAAACTCCAGGTCAGTCATGTGACTGGTGTGAGAACTCAAAAACAGTTTATCTTTAAACGAGCAACAAGAAAATTTAAATTTTTAAATCCGCAATGCTTTTTGGAAAATGAAACTACCATAAGGCCTCCCGCCACACACACAATGCAAACGCAGAATTGGAGGAGATTTCTCCTTATGATAGTCAAAGATGCTTACTACGCGAAAATCAAATCATTTTTGATATTATTACTAGTGCATACTGGAAAATCTTTCGAAAGTATAATATAAATCCTAGCCAGCATAGGTACCATGATACTATGCCTACTATAGCTGCCATGTTAAATGGCAGGTTCTACAACTAAAACCGTACAAGGCACGTAATTGAAGAATGGATTTCCAACAAATGGTCAGGCTAAGGAACTTCCTACTGCCACATGGGATCGCCTCTGGCGGGACGTCCCGAGAACTAACGTTACGGTTAGATCTCTGCCAACACAAGGCCGGGTTACCTCTGTAACTAGGTAACTACTACACGAATATGCCATCCCCCGGTCCTTTGGGACCTTTATCCGAGGCGCCTCTAAGCAACAACCACACAGTAAATGAGATTGGAGCAACCACATGAGTAAGTATCTGGGCTCCATACCATAATACCACCCTTTACCAGAAGGGAATGACATACCCTAAAGGGCGCGACCCTCATAACCTTGCCGCATCTTTCCTGTTTCGACCATTTCCGGGGAGTGAGGTCCTGACGAAGTCTCGTCCACAAAGCTACGCTTTGTGCAACAAAGCCATGCTTTGGGTCCACAGATGACCAAAGCAATAATCACAAAGATAAATGATCAAACAAATGATCATATCACAAATGACCAACCAATGATCATCACACAGCAGCACTCAGCATGCCACATTACCAGATTGGGAAATATCGCTGATAACCTTCAACTACATAACCTCTGAGCTCGTACGTCTCAGAGAAGGGTGTTAAGCTAAGAGAATAAATTCTCCGCCACCAACAGAAATGTATTTGAAAGAAATCTGCTCTATATCTCAAAATGTAATGTCAGACATGTAACCATACAAGTCTGTTCCGGGTTCGAACAGAACCGAAGGCACTTCCAAAGAAGCCCTTGCAATCCGGGTATTCACAATCCCGATAAAATTTCCCATCACAAAGGAAATCTCCATATCGTAGCTAACGATGCAGAGACAATCGATAGGTCATCCTATCGTTTTCACAAATACCCGGTCTTCAACACCGGTCTTCAAATGCGATCCAAACGACGTATCGCATATTCGGAATGGGATATATGACACAAAGGTCCTCCCCCGGCTAATCCGAATAGCGAGCGCTTATTTTAAAAATAAGTGTGGCAATTCAATCACAACAATCACAACAAATACCATCCAAGGGTAAATACTGATAGTCGGTTATTTAACTATCAATAAAGATGCGCCACATCATCAGATTCCATATAATTTTCCAAAATTATTTAATCCCCCAAAATATCTTTACAAGATATATATACACAATTTCCAAATAATTTCCCAAAGTTATTTGGTTTACCAAAACACCTTTACACGATAAAATTTCCACACTTAACCATTTGAAAACCCATTTCAAATTACACAACTCAACCATTTGAAAACAAATTTCAAATCACACACCTTAACCATTTGAAAACAAATTTCAAATCACACACCTTAACCATTTGAAAACAAATTTCAAATCACATATAAATCCTTACCGATTTATTTTTAAATTTTACGCTCCAAATTTGTGAATTATATTTCCATCTTTAAAAATAAATCAACATTTATTTTTAAACCAATTTCCCTTCCTATTATAAATTCCAACGTGAATTAAATTCCAAATACCCATTCATATTCGATTTCAAAATATTCGCTTACAATTTACCTTTAAAAGGTGAATTCACAAAAACGTTCCATTCCATATTGAAAAATCATTTCTAAACTTATTTAAAAATAAGTAATTCACAATTCAATTTATTTTCAACAATTTTGAAAATATTCAACCTACTTAAGTTACCGTTAAGTATTTTATTCCATTCTCTTTAAGAAAACATTCTTTTATTCACATTTATTTGGGTCAAAACGGATGTTGCGTAAAACATCGTTACGATAACCCAAAAACACTAGTATATGGATTTGAAATTAAAAATAGGTATATATAAATCCAATACTATACAAAACACCTTTAATTCGTTTTAAATTCCATTTAAAACATTCCTTTCCCAAAAACAGACCCATTTTATTTAATAATCTATTCAATATTCAAAATAGTGAATATAGCCCACTTACAAATTCCCATATTTCAATTTATCAAATTCGATGGATTTCAAATTTATAAACATAGTTTATAAATTCCATTTCTATTATAAACCCCAATTTTATAAATCCCTTTATTAATCCGATGCAATTTACATAACCCAATTTCATACCCAAAAGCCATATTGTAAGTTAAATACTTATAATATTATTTATTTACCAAATCGTTCCTTTGAACTTCACCAATTTAAAATCTTATCACTTACAAGATTTCTTTATGGTTTATAATAATTTCAACTAATGAAATCTTCATTTATTAACAATTTCAACAAACCCCCTTTTTATGCCCCAAATTCATTTTTATAAGTCAATAACTTATAAAACTTCACTTCCCAATAACCATTCTTTTTATAAATTTCACAAATTATATATCTATAGATTTATAATGAAATTCATGTTATACATCAACTCAGCATTTTATAAATTTATTCTATAACTCCAATGATTTAATCTAAAAACATCCATTTATAAAATCCTTTATATAAACCATTAATAATCATAACTTCCCAAAAACCAAATTTAACTATTTTATAAAAACCTATTATTGTTAAAAATTTCTTTTAAGTTATATTTTATAAAAATATAAATTTTTAAAACATAAAAAAATTTATCCATCTATTTATTTTAAAATTTAATCAATTCAAAATTTTAATAACCCTTATTCTTTGAAAAATCGATTTAAAACCCCTTTTAAATTCAAAACCGTTATTTTTAATTTAAAAATTAGAATCCGATGATGCAACGACATCGAATGGTCAATCACGGGAATAACATCATATATCAATGTGATTATCAACAATCAACATAATATTCATAAACAAATAAATATGTGAGGAATCCAGTTGGATCCCTCCAACCTGTTACCCTGCATCCACAGACGTTAGCACAATACCAATTCCACTTCAAGGTGGAATATCGCGGTATATAGGATTTTATAAAATATCCGCTTAATAACGGCGCAATAGGGTCTCATCCGCTATACGAGGCGGGAAATCAAATCCGATATATACATATGCCAATATATATATATCGCTATATATAGTATATATCCTACTATATCTACTAACACAATCAATCAGCAATCAACAATCAATATTAACTATTCAAAATTTTAAACAAAACCTTTCGATTGAGTGAGGAGTTCTCACCTTGATTTTATTTCCGGTTTCGGCGTTCGCTTCGAATAAAATTAAACGAACGTTTAATTTTACCCAAAATTCAAACGAGCTCCAATCAACTCCAAACCAGCTGCATTGCGAAGAGCTCGGCGATACGAAGCCAACGCAAAAAATCTCGTTCAATTTGGACCTCGCAGCAAAAAGTTATCACGTTTTTAAGTTACACGATTTGAATTTTAAATTTTAAACAAAAAAAAAACAAAAGAAATCACCTCACCCCTCTAACACGCGGGCCCCACACTTTCTTCTCCCCTGTAGAACGCAACTTCATCCCCCAGGTAGCCATCACGCAGCCGAACCCATTCATAGCTAACTAGGGTTGAATCTTCCTCCCTCTCCGACGAACTATACGACGATCAAAGACCCCCAAATCGAAGCCACTGGAAGTCCTCACCCTCGGCCCTAGCATGGAGGAGCTCGGCCTCCTGCACTGCTCGTACGGCGCGCGCAATCATCAGGCCGTCGGCCCCCTCTTGCTCCCTCTACGTTGCTTCGTTCTACATCTCGACCGTTGGATATGTCGTACTCGAGGAGATCTACACTTTACTAGTTGAAACTTTTGCCTAATTGTCGACGGATTTGGAGTAATCGAGGGAGGAAGATCGTTGCTTTACGGCCATTAAAGCTAAAGTGGCGGCTGTGAATAATAGATTAGGGTTTGGGAAAAGAAACAATGTATATATATCAATATTATTTTAATATTAAAATCTCCAATTCGACACTTTTGCAAACGAACTCCAAACGACGCGTTCCGCCAGGCGATCCTAAGGTTTTTCCACGTTCCGGACGCAATGGAACAGGTTTTGGAAGCTAATTCCATCGTATGTGTGAGATACGGCAATAAACAGTCGATTTAAAAAAAAACGATTTAAGCGATTTCTAGGCGTTTTGGCTTGTACCGGACAAACGACAAATCCGATCGACTTGAAATTTGAAATCTTGCAATAATATCACATTACGGATCCGATGAAACTGGTTTCGTCGAAATCCGAGACCGTTTGAAAAATGGCTATTTTTACTCGCCGAATTTATATTAAAACGATATTGATGCGTTTCGAGCTGCCACGGTCAAACGACAACTCCGATTGCTACGAAAATTGAAATCCAATAATAATTAACTATTACGGATCCAATGGAACTTGTTTCGTTCAATTCTGAGACTGTTCAAAAATTGGCTATTTTACAGTCGATAATTAAATATTAAAATAATCAATTTTCACAAATTAATTCCAAATTCAATTTTAAAAGTTCTAAAATATTTCTATAACTTAAATATGATAAAACAAAATTTTCCAAACCATTTTCAATCATATTTAACCCAATATTAAATTATTTGTGGAATTTCACTATTAAATAATCGATTTAATTGTCCAATTAAATCCAAATATTCGATAAATAAATTATTCGACTTAAAAATTCCACTTATTAATATTTAAAATTAATTAAATACTCAAATTTAAATTACTAAAAATTCTGGGTCGTTACAAAAATATATTCCGATTTGATTACTCAAAAACAATAATAATAATGTTTCACACCCTAAACACCGTAAAATCAGTCATTTTGTCATTTGCAAAACGATACCGTTTTACTGAAATTCATGTTATAACATTTAAAACCCTGTTTATTTCATAAATAATAATAAACTATCCAAATCTAAATTTAAAATATACTTTTAATTATTATTTATGCATTTTCTTGGAAATTCATAAATAATAGTCTTATTAAATTCCATATTTTAATTTCAGTAACAGTTTGGCAAATTATCATTATCCACATTTATTATCCAAAACTTATAAATGATAGCATTTATCCCTTAGTCATTTATTCTTCTTATTATTATACATTTTATTCCAATTAACTATGTTAACCCAAAAAATGGATCAACACCCTCGATTTAGTATGAAAGCACAATCTTGTTTATCAAGGAAAATAAAATTAAAACAAGAAATAATAACTTGCAATAAAGTAAAGAAATAGGAGAATTTTATCGTGGTTCGGCTGTTAAAGAAGCCTACGTCCACTTTATAACTTTTGTTATTAACTAGCTGCAATTACATGTTGAATACAATTACAATTTTATTGGATCTTGTGAAAGATTAAGTCATGAGTGCTGGAATTCACTAGAGAATCACAGAAAACTCCTTTGGTGACTATTGTGTGGGAGAAGAAGGGTGAAGAACAGATTATGCTCAATAGCCAGTCTGAAAGATCCTGTTTATGTTGCAGGTAGGATTGTACTTATAGGGGTCGGAAAGCACTTAGGCCATAGCTGCTTCATCAAAGACTCACATTCAAAGGTACGCAGGCGCTCCCAATATTCTCGAACGAGCTGACCTAATTTTATGGATCGCCAGCGATCCATAGGGGATGGATCGCTAGCAATCCATGGGATTTGAGTATTTTTGGCTCTTTCCCTTTGGATCATGTTTCTTGCCTTGTGTAGATGCTCCATGTAATTTCATGACTAAATGCTTTGCTTTGATGATGATTCATGTACTGATTGCATTAAACTGCTAATGGAGTCAGATGAACGCTCGCTTCTCGATCTAACTACCATGGAGTACCCTCCAAATTAGCAAACCTTCCTAGAATACCTATCGGATCATGGTGCAAGAGGATTGGAGGATCTACAAACAACTATTATGGATCACTAACGATCCATCACCTTGGCATATTTTTGTCTTCTTTTTCATTAGCCTTTCTTGGTTGATTCTTGAGTTGCTCTGACTCGACGTAGATGTTCTGACTCGACGTGGATGTTTTAACTTGCTTTGAATTCCATTGGTTCAAAAACTCAGATAACATTTTCCCTCCAAATTATGATGTCATTAAAAAAAAGGCATGCACTGGAAGTTATTTCTTTCGAGTTCCTATTTGGCGAGGTTCAAGTGATCGTGTTGAGGCCATCATGCTAATTTGGCTCCGGTTACTCGACCATCTATTGAATTTGTATGTGAATCACCGTTTCTTGTCATAATTAACTAATTTCAATCCCATAACCTTCAAGGGGCTTGCAAAAGGTACTTAGAACATGCTTGGTGAATTGGGGAAAATTTGGTCACGATTGTATGGATCGCTAGCCATCCATAGTCCATGGATCTCCAATGATCCGTGGAAATAGCGTATTTTTCCTTCTGCAATGTTCTATTTAGACTATTAGAGCCGACTTTTTTTTCTTCATTTTTTCATTCAGTGATTCGATCTATTCTTCTTGCAACCCGATCTTACTCCAATCCAAACATTAACTCCATTCGTACAATTGTCGTTGTCGGCCATCCACCACTGGAGTCACCTACCGCCGACTTACCTTGCCTTCCCGCCGCCTTAGACCAATCATTAGCACCCAAAACCTTATCGATTTGGATCGCCATCGACCCAGCCACCTTGGATCGCTGCTGACTTAAATTTTGATCATTCTCACCCTTGGATTTTTGACTTGATGCGGGTAGTTTGAAATTTGACATTCGTTTAGCAATTTGGTAATGAGGTGGGATTAGTGGTGATCATTATGGAGAATTCAAGTTGATGGCGATTTTATGGAAGAAGATAGTAAATCGAGTCTTGAGTTCTTCGTGGAACGAAGCTCGGGCATTTGCCTCGGTACTTGACATGTTTGGCTATCTTCGTCCACAGAATCAGAATTGGATTGCACCAAATTACATCATTAATCCGATACAACATCTCGCGAATTGGTTTTGGTTCTTCCAAGGGGCTCGGATTGGCCCCGTTATTGCACACTTAGTGTACCTGAAATGGGAAGATCTTCCCGTGTTCCTTTGGGCAACGGATCTGTTATCGTTAGTTGATCGATAATGGGTAAGTGTAGGAGAAATAACTTTTCATAAGTGATATGAGAAGCTCTTTTCTTTCTTTACTATGAGCGAACTATCTACACAAGATGGAACATTTGCAGTATCAGGACACTGAGCCCATCTCACATAGATAACACACTGCACTTACCCTAGTCTACGCTTGAAACCCGATGTGTTGGCATGTGTAGATCCTTATTAGGAGTTCAAGTGTCATATGGGGACTTTTAGTTATAGGTAGACTTACCTGACCATATTAGATGCAAGTTTTGTTGTATAGAATGAAGCACCCGTCCTTTCACCGTAAGTTCGGTGGACGAAATTCAGCACTTTCAGAAGCTGAATCGTCATCCGTTGCGCCTATCTCTTCAGTCCCTTGAGCTGAATATGCTCAGCTTGTTTTGGTTGGTCCGGTTGTAAACTAGACTCCTTTAATTCAAGGTTCTACTCAATCCCCCTGAGAGAGCTTCCACCATAATCTCTGCTAAGTTTTACCTAACATTTTCTTATAACATGGCATTGCAGACGATGATGTGCTCCTTCCGTCGAAGAACGAGTTTGCACATATGACACCATTGGGGTATACTGCTTGACATCGGTATATGTGCTTAAATGGAGCGGTGCCCCCTTCAATAACTTCTTGAAAGAGACTATTCTGAACTTGGGAATTGCTCCCTTTAAAATTCATCCTAATGGGTACGCAATCTTGACTTACCTTCATGTCTTATTTATATGAATGTTTAATTGTTCCCCGAGTTTCGATGAGTTAAAATATTTTCTCTCATTCAAGAAGAGGGATGAGTGTCCATCCCTTGTCATCATCAAGGCCCAATGAAATCGCAAAATCATGCTGCAATTTCAAAGAAATTTTGTCTCAATTCAAGACTCGGTATTTCTTTGTTAGGTCCCGAGGGAGTTTACCGCCTTTCGATGACCGGGGGAGGGGGTAAGTTCACTCTTTTACTTATCACGTTTCAATACATCGCTATAGGATTTCTGATAGATCGAATACTTCTCGTAGTCATTCCAAGGCCAAATAAAAATCCATCACTCAATCTGATTTTCCCTACTCGGAAGGCCGCATATGCCATGGAGAGATCAGTCAAAATATTGTGAACAAACGAGAATTTGTTTTGGTATGGGTTGTTACATCCAAGGAGATCCCCGTAGCCGTTAAAGTCTCGTCTCCTTCCCATTCCAAAATACGAACACGTTCTTCATCACATAACTTCAAAGAGGGCGGTCTCCCAGAAAGAGAAGGTCTGTTTAGTGAGTCAATCGAAGAAATTCATGAAGGAAGAGGTATTATTGAAGCCAGCTACATGACCAGAATGCCCTCGATTCCAGAGGAGGGGGGAGAAGAATTTAAGCAGCATGAGGGCAAGGATGCAGTGGTAATAGAAAAGGCGGAGGGTGAAATTGAAGACATCAACAGTTATGATACCTCCTCTAGCGATATTGAATTCGATGCATGTTTCGACGATGGAGACTTCGAATCGTGTGATGAGACTCCAGGAACGAGTCCCCTTTTTTTGGATTTGCCTCTCTAAGAAATTCATGATAAAGATGCAGCCCCAACAGCTGAATGACTTCAGGATTCTCCGCTTAAAGAAACCTGTAACGATATCGATTTTTCGTTGCCGAAAAACCGAAATGTTAGGGTTTAAGAAAGAAGAAAGAGAAGAAGAAGAGAGAAAAGATAGAAAATAGAACGGAAAGAAATAACAGAATAGAGGGAAAAGAAAATAGACAATAGAACGGGACAGAAAGAAAACAACAGAACAACATCAGAATCTCATAATTCGCAGCGGAACAACATATAATAGATAAATGAATAATCTTTAAACAAAGAACTATATCAGTTATTACATTACATTACATTACATCATATCATCAGAGTGTACAACATCAACAACAACAAACAGCGGAAAAGAAATACTATATACTAGTAATACGCCATGCCATCCAGCTTGCCTCCAGCAACTCCTGATATCCATAATATCCTGATAAACCTTAACTCTTGACTGCCCGTGTGGAAATTGGTGGGCACCCAGAGTTTAGGAAGGAAAACAATAAACTCCGAGTCAGTCATGTGACTGGTGTGAGAACTCAAAACAGTTTATTTTTCTTTAAAATCAAAATAGAGGAATATTTTTAAAGTCAATTCGCAATGCTTTTAAAAATGAGACTACCATAAGGCCTCCCGCACACACACACAATGCAAACGCAGAATCGGAGGAGATTTCTCCTTATGATAGTCAAAGGTGCTTGATACGCATTAAAAAGAATATTTGATATTATTACTAGTGCATAGTGTAGAGAAAATTCATTTCGAAAATAAAGATATAAATCTTAGCCGACATAGACATTTCGAACTATGCCTACTATAGCTACCATCCAAACAATGGGGCGCCACCATAAGTAGATGGCAGGTAATACAACTAATACCGTACAAGGCTCGTATTTGAAGAATGGATTTTCCAACAAATGGTCAGGCCAAGGAACTTCCCATTGCCACATGGAAACGCCTCTGGAAGGACGCCCCGAGAACCCAACTGGATCTCTGCCAAACAAGGCCGGGAACCCCTTTTCCCAAGGGATATTACAAACCCTCAGATATGCCACCCCTGGTCCTTTGGGACCTTTAAACGAGAGCTCTCTAACCAACATCACACCATAATAATAAGTGTTTCAACATGAGTAAGTATCTGGGCTCCATACCATGATACTACCCTTTTCCAGAAGGAATGGTCATACCCTAGGGACGCTATCCCTGAAAACCTTGCCACACAATTCCTGTTTCGACCATTACCGGTTTGTGAGGCTCGACGAAGTCTCGTCCACAAAAACACACTTTATACAAAAGCCGTGCTTTGGGTCAACAAATGATCATAGAAATGATCACAAAGATAGACGATCAATGATCCTATCACAAATGATCAACACAATGATCATTTCACAGCAACACTCAGCAAGTCACATTACCAAATTGGGAATATATCGCTGATAACCTTCAACTACATAACCTCTGAGCTCGTACGTCTCAGAGAAGGGTGTTAAGCTAAGAAAATAAATTCTCCGCCACCAATAGAAATATATTTGAAAGAAATCAACTTTATATCTCAACTTGTAATGTCAGACATACAATCCATACAAGTCTGTTCCGGGCTCAAACAGAACCGAAGGCACTTACAAAGAAGTCCTTGCAATCCGGATAATCTCTAATCACGTCCAGACTTCCCATCACATAGGGAGTCTCTATACCGTAGCTACTCGGTGCAAAGACAATCGACGAGTTGTCCTTTCGCTTTTGAAAATATACGGTCTTCAACACCGATCTTCAAATGCAATTCATAACAACGTATCACATATTCGGAATGGGTTATAGGCCCCATGGTCCTTTCCCGGTTAACCCGAATAGTGAGCGCTTATTTAAAAATAAGTGTGGCATTCAAATTCAAACAAATCACATCAAATACCCATTCAAAGGGAAATATTGATAGTCGGTTATTGAACTATCAATGGATATGCACACATCACCAGATTCCAAATAATTTTCCAAATTTTTTTATTTTCCAAAAATATCTTTACTAGATATATAATTTTCACACTTCAAAAATAAATCAATATTTATTTTTAAACAAATTTCCCCATTCTTTTATAAATTCCATAGTGAATTTTCATTCCAAAATATCCATGCATATACGATTTCAATTATTCATTTTCAATTTATCTTCAAAAAGATAAATCTCAAAATATTCACTTTATATTGGAAAACATTTCCATACTTATTTAATAAGTAATTCACAAATCTTTTATTTTCAACATTTGGAAAATATTCAATATACTTAAATCGAAATTAAGTATATATTTCATTCTTTAAGGAAATCATTCTCTTAACCATATTTATTTGGGCCAAAACGAATGTTGCGTAAAACATCGTTACGACAACCCAAAATCACTAGTATAGGGATTCGAAATTAAAATAGATATATATAAATCCCAATACTATACAAACATTTCCTTTCGAAAATCATTTACTATAACAACAGTGTTATAGTCCACCATTTCCTTTTTATTTCTCGAAAACATCTATTTCAACAATAAATGTTGAAATCTATGGTTTTGAATCTCAACACATTTAAAACATCGTTAGATTGTTTTAATTCTATTTAAAATATCACATTCTAAACATTTTCTTTAACATATTATTCACTATTCAAAAACGTGAATATACTACGTTAACCAATTTCATCATTTCTATTCATTTTATTTTAAAGGATTATTCACTGTCTAAAACGTGAATATAACTCCATAATTAAGCTATAAAAATTAACTTATCAAACTAAGTCGTTTGTGGATTTATAAAACAACGTTTATAAATTCCATTTCTATTTATTTTATAACTACTTCCTTTATAAATCTCCTTCATTAACCTATTTCAAATTATAACTCAATTATATACTAAAATTCATATTATAAGTTAAGCACTTATAATTTATTGGTTTACAAGAATCGTTCTTCTAAACATCCCCATATATAAATCTTATAACTTATAAGATTCATTTATTTACACAAATCTATTCCTTTAATAACTTTACATATTTTATAAACCTACTGCTTATAAAATTCCATTTATAACTTCACCGTTTATAATTCTATAAATTTCATTCCTTTACGAAATTCATTCACAATTCATTCTAACACTTATAAAAACTCGTTTTATAAGTCCAACGTTTTAATTTAAAAATATCAATTTATAAATCTTTTATAAATCTCAATTTATATTATTCTTTAAAACATCTTTAAACTCCTTTATAATTTCATCATTTTGATTTATAAAATAATCAAATTTCATAAATCCTATATTTAAACTTTTTAAAATAAATTCAAAAATCCCGATTAAACTATTTTATAAAATCATTAGCCTCATATTTTCAAAAATCAACTTTTAACTATATTTCTCAAAGATCATAGTTTTTATAACATTAAAATTTATACGTTTATTTATTTAAAATGGATCAGTTCCAAAAATATTTTATAAACGTATACTTTCAAAAATCACCTTAAAATCATTTTAAAATCCCAAAATTTGGTTCAATGATGCTACACACCAAATAGTCAATCACGACTACAACGATATCATATATCGGTATGATAATCAATCAAATATCAAAATATCTGAAATCAAATAAATACTGTTGAGGAATCCAGTTGGATCCCTCCAACCTGTTTCCTGCATCCAAAAACATTAGCACAATACTAATTCCGCTCTAGTACGGAATTATCGCGGTATATGGGATTTAAAATATTATCCGCTTAATAGACGGCACAATAGGGTCTCATCCGCTATACAATGCGGGAAATCAATAACTGCAATATATACATATGCCAATATATATATTGCTATTATATATAATACCAATTTCACTGTTTATGAAATATTCGCGGTATATGTTTTTAATAAATAACATCCGCTTACTAACGGCGCATAATGTCTATTTTAATAATCAATAGATAACAATCATCATTCAAACATGCATTCAAGAATTTTAAATCTAACTATTTAAAATAAAATTGAAACTATTCGATTGAGTGAGAAGTTCTCACCTTGATTTCAATTTCGTTTTAGCGATTTATTTCGAATAAAATTAAACGGACGTTTAATTTTACCCGAAATTCTCACTAACTCCAAACAACTCCAATCCAATTCCATAGTGTAGTGCTCGTCCATACGATTCCAACGCAACTGGTTTCGCGCGTTTTCGACCTCGTATGAAAAAGATATGCATTTATGAAGTTACATGAATTTATTTATAAACTAATTTACAACATTTAATTAATTTTAAACCTAAATCAATTTAGAGCCGTAGGATCTCCATCCCCTTCATCCTGGCCGCACCTGCATTATCTTCCCAACGCAACCCTCTACAGGTCCTAGCCGCACACACATAACCCAAAGCTCAAAAATTAGGGTTAATAACCACGGCCTCCACGACAACTTCCAAGACGATCAACTACCTCCATATTGAAGCCCTCACCCACGCGCACCCGCGCCCCAACCATGGCCAAGCTCGGCGGCCTCTACGCATCGAAACGCGTGCTTGAACGTGCGACAGTCGCACCCCCCTAGCCGCCGCCACGTCGCTCCAATCTAGATCTTGACCGTTGAACTGGTGGATCTCTTCATGCTCTACAATATTCGTTTAGGAAGTTTGTTGTAATACTTCACGGATTTGAAGAGATTTGGGGATGAAGATGGAACAATTTTGGCCTTTGGTTTCAGTTACTGGTGGCTGCAGTTTAGAATTAGGGTTTAAATTTTTTTTTTGTTTTGTGATGAACAAGGGGCTATTTATAGGGAACTAACGAACACTATTCACTCCGGAAATTCCAAACTCCGATTCACGCGCCGTATCCAGCGTTTTTAGGGTTTACCCCGCGTTCCGGACACAATGGAACATGTTTCGGGAGCTAATTCGGTCATCTGTGCGAGTTATGGCAATAAACGTTCAATTTAAATTAAACCGATTTAAACGATTTTCTAGGCGTTTTAATTTGTACCGGACAAACGGTAAATCCGATTGACACGAAATTTGAAACCTTACAATAATATCACATTACGGATCCGATGAAACTGGTTTCGTCGAAATCCGAGACTGTTTTAAAAATGACTATTTTAACTCGCCAAATTAATATTAAAAACAATACGATGCGTTTCGAGCTGCCACGGTCAAACGATAACTCCGATTGCTACGAAAATTGAAATCCGATAATAACAAACTATTACGGATCCAATGGAACTGGTTTCGTCCAATTCTGAGACTGTTCAAAATTTGGCTATATTTCCGTCGATAATTAAATATTAAAATATTCAATTTTCACAAATTAACTTTTAATTCAATTTTAAAAGTTCCAAAATATCATTCTAACTTCAATATGATAAAATAAAATTTTACAAATCATTTTCAATCATATTTAACTCAATTTTCAATTATTTCCATAATTTAACATATTAAATTATCGATTTAATTATCCAATTAAATCCAATTATTCGAAATAAAATTTATTCAACTTATAAATTTCACTTATTAATAATTAAAATTAATTAAATATTCAAATTTTAATAAATTAAAATTCTGGGTCGTTACAAAACCGATATTGACTTTGGGGATTTGAGCAACGTTTATGTAGACATCGATGAACTCATAAGAGGAGATTTCGATATCGTGGGATAATTTCCTCACCCTGGCCATACCATGTCTAAAGTTGGCCTGATTTCTACTATTATGGCTTCCCGGTCTGGTTTGTGATGTCCTTCTAGCCCGCCCACATTCACTTACACATGCACTATTTAGGTCCATTTCTTGTTGCTAAATTTCCTTATTCATTCTTCATGTAAGGTACGATGAGAGGCCGTGGAATTTACGATGATTTCGAACAATTTATTGACTTGCAATTTTGGTTAAGACAGTCTTTAAGTCGCCACCAGCCCCGTGAATCCGAAGAAGAGTGGAGAAGGTGGAAGGACTTGGAAGCCGAAGCAAGTTGTCGGGATGACAAAGAGCGCAATACGATTATAAGTTCAGTATAAGAGTAGCTACGATCGTAAATGAAAAAAATTAGTGAAATAGAATAAACTTAAGTTATTGGGTGAAACAGTTTGAAGAAAATAAATAACTTAAGTAAATTGTGAGATGATTATTTAAAATACTGGTTGTCTAGTTTAATAAAATGGTTTGGAATCAAACCTGATTGAAATGAAGAAAATGCAATGAAAGGATTGTGAATGAATCATTTGGGATGGAATCAAGTGTAAATTGAGTTGGAATCAATTTAAGATTTGTTATAAAGCTTAAGTAATTGTTTATTCACAATAGTATCGTCGAATTGCATAAGAAAATGGGTTGTTTGAAGTAAATGAAATTAGATAAATTTTATGAATTTTTAGAAGAGAAATAGGATGATCTTGAATATGAGTTTGTTTTACTCAAACGGGTTATATATGTAAGCAGGTAAGTTATAAATCACTTTAATTGAAAGACTGATTTAAGCATTGGTTAGAATTAATTGTGATAAGAATTGAGACCTTACATATGTGTTTATGAAAATATGTAATGCTAAACAAAGAAGCCTCTGCCAATGAAAACTAGTGGATGAAACCAATTTAAAATAATAATAAAATCAGTTATAAAGGGAAGATAGCCAATAAAATTCAATATTCAGAAATAAAGAAAAATTGAATTCACATGGAATTGGAAATTCAGATTTGAAATAAGAAGATATTAAAGCTATAGTGGTAGAGTAATGATATAAGGGAATATATAATGCTTATATTAAACTTGAGAAATGAATGGTGAAATTCTTAAGTAAAACTTGATATTGGGAAAATTATTCCAAGTGAATAGAAATCGGAATAATGTGAATAAAAGAAATTGATATGATTGATAATCAATGGATATAAATACGTAGGATGAACGTATATTATTTTATTCGCATAACAATTTGATCCAGATTCCAACACAGAATTTCGAGATAATTATATATCAATCCGAGTTGGGATTTTTCACTCGATTTTCGACGACGAACCATGGATATGGATTTTGATTGGTTCTGGAAATTCTCTATCACAGTTGTGACTATGCAAGGAGAATGACATTTCTGATCAAGGAACCAGTTCTTAGTCCGTACTAGGAAGTCGGGTGGACGATACTAGTTCAGAAGTGAAATTGTGTGATCGAGTGAGTGATCGGATTTGGTATTGCGTACGAATGGTATATGTATATCGTACGGACTTGATTGAATAGACATTGAAATTCTGTAAAGAAGTCAATAAATTTGGAAAGAGTTAATACTGTAGATTTCAGAATTTAATTGCCAGAGTGGATATCTGGAATTTATTGTGTATTCCATATATCTCATCTAAGGGAATTTGTTCATAATTCCTCAATTGTTGTTAATCCAGTAATTCAGGAATTTAGAAGTCGAATCAAATTTAACTGTGGTCAGGAATCCAGTTTGGATTGTTGATCATCGAGAAACAAACTCTCGATAATTTTAGGGAAGTTTATTCGAATTCGTGTTCGGATAACTAGTGATGTTTGTTAGGATAGACTGTTTGATTGTTTGCTAATGTGCGAATGATATTTATGTTTAAATAATTGATATAACAACTTTTAAATTATCTTTGTTTTAAATTTCGGGGACGAAATTCTTTTAAGGGGGGAGGAATGTAACGACCCTGGATTTTTGGCCCCGTTTATTTTAAATAAATGTTTAATCTAATTAAATAAAATGTAAATTGATCATATTAAAATAAATATGATTTGGAAATACTACCATTTATATATATAAACTGTATTTTAAAAAGGAGATTGGGTTGGGAATTTGAAATAAGTATTTCAATAATATTCACAATAAAAATCTATCTTGTATAATTACTTAAAATACTTTACTTTATTATATTTAGTATAAAATAATACATATAGATAATAATGTTTGAAAGTCTAAAATAAGTTTCTTAACAATATTATTAATAAAATTTAACTCATATAATTAAATTAAAATGCTATACATTGTTAACATTTGTTAAATAAATACATATACTTGATAATGTTTAAAATTTAAAATCTAATTCTAAAAATACAAAATATAAATGTAAAATATGAGTCAAATTTATTGTATATGATTTAAATAAATAAGTAAAGAATTATAAAAAAAATGAGAATAAAGGTAAATATAACTTATGAATCTAATTCAAAATAGAAAATATAAAATATATAACATAAATAGATGATCATGTTCAATATAAAATATTAATATTAATGTAAGTCAAAAATATAAATACAAATTAATAAGTGAAATCATGAATCTAAGTTTAAAATGTAACTAAATCACATTGTACATAATTTAAATATTGATAGCTAAGAATGAAATATAAATATAAATGTAAATAAACCATCTTGAATATAACTTAAATATTGTTAGTCGTAGTTAGAATAAATAATAAATTTAAAAACCTTTTAGAACAAGTCTACCTGCAAATAGAAACAAATAAATAGCTTCATGTAAAAGTCATGTGTGACCTGCAAGTGTATATTTACACAACACTTATGTGTATAGAGTTCAAACTAGAGGATAGTAAAACAAGTAATATGGTAACAAAACAAAATATCTTCTTAATCAAGGCTTCATACATAAGCCAAGTATGTACCTGCAGATTTGTACACTGGCATACAAATATACTATGCAGCTGAACATAATTATAATTATGGTAAGCAAAACAATTAATAATTGTGTAAACATATTAGAAAACAAAAGTATGTACTTACGATCAACTCAGCCTAATTTTTTTGTCACCTCAAAATATCTAGCAAATTTGGTCAAAAATTAAACAAAGAGAAGAAAACAACCTAACTAGATAATACCTTCCTATTATACAACTGATATCTTATATATATGTGAGACCCTTCTTTCTTTAGTTTAGTTTGTTCAGTCATAACAAATTAACAAAACCAGAAAAAAAAAGAGCAAGTTCAAAAATTTAAGTTTAAAACTGCAGTTCATAGCAAAATCTCAAGACAGATTCAAATTAGCAGTTTCAATCTTCAGTTTCAAAGCAACAGGGATTAAGGACAGTTGTAGCTTCAGGTTTCAAAATTAAAACATCAGTGCTTCTGTTCAAAAGAATTTTCTAGTGAGTAAACTTTCTATTTTCAAAATTTAAATCTGTGTATTTAACTTAAAATGGTATGTGCTGTGATGTTTATGTTAAACCAGTAGTACAAAGAACTTTCTGTTGCTCTGGAAAATATGATATGGCCGATCTTCAGTGTTTTCCCCAAGATTCTGAACATAATAAGCAAAGAAATTGTAAATACTTCAAATGTTTTAACGTTAAATATTAATGCTAATCTAAGTTGTTATCCAAATCAAGGCCTGCAGCTTTGTTAGAGTTTTACAGTAATCTATACATACTGTATTTCAAGTTTCAGGTAAAATAATTCAAAGGATCAAATTTCAAATGTTTAAATTTGTTAATTCAATAGCATATTTAGATTTTATACACATAATTATGATTTTTAGCATAAAATATATGATTTCTAAGCAGGAGTATGAAGAGCAGTTTTATAATGAAACTAAAATGGGTTTTTGCAAATTTTGGAAGATTGAGTTAATTTTAATTTCTGAAAATTGGTATGAAGTAGGTTTGTAATCCATTTAACACAAGAAAAATGCTGGAAAAAATATTCAATGAATGGATTTTGGGTTTGAATCTAAAATAGGGTTTAAGTTCCTCTTTTCAATGCTCTGTAAAACATATTGATTTCGGCATCATTGGGTAACCGAGTGGAACGCAATTTTAGGTGGAGTTAGGGGGAAATGCGAGTGAAGTTTTGGTAGGGTTACATCACCTCTGGTGATCTTTGTCGGTGGGCCGAGGGGTTTTTGTTTTTGGTGCGTTCATGGTTCATGGTCGAGCTCCAGGTGATTTTTCAATTTCAGCTTGTAATTGAAGATCTGGGTTTTGTATTTGTACGAGTGGACGATTTGGGGTTTTTGGGGGCTGTTGCGAATCGCCGGAGGCGAAGCGAACCACCGTGCACGTGCACGGTGGTGTTGGAGGAGGGCTGGGTCGTAGTGGAGTGCAGCTTCGTGTCGCGCTCGTGAAGATGGCGCTAGTGCTTCGAGTTTGATCGCGTGCCTATATTTAGAAACTGTTGTTCAAATTATGTTTTAACCTTTAACTAACTTACTGTAAAAAAATGAAGAAGAAGAAGATGATCAGGGGAGACTCGGGAAGTTTGAGTGGAGAACTCGAAGTAATTCTCGAGTATGAAGGAGGGGGGGTCTCGGGTTTACCTGGGACGACTTGAGTTGGGTCAAACTGCAGTATTTCAGTGATCTAGAGGTTGAGTAGGATTGTTTTCTTTACAAATTTGCCTTAACAATTTAAGCTTAGGAAATGCTTAAAGGCTAAGTTAAGAATTTGTTCAAGTTTTAAGTATTTTAGTCAAAAACTTAATGATGATCTTAAACACTTAAATTATTTTAATTAATTTAGGATAAGTGTAAATTTAATTAACTTTTAAGTTTGTAGTTAATAAATGAATAATTTAAAATTTAAAGAGGACTATTAAGAGTTAACTACATTGTGTAATTAAATTTAAATGAATTATTATTAGAAGGTGATTAAGATTTACTTCTTTATAATTGTAATTAAGTATGGGTAAAGGGTGGTTAAGTGATAGATAAATTATATTTAACTACCTAAATTGATTAATGAATGATGAATATTTAACTAATCAAAAACATTAATTATGAATTAATGGTTAATTTATTTAGTATTTTAATTAAGAATTAAGAATAATGAATTTTGATTATAATTGGTGGTGGATTATAATTAATAAATAAATTTGTAATCAACTATTAAAGTTAATTTATGAATGGGTAACAGTTAATAAATCAAATGAGTTAATTTAGAATTAATAATGATTAATTTAGAAATTAGTAATTAATAAATGGACAATTAAAGTTTATTAAATAACAATTAAGATTATTGATTAATGATTAAGGAATGGTAAATTAAGGTTAAATAACTTGATTTGAAGAAGTAATTAATTAATAGTGTGAAATAAAATTAAGACTTAATAATAAATTAAGAGAATCATCAATTAGATGATTTAAAATGAGATAGGTAATTAATTGTTAATTAATGATTAATTAGATAGAGTTAAGTGATTAACTCTTAAGTAATTAATTCTAAATTGAATTAATTACAAATTAGATTTAAAGGTAATTGCTTATGGATTGTTGTGTATATAGAATGTCTGGTTTGTGATGTTTAAACGAAGATATTCTGTGATGCTCTGTGATATGTTATGTTATATCTATGATGCTTGTATATGTTTTATCTGAGATAAATGCTATGCTAATTCAATTGTTAAATTTAAAGTATTTAAACTATTTAAGTTAATTAGACAACTTGGCCCTTAAAATGGCGTTTGGATTCGATGAGACCGGGATCGGAAGAATCAATTTTGATTCTCCGAAAACCACATCGATCCAATTTAAACGATAGGTCGTGAATCCTGAAATGAAGATCGAGATGGTGTCTTCAGAATACAAGGGTTATCGTCGTTGACTCTGAGGGTGATTCCAAACGAGTGTAACGAGATAATGCCTTCAGTTTCGTTCAAACCCGGAAGGAACTTGTATGGATTGAATGCTTTTAACACATCGTCAGGCGGACGATGAGCATTCTAAGAAAATATGTTCTATAAAGGTAATCGCAGCCTCAAGCCTCATCAACCGGGAATGGCTAAAACAGGGGAGATGCAGCAAGGTTAGGTGGGTCATGCCCATGCAGGACAAGATATTTCCCCTGTCTAGATGTCCCTTTATATTTCGGCCGTGTGGGCGGTTTCTAGCTACAACCGCGGGGTTTATCTTGTTCGGGACTATTCAGTAAGGAATGGTTCCGACCTTGTGTTGTAGGGGGTCGGGAGTGATCCTCGGTACGGTGATCTAGGCCTCGTACTGTGACGGGCGGTATCCCCAGTAGCCCTGCCATTGTTGGAAATCCATTTTCCCTACGAGACCCTACAGTTTTGATTTGTATTACCCACTTTTGTGGCTAGTAGCTGGAATTTAATCATGTAACAATTTCGGCTGTTTTCTATTTACTTGAAAACCCTAGACACTATTACGATATCACTGGATTTCTTATGAAATGTTTTGGTTAGCGTAAGGTAAAAACTTACCCGTATTTATTTGTGGGGAGTCTTACGTGATACCTTTATTTTCAAATGTTTTTCAAAGTTAAACAACTTTAAACCGTTTACTCATACCAGACCCATTTCTGACCCGGAGTTTATATTTTGTTTTTCATAAACTCTTGGGTACTCAAATTTTTATGAGTAGCCAAGTGATAGGTTCTGGACTTTGATTTCTGGAGGAGCTTGGAGCAGGAATTTCCAGACGTATGTAGCTATCTATCTAGTGCAGCTGTGTTAGTTGATGTGGACCGTACCTCTGATGTATGTAGTGATAGATGTATGTATGACTGTCATGTGTATTGATATTGTATAATTCTGATATATGTAAAACTATGTAATATTTATGTGATATATTATATTTGTTCCGTTCCGCTGTGAGATTCTGATATTATTGTTCTTTCTTTCTCTCTCTTTTCTATTTCTATCCCTTTCTTTCTTAATGATGATACGTCTTTCTGGTAGTAGAAGGGCGGGTTGTCACAGTTGGTATCAGAGCATAGGTTGGTGATAACCTTGGCTCTGGTAGAAATTACTCATAGAATAGAGTCAGTAGTACTCTAAAATGAGTTTGAGTGTATAAATAGATATGAGTGCGTATTTGTTAATGAATATAAAATTATCTTTATATTGTGTTGATTTATCTGTTGAGTGTTTATGAATTCTGGTCGGTGTGTGGGACGCCATTTCATCGATAGGGATTTCTAAACTCTTAAACAAGATAGAACGACACAGTATTGTTTTTAAAGGTTGGGTAAATGAAATAATTTTACCCAAAATTATATTTTGATTAAAAAAAATATTTTTTTGAAATTATTATATATTTGGATGATTGGGTGTTAATACTATAATTAAATAAAAATATTAAATTTTGAGTGGTTTATAACTAAGTAAAATTATCTAAGTAAGGTTTAAATAAAAAGGAATATAATAAAAACTGACTAAACTAGAATTTAAGTCCCGAAACTTTGAAAGGTGTTTAAATGAATTTAAACAAAAGAATTTGAGGAATTTAAAAATCTTGGGAATGTTTGAAATGTTTTTCAAAAGATCTGAAGGCAATAATGGAGTATTGTTTTGGAAAATATTATTGAATGGAAATTATTTGGAAAGAATGTGTGAAAACAAGAAAGCACTGAACTCACTTTAGTCGCTGGAAAATAATCCTAATGATGATGGCCACATCATCAGTATTCATTTTCGAGTTTCTAAAGTGATGGATTGCTACCAGGATAGTTGGTCATGATAAATTGTTAGGGCTTGTTGGGTATACAAGTTGTTTTAGAAATGTTCAAAAGGAGAAAATTTGTTTTGGTGAAAACAAGTGTTTGGAATTTAAAAATTTTATTGGAAATACCAAGTGGGTAAGTGTAGTTATCATTTCAAAATGGTTTGGAAATAAAACCGGGCAAATTGAATTCTAAGAAATTCTATTTAGATAATGTGAAAGTTTAAAAGAATCTACTATTGAACTTATAAAGTAAAGTTGATATTAATAAGAAGAAACTGGAATTTTAATCCGGGAGCTAAAATTAACTTAAGTAATGAAAATAAGAAAACATATTGGGGTTTTACCTGAGATAAGTTAAATGGAATTGAAGTTCAGAATGAACTTATTTGGATATTAAATTTGAAGGTAAAATGATTGAAATTGTGAGGTGAAATTTATACTTTAAGATAGTAAGTGTTATATATATAATCTGAAATTGTGATTATAAGATGAAATGACTCAAATGAGTAATATAAGCTTTTAAGTAGATAAATAAGTTTTGAGCCCATATTAAGTAATAAATTTAAAAGAATGGTAAGTAACTAAATTTAACTGAAGTTGAGTTGGAATAAAATTGAATTTAAATGAATTCAATCGAGTTATAGATAAAATTGAATGAAATAAATTCTTAAGTAAATAAGTAAGTATTGAATTAAAACAGAATTGGAGTGAGTAGTAAACAAATCTAATTCAAGCATAAATTGAATAACCTTATTATGAATAAACTCAATAATAAATTGTTCATGTAAATTTAAGAATGGATAAAAGGATAAACTAATCAAGTAAATTAGTAAATAGTTAGGATTTGATTAAAGGAAAATCAAATCAAAGATTTAAATGAAAAAAATCGGTGAAATAGAATAAACTTAAGTTATTGGGTGAAACAGTTTGAAGAAAATAAATAACTTAAGTAAATTGTGAGATGATTATTTAAAATACTGGTTGTCTAGTTTAATAAAATGGTTTGGAATCAAACCTGATTGAAATGAAGAAAATGCAATGAAAGGATTGTGGATGAATTATTTGGGATGGAATCAAGTGTAAATTGAGTTGGAATCAATTTAAGATTTATTATAAAGCTTAAGTGATTGTTTATTCACAATAGTATTGTCGAATTGCATAAGAAAATGGGTTGTTTGAAGTAAATGAAATTAGATAAATTTTATGAATTTTTAGAAGAGAAATAGGATGATCTTGAATATGAGTTTGTTTTACTCAAACGGGTTATATATATATAAGCAGGTAAGTTATAAATCACTTTAATTGAAAGAATGATTTAAGCATTGGTTAGAATTAATTTGATAAGAATTGAGACCTTACATATGTGTTTATGAAAATATGTAATGCTAAACAAAGAAGACTCTGCCAATGAAAACTAGTGGATGAAACCAATTTAAAATAATAATAAAATCAGTTATAAATGGAAGATAGCCAATAAAATTCAATATTCAGAAATAAAGAAAAATTGAATTCCAATGGAATTGGAAATTCAGATTTGAAAAAAGAAGATATTTAAGCTATAGTGGTAGAGTAATAATATAAGGGAATATATAATGCTTATATTAAACTTGAGAAATGAATGGTGAAATTCTTAAGTAAAACTTGATATTGGGAAAATTATTCCAAGTGAATAGAAATTGGAATAATGTGAATAAAAGAAATTGATATGATTGATAATCAATGGATATAAATACGTAGGATGAACGTATATTATTTTATTCGCATAACAATTTGATCCAGATTCGAACACAGAATTTCGAGATAATTATATATCGATCCGAGTTGGGATTTTTCACTCGATTTTCAACGATGAACCATGGATATGGTTTTCGATTGGTTCTGGAAATTCTCTATCACAGTTGTGACTATGCAAGGAGAATGACAGTTTCTGATCAAGGAACCAGTTCTGAGTCCGTACTAGGAAGTCGGGTGGACGATACTAGTTCGGACGTGAAATTGTGTGATCGAGTGAGTGATCGGATTTGGTATTGCGTACGAATGGTATATGTATATTGTACGGACTTGATTGAATAGACATTGAAATTCTGTAAAGAAGTCAATAAATTTGGAAAGAGTTAATACTGTAGATTTCAGAATTTAATTGCCAGAGTGGATATCTGGAATTTATTGTGTATTCCATATATCTCATCTAAGGGAATTTGTTCATAATTCCTCAATTGTTGTTAATCCAGTAGTTTAGGAATTTAGAAGTCGAATCAAATTTAACTGTGGTCAGGAATCCAGTTTGGATTGTTGATCATCGAGAAACAAAATCTCGGTAATTTTAGGGAAGTTTATCCGGATTCGTGTTCGGATAACTAGTGATGTTTGTTAGGATAGACTGTTTGATTGTTTGCTAATGTGTGAATGATATTTATGTTTGAATAGTTGATATAATAGCTTTTAAATTATCTTTGTTTTAAATTTTGGGGACGAAATTCTTTTAAGGGGGAGGAATGTAACGACCCTGGATTTTTGGCCCCGTTTATTTTAAATAAATGTTTAATCTAATTAAATAAAATGTAAATTGATCATACTAAAATAAATATGATTTGGAAATACTACCATTTATATATATAAACTGTATTTTAAAAAGGAGATTGGGTTGGGAATTTGAAATAAGTATTTCAATAATATTCACAATAAAAATCTATCTTGTATAATTACTTAAAATACTTTACTTTATTATATTTAGTATAAAATAATGCATATAGATAATAATGTTTGAAAGTCTAAAATAAGTTTCTTAACAATATTATTAATAAAATTTAACTCATATAATTAAATTAAAATGCTATACATTGTTAAAATTTGTTAAATAAATACATACACTTGATAATGTTTAAAATTTAAAATCTAATTCTAACAATACAAAATATAAATGTAAAATATGAGTCAAATTTATTGTATATGATTTAAATAAATAAGTAAAGAATTATAAAAAAATGAGAATGAAGGTAAATATAACTTATGAATCTAATTCAAAATAGAAAATATAAAATATATAACATAAATAGATGATCATGTTCAATATAAAATATTAATATTAATGTAAGTCAAAAATGTAAATACAAATTAATAAGTGAACTTATGAATCTAAGTTTAAAATGTAACTAAATCATATTGTACATAATTTAAATATTAATAGTTAAGAATGAAATATAAATATAAATGTAAATAAACCATCTTGAATATAACTTAAATATTGTTAGTCATAGTTAGAATGCATAATAAATTTAAAAACCTTTTAGAACAAGTCTACCTGCAAATAGGAACAAATAAACAGCTTCATGTAAAAGTCAAGTGTGACCTGCAAGTTTATATTTACACAACACTTATGTGTATAGAGTTCAAACTAGAGGATAGTAAAACAAGTAATATGGTAACAAAACAAAATATCTTCTTAATCAAGGCTTCATACATAAGCCAAGTATGTACCTGCAGATTTGTACACTGGCATACAAATATACTATGCAGCTGAACATAATTATAATTATGGTAAGCAAAACAATTAATAATTGTGTAAACATATTAGAAAACAAAAGTACATACTTACTATCAACTCAACCTAATTTTTTGTCACCTCAAAATATCTAGCAAAACTGGTCAAAAATTAAACAAAGAAAAGAAAACAACCTAACTAGATAATACCTTCCTATTATACAACTGATATCTTATATATATGTGAGACCCTTCTTTCTTTAGTTTAGTTCGTTCAGTCATAATAAATTAACAAAACCAAAAAAAAAGAGAGAAAGTTCAAAAATTTAAGTTTAAAACTGCAGTTCATAGCAAAATCTCAAGACAGAATCAAATTAGCAGTTTCAATCTTCAGTTTCAAAGCAACAGGGATTAAGGACAGTTGTAGCTTCAGGTTTCAAAAGTAAAACATCAGTGCTTCTGTTCAAAAGAATTTTCTAGTGAGTAAACTTTCTATTTTCAAAATTTAAATCTGTGTATTTAACTTAAAATGGTATGTGCTGTGATGTTTATGTTAAACCAGTAGTGCAAAGAACTTTCTGTTGCTCTGGAAAATATGATATGGCTGATCTTCAGTGTTTTTCCCAAGATTCTGAACATAATATGCAAAGAAATTGTAAATACTTCAAATGTTTTAACCTTAAACATTAATGCTAATCTAAGTTGTTATCCAAATCAAGGCCTGCAGCTTTGTTAGAGTTTTACAGTAATCTATACATACTGTATTTCAAGTTTCAGGTAAAATAATTCAAAGGATCAAATTTCAAATGTTTAAATTTGTTAATTCAATAGCATATTTAGATTTTATACACAAAATTATGATTTTTGGCATAAAAAATATGATTTCTAAGCAGGAGTATGAAGAGCAGTTTTATAATGAAACTAAAATGGGTTTTTGCAAATTTTGGAAGATTGAGTTAATTTTAATTTCTGAAAATTGGTATGAAGCAGGTTTGTAATCCATTTAACACAAGAAAATTGCTGGAAAAATTATTCAATGAATGGATTTTGGGTTTGAATCTAAAATAGGGTTTAAGTTCCTCTTTTCAATGCTCTGTAAAACATATTGATTTCGGCATCATTGGGCAACCGAGTGGAACGCAATTTTAGGTGGAGTTAGGGGGAAATGCGAGTGAAGTTTTGGTAGGGTTACATCACCTCTGGTGATTTTGTCGGTGGGTCGAGGGTTTTTTGTTTTTGGTGCGTTCATGGTTCATGATCGAGCTCCAGGTGATTTTTCAATTTTAGCTTGTAATTGAAGATCTGGGTTTTGTATTTGTACGAGTGGACGATTTGGGGTTTGTGGGGGCTGTTGCGAATCGTCGGAGGCGAAGCGAACCACCGTGCACGTGCACGGTGGTGTTGGAGGAGGACTGGGTTGTCGTGGAGTGCAGCTTCGTGTCGCGCTCGTGAAGATGGCGCTAGTGCTTCGAGTTTGATCGCGTGCCTATATTTTGAAACTGTTGTTCAAATTATGTTTTAACCTTTAACTAACTTACTGTAAAAAAAATGAAGAAGAAGAAGATGATCATGGGAGACTCGGGAAGTTTGAGTGGATAGTAATTCTCGAGTATGAAGCGGGGGGGGGGGGGGAGGGGGGGTCTCGGGTTTACCTGGGACGACTTGAGTTGGGTCAAACTGCAGTATTTCAGTGATGTAGAGGTTGAGTAGGATTGTTTTCTTTACAAATTTGCCTTAACAATTTAAGCTTAGGAAATGTTTAAAGGCTAAGCTAAGAATTTGTTCAAGTTTTAAGTATTTTAGTCAAAAACTTATTGATGATCTTAAACACTTAAATTATTTTAATTAATTTAGGATAAGTGTAAATTAATTAACTTTTAAGTTTGTAGTTAATAAATGAATAATTTAAAATTTAAAGAGGACTTTTAAGAGTTATTGTGTAATTAAATTTAAATGAATTATTATTAGAAGGTGATTAAGATTTACTTCTTTATAATTGTAATTAAGTATGGGTAAAGGGTGGTTAAGTGATAGATAAATTATATTTAACTACCTAAATTGATTAATGAATGATGACTATTTAACTAATCAAAAACATTAATTATGAATTAATGGTTAATTTATTTAGTATTTTAATTAAGAATTAAGAATAATGAATTTTGATCATAATTGGTGATGGATTATAATTAATAAATAAATTTGTAATCAACTATTAAAGTTAATTTATGAATGGGTAACAGTTAATAAATCAAATGAGTTAATTTAGAATTAATAACGATTAATTTAGAAATTAGTAATTAATAAATGGACAATTAAAGTTTATTAAATAACAATTAAGGTTATTAATTAATGATTAAGGAATGGTAAATTAAAGTTAAATAACTTGATTTAAAGAAGTAATTAATTAATAGTGTGAAATAAAATTAAGACTTAATAATAAATTAAGAGAATCATCAATTAGATGATTTAAAATGAGATAGGTAATTAATTGTTAATTAATGATTAATTAGATAGATTTAAGTGATTAACTCTTAAATAATTAAGTTGAATTAATTACAAATAAGATTTAAAGGTAATTGCTTATGGATTGTTGTGTATGTAGAATGTCTGGTTTGTGATGTTTAAATTGAAGATATTCTGTGATGCTCTGTGATATGTTATGTTATATCTATGATGCTTGTATATTTTTTATCTGAGATAAATGCTATGTTAATTCAATTGTTAAATTTAAAGTATTTAAACAATTTAAGTTAATTAGACGACTTGGCCCTTAAAATGGCGTTTGGATTCGATGAGACCGAGATCGGAAGAATCAATTTTGATTCTCCGAAAACCACATCGATCCTATTTAAACGATAGGTCGTGAATCCTGAAATGAAGATCGAGATGGTGTCTTCAGAATACAAGGGTTATGGTCGTTGACTCTGAGGGTGATTCCAAATGAGTGTAACGAGATAATGCCTTCGGTTTCGTTCGAACCCGGAACGAACTTGTATGGATTGAATGCTTTTAACACATCGTCAGGCGGACGATGAGCATTCTAAGAAAATATGTTCTATAAAGGTAATTGCAGCCTCAAGCCTCATCAACCGGGAATGGCTAAAACAGAGGAGATGCAGCAAGGTTAGGTGGGTCATGCCCAAGCAGGACAAGATATCTCCCTTGTCTAGATGTCCCTTTATATTTCGGCTGTGTGGGCGGTTGCTAGCTACAACCACGGGGTTTATCTTGTTCGGGACTGTTCAGTAAGGAATGGTTCCGACCTTGTGTTGTAGGGGGTCGGGAGTGATCCTCGGTACAGTGATCTAGGCCCCGTACTGTGACGGGCGGTACCCAGTAGCCCTACCATTGTTGGAAATCCATTTTCCCTACGAGACCCTACGGTTTTGATTTGTATTACCCACTTTTGTGGCTAGTAGTTGGAATTTAATCATGTAACAATTTCGGCTTTTTCTATTTACTTTAAAACCCTAGACACTATTATAATATCACTGGATTTCCTATGAAATGTTTTGGTTAGAGTAAGGTAAAAACTTACCCGTATTTATTTGTGTGGAGTGTTACGTGACACCTTTATTTTCAAATGTTTTTCAAAGTTAAACAACTTTAAACCGTTTACTCATACCAGACCCATGTTTGACCCGGAGTTTATATTTTGTTTTTCATAAACTCTTGGGTACTCAAATTTTTTTGAGTAGCCAAGTGATAGGTTCTGGACTTTGATTTCTGGACAGCTTGGAGCAGGAGTTTCCAGACGTATGTAGCTATCTATCTAGTGCCGCTGTGTTAGTTGATGTGGACCGTACCTCTGATGTATGTAGTGATAGATGTATGTATGACTGTCATGTGTATTGATATTGTATAATTCTGATATATGTGAAACTATGTAATATTTATGTGATATATTATATTTGTTCCGTTTCGCTGTGAGATTCTGATGTTGTTGTTCTTTCTTTATCTCTCTTTTCTATTTCTATCCCTTTCTTTCTTAATGATGATACGTCTTTCTGGTAGTAGAAGGGCGGGTCGTCACAAACTTCCAACTAAAGGTGGAAAGGGAAGCGGTGGAAAAACACAATGACGGGCATGGGTAATAATGGAGCCAGTTTTTGGGACATTTTGTTTTGTTTGATATATGTTTAGTTCAAGTGCAGATTCTGCGCTTACTGCTTTGATTATTGTAGCATCTGTAACTTTCTTTTTATTGGCCGATATTGTGTGGGTATAGCCCCTGCTGTTTTGACCTTGTATAGAAAATGCTATAAGTAATACAATGCTGACATCTTTATTGTAACTTTGTCTGTCTACTTATCTGCGTTTTATGCACTTATGCCAATTTTGTTTACTGCTATTTATTTTATCTCGTCTTGTAATTACCGCCAAAATTCTTTGTTTGGAGTAACAGAACTGTGAACAAATCAGCATTTGTTTTTGAGTATTGGTGTGCGCGTGTCCCCCGCGTCCCCCAATTCACAAGGCTGTTTGCTTCAAACACTTGACAAATGACTAATTGATCGAAGTGAATTTTTGGATGTCTGCAATCGGACCTGTTTTGTGGTTTTTATCTTCAGGAACTTTTTATTTGAATGACTTGATTTTGGAGATATCATATCCAAATTCTTTGCTGATTCGTAGATATTTGACATTGTTGGATTTGTACCCGTTACTCCCGATAGTGGGAGTGGATTGATCCTTATTATTCCTGCAATAGACAAGTTTCTCGGTATTGCCCGGACAATACCGGTACTTAAGAGTGTGTGGCTTATGAAATACACGGCTTTTCAGAGTGTGCGTGGCTTATGGGATGCACAGATTTTGTGATCGATATGACTCGTCGATCTCGAACGGTTTAGAATTTCTCGGTGCTATTAATGTTCGAGCAACGTGAGGAGTTTATATTTTGAAAGTATGATTCCATGGCTCAAAAAGTAATACGCGGTTTACGGAGGTATGCGGCTTCTAAGGTTGTGCTTGCTTAGATGCGATTCCACAATCCAAGAAGCAGCGCGCGGCTTACGAAATAACGGCTTTTATTTGAGCCTTCTCGGCGTTATCAAAGCAACATCGGTTCCTAGAATGCGGGGATTGGGTCCCGTCGATCCAACGATTTGGGTCGATTTGCTTCCGTCGACCCGACAGGTAAGTTGGGCATACTTGAGTGTGATTCCGCTACCTCAAGCAGCGATTGGGTGATTTTGAGTTGATTTGACCCCATCGACTCAGCAGGTTACTTTTGTGAACACGGTTTTATTAGTTCAGAAATCGAACCAATTTTATTAATGAAAATTTGGTAAATTTTGCCTATTTACAATGCCTTCGGTATCCTGAGATGGCTTATTTTCTTGAAATAGGAGATACATTAGATAATCTTTGATGAAGTAATGACGTACTGATTCAGCTTTCCATGCTCGGGGAATCTAGATTCCATTAACGGTTGTTAAGTTGAATGTGCCATCTCCTTGCTTCTGACCGATCATATAGGGTCCTTCCCAGTTTGGTCCGTGTGCACCTAGTACAGGGTGATCCTCTTAAGGACAAGGTCTCCCACTTCGAAGTTGCGATTATGAACTTTGGAGTAGAAGTATCGTGCGACACTTTTTTGGTAAGCAGCAGTCCTTAATTCAGCTTCTTCCCTCTTCTCATCGACCATATCGAGTGACTCGGGTAGGAATTGTTCATTCTGTCTTTGATTGGAGTTTCACCTCTGATAAGCAGGGACTTTTAGCTCAATCGAGATCATTGCTTTCGAACAATATGCTAGGGCGAACGGAGAGTGCCTAGTTACAGATTTGTGCGTCGTCCTGTAGGCTCAGAGCACGAGTGAAAGTTCATCGATCAAATTTTCTTTTGCCTTCATTAGCCGTTTTTTGATGGTGGACTTGATGATTTTATTTACTACCTCCACTTGCCTGTTTCCCTTGGTACAGTGGAAAAACTCTTCTCGATTTGGATGCGTTAGCAATAGTTTTTTAACTCAACAATTTGGAATTAAGTCTCGTTGTCCGTGATGATTTTCTACGGCACCTCAAACCTACAAATAATATTTTTAGTAACAAAGTTAATGACTTTTTTTGTGGTAATAATGGCCAATGGTTACGCTTTGGCCCATTTGGTGAAATAGTCAACGCAACAATAGCATATTTGGCTCCCCTTAAGCCTTTAGTAATGCACCAATCAAATAGATTCCCCAGAATGCGACTAGCTATGGGCTGACCATATGTGTTAGCTTCATTGAGGGGGTTCTTTTGTTCTTGCAGAATCTTTGGCTTTGATTGCACCGTCTGGCGTAATATGCTGCATCACATTTCAATGTTGGCCAAAAGTACCCATACCGGAGCACCTTTTTTGCAAGGCTTTGCCCCCGGGTATGATCTCCGCATTCGCCTTCATGGACCTCTTTTAGTATGCTTCGAGCTTCTTCATTGGTCATACTCTGAGAAAGGAGGTAGAGAATCCCTTCGATGGAGTATCCCATCCCGCATTACAAATCGTGATGCCTTTCGAAGAAGCCTTTTTCGCTAGTTCTGGTCTGCAAGGAGAGCTCCTGTGAGCAAGCAGTCTATAGTCGGTTCCATCCATGTCTCTGACTGCTTGGTTTCTCAAAAATCCAGTCGATTTCCATTTCGTTTATGCTCGAAGCAGTCAGGGTTCCAACTGGGACCAACCGTAATGACAATGCCTCTCCGAAGCTGGCCAGTTTGGCAGACAATCAGCCTTCATGTTATACTCTCTTAGGATATGAGTTATGGTGTAATGCTCGATGTCATTCAACAGTTCCCGTGCTTTAGATATGGGGTGAGGTTCTTCCCCCAAGCCTGGTATTCGCCTTTTACCTGACATACAACTAGCTGAGAGTTGCTGTAAATATGTACAGATTTTATCTCAAGTTCCCTCACAATCTTTAGCCCAGCTATCAATGCTTCATATTCCGCCTCTTTATTTGTTGTAGGAATTACAAATGTAAGGCATAGCTAACAGATAGTCCTTTATGAGTCTCGAGTATTATGCTTGCTCCTGAGTAGAAGTTGTTAGAAGAATCATCTACGAATAGCTTCCAACATGTCTCCACTTCTGGACTGATTCCTTCCTCGTTATCTCATATCGTAAATTCGGTAATGAAATCTGCTAGTGCCTTCCCGTTGATCGCCTTTCTAGGGTGGTATGTAATTTCGTTCGACTCAATTCGATGTTCCATTTGATAAGCCATTCAGAGGTCTTGGGGGCAGTATAGCGCCTGTTTCAAGGGTTGATCTGTCAACACTTTGATAGGGTATGCTTAGAAATATGGTCATAATTTTTTGGATGCAATTAATTGGCAATATGCCAATTTCTCCAATTTTGGATATCTCTTTTCTTTCCAGTGAACCGTTAACTAATGTAGTATACGGGTTGCTAGATCTTAGCTTCTTCCTATGAGTGCAGCACTCAATGCATGTGGTGAGACTGCTGCATATATGTACAAATTTTCTTCGTCTATTGGCTTTGATAAGATAGGTTGGGTTTCCATATGTCGCAGCAGCTCTTTGAATGTAGTTTGACAAACTTGATTCCATTCGAAGTTTTTCTTTCCCCTCTTTAGTGCGTCAAAGAATGGTATACATTTGTCAGTTTCTTTTGGGATGAACCAGCTCGGCACTGCAACTTTTCCATTCAGGCTTTGTAGCTCTTTTCTACTCCTTGGGGCCTCGACTTTCCGTAGAGCGGTTATTTGCTTGGGATTTGCTTCAATGCCTCTGGCGCTTATGATAAATCCTAAGAACTTTCCTTAGGCTGCCCCGAAATGACACTTAAGAGGATTGAGCTTCGTTCCATATTTTTGGAGTATTTCGAACATTTCAGCGAGGTTGCCAAGTGATTTGCAGCTATGCATGATTTTACAAGCATATCGTCTATATAAACTTCCATTGTCCTCCTAATTTGATGCTTAAACATGGTGTTTACCAGTCGTTGATAATTTGCCCCAGCATTCTTTAAACCAAACGGCCTTTCTTTATAGCAATATAGTCCTTGGTCGGTAATGAAACTGGTATTTTCTTGGTCCAATTCGTGCATCATGATCTGGTTGTACCCTGAGTTCGCATCCTTAAATGATAGCGGCTCATGTCCAACCGTCCCATTCACAAGCTGATGGATTCTGGGTAGAGGAAAGTTGTCCTTTGGGCAAGCTTTATTCAGAACCGAATAGTCGATACAAGTTCTCCATTTCCCATTGGACTTCTTGACAAAATTGGGTTAGGTATTCATTCGGGGTAAGTTGCACACGGATAAAGCCATTTTCCAACAACTTGTCCACTTCTTCTCTTATTGCTTTGGACCACTCAGACCCTAACTTGTGCCTTTTCTGCTTTATGGGAATCGATGTTAAGTGCGTGGTAGGCTATCTCTGGCGTCATTCTGCACATATCGGAATGTGTCCAAGCGAACACACGCATCGGAATCGATGTCCACTTCCAGTCGCATCCTATTTTGGAGATGCAATCCAATTTTGAGGACCCATTTTGGGTTACCCATGTCGAATGGGACATACACCATCAAATCTGTCGATGCTGCTCGTTCCACCCCTGAACTCTTCTTTCTAGTGTCCAAAGCCTTACTGAATCGGCTATGATCCCCAAGCCAGAGGCGGCTCTAGAGTTGCCATTCGGACGACTTACAAATGTAGAGAGTTCTCTCTACATTCTTCCTCTTTCCTTTTCTTTAAGATTCGCATAATTCCACGATATAACATTCCCTAGCGCCACATTGATCTCCCTTGACCAACCCGACTCCATTCTCGATTGAAAATTTCATAGTTAGACACCAGTGAGCTAAAGCAATTCTGAAGTCTACCAAGGCGGGTCGCCCCAAGAAGGCACTGTAGGCAGACACCTCATCTACGATCACAAAGGTTTGGTTGAGGGTAACACTTCGATCGCATTCTCCGAGTTCTATGGATAAGTTAATCGTTTCGATGGTTTGTTTACCGATGAATCCTTGAAACTTTTTTGGCAGGCAGATACATGTTTCATGTTGATCTTCATCTGATCAAAGGTGCATTTGAAAAGGACATTCACAGAACTGTCGATGTCTATCAATATTGGTCGGAGCATGGCGGGTCCGATTCCTACTGTCATAACCATAGGATCGAGAGTTAGAGCTTTCATTCCCTCGGTGTCTCGATTTCTGAATACTATGTTGTCGTGGGAGGGTTCTTTGCTGCTTAGTGGGGGTTCCATCTTCGATCGCAAAGCATGCGCCTTTTAGAGCATGCTTCAGTGAGCTCGCATACTGCTCCATTTCTCCCCAATTCTTCTACGTAGGATGGGGCATTCTAGATATCGTTCCAATGATGAGGTCTCTGGTCAGTCCATTTGGGTTCCTCTTTGTTGGTCCCAACTTGCTTCCCTTGGTCTCTAGGAGCTTGAGGCTACAGGTTGTTTAGGATTTAGTGGTTTCCTCACATACTGCTGGAGCTTGTTTTCCCGAATCAACTCCTCAATCAAGTTCTTATAATGATGACACTCGTTCGAGTTATAGCCATGTGCCTCATGGAAGCGGTGGTACTTTCCAAAATGTTTCTGTAATTCGCTTGCTTCTTTTTTAGGTGGCTTCTTTTATTCTTCCATCCTCTATGTTGCAACATAGATGTTTTCAGGAGTATCACTTAGTGAGGTGTTATCTTAAGTTTGCAAACCTTTAAGTCACTTGCTACTTCCATTTCGCTTGTTAGAATTCTGATTCTTCCTTTTTTAATTTCCATTTTTATATTGCGTTCCCCTCAGCGATCCCGAAAGTGTTTATATCCTGGTTCACCGCCATACCATTCTACCCATTGTTGGTCAGTTATACGTTAGCAGATTTCCTTTCTAATCCCTGTGCCCCTTCCAGTCATAAGTACTAGCTTGCCTTTTAGCTGAAGTCCTTTCTAGCTATGGGTTGTTTCATTTTGATCCATTTCCCATTTTTAGTCTCGGTGTGAATTGCAGAGACTAAGG
This sequence comes from Allium cepa, assembly GCA_030765085.1. Lineage (NCBI taxonomy): Eukaryota > Viridiplantae > Streptophyta > Magnoliopsida > Asparagales > Amaryllidaceae > Allium > Allium cepa. The sequence goes on from CM060929.1 coordinate 979,807,326, forward strand.
CCATGAAAGCCATACCTCGTTTTGATTACTTACTTCAGTTACTACAGTGTTGAACCGATTCATAAAAGACTTCAGAGATTCGCTCCATCCTAGGAATAAACCATACAAGGACATCACATCTTTAGGCTGGGCCGTGTGTAGTCTAAATTGATCGAGGAACCTTGTTGCTAGTTGATTGAAAGTGGTGACGGATCTTGACGGAAGCCTAATGAGCCACTTGAAGTAATTCCCTCAAGAAAAATTGGAAAACATCTATATCGAACGACATTTGTAGCATTCACTCCATCCATGAACCAACTGCACTTATATAAGTGGAGTTTTAGGTCTCTTATTTCCTCATAAGATAAAATAGTTGACACAGTGAACTTTTCGGGGTAACGCTCATTCGAAATTTCGTTAGTGAAAGGAGTCTGACTTGGAGTAGATCCTCATTCATCATCCCTTTTATCCTTACTTTTATTCATCAGTCACTTGACCATGTCTGCTATATACACCTTAGATGACCGGTAATCTAGGGGTCGACGGTCAGTTGCTACACCGAATATTTTCCCTTGCAAACGATCTTGGTAAGTGAGCCGAAGCCTAGCCTCCTCTCTCTTCAGAAGAGCCACTCCCTCAGGGTTCCATTGGCTATCAGTTGGTCTGATGGAGGTGGTTTGTGTCTCCTTGGCGTTGTTGAATGCATTGGTATTTACTTCAACTTGCCATCGCCAAGTTGCTCACCGTCTTCTGAATCGGAGAGATCCATGACTATATCCCCCTATGGGGCCTTCGCCCCTAGATTTAAGTTCATAGCTGGTTGCCTAATAGTTGATGTAGTGCTTGTGTTTACATCTATATTGATTCCTACGTTGCCACATATCAATCCTTTTTGTGGCTGCTTTCTATTCTTTCTTTTTTTGTCTAGAAACAGAAGAATTTTGTTATTCCATGGCAACTGTGGGATCTTTCATGGTTCTTGGAGCTGCATGAGATTGCAAGGTCAATAGGGAATTCATTTTGTCCATTAGTGCCCTTTGCCTGTTTTCCATTTTTCGATTAATTTCGTCAACCATTATATTCAACTCGTCTCTAGTGGAAACTTCATGCTGAATGGAGGGTCTTGGAATCTGATCACTGGAGTTAGCTCCTAATGGAGGATTGTTAGGATTGTTTCTTTTCCAGCAATGGTAGCTCCTATGGACCTTTCGAAAGTTGTTCTCTTTCTTCCTAGTGCCATTGGTTCTCAACAGGGAACCCTCGAAGCAAAGATCGATGTTCTAACTTCTGAACCTATCTAATCCAAACTGGATATCTAGATCTAATCCCGAGTTGGGTTTTCAATGAAAGCACTAAAATCTTAACCCAAAAAATGGACCAACGCCCTCGATTTAGTATGAAAGCACCGTCCTTGTTTATCAAGGCAACTAAAATGAAAACAAGAAATTATAATTTGCAAATAAAGTAAAGAGACATGAGATTTTTTTTGTGGTTCGACCGTTAATGAAGCCTGCTCCACTTTATAACTTTTGTTATTAACTGGCTGCATTACAGGTTGAATACGATTACAATTTGCTTGGATCTTGTGAGTAAGATCAAGTCACCTGTGTTGGAATTCACTTGAGAGTCACAGTGAACACCTTTGGTGACTATTGAGTGGGAAAAGAAGGGTGAAGAATAGATTATGCAGAGTTTCAACAGCCGGTTCGAAAGATCATGTTTATGTTGCAGGTAGGATTGTATTTATATAGATTGGAGAGCATTTGGGTCAAAGCTGCTTCATCAGAGACTCACATTCGAAGGTACATAGACGCTCCTAAAATTACAGAATGAGCCGATCTAATTTAATGTATCGCTATCGATCCATATGGTTTGAATATTTTGTTGAGAATTGGTTTTGATTCATGACACAGGGCTTTCATCTACAACACATAAATTTGATGACTGCTACAAAAATAGAATATATACTATAAGAAGACAAGACTTCAAAACTGGTGCATCAATTATATTTTGAATTTTTGAGTCTTAGATTAATATTGTTAAAATCTCTCCTTAGTTAAAAGTATATATATTAGTTTATATAAGCATATAATTAATTTATAAAACTTTAAAAATAATATATATATATATATATATATATATATATATACACACACACAAAACTGAGCATATTGCACAAAATATACCAGGTCAGTCGACCGACCCTGTAGTCCAGTCGATTGACACTGGATAAAATGTGCAACATGCACAATGCATGTATATTTGAATTTGAATTTTTAAATTCATCTGAATATTCAATCGAGTAACCCTATAGTCTAGTCGACTGAATTTCTACAACAACAATATTTTTGAAAAGACACAACTTCTGTGAAGAGTTGCGAACATTCAACGAAAAGATTCGGGTGCAACACTTTGATCGGAACTCTTCACCAACAGCTTTCTAACTATTATAAATACAAACTCCAACTTCATTTCAATTCACCAATTACAATCGATTTCTCTTATTCTCTGATCTAACTCTCTGAAATCTATTTGCAATCATACTCTCGATTATTCTGCATAAAAGTAATTTATACCTTTATATTCTTCATATACTTCAAATATAAACATATATACTCGAGGAGAAGATTATAGAAAGGGTGTACTACAAGTGACAAATCCGTATTATCAGAACACATCAGTCAAACTATTTTCTGTAAATTGTTGAAATCCTGTTCTGCTGCTCAGGCGAGCAAAGTCCTCTTCGGCTGTTGAGGCGAAATCCTGTTATGTTGCTCAGGTCCCTGTTTGGATGCTCAGGAGTGTATAGACCTTTTTCTTCGGGTTAAATGAGGGTTGTTGTTTAGTGAAATTCCATAAGGAGTCTAGGACTGGACGTAGGACGGTGCTCCGAACCAGTATAAAATATCTGGGGTCATTTTTACTATACTGCTTTTATATTCCACTATTTACAGTATTACTATCTTCATTATACTCTGTGTTATCATATATCCATATTACACGATCCACACTACACTTTCATATTTTTGGCTTGTTCCCTTTGGATCATGTTTTGAGCCTTGTGTAGATGTTCTCCATATAATTTCATGACTAGATGCATTTCTATGATGATGATTCATGTACTGATTGTGTTGAACTACAGATGGAGTCGTATGAATGCTCACTTCTCGATCTAAAGTCCGTATTATCAGAACACATTAGTCTGCTGCTTAGGCGAGTAAAGTCCTCTTCGGCTTTGAGGCAAAATCCTATTATGCTGTTCAGGTCCCTATTCGCCTGCTCAGGGGTGTATAGACCTTTTCCTCCGGGGTAAGTGAGGGTTGTTGTTTAGTGAAATTCCAGAAGGAGTCTGGGACTGGACGTAGGACAGTGCTTCGAACCAGTATAAAATATCTGGTGTCATTTTTACTACGCTGCTTTTACATTCCGCACTATTTATAGTATTACTATCTTCACTATACTCTGTATTATCATATATCCATATTACACGATCCACACTGCACTTTCATTTGGTATCAGAGCAAGGCATCTTATAACCGTTCCACAGTTATCTGATATCTTGTTAATATGGAAAAAAACACCAACACTATCACTAGTTTTATTGAAGGTCAATCTGCTGCACGACCTCCATTTTTTAATGGTTTGAACTATAGTTATTGGTCTACCCCTATGAGAATCTATATGCAATCAAATAGTTTTGAATCGTGAAATATCACACAGAATGAATACACTCTTCCAGCTAAAGAATATTCCACTTGGTCAAACACACAAAAATTAGATGCTACTGCCAATGCTAAAGCTATGAACATGTTATTTTATGCACTAGATAGAAATGAATTCAATCGTGTTAGCATGTGTCAAACTGCTTATGAAATATGGAGAACACTTAAAATTGCTAATGAAGGAACTAACAAAGTCAAACAAAGCAAAACCTCCATGCTCAAAAATCAATTTCAAAGCTTTAGAATGAAACAAGATGAATCCATCAATGATATGTACTCTAGATTTCAAGATATCTATCATTCACTATTAGAATTAGGAGAAAAGTACATTGATTTTGATATTGTATCAAAAATCCTAAACTCTTTAACGGATGAATAGGAAAGAAAAGTCTTGGCTATTGAAGAAGCTAATGACCTCTATACCATAAAGCCTGAAGAGTTAATCGAAAATCTAATGTCCTATGAAGTAAATTTGCAGGCTAAAAGAGTTCAGGCTCAAGATAAAAAGAATATAGCATTTCACGCAGAACAAGAAGAATTAGATTCATACAAAGACGATCTAGCCTTTATTGCCAAGAACTTCAAGAAATTCTTGAAATACAAAAAAGGAAACAGAAACAATGGGAAGAAAAGTTCAAACAACAATAAACCACCGACTTTATCAGTTATGGAATGTTATAACTGTCACAAAAGGGGCACATGCAGAAAGATTGTCCAGATCAAAAGAAAGAACATCGAAATAAAAGGAAGGACAAATTCAAAAAAAAAGCCTTTCCAATCACTTAGGATGATTCATATTCCTCATCATCTTCTTCAGGAAGTGAAAGTGAAAGCGATAATGAATAAGCTAACGTATGTTTTAAGGCTAAAGCCAATGAGGGCAGTGATTTTACTTTTGATGATATGATAGAAATAATCTATGAATTACCAGACACCTTAAAATCTTAAAAAGAAATATACAGAAGCTGTAGAAAATTAGAAAAAGGCTGAATTCGAAAGAGATATGCTCAAAGATGAAAAGAAAATATTGGAAGAAGAACTTGACAAAACTCAAGAATATCTCTTTAATGTTAATTTTCAACTTATATTATTGAGTCAAGAAATTGAAACTCAAAAAGAAAAGAATGATAGTCTTATTTCTGAGAATCATGTTTTAAAAACTAATATTAAAATGGTAGAACTAGAAAATTCAAGTCTAAAGACTAAACTAGATGGAATCACTAAAAATGTTTCAAATTTTAATAAAGGCAGAGAAAATTTATCTACAATTGTTGAGAATTCACAATCTGTTAAAAATAAACATGGTTTAAAATATAAGTAGGAAGTTAAAAAATCTCAAGCTAGTAATTTAAACAAAGTTAACTCTAATAAAGCATCCATGTCTTTAAATAGACCAATTTCTAAAACCGTAAGTATATGTATACCTAAAACCAATAACAAACTAATAAGAAAGAAATATATTAGTTTGTTCGTAGAAGATGTACATCATAACAAAAATTATATTTATAAAAGGATACTAAGCCCTCTTGGATTTGGTTTCCTAAGATCTAACTCTTAGGACCCTATTAAAAAGTGGGTACCAACCATAATCACATAACTTTTAGATCCCACTCAAGAAAAGAGGAAAATGGATACTCGACAGTGGTTGCTCAAAACATATGACAGGAGATAAGGACATGTTGATTAATATTACATACTCAAATAGAGGTTCTGTCACTTTTGGAGACAACTCCAAGGGATATATCTTCGGCAAAGGCGATGTGAGCAATTACGGTACATCTAATTTACCTCTTATTACAAATGTTTTATTAGTTAAGAATTTAAAACATAACTTATTAAATATAATTCAACTATGCGATAAAGGTTTTAAAATTTCATTTTTTGAAAATAAGTGCAGTATTCTTGATCAGAATCAAAATCTCATTTTCTAAGGAAACAGAGATAAAAATATTTACGTTTTAAATATGAAAGTTAATCATAACTCAAATTTATGTTTAATAGCTAAGGAAAATGATCCATGGATATGGCATAAACGATTTTGTCATATCAATTTCAAAAATATAAGCAAAATTTCTAAAAATAATCTTGTAAAAGGATTACTTAATATGAATTTTAAAGTCGATAATATATGTGACTCATGTCAATTAGGTAAACTAGCCAAATCGTCATTTAAATCTAAGAAAGTTATCTTGACATTACAACCGCTCGAATTACTTCATATGGATTTATTTGGCCCTGCCCAAATTCAATCCATAAATCATAATAAATATGTATTTGTTGTAGTTGATGATTTTTCTAGATATTCGTGGACTATTTTTATGAAAAATAAAAGTGATACTTTTAAAAATTTCAAAACTTTTGTTAAACAAATTCAAATCTTAAAAGGTATTAAAATTAAAAATATTAGAAGTGATCGTAGAGGAGAATTCGATAATATACAATTTGATAATTATTGTGAAAAGAAAGAAAATTTTCATAATTTTTCATTTTCTAGAACTCCACAACAAAATGGAGTTGTAGAACGAAAAAATCGAACTCTACAAGAATGTGCAAGAACTTTATTAAATGAAAACATGTTACCAAAATAATTTTGGACAGAAGCTATTGCAACTGCTTGTTATGTTTTGAATCGTGTTTCTAGTAGACCTCTCATCCAAAATACTCCTTACGAACTTTTTAACGGTAGAAAACCAAACATATCTTATTTTAAAATATTTGGATCAGAATGCTTTATATTAAATACTAAAGATCAGCTTGGAAAATTCGATTCAAAATGTGACGAAGGAATATTTCTTCGATATTCGATTCAAAGTAAAGCTTATCGAATTTTTAATAAACGAACAAATTCTATCGAAGAATCACTCCATGTATCTTTTGACGAAAATGCTTCTACTAAAATTAATAACAATGACTTACTCAATAAAACAAAAACAATTATAAACAATTCAAACGACGACGACAATATCATTTTGTCTAGAGAAAATGAAAACATTGTTCATAAGTTATAAAATAGAAATACTACTAATACAATAAGATCTCCGCGATGAGTTTTACAAAATCATCCTATAGAAAATATAATTAGAGAAATAAATTCGAATGTTAGAACTAGAAGCCAATTAAACTTAATGAGTAATGTAGCATTTATATCTACTATAGAACCTAAAAACACTAAAGAGGCATCATCCGATGAAAATTGTATTATCGCTATGGAAGAAGAATTAAATCAGTTTGAATGAAATGAAGTTTGAAAACTTGTACCCAGACCGACCGATCAAACGGTTATAGGAACTAAATGGGTTTATAAAAATAAAGCAGATGAATAGGAAATATAACTAGAAATAAAGCAAGACTAGTAGCACAAGGATATAAACAAGAAGAAGGAATAGACTACGAAGAAACGTTTGCTCCGGTTGCTAGATTAGAAGCAATACGAATCTTATTGGCATACGCGTGTTTTAATAATTTTAAACTTTATCAAATGGATGTTAAAAGTGCATTTTTAAATGGTTATATTGAAGAAAATGTTTATGTTGAACAACCTCCTTTATTTATTCATGAAAAATATCAAGATCATGTATATAAACTTAAGAAAGCTTTATATGTATTAAAACAAGCACCACGTGCTTGGTATAAACGTCTTAAAAGCTGTTTAATTAATTCTGGATTCGAAATAGGAAAAGTAGATCAAACACTATTTATAAAACAATCTAAAAATGATATATTAATAGTTCAAATATATGTTGATGACATTATATTTGGTTCAACTAATAATGAATTATGTAAAGAATTCTCAGAAATAATGACTAAAGAATTTGAAATGTCTCATATGGGAGAATTATTATATTTTTTAAGACTACAAATTAAACAAATTTCGAATGGAATATTTATTAATCAAGAAAAAAACAGTAATAATCTTGTTAAACATTTTGGAATGGAAAATACTTCTGCCCAACCAACTCCTATGAGTGCAACAGCACATCTTGATAAAAATGAAAACGGTAAAAGTGTAGACTAAAAATTATACCGTAGTATGAAATGATCATTACTATATTTAACAGCAAGTAGACCAGATATCATGATGAGTGTATGCTTATGCGCTCGATTTCAAGCAGACCCGAAAGAATGACATCTACGTGCTGTAAAACGAATACTACGTTATCTTAGTCAAACTACAAATTTCGGACTATTCTATCCAAAAGACTGTTCATTCGAATTAGTATTGTACAGCGATGTTGATTTCGGAGGATCACGAACGGATAGAAAAAGCACAAGTGATACGTGTCATTTCATCGGTAAATCGTTAATTTCATGGTTCGGTTAGAAACAAAACCGTGTCTCCTTAGCAACTTGTGAAGCAGAATATATTTCTGCAGCACTAGCTTGCACACAAGTGATTTATATGCAACATACACTTAAAGATTTTGGAATAAATCTATCAAAATCAACAATTTGCTGCGATAATTCTAGTGCAATATTATCTAAAAATCCTGTAAACCACTCGAGAACTAAACATATAGATATTAGACATCACTTTTTACGTGACAATATAGAAAAAAAGATATAATAAATCTAGACTACGTACATTCTGAATATCAATTAGCAGATATCTTTACTAAACCGTTGTTAGAAAATATGTTTATAAAATTGCGACGTGAACTCGGGATAATCTCAAGTAAAGATATGTAAATAAAAATATAAATTTTTTAACTAAAAAGCCAAAAATAAAAAAATTCAAAAAGTTTCGAAATTCCGACCATGCTAAGACTCAAACTCGTGACCTGTTATGAATAACCCATGTGTCTTAACCACCTTAGCTATTAATGTTTTCTGTTCTACTCTCTTATGGCCATCTTATTGAACAGTTACGTGTATTTTATACTACTGTAGATGTAATAATTATCTTTATACTACTGTATTTTCTGTATTATTAACTTCATACATATTATAACTGCTCAAATAACCACAGTCAATAGAATTCCACTGACACTACATATATTTAGCTTAAAATTAATAAGTTTCATCAATCCAAATCCTATTTTTTCTACATATACAACTATAAATAACAACATTTTCCTATTACTAAGCACTCAAAAAAATACATTACTCGATTCTCTGAAATATAAAATCAATCAACATCAGCCTTTACAAAAATGTCAACATCATCCACTACCGATTCTATTGAAATCTTTGCCACACCAAACTCCCCAAAAAACCAAACCACCAAGGTTCGCCATCATCAACTTACCATACCGGATACACACCTGAAAAGAAAAAAGGAAAAAGACCATTGACATCTCATCAAACACAAAACAAAAAAATCGACGATCTTCATCATTTTCAATAGGAGTCTCTAATGCTTCAACAGGAGATATATTATGAGCAAAAAATTAATTCCAGACGTATTGGTATAATCAAACATATTGCAATAAAGTTCTGCGGGGCTTTGTCACATCCTATAGACGAAAATGCTGTTTCACCAATTCATGGGATCGCAACGAAGCTTCGAACATTCATCGGAAACAGCTGAAAGAATTCAAAACTCCACGCCCAAAGAAATAATCTTTGTGTTTAATAATTTCTTTTGTTGTATGCTTAATAAATATCTTTTAATATGTACGTTTATATATCTTTGCAATAAAATTATTTTCCCATCTCATAAACAAACAATTTAAAAATAAAAATTATTCACATTCAAAAAAAAATTAAAATTAGATTAATGGAATAAAAAAAAGAAATACACATTTTATATAATAATATATTCATTATTCAAACTGATGCAGGCCAGTCGACTGGAGCAAGCTCCCAGTCGAATGGACCAGAAGATTGAGCATAATCAATCTTCTGCATCAGTCGACTGAGTGCCTACACCAGTCGAATGACGCTGAAACGTTGACACAATTTACTACTGCCAGTCGACTGGTACAGGCCCTCAGTCGACTAGACTAAAAGGATGGAAATAAACATCCTTCAACTTCAGTCGGCTGAATGTCTGCACAAGTCGACTGAGCCGTAGATCTGAAAGGCTTTTAACCTTTCCACCCACCCTTTCACCCCTCTTTATATTCACTTTATCCTTTTCTTCTTCTTCCCAATTCAATTTTTCAAACTACTCCAAACCCTAAACTCTACAAAACTCTTCTCCTTCAAATAAAAATTAAATGGCACCAAAACGAAAAGGCCAAGCCTCCTCCTCATCTCAACCATCCTCAACTGAACAAATTCAGCGATAGTTGTTTGACGACCGCAATAAAGCGATGGAGAAGGATGCAAGATTCTAGAATACTCGAAGGTTCATTTGCCAACTTTCCTGATTTCTCACCTTATCATATTCAAGAATTAGCCCGCCGTAGCAATTTGGAGTCGTTAATTGATATTAACGACAATAAACACAAAATTAACCAAATTATGGTTAATTTTTCTTCGCTAATCTCAATTTGGGTCATCAAGATGTTCCGAATCAAGAAGATTGCATATGGAGCCTAGTATTTGGTAAGCCCGTCTTCTTTTCTCTAGATCTTGTGGCTCATATACTAAAAACAGACAATGATGAAGTTGAATTGTCTACTATTGATGTCGATTTGGTGGTTAAAGACCGTGTTAGCCATTTATTTCTTGAAGACGATATGCGTCAATTAAAATCAATGTCTTTACGACCAAAAGCCCGAATAATTCATCGTGCCTTAATGAAAACCTTAACTCCTAGAACCGAGAGTTATGAGCTCATGTATGAGCATAATTTTAGAGCCTTGTATGCTATATTTGGAAACATCAAAATCAATTGGCTTCGTTTAATACTTGACGACCTTTTAAGCTTTAACAAAGGCAAAATGAATATAATTTATCATGGAGAATATATTATGCGTCTACTCAAAGCTTGTGAAGTTCCGAAACCGGATTCACCAGTTTCTACAGTTAGATGCTTAAATGCTCGGACATTAGTTTTAATGAAGTTACCTGTTGCCCGAACCCCTCCTATAATTTCCTTTGAAGAATGGACACAACGTCAAACGTCTCGAGTTCAACCACAACAAGGCGAGTCCTCTCACTGGCCATCTCATCAAACTTCCACTCGATATCAGCAAGAAGAAATTACAATTTCGGATGAAAGACTCCACCCACGTGCCGCCATCAATATCATGTGCCGTAATCAACAAATCCTTCAATCAAACATTCAAAGAGTGGATAAGAAGCTCAATAAAGTGAAAGGATTTTTCACAAATTTATGGCAAGCAATATCATGCTCTTCCAGTACTTCTACATCTACTTTGGGCGATCCAGGAAAGCACCCGTATTCACATGGTCTTCTACTTCTTCTTCTGGAGACAATCAAGCTACTACTTATGAAGGAGATGATGGAAATGAAGGAAATGGTGGTAGGGGTAAGGGTCCGATGGTGTAAGAAGTTTATTTATTTATTTCTTTTTTAATTCAAGACAATTGTTTAAATTCATATGGCTTGCACTTAAGTAGCCATTCTAGTTTGTTTTTCTTTTAACCATTATTGTCTACAGATATTAGAATGTGCGATTGTTTGTTTCATTTCATTACAATATCATATTGCTTACTCCTTTGTCGATGACAAAGGGGGAGAAGTATTATTGCTACTAATAAAAATGCAGGATAAAAAACGTCAGAGATTCGGGAGGAGGGGTAAGTACGTAAAAATCTACATCTATTTACACATTGTCATCAATCAAAAAGGGGGAGAATGTTGAGACTTGGTTTTGATTCATGACACAGAGCTTTCATCTACAACACATAAATTTGACGACTGCTACAAAAAGAGAATATATACTACAAGGAGACAAGACTTTAAAAATGGTGCATCAATTTTATATTTTGAATGTTTGAGTCTTAGATTAATATTGTTAAAATCTCTCCTCAGTTAAAAGTATATATATTAGTTTATATAAGCATATAATTAATTTATAAAAGTTTAAAAATAATATATATATACAAAACCGTGCATCTTGCACAAAATATACCAGGTCAGTCGACTGACCCTGTAGTCCAGTCGACTGACCCTGTAGTCCAGTCGACTGACCCTGTAGTCCAGTCGACTGACACTGGGTAAAATGTGTAACATGCATAGTGCACGTATATTTGAATTTGAATATTTAAATTCGTTTGAATATTCAGTCGACTAACCCTGTATTCCAGTCGACTGAATTTATACAACAACAATATTTTTGAAAGGACACAACTTTTGTGAAGAGTTGCGAACATTCAACGAAAAGATTCGGGTGCAACACTTTGATCGAAACTCTTCACCAACAGTTGTAGCTTTCTAACTATTATAAATACAAACTATAACTTCATTTCAATTCACCAATTACAATCGATTTCTGTAATTCTCTTATCTAACTTTCTGAAATCTATTTGCAACCATACTCTCGATTATTCTGCATAAAAGCAATTTATACCTTTTTATTCTTCATATACTTCAAATATAAACATATATACTCGAGGAGAAGATTATAGAAAGGGTGTACTACGAGTGACAAATCCGTATTATCAGAACACATCAGTCAAACTATTTTCTGTAAATTGTTGAAGTCCTATTCTGCTGCTCAGGCGAGCAAAGTCCTCTTCGGCTGTTGAGGCGAAATCCTGTTCTGTTGCTCAGGTCCCTGTTTGGCTGTTCAGGAGTGTATAGACCTTTTCCTTCGGGTTAAGTGAGGGTTTTTGTTTAGTGAAATTCTAGAAGGAGTCTAGGACTGGACGTAGGACGGATATCTGGTGCCATTTTTACTATACTGCTTTTATATTCCGCACTATTTAAAGCATTACTATCTTCACTATACTCTGTGTTATCATATATCCATATTACACGATCCACACTACACTTTCATATTTTTGGCTTGTTCCCTTTGGATCATGTTTTGAGCCTTGTATAGATGTTCTCCATATAATTTCATGACTAGATGCTTTACTATGATGATGATTCATGTACTGATTGCGTTGAACTACAGATGGAGTCATATGAATGCTCACTTCTCGATCTAACTAGCATAGGATGCCCTTAAACTTAGCAAACCTTCCTAGAATACCTATTGGGTCATGGTGCTAGAGGATTTGAGGATCTACAAGCAACTATTATTGATCGCTGGTGATCCATTACCTTAGCATATTTTTGTATTCTTTTTCTTTAGCCTTTCTTGGTTGATTCTTGGAGTGCCCTAACTTGACGTAGATGTTCTAACTTGATGTAGATGTTTTGACTTCCTTTGAATTCCTTTGGGTCAAAAACTAGAACAACAAATTATTTTTCAATCCAAATCAAACTTATTTTAATTAAACACCAAATATACAACAATTGAAGGAACAATACATCCAAAATATTATAATAATCAAATAGTCATCATATAACACAACAATATCAATAAATATTACTTTTCGTCAATAGTTACGCATTTTATTATTTTAAATAAATTAAATTAAATAGTTTATACCAATGCACTTTTCTAACAACCTCCAGACCTAGTAAACCCAGTGTCATATCTCTTGGAATTTCATTATGAGTTCAACGAAAGAAACTGTGTGTGAATCAGAACTCTTATGTGAAGATATTCAAGTGATAAGACAGAGGGTAATTTGATAAATTTGAAATTAAATAACATTACCTTCTCCATGATGCAATAACATGCCTCCCTCCTAACCCACTCAATTGCAACTTCCACTCCATGCCACACCACCCACAGTTGCCTATGCCTTGATCAAATCACACCACCTGCTTCGCCACCTAAATCCATGCTAACGTGAGCCATTGATGTGACCTACGATGGTCCCCTCTGCCAGCACCCAAACATGGCTGCCCTCACTTCCATGACTGTACCAAATTTTTAACCATCAAACGTCGACTCCAATACATTCACGATATTCTTGTGTCAAGCACCCAAGTGCCGGAAGGACAAAAAGTTAAGGTAAAATAAAAAATAGAATAAAACAAGAAAGAAAGATCATAACATCAGAATCTCACAACGGAACAATAAAATATAATATCAAAGGAAATTTCCGAGTTACTCTGGATATAGAAATTTCAGAGTTACTAAAACCTAAGTACTATCATCAGCTTGGATAGTTATAGCTACCCGTCCTTGCAATGCTGATATATACAATACAAATGAAGAAAAAATATGAATACTACTGAAGGTAATCATGCTGCTCTTCTCCATAAGCTTCAAAGCATCCGTAGCTAAATCTAAAAATATACAAAAGGCTGATTCAAGCATTGTAAGAAAATAACACCATGATCAGTCTAGCAATAAGAAACTCAAGAGAAAAAGGTGACATATAATAGCACCATTTTGAAACTATATGGATTACCATAACATATTTCCCTCAAATAAAACCAAGCATTCATTTAGTTTAGCATACAGCGATGTGATAAATAATGTCAAGTGTGTAGCACGCAAATCATAACAAATAGCTGTTGTGTGAATGCCAAACAATTATAAGTATAAAACCAACACCGCTAAGGTGCGTTTGCATATGGATTTTACCATGTAGATCTCCTCGGTCTGGCTACATTCGAATTCCATGAACGGGATCAAAAATTCCTTTAGAACATCATATATCTCTAGATAGGATATATTCTAAGGTAAACATAACTAGATTATCCTCAGTGTGTGATCTGAGCATAAGTGAAGTTTTGGTCACTTTTTGAGATGTTACTTAACTTTTTACTATCCATGTTTTTAACAGAAACATATATATAATATTATACATATGAACAGAAACCCCTAAGGTTCTCTCTATAAAGTTCCATAGAAGTAGCCAAAACAAGGCAATTTCGTACTGCATCTATATCGATTATCGCTATAAATGCACTTTCAAATCCGAGTCCGATCTAAACCAAAGTCCATCTATAGCATATGTGATTTATTTCAAGGTCTTGTCACAAGTTATACAAGTCCATTCAAGTCCATTCCAAGTCAATACATATGGATCATATGTGTCACTTACTTTCAAAGCAAGAATTCAAACCAATGTTTTAACATATGTCAACAACAATTCAAACAACTTAAACAAAATCAAAACACTATATATATATATATATATATATATGTTATATTTTCCATTCAAAGAGATGTGTTAAATCATCTATAATCCAACAAACAACCAAGATACAAACTCCCAAACCTAGCCGCACCTTGCAACCACCTTTTCTTCCTTTCCTTTCCTTGCTTTTGCATTCCCTCTCTACAAATAGCTCATGATCATCCTTGATAAGGTGAGTGTGGCTTTGTCTCTTCAACTTCTAACTTGATGGAAGGTGTTATAATATTCCCCTAATGTTTCACCCCAAATTTTAGTTGATTTGGATTTGATTTGCAATAATTTCCTTCAGAACATAAGAGAAGAAGAAGCCATTAAAGAAGATGGATTTTGGTATATGATTTTTTGATTGATTCCTAAGGGTATTCCCCTCCTTACACAGGCTCTATGGTTCTCTTTAATCTTTTATTTACCACCTACCATGCGACGAAAGTCTCACTTCCCATCACTTCTTCTTTACATCACTTCTCATTTTTGCTAATTACACTCAAACCCTTCCCATAATATCTCTTATCCTAATGGAAGCGTCTAGAACATTCCATGCTTCATGAAGAGGTATGTGTGTTAATTAGTTGATAACGTGTTAATTTGATCATCAGACAAGTGCACAAGAGTTCAAACAACTTTTATCGATTGAAAAGCTGTTTATCGATAGATCGATTTTTCTTCGAATACTATATTTTTGTAAAAAAAATTAAAAACAAGATTTTTTTTATCATTATTCATTAATTAAATGATGTCTACCAAGATTATAAAATCATATTTATAACACTTAACTATATTTCAAAATGTTAAGATATTCGAAAATGAAACGTTTGAATTTTCAGGTCGTTGCATTCTTCCCCACATAAAACATTTTGTCCCCGAAATTCAAATAGGAACGACAATCAAAGAAGATGGAAGAATAATATATATATGTATGTATGTATGTATGTATATCATACTGTTGAAACTAGATACAAACCAAACTGGAAACCAAAGTGCATACTAAGCGTCTCCCCATCAAGCAGTGAGTACACTGAAAAGGATGTATGATACTAAGTTATAAACGAAAACTCTAGTCTATAAGCTACTCTAGATAGAATTCTTTCAAACTGCCCTCCGTCTTCTTGGTACTACCTCGAGAATCCTCGCTTCACGGCACTTCTAACCTTAATAAAGGAACAAGCACACAAATACTGAAATAGTATTCACAATTACAGCAACCAATGCTCATGGTTCACTAAGGTTTAAAACTCTCTCGTCGTCAAAGGGCGATAAATAATCTGCTAAGCATACCTTATGCTTAACAGCCTCAAGTAATTACTTATACGATTATTCATGCTACCTCATAATAAATCAAATACTCATTCCCCAAACTCTTCATAAGCCAATAAACATAGTATAATAATGTACTAAAGCCCATATGATGCACAATAACCATTTGTATGCAATATTTGATCTAATCACTCACTTGATCACATAAATTTCACTTCCAAACTAATATAGATCACTTGACCTCTCCAGTATAGGATTTGATCTGGTTCCTTGATTCAAAATCTCCATTCTCCTTGTATAACCATATACTATGATAAAAAACATCAGGATTTTATCACGAATCCATTTCAAGTGTTTTTCATTAAGAATCGAGTGGAAAATCCTTGTTCGAATGGTGTAAACCACCTCGAAAACATTTGCTCGAATGCTATATCTAGAACAATCGTGCAAATAAAGCTCTCTATGAACAACTTACGTATTTATCCTATTGGTTCCTTAACTACACTAGTTCGTTTTTAATACCTTCATTTATACAATTTGTATGTCACTCGATACTAAAACCTTTTATGAACCACTTCATAAAAACTGAACTTCAAGTTTATCCATATTTTATAACTTAAGTTTATACTCGTATAATACTCCATTACATCCTAAGAGTATATACAAACATCAAATTTGTTTACTTGATAAGGATGATCTACAATATGAAATTGTTTTAACTTACTACCTTTCCAATTCAAGTGTTATTTAAACTCAAACATTATATTTTCAAAAACACTAATTACAAGTTCTACAGTGATTCAGAAGTTTTCGACTGTCCAAATTTGCTAAAAATTCCATTTCATTTTAACAAATTAAAACTATCAAACAACATACCATATGATGATGCACATACCATACTATCCTAATGCAAAGGATATATGTGTCCATGAAATAACTTAACAAGAAAACTTTGAAACTAAACACCGGTTTTCATTTCAAATCATTTTGAAATATTATGTACATATAACTTTAGGAATCTAAATCTAAATCCATTTTATCAAAATAACTTTGTAGCATCCCTCACTTAGAAACCCAAAAATAAACTCTGATGATGCCGCAGTCATCACAAAATTTATTTTCAAGTGACACAAGTGAGTTCAGTACATCCAAACCACACTTTCGGCACTTAACCAAAATCATTCCAAAGTGGTATCAAATACTTCATATAATACTACTAAGGATTATTATCTAAATTTCCTAAATCAATTTCCTAAATATTTACTTTCAAATAATACTATTGTTATTTTCTTCAAAATTTTGGAAAACATTTTCAAAGACACCGGGACTTAAGTCCTCGAATTCTGTATTTAAATCCTTTTTCGTTGGTAAACCATATTTTACAAACTTGCTTATATAAAATCAAGTTCTTACGTAAATCTTTTCATAAATATTTATTCCCAAAATATTCTTTCGCTTTTGATTATAGAAAATATCTTTTACTAAATTTTAACTTCTAACCCAACATTATCACCAAACGCCTTATAGTCAAACCATGAAACTTAATTCACAGGATGTTCATTTCAATGTACCCATAATTATTGTTTACCCAACCTATGATGTGGAAAGGTAAAACCGCTCATAGACTGGTTGAGCACAAATTAACAACCGTAGTAGTCCATGTTCCTAATATGCAGATTATGAATAAACAGTCAAGATTATGGGATATTAAACTATGAGAAACACTAATATCAAACCAAAGATGAATAAGTAGACTATACATATAATATACCCTCAAGAATCTGCTTCCCCTTCGTAGCTATAGAATTAGAAGGTGCTGATGAAATAGTAAAGACCCTAGGTTGATCCTCTATCTTGAGCAGGGATAATCTCTAACAAAATTGCTAGGCTGATGGCAACCGTAACAACTTTTTGCTGCAAATTGTAACTCAAGCTTCAGAACCTCTTTGATCAATGCTTCTACCATGTGTCCTCCTCTCTCAATCTATACTTATTAAAAAATGGCCCTTCTTCCTATAATTGTAGCAATTAAGGTGGACCTATTATTTGACGAATGAAGCCTATGCTTTTTATCCCTGATTGGTGCTGATACAGACAGCTTCAGAGCCAAAACCTCAAAGAGGAAAGCTGTATTTATAATCTCCTTGATTGCACCCTGGATATGATCTGTCATGTCCTTACATACCATGTTACACAAACTAATCCAAGCTGGACTTCGATGATAATCTTGGTGTCGTTGAACCTCTCTCTACCCAATTTCTTAAATTCATGTCACATCGAAGTTGAAAGTGCTGTTATGGATCGTTATATGGAATATATACTAAGTTATTTACTAGTGCGGGATATGAATATAAAAATTAAACAGTAAAGTAGATGACAATAGGGATTTTTTATACTGGTTCGAACTACCGTTCTATGTCCAATCGTAGATGCCTTTTGGAATTCTACCATCAACCCTCACTTAACCCGAAGGAACATGTATTACATCGCTTGAGCAACCGAATAGGAATTCTACCGCCTAGACAATTGAATAGGACTTTTACCGCCTGAGCAACTGAGCATGACTTCAATAATACAGAAAGTTTTCTTGCCTAATTGTGCTCTTTTGATAGTACAGATATTATAGTACACCCTTCCTATAATCTTCTCCTTTGTGGTATGCAATGTAGTTTGTGAAGATTTGAAGTAATTTTAATTACAAATAAGTTTATGCTTGGATGTGCGTGTGATTTGTACACCTTTTGAAAGCAAATGGCAGAATTTTAGACATCAATAATATTAGAATAGAATCAGAAAATTAAATTATTGAAACAAATCAATCTAAGGCTGTACATAGAGTTAAAGAGATGCAACTGTTCGTGAAAAGTTACGGCCAAAAGATACGGAAATAACTTTTGAATCAGGGGTTGTTTCTGTTCGTTAAAAAGTGAAGACCATTAAAAAAAGGGCAGTTATGAATATTTAGTCGACCGAGGTAAGAATTTCAGTCTTCTAAATATTTGAAGTTTCAAATTTTAATTTTGAAAAGACACTTGGTTAAGTTGACTGAATGGGGTGGTTCAGTTGATTGAACCTTCAAATGTACTTGTGCACATGTGCACGTTTCAGTCGATTGGTAGCACTTATTCAGTCGACTGAATTTGTTGTTTTCTGCCATATTTATTTCTTTTTAAAAGCTTTTTGATTATGAACTTAATGTAAACAATTTTTATTGAGTTCATATGATTTTAATTTAAATTTTAAACCATGTGCATGCATATACCACTTAGGAGAGATTTTAACAATGATTAACTACTAAATTAGACAATAGCAAACCATTTATAAAATTTAAAACTTCTCTTTAAATTCTTGGTCTTCAATCTATTGTCGAGTAGAATAGTATCTTCTCCTGCAAATATGGTTAGTTCATATAATATATATTTATATAGTTGTCATGGTCAAAACATCGAAATACACGGTTCTAACATTCTCCCTCTTTTTGATGATGACAGTTATTATGTAACTCTACAAGATTATAATTTTTTTATAAAAACAATTGTAACCCCCTGAACAAATGATCTACCTGCTGAACATCTTATACTTCTCCCTTTTTGTGAAGGAATAATTGGACAATATGGTAAACAATAGTAGTGAATATAAATAAACTTGATATTGAACAACAGCTGGTAAACTTGATAACATGGACAACTCGCATTTAAACCAACAACAAGTAAATGAAATTAAATAACATATTACTTAAAAAGCATCAACGAAACAACATTAATTCAACATTAAGACAAATAACATAAACAAAAGTAAATGTGCATGGAGATAATATAACAAACAAACAAAATTAAGGAAAATACATAAGCATAAGATAAAAACTAAACTTCCTCGCTATCAGATTCTTCCTCTTTCTCTTCTTCCTCCTTTGATGTTATCCAAGTGAAAGGAGCAGGATTTTCAGCAATACTTGTGGAAGTAGAGTCGGTGCAAGAAATTTTCTCCCAAATTTTATTCAAGAAGCCCTTGATGGAGTTGAGCTTCTTATTGGCCTTGACGATATTTTTGTCGATAGTGACGAATCGTCGATTGAGCCTGCTTTGATTTCGTGAGAGGGTGGCTAGACCTTTCCCTGGAGGAAAGTCACTGCGAAGCTCTTGAATCTTGTCGTCTTCTTCTTCTTCCTTGGTGTGATGGGAAGGCTGAGAGGAGGAGCCAATATTTGTTTCATGAGGTTGTGGAATCCCTTGAGCTCGATTTGTCACCCTTTGTTGGAAGCTAATGATTTGTTGAGGTGGAGTGCATTTTGGCAAACTTATAAGACTTAAAGTCTTAGAGTTTATCTCGCCAATGGTAATGAAGTCGACATCGGGGATGGTACTCGGAAATTCATAAGAATCTGCATAATAGAAGCTCCAGATAAGATGGTTTTGTAACGCCTCTTGTGGTTGATGGTTAGAAATTCATCAAGAATTACTTTGGCCCAGTTGACGTGTTGAGAGAGTAGATTGCAAAGAGAGCTTGGAAGTTTCTTTTATAGACCTTCTCGTAACTCCCGGCATGAGGTTGAATGGAGTGGTTGAGGGAATGATGAAGAATGCGTGCCTTTGGTCGTAAGGCAACAGATTTAAGAATGGTCATATCATCGGAGAGATATCGACGAGAGACCTTATCTCGATTGTCCATATCGGCCTCAATGTCATTGTTGTCGACTCCTTCAGATGGACATCGGAGAATATGGCCGATTCGTTGAAGAGGAAGATAAATGCAGATGTCGTAAACCAACGTCCAAATGCAGTCATCCCTGTTTCTTAGATATTGGTGATCCAAGTTCATTTTAGCGAAGAAGAGTTTGATGAGAAGGGGTTGATTTTGACATTATTGGCATCAAAACTGATTAAATTTTCAAACCACTAGCTTTCGCAGTTTTGCGAATGGTATAAGCATTGAAATCCAGGAATTTGACAAAGAAGCCATCAAAGATCCTTGAGCTTTTCATGGCATTGAATCGAGTAATCGTAGTTTCATTGTGAAGCCATGATCTTATTTGGCTCTCGGATGGTCTGGCGGAAGATTGTCTAGCTCTTTTGGTTCTAGGTGCCATTGGATTGAATTGACTTGAGGACATATAAATTGAACTGAAGAATAATGGGTGCTAGGGTTTTGTTAGCCGAAATGAGGTACAGTTTGAAATGAAGAAGATGAATATATAGGGTGGTTGAAAAGGTCGGTTGGGAATTATGCATTTGAATTTTAAGAAAACTAGAAAATCATCAAACTGTAGACTGAAAATCATGGGGTAGTCGACTGTTGTACGTGGAATTCCTTCCCTAGAGTTTTTGCCTGAAATTTGCTAAATTCAATCAATTGAGTTAAGTGGGGCAGTCGACTAAAAACTAGAAAAATATGAGCATCTAAGAAGGTTCAGTCTACTGGAATTGTAATTCAGTCGACTATTGTGCAGGGAAATTCATCCTGCATTATTTTCCCTAGAAAAGTAGCATTTCGGTCTACTGAACTTTGTATGGCATTCGACTGAATTTGGACAGTACAAAGTTTATGTTGTGCATTCAGTCGACTACTTGGGTCGTTTTAATCGACTGAATCTGTTCTATTTTGACTATTTGACTTATGAGCTTAAAGATTTGGCTATTAAAAACTAAATAATATAAAAACATAGTAATTTCATAATTGTAATCTATTAGAAAGCAAAAACTTTATTCCGGAATGTATAAAACATATGAAATTTATTTAAAAGCAATATACATAAATTCCTAGTTTCTAGAGAAGTGTGAATCGTCAGAGTGCGGTTTAACCATAGTTATTTCTTGTAATGGTCAGATTGGTGAACACACATTACTACACTCCTAGGAGTTTAGTGGCACCTAAGGATGTTGAGCGATTTGTTCCTAAGAATATTGTGGCACTTGAGATCATTGTGGTTGTTTGCACCAAAATTGGTCACAAACACCCAATTGCAGATGAAAGCACCAATTCACAATCTTAGATCACAGATGGACAAAATGTAGAGGATATAAATAAATATGAAGAACGCTCAAAATTTAAAAGGAAAGAAGTAAAAAAGACAGGGTTTATAGTGGTTCGGTGTTGTATCCTACGTCTACTTTGAATGATTTGATGTTTATTACTGATTACAACAGCAAATAACTCTAACACTCGAGTTACAACGAAGATCCGATAGAGTAACAGCATAGCAAAGTTAAAAATCCCTTTTGTGTTGGAATTGGAGTACTATTTATAGGTGTAGGTCTGAAATATCTACCTTTGAACTCGGAATACTCCTTCTCACACGTGGGTGGGCCCATGTGATCGATCAGGGGTCACTCAGGATCGATTTCCATCTCCTTTGTATCGGTTAAGATGGTGTCCATTTGGGCTGAGATCGATTATGAACGTTCTTCTAGTGGTATGTAAGCTATGGTGAAAATTTGAAGGCATATGGACATGTAGATCTTAAGTTATGATCGATCCAAAGGTTGTTTTGCAAGTGGATGAAGTGTACGTATCGATCCATATTTGTCTTGATCCTTCTACATATCGATCATTTGCATAGCGATGACGTGGAGCAGTTGTTATGGGGAGATCCACTTTTTATGCCCCATGACCATTTCCTCTGGTTGACCATGTTTGCTTCATATCGATCTTATAACCTACCATCTGTATCGATACCGACTCCATCCTTCGTATCGATCGTCGAATGCTAGCTTCTTTTCTTCATATCTTCCCATGCTCTCCTCTTTGTATCGATGTCGAAGTCTCTTCTTCGTATCGATCAGTGAGTGATCGATAAAAATAATGCCACCATCACTTGATGGATACGAACAAAAGGATAATGATGGATGGATATGGATACGATGGATGGATACGAAGTAGTAAGCGGGGTTTGATGGATACGAACTGATGCAAGTTAAATGAAGATTGACCGATCCATTGCTCTGACCTGAAGCGATTGCCTTCTTAACCCGAAGTAAAGCTTAACTGACTTTGAGTATGGTGCTTAATGACTCGAAGTAGCTTATAACCTAGCCAATGCGGACCCAAACCAAACATTCCTTCGTCCGTAGTAAGCTACCAGAAAACCCGAAGCAAACATGATGGTGTCTCAAAGCAAACTCCAAGCAACTTCAAGCGACTTAACCTTTGTCGAAACCATATTTTAGACATCTTGCGCTATTTGTTCGTCAAATATGCTATATCCTGGCCTCATAATCATGTTTATTATCTGTGACAACCCAACTTTGATCATTATGCAGTCGAGTGTGTTTGCCTTGCCAAAAGGCGGGTTAATAGTGGCGACGGTTAATGCATGCTTTGTTTTGAGAAAGACCAGCAAAACTTCAAGGCGACCTGTTCCATAAAGCTTAAGCATTTAGCATTAACTTTTTGTTCATAGTACGGTTCGAGTTGAAGTTTCAGAATCTCTTTTTGATAGTGATGAATATCATCAATTTTATCCATCGTTGATGGAGAATCAAAATGTAAATTTCGTTTAGTTTGTTTCCCCGTAGAGTATATCCAGTATGATGTGTTGAAGATGGTGTAATTTTAACTGGAATATAAACAGGAGTCGATTTGTGTGAATTCTTTGATGATTCAGAAGAGGGTGTGCTGAAGACGATGGATGATTGATTTGAATCTTCTTGTGAAGACATTTTGGTGTATGAAAATAAAAGTTTTAAAAAGTATTGAGCTAAGGAGAATTGTGGAGGAAAGGATGAAGAAAAACAATGTAGTTGGTAGCCTTTATATAAGAATAAAGTTCTATTCTGAGGTAAGAAAAACCCGAGGAGCAAAATAGCTAAGCGTTATGGCCAAGAGAAAATAAGAGGTAGAGAAAGATGATAGATTACTAACCGTATAAGTGATTTGAGGAAGATAATAGTTCATATAACAAGAAACAATATAGCACAATTGAAATGCATACAACTACCTTATCAACGACCTAAGTTCGAGTGCCAACAGCTTCATTTTTGACAAAAAATTATTTTTCTTCAATAAATTTTTATAAAATTTTAATTTTAATTATAAATCATGCAAAGATAAAATACCTAATTCTCGACGTAATTGTATAAAAATATTTTCATTTAAAGGTTGATAATCTGAAGATACAAATTCTAATGAAATATTACCTTTCTCTATACTATCTCGAAGAAAATGATGTTTGATATCAATGAGTTTAGTTCTCGAATGATTTATTGGATTTTTTGATAAATTTATCGCATTTGATTATCATAAAAAATCGTTTATTTAGGAAGATTTATTCCAAAATCTTGAAGTGTTTGCCGCATGTTGATTACTTGAGCACATGCCAAAGCAGCAGAGATATATTCTACTTCACACGTCGAATGCGAAACACAATTTTGTTTCTTACTAAACCAAGACACTAAAGATCGTCCAATAAAGTGACAAGTACCACTAGTACTCTTTCGATCCGTTCGACATCCTCCAAAATCAGCATCACTATATGATACTAATTCAAAAGGACATTCTTTTGGATAAAAAAGACCGTAGACTTTAGTCTTGCTTAAGTATCTCAAAATTCACTTCACTGCCCGCAAATGTGATTCTTTAGGGTTTGCTTGAAACCGTGCACACAAGCTTACACTCATCATTATATCTGATCGATTAGAAGTTAAATACAGTAAAGAACCAATCTTACTACGATATAGTTTCTGGTCAACACTTTTTCCATTTTCATCTCTATCAAGATGTAATGTAGTACTCATAGGAGTTGGTTTAGAAGGGGTGTTTTCTATACTAATTTTTTTTTGAGATTATCACAATATTTTTTTGATTAATAAAAAATCTATTTTTTAATTGTTTAATTTGTAAACCAAGAGAATATGAAAGTTCTCCCATGTGAGACATTTCAAATTCTCTTGTCATGATTTATGAAAATTCTTGATACAAATTTTTGTTTGTGGAACCAAAAATAATGCCATCTACATAGATTTGAATCATTAAAATATTATTCTTATCTTGTTTTGTATATAAAGTTTGATCTACTTTACCAATTATAAACTATAATTAATTAAATAACTTTTAAGACAGTCATACCAAGCACGAGGTGTCTGTTTTAAACTGTATAAAGCCTTTTTTAATTTATAAACATGATTTGGATATTTTTCATGTATGAATAAAGGAGGTTGTTCTACATATACATTTTCTTTTATGAACCATTTAAGAAAGCAATTTTTGTATCCATTTGATAAAGTTTAAAAATATTAAAACATGCATATGCTAATAAAATATGTATAGCTTTTAGACAAGCTAGGTAATGTTTCATCATAGTCTATTCCTTCTTCTTGATTACAACCTTGAGAAACTAGCCTAGCTTTATATCTAATAACATTTCCTTGCTCATCAGCTTTATTTTTATAAACCCATTTTGTTTCGATAACCGCTTGATTACTTGGTCTAGGAACAACGTCCCAAACGCCATTAGTTTAAATTGATTTAATTCTTCTGGCATAGCTATCATCCAGTAATCATCCATTGAAGCTTCTTTAGAATTTTGGGTTCAATATTCGAAAGAAAAGCTATGTTACCCATTTGATTTAGTTGATTTCGTGTTCTTATGTTGGTATTTATTTCTCCAATTATATTTTTAACAGGGTGATTTCTTAGAAGTCTTGGTGGAGATCTTATTTCATTATTATTTGATAAATTATTACTAATTTCAATATCATTATCTGAGTCATTTGATTTTGAAATAATTTCTTTATCTTCTATTTTATGGTTAACTTTTAAATTTTCATCAAATGACACATGAAATGTTCCTTTGATTACTTTTAGTTTTTTATTATAAATTCGGTAAGCATTGCTTCGTTCTGAATAACCAATAAATAATCCTTCATCAAATTTTGGATCGAATTTACCAAGCTTATCTTTTGTATTCAATATAAAACATTTTGAATTAAAACTTTAAAATATGATATGTTAGGTTTTCTTCCATTAAAAAAGCTCATATGGTGTATGTTTAGTTAATGGTCTGATGGAAACTCTATTTAAAACATAACAAGCAGTTGGTGCAGCTTCTGCCCAAAGATGTTTCGGTAGAGTACTTCCATTTAATAAGGTTCTAGCACATTCTTTTTTTTACCAAAGCTAAGTTGGCTTTATAATGGGTCATGCCACAGTGTATATAATAAGGAATAGGTGTTCTATACATGTATAGAACATTGAAATTTGATTTTATGGTGGTCCGACCATTTAATTCATAAACAAATGAAAAATGGGAGCTGGATTAAGTGTCTAGATTGCTCGAAAGGACATAACTCCACCTTGTCATCACTGATATCAATATCAATACCTAGAATTATAACATGCTAAACAGTAGAAAAGAACGTAACCAAACATGGATCATACGACCTCAAGAGAGTATAGTAGCGATAAATTCGGTCCTATGTAGGGCCTATGAAATGCCACCAATTACGCACACCATCAATACCAGTGGTCGTGGGAGATAGACGCTCACCCTCAACATGATATACCAGCCTCCTAGACTCATCTTCACCGCCTAAGAACATGTGATAACTATGCTTCTACTGGTCTTATCTCATTTCCGACTCCCCATGTACCCATGATTTCTCTTCAGGTTCACAGTACATAACATCTTCGATGGAGTCAGTAGCAGAGTCAGCAAGTGTTTTTGACATTGTCTCCACAAAAGGAATAACTGTTGGATCAGAGACAGGCGGTGATCTAACTTTGGGTACCCATTTCATTTCCGACCTAGGGAGGGGGACTCTGTAGGTAGGAGGAAGAGGAGCGAGTCAAGGACATTTCTCCATAGAATGACCAAATGACTGACACTTAGTACATATGTCGGGCTCCCAGGTGTAACTTACTTTCATTTCCACTTCTTGAACTTCCATGATTCTTACTTTCAATACTGACCATAACGAATACAAAGGAGTTATTTCAATCAAAGCCCTTGCATATAATAAGTTCTTGCATGCGACAGTATTTGCATCAAATCATTTGAAATCCCGAATAAGACTCGCAAGCCAGTTTAGACCAATCAATGGTTGAAGGACAGATGGAAATCAGAGAAAGTTGCTCAAACAGGAATGGATAGGATCAATTCTCTAGCACTATCTATACTAAAGCTCCAAGGAGTCGCAATAAATGGTTTACCTTCAATAATAAGGGGCCAGTATCAAGCGCTAGAAGTCTCTCTTCCTTATTACCAAATTTAAAGAAGAAAAATGAATTTAAGAATTGAACATGTAGAGAACCTTTCGGTTTTCACGCTCGCCTACAGTGGCCATGGACAACCGAATATGGAAATGAAACATCTAGGAAAAATGCAACAAGGTGATCTGACCAATGGTCCTCCACCTCTAGAATCGAAGCAAATGGTATCACATTAGAGCCACCAATGGCTTATGTATTGAATGACTGCGGGGATTACGCAACCGCGTTTTGTGCCAAAGATTTAAACAAAGATGACCAAAAAGGCTTGTCAAAAGCAGAAGGTTTAACAGTATCATGGCAAGGACCTTCATGAACAACATTGTTTAAATCAACTACAGGTACTTTAGCACCATAATTGCTTGGAATATCAGATACTGTGCTTTACCTCAGAGCATTATCACAAACAATAGAATTTGACACTAAGGGCGCCTAACAATCATGCACTCTACTGTTCTCGTGCACCTTATTGTTCTCCAAATGTTAGTATCGATAAAAACATGGTTGATTGATGCATTCAAGGAAGTTACACTATCTCCACTAAAAACAGCAAATTGATCGACAAGGGCATAATGATTAGAGTCATCACTAATCCAGTTACCAACAGAATTATGCAGATTCATAACTTGCGATGAAGAAATAACACTGGCAATACTTGACAGTGGAACAACGCACTTTGGTGATGATGCTAATTGAGCATCTAGTGACGATAGCGGGCTAACCTTGCTAAGGCCACCAGCTTGAGATAGTAGTGGAGAAGTTTGGACCGAAGGAGGTCCAGAATGATATTCGAGTTAGGGTTCGATGGAGAAGGAGGAAGCGACACAGGGATTAAATTGTGGCCGGATTTGGTATTAGAGGAAGGACTAAATGAAGCGGCAATACGAGGCTTTAACTTCTTGTTTTTGGCCATCGAAGCAGAGACAAAGTGGAGGGGATTAGGTAGAAACGGAGGGGGAGAAGGAGAAGAGGAAAGGAGAAAGAGGGAGGCTAGAGATTTTCCCAAAGAAGGAAACCATTAAAGTTTAAAAAAATTAAATAACTTTTGATTCTAACACATTCCAGAAGGGTTCTATTTTTCCTTTCTTTAACCCCAACTTGTTGTGAAGTTCTAGAAAATGAAAAATTATGAACAATTCCTTTCTTATTAAAGTAATTTTCAGAAGATTGACTTTCAAATTCACCACCGTAATCGCTTCCGATATTTTTAATGTTTAAATTCTTAATATTTTGAATTCTTTTAGTAAATATATTAAAATTTTCAGAAGTATCACGTTTATTTTTTAAAAATATTATTAGGTATATCTTAAAAAATCATATACAAATATAAAAACATATCTATTATGGTTTATAGATTGAATTTGAGTTGATCCAAAAAGATTTTAATGTAATAATTCAAGTGGTTGTAACGTAGAAATCATTTTCTTTGATTTAAAAGAAGATTTTGCTAATTTTCCTAATTGACAGGCTTCACAAATATTTTTTACTTTAAAATTCATCTTTGGAAGACCTTTAACTAAATCATTTTTTGATAATTTGTTTATTTCTTTAAAACTCATATGACAAAATCTTTTATGCCATAATCAAGGATCATTTTCTCTGGCTATTAAACACACATCTGTGTTATGATTGAATTCCATATTAAATATATAAATATTTTTTTCTCTGGTTCCATCGAACATAAGATTATTATTTTGATCACAAAACGTTGCATTTATTTAAAAAGTTATATTAAAACCTTTATCACATAGTTGACTTATACTTAGTAAATTATGTTTTAAATTTTTAACTAGTAAAGCATTTGTAAGAAGAGGTAAGTTAGATTTACCGTCATTGCTCACATCGCATTTATCGATGATATAGCCTTTGGGATTATCTCCAAATGTGATAGATCCTCCATCCGAGTAGATATGTTGGTCAGCGTATCTTTATTCCTGTCATATGTTTTGAGCAACCGCAATCTAGTATCTACTTTCCCCTTTTCTTAGTCGGTACCTGCAAAAAATATATGAATGACATTGGTACCCAATCTTTTATTAGGGTGCTAAGAGTTAGGTCTTACGAAGCCAAACCCAAGAGGGTTTAGAATTCCCTTTATAAGTAAAATCTTTATCTTTATAAACTAAAGATATAAAAGATTTTATACACTTATTTCTGATTAAATTATTATTGGTTTTTGGTACCCAAATTTTTATAGTATTTGTTTTACAAATTTCTTTATTTTGAGTGAAAACCTTTGGCTTTGGTTTTGATTTTACAAAATTATTATGCAAACTAAAGTTTTTATGTGATATACTATTCTTCAATGAACTTGTCTTTAAAGAATTTTTTTATTTTTAAACCATTCTTATTAGAGGCAGCTTGACTATTACTGATAATCTTAGAAAGATTCTCTCTTTCTTTATTAAAATTAGTTACATTTTTAGTAATATTCTCTAACTCGGTTTTAAGAGTGGTATTTTCAATTAAAGAATTTTGACATTTGATTTTAAATCATCATTTTCTAAAGCTAATGTCGTATTCTTTTCTTTTTGCACTTCTACTTTATTTGATAGCATAGTGAGTTAAGAAGAAACATTAGACAAAGATTCTTGTTTATTAACAAGTTCTTCTTCTAGGATTTTCTTTTCATCTCTAAGCATATCAACTTCTATTTCAGTTCTATTTAATTTTTATAGTCCATCTTTATACTTTCTTTTAACTTCTTTGAGTTTATCTAACTGTTAGGAATTTATATCAATTAAATCATTAAAAGATAAATCACTTACATCATTAGTTCAAACCATAAAGCAGACATTAGCTTGTTCAGAATCGATGTCTGTGTCATTGCATGATGATGAAGACGATTCTGAATCATCCCATGTAACTAAGAACGCCTACTTCTTTTTGTACTTGTCCTTCTTATTTTGAATCCGTCTTTCTTTCTATCAGGACAGTCTTTCTTCATGTGACCCTTCTTATGACATTCGTAGCATTCGAGATTTGAGACTTGCAGTTTATTGAAGTTGTCTTTCCTATTGTTTCCAAACTTCTAGTTCTTTCTGAATTATAAAAACTTTTTGAAATTCTTTGCGATCAATGCCATATCATCTTCATCTAAATATGAATCCTCTTGTTCAACTTTGAATGCAACATTCTTTTTATCTTGTGCTTGTTCTCGTTTAGCCTGCAAATTTACTTCATATGACACGAGATTTCCAATAAACTCTTCAAGTTTGATGGTAGAAATGTCATTGGCTTCTTCAATAGCTGAGACTTTTCATTCCCATTCACCCATTAAAGAGTTTAGAATTTTAGAGACAATAACAAAGTCTGAAAAATTTTCTCCTAATTTCAGTAGTGAATGATGTATGTCTTGGAATCTAGAATACACATCATTTATAGTTTCATCTGGTCTCATTCTAAAATTTTGGAACTGATTTTAAGCATAGAAATCTTGATTTGTTTAATTTTATTAGTTCCTTCATGTGTGACTTTAAGAGTTCTCCAAATTTCATAAGCAGTTGTATACATGCTAACTCTATTAAATTCATTTTTATCTAAGGAACAAAATAACATATTCATAGCTTTTGCATTCGATGTAGCATCTATCTTTTGTGTCTTTGCCTATTCTACAAAAGGTGTAGTGGGTATAGTGTATTCACTTTGAGTGATATTCCAAGTATCATATCCATTTGCTTGCATAAAAATTCTCATTCGAGTGACCAGTAATTGTAATTCAATCCATTAAATAGTAGTGGTCGTGCAACAGATTGACCTTCAAACAAACTTATGTTAGTGCTATTTCTATTTCAACTATGTATCAAATAACTGCGTTATCGTTAGCCTTTGCTCCGATACCAAATGAAAGTGCTGCTACGGATCGCAATATGGAATATAGACTAAGTTATCTACTAGTGCGGAATATGAATATAAAAAGTAAATAGTAAAGTAAATGATGCCAGGGATTTTTATACTGGTTCAAACTCCCGTCCTACGTTCAGTCCTAGACTCCTTCTGGAATTCTACTATCAACCCTCACTTAACCCGAAGGAACATGTATTACATTGCCTGAGAAACCGAACAGGACTTCTACCACGTAGACAACTAAATAGAATTTCTACCGCCTGAGCAATCAAACAGAAATTCAACAATACATAAAGTTTTCTAGACTGAATGTGCTCTTTTATAGCACGATAAGTCTTTAAAGTACACCCTTTCTATAATCTTCTCCTTTGTGGTATGCAGTGTAGTTCATGAAGATTGGAAGTAATTTTAATTACAAATAAATTTGTGCTTGAATGTGCATGTGATTTGAACACGTTTTGAAAGCAAGTGGCAGAATTTTAGATAGTAAGAATATTAGAACAGAGTCGGAAAATTAAGTTATTGAAACAACTGAATTCAAGGCTATATATAGTTAAAGAGATGCAATTGTTCATGACAAGTTACGACTATAAGATACGAAAACAACTCTTGAATCAAGAGTTGTTTCTAATCGTTAAAAAGTGACGACCGTTCAGAAAAATAGAAGTTATGAATATTCAGTCGACTGAGGTATAAAATGTCAGTCTTCTGAATATGTAAAATTTCGAATTTTAAATTTTATTTTTGAAAAGACGCTTAGTTCAATCGACTGAGTGAGGTGGTTCAGTCGACTGGACCTTCAAATTACTTGTGCACCTATGCATGTTTTAGTCGACTGATAGCACCTATTCAGTCGATTGAATTTGTTGTTTTCTGCCATGTTTATTTCTTTTTAAATGCTCTTTTATTATGAATTAATATAAACAATTTTTATTGAGTGTATATGATTTGAATTTAAATTTTAAAACAATGTGTGCATGCATATACCACCTTGGAGAGATTTTAACAATGATTAACTACTAAACTAAACTTTAGGCAAACCATTTATCAAATTTGAACTTCTCTTTGAACTCTTGGTCTTTAATCTATTATTGAGTTAAATAGTATCTTCTCATGAAAATATGGTTAGTTCATATAACATATACTTATATAGTTGTCACGATCAAAACTTCAAAATACAAGGTTCTAACAGAAGCAATATCTTTCCGTGGTCGAACCCGCACTTCTTCTACTACAACTTTCCCAACATTAGAAGATCTAGTATCCATAGTTCTTACTACCTAATTAAAGCAGAACAACTTTAGGAAGCCAAAGGATAGAGTTACTTCAAAGAGAGGGTTTCGAAGAAAGAGATATTCCTAAGGAAAAATTTAAAAGACTAGTTTTCAAAATACAAATATGCTCTTATATGTATAATACTCTCGACTCATTCTAAGGTATCACTAATCCTATCTCTAATGAGCCATACCCAACCAAATCTAAGGTGTTCGCTCAACATTGTGCTTTGATACTACTGCAACAACTTGATTTTCGAGCGTTGAATGTCGACATTAATACATCCATGGTATTCAGGTGCCAAGCATTCAACCGCCAGAAAGACAGAATGTTAGCGTAAAATAAAAAATAGAGTAGAACAAGAAAGAGAGAACATGAAATAGAATCTCACAACGGAATGATAATATATAATATCAAAGGAAGAATACAAAGGGTTACTCTAAATATAGAAATTTCAGAGTTGCCAAAGTCTAAGTACTATCACCAATCTAGACAGTTATAACCGCGTGTCTTCCCAGTGCTGATACATACAATATAGAAATGTAGTGGAAATAAGAATATTATGAAAGGTAATCATACAGCTCTTCTCCATAAGCTCCAAAGTGTTCGTAGCTAAATCTAAAACCATACACGGGGTTGACCCAAGCATTATAGGAAAATAACTCCCGGATCGGTCTGGAAAACCAGCGTGAGAAACTTAAGAAATAAGGATGACATATAATAGCAATTTCTTAAGACCGTACGGATTACCGTAATGGTTTTTCCCCCAAATGAAACCAACCATTTATTTTGTTTAACGTATAGTAATATAATAGATAATGTCTAGTGTGTAGCACATAAATAATGTCAAATAGCTGTTGTGTAAATGGCACAAAAATAATAGTTATACAATCAATACTGCTAAGGTACATTCGTATATGGATTTTTCCACAGAGATCTCTCTTTTGTCTGGCCACATCCAAACTACATGTCAAGGATCGTTAACTACCTTCCAATCATTATATATCTCTAGATAGGATATACTTTAAGGTAAACATAACTGATCACCCTTGGTATATGATCTGAGTCATATTAATTCGTGCTAGCAATAATCGACAAGCATATTTGGATATGGAGTTGATATAACCTTAAAGTCAGCTGAAATCCTCTGGCCATGCCCCTTCTATGCTTTCTATCATTTTCCCGATGTAGAGGCTATGTTCGACATCTTTCACACAACTCTTCATCATTTGAACAGAACATGAATCTTCGCATGGATTCCATCATCTCGAATAGATCAAGAATCGCTACATGGATTCGAGCATCTCTATCATATCTCGAATCTCCATATAGATTCCCGCATTAGCCCTATGATGGATGCTAACATTGTCCTCTTTCTTGGAACACTCCTCAAGATAGATGGTCCCCAATGATAGCATCATTTGAACATGAATGTCGACCTTTCCCTTGGACTTAACCTTAGGATAAACAGTTCAACTTTATAACATTCCACTTCACAACTGCTTTCAAGATATAGTTCGCTTATATAGTTTTGAAGTGATTATCGATTTTGAGTCATCTCATATAAGTACACTCTTCCTTCTTACCGGACTCTCCAATACCGATCGATGAATTCCTAATTAACTCAATTCCGGTTCTCTCAGAAGTAAGTGAAAGCTAAAGACATTTCGTTCCAATACTCCTCCTCGGGGGTTCTCATTAGTATGAAATCATAAAGCCTTTCGATAATTCTTGAGTCAATATTAGGTCAAGTTCGATAATCGACTAATCGATTATCAAGTCAAAATAATTGCTTATACAAATCTTTATTCATATACTTAACTTGTTTCTGACATTCCAACTCGATTATTCCTCGCCCGAGAGTGAAGCTAGGTAAGTTAGAGAAATGGTTGCATCAAAGGCTTGCCTAGACACTTCATTCTTGAATCTTACAAATAGATAAGTATACCTCATCGGCTTTTAGTGTTAAGTATAGTATTAATGATTCCCATAACAAGTTAGTAATCAACACGATTAACACGTTTTCTACATTTTCTGACTTACTATTCCTCGGTCAAGAGGACGTCGGTAGGTTAGAGCTCTACTGCTCCATCCCTACTCAAACATCATTCTTAACTCTCATAAATAGATAAGCCTTACTTCATCGTTTTCTAGTGTTAAGCACAATTGATTACTTTTCAAACAAGTAATTAAACAATAAACCATTTGGCCATTTAGAAATTCTAACCCTTTTCTAAACCTTTTGTTCATACTTTTAAAACCCTTTTTAAAATGATATATATATATATATATATATATATAGTAACTTACTTACCATAACTTGATATGTAAATAAATAAGTCAAAAGATGTTTTGTTCCATAAGGTATAAAATAGTCAACATATTTTATAAAAACTATATATACTTAAAAATTCTTTCAAAATACTTTATAATACTTATGATAGGTTTTAAAACATTTTCTCAAAATATTACTCGAAAATAATAACTTTGTAATTTCCTTAAAAACATGGAAAAAGAAGTTTTTATTATAAATCCTTTTCTTTAAAAATTCATAAGTATCTTAGACCACTTTTGAAATGTTCTTATGAGTTAGGAAACACTTGTAAAAAATAATGAAACAAAATACTTAAATTTAAATATTTTTTCAAACCTTTTAATTCCAAAAATCAAGGCTAAATAGGGTATTTTTGCATATGTGAAATTTGGTCACCTTTTGAGATGTTACTTAACTTTTTAATTTCCAAGATTTTAATGGCAACAAACATATATCTAAAACATTATAAATATGCTGAGAAACCCCTAAGGATCTCTCTATAAAGTTCCATAGAAATAGCCAAAACAGGGCAATTTCAAACTGTATCGATTGCAACTATCGCCATAAGTGCACTTTCAAATCTGAGTCCGATCTAAACCAAAGTCCGCTGTAATCTATGTGATTTGTTTCATGGTCTTTTAAAAAGTCATAAAATTCTATTCAAGTCCATACATATGGATCATATGTGTCAGTTACATTCAAAGCAAGACAAACCAATGTTTTAACTTATATGGACAATAATTCAAACAACTCAAACACATTCAAAACCAACACACACAGACACATATATATTATTTCCCATTCAAAGAGCTGTGTCAAATCACCTTTAGTTCAACAAACAACTAAGATCCAAGCATCCAACCCTAACCACACCTTGCAACCACCTTTTCGTCCATTCCTTTCCTTTCTTTTGCCTTCCCTCTCTACAAATAGCTCATGGCCATCCTTTATAGGGTGAGTGTGGTTTTGTTTCTTCAACTTCTAACTTGATGGATAATATTCCCTCAAGGCTTCACTCTAAATTTGAGTTTATTTGGATTTGATTTGCAATAATTTCTTTTAAAACATAAGAGGAGAAGAAGAAGAAGCCATTAAAGATGCTTTATTTTGGTTTGTGATTTTATGGTTTATTTCTAAGTGTATGCCTCTTCTTATGTAGGTTCTATTTGGTTCTCTTTAAGCTTTCCTTCACCCCTCCATCACTATGCGATGGAAGACTTACCAACCATCACTTCTTTTTTATGCTAATTACACTTATACCCTTCTCATAATAATATCTCTTATTGTAATGGAAGCTTCGAGAATGTTTCATGCTTTATGAAGAAGTGTGTGTGTGTGTTAGTTAGTTGCTAATATATTCATTTGATAATTAGATAAGTGCACAAGAGTTTGAACAACTTATATTGATTGAAAAGCTATTTGCCAATGAACCGACTCTTATTGATTTTTTCTTCGAGGACTATATTTTTGTAAACAATTTTCAAAAACATATTTCTTATCATTATTCATTAATTAAATGATGTCAAACATGGTTATAAAATCATATTTATAACACTTAACTATATTTCAAAACATTAGATATTCGAAGGCGAAGTGTTCGAATTTCTGTATTACTACAGTAGTCAAACCCAGCCAACCCCGACACATCTAGCACGATCTAAGACCATAGATCTTCTTTTCTTAGCCTCCACTACACTCTTGTAACATTTAATTGTCCCATTGTTGCAGATCCGCTGTCGTTCACCAAGCCCTAAAATAGGTGGTCGAGGCTTAACTTCAATTTCCAAATGCCTCGAATATTGTTCCCAAAAATGAATGCTTATCGTCTCTTCCATTCGTCAAGAGCTTTCCAATGAAATATAATTTGATAGGGTTTAGATTATTTAAATTTTAATCAGTTCTAATTAATTAACTAATCATCATTAGCGAGCAATTTAGTTATTTTTGGGATTACGGAAGAAAACTAAAGACAGAGGTGATGGCTAGGGATATAGCCGCCTCATCTGGTTATGGATTGCATACTCAATTTGGTCTAAAAAAATGACTTACGTTATTTAAACACTATACCGCCTCTACACTGCAAAACGTAACTCCAAACATATCAAATTTATAACTAAACTGATTAGCTCGGAAAGACTTTGTAATTGCTACAAGTACGACAACCAATTCACTCATTTATTAAAAGTCCATTTTACTTATTTTAATAGTAATGGCACTAAATTTTTTAGGTCGTTACATCAGATACCTAAGCTATTAATATTGGCTCGGTTACTCTTTGTATGTAAATTCACTTATATAAGGGCAAGTAATATAAGGTATTCACATATAAGGCGTTGTTAGCTGAGGGAGAGCGGGCTACAATCCATAAGTATGTCTATTAATTGATTGTAT
This sequence comes from Allium cepa, assembly GCA_030765085.1. Lineage (NCBI taxonomy): Eukaryota > Viridiplantae > Streptophyta > Magnoliopsida > Asparagales > Amaryllidaceae > Allium > Allium cepa. The sequence goes on from CM060929.1 coordinate 979,844,367, forward strand.
ACTCCAATTATTTTGCGAGAAGTGAACTATATTAGGCTAGTATCCAGCCTAGCAGCCTGATTATAGGGTCACATCCCAAATCCATGACATACCTTATGATGTGTATGATTGAGAGCCAAGGCTGAGAGACATCATTCCTATGTCACATAGGCCAACAAAAATGTTACTATTTGAGGCACTTCCAAGGTCATGACTATTGCATAGTGATGTAGCCCGTCAGTGCAAGATGGATACAGCGTCACGATGGTCATCAAGATAATTTGAGCAGCGTTAAGAGTATGAGAGGAAGGCTCTTGGAGTAGGCTAAGAGATGTCGGTCTTCTATCTGGTTACTAATGTAATGATACGGACATGCACTTATTCACCATTTTAGGATCGTTAGGTGTGCGACTAAGAGCCAATTTGATCATCTGATGAGACTAGTGTAGAAATAGTTATTTATGAGGTTCAGAGCCAGCACTATTGTTTATGGGACCAAGGGTCTAGACGACTACTTGCAAGACTGAGAGTCGCGTGGTTTATTAAAGGGATGCGAGTACATGTGATTATTCACAAGGCATAGAGCCAAATAGATTTACTATGAGGCTAAAAGTATAGATGATTATTTATGTGATTGTGGATTGCTTGGACCACTTATGAGACTGCGAGTCCATGTGGTAATGTGACGTTGTATATACCTATAATTTGGTTATCTAAGTGATAACCCAAGCTGTTGTGATCATACGTTGTTTGTGTCTGATTAATGTTTGTGTATTTTCGTATATTTTGAGTACGAAGGACCTCGGGCATGTCTACCACGTATTATCTAAGAGATTATCTAGGCTTTGTTGAGATCTAGCCATGTTTATATTTGATGTATGTTGATACACACACACATACAAATACACATGCGCGCACACACACACACATATGTATATATATATATATATATATGGATGAACTATCGTTTCACCCATTGTGACTATGATTTATGTAACGAGTTGATTAATCTGCTTATTTTTTTTTGATGATTTATGAGCATGGTTTTAGGATATATTGTTCCATTTGTGTCAAAATACAAATCGGCTCAACGCTTGAGATATTGCATAAGATAGTATCATTTGTAATGGACTCAATATTACCTATGAGCTTTAATATAGTTATGAAGTTTGTTCAAAAGTTTAAGTCATATGTCCAAGGGTAAAATAGGCAAGTTGCATAAATATGCAACAGTTAATTCACTTATATCATAATCCTTTGTTCATAGGCTAATGGGAATAATAATGGTAATGCTAAGTAAACTTTTAATTTAGTAAAGAACTTTAGTGGGCTTGTCCAAATTTCCAACATGCAAGTCCGAAGTTAAGCCCAAGCCCAAATGTAAGTTATATGCACGTCCATTCTCACACTAATGGTCAAAGATACGTATGTCAAAGGCATCATGCAAGGCAATGTTTATTATCCAAGTCCTTAATGCAAAAGGCTACAATTTTATCAAGAAATCCCCAAGTTAATTAGGGTTTACAATTTGTAATTATAAAAATAGAAAAAAATCATCCTCCCCTCTCTAAGTGGCCAAGGGGGTCTATTTATAAAGGTAGCGGAAAGTGGGATTGCTGCGACCTAGTCATCCGGGTAGACACTCATTATCTCTTGGTATCGTAGATATTTGGCATCCTCTTATTGGTGTTAATATTCAACATCCTCTTAAGACTTTCAATTTCGGCATCTTTTTTAAAAAAACGCGAAGCTCTTTTCCAATGTTAAAGCCCATCATTCTAATGGAAGTTTAGTAATGTCTTTTTTTTGTAGAGAGTCGACGTCATTATCTGCTTAGAACTGCTTTACAACAGTCAGTGTTGTAAAGGCTCGATATCCTCTCTTCATGAGTAAACATTCAATATGTTTATCGGCATAGCATCCTACTTTTGTTATATATTCTATAATACCTTGCCTTATGTAATCTAAATATCCCATCGTCTTTTAAAAACTTGACACCTTCTTGATATTTGGCGCTCGATATACATCTTTACTATTAAAGCTCGACCTTATTCTTTACATATGAATGCTTGATGGTGCTTATTGTATCTTTGAGGTTTGCCGTCCCATAGGGGTTCAATACCTCTTTATGCTTTGTCTAGATGCTCGATACCCCAATTACCACAACGTTTTTACTTCACCTTCTATATTAGATGCTCGATATCTCCCTTGGTTTACATTCTTAATGCCCTTTTTATAGCTATAATAGTTTTTCGTTCTCATAATGTTTAAGTTCGATAAACTTTCGTGATTCAATATCTCTATCATTCGCTGATTCCTCTAAGTTACTTAACTCTTGAGTTGGAGCCGAACTATCACCATAGTATTAGACATTCAACATCATCTTATTGATGGAGTATTATTAGTGATTCACTTAGTCAGTGATTTGATACCTAATATAGTATCATATAATTATTGGTTTGCCACATACCATATTTCTATGGCTCAATATCCACTTTTTAGGATGTCTCCGTACCTCCCATGTTTTTTCAAGTACATTTGGCAGTCAGCAAATATATGGATAACATTTCCCCTTCCTTGTATAAGAAAAGCTTTTTACATTGTAGCATAAATCTAAGTCCCAATTTATAGACTAGAAATCCGTCATTAATTCAATTGATAAAAAGACCAGAAACCCATCTAGTTAGAAATCTACAAATCCATCTAGCAGGAAATCAATTAATTCTTTTAATAAGAAGGCTAGAAATCCATTTAGCAAGAAGATAAAAAATACACTAGTTAAGAAGACCGGAAACCCATTTGGGATGAATATTGTAAATTCATTTAAATAGAAGACCAAAAAATCATCTAGTAATGATACATAAATTCTTTTAATAAGAAGGCTAGAAATCCATCACAAATTCTTTTTAATAAGAAGGCCAGAAATCTATGTAGCAGGAAGATTATAATTTACCAGTTAAGAAGACCTGAAACCCATCTGGTATGAATAGCATAATTTCATTTGAATAGGAGACCAAAAATCCGTTTGGTGATAATACCGTAAATTCTTTTAACAAGAAGGAGAGAAATCCATCTTGTAATAAGAAGTCTACTTATAAGAAAACCAAAAACCCATATGGTACTTATAAGAAATCCAAAGACTTTCATTTTAATAGAAGAATCCATCTTCTATTTAATAACAAAATGGAATTATGGCTAATAACGAAGATTCTATTATTTGGTAGAAAATTGGAATCCCAACCTAAGGATAAGAGATTGAGATCTAATTCAATTTGACCTTTGAAGAATGAACCATCGGGCTCAAATAATGATTTATTTGCTAGGACATAAGATTTGAAGTTTCTCCGATATTCATATTGATGTTGAAGTCATGGTTCTGGTGATAGTTAGCTCTTGACCTTCCCTTTGAAGGTTGCTTTAGTTTCTTTAATCCTAGCTTAGTGCCAGATTGGTCGTATTTAATTACACTTCCTTTTAGAAGATTACTTTGATCCATTTCTTCAACATGAAATCACCCTTATCCGATTGATTTTCTTTGTCCATCATTACCTTTTAAGTAATGACTTAGGCAAATGATGTTTAAAATGGAATTTGTTTTGACTCTTGTTTTAATATAATTATTATTATAAATTTGTCTTTCCAAATAACATGTAAAGAATTTTTGGAAAATTTAAATCCCGGAATTGTTTAAAACGATTTAATTTTTTTAAGAAAAGTAATAGCAGTATTATTTGAAAATATTTCTAAAGCATAAATATTTTGGAAAAGAAATTTAAGTAGAATGATTTTTCTTTGAATAATTTGGAGGAAAACATTTCGGTTAGTTTTGTGGTAATCCGAATAAACTTCTAAGCGACGATCGTATGTTACGTAGGCGAATGCTGTTGAGTACTTAGTAAATTATTCTCTTTATCATTATGCGGTTGAAATGAATTCAAATCCGAACGATCCCAAAGTGAGTTTTAATAAACAAGTTGTTTGAAATTATTTATAAAGAAAAAGTAAGGAGTATACTTTTAGAGATGAGTTTAGAAACTAAAAACCGGGTATTCAATTTTTAAGTTCCTCAAAAGGGAATTAATTTCTAAAATAAAAAGTATTGTTGATAAAAGATTGTTTAATAAATGAATTTTACCCTTAAATAATATAATGAGCAATTTAACACTGATTTAAATGGGTTAGATTGGATATGAAGATTTTGAATACATTGTTTTATCAAATCCACAGATATTATTTAAGTTGTGTAAACTAATTGGTGTTATTGGGTAAGTCCATAAACATGATTCATTGTAACACCTTAATGTGAAATGGTAGGAAGGTTTTTAGTAGACATCGTTTTACTAAAAACGTAGCTTTTGTTTGAAACTTGTAAGTAGTATAAATTATTTGTTATTTTGATTTAACCCATAAACATTGTCCATCTTAACACTCTAAGTTAAAGAGGTCGAAAGGTTGTATCAGTTTTAAAAGACCTAAATTTTGATTTGATCTTTACCTAAATGGTGAAAAGCAAAATAAATTTTGTGTTTTCACATACTCTTAGGATTTAGAAGGGTATTATACAAGTAACAAAGTGGAATAAGTTATTATTTAGTGTTTTATAAAGAAATGACTTTAAAAATTATTTTTAAACTTAGATGAAAATTTATGAAATAATTCGTAAACAATTTTGGTATTGAATAAAATATTAAATGTAAATATAAGTGATTTGGAAAGGTTGGTGCAGTCAAGAAACCAATAATTCTAGTATATAACTTTTAATTTTGTCCGAGTAAGTTTGGATAACCTTTTAAGCATTAACCAAAGGCTAATTAGCAAAGAATGGTACACTTCGATAATTATCTAATTTTAGGGAAATCAAGAACGTTTTGAACCTAAGTTAGGAGTTTGTTGTTAATCTTTTGACGTTTTAGATAGTGTTGAGTGTTGGATTTTTCCCTTATGGAATTTGAATGATTAATAGTGTTAGTGTATTCCTTTAGGAATTCGATTGATTTGATTAATCAAATTTGATTGATTTGATTTTATCAAATTCGATTGATTTTAGTTAATTGAATTTGATTGATTGATTGTGTGGTCTTGTATACCATTGTTTATAAAGTTAAAACTATAAAAGAAAGTTTTTGAATTGTTATTTGTGAGGACTTAAATCCCTGGGCTTTTGGAAAAAATGACCGATTTAAGAAAAATTTGGAAAGCGATAAAGATTGTTTACTCTGGTTGTTGTATTTGGAGAAAACAGAATACAACTTGATGCTCCATGTTGTTTTGATTGTAGAGTTTTACACGTTTTGCTAGGAGGACCCCTTCCTAGTCATTTTTGGTTTTGGTTTTAATACATTTCTTTTTGAAGAAATTTGAAAATAAATTTTCGAATATAAAAGCCCGGGTATTTGGTTCTAAATTTACCTTTTGATATGATTGGATGCGTAGTATTTTATTTCAGGGCTTCTTTGAATTTGGCTGCGTATAGATTTATGTCATACTAGTTTTTGCTGGATAAGTTACATCTGATTAATTTGTTAATATTTCTAGGATAGTTTTTTTCCTGGGATAGGATTGCGGTAAATTTCAAGGACAAAATTCTTTTAAGGAGGGAAGAGTACAACGACCCGGAATTTCACCATACTAATTTGCGAATATTTGATTAAATTTAAATATTTAAATAATAGGTTTTATAATTAAAATAAAAAACTTTTATATAATAAATATTGAAGAAAAAATAGTTTTCAAATTTAGTTTACCGAAATATTTAGTTCGATGAAAAACGGAAAATGATATCGGAAACCGTTTTTCGAATTTTCGACGTTTCATTGTATAAAAGTTGTTTGAAATGTTGTAAGCCTTGTTTTGTATTTTAAACAACAATTAAATGGTTAAGAATGTAAATTAATTAGTATATGTATATATATATGTGTATGTATATATATGTGTATGTATATATATGTGTATTAATGCATGTGTATATGTATCCATACTTAAGTATGTGTTAACCTGCCTTTTGGCAAGGCAGCATAAAGGCGGATTTGACCCAATCGACTACACAGTGATCGAAGCTGGATTGTCACGGACTTGGTTCAGACAAATGGATGGACGATCAATCATGGATAATAAACATAATTATGAGACTAGAATATAGCATAGTCAATGGACAAACAACACAGGATACTTGAGTATGTGTTTTTGGCAAAGGTCGAGCTACTTCGGGATCACAATGGGTTTACTTCGAGTTTTCAGGTGGATTGCTTCAAGTCAAAGAGGTGTTTGCTTCGAGTCACAATAGGGCATTCTTTGAAGGGGATGGCATTGGACCTCCTTAGATCAGCATTGTCTTGCTTTGGGTCATCTCAGCATTCACTTCGAGTCACTGGAGGGGTTACTTTGGGTCAGAGTCGTGGATCGATACATATCCATATCATCCACATCAATTTCGTATCCATCCTACTTCGTATCCATCACTTTGCATCCATCCCCTTCATATCCATCAAGCAATAGCACCTCTCGGATCGATCACAGTTCATTTGTTCAACAGCAGTCCATTTCATATCGATAATACCTCTGCATCTTTCATATTGATCGGCCAACCAATCGATACAAAGCATGGATTTAAGCATCGATACGAAACTACAAACCAAGTATCAATAGAAAGGAAAGGACGAAGCATCAATACGAAAGACAATGTGCCAGATCGATACAAAGGACACAGTTAAGCCAAAGGAAATAGTCTCTCGGCATGAAATGTGGATCTCCCCAAAACTCTCGTGCCACATCATCGACATGCAACTGATCGTATCGATACGAATCCATCAGCCTACTTGCAATCTCAACCTTAGATCGATCATAACTCAAAAACAACAAGTCCAAATGCCATGAAATTTTCATAGGAGCTTTCTTATCATCTCAAGCGTCTCCCTGATCGATCGCAGCTCGAATGGAGCCAAGCATGATGGATACGAAGACAATAGGGATCGATCAGGGATCAATCCCAACCAACCCTAAATTGATCTGGTAGGCCCACCTACGTATGAGAAGATTCATTCCAAGTTTTGAAGGAGATATTTCTATATCTACTTTTATAAATAGCACCCATATGCCTACTGAAAGAGGACTTTTGGGATCTTCTACGCCGTTACTGTGCTGAAACTCCATTGTAACTTGATTGCTATTGATTGTACTATTGTAAATCAATTGAGAATCATCAATAAATAGGAAAGTCATCAAAGTGGACGTAAGAAACAACGTCGAACCACTATAAATCTCGTCTTTCTATTGCTTTTATTTAATTTTTATTATTCTTCATATTTATATCCTCTTCATATATTCTATTTGTGATCCGTGACTGTGAATTAGTGCTTCCATCAGCGATCGGGTGTTTGTGACCAATTTTGACGCAAACATTTTGGTGCTTTCACTGAAAAGGCTAGCACTCATGTATTTTAAAGCTTGGATTTTGGATTTGAAAGCTTAGGAACTTAGGGAAGCCATGGATAAGCAATCAACAAGGAGACAGAGAGCAGAGTGGAGCCATAATGAAGGAAGTCTGGAGGCTTCTTCAAGAGCTAATCAAACCTCAATATTCATCACCAGAGATGAGATAGAGATGATGATGGATGCTATGCAGGAAGGGATGATAAAAAGGTAAGAGGAAATGATTTAGAACCTATTCCAATAGGTTGGACAAGATGGAGTGCAAAATCAAGAGAACGGAGATGCAGGGAATGCTAGAAATGTGGATTGCGAACCCGGAGCGGCAGGAGTAAAGGAAGTCCAGAACCAAAGTCATGGGAACAGAGCAACTAGGATACAGGGTAGTGTGGGACCATCGGGAACTACGGGGGCACACCCTCGGATCATGTTGGCTCAATTCTAGGAAGGATACTAGGCGGCGCTGTGCAGTTTGGCATCGATAGAGGAATGATTGCTCTTCCAGGAGAACTGATTTCTTGATTCCCTCGAGAAATCGGGTAGGGGGGCACGTCGGAGGCAACGAACAATGACTACTGCTTGATGACAATGACAGATTGGCAGAAATGGTCAAACAGGCTATGAGAGGAGGATTGGTGAATAAAGATTTGGAGGATGTGAACAGGAGCCCTTCGCTTCCGCATTTAGGCCGGCTAGGAATCCACCTGAATTCAAGCTACCAACATTAGAGATGTATGATGGAAGGACGGATCCTGATGTTCATCTGATAAGGTATACGAGGTGCATGAAAGTACTGGGGGGCATCGGAGGAGGTCATGGCCTGGTGTTTCCCTCTGTATGTGGCGGATATAGGAGCACCGTGGTTCATTGGAAAGTGGCTCCATTGGAACGTGGAACGAGTTGATCAAGAGGTTTATGAAATAGTTTAGAGTTTACATCTTAAGACCTAAGAATGTGATAAGTTTGACAACACTAAAAAAACAACCAGAGAGTTTCTAATGAATTTTCTAACGCGATTTAATGCAGCGGCAGCATCAGTGGATCGCTCAGATCCGTCCATGGTGCTAATGGCAGCTGTATCTAGCATGGCCGATGGCACGGAATTCAAGAATTCATTGACAAGGGATCCACCTATGGATCTAGGATATTTTTACCATGAGGCGGAAAGGTTTCTATGATAGAAAGACGCAAAGGCTAAAAGAGAGGAAGGAGAGGAAATTGATGTTTATGCGGTCAAAGGCGGAGAACCGCCCGGGAAAGATTCAAATAAGGATAAGGGAAAGCAAAAAGCAGAGAATGGACTTGATAAGCCGAGGCAGCCACAAAAAGAACCGAGATTCACCTCTTATACGATGTTGAGTGAGACATTAGAAAAAATATACCAAGACACTAGGGGGCAGTTTCCCTACCGAAGGCCAATCGGGAGAGAGCCAAACGATAATGAAAGGAAATCAAATTAATACTGCCTATTCCGCGAGCTAGGTGGTCATAGTACAAACTATTGTAGGCACTTGGGGGATGAGATTGAAGGACACATCCAGAACGACATGCTGTTACAGTAAGTGAAAAGGCGAGCAGCGACGGTGGAACAAGAGCGACCATTATCTGCATTAAATGAAGACGGCCGTGGATCAAGGTGTCAGCTTATCATTAACTAATCGGGATGATTAAGAATAAGTAATAAACTCCACAATAAAACGGTTGTGTCACTTACACATGTACAGGATCATGAGCGGTCCTCAGGCATGCTCTAAATTGACTATAAACAGCTACAGTGGAGATGCTTGCACTTTGATGTTTCTGTTTTGCTTTTGTTTTCTCTTCTTTATATCTAGACTTGATTTTCCTAGTTGGAGGTTTCAATTATAAGACTCATTTGAATGTAAAATCTGATATTTATAATTCCAAAACATAACCTCGAACGGTCATAATTCGCCTCGAACGACACCCGACCTCAAACGTTCATAATTCGCCTCATACAGCACCCGACTTCGAACGGTCATACTTCGTCTCGAATGGTACCCGACCTCGAACGGTCACAATTCGTCTAGAACGACAACCATCCACGAAAGGTCACATATCACCTCGAACAACATACGATCTCGAACGATCGCTATTCACAATCAGATAAGATTATCTGTCTCTTCATAGGTCTTCATCAGATTTTGAACATCAAGCTTATGGCACTTCAAAACACATCTTTCTATTGCAAGGCATGTTTTTGGAGGAAAAGAGTTAACCCGCCTTTTGGTAAGGCAGCATACAAGTGGTTTTAACCTAATCGACTGCGCAGTGATCAAAGCTGGATTGTCACGGACTTGGTCCGGACAAATGGATAGATGATCAATCACGGATAATAAACATAATTTTGAGGCTAAGATATAACATAGTCGATAAACAAACAACACAGGATATTTGAGTATGGGTTTTTGGCAAAGGTCAAGATGCTCCAGGATCATAATGGGTTTACTTTGGATTTCAGGAGGATTGCTTCGAGTCAAAGAGGTGTTTGCTTTGGGTCACAATAGGGCATTCTTTAAAGGATATGGCATTGGACCTCCTTGGATCGGCATTGTCTTGCTTCGGGTCATCTCAGCATTCGAATCACTGGAGGGGTTACTTCGGGTCAGAGTCTTGGATCGATCAACATCCATATGATCCACATCAATTTCATATCGATCCTACTTAGTATCTATCACTCTACATCCATCCCCTTCGTATCCATCAAGCAAATGCACCTCTCGAATCGATCACGGTTCATTTGTTCAACAGCAGTCCATTTCATATCAATAATACCTCTACGTATTTTGTATCGATCAGCCAATCGATTAATATGAAGCATGGGGTCAAGCATCAATACAAAACCACAAACCAAGTATCGATATGAAAGCAAAGATGAAGATTGATACAAAGGACAATGTGCCAGATGGATATGAAGGAAGCGGTTAAGCCAAAGGAAACGGTCTCTCGGCATGAAATATGGATCTCCCCAAAACTCTCACACCACATCATTGGCACACAACAGACCGATGTGAACATATCGATACAATTCCATCAGCCTACTTGCAATCTTAACCTTGGATCGATCATAACTCAAAAACTATAAGTCCAAATGCCATGAAATTTTCATAGGAGCTTGCTTATCATCTCAAGAGTCTCCTTGGTCGATCGCAGCTTGAATGGAGCCAAACTTGATCGATACCAAGACAGTAAGGATCAATCAAGGATCGATCCCAACCAACCTTAGATCGATCTGGTGGGCCCACCCACGTGTGAGAAGAGGTATTCCGAGGTTTGAGGGAGATATTTTCAGATCTACTCCTATAAATAGCACCCCTATGCCTATTGAAAAAGGACTTTTGGATCTTCTATGCCATTACTCTGCTGAAACTCCATTGTAACTTGAGTGCTATTGATTGTACTATTGTAAATCAGTTGAGAATTATCAATAAACATCAAACTCTTCAAAATAGATGTAGGAAACAACGCCGAACCACTATATATCTCATCTTTCTACTGCTTTATTTTTTATTTTTGTTGTTCTTCATAATTATATCTTCTTAATATATTCTATGTATGGTCCGTGACTATGAATTTGTGCTTTCATCTGCGATTTGGTGTTTGTGACCAATTTTGGTGCAAACAATATGTAAAGTTAAAACAAAATATAAATGTCATATCATTATAAACATTTTGGCAACTAAGTACAAAACATGTTTAAACATATTTTCTCATGAAATAAAGGGAGGGGTCCAAATGTGGGCATGAGTACATGAGACGGAGGAGGCTAGGTAAGATAGCAAGAGGATTATGGGGAGTAAAGGACAAGGACATTTAGGTAATTCACTTTGTTCTCTTGCTTATAAATAACCTTATCACTTCTTCAATTTCACATCTTTTACTTCTACCGTATCTTTCTCATAACTTAACCAAATGGAGCTTTTTTTTTCAAACCGTATAAAATACTGGTGGCTATAATTTTTATTTGTACATCTTCCTCTAATTTTGAGCTTAACCATGTCCGAATCTCATTTCTTTACAGAGCATATTCAGAACCAGAATTTCAAGTCCGAAAATGGACCTTCTTTTTTTGACCATGTCTTTTTCAAAAACTAGTATAAATTAAGTAATTATTTTTTTGCAACTATAGAGAAAATAATTTTCTAAAACTTTCCTCCTTATCACTTTTTCAAAATCTGAGAGTAAATAGTTGAAAAATTAGTTGGAAATGACATATTTTTGGGTTCATTTTTGAGAGTTCGATGATTATCAAAAGTCACTCCATCTTACCAAAACAAGTTTCAGTTCCTTATTCTTTCAAGGCCGAGCCTACTTAGTGTATTAAGGGTCCAAGACTCCATTTTTATTTAAGAATGGAAGAGCTAGGTCATACCCTAAGTTAGCAAAGGTTTTGATGGCTTTCGGTGAGTAAAACTACACCTTCTTAAACCAAGCTTATACTATGTTAATGTTCATATTCATGTCAATAGCCTATGAATGCTTGTTTTATATGTGAAGTGATGGTTTGGTCGTTTGTTTGTTTATTTCATGCTTTGAAGAGTTGTCGCATTTGAAAGTTAGTAAGTATGTGGTTAGCTATATAAAAAGTTGGTAGTTAAAGTTAATATAATTGTTAATGAATACTTATTACACGTTATATCATCATTATTTACCTTGTATTGTACATAAACAATTGCTATGTGATGTTTGGTTTTATGGCTAATGTCATAAGCTTGTTTTCCGAACTGCCCGAATAGCGATAGCCATTAATCGGCACATTCGGAAAATCATCTTATATCGAAACCATTTAGTTTCATCTTCATGCTTAGAATTGTTTTATAAGTTAAACAAAATTTTGATAAATGATGTTTTCAAAAGTAATTAACCATTTTTATATTTATTATTTAATTTAATTAATTACTTAATTAATAAGGATTAAGATTAATCAATTACGTAGTTAATGATGCGTTCTAAATTTAACTAATAACTTGGTAAATGGTTGTTTAAATTGATTAATAATTTTATTTAATGATGTTTAAATTTAATCAATCATTTTATTTAGTGATGTTTAAGGATAACTAATCATTCAATAATGATGAATTAAAGCTAATTAATCAATTGCGAATGATGCTTTTAAATTAATAAATCTTTTTAATGAATGATTTTTAAAATTTATCAACTTGTTTTAACTCTAATTAATCATTCCTTTATTGATGTTATAATTATAAAATCATTGTTAAATAATGTTAATTAATTAATTATTTATCTAATTTAATTAATTATATCTAGATTTATTAATTTATTGAATTAATGATGTTTTAAAGGTGATTTTTCCTTTTTAATTGAAGGTTATTGGAATTAATTAATCAACTTAATTTATGAAGTTTCAAAGTGAATCATCAAAGTAATAAGGATGTTTTGACTTTGTTATTCATGTTAATGATGACAATTAATTAATTGAAGGTGGGTAGTCAAGGACCGATACGAAGGAAGGATGCTGGATGGATACGAAGTGCACTCAGGAGCCATTATGTATCAATCGCGTTTGTATCAATCGATATGAAGAAACTGGTCATGGGAAGGAGTGCATTGCATGGATTGAAGCATGAAACACGGATCGACAAGAAGGCTATTGCTATGGATATGGGGACTGATGGATACGTAAGTGATGGACAAGAGGCGACGGAATAGGACGGATATAAAGAGGATCGATATGCACTTATCGATATGAAGCCATCAACATTCTTAAAAAAAAATCCAACCTTGGATCAAGCATAACTATCAAACCATAGATCCAAATGCTATGAAATTTTCATAGAAGCATTCTTATTCAATCAAGAGCTCTTCTGATCAATCTCAACTCAATTGCGGCTGATTTGGATCGATATGAACGTAACATGGATCGATCATAGATCGATCCCATACCACTCCAGATCGATCCCAAACCACTCCAGATCGATCTGGATGGCCCACCCACTTGTGAGAAGAGGTATTTTGAGTTTTGGGACAGATATTTCCAAATCCACTCCTATAAATAGCAACTCCATAACGGCTAAAGAGGGATCTTCTTTTTCTTTGCGAGGGAAAGCTCTGTCATTTTGGTTAATTGTTTTCGAAGGATTGTATTTGTAATCAATATAAAGGAATAAAAGGATCAATTCAAAGTGGACGTATGCTAGAGAGAGCCGAACCACTATAAATCTTGCATCTTTAGCCGAACCATTATAAATCTTGCATCTTTTCTCACTTTCTTTAATTTTAATTTCTTTATTTCTTCGTTTTTGTTCTCTATATCATCTTGATTTGAGATCTGTGACTGGATACTAAGGACTCGTGTGTAAACACTGGTGCTTTCACTACTTTTGGGGTTTATGATCATTTTTGATGCAAACACTTTGGTTCTTTCACTGAGAAAGCTAGCACTCAGGGATTTCGTAGCTTGGGTTTTGGATTTGAACGCTAAGGAACTTGGATCTAGAAAGCCACGGTTAAGCAATCAACAGAGAGACAGAGAACGGAGAGGAGCCATCATGAAGGAAGTTAGGTGGCTTCCTTAGGAGCTAATCAGACCTTAGTTTTCGTCACAAGAGATGAGTTGGAGATGATGATGAATGCTATGCAGAAAGGGATGCTAAAAAGGTAAGAGGAAATGATGCAGAATCTACTCCGACAGGTTAGGCAAGCTGGAGTGCAAAGTCATGGGAATGGAGTTGCAGGGAATGCCGGAAATGAGGATCATGAAGCTGGAGTATCACAAACATAGGCAATCCAAAATCATGACCTAGGAAATGAAACAAATAGGATGTTGGATAGACCAGAACCATTAGAAGCAGCCCTTGAACTAAGGGCATGCCACCGAGTCATGTTGGCTCAACCCTTGGAAGGATACCAGGCGGCACTATGCATTTTGGCGTTGATCGGGATATGGATATTCATCCAGGAGGACAGGTTTTAGGATTCCCTCATGGACTTGGGGGGAAGGTTGGAGATAACAGGCAAAGGCTACCATTTGATGACAACGACAGGTTAGCGGACATGATCAAACAAGCCATGAGGGGAGGAGTGGTGAAAAGAGATTTGGAGGATGTAACTAGGAGCCCCTTTGCTCCTATGATCAGCTAAGCTAGGAATCCACCGGATTTCAATGTACCAACGTTGAAGATGTACGATGAGAGAACGGATCGCGCTGTAAGAAATGTGTATTGCGAATTTTAAGGCTGGAATAACACTAGAGGGGGGTGAATAGTGTTCTATGGATTTTCTAATTTTTTTTGAAACTTATGTAATTTAATCACCAACAAATACAATTCACAGACACGGATATAATCATAGAATCAGACACATATGCAAATACTAAATAAGAGCGGTAAAGGAAAGAACACACCAGGATTTTATATTGCTTCGGAGTTACCCTACATCCTATCCCGTACAATCGTACGGATTTCTTATCAAAATAATCTTCCAAATTACACTCTCGGTTTCAAGGCTACAAGGTACACCCTCCTGTATTCGAGTTCAGGGCAACTCTCTTGATTTAACCAGGCTACAAGATCACCTAATTGATTTCCGGGGCTACAATCACACCTAATTGATTTCAAGGCTCAATCGCACCTTTTACTCAATAGTTCGATTTACAAAAGATTCTATAACTCTGAATAGCACCGAGATCTTATGGAGAGAGTGGCAGAGAATCAAACAAGAGATAATCAAGTTTGATTCCCTTGGTATTTCGGCAGAATAAGTTTAGGATTCTTTAGAATAAATGTGGAAGATGAAGTGGGGAGAAAACAAGTAAAATTATGATTAAAATTCATTCAAAACAACAGGTATAATAGTAGAGAAACTATCATATCTCTTCGCAAAAGGTTATGACGAATAGACACTTCTTTTGAAAACTTGAATTTTGAATTTAACGGACATCATGTCGACATGGGGCGTTAAGGGATGTCGACATGCTCAGGGCAAATTTGATGTTTTGATTTTCTAATTAAAATTGATTTCTATAATTTCTCAAAACAATTTTTAAAATTTGTAAATATATTTGAATATAGTTTAAACATATAAAAGAGTTTAGAAAGTAATTTTTAATATATATAATCTTAATCTATAAAGTGATTTTAAATC
Organism: Allium cepa; assembly: GCA_030765085.1. NCBI lineage: Eukaryota > Viridiplantae > Streptophyta > Magnoliopsida > Asparagales > Amaryllidaceae > Allium > Allium cepa. The sequence continues at coordinate 979,859,895 of CM060929.1, forward strand.
TGAGTATATAAATATTTTAAAGCTAAATATTTAAAACAAGAGATGGTCTAAAAATAAAGACAATTTTGAAATCAAAATATAAGAAATGATAAAAATAGTTTTGAGGCTAAAATATTTAAAACAAAAAGAGATGTCGTTTTTTGAAAACATTTTTTGAAAACAAGAGAAATATTTTTGAAAAGCATTTTTATAAAATTAGTGGATATCAAAATAGGACCACTATATGTTCCACTAGATATTGTCGTGGGTTCCATCCCACTAGGGTTCCATGCCTTTAACATGCTCGAAGTGGATTCCATTCTACGAATAAATTTCGAATAAAGATGTAAGTGCTTTCAAGAAGTTTTAACATATTCTAGACTCAATACTTATCTTGTACTCTTGAAATCTTGAACTGTTGATATCTTGACACTCATGAGTCTTCAATCTTGATATCTTCAGTCTTGAATCTCTATACTATACAGTCTTCATTCTTGGTGCCTGCATGTTTATATCCTACATATACATATATATCTAAACTCTAATGTTAGTAATTATATTTTATAACAAGTCTTAAGGTTGTTGTCATCAAAACCTTCATATCAAGGACTAACAATCTCCCCCGTTTTGATGATGACAACCTATGTTTATAAAATATACTTCACCTTCGCAATAACTCCCCCTAAAACTAATAACTCCCCCTTAATCTAAGCCTTACTACTCTAACTACTCTATTTTATATTTTTCCCCCTTTGTCATCAACAAAAAAACTTATCCTAAACTAATATAACTCCTTCTTTATCTAATACTATCCAAACTAAATACTAATAAGGAAGTATAATACGTGAAACAAATATTTTATTATACACGATGTTGTATTTACATATACATGGAAGATAAACACATAAATATATTTAAGCACATAAATTATAAAATAACACAACTAACGAGAGTTTTTGACAATTAGAGATTTGTGAATCGAACAATTTGGATAATGCAAAATAAAAGTATCCATGTTGTTCAAACAAATTCCTATCTTTGTCAACAGACTTCGCCTACGCAGACCAAGTTGTTGTCTGCTTCCATAGGTGCTTCTTCCTCTTCTTCTTCTTCCACTTTGCTGTGCTCTAAGGGGTTATGCACTTGAATGTTGGGAGAATCATCTTCAATCACAATAGGATTTGCACGATTATCCATTAGGAATTTTTGCAAATTCCGAAGAATTTTGGCTTGCTTTTCTTGTTCTTTTTCCATCCTTATTTACACAACTTGAAGTTCAATCATCATTTTCATGGCATGCTTCATAGATTCTTCAATCTTTATCACACGTGCCGGTGTAGTGCATTGGAATGGACCAGAATGAGGAGAAGGAAAAAAAACGATGTCATTTTGGTTTGTTTTAGTGGAGAAAGCGTTTAATTTTAATTTTCAGAGGTTAATTACAGAGAAAGAGAAGTGAGAAGATAGAAAAATTCGAAATACATAGGTTTATGTAACTACTAAACTGATTTTAGAGGGAAAATCAAATTTCCAAATTTTAACGTTGTATTTCGACATGGGTGGTAGGGTTATGTTGACATCCCTATGAGAAATTTGATTTCTTATATATCTTTGTTTATTAAAAATATACATTACTATTCTATATTCTATATCTCAGTTATTGAACAAATGCCTAGTTCTCTTCTTAATTTATTAAATATAGATTGATTTGAGGGTTTGGTTAAAATATCAGCAATTTGATTCTCAGAGTTGATAAATTCAAGAGAAATAATCTCTTTACTTATATTATCTCTGAGAAAATGATGTCTAATATTAATATGTTTAGTCCTAGCATGATGAGTAGGATTTTTAGATAAATTTATTGCACTAGCATTATCACAATAAATTGATGATTTTGAAATTGTTAATCCAAAATCTTTTAGGGTTTGTTGCATATGAATGACTTGACAGCAAGCGAAAGTAGCAGAGATATATTATGCTTCAGTTGTCAATAAAGAAATAGTGTTTTGCTTTTTACTAAACCATTAAACTAGAGAATGCCCCAAAAAGTGACAAGTTCCACTTGTAATATTTTGGTCAAATTTCCAACTAGCATAGTCAGCATCACAATAAGAGATTAAATAAAATGAATCATTTTTAGGGTAAAATAAACCATAGTCAAAAGTATGTCTAACAATCTTATGATACGTTTCACAGCTTTTAAGTGAGTCTCTTTGGGTTGAGATTGGTATCTTGCACAGAGACAAACACTATGCATGATATCAGGTCTACTTGCAGTGATATGGAGTAGTGATCCAATCATTTCCCTATATAGTTTTTGATTTACATCTTTTGAAAGATCTTCTTTATTTAAAGCTTCATTGGTTGCCATGAGAGTGGGTTTTCCACTAGCAATAGTCATACAAAATTTACTTACTAGATCCCCAGCATATTTTCTTGACTAATAGAAGTACCATTATCTAATTGTCTTATTCGTAAACCAAAGAAGAAAGTAAGTTCACCCATATGACTCATCTCAAACTCATTTGTCATTATTTCAGAAAATTCTTTATTCGTTTCATGATTAGTTGAACCAAAATAATATCATCTACGTAAACTTGTATTAGTTGGATATCATTTCTATTTCTTTTGTTGAAAAGTGTATTATCTATTTTACCAATTTCAAAATTTGATCGTAACATAAAAGATCTTAGTTTGTCATACCATGCTCTAGGAGCTTGTTTCAGACCATATAGAGCTTTCTTAAGTTTGAAAACATGGCTTGGAAAATTTTCATCTTCAAAGAGTGAAGATTGTTCAACATAAACTTCCTCTTTAACAAATCCATCTAGAAAAGTGCTTTTAACATCCATTTTAAATAATTTGAAATTATTATAGTTTGCAAAAGCAAGTAGAATTCTAACGGCTTCTAACCTTGCTATGGGTGCAAAGGTTTCATCAAAATTTATTCCTTCTTCTTGACAATAACCTTGTGCGACTAATCGAGCATAATTTTTAACGACCTCACCTAGTTCGTTCATTTTATTTTTATAAACCCATTTAGTTCCTATTATAGTTTTATCCTCGGGTCTAGGAACAAGTTTCCAAATATCATTTCTGGTGAATTGATTTAGTTCTTCTCGCATAGCCAGAATCCATGAATCATCGGATGCTTCCTTTGGATTTTTAGATTCAATAGATGATATAGAAGCTACATTACTCATGTTATTTAGTTGATTTCTAGTTCTAACAATAGATTCAATATCTCCTTGAATATTTTCTATAAGATGATCTTTTAAAAGCTTAACCTTTTTATTTGGACGTATAATTTCATTATTTGTTTCAATTGATTCATTATTTAGAGTAGCAAAATCTTCTACATCATTAATTTGTTAAACATCTTTGAAATTTTCATCAAATGGAACATGCATTGTTTCTTCAATGGTATTAGTACTTAAATTGAAAACTCTATATGCTTTATTTCTATTAGAATATCCGATAAAGATTCCTTTGTCGGATTTAGGATCTAATTTATCCAAATTGTCTTTTGTATTTAGAATAAAACATTTACTTCCAAAGGTTCTAAAATAAGATACCTTTGGTTTCTTCTTGTAAAGAAGTTCATAAGGTATTTTACCAGTTAACGGTCTAATTGATATTCTATTCAAAATGTAGCAAGTTATAGTGACTGCTTCATCCCAAAAATGTTTTGGTAAATTACTATCTGAAAGCATTGTTCTAGCACACTCTTGAATCGTCCTATTTTTACGTTCTACCACTTCGTTTTGTTGTAGAGTTCTTGAAAAAGAGAAATTATGAGTTATTCCCTTTTTATTGCAGAATCTCTCAAAATTTTCATTTTCAAATTCCCTACCGTGATCACTACGAATAGTTATAATTTTTAAAGAAAGTTGGTTTTGAAGCCTTTTTATAAAAAGATTTAAATGAATCAAAAGTATCACTTTTATGTTTCATCAATGTAAACCTAGAATAATCATCTATAATTACAAAGACATATTTATTATGATTTATTGGTTGAATTTGAGATGGACCAAACAAATCTAGATGAAATAACTCAAGAAGTTTTGATGTTGAAATCATATCTTTTAATTTGAAAGGACTCTTCCTAAGTTTTCCTAATTGACAAGCACCACATAACTATCTATTTTAAAATTCATTCTAGGGAGACCTCTTATTAGATCAAGTTTAAAAAGTCTAGAAAAGAGTTTAAAACTTAAATGCCTAAATCTTTTATGCCAAATACAAGGGTCTCTTGTATTATTAGCCAAAAGACATAGATTATCATTCGAGGTTTTCATACTAAGAATATAAATATTTTTCTTCTTAATTCCTTCAAATATAATATTTGAATTATTATCCTCGATGTGACACTTATCTTTTTCAAATTTAATTTTGTATCCTTTATCGTAAAGTTGAGTAATGCTTAACAAATTATTTTTCAGATTCTCAACTAATAAAACATTCGAAATAGTAGGAGTTTTAGAGTTACCGACATTGTCGATGCCAATCGCATATCACTTTGGTTGTCTCCAAAATTAACCAATCCTCAATCTTTATAGATAATATCATTCAGCATACCTGGATTACCAGTCATGTGTCTTGAACATCCACTATCAAGTATCCACACATTCTTCTTGATTTGCACAATTTGTCCATTGAGTGTTGATTCTTCAAAGGCCATGTAACATTTTTCTTTCTGCACAGAATACAAACTCGGTAGATAACTTGATTTTCTATAATAACTATATGCAGACTTACGAGACATTGATGATTTAAATAGTTTTAAAATAGTGTTAACAAAATCCCTAAAAATAGCCATTTTAAAGACTTTTTCAAAATTCAGATTATAAAAACTTTGAAAACCAATACTTGAATACCAAAGGTGAGAAATGCGGATTACAGATCTTAAGGTTGGAATAACACTAGAGAGGGGTGAATAGTGTTTTATGGATTTTCTAAATCTTTTTGAAACTTGTGTATTTAATCACCAACAAATTCAATTCACAGACACAGATATAATCACAAAATCAGACATAGATGCAAATACTAAATAAAAAGTAAAGGAAAGAAGATACCAAGATTTTATACTGGTTCGGAGTTACCCTACATCCAGTCCCGCACAATCGTAAGGATTTCTTATCAAAATAATCTCTCAGATTACACCCTCGCTTTCAAGGCTATGCGTAACACCCTCCTATATTTGAGTTCATGGCAACTCTCTTGATTTAACTAGGCTACAAGATCACCTAATTGATTTTCGAGGCTACAATCACACCCAATTGATTTCAAGGCTCAACTGCACCTTTTACTCAATAATTTGATTTATAAAAGATCCTATAACTCTAAATAGCACTGAGATCTTATAGAGAGAGTGGCAGAGAATCAAACAAGAGATAATCAAGTATGATTCACTTGGTATTTTGGTAGAATATAGTTTAGAATTCTTTAAAATAAATGTGGAAGATGAAGAGGGGAGAAAACAAGTAAAATTATGATTAAAATTCATTCAAAACAACAGGTATATATAGTAGAGCAACTGTCATATCTCTTCGCGAAAGGTTACGACGAACAGATACTTCTTTTGAAAACTTGAATTTTGAATTTAACGGACACTGTGTCGACCTGAGGGGTTGAGGGATGTCAACATGCTCAAGGAAAATTTGATGTTTTGATTTTCTTATTAAAATTGGTTCCTATAATTTCTCAAAACAATTTCTAAACTTCGTAAATATATTTGAATATAGTTTAAACATAAAAAAGATTTTAGGAAGTAATTTTTAATATATATAATCTTAATATGTAAAGTGATTTAAAATCTAAGTATATAAATATTTTAAAGCTAAATATTTAAAATAAGAGATGGTTTAAAAACAAGGACAATTTTGAAATCAAAATATAAAAAATGATAGTTTTGAGGCTAAAATATTTAAAACCAAGAGAGATATCTTTTTTTGAAAAGATAGTTTTGAAAATATTTTTTAAAAACAAGAGATATATTTTTGAAAAGCATTTTTATAAAATTAGTGGATATTAAAATAGGACCACTATATGTTCCACTAGATATTGTCGTGTGTTCCATCCCACTAGGGTTCCATCCCTTTAACAGGCTCGAAATGGATTCCATTCCACGAATAAATTTCGAATAAAGATGTAAGTGCTTTCAAGAAGTTTTAATATAATTATAGACTCAATACTTACCTTATACTCTTGAATTCTTGAACTCTTGAATTCTTGAACTCTTGATGTCTTGATACTCACGAGTCTTCAATCTTGATATTTCAGTCTTGAATCTCTATATTATACAGTCTTCATTCTTGGTACCTGTATGTTTATATCCTGCCTATACATATATATCTAAACTATAATGTTAGTATTTAAATTTTATAACAAGTCCCAAGGTTGTTGTCATCAAAACCATCATCTCAAGAACAAACACCCACTATTCACTGAAAAAGGTATATGAGGCATATGGAAGTATTATGGGCAATGAAGGAAGTCATGTCGGGGCACTTCCCTTCGTATTGGACGAATATAGCAGCATTATGGTTCAAACAACTGGAAAGCGGTTCTATTGGCACGTGGACGAAGTTCGTCGAGAGGTTTGTGAGGCAATTTTAGGTCCATATCGTGAGACCTAAGAATATGATGACTTTAACATCGATGAAATAGTGGAAGGGAGAATCACTTAGGGATTTCTTAATCGGACTCAATGCGGCAGTAGCTTCGATGGATCGACCTGATCCGTCAATGGTTTTGATGGTAGTAGTCTCAAGGATTCTGGGTAATTCATATTTTAAGATACCGTTAGAGCGGCTTCCACCGATGGATCTCAGGGAGTTTTACCATGAAACAGAAAGGTTTCTACAACAGGAAGATGCGAAGGCTGAAAGAGAGGGGAGAGAGGCTGAAGTTTATGCCGCAAAAGGTGGAGGTCCACCAAGGGAGGATTCAAACAAGGATGATAGAGGCAAAAGGAAAATGGATGACAGTGGTAACACATCGAAAAGGCAAGGAGGGAATCTAAATTCTCTTCTTACACGGATTTTACTTAAACTCTGGAAAGGATTTACTTGGATACTCAAGGGCGCCTCTAGTATCGAAGGCCGACAAAAAGGGAACCCTTTGAATATGAGAGTGCATCGGGAAAGAATTGCCTATTCCATGAGCTGGTTGGGCACAACACGAATGACTGCAGGCATCTGAAGGATAATATTGAGAAACATGTAAGGAATGATCATTTGCAATAATACATAAGGAATCGAGCTATAGTAGTGGAACATGAACGACCACCGCCTACCTCAAACGAAAATGGCACTGAATCTAGGCATCGTCATCAGCTTATTATCAGCTCTTTGGATTCATGGCATGGAAAAAGTAATAAATCCTGAAATAATGTGGCTAAGTCAATTACATATGTACGGGATCGAGACAGTCCCTAGGCATGCTTTGAGATGATGATAAACCGTGATGCTCGAGTTCATGAAACCTTTTTTTTCTCCAAACTCTGGTTTCTTTTTTGGCACTATGATTATTTAGTTTTCTAGGTTTTACGGACTTTTATTTTGTCAATTGAGCTCTGTGATTATTGGATTAGGATTAATGTAAAAATATTACAGGTCACGCGGTTACGGTCCCTATGGGAGAGACGGGGAAATAACCGCGAGTTACGAGTCCCTTCGCCCGATAGCGACAGAATGGACTCGAACATGGAATATAAGTCCTCGACCGTAGAGTCGAGGGTGGAGAATATAAGTCCTCGACCATAGTGTTGAGGCTAGAGAATATAAGTCCTCGACCGTAGAGTCGAAGCGGGAGAATATAAGTCCTCGGCCGAAGAGTACAGGCCAGAGAATAAAAAGTCCTTGACCGGAGAGTCGAGGCTGGACAATACAGGTCCTCGACCGGAGAATCAAGGCTGGAGAATACAAGCCCTTGACTGGAGAGTCAAGACCGAAGAAGGAAAATCATAAATGAACCCTCGATCGTAGGATCGAGGCTAGAGTAGGATAAAATGACCCGACGGGGTCTATGGATTTGGATTTGGACCTGGAGTGGGCCTGGCTTTGGATAAGGGCCCGGAGCGATCTCAGATTTAGGTATCGACTTAGAGAGGTCATGGATTTGGTTATTGGTTACTGGATATGGATGGATTGGAACTAGGTTGTCAGATTCGGATGGATATAGAATTTACTAAGAGTTTAGTTACTAGATTCGAAATCGGATATCGACTCGGAGCAGTCACGAATTTGGATAGGGATATGGCTATGGATACGGGGCTTGGACAGAATGGCCAAGTAATGGGTAGGATTGTGAGTCAGATGATATGGCTATGGATGGAATATGGAGTTTTTATGTTGAATTTAAAGCTATTCAAAACATGCCTTCCTACCACAAGGCATGTTTTGGGGGGCAAAAGTTACCCTGCATTTTGGACAAGGCCGGGACATCAACAAATTGGCTAAAAAGGAAGGATATCAAGATTGGAGATCGAATGGAAATAAGGCTATGATCAATACCGTCAAAATTGGACCAAGCTGATCAAGATAGGATCGATAGGGAATGTTTAACAAGGTCTGGTGAGGCTACACTTTGAATTTCAGGTCAATCGGAGTTCATATGCTCGAGTTATGGATGGGTCAATGTTCATAAAAGTTTGGTTCGTAAATACTTTCATATCGATCAGGACGATATGGATTGTGTGCTTTAGATCGATACTTTTATATCGATTCTTTCATATCGATCGAGATGGATATGGGTAACACACTTTGCACCTTGCTTCGGATCGATCATATTATGTGTCAATCTAATTCTTGATTGATACGAAGTCATTCCCCAGAGTGCTTGGGTATTGATACGAAGAAAAGAGCGGGGGATGGATACGAAAGGTAATGGGTAGTGAGGGCCCGATTCGAAAGAAGGCTGCTAGATGGATACAAAATGCACTCGGGAGCCATTACGTATCAATCGCGTTCATGTCGATCAATACGAAGAAATCGGTCAAGAGAAGGAGCGCATTGCATGGATCGAAGTGTGAAAATAGGATCGATACAAAGGCTTTGGCTATGGATATGAGGACCGATGGATACGTAAATGATGGACACAAGGTGGCGAAATAGGATGGATACGAAGAGGATCGATACGCACTATCGATACAAAGCCATCAGCATTCTTTAGGAAATCTAACCCTGGATCAATCATAACTCTCAAACCATATATCCAAATGATAGAACTTTTCACAGAAGCTTTCTTATTCACTCAAGAGCTCACCTGATCGATCTCAACTCAATTGGGGCTGATTTGGATCGATACGAACATAACATGGATCGACCTTATATCGATCTGGTGGGCCCAACCACGTGTGAGAAGAGGTATCCCGAGTTTTGGGCAGACATTTCTAGATCTACCCCTATAAATAGCAACTCCTTGGCACTAAAGAGGGATCTTCGTCTTCTTTTTGAAGTGAAACTCTCTCATTTTGGTTAATTGTTTTCAAAGGATCGTAATTGTAATTAGTATAAAGGAATAAAAGGATTAATTCAAAGTGGACGTAGGCCGGAGATAGCCGAACCACTATTAATCTCGTAGCCTTTCTCACTTTCTTTCATTTTAATTCTGTTGTTTCTTCATTTTTGTTCTCTACATCATCTAGATCTGAGATCTGTGATTGGGTACTAAGGACTCATGTGTAAACACTGGACTCATGTGTAAACACTGGTGCTTTCACTACTTTTAAGGTTTCTAACCATTTTTGGCACAAACACTTAACAAATATGTGCTCTTAAATAATACTGTCAACTCATTCTAGGGTGTCACTTACCCTATCTCTAATGAGTTACTCATCCTAGAGTGTTACTAACCCTATTTCTGATGTGTCTTAACCCTACCAGGCTAAGGTGTTTGCTCAACCTAAGCTCTTATACCAAATGTGACGACCCACATTTTCGACCCTCGGATTTTGATACTAATATATCCATGGTATTCATGTGTCTAATATCCAAGTACTAGAAAGATAGATTGATCAAGGGTAAAAATAAAAGTAAAGACAGAATGGAATCTAACACGAATGAGATAACATATATTATTTGAATATCTACCTTTACAGTGGAAATTTTATATACATACATCAAAGTCTATCCTTATCTCAGCCTAGACAGTTATAAATCTTTTCCATTACTAATGGTATAATGACCTGACTTTTTGAAACTAAGAAGTCGATACTAATACAACCACGGTGTTCGTGCATCAAACAACCAGTGCTGGAAAAATATATTGTTAGAGGAAAGAAAGAAGACAAGAAGAAACTAAACAACACAGAATCTCATAGCGGAATGAATAATCTCTATATAAAACAAATCTTTATACAGAAACAAACTGTAATATAAGTATATTCAGACATCAATCGGAGTTTACTAACCTATTTCAACCTAGACAGTTATAAAATCCATCCTCACAATTGTTGATAAATACAACAATGAATGCAACGGAAAATAACCATGTACGTGAATACGTCTTTGGGCCTCTAGCTCATCTTCGAAACTCCAAAACATCCAACTAAATCTAGAAATATGCTCGGTTTGACTCAAGCATTATAGAAAAATAATGCCCGGGTCAGTCTGGTAAAACCAATGTGAGAAACTCGAATCAAAAGAAATTTCATTTATTATAGCTTGTAAAATCCTTTAAAATCAAAGGTATCGCATAAGACCACGCCGCACATAAACACGGATAGGTTTTCACCTTACGATAACCAAAGCTTTATATCAAAAAATCTAGTGATATTATAATAATGTCTAAGGGTGAAAATAAAAATAATCACGTAGCTGTGATGCTCGTTAGTATACATCACAACAATACTAGGTATATAATCGAAAACTGATACATCCCGTTCATTAATTGTGTAGGATTCCATGAAGGTGCCCTCGGTACTTCGAGAACGGTCCTCCTGCAAACGACCAAAGATATCCTTCCGTAGTGGCATGCATCCCTAGTGATGTACCATAGGAAAAACATTGCTAGTCTTGCTAAGACCGAATGCATCACCCCATGCATGCATAACAACTATAAGTAACATGTAGATGGAGCCGACTACACCCCATGGATTTGCTAACCCTATTGGCGATGCCTACTATCTTTGGTTTTAGTCATTACCACTGGTGAGGCTACATCTGACATTCCAGCTCATGCGCCGCCATCAAAATAGATTACTGAATCGTATATGGTTCCAATACCCAAAGGGGTCTCGGAATCACGCATGAATTCCAACAGCTTAATATGTCATGAAACTCCTCTATAGGGCCGTATATAGTTTTAAAGTGGTTACGGTTTTCAAGTTATCTCTTATAAGTTCACTCTTCCACTTCTCTAGCACCGCAAAAACCAATCGTCAATTTTTCGGAATGCTTAATACCTGTTCTTTAGGAAATAATTAGACAATACATACGAGCAAAATCACCCCCTAACCATTAAAGTAGATGGATCTCCTCATCATTTGTCTTAGAAGAACAAACCAAGTTTAAACATATAGTAAGCACCACAGATGGTAACCATACCATATAATTCCCTTGTTTCTCTTAGATATTTCCAATGTCAAAATCCTTAGGTGTTAAATAGGGAATATTTCTGTACCATGAAAATATGAAGGACTGCATATTTAGGCCAAGAGTTGATAGTCGGTTACTTAACTGTCAAAAAAAAAACATTCAAGAAAAAGATCACATTTCCCATGGAAATCACTAAGCCTCGTTTAATTAAATTTCCGTCCTTTCAAAATCACATTCAAAAACTTGGAAATCACTTCTATACACTTATCTCAATAGAACAAGTTTATTCACAAAACACTATATTTTCGATAATTAGAAAATATAACCATATACTTATCTAAATGCTATAATTATATTAACGAAACATTTCACTTTCAAAACTTTAAAAGTTTTCCATGTACGTAAATAACACTATAAGTATATACATGAAACATTTGGAAAGAATTTCCATTTCAAATCATATTAAAATGACCAAAACTCCATATGTCATAAAAATGGAGATATTAATAATCCAAACACTAATTTTTTCTGGAAATCTCTTTTGTTATATAAATATATATCACCTTTATAGCTTCCTGAATCAATTTATAAAATATTTTATATGTCTCCAATCTATTTATAAAATACTGTAATAGCCTGTCCTTTTGGATGTTTTAGATCGACGATAAGCCTTACACGTCAGACTCAAACCATTCAAAAGGGTAGATTGTTATGAGGTCAATAAGAAAAGGTAGAGAAAAAAAGAAAACCAAATTCAAAATCTCGCAGCGGAATGATAAAATATAATAATCAAATAAACAGTTCATGAAGCTGTTTACAAATAACATTGATTAAACCTTTATAATACAGATCAGAGTTACATAAAATAATAATAATAATAAATAAATGCTGCGGAACAACATGATGCAATAGAATAAATATAATAAATAATGACAGTACAAATCTTCGTCGTCGTCCTTTAGAAATAAGGTCTTCGACCCTGAAATGCTTAGGCTGACCCGAGTGAATTGAAAAGAAAAAACATTCGAGTCAGAAATAAAAGATCTTATGAACGTTAAATCGACGGTAAGTAAATATGAGTGGATCGGCGTCAGAGATGCTACGGGGTTTGACATCTCCTATCCAGTGTCTAACATGAGTGCAATAACATAAGAGATGTTCGGGATTTCTATCTCCTCGGGATCCGTTCAACTATCTACTATTTAGTAAAATACGCTATTATAATATGTCTACAGTAAAGTAAAAGTATTAAAATAGCATCAAGGCATTACACATATCCCCCTTAACACATTTTAATATATTCGCATAGTCTATACAGTACCATAACTCCTCCGTAAACTGGAGGCTATCAGAGGGCACTCCATAGGTATGGTACAAACCAAACTTGTAGAAGGCACGATAGGGCGTGTGAACACAGCACACGAGGCAATGCCATGGTAGGTATACAAATTGCACTCCCGGACTGGTGGTAACACATAACAGCTACTACCGCCCATCTCGGAACATACTTCCAAATCAAAATCAAGGGTGGCCAACAAATCAATCACAAAGTCAAAATATAATATCAAAGGAATGTTCCTGATCAGAGGAATGACCTCACTTGGTCGGGTATAGCTCCTATTTAAGCCACATCAAGCGGACTCACGGGAGTTAGGGTCACGTACATACCTCATACAGAATTGTTCCCCAAACCATTCTACTTCATTTCTGAATCTCCACCACGTACACAGGTGTTAAAGTGGTTTTCGATATTGGCAGAGAGTATGACAATATCTGATCCCAGTCTGTTTAACAACCAAATGCTTATTTCACACCGGATAGTTCTTTTACATTTCAAAAGTTAATTCTAAATTGGAAGTCAAAAAATCATATTCTCAAAGCCATATCACTTTCTAAATCACATCCACTTTCAAATCATATTCACTTTCAAAATCATATTTACTCAAAATGTCTTTTCACCAAAGGGTATTAATTCCAAATTCCAATTAGATTGTATCATCATCAAGGATTTAGATATCAATACTTTAACTTTTCACAGTCTAAATTTTTATGAAAATAGTTTAGGTAATTACAATTAGTTTATGTAGTTTTAAAATAGTTAAATAGATTTAAAATAGTTTATATAGTAAAAATAGTTTAAATAAATTTAAATTTAATTAAATTAATTTTTAAAATGATCTACATAGATTTTAAATAGATTAAATAGATTTAAATTATATTAAATAGATTTAAAATAGATTAAATAGATTTAAATTATATTAATTAGATTTAAAATAGATTAAATAAATTTAATTAGTTTAAAATTGGTGAAATAGATTAAATTGGATTAAATATGTTATAATAGATTAAAATAAATTAAAATAGTTTGAATTGATTAAAATATTTATGCCACTTCAACTTTGAAATTCCAATTTAAATCCTTTGAACACATCGTTAAATCACTTCCAATTTCAGCCTTTACGTTCGGATTATCAAAAAAATCAGTTTATATAAATACAATTTCTATTTTAGAATAAAATTTAGCGAATTTCATAATTTAAAGATTCAAAGATCATTTAATTTAACCAATCCGGTGTCCCTATATAATTTTCTACCCTAGGGTCTAGTGATATGGATATTTATCATTTCAATCCGCAATTTATTTATTTTTATGGTTATATAACATTTCATCCCGCAATCTTGAATTAAATAAAAATCCATAAAATCGCTCGAGTCTATCACTTTAACCCATAATGATTTTTCCCTAATTTATAGATTATTCGAGTATGTATCATTTTATCACATAAGGTACTTGCAATATCATAACAATATAAAATACAACATCCAGTCATCTAATATCAACCATTCAACATACTTCACAATCATTATCCAAATCAATTAAGAAACATCAATAGATAATTGATGATATATAACAGGTATTAAATGGAGGTTTGAATTCAATATTTAAATTAAAACGATAATTAAATGCAATAAAAGTCAAATTTAACTAGAATGAAAATTTAAGCACACTAAACATCAATAAATTTATTTCTAATCGCATCATAATTAAATTTAACTAACATGAGATAGTTTAGTAATTGTGAGTGGGTTAAAATACCCACCTTCGATTTTAAATCGAATAAAAATCGAATTTAGGCCCAAAATTCAAACAGTCTCAGAATTCATCCAATCTAGCGTCAAAATGTCCGAAATTCCGATACGGTCCCAGCGAATTAAACCGTGTATGAATTGGAGTTCGCATGCAGAAGTTATGCGAGTTAGAACATTTAAATCAAAATTTAAATAAATAAATAAAAGAATTACCCAGTCATCAGTGGCCGCATCACCGCTCCTTAGTCCTTCATGCTCCAACCTAATATCGTTCCAACACAGATGCCCAAGCCGCAGCTATGATGATCGTGCCGCCCCGATACGGCCGTGACACCTCCACGACACTCTGCTGCTCCCGTGACCCTCCCCCTAGGCGCCTCGACCACCGCGATGTCGACCAATTCTCCAAAACACGCAGCCGTCGCTACAACTATTAAACCCTAATTCGAATTTTTCCCAATGATCAAACCATTGAAACGACATGCGAACCCCTAGATGAGCTCCACTCGACCATCTCTCCGCAATGGTATCCTCCAATCGACGATCCGTCGAAGATCGTCAAACACCAATGAACGGTCGAGATTAATTTGCCCTGTTTAAGCCACACAGAAACCCAAATTGAAAAAAACGCAGCAGATTCAATTTGCGCTCATTGAGAGCTTCGGAACGGTATATAGTTTGACAGGGTTTGGAGGAGTTTGATTTTGGAACTGAATTTGCAATTTGGGAATTAGGGTTTCGAGTTAGAATTGGATCTGCCATTGAAAAGAGAGAAGCAAACAGAATTGTACGTACATGCAAATGGAATAAAAAAATAGCTAGGGTTTATAACAGGCTATATATAGGTAGATCAGCAATAGGAATGAATGGACTAGATTGATTTGAAAGTCAAACGATAAGCGACCTGAAAAGTCTGTTTCGTTCCTGAAACGAAAATGGGTCATCCCGTATGTCAAAATAGATTTTTTCGATATTTTTAAATTCAATGGAATAGGTTTCAAGTCCTAATTCCATCGTATAAAGAAGTTAGCTCAAAATCAGCTTATTTCAAATGGACTTCAATTGAATTTACTTAAATTGATTTCTACGTGTTCCGAGCCCGTACGATCAAACGTCAAGTCCGATCGCTATAAAACTTGAAACCTTACATTAATTCACCGTCACGGATCAAATGAAATTGGTTTCATCAAAATCTAAGACAGTGGCCAAAATAGCTATTTTCACGTTAATTAAATAAATTAATATTAAATTACTGATCACTTTTTAATTCAATATTTATAACTATCAATTTTTTATCATTTTTGATTACTTAGATATTTACAATTGTTTAACACAAATTTACATGTCAATTCAATGTTAAATATTTCACTAGTTACAGTGTTCAGTTTTAGTTATAGTTAAATACAATTAATTATAATTTAATTCCAATAAGTTGATTAAATTTGATTTCTATCTTTATATTCAATCAATTATTACTCTAATAACATATTTAATATTTTTTTATATCATATTACACTAATACTTTACCATTACCATCTTAGTTTTCATTAATGCAGCATTTAATTGCAATAAATCCATTTATTATAATTTTAAATTTCAATTAATTGGTCAAGCTTGATTCTAATTCTTTTTACTTCATAAATTATTGCTTTGTAAATAAAATTAACAATTTTATATCTTTTATTACATTCACATTTTGCAGTTATTGTCTTAACTCGCATTAATGTAACATTTAATTTCATTTAATTGCAATTGATTAAATATGTTGGTAACAAACAACAATCGTCGCCATTTCAACATTTAATAACATTTGTAAGTTTATTATTTGCAAATAATTGTTATAACTATTACTACCCCACTACTATTATCAAATACAATTAATTACATCTTATTTCATTAACTAATCAACATTTGAATTATTAATTGCTCTTTTAATCCAATTATCCATTGATACATACATTACTAAAATTCATTTACAACCTATATCAATTATAACTCTTTAATTCTTTTAATTAATTAGAATTTATATTTAAAGCCGTAAACAGTTTACCTTGATTTAATAATATTACACTTTATTCCAATTACATTCTTCATATTATCATAAATTTTTATTTTTCCCAACATTAAATCACAATACCTAATTAAATTTACAATTTCTAATTATCGAAAACTACAGGTCGTTACAAATACTCATTTATAAATCTCAAAACCCCATTTATAATACTTTCCCTTTCTAAATATCTAAACCCATTTATAAATATCCATTTTGACATCATTTAAAAACCCAACTCCTTTTCCAATTCAAAATCTCTTTCTAATTTAAAAACCCTTTGATAAATCCCCTCAATTGGATTAAACCCTTTTTAAAACTTTCATTTGAAAATAGTTTCATTGTTAAACAAGTCCATTTTTTAATTATAATGAATAAAAATTTAGCATTAAAAAAATTAACCTTGACATTTTTAATCATATAATGATTAATTAACTTCAGATAGTATTAATATAATAATGATAAATTATCCTTAAATCAATATTAATATATATAAATAAATTAACCTTTAAAATAATATTAATATATTAATAAATTAACTTTGAAATAACATTATAGTTAACTTATAAATAATAATTAACTTAAATCAATTTGTTTTATTCAATTAACTTTTAAACAAATAATAACAATCAAACATTTTAAAACAGTAATTAGATAACTTGGAAAAATATTCTTGAATAACTTTATGAAATACTCTAAAGAATTATAAAATAATTAACCTTTTATTTTTATTATTAAAAATAATAATCAATTATCTTTTAAAAACATTATCAATAAATAATAATTACCTTTAAAAGTCTTATTAAAAATTAAAAATTGATAATAATTATCTTTAAAATGACTTAATTAAATAATTAAATTTTCAAATTAGAAAGAGGTATAGCAACTCCAATGGTACTTAATCAAGCCACAATTAATTCCATTTCTATTCAAGTTATAATCCAGATATTTACATAACATCAAATATGTAAATTCAACTCGTAATTAATAATTGATTATGAATACGACACTTATCCAATACTAACCAATTGGAATGCAATTAAGTGCCCATACAAGTGTTAGCATAATGGTCTAATTTCTGCTAATCATATGTCTAATTTAACCTGCCCGGTTAATAATAGCAGAATGATGATTTATTCTGCTAAATATGTATCCAATTAATTTAATTACCGAAATAGTGTTTTATTCTAACAAATAATGTCGATCAATCCAATTCAGCTCAATGATATTTTAATTAGCCAAATAAACATTAATAATTTAGGTATATAATTTTAATCCATATTATTTGTTAAAATAACGTAATTTACATTCAGTTCGCTTCAATATGTCATAAACTTTTACTTGTTAAAAGTTATCAATAAGTTACACGACAATGTCGTACTCATCAATACGAGTCCATCGCAAAATATGTGTCTCAATCGGATTTCGTATGGATGATTTATCATATTTTAAAACACACATGGTTATATATATAATATAAACAAATTAAAACATTTTATTTTTCATCACCAAATGCTGCCGGCCCAAAGCCCACATGAGCTGAGCTGCTCCACTGCTATTCCGCCTTCTCTACTACAAGAAACTCCTTTGAATCCCAAAACGTGCAAGAATGTGCATGTGTATCTCTGACACAACCAATCACCAGCCCAACCCCTCATCCAGACCCATCAATGCGCTCGCCTTTACTCGCTTGATCCACCGCACTTATCCCTAGCATCTCCAGTCCTCTGTTTCAACTTTCGATCACCATGCCATTCACAAAATCATGTACTAGAAACCAAATTCCACCATGTCGCGACTAGCACTCCTTTATTTCAACCCACCAAAACTTCGCCCAACGTAGCTCTTCTCTCGAGAAACCCAACCGCATACACCAATTTCTTCCTCGTCGCCCTAAGCTCAGCCAAAGGAAAACTCTAGATGCCAACGATTGTCAACGACCATCATGGAACAATGCCAAAACTTCCCCAAAAATCCTACAACCTACACTGACTCCAACGATGCTAACCGCGTCAATAAATTCAATGCGGATTGATAGAATTTAATTTTTGAAGTTATAAACAAAATTTTCCCGCTTACCGTAAATTGACGATATCTCGGTAATCTATCAACCAAAACTCGAGCGACTAATTTCAAAAATACTCGGGACATGTAGAAATAGCTTTGTGTTTGAATTTTGGCTAATATCAAATGGTCTGTGAGTAATTGATTTTTAAAGAGGGAAGTTGGGCATTTCAATAGTTTACAGGGAGTAGTTTTCAAAGAAAATGAAGAAGAAGAAGAAGAAGAAAAAGAAGGCACCCCTGACGATTATTGAGTACATATCAATATGCACATCTACCAATCCAAATTCATTAATGAAGCTCAAAGAGGGACAAGGGTGACTGGTAGGGTGGAAGAGGTGCATAAAGGTGGCTGTGGGGAAAACATGGTGGCTATGGGAAAAAGTGGTGTAATGGATGCATATTTATATGTGTTTGTTTTTGGCACTTTGCCAAATAATATTGCGTCCGGTTACTAGTCGCGGTTGATAGAAAATAAAATACGACCACGCACAGAATCGTGATGCGATCACAAAATTGAAATAAAACGCACTGGTTATCAAGTTTTGTCAAAACTTGAAAATAATAATGTTTGATGTAAAATACGTCAAACGAAAATCCAATTATTTTTCAGATTAAAAACTTTGGAAAAAATTCCATGAATTGAATTAAAAATACGTCATTGAAAATCAAGGGGTTGTTTACAACGCAATTTTTTTATATTTATATAAAACCCCAAATCAAATATTTAAAACTATTTAAATATTCCTAAATTCAAAGTGATGAAATCCCGAGTTGTTACATTCTTCCCCACTAAAAGAGTTTCGTCCTCGAAATTTCACCACGTGCGCACCCAATACTATTCATAAGCCCGCATGTAACGACCTTAATTTTGATTAACATTAGTTAGGATATATAATTAGTTAAATTAAATAAAATAATGTGATGCTTAGGGGATTGAGATTTGTGTTAACAGAAAAGGTAGTCGTGCCAAATGACAAATGAACTAAAGAGGGACTAAAATAAAATAAGTAAAGCAAATAGATGAGGGGTAAAACATGAATAAGTATATTCTTATACCCTAAAATTTTAGGCCATTCATTCTACGTATTCATTTGCGAAAATTAAACATAAGAGGCCGGTCACCATTGAGGAAGAACAAGAAGAAGATGAAGTAGTCAAAGGAAGGAAGCTTAATCAATTCAAAACCATTCTCAAATCTCAACTCCTTAACCATAAAGCTAAGGTGAATAATTACTACATCTCATGTTTTTGATTGTTTTTGGTTTTATATTAAATTCGAACTATTTTTCAAGGTTTTTCCATGTTTTATATTGTTAAATTGGATATATATGCATGTTGATGATTTATGCTATTTCATATGAATTTTATGATATACTTTAATGTGAAAATCCTATTAAATGACATCCAAATGCCTTGCGATTTTAGAATAAGGTCAGAAATGATATTTTGAAGATATGTTCCAATTTTCATAATTTTCTGAATTAATGTGGATTTAATATTAATTTTCTAGTGTGGTTATTTGGGTTCAAAATTAATTATAGCTAATATATGTATTTTTGGGTTTAAAATTAATATATGTTACAAAACATATTAAAAATGATTTATGAAAATTTTTATAGATTTTTCCTAAGTTTTTTAATTAGTATATGAAATTATTTAAGGTATGGGACTTAAATGTTTTATATATTTATAAAAGGAGAAGGGGTATTTTGTAAATAATTTAATTTGTTTGTTTTGGAAATTTCGGCCGTACTTTTAGAAAAGAAATTAGTAAAAATCATGTTTTGACAAACAAGGCAGGTTAGTTGAAAAGAATTGCTTTAAATGTTTAAAATTAGTTTATACATGCTTTTCACATGTTTCACCACTTTCAGCACCTAGCCTTCGACACCTTACTTCCGCCTCCATCTCCAAAGAAACCAAAGTGCAGGGTATCAAAGACTTGGCACATAGTGAATTAGACATAGATGAAAGGTATAAGTCGAAACAAGGGGTTTCGAAGTGGTCGAAGCCTTACTTTTTTAAAAGAAAATGCGTCGGCTTTGCTTTCGAAAGGAATGCTTTCGACTTGGTTAGCTTTTGACAGGGTCAATTTTTTTTAAAAGGAATGGTTTCGAAAGAGGTTGCGCCTTTTTGTTTTAAGTAAATGCTTTCGAAAGGGTCAAAACCCCTTACTGACGCTTTCCACCTTTCGAAACAAATGGTTTCAAAAAGGTTATTTTGTTTTTAAAACTTAACCACTTCTCCATTGCTTTCGAAGGCTTGGTTTCGACGCCATCACTTATTTACTTGGGAAATAGCTTTCGGAAGAGTGCTTTCGACTTAGTTGTTTTATGAACCTTTTTTCTATTAAAAATTAAACCTAAATAGTTTTGAAAGGAATAGTTTTTAATGGTTTCGAAAGGTTATCCACATGTTTACTTGAACCCAAATGGTTTTGAAAGGTTTGATTTTATGAAAAGGATTTAGTGCTTTCGAAAGGTTTAAGATAAAGGTTACGAAGGGGTGGTTTCCCAACGGTTTTGAAAGGTTTTAAATGGAAGGTTCCAATGTTTTCGAAAGACAATATTTAAACTGTTTTGATCAGAGGATGTCTTAGGTGTTAAAGCTTTTGAAAGAATGGTGTTTCAATGTTTTTGAAAGGATTATTAAGAATGGTTTCGAAAGGTATGTTTTGGCCTTTCGGCCTAAGTAATAAAGCAAAGTAGTTACTTAGTTTCGAAAGGGGTACTTTCAGTAGTTTCTAAAGGGGTACTTTCAAAAGGTTTCAACGTTTACATCAACAATGTTTTGTGTAAAGTATCTATAACATGGCAAGGTGATTTGAGTAAAGCATAGAGTATATTTTCCTTGTTTAAAGTACGATTTAAGATTTAAATCAATTTGAGAGAACATGTTTGAAGGAAATTTTTATGAGTAGACGACCCTAAGTAAAATGACTCAGATATTAGAATACCATATGGGACTGGTTTGGGGTCGCGCCTTCTACTTTAGCTAGTAGCCCCTAGCTAATATAAGTCTGAAATTGCAGTATGTAGGGCTTTGTCAAAGGAAAGACTAAAATTATTTTACATGCAGAAAGGTATCTATAAAGGAGAGAAAGGTTATTGGTGGTCCCAAAAAACCATTAGGATCAATTTACCCTGGGAGAACTAAGTTAGGGACAAACTGTCCAAAAGAGGCGTATCTAATAGAATTTCGATTATGTGTTTAGTTTGTCTGGTAGGTCCGAGTACGTCAAAGGTTAGTAGTTAGCCAAATAAAACTATAGTGTTTGGACAAGTAGTCTATTTCTTACCTGATTTGTATTCATACATGATATTGCTTTATTGTTTTAACTTGTTTTGGTTGCAAGATTAAGATTTGCAAAAGATATGTTTTAAAAGGATATTAGTGAGGGGAAACCTATTTCGCTAAGCGGCGTGGTCTCACTTAATATCAAATAACCAAGATGTATAGTATTATTCATACCAGGATTTATGTCCGACTTGAAGTTTTTGTTTTCCCCTTAAACTCTTGAGTGCACAAAATTGATTTGAGTAGGCCGAGGGTTCAGGATTTTCAGATTTTAGTAGGTGGATGAATAAAGTTCCAGAGACGAGCGGGAGGCTGATGCTAGGTATATTTAGAAGTTTTTTTGTTTTATTTCCATTGTGTTGTATTAAGTCTGTTATGACTATTTAGCACTCTGGTCATCTAAGGAGGCATCTTTATATGTCGCTCTTAGCATATTTTTGTAATAATTATATTTGATCTGAACCTAGGAAACGTTTGGGTTTATGTAACTTGGATACGAATTGTTGTTTTGAAATGTAATCAGAAAGCTGTTTTAACCTATAATGATTTTATTTCATATTCAAATTCTTCTAATATTATGGATACCACTATCATTACCACATTTGGTCACCAGAAGTTAATACTATGGATGATTACAACATCTATAGCGCTTAGCTTCGGGATTCCAAATAGAAGATGTTACACCGCACAACGACCATATATCATTCATATACTAAATTCGATGCGATCACTACATGAATACATAAGTTCCCTTTCGAACTAAAATCGCTCGCTGGATTTTCTAGTATGGACCAATCAGGCTCGTTGATTAGGAACATCCGTTCTCTTTACACGGACATAGACTATGAAAGAAAAGCTTTGTTGCTTATCAAGGACCCTCATCAAGTGCTTACCGTCAGAAATCGAATAAGAGGTCCTTATTTGGAACAATGTTAAACACTTCAAAGCCTTGTACTCGAACATTAGATCAAACCTATATGAAGAAATGATGCATGTCCAATTTTACACTTATTTAATTGGTTGTTCTTTACCAATTCTATTGCCACTAAATTATTTATGAATTTTTTTTTCATAAAATTCCAATTTAGGTTCAAATTTTTTAGATAATGCAACTTTATTTATGAAACCCTTTCGTAAAATCACTTTACTTTATTAACTTATATATACTCTCCTACATCCTAAAAGTATACATAAAACAACTAATTTTAATTTTATTCACATTTAACTATTCAGATGGAGGTCTAAAATAATTTTGATTCTCAAAACGGAGTCAACTAATACAACTTTTTACTTTTTAAGTCTGGTAAGTGCCAAGAAGAGTAGGATACTGGTATCCAAACTCTATTCTAGAATCTACTTTTCTTTAGACACTGAAAGGTAAAAATGTTTACCAGTGGCCCAATAACATCAAGTGAATTTTAACTTCCTAGATGTTAAAATTAAAAGACACGGTTTAATAAAACAAAGTTTGTTAAACCTTCTTAACAAATTTGACCCAAATAACATTTCATTAATTAACCCATTATAAATCAAGATACCGTTATATTTTGGAAGCTTAGGACTCGAATACTTGGATATTTATTTCAACCTGGGAAACATTTAGGATTATGTAATAATTATATGTTTGGCGTATTTTTATAATAATTGTATTTGATATGAACCTGGGAAACGTTTGGGATTAGTAACTTGGATATGAATATTTATTTCGAAATGTAATCAGAAAAGTGTTTTAATTCGTAATGATTTTATTTCATATTCAAGTGCTTCTGTTATTATGAAAAAACAAACATTACCATATTTAGTCATCGGAAGTTAATACTATGGATGGCTGCAACATCTATAATGCATTACTTCGGGCCTCCAGATAGGGGATGTTACAACTTGGTATCAAAGCATAGGTCTATGAATTTTTTTAAAATAAAATGATTTTTGAAAACATAATCCTAAGGAATTAGAGATAAGATCAAGATATGGGATGCGCTATAGTAACATACCTCTATTTTCTATATATAAGTATACACTTTATCTCTTTTCTCCTACCTTTTTTAGGCAAGTCTTCGATAAATTACGAGGCTTGAATATAGATATTGATGCTAGAGATGGAAGAGTTAACCTTGGATGGGGAAGCACCACTGCAAATGGAAATGCCAGACCAAATACGAGAAGGAACCAAGGTCAGGCACAAGTTGGAAATGTGGGTGATGGTTTCTCGCAGGTTGACATGGGAGCAATGTATTAATTCTATGTCAACATGATGTAGGCGGGTGTCGCTGTTGGAGTAGTTAGAGGAAATGCTGGAGAAGGAGTTCACGGAGCTCCAGTAGTCAATAATTATGCTGTTTTGAGTAAGGATTATGCTCGATTGGGAGGAAAGCCATTCATCGGAACTGAAGACGCCATTGAAGTAGAGAACTGGTTACTGTACTGTAAGAGAATCATTGCATATTTTGGGCGCAATGATGAGCAGAAGAGAAGTCTTACATCTAGACAGCTTTAGGAAGCAATGTTGTATTGGTGGAATAGTGTGATGATTGGAGTAAATGAAGAGACAATGACATGAGCTGAGTTTAAGAGAAGGTTTGAGGAGTGGTTCATGTCTGAGATTGTGAAATCCACAATGCTCAAAAAGTTGGCTGAGTTGGAGCAGGGGGAGATAACTGTGCTGGAGTATGCTACAAGGTTTGAGAAGTTGGTGAGGTATGGGTGTGCTACTATTGATACTGTGATTTAAGAGAAATGAAAAGTTTATTAGGGGGTCGAAACCTGAATTGGCTAAGGCTACATTACCTCATATCAGGGATCCTTGTGATGTTACAGTAGAGATGGCTGTAAGACATGAGAAGATGCTTGGTTTTCTGGAGAGAAATATGGCAAAGGAAGTCCAGGTAGGGAAGAGTCAGAAAAGAAAGTTCTTCCATAAGAAAGGAACTCACAAGGGTGGAGCTAAAAAGAAGGGGAAGTCGGAAGTTGTCTGCTTTAAATTTCATAAGAAAGGGCATTTTGCGAATGAATGTCGATCTAGAGAGGGAAAGAAGGTGATTGGAAAGAAGAATATCAGGTGCTTCAACTGCGATCAAATTGGACATTACAAAAACCAATGCAAGAAGCTTGCTAATGATAGGAAGGGCAAATTATATGCATTTGAGCCAGCCACTTCGAGGTTAACCGTAAAGGAAAAGGAAAAAGCTGTGTTGGGAGGTACGCTTTTGATTCATGGTATGTCAGTTAGCATTCTGTTTGATACCGGTGCATTACATTCTTTCAGATCTTGTTGTTTGATAGGTAAGCTTAACCTAGAACCCTCATACTTAGTTACTTCCTCAAGGGATTCAAATCCGATAGGAGAGTATGCGACACTTAGGATGAAGTGCGACCACCTAGAGTTTGATTCGTTAGATCATACATTTGTTTGCAATTTGCACGTGTTTGATTTTGTCGGGTTCGGAACTACTTTGGATATGAATTGGTATAGCAAGTACGATGCTGGGATATTTTTTCATGATAGGAAAATATCGCTTAGATACCCTGACTGTAGTGATCGGATTATATATACCGTAGAAAGCCCTATCTGTGAGGTGAATGCTCTAGTAGGGGTTGTGGAGGTAGAAGACGCGTTAAATCGGGTTTTCGTGGTTAGAGAATTTGTTGATGTTCTTGAACCTATAATAGGATTGCCACCGAAACGAGCCATTGAATTTTGAATTAATTTAGTGCCAGGAGCAGAACTAGCGAGTAGACCGCCAAGCGAGATGACACCTACCGAGGTGAGGGAGTTGAAGGTGCGATTGGTGGATTGGAAGGCAATTTTTTTTATCATGCCAAGTAGTTCACCTTGGGGAGTAGCCGTAATGTTTGCTAAGAAGTCAGATGGATCATTAAGTTTATGCATCCATTATCGTAAGTTGAATGAGAAGACGATAAAGAATCGATATCAGTTGCCTAGAATTGACGATTTTTCGATCAGTTAAGTGGAGCCAAGGTATTTTCTCTTTTGAATTTAGCAACAGGTTTCCATCAGCTCAGAGTAGCAGAGGATAGTATTCCTTTGATGGCAATTAGAACTAGATATGGATCGTATGAATAGTTAATGTATCGTACGACTAACTAATGCGCCAGCATTCTTTGTAGATTTGATGAATCGAGTTTTTCAAGAGCATTTGGGTAGGTTCGATTGGTTTTCTTAGATGATATTTTGATATAATCTAGGGATGAAAGAGAGCATAAAGTTCATCTCAGGGTAGTGCTCAAGACATTGCGACAGCATTAGCTGAAGGCGAAGTTTTTGAAGTGTCATTTATAGAAGAAGAAAGTGAAGTTTCTTAGTCATGTAGTCTCAGAGAAAGAGTTGTCTGTAGATCCGACTAAGATCGAGGTAGTGAATAATTGGAAGAGGCACAAGATGGTGACTGGGATAAAGAGTTTTCTTGGATAGTTTGGTACTATTGGGGGTACATAAAGGATTTCTCGTAAATAGCAGCACCGATGACCAAGCTAATGCGAAAAGATGTGAAGTTTGTTGGACCGATAAGCGTGAGAAAGCATTCCAAAGCTTGAAACACTTATTGACTAATGCACCTGTGCTACTTGTTTCGAACCTGTGCTATTTGTTTCGAAAGGGAATAAGGACTTAGTAGTTTATACAAATGCTTGAGGAACAGTGTTTGGAGCTATGTTAATGCAAAGAGGTAAAGTGATTGCCGATGCTTCTCGACATCTTAGACCGCATAAGGTGAGATACCCGACATATGATTTGGAATCGGCTGCGGTGATTTTGTACTGAAGGCGTGGAGGCATTTCCTTTTGAGAGAAAGATTTTAGTTATATAAGGTCATAAGTCATTAAAGTATTTATTCTCTCAGAACGAGCTAAATATGAGACAACAGAGATGGTTGGAATTTATATTTGCATTTTGACTTTGGAATTGAGTACACACCAGGAAAAGGCAATAAGGTTGTAGATTCACTTAGCAGAAAACATCAGAATGCAGTGTTGGCAATGATAGCTGAAGGGAGAGGTTTGGAAGCGTTGACGACATGTAGAGTTCAAGGGAGATTTTAAGCTAGATCTAGTAAGGAAACTGTTATGTTGTCATGTTTAGAAGTTTGACCAGTGATAATTGAAAGGATTGCTTCTATGCAAGGAGAGGATCCAAAATTAGCTGGGCAGATCAGGAAGTTAAGGGATGAAACAGAGAGCGATGACTTGAAAGATTTCAGTCTTGACTAGGATGAGTGGTTAAGGAAGAAAGGAAGGTTACGTGTTCCGAATGTAGGAAGCATTAGGAAAGAAGTTATTGAAGAATGTCATCGTTCGAAGTTCACTATTCATCCAGGAGGAACTAAGATGTATCATGACATGAAGAGGAGTTTCTTCTAGGAAGGGATGAAGAGGGATGTAGGCTTATGGTAAAGCAGTGTATGAACTACCAACAGGTAAAGGTCGAATATCAAAAGACATGTAGGCTACTTAAACTTTTAGATATTCCAATATGGAAGCGGATTTCTATTTCTGTGGATTTTATAGAAGGGCAGCCAAAATATAATAGAGGAAATGAAAGTATATGTGTTATAGTGGAGAGGTTATCCAAGAGTGAAAGACTAACTTATGATGGATCGATTATACAAATGGCAAGTATATAACTAAATTAAACTATAGTGTAATAATTAGTATAGAACGTAAATAAGAACAATCACACCATGGTTTTTATACGGATTCGGACCTCCCATCCTACGTCCAGTCCCGAAGCTCCTCTTTGAAATTTCCTTTCACCAAATAACCCGGAGGAATAGGTTTACAATAGCAGTGTTTCTTTGTCAACCATGAGTTCTTCTATTACACGGATATTGACCATATAGTACAATTGAACTTCCTATATCTCTTGAATGATTAAATACAATATTGTTCGAGAGAACATAGAAGTGTATGATCTCAAATTTATAGATTGGATAGCAAGTAGATGACTAGAACAAGAGATGATTAAGATAGAAAGTAAGTGAGTAAGTTGGTCCTTTGATTCATCTTGATTCTTGTTTATATATTGTAGAGAGTTGCTTCTAGTCGTCACATCTTTTGCCTTTCAGTCTAGATTCATTACTTTTCACTGGTGAAGAGTAGCGGAGGAAAGATGGAGTTGTGTCTTTTCGGAGATGACAGTTGTTATTTGAATTTTTTTCCCCGAGTCCAGTTTCAGACGTATGAACATTGTTTTCAGACATCTAGAACCTATTATTATTTTTAGTCCAGCATCTATGTTCAGACGCATGAAGTTCTGCATTCAGACGTCTGAACTTGTCAAGTGAGGTTTTTCTAGGTTCATTCTTGAGTGTTTGTTTCTTCGATCTTTGTGCAACATTGTAGATGAATTTCTTTAATGCTTTAGTCATCGTCTTGTCAAGGTAGTGGTCTGTCTTTCTTTGTATCTTTGTATGATATATATATATATATATATATATATATGATTTCCATTTTATAGTTGTCATCGCTGAAATCGTAAACTCATTGTTCTAACATTCTCCCCCTTTTTGACGATGACAACTATATAATGTACTTAGATAATAATTACAGACAGATTCTCCCCCCAAGTAGGTGTGCATACCTATTTTTCTCCCCCTTTGTCATTATCAAAATAATTGAAGAACCATAACGCAAAGACAAGCATGATATGCAGACAGAATTACAATAGTAATAAAAATTATGATTACATCTTGAAGCATAGCAAAATATTGATGGTGTCTTACCAGTAAAAAAAATTAACTACAACAAAATATAAACCATATGAGGTCAAGGTAGATCATCACCAAGGGAGACCAATTTCCATTTGTTGTTGTTGCTGGTCTTTGGTGATGTGTGAGGAGATGGAGAAGGTGTAGACCAGTCAGAAGAAGGTTGTCGAGTTTGTTGAAGTGCTTGATCAAGTTTGGAAACTACTGAAACAATAGAGTCTTAAACTTTGGAAAGCCTGGTGGACAATGTGTGATCAAGCCTTGCTATTTGTTTACCAAGGAGAATTTGATTTCTAGATAGGAGCATTTGGTTTTGTAAAGTTAAGCGAGCAATAATTTCATTAGCATTAGGCTGAGTTCATGCTTCCAAGATCTCCATATCAGAGTGATATTCAAACGAGGAAGGAGGAGGTGGAGGTGGTTACCTTGGTAGTTCTGTATTACTTTCTTGTTGTTGTTGTTCTTTTTGTTGTGCAGGAGGAGGAGGAGGTTGATCTTGTGCATTTCTTCATTCTAGAAGAGTTATATAACATGGTGGTTCCTTCGGCAAATGCATAAGGTTAAAAAAAATTGTTCCACTTTATTTGATAGGTAACTCCTCAAAAGAAGAAATGTAGGATGGGATGCTTAGTGCTTTGAGGATTCACATAATATAAGCTCGGTAAATGATAGTCTGGCGAGATCTATTCAAAAAACCTTTAAGTTCATTGAAAATAAACTGAGCCCAGTTAACCGTAGTTCGACTAAAAAGAGCATATAAAGCTTTGTGCTTAAAATCAGTAATTTGTTTATGGCTACCTAATCGCGGAATAATGGTATTTTTGAGCAATCGGGTAAGGAGCCTAGCATGTGGCCTAAGGAATTTGGTAGAATATTGAGGCATTTGATTCTCCCATAATTGAAGAGTTGTAATATCACGAGGCTTGAATCGCATATCCTCTATTTGAGATAATCTGTGACCCGTATAAGAGCATTCTAAAATTCGTCCGATTATAATGAGGATTAACTTAATTGTTGTCCTGTAGACACTCGTCCATAACCATTGTTCATCGTTCTTAGTAGTCCATATGGATGAACTATCCAGATTAGCGTAAAAAGGGTATATAGCTAATTGATCAATGGAGATATCGTTGGCATTAAAAGAAACAAGCGTATTTAAGTTACCTTGCTCATAGATGTCATCCATATCATATGAAGGAAACTTGATTAGGTTATAGAAGGGTCCGATCATCATCTTAATCTTTAAGTCTTCAAACCGTCTTATAGTTGATGGATTGTGGAATAACAAATCTTTGATTTGAATGTCAGTTACCATCAAGGGTTGAGAGGAGGATCCTTCTACATGCTTTCTTTTCTTAATTCCCATTTTTTTGTTCATGGTGGCATTAATCAAGTGAGAAATTCGAATATTAGATTTTGATAATGATAAATTTTGATTTCGAAATGACTAGAGGAAAAGGGGATTGATCGATCAAAGATAGGGTTTTTAAAAAGCTATCGTATCCAGTTCCAAACGTCTAAAATAGTGGATCAGACGTCTGAAAATGCTTAATGTAGAAGCAGAGAGTAGAATCAAATGTCTGGAAATAGCAATCAGACGTCTGGGAAGTGCGAATACTAGACAGAGTGTAACTTCAGACATCTGGAAAGGATTTTAGATGTCTGCAAACATTTATTAGTAGTTTTAGATTCCTATTTCAAACGTCTGGAATCTTTTTCAAACGTTTGAAAAGCATCAGACTAGTTTTTTCTAATATTTCTGTGAAGAAAAAAAATCTTTATTTATTGAATAGAATACAATGTAAACAAATATATATGTATATAATCGTCTTCAAACATAGTAGTTTATTTGTTCTGGTTCCATTCCTGACGGTCCCATGAATTCGGTTCGTAGATGGGATAACCATAGTTGATTAGGGACCAAGAAGGAACTTTGGGCGGCGATGTCGACGGTACGTCTCTAGGAGTTTCAACAAAGCATGGAGATTTTTTATGTAAACACTTCTTTGTTGGAGAATGACCACATATAGCGTATAGAGCCTTTTCCAGGAAGTTCAAATGTTTGATTGTTCCTTCCTGTCTATAGTATATTTCCTTTTAAGCATCCATCATTGCGAATTGATAATGTGATATTTCATCAAGTTTTTCGTGGATTGTAGGTGGTTTTTTCATTTGTCTTTCTTCAGTAGAGGTGATAATCCCCATCGACTTTTTGGTAAGTCAGGAGAGGGTGGAGAATAAGGAGGTGAAGGAGTACGAAGAGAGGGGATGGATACGTTTGAGAATGACGATCCAGAATTATAGGAAATTATTTCTTGAGATGACATTATGATTTTTATATTTGATATATAATTTTAAAGAGAAACTTCTAAAATTTAGATTTATAACAATCCAAATATAAAAATAGGTAGCATTTTTATGGTCCAAAATTATTGTCTAAATTTTTAAAGGTTTTTAATCCGCTGAAAACTTGTGGACATAAGAAAATTTTCTTAGTTTAAAAGTTAATTAAGTGAACGAATGCCTAAGTCTCGTCGTAATTTTACAAAAGTTTGTTTGTTTAATGGTATTGTAAAGATATCGGCTATTTGATTTTCAGTATTAACATATTCTAAGGTTATATTTCCTTTTTTGACATTATCTCTTAAGAAATGATGTCTTATATCTATATGTTTAGTTCGAGAATGATTTACTGGATTTTTAGATAGATTGATTGCGCTAGAGTTATCACAATAAATCAGGGATTTTTCAATTATTTTTCCAAAATCTTTTAAGGTTTGTTGCATGTAAATTACTTGTGCACATGCTAATGCCGCTGAAATATATTCGGCTTCGCAGGTGGATAAAGAAACACAATTTTATTTTTTACGAAACCATGAGACGAGAGATTGTCCAATGAAATGACATGTTCCACTAGTACTTTTTCTATCCGTTTTGCATCCTCCAAAATCTGCATCGCTATATGATACAAGTTCCAAGGAAGATCCAGTTGGGTAGAATAGTCCATAGTTTTTTGTGTTAGATAAATATCTCAAAATACGTTTAACGGTTATTTGATGAGATTCTTTTGGTTTTGCTTGAAAACGTGCGCAAAGACAAACATTCATCATTATATCGAGTCGACTTGCGGTCAAATATAATAATGAACCAATCATACTCCTATATAATTTTTCTTCAAAATCTATTCCGTTTTCATCTTTATCAAGATGAACCGTTGTACTCGTAGGTGTAGGTTTACTAGATGTTTTATCCATACCGAAACATTTTAATAGCTCATTACAATACTTTTCTTAATGTATAAAGATACCATTTTCTTGTTGCTTTATTTGCAATCGTAAAAAGAAATTTAATTCTCCCATGCGTGACATTTCAAATTCATTTTTCATTATAGTAGAAAATTGTGCACGTAAATTTTCGTTTGTTGATCCAAATACGATATCATCAGCATAAATTTGGACTACTAAAATATCATTATTTTCTCTTTTGATAAATAGAGTCTGTCAATTTTACCAATTTGAAATCCTGATGAAATTAAATGATTTTTAAGCCTATCATACCATGCTCTAGGGGTTTGTTTTAACCCATATAATGCTTAAAAACATAATTTGGAAATTTTTCATGTTCAAATAATGGTGGTTGTTTGACATAAACATTTTCTTTAATGAGACCATTCAAAAATGCACTTTGGACATCCATTTGATATAATTTAAAATTGTTCTGACAAGCAAAAGCGAGCAGAGTTCGTATAGCTTCTAATCTTGCTACAGGTGCAAAAGTTTCATCGTAATCGATTCCTTCTTCTTGATTATACCCCTGTGCTACTAAACGTTCTTTATTTCGAACTATATTTCCGATTTCATCGGCTTTATTTTTAAATACCCATTTAGTTCCAATGACAGATTGATTTTCTGGTCTTGGAACGAGTTCCCAAACATTATTTTGTTCGAATTGATTTAAATCTTCTTACATAGAAAAAATCAAAAAATCATCTCTAGAGGCTTCGTTATAGTTCTTTGGTTCAAAATTTAGAACGAATGCAGCATGACTTATTTGATTTAGTTGATTTCGAGTTACTCTAGAATTTAAATCTCCAATAATGTTATCTATAGGATGATTTTTAAACTCCTAGGAGGTGAAACTAAAGTATTATTTTGATCAATGGCTTCATTATTATTGTGAGGTGTGTTAGAAGAATCATTTGGATGTACTTCTTCTTCGTTATTAATTTGTGTAGTTACAAAATTTTCATCAAAAGAAACATGTAAACTTTCTTCTATAATATTTTCCATTTTGTTATAAATTCTATAAGCTTTGCTACGACCCGAATAACCAACAAATATTCCTTCATTGGCCTTAGAATCAAATTTTCCTAGATTGTCTTTAGTATTTAATATGAAACATTTTGATCCAAATGTTCTAGAATATGATACCTTAGGTTTCTTACCAAAAAATATTTCATAACACGTGCCTTTTTGTCATTGGTCGTAGTGTCACTCTATTCAAAACATAACCAGCTGTAGCAATAGCTTCGGCCCAAAAATATTTTGGTAGACTACTACTATTTAATATTGTTCTTGCACATTCTTGTAATGTTCGACCTTTTCATTCAACTACACCGTTTTGTTGTGGTGTACATGGAATTTAAAAATTATGATTAATTCCCTTTTTATTGCAAAAGTTTGAAAAAAGTTCATTTTTGAATTCTCCTCTGTGATCACTACAAATATTTTTAATTTTCAAATTCATTTGATTTTTAATTCCTTTTGCAAAAAATTTAAACATACCAAAGTGTCACTTTTGTGTTTTAAAAAGAAAGTCCATGTATATCTTGAAAAATCATCAACAATTACAAAAACATATTTGTTTTGATTTATTGATCTTACTAGAGTAGGACCAAATAAATCTAAATGCAACAATTCTAATGGTTGTTTTGCTGAAATATTATTTTTAGATTTAAAAGAACTCCTTTTTAATTTTCCAATTTGACATGCATCACACAAATTGTCTATTTTATAATTTATTTTTGGTAAACCTCTAACCAGTTCATGTTTTGATAATTTATTTATATGTTTGAAATTCATGTGACAAAACCGTTTATGCCATAGCCATGGATAAATAAGCTTAGCGGTTATGCATACTTTCGAATTTTGTTTTATATTCATATTCATAATATAAATATTTTTAGTTTGAAATCCTTTAAATAATAAATTTTTATTATTATCAAATATATTGTATTATTTTTCTCGAAATTTATTTGAAAACCTTTATCACATAGTTGACTAATGCTTAATAAATTATGTTTGAAATTTTCTACTAATAAACATTAGAAATAGTAGGAGAGTTAGAAATACCGATGTTTATGACTTCTCCTAATTCCGAAGAAATATCCTTTTGAGTTGTCTTCAAAGACTACGGTGCCTCCATCGATATATTTTATATTTGAGAGCATCTTGGCATTCCTCGTCATGTGTTTTGAATAGCCACTATCGAGTATCCATTTCTCCTTGCTTTTATTTTTGGGTACATATAAAACCAAAATTATTCAATTGGTACCCACTTCTTTTATTAGGGTCCTAATGTTAGGAGGGGAGGGTAGCCATACCCAATTTGGGTTCTTTAAAAACATAATCATTGTTAAATGCTACACTTGATAGGAAACTATCAATATATTTTTGTCTAATTAACTTATTATTAGACTTCAGTATCCAAATTTTTATTTTTTAGATTTTACATCTTTACTTAACTTTGGTGTTTTTTTTAAAGTTTGATATAAGGTACTTTGCTTTATAGTAATACCATTTTTCTTTTGTGAATTCTTTTTAAATCCTAATCCGTTTCGATTACCAGAGGGTTTCAAAAAGTTTAATTAAATTATCGAGATCTTGTTTTCCTTTGTTAAACTTTGAAACATTGTTAGTAATTTTTTTTAGTATATCCTTTAATTCACAAATTTCATTTTTTGAAATTTCTGTACTACTTTTTAGTTCAATATTTTCCTTAATCAAATTATTATTCTCAAGTTTTAACTTATCAATTTCACTAAGTTGTGTATCATATTCAATAGATTTTTACATTTTTCTTGTGAAATCTCTAATTCTTCTTCTAAAATAACTTTTTCGTCCGTTAATAATTCAATTTCTAGTTCTAATCGATATATTTTGGCTAGGTGTTCTTTATTCAATTTTTTATTTGTTTAAATTTGTCATCAAGTTCAATACTTAACTCTAATAGTTCATTATAGCTAAATTCAGGACATACCTCATCAGTGTTAACCATAAAACATACATTAGCTTGTTTTCCATTGCTATCACTATCACTCTCGGAAGGTGATGATGAATCGGAATCGTCCCAAGTGACTT
This sequence comes from Allium cepa, assembly GCA_030765085.1. Taxonomy (NCBI): domain Eukaryota; kingdom Viridiplantae; phylum Streptophyta; class Magnoliopsida; order Asparagales; family Amaryllidaceae; genus Allium; species Allium cepa. The sequence continues at coordinate 979,894,998 of CM060929.1, forward strand.
TAACAGCTCTTTTCTTCTTAAATTTTTCAAATTTGTTCTTTTTCTCATTGTTGAGTTTAGGGCAATCCTTCTTCATATGTCCATATTGATCACATTCATAGCACTTGATTTGAGATAGATTTGTTGTGTTAGACTTCCCTTATTTTTTTGAATTTGGTCATCCTTCTAAATTTCTTGAGTTTGTTATAATTCTTGGTAGTGAAGACTATCTCTTTTTCATCCAAATCCGAGTCATCATTCTTTGCTTGAAATGCTATGTTCTTCTTTTCAATATTATGTTCTTTTCTAGCCTATAAGTTAGCTTCATAGGACAATAAATTTCCTACCAACTCTTCAACTTTGAGAGTAGAGAGATCATTAGCTTCTTCAATAGCTAATACCTTTCTTTCCCAATCCGATGTTAAAGAGTTAAGTATTCGAGAAACTAAATTAAAATCAGTAAACTTAACTCCTAATGCCATAAGATCATGTTGGATACTTTGAAATCTAGAAACATGTCAACTATAGTTTCATTTTGCTTCATTTTGAATGAAGAGAATTGGCATTGCAAAATTGAAATCTTAGTTTGTTTGACCTTTTTTGTACCTTCGTGTGTAATTTGTAAGGTACGCTAAATGTAAAATGCAGTTGTACATAAGATGACATGTGAAAATTCTTTTTTATCCAGAGAGAAAAATAAAACGTTCATAGCTTTAGCATTGTTTGATGCTAAGGTTTTTTATGCATTGGTCCAAGTGTTCATAGCCGAGTCAGGTGCTTCATATTTATTTTGTGTGGTAGACCATGTTTCTAGACTATTTGATTCCGTAAAAATACGCATACAAGTGGACCAATATGCATAGTTTAAGCCATTAAATGGTGGGGGACGTGCGGAAGACTGACCTTCTTGAAAGATACTTTCCATATTAGTGATTCAAATTTTTGTTACAGTACTTTTAATCAAACCTTGCTCTGATACCAGTTGAAAGACTAACTTATGATGGACCGATTATACAAACGACAAGTATATAACTAAATTAAACTATAGTGTAATAATTAGTATAGTATGTAAATAAGAATAATCACACCAGGGTTTTTATACTGGTTCGGACCTCCCGTCCTACGTCCAGTACCGAAGCTCCTCTTCGGAATTTCCTTTCACCAAATAACCCTCACTTCACCCAGAGGAACAAGTTTACGATAGCAGTGTTTCTTTGTCAACTATGTGTTCTTCTATTACACGGATTTTGACTATATAGTACAATTAAGCTTTCTATATCTCTTGAATGATTGAATACAATATTGCTCGAGAGAACATAGAAGTGTATGGTCTCAAATTTACAGATTGGATGGCAAGTAGATGATTAGAGCAGGAGATGATTAAGATAGAAAGTAAGTGAGTAAGTTGGTCCTTTGATTCATCTTGATTCTTGTTAACATAGTTGTAGAGAGTTGCTTCTAGTCGTCACATCTTTTGCCTTTCAGTCTAGATTCGTTACTGTTCACTAGTGAAGAGTAGCGGAGGAAAGATGGAGTTGTGTCTTTTCGGAGATGACAGTTGTTATTTGAATTTTTTTTCCCCGAGTCCAGTTTCAGACATGTGAACATTGTTTTCAGACGTCTAGAACCTATTATAAATTTTAGTCCAGCATCTATGTTCAGACGCCTGAAGTTCTGCATTCAGACGTCTGAACTTGTCAAGTGAGGTTTTTCTAGGTTCATTCTTGAGTGTTTGTTTCTTCGATCTTCGTGCAACATTGTAGATGAATTTCTTTAATGCTTTAGTAATCGTCTTGTCAAGGTAGTGGTCTGTCTTTCTTTGTATCTTTGTATGATATATAAATATATATATATGATTTCCATTATATAGTTGTCATCGTTGAAATCGTAAACTCATTGTTCTAACATTCTCCCCCTTTTTGACGATGACAACTATATAATGTACTTAGATAATAATTACAGACAGATTCTCCCCCCAAGTAGGTGTGCATACCTATTTTTCTCCCCCTTTGTCATTATCAAAATAATTGAAGAACCATAACGCAAAGACAAGCATGATATGCAGACAGAATTACAATAGTAATAAAAATTATGATTACATCTTGAAGCATAGCAAAATATTGATGGTGTCTTACCAGTAAAAAAAATTAATTACAACAAAATATTAACCATATGAGGTCAAGGTAGATCATCACCAAGGGAGACCAATTTCCCTTTGTTCTTGTTGGTGGTCTTTGGTGATGTGTGAGGATATGGAGAAGGTGTAGACCAGTCAGAAGAAGGTTGTCGAGTTTGTTGAAGTGCTTGATCAAGTTTGGAAACTACTGAAACAATAGAGTCTTAAAATTTGGAAAGCCTGGTGGACAATGTGTGATCAAGCCTTGCTATTTGTTTACCAAGGAGAATTTGATTTCTAGATAGGAGCATTTGGTTTTGTAAAGTTAAGCGAGCAATACTTTCATTAGCATTAGGCTGAGTTCGTGCTTCCAAGATCTCCATATCAGAGTGATATTCAAACGAGGAAGGAGGAGGTGGAGGTGGTTACCTTGGTAGTTCTGTATTACTTTCTTGTTGTTGTCGTTCTTTTTGTTGTGCAGGAGGATGAGGAGGTTGATCTTGTGCATTTCTTCATTCTAGAAGAGTTATATAAGATGGTGGTTCCTCCGGCAAATGCATAAGGTTAAAAAAAAATTGTTCCACTATATTTGATAGGTAACTCCTCAAAAGAAGAAATGTAGGATCGGATGTTTAGTTCTTTGAGGATTCGCATAATATAAGCTGGGTAAATGATAGTCTGGCGAGATCTATTCCAAAAACCTTTAAGTTCATCGAAAATAAACTGAGCCCAGTTAACCGTAGTTCGACTAAAAAGAGCATATAAAGATTTGTAATTAAAATCAGTAAATTGTTTATGGCTACCTAATCGCGGACTAATGGTATTTTTGAGCAATCGGGTAAGGAGCCTAGCTTGTGGCCTAAGGAATTTGGAAGAAAATTGAGGCATTTGATTCTCCCATAATTGAAGAGTTGTAATATCACGAGGCTTGAATCGCATATCCTCTATTTGACATAATCTGTGACCTGTATAAGAGCATTCTAAAATTCGTCCGATTATAATGAGAGTTAACTTAATTGTTGTCCTGTAGACACTCGTCCATAACCATTGTTCATCATTCTTAGTAGTCCATACGGATGAACTATCCAGATTAGCGTAAAAAGGGAATATAGCCAATTGATCGATGGAGATATCTTGGCATTAAAAGAAACAAGCTTATTTAAGTTACCTTGCTCACAGATGTCATCCATATCATATGAAGGAAACTTGATTAGGTTATAGAAGGGTCCGATTCATCATCTTAATCTTCAAGTCTTCAAAACGTCTTATAGTTGATGGATTGTGGAATAACCAATCTTTGATTTGAATGTCAGTTACCATCAAGGGTTGAGAGGAGGATCCATCTACATGCTTTCTTTTCTTAATTCCCATTTTTTTGTTCATGGTGGCATTAATCAAGTGAGAAATTCGAATATTAGATTTTGATAATGATAATTTTTGATTTCGAAATGACTAGAAATAGGAAAAGGGGATTGATCGATCAAAGATAGGGTTTTTAAAAAACTATCGTATCCAGTTCTAGACGTCTAAAATAGTGGATCAGACGTCTGAAAATGCTTAATGTAGAAGCAGAGAGTAGAATCAAATGTCTGGAAATAGCAATCAGACGTCTGGGAAGTGCGAATACTAGACAGAGAGTAACTTCAGACATCTGGAAAGGATTTTAGATGTCGGCAAACATTTATTAGTAGTTTTAGATTCCTATTTCAAACGTCTGGAATCTTTTTCAAACGTTTGAAAAACATCAGACTAGTTTTTTCTAATATTTCTGTGAAGAAAAAAAACTTTATTGTATTGAATAGAATACAATGTAAACAAATATATATGTATATAATCGTCTTCAAACGTAGTAGTTTATTTGTTCTGGTTCCATTCCTGACGGTCCCATGAATTCGGTTCGTAGATGGGATAACCATAGTTGATTAGGGACCAAGAAGGAACTTTGGGCGGTAATGTCGACGGTTCGTCTCTAGGAGTTTCAACAAAGCATGGAGATTTTTTTATGTAAACATTTCTTTGTTGGAGAATGACCACATATAGCGTATAGAGCCTTTTCCAGGAAGTTCAAATGTTTGATTGTTCCTTCCTGTCTATAGTATATTTCCTTTTGAGCATCCATCATTGCGAATTGATAATGTGATATTTCATCAAGTTTTTCGTGGATTGTAGGTGGTTTCTTCATTTGGCTTTCTTCAGTAGAGGTGATAATCCCCATCGACTTTTTGGTAAGTCAGGAGAGGGTGGAGAATAAGGAGGTGAAGGAGTACGAAGTGAGGGGATGGATACGTTTGAGAATGACGATCCAGAATTATAGGAAATTATTTCTTGAGATGACATTATGATTTTTATATTTGATATATAATTTTAAAGAGAAACTTCTAAAATTTAGATTTATAACAATCCAAATATAAAAATAGGTAGCATTTTTATGGTCCAAAATTATTGTCTAAATTTTTAAAGGTTTTTAATCAGCTGAAAACTTGTGGACATAAGAAAATTTTCTTAGTTTAAAAGTTAATTAAGTGAACGAATGCCTAAGTCTCGTCGTAATTTTACAAAAGTTTGTTTGTTTAATGGTATTGTAAAGATATCGGCTATTTGATTTTCAGTATTAACATATTCTAAGGTTATATTTCCTTTTTTGACATTATCTCTTAAGAAATGATGTCTTATATCTATATGTTTAGTTCGAGAATGATTTACTGGATTTTTAGATAGATTGATTACGCTAGAGTTATCACAATAAATCAGGGATTTTTCAATTATTTTTCCAAAATCTTTTAAGGTTTGTTGCATGTAAATTACTTGTGCACATGCTAATGCCGCTGAAATATATTCGGCTTCGCAGGTTGATAAAGAAACACAATTTTATTTTTTACTAAACCATGAGACGAGAGATTGTCCAATGAAATGACATGTTCCACTAGTACTTTTTCTATCCGTTTTGCATCCTCCAAAATCTGCATCGCTATATGATACAAGTTCCAAGGAAGATCCATTTGGGTAGAATAGTCCATAGTTTTTTGTGTTAGATAAATATCTCAAAATACGTTTAACGGTTCTTTGATGAGATTCTTTTGGTTTTGCTTGAAAACGTGCGCAAAGACTAACATTCATCATTATATCGAGTCGACTTGCGGTCAAATATAATAATGAACCAATCATACTCCTATATAATTTTTCTTCAAAATCTTTTCCGTTTTCATCTTTATCAAGATGAACCGTTGTACTCGTAGGTTTAGGTTTACTAGATGTTTTATCCATACCGAAACGTTTTAATAGCTCATTACAATACTTTTCTTAATGTATAAAGATACCATTTTCTTGTTGCTTTATTTGCAATCCTAAAAAGAAATTTAATTCGCCCATGCGTGACATTTCAAATTCATTTTTCATTATAGTAGAAAATTGTGCACGTAAATTTTCATTAGTTGATCCAAATACGATATCATCAGCATAAATTTGGACTACTAAAATATCATTATTTTCTCTTTTGATAAATAGAGTCTGTCAATTTTACCAATTTGAAATCCTGATGAAATTAAATGATTTTTAAGCCTATCATACCATGCTCCAGGTGTTTGTTTTAACCCATATAATGCTTAAAAACATAATTTGGAAAATTTTCATGTTCAAATAATGGTGGTTGTTTGACATAAACATTTTCTTTAATGAGACCATTCAAAAATGCACTTTTGACATCCATTTGATATAATTTAAAATTGTTATGACAAGCAAAAGCGAGCAGAGTTCGTATAGCTTCTAATCTTGCTACAGGTGCAAAAGTTACATCGTAATCGATTCCTTCTTCTTGATTATACCCCTGTGCTACTAAACGTGCTTTATTTCGAACTACATTTCCGGTTTCATCGGCTTTATTTTTAAATACCCATTTAGTTCCAATGACAGATTGATTTTCTGGTCTTGGAACGAGTTCCCAAACATTATTTTGTTCGAATTGATTTAAATCTTCTTGCATAGCAAAATCAAAAAATCATCTCCAGAGGCTTCATTATAGTTCTTTGGTTCAAAATTTAGAACGAATGCAGCATGACTTATTTGATTTAGTTGATTTCGAGTTACTCTAGAATTTAAATCTCCAATAATGTTATCTATAGGATGATTTTTAAACTCCTAGGAGGTGAAACTAAAGTATTATTTTGATCAATGGCATCATTATTATTGTGAGGTGTGTTAGAAGAATCATTTGGATGTACTTCTTCTTCGTCATTAATTTGTGTAGTTACAAAATTTTCATCAAAAGAAACAAGTAAACTTTCTTCTATAATATTTTCCATTTTGTTATAAATTCTATAAGCTTTACTACGACCCGAATAACCAACAAATATTCCTTCATTGGCCTTAGAATCAATTTTTCCTAGATTGTCTTTAGTATTTAATATAAAACATTTTGATCCAAATGTTCTAGAATATGATACCTTAGGTTTCTTACCAAAAAATATTTCATAACACGTGCCTTTTTGCCATTGGTCGTAGTGTCACTCTATTCAAAACATAACCAGCTGTAGCAATAGCTTCGGCCCAAAAATATTTTGGTAGACTACTACTATTTAATATTGTTCTTGCACATTCTTGTAATGTTCGACCTTTTCATTCAACTACACCGTTTTGTTGTGGTGTACATGGAATTTAAAATTTATGATTAATTCCCTTTTTATTGCAAAACTTTGAAAAAAGTTCATTTTTGAATTCTCCTCTATGATCACTACGAATATTTTTAATTTTCAAATTCATTTGATTTTTAATTCCTTTTGCAAAAAATTTAAACATACCAAAGTGTCACTTTTGTATTTTAAAAACAAAGTCCATGTATATCTTGAAAAATCATCAATAATTACAAAACATATTTGTTTTGATTTATTGATCTTACTTGAGTAGGACCAAATAAATCTAAATGCAACAATTCTAATGGTTGTTTTGCTGAAATATTATTTTTAGATTTAAAAGAACTCCTTTCTAATTTTCCAATTTGACATGCATCACACAAATTGTCTATTTTATAATTTATTTTTGGTAAACCTCTAACTAGTTCATGTTTTGATAATTTATTTATATATTTGAAATTCATGTGACAAAACCGTTTATGCCATAGCCATGGATCAATAAGCTTAGCGGTTATGCATACTTTCGAATTTTGTTTTATATTCATATTCATAATATAAATATTTTTATTTTGAAATCCTTTAAATAATAAATTTTTATTATTATCAAATATATTGCATTGATTTTTCTCGAAATTTATTTGAAAACCTTTATCACATAGTTGACTAATGCTTAATAAATTATGTTTGAAATTTTCTACTAATAAAACATTAGAAATAGTAGGAGAGTTAGAAATACCGATGTTTATGACTTCTCCAATTCCGAAGAATTATCCTTTTGAGTTGTCTTCAAAGACTACGGTGCCTCCATCAATATATTTTATATTTGAGAGCATCTTGGCATTCCTCGTCATGTGTTTTGAACAGCCACTATCGAGTATCCATTTCTCCTTGCTTTTATTTTTGGGTACATATAAAACCAAAATTATTCAATTGGTACCCACTTCTTTTATTAGGGTCCTAATGTTAGGAGGGGAGGGTAGCCATACCCAAGTGGGTTTGGGTCCTTTAAAAACATAATCATTGTTAAATGCTACACTTGATAGGAAACTATCAATATATTTTTGTCTAATTAACTTATTATTAGACTTTAGTATCTAAATTTTTATTTTTTAGATTTTACATCTTTACTTAACTTTGGTTTTTTTTTTAAACTTTGATATAAGGTACTTTGCTTTATAGTAATACCATTTTTCTTTTGTGGATTCTTTTTAAATCCTAATCCGTTTCGATTACCAGAGGGTTTCAAAAAATTTAATTAAATTATCGAGATCGTGTTTTCCTTCGTTAAACTTTGAAACATTGTTAGTAATTTTTTCTAGTATATCCTTTAATTCACAAATTTCATTTTTTGAAATTTCTGTACTACTTTTTAGTTCAACATTTTCCTTAATCAAATTATTATTCTCAAATTTTAACTTATCAATTTCGCTAAGCTGTGTATCATATTCGATAGATTTTTTACATTTTTCTTGTGAAATCTCTAATTCTTCTTCTAAAATAACTTTTTCATCCGTTAATAATTCAATTTCTAGTTCTAATCGATATATTTTGGCTAGGTGTTCTTTATTCAATTTTTTATTTGTTTAAATTTGTCATTAAGTTTAATACTTAATCTAATAGTTCATTATAGCTAAATTCAGGACATACCTCATCAATGTTAACCATAAAACATACATTAGCTTGTTTTCCATTGCTATCACTATCACTCTCGGAAGGTGATGATGAATCGGAATCGTCCCAAGTGACTTTAACAGCTCTTTTCTTCTTAAAATTTTCAAATTTGTTCTTTTTCTCATTGTTGAGTTTAGGGCAATCCTTCTTCATATGTCCGTATTGATCACATTAATAGCACTTGATTTGAGATAGATTTGTTGTGTTAGACTTCCCTTATTTTTTTGAATTTGGTCATCCTTCTAAATTTCTTGAATTTGTTATAATTCTTGGTAGTGAAGACTATCTCTTCTTCATCCAAATCCGAGTCATCATTCTTTGCTTGAAATGCTATGTTCTTCTTTTCAACATTATGTTCTTTTCTAGCCTATAAGTTAGCTTCATAGGACAATAAATTTCCTACCAACTCTTCAACTTTGAGAGTAGAGAGATCATTAGCTTCTTCAATAGCTAATACCTTTCTTTCCCAATCCGATGTTAAAGAGTTAAGTATTCGAGAAACTAAATTAAAATCAGTAAACTTAACTCCTAATGCCATAAGATCATGTTGGATACTTTGAAATCTAGAAACATGTCAACAATAGTTTCATTTTGCTTCATTTTGAATGAAGAGAATTGGCATTGCAAAATTGAAATCTTAGTTTGTTTGACCTTTTTGGTACCTTCGTGTGTAATTTGTAAGGTACGCTAAATGTAAAATGCAGTTGTACATAAGATGACATGTGAAAATTCTTTTTTATCCAGAGAGAAAAATAAAACGTTCATAGCTTTAGCATTGTTTGATGCTAAGGTTTTTTATGCATTGGTCCAAGTGTTCATAGCAGAGTCAGGTGCTTCATATTTATTTTGTGTGGTAGACCATGTTTCTAGACTATTTGATTCCGTAAAAATACGCATACAAGTGGACCAATATACATAGTTTAAGCCATTAAATGGTGGGGGACGTGCGGAAGACTGACCTTCTTGAAAGATACTTTCCATATTATTGATTCAAAAATTTGTTACAGTACTTTTAATCAAACCTTGCTCTGATACCAGTTGAAAGACTAACTTATGATGGACCGATTATACAAATGACAAGTATATAACTAAGTTAAACTATAGTGTAATAATTAGTATAGAATGTAAATAAGAATAATCACACCAGGGTTTTTATACTGGTTCGAACCTCCCGTCCTACGTCCAGTACTGAAGCTCCTCTTCGGAATTTCCTTTCACCAAATAACCCTTACTTCACCCAGAGGAACAAGTTTACGATAGCAGTGTTTCTTTGTCAACTATGTGTTCTTCTATTACACGGATTTTGACTATATGGTACAATTAAGCTTCCTATATCTCTTGAATGATTAAATACAATATTGCTCGAGAGAACATAGAAGTGTATGGTCTCAAATTTACAGATTGGATGGCAAGTAGATGATTAGAGTAGGAGATGATTAAGATAGAAAGTAAGTGAGTAAGTTGGTCCTTTGATTCATCTTGATTCTTGTTAACATAGTTGTAGAGAGTTGCTTCTAGTCGTCACATCTTTTGCCTTTCAGTCTAGATTCGTTACTGTTCACTGGTGAAGAGTAGCGGAGGAAAGATGGAGTTGTGTCTTTTCGGAGATGACAGTTGTTATTTGAATTTTTTTTCCCCGAGTCCAGTTTCAAACGTCTGAACATTGTTTTCAGACGTCTAGAACCTATTATTAATTTTAGTCCAGCATCTATGTTCAGACGCCTAAAGTTCTGCATTTAGACGTCTGAACTTGTCAAGTGAGGTTTTTCTAGGTTCATTCTTGAGTGTTTGTTTCTTTGATCTTCGTGCAACATTGTAGATGAATTTCTTTAATGCTTTAGTCATCGTCTTGTCAAGGTAGTGGTCTGTCTTTCTTTGTATCTTTGTATGATATATATATATATATATATATATATATGATTTCCATTATATAGTTGTCATCGCTGAAATCGTAAACTCATTGTTCTAACATTCTCCCCCTTTTTGACGATGACAACTATATAATGTACTTAGATAATAATTACAGACAGATTCTCCCCCCAAGTAGGTGTGCATATCTATTTTTCTCCCCCTTTGTCATTATCAAAATAATTGAAGAACCATAACGCAAAGACAAGCATGATATGCAGACAGAATTACAATAGTAATAAAAATTATGATTACGTCTTGAAGCATAGCAAAATATTGATGGTGTCTTACCAATAAAAAAAATTAACTACAACAAAATATTAACCATATGAGGTCAAGGTAGATCATCACCAAGGGAGACCAATTTCCCTTTGTTCTTGTTGGTGGTCTTTGGTGATGTGTGAGGAGATGGAGAAGGTGTAGACCAGTCAGAAGAAGGTTGTCGAGTTTGTTGAAGTGCTTGATCAAGTTTGGAAACTACTGAAACAATAGAGTCTTAAAATTTGGAAAGCCTGGTGGACAATGTGTGATCAAGCCTTGCTATTTGTTTACCAAGGAGAATTTGATTTCTAGATAGGAGCATTTGGTTTTGTAAAGTTAAGCGAGCAATACTTTCATTAGCATTAGGCTGAGTTCATGCTTCCAAGATCTCCATATCAGAGTGATATTCAAACGAGGAAGGAGGAGGTGGAGGTGGTTACCTTGGTAGTTCTGTATTACTTTCTTGTTGTTGTTGTTCTTTTTGTTGTGTAGGAGGAGGAGGAGGTTGATCTTGTGCATTTCTTCATTCTAGAAGAGTTATATAAGATGGTGGTTCCTCCGGCAAATGCATAAGGTTAAAAAAAAATTGTTCCACTATATTTGATAGGTAACTCCTCAAAAGTAGAAATGTAAGATGGGATGTTTAGTGCTTTGAGGATTCGCATAATATAAGCTGGGTAAATGATAGTCTGGCGAGATCTATTCCAAAAACCTTTAAGTTCATCGAAAATAAACTGAGCCCAGTTAACCGTAGTTCGACTAAAAAGAGCATATAAAGCTTTGTGCTTAAAATCAGTAATTTGTTTATGGCTACCTAATCGCGGACTAGTGGTATTTTTGAGCAATCGGGTAAGGAGCCTAGCATGTGGCCTAAGGAATTTGGAAGAAAATTGAGGCATTTGATTCTCCCATAATTGAAGAGTTGTAATATCACGAGGCTTGAATCGCATATCCTCTATTTGAGATAATCTGTGACCTGTATAAGAGCATTCTAAAATTCGTCCGATTATAATGAGGGTTAACTTAATTGTTGTCCTGTAGACACTCGTCCATAACCATTGTTCATCATTCTTAGTAGTCCATACGGATGAACTATCCAGATTAGCGTAAAAAGGGAATATAGCCAATTGATCGATGGAGATATCGTTGGCATTAAAAGAAACAAGCGTATTTAAGTTACCTTGCTCACAGATGTCATCCATATCATATGAAGGAAACTTGATTAGGTTATACAAGGGTCTGATTCATCATCTTAATCTTCAAGTCTTCAAACCGTCTTATAGTTGATGGATTGTGGAATAACCAATCTTTGATTTGAATCTCAGTAACCATCAAGGGTTGAGAGGAGGATCCTTCTACATGCTTTCTTTTCTTAATTCCCATTTTTTTGTTCATGGTGGCATTAATCAAGTGAGAAATTCGAATATTAGATTTTGATAATGATAATTTTTGATTTCGAAATGACTAGAAATGGGAAAAGGGGATTGATCGATCAAAGATAGGGGTTTTAAAAAACTATAGTATCCAGTTCCAAACGTCTAAAATAGTGGATCAGACGTCTGAAAATGCTTAATGTAGAAGCAGAGAGTAGAATTAAATGTCTGGAAATAGCAATCAGACGTCTGGGAAGTGCGAATACTAGACAGCGAGTAACTTTAGACATCTGGAAAGGATTTTAGATGTCTGCAAACATTTATTAGTAGTTTTAGATTCCTATTTCAAACGTCTGGAATCTTTTTCAAACGTTTGAAAAACATCAGACTAGTTTTTTCTAATATTTCTGTGAAGAAAAAAAACTTTATTTATTGAATAGAATACAATGTAAACAAATATATATGTATATAATCGTCTTCAAACGTAGTAGTTTATTTGTTCTGGTTCCATTCCTGACGGTCCTATGAATTCGGTTCGTAGATGGGATAACCATAGTTGATTAGGGACCAAGAAGGAACTTTGGGCGGCGATGTCCATGGTTCGTCTCTAGGACTTTCTACAAGGCATGGAGATTTTTTTATGTAAACACTTCTTTGTTGGAGAATGACCACATATAGCGTATAGAGCCTTTTCCAGGAAGTTCAAATGTTTGATTGTTCCTTCCTGTCTATAGTATATTTCCTTTTGAGCATCCATCATTGCGAATTGATAATGTGATATTTCATCAAGTTTTTCGTGGATTGTAGGTGGTTTTTTCATTTGGCTTTCTTCAGTAGAGGTGATAATCCCCATCGACTTTTTGGTAAGTCAGGAGAGGGTGGAGAATATGGAGGTGAAGGAGTACGAAGAGAGGGGATGGATACGTTTGAGAATGACGATCCAGAATTATAGGAAATTATTTCTTGAGATGACATTATGATTTTTATATTTGATATATAATTCTAAAGAGAAACTTCTAAAATTTAGATTTATAACAATCCAAATATAAAAATAGGTAGCATTTTTATGGTCCAAAATTATTGTCTAAATTTTTAAAGGTTTTTAATCGGCTGAAAACTTGTGGACATAAGAAAATTTTCTTAGTTTAAAAGTTAATTAAGTGAACGAATGCCTAAGTCTCGTCGTAATTTTACAAAAGTTTGTTTGTTTAATGGTATTGTAAAGATATCGGCTATTTGATTTTCAGTATTAACATATTCTAAGGTTATATTTCCTTTTTTGACATTATCTCTTAAGAAATGATGTCTTATATCTAAATGCTTAGTTCGAGAATGATTTACTGGATTTTTAGATAGATTGATTGCGCTAGAGTTATCATAATAAATCAGGGATTTTTCAATTATTTTTCCAAAATCTTTTAAGGTTTGTTGCATGTAAATTACTTGTGCACATGCTAATGCCGCTGAAATATATTCGGCTTCGCAGGTGGATAAAGAAACACAATTTTATTTTTTTACTAAACCATGAGACGAGAGATTGTCCAATGAAATGACATGTTCCACTAGTACTTTTTCTATCCGTTTTGCATCCTCCAAAATCTGCATCGCTATATGATACAAGTTCCAAGGAAGATCCATTTGGGTAGAATAGTCCATAGTTTTTTGTGTTAGATAAATATCTCAAAATACGTTTAACGGTTCTTTGATGAGATTCTTTTGGTTTTGCTTGAAAACGTGCGCAAAGACAAACATTCATCATTATATCGAGTCGACTTGCGGTCAAATATAATAATGAACAAATCATACTCTTATATAATTTTTCTTCAAAATCTTTTCCGTTTTCATCTTTATCAAATGAACCGTTGTACTCGTAGGTGTAGGTTTACTGGATGTTTTATCCATACCGAAACGTTTTAATAGCTCATTACAATACTTTTCTTAATGTATAAAGATACCATTTTCTTGTTGCTTTATTTGCAATCCTAAAAAGAAATTTAATTCGCCCATGCGTCACATTTCAAATTCATTTTTCATTATAGTAGAAAATTGTGCACGTAAATTTTCATTAGTTGATCCAAATACGATATCATCAGCATAAATTTGGACTACTAAAATATCATTATTTTCTCTTTTGATAAATAGAGTCTGTCAATTTTACCAATTTGAAATCCTGATGAAATTAAATGATTTTTAAGCCCATCATACCATGCTCTAGGGGTTTGTTTTAACCCATATAATGCTTAAAAACATAATTTGGAAATTTTTCATGTTCAAATAATGGTGGTTGTTTGACATAAACATTTTCTTTAATGAGACCATTCAAAAATGCACTTTTGACATCCATTTGATATAATTTAAAATTGTTATGACAAGCAAAAGCGAGCAGAGTTCGTATAGCTTCTCCAATTTTCTACTAATAAAACATTAGAAATAGTAGGAGAGTTAGAAATACCGATGTTTATGACTTCTCCAATTCCGAAGAAATATCCTTTTGAGTTGTCTTCAAAGACTACGGTGCCTCCATCGATATATTCTATATTTGAGAGCATCTTGGCATTCCTCGTCATGTGTTTTGAATAGCCACTATCGAATATCCATTTCTCCTTGCTTTTATTTTTGGGTACATATAAAACCAAAATTATTCAATTGGTACCCACTTCTTTTATTAGGGTCCTAATGTTAGGAGAGGAGGGTAGCCATACCCAATTTGGGTTCTTTAAAAACATAATCATTGTTAAATGCTACACTTGATAGGAAACTATCAATATATTTTTGTCCAATTAACTTATTATTAGACTTCAGTATCCAAATTTTTATTTTTTAGATTTTACATCTTTACTTAACTTTGGTGTTTTTTTTAAAGTTTGATATAAGGTACTTTGCTTTATAGTAATACCATTTTTCTTTTGTGAATTCTTTTTAGATCCTAATCCGTTTCGATTACCAGAGGGTTTCAAAAAATTTAATTAAATTATCGAGATCTTGTTTTCCTTTGTTAAACTTTGAAACATTGTTAGTAATTTTTTTTAGTATATCCTTTAATTCACAAATTTCATTTTTTGAAATTTCTGTACTACTTTTTAGTTCAATATTTTCCTTAATCAAATTATTATTCTCAAGTTTTAACTTATCAATTTCATTAAGTTGTTTATCATATTCGATAGATTTTTTACATTTTTCTTGTGAAATCTCTAATTCTTCTTCTAAAATAACTTTTTCATCCGTTAATAATTCAATTTCTAGTTCTAATCGATATATTTTGGCTAAGTGTTCTTTATTCAATTTTTTATTTGTTTAAATTTGTCATCAAGTTCAATACTTAACTCTAATAGTTCATTATAGCTAAATTCAGGACATACCTCATCAGTGTTAACCATAAAAAATACATTAGCTTGTTTTCCATCGCTCTCGGAAGGTGATGATGAATCGGAATCGTCCCAAGTGACTTTAACAGCTCTTTTCTTCTTAAATTTATGAAATTTGTTCTTTTTCTCATTGTTGAGTTTAGGGCAATCCTTCTTCATATGTCTGTATTGATCACATTCATAGCACTTGATTTGAGATAGATTTGTTGTGTTAGACTTCCCTTATTTTTTTGAATTTGGTCATCGTTCTAAATTTCTTGAATTTGTTATAATTCTTGGTAGTGAAGACTATCTCTTCTTCATCCAAATCCGAGTCATCATTTTTCGCTTGAAATGCTATGTTCTTTTTTTCAACATTATGTTCTATTCTAGCCTGTAAGTTAGCTTCATAGGACAATAAATTTCCTACCAACTCTTCAACTTTGAGAGTAGAGAGATCATTAGCTTCTTCAATAGGTAATACATTTCTTTCCCAATCCGATGTTAAAGAGTTAAGTATTCGAGAAACTAAATTAAAATCAGTAAACTTAACTCCTAATGCCATAAGATCATGTTGGATACTTTGAAATCTAGAAACATGTCAACTATAGTTTCATTTTGCTTCATTTTGAATGAAGAGAATTGGCATTGCAAAATTGAAATCTTAGTTTGTTTGACCTTTTTTGTACCTTCGTGTGTAATTTGTAAGGTACGCTAAATGTCAAATGCAGTTGTACATAAGATGACATGTGAAAATTCTTTTTTATCCAGAGAGAAAAATAAAACGTTCATAGCTTTAGCATTGTTTGATGCTAAGGTTTTAATGCATTGGTCCAAGTGTTCATTGCAGAGTCAGGTGCTTCATATTTATTTTGTGTAGCAGACCATGTTTCTAAACCATTTGATTCCGTAAAAATACGCATACAAGTGGACCAATATGCATAGTTTAAGCCATTAAATGGTGGGGGACGTGCGGAAGACTGACCTTCTTGAAAGATACTTTCCATATTAGTGATTCAAAAATTTGTTACAGTACTTTTAATCAAACCTTGCCTCTGATACCAATTGAAAGACTAACTTATGATGGATCGATTATACAAATGACAAGTATATAACTAAATTAAACTATAGTGTAATAATTAGTATAGAATGTAAATAAGAATAATCACACCAGGGTTTTAATACTGGTTTGGACCTCCCGTCCTACGTCCAGTACCGAAGCTCCTCTTCGGAATTTCCTTTCACCAAATAACCCTCACTTCACCCAGAGGAACAAGTTTACGATAGCAGTGTTTCTTTGTCAACTATGTGTTCTTCTATTTCACGGATTTTGACTATATAGTACAATTGAGCTTCCTATATCTCTTGAATGATTGAATACAATATTGCTCGAGAGAACATAGAAGTGTATGGTCTCAAATTTACAGATTGGATGGCAAGTAGATGATTAGAACAAGAGATGATTAAGATAAAAAGTAAGTGAGTAAGTTGGTCCTTTGATTCATCTTCATTCTTGTTTATATAGTTGTAGAGAGTTGCTTCTAGTAGTCACATCTCTTCCCTTTCAGTCTAGAGTCGTCACTGTTTACTGGTGAAGAGTTGTGGAGGAAAGATGGAGTTGTATCTTTTCGAAGATGACAGTGGTTATTTGAATTTTTTTTTTCCCGAGCCCGGTTTCAGTCGTCTGAACATTGTTTTCAGATGTCTGGAACCTATTATTAATTTTAGTCCTGCATCTACGTTCAGATGTCTGAAGTTCTGCATTTAGACGTCTGAACTTGTCAAGTGAGGTTTTTCTAAGTTCATTCTTGAGTGTTTGTTCCTTCGATCTTCGTGCAAATTTGTAGATGAATTTCTTTAATGCTTTAGTCATCGTCTTGTCAAGGTAGTGGTTTGTCTTGCTTTGTATCTGTGTATGATATATATATATATATATATATATATATATATATATATATATATATATATATGATTTCCACTGTATAATTGTCATCGTCGAAATCGTAAACTCGGTTTTCTAACAAAGAGTGCCCATTTCATTCTAGTTAAATCAACTAGGACGACACCTGTTTTGGCTAAGTTAGTTAGACTGTATGGAATTCCTATTAGTATAGTAAGTGATGGAGATTTATTATTCATTAGCGAGTTTTGGAAGAGTCTACAGAATGCTTTATGTACCAAGCTAAGATGAGTACCGCTTACCATCCACAGACTGATGGGGAAAAGGAAAGAGTTAACAAAGTATTGGAAGATTTGTTATTAGCTTGTGTGTTAGATTTTGAGGGATTATGGGAAGACCATCAACACTTAGTCGGGTTTTCATATAACAACAGTTATCAGGCTAGTATAGGGATGACACCGTTTGAAGTTTTGTACGAAAGGCCATGCAAATCTTCCTTTTGTTGGTTAGAGACCGAGGATAGGTTGGTTCTTAGTTCGTATTTAGTTAGAGAAGCTGTAGAGAATATTATTATTTGAGCTAGAATGGAGGAAGCTCAGTCGAGGCAGAAGAGTTATGCTGATAGAAGATGGAAAGACTTAGAGTTTTCTGTTGGAGAGCATGTTTTCATTAAGTTATCCTTGATGAAAGGTGTAATTTGATTCGGGAAGTCGGGGAAATTGGCACCAAGATTTGTTAGTCCATTTTCTATTGTAGAAAGGATTGAGAAAAACGCATATAGAGTAGAATTACCGAACAGTTTGGCAGGAGGCCACAATGTTTTTCATATTTCTCATCTGATAAAGTGTGTTCGAGATCCGAAGACTACTACAGCACCGACTGTGTTAGAACACATAGTAGTAGAGCCGAATTTGACTATAGTTAGAAAGCTAGTTCGTACAGTCGGAGAGGTGGCTAAGGAACAAGACGGTTATATTTGTAAAGTCCAGTGGAGCAACAGTAAGAGAGACCGTACTTGGAAGACTGAGAGCAGGATTAGAGACACTTATCCCGATTTATTTGATGGTATGTTTTACCTTTTTGAATGGTTTGTTGAGTACCTTATCATAATTTAAAGGACGAAATTCTTTAAGGAGGAGAGTCTGTAATGACCCTAATTTTGATTAACATTATTTAGGATATATAAATAGTTAAATAAAATAAAGTGATGATTAAAGAATTGAGATTTGTGTTAATAGAAAAGTAGTCGTGCCATATGACAAAGAAACTAAAGGGGGGCTAAAATAAAATAGCTAAGGCAAATAGATGAGGGGTAAAACACGAGTAGGTATATTCTTATATATTCTTAAAAATATAAGAGGCCAGTTACCATAAAGGAAGAACAGGAAGATGATAAAGTAATCAAAGGAAGGAAGCTCAGTCAATTCATAACCATTCTCAAATCTCAACTCCTTAATCATAGAGTTCAGGTGAATAATGACCATATCTCATGTTTTTTATTATTTTCAGTTTTAGATTAAATTCGAACTATTTTGCAAGGTTTTGCCATGTTTTTGATTAATAAATTGGATATATATGTTTGTTGATGATTTATGCTAATTCATATGAATTTTATGATATGTGTTGATGTGAAAACCCTAGTAAATGACATCCAAATGCCTTACGATTTCAGAATAAGGTCAAAAATGATATTTTAGAGATGTGTTTTATTTTTCATAATTTTTTGAGTTATATGGATTTAATATCAATTTTCTAGTGAAGAAAATGGTTATTTGGGTTTAAAATTAATTATGACTAATATATGTATGTTTTGGGTCAAAAATTAATATATGTTAGAAATCATATTAAAAATGATTTATGGGAATTTCTATAGATTTTTCCTAAGTGTTTTAATAAGTATATGAAATTATTTAAGACGGGACATAATGTTTTATATATTTATAAAAAGAGAAGGAGCATTTTGTAAATAATTTAATTTGTTTATTTCAGAAATTTCGCAAGTACTTTTAGAAAAGAAATTAGCAACCAATTATGTTTTGACAAACAAGGCAGGTTAGTTGAAAAGAATTGCTTTAAAAGGTTAAAAATCGGTTTATACATGCTTTTTTACATGTTTCGCCACTTTTGGCACCTAGCCTTCGACACCTTACTTTAACCCCCATCTCCGTCGAAACTAAAGCACAGGTATTAAAGACTTGGTACGTAGTGAATTAGACATAAGTAAAAGGTACTGGGTCGAAACAAGGGATTTCGAAGGAATCGAAGCCTTACATTTTTTTAAATGAAAATGCACCTTCTTTGCTTTTGGAAGGAATGCTTTCTACTTGGTTAGCTTTCGACTGGATAAAATTGTTTTTTAAAAGGAATGGCATTGAGAGAGATTGTGCCTTTTTGTTTTAAGTAAATGCTTTCAAAGGGGTTGAAACCCCTTGCTGCCGCATTCCACCTTCCAAAGCAAATGGTTTCGAAAGACTTACTTTGTTTTTAAAATATAGCCACTTCTCCAATGCATTTGAAGGATTGGTTTCGACAGCATCACTTCTTTACTTAGGAAATATCTTTCGGAAGAGTGCTTTAGACAATCGGTTTGCCGAGAGATTTTCTTGTTCATCATGTTGTTTTATGACCCTTTTGTTATATTGAAAGTTAAACCCAAAAGGTTTTGAAAGGAATAGTTTCTAATGGTTTCGAAAGGTTATTCCACATGTTTTACCTAAACCCAAATGCTTTCAAAAGGTTAAATTTTATGAAAAGGGTTTAGTGTTTTCGTAAGGTTTAAGATAAAGGTTTTGAAGGGGTGGTCCCCAATGGTTTCCAAAGGTTTTAAATGGAAGGTTCTAATGTTTTCGAAAGGCAATGTTTACAATGTTTTGATTAGAGGATATCTAAGGTTTTAAAGCTTTCGAAAGAAAGGTCTCTCAATATTTTTGAAAGGTTTATGAAGAATGGTTTCGAAAGGTATGTTATGGCCTTTCGTTCTAAGGATATAAAGCTAAGTAGTTACTTAGTTTCGAAAGGGGTACTTTCAATTGTTTCGAAAGGGGTACTTTCAAAGGTTTAAATGTTTTCATCAACAAAGTTTTGTGTAAAGTATATATAACATGGCAAGGTGATTTAAGTAAAGCATAGAGTATATTTTCCTTGTTTAAAGTAATATTTAAGGTTTAAATCAATTTGAGAGAAAATGTTTTCAAGGAAAATTTTATGGGTAGACGAATCTAAGTAAAATGACTTAAATATTAGAATACCAAATAGGACTGGTATGGGGTCACGCCCTATACTTTAGCTAGTAGCCCTTAGCATATATTAGTCCAAAATTCTAGTATGTAGGGCTTTGTCACATGTAAGAATAAAATGATGTTACACATAGAAAGGAATCTACAAGGGAGAGATGGGTTACTGGTGAGCCCGCAAATCTATCAGGATCAGTTTACCCTAGTAGAACTAATTTGGGGACAGACCGTCTTGAAGAGAAGTATCAAACAGAAGTTAGATTAGTTGTTTATTTTTTCTGGTAGGCCCGAGTCGGCCAAAGTTTAGTAGTTTGCCAAACAAAGCTATAGTGTTCGGACAGATAGTTCATTTGTTACATGATTTGTATGCATACATGATATTGATTTATTGTTTTAACCAGGTTTGGTTGTAGGATTAAGATTTACAAAAGTATTTTTTTAAAGGATATTAGTGAGGGAAATCCATTACGCTAAGCAGCGTGGTCTCACTTAATATCAAATAACCAAGATGTATAGTATAGTTCATACCTGGATTTATGTCTGACTCGAAGTTTTTGTTTTCTCCTTAAACTCTCGATTGCTCAAATTTGATTTGAGTAGGCCGAGGGTTCAGGATTTTCAGGTTTAGTAGGTGGACGAATAAAGCTTCCGGAGACGAGCGGGAGGCTGATGCTAGCTATATTTAGGAGTTGTTTTATTTATTTCCGTTGTGTTGTATTTAGTCTATTATGACTATTTAGTAATCTAGTCATCCAAAGGGGCATATTCATATATCGCTCTTGTCGTATTTTTGTAATAATTATATTTGATCTAAACCAAGGAAATGTTTGGGATTATGTAACTTGGATACGAGATGTTGTTTTGAAATGTAATCATAAAAGTGTTTTAACCTATAATGATTTTATTTCATATTCAAGTGCTTCTGATGTTATGGATACCACTATCATTACCGTATTTGGTCACCGGAAGTTAATACTATGGATGGCTGCAGCATCTATAGCGCTTGGCTTCGGACTTCCAGATAGAAGATGTTACATCGCACAATGACCATAGATCATTCATATACTAAATCCGATTCGTTCACTACTCGAATACATAAGTTCCCTTCTGAACTAAAATCGCTCGGTCGATTTTCTAATATGGACCCTGGTCAGGCTCCTTGATTAGGAACCTCTGTTCTCCTTACACGGTCATAGACTATGATAGAAAACCTTTGTTTCATATCAGGACCCTCATCAAGTGCTCACCGTCAGAAATCGAGTAAGAGATCCTTATTTGGAACTGTATGAAACACTTCAAAGCCTTGTACTCGAAAATTTGATCAAACCTATATGAAGAAATGATCCATGTCCAATTTTGCACTTATTTAATTGGTTATTCTTAATACCAATTCTATTACCACTAAATTATTTATGATTTTTTTTCATAAAATTCCAATTTATGTTCAAATGTTTTAGATAATGCAACTTTATTTATGAAACCATTAACTTGTATATACTCTCCTACATCCTAAAAGTATATATAAAACATCTAATTTAAATTTTATTCACATTTAACTATTCAGATGGAGGTCCAAAATATTTTCGAATCTTAAAACTGAGTCAACTAATACAACTTTTTACCTGTTCGGTCCGGTAAGTAGCTAAGAAGAGTAGGATGTCGGTATCCAAACTCTATCCTAGAATCTACTTTTCTTTAGACACTCAAAGGTAAAAATGTTTACTAGCCGGCCCAATAACATCAAGTGATTTTTAACTTCCTAGATGTTAAAATTAAAAGACATATTTTAATAAAACAAAGTTTGTTAAAACTTCTTAATAAATTTGACCCAAATAAAATTTCATTAACTAACCCATTTTAAATCAAGATACCTTTATATATTAGAAGCTTAAGACTCAAATACTTGGATATTTATTTCAAAAACTTTTGAAATGATATTATATATATTTTAATCCATAACAAATATATATATATAGCCCGAGTAACCCCAAAATGAACCCAAGGAACTGGATACTACCAAACAGTATTATATATTCCCTTACTGAGAAGGGTAATACTTAAGAGAAGTGTCTGCCATCTGCACACATCTCCTGTCCATTTTTAGTTATTTTTGAACCACTCAAACCAATTAATTTAAAAACACCTTTTGGTTTCTCAAATCCCTTTTTAAAACAATATCATAAATATGTACACACACACACACACATATTCTAGCTAATATTTTCAACGAAATATCTAATTCCAATTAGCTGTGAATTCTTTTGGATTTGAACTTATTCCAACCGTGCAATGACAAAGATAACAATTTACTAAGTGCACAGTACTGTTTGCCTAGACAACATCCGACCGTCACTTAGAAGATTATTCCAATCGTTACACAACAAATTGAGAATCATTTCCTGAACAAATCTAAAGTCTTTTTCTTTAAAATTTTCCCTTCCAGAAGTTTTTATGATTGAAAATATTTTTAAGTAAACTATTGCTATTATTTCCTAAATTTTTTTACTTTAAACTCTTTCAAGTAAAACTGATACTTCTTTTCTCGTAAATAATTTGAATAATAATATACATATTTCCTTTTTATATACCAAATCATGCTTTTGGTTTAATCAAAATATTTTTTTTTACCCAAACAAATCTATAACAAAATTCTTTTAAAATACCTATATTCGTAAAATATCTTCAAATAATGTTATTATTACCTTCTTAATACTTTGAAAACCATTTTCCAAAAGCATCGGGATTTAAGTTCTCAAATTCCTTTTAGGTATACACACATTGTTATAAACCAATTCTTATGAAAATTTTCCCTTTAAAGGAAATCATTTCTCAAATATTTATTGCGGAAATATTCTAGCTTCCTTATATAAATCATTTTTAGATGTTTATTTCAGAAATATTTCAAATTCTTTTTAATAAAACAACATTTATTAAAGTATAATTTTAACCCAACATTATCAACAAATGCCCTATGGTTAAATTGTGGAAATTAATTTACAAGGTGTTTGTTTCAATGTTTTCAAATTTCCTATCTATCCAAACCAGGTTACAAAAACAAGATTCCAGATAGTTTAACATATAATAGTCAATGCTCAATACTGGGCAAGCATGACTAATCCAAATTCTAGATGATAATGATGAAATATTATCCTTCCTAACTACCAAAAACATCCAAGAAAAACTATATTTTTTTGAAAAAATATTTATATATAAAATATAGTTCTAGGTAAAATTATTTCATTTACCCATATTTTTAAATCAATATTGTTTTAGTTTGGTCATGTTTAAGTGTTTAGGAAATCCATATCGATAATATTGGTCAAACGCATCGACTGGAATTCTCAAGTCACTCAACAGCCCAAACAACACAATATAAAATATTTTTATATCACTAACAAATACGCACTCTTATGTATATACTCTTAAACTCATCCTTCGGTCTCGCTTACCCTATCTCAAATGAGTTAACCCCACCAATGCCTAAGTGTTGGCTCAACCTAAGCTCTGATACCATAGTTAACGACCTGACTTTTCAAAACCCAAAAGTCGGCACTAACACATCCACGGTATCCAAGTGTCCAACAACCAGTACCGAAAAGACACCTTGTTAGAGGAAAGAAAGAAGACAAGAAGAAACTAAACAAAATGGAATCTCATAGCAAGAACGAATAATTTATAATATATTTATACAAAAACAAACTGTAATATAAGTATATACAGACATAAATCCAAGTTTACTAACTTATTTCAGCCCAAGCAGTTATACAAATCTATCCTTACAATCGCTGATAATTACAACAATGAATGGAACGGAAAATTAACCATGTACATGAATATGTCTCTAGGCCTCTAGCTCGTCCCCTGAAACTCCAAAGCATCTAACTAAACCTAGAAATATGCTCGGTCTAAACGAGCATTATAGGACGCCCAAGTTAGTCTAGTAAAACCAAAGAGAGAAACTCAAATCATAAGGAATTTAATTTATTACAGCTTGTAAAATCCTTAAAATCAAAGGTATCTCGTAAGACCACGTCGCACATAAACATGGGCGATTTTTTACCTTATGATAACCAAAACCTTATATCAGAAAATCTAGTGATATTGTAATAATTTCTAAGGGTGATAATCAAGTAGTCGTGATGCTTATGAGTGTGCATCACAATAATACTAGGCATATAATCGAAAAGTGATAAGGCACGTCCGCTATTATATAGGATTCTGCTAAGGTTCCCTTAGTACTTCGAGAATGGTTCTCCTACACAAGGATCAGAGATATCCTTTCAAAGCGGCATACATCCTTAGTGATGTACCATAGGAAAAACATGGCTGGTATTGCTAAGACCAAATGCATTGACCCATGCTTGCATAAAAACTATAAGGAACGTCTAAGAAGAGCCAACTACTGCCGATGGTTTTGTCAACCCTACTGGCCATGCCTCCTATCTCTAGTTTTAGTCATTACCACTGGTGAGCCAAAGTACGGCATTCTAGCTTACACACCGCCATCAAAACAAATCATGGAATCCCACATGGATTCCAATACCCAAATAGGTCCTAGAATCACACATGAAGTCCAACATCTCAGTATATCACAAAACTTCTCCACAGAACCATATATGGTTTCAGAGTGGTCATGATTTTCAAGTCATCTCTTACGAATACACTCTTTCGCTTCTCGGGTGCCCCAAAAGCCAATCATCGATTTTTCAAAATGGTCAATACTGGTTGTTATGAAATAATCAGATAATACATAAGAGAGGGAACACCCCTTAATCGTTAATGTGGACGGATCTCCTTATCATTTGTTCTAGAAGACTAAACAAGTTTATACAAACAATATAGCACTACTGACGGTAACCGTACCTTCTAATTCCCGTGCTTCTCTTAGATATTTTCAAAGTTAAAATTCTTGGTATTAAGTAGGGAATATTTTTGTACCACCAAAATTAAGAAGGATTACATATTTAGGTCAAGATTTGATAGTCGGTTATTTAGCTATGAGATAAACATCATTCAAAACAAAGATCACATTTCCTATGGAAATCACTAAGCCTCATTTAATTAAATTTCCATCATTTTAAAATCACTTTTCAAATACCTAGAAATCGCTTCCATATACTTATCTCAACTGGATAAGTTTATTCATAAAACATTACATTTTTGATACGTAGAAAATATAACCATATACTTATCTCAATAGTACAAGTATACTTAGAAAATATAGCCATATAAGCCATATACTTACCTCAATAATATAAGTATACTCACAAAACATTTCACTTTCAAAACTTAGAAATTTTTCCATTACTTAAATAATACTATAAATATATTAATGAAACAGAATGATTTTCTATTTCAAATCATACTAAAATGACCAAAACTCCATATGTCATAAAAATGAAGATATTAATAATGCAAATACTAATTTTTTCTCTCCATAAATCACTTTTATTTTATAAATAAATGTCTCCTTTATAACTTCCAAAATCAATTTATAAAATATTTTATAAGTCTCTAATCTATTTATAAAATACTCTTTTACAAATCTCAAAACCCTATTTATAAGGCTTTCCCTTTTTAGATCTCTAAACCCAATTATAAGTATCTATTTTGACATCATTTAAAAAACCAAACTCCTTTTCCAACCCCAAAATCTCCTTCCAATTTAGAAACCTTTTGATAAATCCCTTCTCTTGGATGAAACCCCTTTTTAAACCTTTTATTTAAAAATAATTTTTTTATAAACAAGTTCATTGTTTAATTATAATGAATAAAACTTTAGCCAAAAACAACTAATTTTAACATTTTTAATCATATAACGATTAATTATTTCCAAAAAGTATTATAATAGATTATCCTTAAAGAATATATATATATATATAAATTAATCTTTAAAACAATATTAATATATTAATAAATTAACTTTTGAATAATATTATAATTAACTTATAAATAATAATTAACTTAAATCATTTTTTATAAAAATAACTTTAATTAAATAATTAATTAACTTTTGAACAAATAGTTACAATCACTTTAAAACAATAATTAAATAACTTGGAAAAATATTCCTAAATAACTTTATGAAATGCTTTAGAGAATCATAATATAATTAACCTTTTTTATTTATTATTAAAAACATTAATCAATTTTAAAAACGTTATCAATAAATAATAATTACCTTTAAAAGTATTATTAATAATTAATAATAATTATCTTTAAAATAGCTTAGTTAAATAATTAACTTTTCAAATTAGAAAGAGGCTTAGCAACTTCAATGGTACTTAATCAAGTCACCATTAGTTCCCTTTCTATTCAAGTTATAATCCAGATATTTACATAACATCATGTATGTAAATTTAACTCATAATTAACAATTGATTATGAATACAACACTTATGCAATACTAACCAATTGGAATATAATTAAGTATCCACAATAGTGCAACAAAATGGTTTAATTTCTGCTAATCGTATGTCTAATTTAACCTACCCGGTTAATAATAGAAGAATGGTGATTTATTCTGCTAAACATTTGTCCAATTAATTGAATTAACGGAATAGTGTTTTATTCTGTTAAATAATGTCCAATTACCATATTCAATCTAATTCAACTCACGATATTTTAATTAGCCAACTAAACATCAATAATTAAGGTATATAAATTTAAACCACATTATTTATTAAAATAACGCAATTTAAATTCAATTTGCTTCAATATGTCATAAATCTTTACTTGTCTAAACCTATTAATAGGTTGCACGACAACATATTACTCGTTAATACAAGTCCATCGCAAAAATCCATGTATTGGATGGATTTCGTATGGATGAGTTATCATATTTTAAAACACACACATTTATATATATAATATAAACAAATTAAAACATTTTATTTTTACTCACCTAATACTATCGGCCCAAAGCTCACATGAGCCTACTCGCCCCACTACTATTCCACCTTCTTCTCTAATACATGAAACTTCTCTGAATCCCAAAGCATGCACGAATGTGCACGCGTATCTTCGACAATGCTAACCATTGATCCAACCCGCCATCTGCATACTTCAACGCGCTCGCCTTTACTCACTTAATCCACCACACCAGTCCGTAGCATCTTGAGTCCTCCGCTTCAACTTTTGATCATCATGGCGTTCATAAAATTGCGTACAGGAAACCAAATTCCACCATGTCGCGACTTGCACTCCTATATTCCAACCTACTAAAACTTCACCCAACGAAGCTCTTCTCTCCAGAAACCCAACCGCATACTCCAATTCTCCTCTCGTCAACCGTAGCTTAGCCAAAGTAAAACCCTAGATGTCAAAGACCGTCGGTGATAATCATGGAACGATGCAAAAACTTCCCCAAAAACCCTGTGACTCGCCCTGACCCAAAGATGCTAACGGTGTTGACTAATTCTATGCGGATTGATGAAATTTAATTTTTAAAGTTATAAACATTAAATTGATGATATCTCAGTAATCGCTCAACAAAAACTCGAGCGACTAATTTCTAAAAATACTAAGGACAAATACAAACAGCTTTGTAGTTGGAGATGTTGGCTAATATCGTATAGCCTAAGAGTAATTGATTTCTAAAGAAGGAAGTTGGACATTTCAATAGTTTACAGGGAGGAGTTTTCAAAGATAATGAAGAAGAAGAAGGAGGCACCCCTGAAGATCACTGAGTATATATCAATATACATACATGCCAACCTAAATTTAGTAATGAAGCTCAAATCAAAGGGGGACAAGGGTGGCTGGTAGGGTAGAAGAGAAGCATAAAGGTGGCTGCGGGAAAAAGTGGTGTGCTAGATGCATATGTATGTGTTCATGTTTCTAGAATTTTGCCAAAAGAATCACATTCGATTACGAGCCACGGCTGACAGAAAATAAAATACGATCGCGTATAGAATCGTAATGCGGTCACAAAAGAGAAATAAAATGCTGGTTATCAAGTTCTGTTAAATTTTGAAAAGAAAAGTGTTAGATGTAAAAGACGTCAAATGAAAATTCAATTATTTTTCAAATTAAATTTTTTGGAAAAAGTACTATAAATTAAATTAAAAATATATTATTGAAAATCAAGCGGTTGTTCACAACAATGATTTTGTTATATTTTAAATAGAATCCCAAAACGTAATATTTAAAACTATGTAAATATTCTTAAATTCAGTCCTGGGTCGTTATAATTGCCAAATAAAAATAGTAAACAAATGCAGTGGAAATGAAAATGGATTACCATCTACAAAGGAAATTCCAGCTCATGCTCCAAGCTCCTTCAAAATGTTCCAAGCTAGACCTGAACAACTTGGCTGTCGAAAAAATTGGGCACTCAGAGTTTAAGGGAAAAGAAAATAAACTTTGGACCAGTCATGAGATTTGTGTGAGAAAACTCAAAACACAAATATTTTTTAAAACAAAGGGTATCTCATAAGTCCATGTCGCACACAAATACGAATGGGTTTTTACCTTATAATAACCAAAACATTTGCCATGCAAATCAGAGATATTATTTTTAATAACATTCTTTGAAAACTCTTTCAAATTAATATATATAATCTTAGCCAACATTGTTACATTTATTAAATTCCATCATAATAGGTTTACAACTAAAATAATAAAGGCTCGTATTTTAGAATGGATTCCATATAATAATATGGTAAGGGACTACCTTCCAATGGTACATCTCTAGAGGGATGCACGAGATGCTCCAACCTCTACCAATATAGAACAAGCCTACCTTTACCATATATAGTACCGAAAACATGACATGCTCCAGTCGTTCCCAACCTATCCATAGCCACGGCATACACAACAAACCCAAAATACAGAGGGTAATCCAGAAAGGTGACGAACATCTTCAAATGAGAGCGATACACTTAGCCTTGTCGCGTCTACCCTGTTTTTGCCATTACCACTGTGTGAGGCTTAAGGTAACGCTTAACCCTTCATATGAAAAATCCTACTTTGAATG
The DNA here is from genome assembly GCA_030765085.1 of Allium cepa. NCBI lineage: Eukaryota > Viridiplantae > Streptophyta > Magnoliopsida > Asparagales > Amaryllidaceae > Allium > Allium cepa. The sequence continues at coordinate 979,924,385 of CM060929.1, forward strand.
CCACATTACCATTTCCAACAACACATTAATTGATTTCCATAAAAGTACAACCTCTGAGCTCGTACGTCTCGGAGAAGGGTCTTAAGTATAAGAGGGGTTACCTCTTACACCACCAAATAGTATACATTTGTAAAAACCAATATACAAGGTCTTAGAATTGCAATTTCAGACACTCGTCTATACAAGGTGTCCAAGCATAGGACAAACCAAAGATACTTCTTCTACTACATCCTGTTTAGGAATCACCCCTAAGAATAGTAGTGAGTAGTCCTTGCATCAAAGAATTCAAATTGAAGGTACCACTATCACCATATATATGATAAGGGAATTACCCTAGGGTTAGTGGCAAGCAACTCTACATTATGAAGATCTTCGTCTTCAAAATCATTGTCTTCAACATATTTTTACTTGCCAACGTATATTGGTTCGAAGTGGTTTTTAGATATGAGTCACCCAATCCAATCCAGGTTTCTCTGAACCAATTATCGATAAAAGATGTCAAGTATATAGGTGACTATTATTGAAATAATAAGTAGCTTCTAACTAAGTAAAATATCTCTTTAGAGATATACATCTTTAAATCATATTCTATTTCAACATATATGGGATAATTAAACCTCTTTTATGAAATCCTTTGGTTAATAAAAAACCCCTTTTAACTTTGGAAATACCAAAACATTTCATCTTTAGTTACTTAGGAAATGTATAATTCAAATCTTAATGAAGATTTCACATTTCCAAACATATTTTAATGGGTCAAAATCAATATTATTTAAAATATCATTTTATGTAAACCCAAACTATTTAGTATTGAATAAAAAGGATCCATAAATTTTAGACCGGTTATATCCAATGCTAATTTCCATATTCAATCTGTACTATTCGTCGAACAATGGAGAAATCACCTTTTAAATTCATACGGATAATACGAGTTCCCTTCTTGGAATTTAATATGGAGTTTAACTAGAATTTTTTCTTTAACAACCAAAATCCTATTTTAAACCTTGTTTAACTTTTGGAAAGCTCCAAATTTCATTTATCTTTGGAAGATGTGATCCGTAAATCAAATTTACTATCCCCTTCGTTGGGCCAGTACACATAGAGGGGAACCTAGACGCTGGTTGTCCAAACTTGAGTCTAGAGATTATCTCTCCGTCACGCATCAGACAGTCAAGTTATTTTATCAACTCTAAACTCTTTTATATGATCTTTTAGAGAAGATTTTCATTAACTTAACACAATTCCAAATATCGTTGAAAACAATTTTCTTTAACCATTTATTTAAAACTTTAAAATAATTATAAAACTTTCAAATCATCTTCAAAATACTTAATTATTCATTTTCAATGATCACTAATAAGATTGGGAAAGAATAATTAAGTTAAAACCATAATTTGCCAAAGTTATCGAAACCGCTGCAAAAACTGCTAAGACTAGTGTTTTTTAAGCTTCTTTGTTCAAAACACTAATTTCATTCGTATATATCCATTCTTATAACTTAAATCCTCTTTATAACATTTTAAATTATTTATAAAATTTATTTCATATTTTTAAAGATTAAAAAATATCAATTTTAAAGCATTTGCCACTTTGGTTCCTAAAACTACCAAACCATGATGTTTTTAAAATCTTGTTTTGGACATAATTCAAATTCTATTCAATAAAATCTTGATTTTTCTTCTTCATTTGAAAACTAAAGTTATAAGAGTTTGGAAAACTTTTATTTCAAATAATTTCGAGCTATATTCCATTCTACACATTAATTTAACTTTTATGGCGCGAAGTCGCGAACCGTCGTTACGCGATGCGCTTATTTTGACTCTATTTTAAAATCTTTTCTAAACATTATCAAAATGAGTTTTAATATTTATAAAACATTTAAAACCATTTTATTCATGTTTAAAGAGGTTTAACTATTTCATAACACTTTTTAATTCAAATATGAAAATGATTTCCTATATGTTAATTCGATGTGTATTTAACGTGAATTATTTCCACAACCAAACAAACATATTATCACATTCAAAACATGATGATAAAACATAGAAAACAATCATAGCAAATATATTATATCATCACATAATTTATAAAAAATCGATGGAGTAGTTCTCATCTTCATTGGTTTCTAGATTTACTAAATTTGACTATAGCTCCTCTATCACTGCCCCAAAGCTTATGAAATCAACCCTATGACCCTTGGAAGTGTATTTCCTATGCTAGAGAAGTTGGGTGCTCGGCGTTGAGTGGTGATGGAGGGTGGCTGTGAGTATAGAAGGAGAAGAGGAGATGATTTCTCATTTTAGTTTTCAAATTATGATGATATATTTTGCGATATTGAAGTGTATTTCTCAGTAGAGCTTTGCCATGACTAGGGAATATTTTTATGAAGGCGTGGAAGCCATTAATGAAGAGGAAGAAGAGGATGAAGAACTTAAGAAAGAAAGAGGAGGAAGATGTGAAAAATATGAGGGCAAGAGGCATGTATTTAAAGGGAACAAATGTGTAAAAGTATCTAAATGCTAAATTACCTTCCCACCCCTTGCCCACTCCTCCACATGCATGGCCACACGCCCTTGTCCTTCTATTGGTGTGCTTAAGATGATAGTGTGTAAGATGTGAGGCTTTAATGTGTAGTTTGCTTTTGACTTTGTATATGTATCTTAGATATTTTGTGATATTTATATATATAAGTGTATGCATATATGTTATATGTGTATATGTATATGTTAGTGTATATTTATGCATATCATATATGTGCACAAGACATACAAACAATGTTGCGACCACTTTAAACAACTTTCGTTCGTTAAACCGTTGAAAATCGAAAAAATAATTCCCATTCACATTTTTGCTTATTAATTAAATTACATATAAATGTAAATAAAATTTGAAACCTAATTTTTTATCATTAGTGTTAAATTAAACTATCACATTTAAATTTTAAAACCATACAAATCAATATTAAACAAGTGTTTATAAAAAGTGTTGTCGTATCGACAAAGCATTATGAGTTTTCTTATTTTTTAAAACAAGTATATACATTTATAAAACTATAATAAATTACTATATAATAATTAAATTATCATTTTAAAATAATTATTTGATTATTTAAACTTAATTTAAAATTCCAAAAAATATATAAAAGTGATGATATCCCTGATGATGTCATAAATATATTTTATTTTTAAAAATAAAATATTTTTTTGTATTTCATATTCTTGCTTAAATAGATAAATAAGTGTATATATCTAGTTCTGTTCACTTTAATATTGAGAAAATCTAAAAAAAATTGAAAATTGGTTTTCGTCGTTTTTCTGATGAAAACACCCAAATATGCCTATTTGTTAATATACCTTTAAAAGAAGTTTATTGCCATTATTTATGGTTCAAAACATTATAATTTGTGTTATAAAATCTTGTGTTTGAATTCAAATATAAATATAATTTATCAAAGTGATAAATTTGCAGGTAGCCTTCATGCTCGTCTTATGGATGCCTTGCTTTCATACTTGTCTTTTGATTTTGATTCGCTTTCATCCATGTCCTTTGATTCATGGTTTACTTCATGATATTTTGATTCGACTTGCTTTTATGCCTGTCTTTTGATTCAACTTGCTTTAAGGATTGTCTTTTAATTCAACTTGCTTTCATGCTTGTTTTTCTGTTTCGACTTGCTTTTAGGCTTGTATATAGTTTTGATTTTGAGGCCTTTTACTCACTAAACTTGAGATGATTGCTTGTAACAAGCATACTGTATTTTATTGGCATGCTGAATTTTATGGTGTAGCAATTTATTTTACGGCTGTTGACATATCGTATAGTTATAGCTATATGTTGGAATTCACTTTTGTTGCACCCATGATCCCACATTTGTTGAATTTGTGATAGTCTGAGCGATTTATTATTTGTTAATACTCGAGTCAGATCAAGACATTTCAGGTATAGGGACTTATTAACCTTATGCATTGGATTAGCTTTGGAGATAAATGCCTATATGTTTTATGTATTAGACCTTGAATTCGTGTATGACATTTGTTTGAGTTAGTGATATACTTTTTTGAGACTAGTCATGAGTTTTAGTATGTATATGTATTATGTGAGTCCAGTATTTCTACTTATGTTGACTCGCTTATGTATATATAAATATTCATGTCTATGTTATATATTGTACCATGCATTATGATTCTGTATTCCCTATGATATATTATATATTGTTTTGATCTTTCTAGCTAATGTGTTATTGCTTTGTGCCGATACCACATATGTAATATGTGATTCATGAGTTTAAATGAAACATGTCGGTGTTAACCCAAGGGAATATCACGGTTGGTCGCTCCTTTCCAACCTTGTTCTCTATATTAGTAGACGATATCACTATGTAATATCTTTTGTTGGTATAAGTATAGTGGTGGGGCGTTACAGCTTGATATCAGAGCAATGGTTCAAAACAATATACGATATGTGAGACACGAATCTAGGCCTAAAAAGACTTAGAGTTCCATCCATTGGTGTGTAGGGTTGAATTTGGAATTTATTTTCAATCTAAGATATAAATATAAATGATTGTTGGGAATAATCCTTGGGATGTATTTGTAAAAAATTTGAATTACTATATAAATTATTATTATGAAATTGTTGCTAAAATTTTGAACTCCCTTTTGTCAAAAGTGAGATTTAATGGATAACATATATTATACCTTGATGGCATGGAATGGCATTGTTTTCCTAAGTGATCAGAGTTGCATAGCAGAAGCGGATTGACTGTCTTTCGCTGAGCACATTAATTAGCTTGTCTTATATATGTTTGATTGGTTAATCAATGCTTGGTTTCTTTAATAATTTTTAGTAACAATTGAAATTTTATGTTGAGTAGAAATCAACACTTGAGAGTTTTAAAATCTACTTTGTATTTATAATAAGACCTTGTGATGTCTTCGTGGTGTAGTTGCCGCACGGGATATTGAAAGCTAGATTTTTGTATAAAATAAAATATTAGTCTATATGTATGATTAGGTAAATGTTAACATGAATTTGAAAATTAGACGGTTGCTTGAAATGTTGTTAGCAAATAATTATTTGTATAAAAATATAAGAATTTACTGAAAGTAGTTTAATTAAAGCAAACATCTATATAAAAAAAATCTCTTTAAGAAAGAATATACCTATATGAAGTATCTGATTATGTTTAACATAAGTAAGATAATATTTTGTAAAGGCAATATTATTAAAGGATATATGTATATCATATTTAAAGAAACTTTTGGAAATATATTTGGTGTTAAATTATATGTTCAGTGCTTTAAGAATTCTGAACAAGGCGTTTGGCCAACATTATCGATAGGTATTCCTAAACACTACAACGAGACAATCTAGCATAATACTTTGGGTTATAATACTTTAAAAGTCTTATACATGTTTATGAAAGTGTTACAAATACATTTAAAGTGGAAAATTAACTTTTGAAGTAAATTTTAGTCATAAATGGATTGATATTTTGAAATATATATACCTATATAATGATTTTAGGAGAAAATGCCTTGAAGATAAATGGTATTTTAAAGAAGAATTGTGAGCTTATATTTTGTTTTGAATATATATATATATATATATATGGAGTTTTGATAATAGTATTAAGTGATTGATTTGAGATCCAATAGTACTATCCAAAAAGATAGAATATTATTGGGAAAAATATTTCAATATGAAAATATATATAGTTATATATAAACATATGTGTTTTAAAATTTTGATGGTAGAAAGTAATTATATAGAAAATAATAAGGATACATTATGTATATTAACATTTTAGATGATGGATGCGGCTACCAAGCATTAGCAATAGCAGAGGTCAGCGGTAAGGGGATGTTGATTACGTGGTCAACATTGCAGTCTATTAATAAAGAAATCCACTATAAATGGATGGCATGGCGACGTCGTTATATTATTTAATGTGTATAAATTTGTATGAGTTCATTTATAAGGTATATGCGTGATGTTTTGATTGGTCATGTACATCATATTGTGATTAAATGGATATTAATTTTTTGTATATGAATCCCAATTTAAAGGAATTTAACATAAAAAATAATTGTGTTATAAAGAATATAAGGTAATTGTGTACACAAATTTTGGGAATTGTAAACTAAGAAATACTTGAAGAAATTAGAACTTTGCATTTTGATAATTTGAAATCAGAAGGATAAATAATATTAATGATATTTATTTTAAATGATAAATAAATTAGGTTTGGTATGAACAAATACCATAAAAAGAATTTAATTTATCTGCAAAATGTAAAGTTCAGAAAATTAGCATTTTGGAAAATATTTATCCAAATAAGATGATTATAGTTTAAAAGGTATTTTGAAGTTTTGTTGAAAAGTAAAAGTTATGATAAATAAACCCTGAAAATAAATTAGAAATGAAGAAATTCATTTAACCCTCTTTTCATGAAAAGGTTGAACTTTATAGTTTTAATCTTATATGATTCAAATAAGTTGTTGAATTTTTGGATACTCTAGTCTTGGTAAATAAAGAATATATTCTAATTACATATGGCTTTAGAGGACAATAATGATAAGATATAAAAGTTCTTTTATAAAGCAAAGTAAAAAAAATTGTGAAATAAGTTGATGTTTTAATATAAATATATGATATTTATGTATAAAGATAAGTTTTACGAGTTGAAGGCGGAAGTCTTAAAAATGTATTTAAGATAAGGTTTGATAAGATAAATACATTAGTAAGAGAAAATAAAATCCTTTTGGCGTGTGTGTCACACATATACAACTTCTAATTACAAGTTGGCTTTCACAATTTTGAATTTCAAATATAGAAATTTAAACTTGGGAAAAGATGAACAATGATTGGATTTTGTTTATGTTTATTTTTTATTTTTATGGAAAATAATTCTTTAAGAAATGAATTTTTGTGATAAAACGAACTAAACTATAAAGTTTATAATATTTGAACTAAGGGAAATCTTTGAATTATTCCATCTCCTTTTTCTAAGGGATTAAATGAGTTGGATGTCTTTAAATCCTTAAGATGATATATCTTTGAAGGACTTAAAACATTTGTGTAAAGTAATTTTCAAATGAGTGAATAAGAAAGTATATAAAGGAAAATTAATTTTTGTAATTTGATATGCAAAGTTTTAAAAAAAAATGTTTGTATCGATGAAGTTTATTTAATAGTAAATAATAAAATGGGAAATATTTGTGTAAACTTATTTTCAAATTCGAAAATAAGGAAACAAAGATATGCCAACTTTGTAAATTAATATTCTAAGTTTGGAAGAGTGATTAATATTAATGAAGTTTATTTAAAAATGAAGAATGGAGAAGGATTTTGAAAATTAATTTCTAGAAATGAATATGTAAAAAAGGATGTAAAAATAAATTATGAAATTTTATGTCGATAATTCTTAAAGTAGAAAATATTTGTACTATTTGTAAAATGCAAACTTTTGGGAAATTATCTTTGGAGGAAGATAATCAAAAATAAAGTGTCTCAAATTAAGGAAGTATTTTAAAATATTATTTTTAAAGAAGTTGATTTTTGTAAAAGAAGATTTTGAGATTTAATTTAAGGATAAAGGAACTCCTCTAGCTCTTAATATTGACCTTCTTTTACCAAGGACTGAACCTTCTAATTTTTGATTTTACACAAAGAAGATCTAAAATTTAAATATCTCTAGAATGAGTCATCTATTACTCAACATTAAGATTTTAAGATAAGAATTTGATTGAAGGAGATTAAATTCCTGAAAAATATTTTGGGAAGAAAAGAGATTTATAAATCATTATACAGCCACATTGTATAGAGATGATATGTAAATAAATTTTTAATATTTCGAAGAGTAATCAATAGATTTTTATAAGAATAAATGCAAAAGAGTATCTAATATGAGGCTATTTTAAAATGGTTAGTTGTTGTGTATGTATTAAATATTTTTATTGCTAAGAGCAATATATACGTTATAGACTTTTCACTGTAGTAGAAATTACAGAGATGCGATTTCTTCAAGAAGGTAGTCTGTAACAATCATGATTTTTGAATTACTTGAACAAAATAAATGTTGAGTCAATTGAAGCCTTAAATGAGAAATTGGATGTTTCAAATATTGGAATATGGAGAAAAATTAGAATTTGTGTTTTATAAAGAAAAAATAAAATTCCTTTGGCATGTGAATTCAAAATTTTAGTTAATATTAGGAAGTTTAAAAATATAGAATTAATATTTTAAAATTTATAAATAAATCTATTTTATAAGAAAAATAGAGATTTTACTTTGTTAAATTCCTTTAATTATCATAAAGAGGAGTTAAGAAGTGTTTAAACCATAAATGATTCGTTTTTAAAAGATATATTGGAGTTTACGTTGGTTAAATTATTCAATTATTTATAAGAAGAGTTAAGAAATGATTATTTTGTAAATAATCAATTTAAAATGTAGTTAAAAATTTGACTTAAAAGAATTGTATTAAAATTTATTGTTCAATAACATTAAAAGGAAGACAAATTTGGAGAACTCATTTGTAACAATGATTGAGATGTATAGATTGAAATTTAGTTGATAATTATGAATTGAAAATAAATTTGAGTAGATAAGAAAAATTGAGTTAAAAAGAAATGAAAAACCTTCTTTCTAATTGGGTTGTGTAAAAACCTAAAGCCCATTTATAATTAACAAAGGAGAAATCTCTCCTCTTCTCATTCCTGTATGTACATAATTCAGAAGTTAGCTCAAAAATTAGTTCCGTACTCATTCTTCAACCCTAGGCTAGGAAATCTTCAAATTTAGAATCAAATTAATTTTCAGAAATTCCAATAAAATCAAGGTAAGCTCCATAAACCCTATTTCATCTCATAGACAAACTGATTTCAGTTTTTCAGTGTTTTGATTTCTAGTTTTTCTCCTCTTTGGTTGAATTACTTTTAGGGCTTTTTGAAATATGCAAAAGCAAGGTCAAATTTGGTGTTTGGCAAGCTTAATCATGGAATAAAGGTGAGTGATCAACACCAATATCCCTAATTCAGTATGCATGTTGATATTGTTAGGTTGGTTGTGATTTCTAAATGATCTTTGTTATATTGACTGTATGAACATATGTTGTGAAACTAAGCTTAGTAAACACTGTAAAATCACTTACTATAACTCAAATCTGATCTCTCTTATAAGTCGTTGTGAAATAGGGAATTGTGTACACATGTACCAGTAGTTTTAGTTCTAAAATTCCAAGTTTTAGATGTTGGAATGTAAGCAGTCATTGATGGGGATGACATGCAGCATCCATGCTCCAGGCATTCCCACTGTCGACAGTGGCTAATGATAGGTCGACTGGTGATAACCTGGAGCATGTGCTCCAGGCGATCTTCTTCCTCTTTGTTGTTGTGTTGTCTTTAGCTCTTTTGTTTTGTATTTCTCCTTGCTTCCTTTTTGATTTTGATTCCCTTTTGTTGCTTTGTGATATCCTAGAATTTCATTCTATTAATTGGATTCTTGATCCTTCTACTTACCCGATTCCTGCAATTTCTAGTATTTTGATGGTTTCATTTTTAGGTAATTTCCAATACTCTAATTTAATTAGAATAATATATGTGTGTACAGTACATTTGGTATGAAAGGAAATCTTTTTAAACTAGTATATTAAATATATTATATAAAAATCACTTTTAGAATTTATATAAGATACATTATTGATCCAAAATTTGAGTTTCAAAATATGGATATGAATCTTATATTTAGAAACATTTTGATAAAGATTATTATTGAGAGCTTTTGGGATCGTCTATGTGTCAGCATAGCCTTTGTGTTTGTCTTATGGTTTAGTTCATCGTAGCCTTTATTCTCGTCTTATGGTTTGGTGTAGCCTTCATGTTCATCTTATGGTCGAGGTAACCTCCGTGCTTGTCTTATGGTCGGTGTAGCCTTCGTGCTTGTCTTATGGACTACTCGCTTTCATGGTTATCTTTTGATTTTGATTTTCTTACAGGTGCATCCTTTGGTTTATAATTTATTTTATGACATTCGATCAGCTTTCATGCTTATCTTTTGGTTTCGACTTTCATTCACGCTTTCCATATGGTTTTGACTTGCCTTTAGGCTTGTATGTAGGTTTGACTTGTGAGGCCTTTTACTCACCATATTGAGATGATTGCTTAAAACAAGCATGATGTATTTTTTTGACATGGTGAATTTTATGATGTAGAAGTTTATTATATAGATGTTGGCATATTATATAGTTATAACGATGTCGTTGGAATTTACTTTTGTCGCACTTACGATCTCACATTTGTTGAATTTGTGATATTCTGACCAATTTATTATATATTAATACTTGGGTCAGACCGAGATATTTCAGGTACTGGGACACATTGACCTTAGCGTTGGATTAGCTTTGGAGGTAGAATCCTATATGTTTATGTATTAGACCTTGTATTCGTGTACGACCTTTGTTTGAATTAGTGACTCTTGGCGTATATTCTTTTGATAATAAACATGTGTTTTAACATGTATATGTATTCTGTGAGTCTAGTATTTCTACTTATGTAGACTAGCTTATGTATATATAAATCTTCATGTCCGTGTTATATATTCCATTTTGGTTTGTGATTCTATGTTCTCTGTGATATAATATATATTATTCTAATCTTTCTGGCGATCATGTTATTGATTTGTGCCGATATCACATACGTTATATCTGATTCGTGTGTTTAAATAAAACATATTACTATCATCTTGAGAGAATATTCACGGTTGGTTGCTCCTATCCTGCCTTATTCGCCGTATTAGCAGACGATATTACCACGTAATATCCTTTGTTGGTATGGGTATAGCGTTGGGGCGTTACAGTTGCCTTAACATTATAAACCCAAGACCCTCGGGTAACTAGGAGTTAGCCTTAATTATCTTTGGGTTTGAATCTACCTATGAATGCTTAGTGTCCACCCTAGGTTTTTCTAGCGTTTGGCTTCAGGCTTTCTAGGTGACTTGTTTTCTTGCTTATTTACAACAAGTTCGAGTATGGAAGGAAGGGATGATCTAGTTTTTGTTGAACTTTGGTCGAACATGGGTTGGCAATTTCTTTTAGTGGGACGCTTCAAGAAGCCGTCACGTGGAATGCATTTCATCATCCAATGAAATCATGTGTCAACGCTTCAAGTTGAACATCACAACCTTATTTTGCTGTAAAGAAAACTCCTTGCCACTTCAAAAAATGGTTCCATTATGGTATATTCTACGGAAACGGGTAAAATCTCAAACATAGTTCTATATCATGCGGAGTTTGATTCCAACACGATTGAGGTATCTACACATAGTGTTTGAGTACACCATGCTATGGACACACAACACATACTACATAGGCTATGTAAACATCACTGGCTTTATCGATGTACCGGATCTAGTTGGTCGACATCCATTGGACTCGGTATATCGATGACATGGGGCTTAGTTAAAGCACGAATATTAAAGTTAAATCATACTTGACCTTGCCTATGTATCGAGTTTCCAGTAAGTTATGGATCATAAACGCTCCAAGCTCTCCCCCTCCCCCGGCCATGGTTTGAGGTCCTTCCACTTTAGAATTCGTTCCACGAGCGAGTAGTTCAACCTCTGCCCTAACATCTAACTCATTGCCATCTAGGCCTCAATATTCTCTCCATCGGCCTGGGTAATCTTTAAAAATAGTTCCCTTAGCCGTAGGAGAACAATGCTATATAGGATTTACCCTCGGTGTTAACCAGATGTCATCATGATTCTTGATGACCCTCCATATTCTCTAGCTTTAACTTTGACTGTGGTAGATGTTAGGAGGATTTGTGACTACCATGGGATTCATTTTGAGGTGACTTTGACTCCAGCACCTTTTCAAAGGAACATACACTATGCCAAAACATAATATCAGATGACATAAATGCTCCGTTGTCTGAAAGCATATCTATCTGTCGTTAAATCCGGTGTTGTCTTATCGCACACTAGACCAAGATATCCATCTCTGATATGTACTAACGCAACAAAAAAGAAGTCGTATTTTGTCTGATATTATAATATCATTCCCTGAATTACCAATTAGATAACATATAAATATTGACAAATATTGTAAAATATAACTATTTGTGATTTTTGTTTGATGATAATAAATATTTTGTTCAAAATTTCATATTTTATTCAAACAAATATTTATTTTCATTTCAATTTCAAATAGTTTACATTGAGCTGCCACTATATTTCACACTTTCATACATCACATTATTTTCATGCTCTTATATACAATATTTTTTACTCTCACTCATGCACTCAAATTTGTTATCTTCTTGCTTCTGCTCTAGTCTTCTATCTTACCTGTCATACAAACAACAATGCAGTAAAAAGCAAAAAGGAACAAACTGGTATTTGCAAAAATAAGAATGTGATTTAATATGATGTTGCTTCATTTATTTGGGTTGTTTGTTTTCATACTTTAAAATTGTGATCAAAGTGACAAACACAACGTATGACATGTATAATGTATCACCATATGCCATAAGGTTATACACACAAAATGCACTTGTGTCGATAAATTTCAGGGCCAAATGCAAAGGTCGAGCCCGAAGGCTCAATGCAATGCAAGTGTGAAAAGAGGTGAAGCCCAAGTAATCCCGGACTCAACTCAAGTGCATCATGTAGTCTACATATATAGGTGAAGCCATATTTCAAACTCAACTCAAGTGCAACCAAAATAGGAATGCAAATTCAGCAAATACACATTTCTAAGATTTACAAATATAGTCAATCGATCCAAATCCAATGTGTGATGCACCAAGTATCAATTCAAGGCTGTACAAATGTTTCAGATCCAAACAGAAAACTACATTTCAAGACTGGGCACTTTCACACAAGTACCGACTTAATGCACAAGACCAGATCATAAAATGAATCAGTGAAGCAATTAGTTCAAGTGCAACACTTTGGTCCACACAAGAAATTCATAAGGATACAAGCAACTAGGGTCACACACAAAGATAATACATGATTAGAGTGCATACGGTGGTATGATTCAAAAAGGCAAGTAGATAAGTGCATATAGATGAGGACAGTGCACACAAGGCAGAATATCAGAAGTACACAAGTTAAAGTGAGTGCACAAATGTACAAAAAATAATATAAGTGAAAATTCAAGGCAAATGCACTTAAGCCCATATATACTTGAACCAAAAAAACAAAAACAAACGCAAACAACGACTTTGTTCTCAAGCATCATTCTAGTTCACTGTCTTCACAAAAACAACAAGCACTAACGCAACAGGCTAGCATAAAGATGTACAAGCACACTAATATACATACACACACACATGTGTGTGTGTGTGTGTATGTATATATGTGGGTAGAAAGACAACTAAGAGATGCATACAATAGCAATAAAGATCAAGCATAACAACATAATGATCGTCAACTCAATTAGGATACAGTAGCAATAGAGCATCAAAATAGATAAGGCACTCAGTTTAGCAGAAATAAGCACATAAACTAGCAAAGTTAACATCTAGATAAGCACAATAACATACATACATATATATATATATATATATACATACATGCATACATGTGCAGAGTGGCCACTTTAAACTCCAGGAAGAACATTAATAAGTCCATCGGAAAATTAAAAGCTGTAGTTCAACAGAGATACAAACCAACAAAGATAATACAAACCAACAGAGATAAAAACTCCATGAAGCTCAGTTTTCAAGGCAAAGATCAATTTAGAATTAAAACCGGCAGTTCAATATAAATAAAAACTCCATGAAGCACACATACCGGCAATTCAAATCGAAGTATATATTCAAAAATATAGGAAATTGATTCCTATTTATACCCATATCATCACTGGTAGAAAAAATCAAGACAAGTTCGAGCATAAAATTGACCAGGGGTAAAACTATTAAACACACCAAATCGATAGCAATCTAACCAACATAGAAACACCGAAAGCAAATCCAAGCAATCGAAAGCATCGATGGCTTTGAACAAAGGTAGAAACAACCAATAATAACAAATAAGAATCACCGGATTTCTCATCACAATTTCATAAACGGAAATTGGGTTTTGTGAGATGAGGTTTTGAGACTGGGTTCCTCGAGATTAGGTTTTGAGATTGGATTCTATAAGAGTCAGTTTTGGGAGTGAGAGAGCACTGGGTTGAGAGAGAAACGAACTATAAGAGGGAAAATAATAATAAGAGGAGAGGGAAACTGATTATAAGAGGGAAACCAAAATATTGATATGGAGGCAAAACAATTTATTTTGATAACTTCAATCAAACAACAGATAAATATTATTTGGAAGAAAATGTTTTTTGATCATTGTTGTGTCACATAACAAATGATTTTTTCATATATTGTATGAAAATTTGAAATAACATAAAACTTGCCATATATTGTGTGATCATTATTGTTTGATTCACTTTGTGGCATAGTGATGACCCCAGAGGACTACACATCATGAAACCTTTATATGTGCCTTTTCAGGGTTATTCCTCCCTTTAATGATTTCATCTGATTTGTTCTTCAATTCCTGAAGCTTTCTCCTTCCTAGCTTCATCCAAATGGGTACGCCATATTGTATTGTACCTATATAATTTTTCTAAGGCACTTGGTCAGGGTGCCCTCTCTTGAAGAGATTAGATATATGTATAGTTTCAAGCAATAGAGCGACCACCTATCCCTAACCAATTTGGAATCCTCCAAAAGCAGTAGTACAATCATTGGCCTCTACAACAAACTTACCATTTCAAAGTATTTCTCCATTCGTTGCCCGACTGGTTTCGCTTGGAATTAGTCGTTATAACGTAAGTTCAACCCTTACCTGTTAACTCTATGGAGTCAATTTTACTCAAATTACCAACTTTGTCATTTCTCAAATTTACAGACATTCCAAAACATTAGTGAAGCTCTGATGCACACATTTCAAGACTTGAAAGACATTCCTACCAATGTGCAAAGAATGAAATTCCTTTTAACTGATTCCCATATGTGAAACTTTCAACTTTGGTACAGTAGTCGTAGTCTTGGTCTACTCCCTTCTACACATAGGCTGCACAGCCTGTTCAAGCGGCTGAGGGAGAATCCCTAACTACCGAAGATCAAGAAGAACACATTTAGCACAGGACCCTCCTATTGACCAAAGGGGAGACAAAAGTGAAGATAAAGACAATGGTGATGAGAACGTAGACGAGAACGATGATGACAATGTAGATCTTGGATACGTATCCATGGGAGAGATAAGTGAAGATGAAAGGATTTCACCTCTTTCCTATCAACTAAAAATAAGGATCATATCACCTCGCCTAGTCCCGAAACCATAATAGACTCTAGCTAGGGAGATGACTGTGGTCCCTCCTACCGTTGATATCACTGGTTCACTTAGTGACCCTGGGAGCACCCCAAGGAGCATTCCGGAATATGATATTGCCAACTTCAACCTTCTAGACATTGATTCTCCTATCTAACCTACGATCGACGTTCCCCCGACGTTTATAGAAGAAGTAACTTCGCTCAGTAAATTGCACGAGCATGATCCATAACACCGATATTTCACGTCGCACTTTACCTTCAACATGTCCACTCTACACTTATCGATCTTTAACTTATCGAGCTCTAACTCGATTTTGTTTTCTCTCTGGTATAATGTGATGATCTGAGCTCTTTGGCAACCTACACAATAATCAATTGAGTATCTAGGTCTTAAACCTTCTAGTTTCTCATTCCGTGGACATGACTCGTCATAGGTTTCCGATTCTACAAGGCTCAGAAGGAAGGAGTGAGACAGAAAAGATAAGGAAGAGAGATGATACTGCATTGATCGTGGTCAAGATTCTCCCGACTACTCTAGGTCTGCTAGAAGGTCTTGCTCCCTACACCCTAGACGTTCTCCTCTTCCTAGGTATATGGACTCACATTTCTTGAGGCCCGTCTGTCCTTCTCTACCCTCTACAGCTTATACCGCTTCTGTATTAGTACCCTGTCCTACTCAAGCTTTTGATCCTACTCAAAAATCCAAACATGCCTCTCAATGATTGCGTGGAATGTTAGTGGGGATTAACTATTTTCTTAATGATTGCGTGGAAGTTACACATTCTTAAGGGCATTTTAGGCAGTCCCCTAAAATATGAATTAGGGTTTTAAGCATGTGTAGATACTCCTTACGTTTCATGTAACCATCTTCTTCTTTTTATACAATATTGTAAATCAAAGTTAAATAAAAATTTCCTTAATGGTTTCTTAGCCTTATGTTTACTTTCATGCAATTTTTACTTTATGTTTTCTTTTCATGCTATTTTTATTACATGCTCTCTTACTTAATATATGCATCTCTTGTTTAATGTTAGTAGCATTGATTTAATTCTTGTAATCAGTTTAGTTTTATTTCATGCAAGTAGTCAGTTCTTTTTTCATTTAATTAGCTTTTATTTTCCTTTTTTTTTACGTTGAAATTATTTTATATTAGCATGTTTTCAAATGTGAGTAGCTAAACCCCTTCAATTTAGGGATGATGAAGCTCTCATGAAACATATTAAATTAACATAATGATTTCATTTGTGATCTCTGTTATGTGCTTATTAGAAATTAGGAACGATTGTGGTTAGTGAATTTTTAATAGCCTATGTTGACATCTCAAATAGGTTATGCTTAACTCCATTTTAAACATAAACTATTTGATCATTTGCCTAAGTGATTTTGATAATGAAAGTCAAACTAGAATCAAAATTTGATGATCTATGTTACTAATAAATACTAAATAGATCATGCTTAAAATAAATTTTATCTTAGTTTCATGTTAATTACAAGAGTTTTGATAAGTGGATTTAATGGTACGTTGGAGTTTGATGATTTAAGTTATGTTAATTAATAGCACAAATGAATAATACTTATAATAAACACATCTATTATTTCTACTTAGCATTTAATAAGGGATCATAAACGAATTTTGTGCTGATTCATATGAATAATTGGAAACAAATTTGCCTCTAAATTGTTCTTTAACCACGTAGTTTTATTCGTCTTGCTCTAGTTTATTTTCAACATTTTTTTTTACTTTAAAATTACTTCAAAACTTTGGGCTAATTTGATAGAATATTATTAGAATTTAATTCTTTCCCTATGTATTGACCCGTACTCGCATGCATACTATGATTGTAAGCCATGGGATTGCGTTTTTTATAATGATTATATTTTAATGATGGTTTTGAATTGCATATCAAAACTTGCAATTTTTGTACGCCCTTGGTTTTGCATTACAATTGTGTTTCCATTTTTCCATTTCTTACATCTTTGAATTGCATTTCATTTCATTATGCCAACCTCTGCACAACTACATCAATCAACTACTATATCACGAAGTCAACACCTCTGCACTGCCTCAACCACCTTCAATCATCCCTCTGTAATCCCTCTGCAACCACTCCTCCTTCCACTTGCAAATCCCACTTCCACTCCTCACAACTTCCTAACCCAATCATGTAATTCTACAAACCCACTACATCAAACCTTCACTGCAATTTCAACCATCACAATTTCTCAACACTGCCTATCGAACCACCATCTTACTGCCTACACTTTTGGTGCAACTTCCTTTCGCTTGCCAACATCACAGTGCATCTTCAATACACCTCTGCCTGCAATTCACTTACTAGCTACTACAAGCACATTCATCCACTTACAACAAACTCCTTCACACTCATCTACAAACTGCCTTCCCCATCTAAAATTGCACTACTCCATTTGTTTGCTATCGCTGTCACTGCCTGTTTTAGATACTACTCACTGCCTAGACATCATCAACTGCAAACATTCTCTAACATAATAAAACAGCCACCTCGCCTGGCCCTGCCTTGCCTATCACTTGTAACTCCATCAGTCGTCAACCACCACTACTACCACTGCCTTTAAACCACTCACCATTTCACTCCAATAGTCACCGAATCTCCAGCATCATTAACATACATCCCCACCATTAACCCTCACAAACTTTCCACTGCACATATACTCAAACACAGTTCACCAACCTCTGCCCGAACCACCATTGCCAGCATTCACCTCTTTACCAACTACCTGAAACCACATGCATCCTTAAGTTTCCAAAACTTCCAACTCCTTCAACCAACACATTGCCTTATCCAAACAGTCATCACCTACTTCACCATATTCTATCATCCCGAACAACGTGTAATCTCCTCCTACATTTCTTCACCAAACTGCAACTACACATCAAACTTCCTTCACCACTTCACCAACCAAGTTCAATTGCTATTTCATCCCTGTCAATCACTATCCCCAAATCCAACTTCCACAATCTTCATTACTCATCAGTAAACTCCACTACAATTCTTCAGATTTGCCCCATCAACCAACTTCATTCCCTCCTCTAACCAAAACAAACGCTTTTCCTTCAACTTTTAGGCGACAATCATACAGCAAAAGAAAATACCCCCACACTCTATATACCTTCCTCCTCAACAGCACTGCCCCTAGCCTCACTGCCTTGCTTCAAGTAACCACAATCGCGACCTCCAAAGATCCTCAAATCCAATTCAACAACCTAATCGCGACTTCCAATCACCTCCAAACCCACTACCTAACTGCAATTAACCACCACTGTCACCCAAGTACGGCCACCTTCGACTTCCAATAGCGTGTCCTATACCGCGATTTGATTTCCTTCAATTTGCAGGCTCATTCTATTAACAGAAAGAAATAAAAAAGTAAGGGGTGTTGGTCGTTGTAAAAAGGGCGTATTTTCATATGGGCTTGGGCTGAGTTACTTTGTTTCCATTGCTCTTTAATTTGAGTTGAAGTTAATTGTTTTGTTTTGTTTTAAAAGTTGAGTTGTTTGTTTAGTTAAATTTTCATTTTCTGCTTGATTCTTTTTGATCTAAGAAAAATTATTATTCGTTTTCAACTCTTCGGGTTGTAAAAGCAGAAGAAAAAGGAGTAGAACCGCTTGCTAAATAACCGCTGAACTTGCGTGCTCATAGAAAATTGTCGCTTTAAAATAAAAGTGCTATTCTACACACTCTGACATCGCGCCCTTATCCCTTAGTATTATTTTCATTCCATTACATTATAAAATCCAAAAACCCAAAAAAAAATCATTCGTAGTTGCATTGTTAATAAACGTTTTATTCTATTTTGCATTCATGTCATTTTATTTTATTTTCCAAGGGCAACACCCAAATCCACATAAGTGGGGGATTTCATCACCCCTTCCTTGGCCGAAAAATTGCATTTCATCATAAAATTTGACTAAAAATAACGATTGGATGTTGGACCTATTGGTGTCGCGAGCTCAGCTAGGGCTTAATTGTGTCTTGACAAGTTGTTTTCTTTCGACAATCTAACTTCTTAGTGTCTAGGCTATGACAGAGCAATAATCATATATAAATATTACCGTGATTCATAAATATTACAGTGATTGTTTCTCTGAAGGTTCTTAAACCTTTGACTTCACTGCTACGGTGATTCGTGGTGCATCGATAACTCCTGTCCGTTACCTGGTTAAGAACTATTTTGTTGGATTAAGATAAAGTGTTATTATACAATTTTGGATTAGGAGCTATTAAGGATAGAAAATTTGTAATTAAGTCCTTGCATTCATTTAGTTGTTTTAGTTCATGCATATATAAAAATAAGAATAAAAAACAAAATCCAAAAGTAAAAAAAAATTACATTTTTCTTAACTTAATTTTTTTAAATAAAAAATTATTTTAAAATCTTTTCCTTTTAAAAAAAATCAAACAAAATTAAAATCCAAAAGCAAGCATTTTTACTAAAGTTATTTTTTTTAAGAAAAACAAAAATCCATAAAAAAACTAACAATAATCTTTTCAAAAAACAAAAATAAAAAACGAAAACATTTTAAAAAATCCAAATTTCAAAAAACAAAAATCAAATCTCCCTTTTAAAAAATAAATTCTTTTTGGTAAATATGCTTCCGTTAAAAATATAAAAAAAAATTAATTTTTCATTTCATTTTCTAAACTTTGTTCCATTCTCTTAACTTGATTTTCACTGCTTTCTTTCCTTGACCTTTTCAATTGTGCATGAGTATTTGGACTCGTGACATAACAACAAATCCTTCAACTTGAACGAACAATCCTCCAACGATGATGAATAAAAATCCTCCCCAAACTCTCGTGGGTAGAACCATTCAAGATAGATTTTTATTCCTTCTTGCACCACATTACCTGTCCCAACGGGTAACCATTACAAAATCCACTCCAATCATACTGCCACCCTCCCAAAATCGGTAATTTTGAACACGACAACCTATACATCTTTTTAACGAAATTCGAACAAGTATGTGCAACCATTAAACTCCAACAATTATGTGACGATGGAATCAAACTTCAGTTCATTCCATTCGCCCTTACCAATTATGCTGAAAAATGGTCGTATAGCTTATCTTCAAACTCAATCAAAACTTGAAAAGAATTTGTTAAAGTTTTCTTAAAAAATATCTACTCCTTGGAAAAAAACAACTAAAACCCGAAACGAAATTGTGCGTTTTCATCAATTCCGCGGTGAACCATTTGGCAAATATTTTGGAAGATTTAAAGAGCTTTTGATAAAATGTCCACACCATAATTTTGAAAAATGGACTCTTTGCCAAATCTTATACGATGGAATTGAAAATAGCTCACAAGCCATGCTTGAATCAATGTGCCAAGGAAATTTTCTTGCCCAATATCACGATGAATTTTGGCAATTCCTCAAGAACTTGGCCGAAAAATCATCCAAATGGGTACGTTCTAAAGAAAAATCCATTTACTCACGATCGAGCCCACACTTGATAGGATCATCTTTGGCTTTGAAAGCTAAAGTCGATGCAATGATTAATAAATTCGACAAGGTTTTCTCATCCAACCAAATGAACCAAGCTTCCTAACCAATGTGTTATAAATGCAACAATCTGAATCACATTGCTGATTACTGTCCTAATTTGATAGAATAACACAAATGCTTTTAACAAGATTAAGAATGATCCATTTTTTCCAACGTACAATCCTGGTTGGAGAAATCATCCTAATTTTGCATGAAACCAAAATAATTCCAACACAGATTTGGTTCGTCCCAATTTTTAAGCATTTCCAAACAATGCTTCGAATCCTCCCTTTCAGCCCAACCACTTACAACAAAATTTTGCAAGTCCATCTCAAGATCAACCGCAATAATCTTTTTCTTCCCAGGACAATAAACGATTGACTTCATTTGAGAAAAGTCTTGAAACTTTGGCTAAAGTAACCACCAAAAGCCTCCAATCAAATAAAAATTTGGAAAATTTGTCAACCTCGTACGTGTAGAATACGAGTCAATCGATTAGTAAACTTGAAATGCAAATGAGTCAATTAGTCACTTCTGTAAGTGAACGTGAACGAGGCACATTCCTAAGTTAGCCGGTTTTGAACCCCAGAAATCAGAACATGAAGTCAAAACAAGCCCATGTCGTTCACGACAATGATGTAAACCAAATGAATGATATCACGACTTTGCATTTTGATAAATAAATCGATAACCAAGTTGTTAGTCCAAATTATTTACCGAAAACTCCTCTTGACACTTCAAGAACGACAAACGAATCTGAATAAAACATTAAGCCAAACATTGAATCAAATATAAATCCATATTCTTCTTCTACTCAAGTAGACCGACCAACTAAGTATCAAGTTCTATTTCCACATCGCCTTCGACCCAAGAAACATTCTGATCAAATGGAAAAGATGTTGGAAATATTTAAATAAGTCAAAGTTAACATCCCGCTCCTATATATCGTTCAACAAGTCCCAACTTACGCTAAGTTTCTAAAGGACTTGTGTACTCAAAAACGATACACTTATGTACCCAAGAAAGTTTTCTTAGCTGTCGGACTTACCGAAGTCTTGTCCCAATCAATTCTCGTCAAATACGAAAATCTCGGATCTCTGACGGTCTCATGCATGATAGGAGACAAAAGGCTTAATAGGTGCTTACTAGACTTGGGTGCAAGTGTTAATTTGAGTCCTTATTCAGTTTACTAGCAACTTGGCTTGGGTGAACTAAAACCGACGAATATAACTCTTTAGTTTGCCGATCGTTTGATAAAGTAACCCATGGGATAAATCGAGGAAGTACTTATCAAAATTGGTCAATTTATATTCCCTATCGATTTCATCATTTTAGAGACATAACCGTAAACAACCTGATGAGTCAAATGCCATTGATTTTTGGCTGACCTTTCTTAGCTACTTCAAATGCTCTAATCAATTGTCGAAACGGTTTGATGAAAATTTGTTTTAGAAACATGACTTTGGATCCTAACATATTCAACCTTGAAAATCAATCGAACGAACCACGTGACCAAATGTTGGAAGTTAGCTCCATTCAAGAAAATTTTGATAATGAAATAGTTGACCTAAACCATGAACGCGAGACTGAATACGAACAACGGTTTCAAGATGAGCCTAACGAAATAGAAAACGTGCTTCTATTTGAACCCCTTACAATTGAGTCAGATCTTCAACTAAATTCTTTGACTGAGCAACCCCCAAGCTTGTGGTGGTCACTTCGGTCTGAAGAAAACAACGGAAAAGGTGCTTCAATGTGGTTTTTATCGGCCTATGCTTTTCAAAGATGCATTCGAGTTTTGTAAAACTTGTGATCGCTGTCAAATATTAGGAAGAATCTCTTGATGAAATAAGTTGCCATTGATCCCCATTCTTACAATCGAAATCTTTGATTTTTGGGGAATTGACTTTATGGGACCATTTTCTAACCCTTTCGAAAATCTGTACATTCTTCTTGTTGTTGATTACATCTCTAAATGGGTTGAAGCCATTCCTTGTAAAACAAAGACCACAAAGTTGTTGTGAAATTCATAAAAAAAACAACTTTTCGAGATTTGGAACACCTCGCACAATAATAAGCGATAATGGAACCCATTTCTGTAATCGTTCACTTGAAACTCTAATGAAAAAATCCTCGATAACCCACAAATATCCAATCTGTATCATCCTTAAACTTGTGGTCAATTTGAAGTTTCAAGTTGACAAATCAAAGCAAATTTTGGACAAAACTGTAAATAAAATCGAAAAGATTGGTCATAAAAATTAAAAATGCGCTTTGGGCTCATAGAACAGCGTATAAAACCAATCTTGGGATGTCACCTTTTAGGATTGTATATGGCAAAGCGTGCCATTTACCCGTCGAACTTGAACATAAAGCATTATGGAAAATTAAGAACATAAAGCATTATGGAAAATTAAGAACATAAACTTTGATCTTGAAATTGCAAGAGAAAACAGAAAATTCCAACTCAGTGAACTAGAGGAGATCAGGAACGATGAGCGCATGAAAACAAGAAAATTTACAAAGAAAGAACACAATTTTTTTATGACAAGTCCATCCTAAGGAAAACATTTTCGCCAAACCAAAACGTTCTTTTGTATGACTATCGACTTCATTTGTTCCCTTGGAAACTAAAATCAAGGTGGACAAGACTATATGTGGTACGTAATGTTTTTCCATACAGTGCCATAGATATAGCGAACCCTAGGGATGGATTGATTTTTAAAGTCAATGGTCATCTTTTAAAACCTTATTCGAAGTTGGTAAGTGATCGAGAGAAGGAGTTCATGATTCTTCATCAGCCACACTACGTCTAGTAAGAAATTTTAACCCTCTCTTTTAAATATGTACATATTTTTCCCCGTTACACTCATTATATCAAGCATTAACTGTGGGGACACTGTCAACATTAAGTACAGAGGGGAATCTCATGTTCATTTTGATTTTTCATGTTTTCTTTTGAAAATCCTAAATTTTATTTTAAGCATGTTGATTCACTTTTGAAGAAAAACTATAGGATAAGTATATGTTTTTGGTTATTAAATTGAAATTTTTGAAAATTTACTTGTCTCAGAAAAATAAAAATAAAAGTTTGATTACAAGTAATTATGGTTTAATTAGTATAAAGGAAGGTTCATAGGTGATAATTATGAACTATGTCCCAATTGTAACTTTGTTTAAAAGAGTGGTTGATTTAAAGTAAAGGCATTAACATTTTTGATCTTCTAAGTTAAATGGTGCTAAGATGATTTATCAAAACTCTCTCTTTTTAATAAAAAATTTCTTATTAAAATAAGAAATACATAGAGTCAGGTGTTCACATGCAAGTGTATACACTCTCTATGCTCTGTACCCCTCGCGTAAGCCCGAAAGGCAGTGCATGATCGGTATGTCCAACCTCATTTTATCTGAGTTAGGTGTATGTAAATAAAATAAAATTAATAATAATAACCACTTAGAGTCATGTGTTATGTGTACACTCGCCATGCTCTGTACCCTTCCCACATAAGCCCGAAACGCAATGCATGATGGGTATATCTGGCCTCGATTTATCTGAGTTAGATATGTAAATGATAGTAATGTTAATACTTTTCAAAAATATAGAGAGCAAGCAATTGAAATCCAAGCGCTATTTTCACTTATTAGATTCGAATTGTTATTCAAAAGAAATAACAATACCACTTTGCAAAACTTTGATAATCAACTAAAGGATCCATTTCATAGTTGCACTATGTTATCAACCGAAACAACTAGCAAACTAGAGTCTAATTGTGATGATAAACTAATTTTTCTTGGAAGTTTTGATGAGTAAAAGGACTAAACTTTCTTGATAATAACCAAAACTTTTATTTGACTTACCCATGTCAATTTAAAAAAAATGGCATTTGTAAATATTTTGGAAACTTGCATCATAAAGTCGCTTTAGAATCTACATATCTACTTTGGATTTCGTGGGTACTATCCGCTGAAAACCCTCACGAGACAACACTCGTCCTACAGTTTTAGTTTACTCGAGGACGAATAAAAAGATAATTGTGTAGGTATTTGATGTCCATGTAAAAGTGCATATTTTTACTTCCACATTTAATCTACTTTTATTTAAATAAATAAGCATATTAGGGTATTTTACATGTTTAAACCAAAATTTCAATTTTTTTCAAATCATCATTTATTCATCTTCATTTGGGGGTAAAATGGTAATTTTATATGTAATTTAATATGAGATTATTTATTTGCACATTTTTATTTTTATTTTTAGAAAATAGAGTGCAAATATGAAGAGGTTTCATGGATAAATGCATGCACACATGTTGAAAGCAAATAGAGAATAGAAATAAAAGAATTCATGCAACGTTGAGGAGCCCACATACCCCTATACTAATGGTCCATAATTAAAAACACATGCACATGCTAATGGAGGCTTAAAGGCATATTAGTGGGGATTAATTATTTCTCTAATAGTTACACGGAGGTTACACTTTCTCAAGGGCATTTTATGTAGTCCCCTAAAATATGTTAGGTTTTAAGCATGTATAAATACCCATTATGTTTCATGTAATCATTTTCTTCTTTTTATGCAATATTATATCCACAAATCAAAGTTAAATAAAAATTTCCTTAATGGTTTCTTAGCCTTGCTTTTACTTTCAGGCAATTTTTATTTTATGCTTTCTTTTCATGCTATTTTTATTACATGCTCTCCTACTTAGTTTATGCTTCTCTTATTTGATGTTAGCAGCATAAATTTAATTCCTGTAATTAGTTTAGTTTTATTTCATGCAATTAGTTAGCTCTCTTCGCTTTTATTTAGCTCTCATTTTCCTTTTTTTCTTATGTTGAAATCATTTAATGTTGACATGTTTTCAAATGAGAGTAGCTAAACCCCTTCAATTTAAGGGTAATGAAGCTCGCATGTAACATATTAAATTAACATAATGATTTCATTTGTCATCTCTCTTATGTGCTTAATGGAAATTATGAATGATGTAGGTTTATGTTTCTTTTTTAGTAAATTTTAATAGCTTATGTTGACATCTCAAATAGGTTGTGCTTAACTCCATTTTAAACATAAACTATTTAATCATTTGCCTATGTGATTTTGATAATGAAAGTCAAACTAGAATCAAAATTTGATGTTCTACGTTACTAATTAATAGTAAACAGATAGTGCTTAAAATAAATATCGTTTTTAATTTTATATTAATTTTAAGAGTTTTGATAAGTGGATTTGAATGGTATGTTAGAGTTTGATGATTTAAGTTGTGCTAATTAATAGTACAAATGAATCATACTTATAATAAGCACATCTATTATTTCTACTTAATATTTAATGAGAGATTATAAATTAATTTTTATGTTGATTGATATGAATGATTGAAAGTGAATTTGCCTCTAAATTGTTCTTTAATCACATAATTTTATTCGCCTTTACTCTAGTTTATTTTCTACAATTTTTCTTAGTTTAAAATCATTTCAAAAGTTTGGGCTAATTTGATTGACTATTATTAAAATTTAATTCTTTCCCTATGGATTGACATGTACTCGCATACGTACTATCATTGTAAGCTGTGGGCTTGCGCTTTTATAATGATTATATTTTATCAATGGTTTTCTAATCGATAGAAATTTCCATCATTTCAACAAATATCCCTAAGGAACTGGCTCTGTCCTAGAAATAAATCCTCAAATAAGAATGAGAATATGTAGGAGAGATCAATGAAGAAGACATCAAGGCCGACCTCCTTAATGAAGAGGGTTTAGAAGCTATTGATATCGATCAGGCTGAACTATTCTTTGGAGCCTCAAATTTTGCTCAAGTGCCTGTCGGGGCCTTCCCCGAATCTAAGCCAAAGGGTTTGGAGAAAAGCAATATTCCTATCCCACAAGGACCCTAGGAATCGAATATCAAACTAGGGACGACTAGTTTTGGTGCAGTCGTACTTTCTACATTAGGGCTTCCCACCAACTACCATGTTATTCCTTTTTCTAAAAATTATGCTACAACGACAACCTCAATGGTAGCAGCAACATTCTCGGCCTCGACTTATAGGTCATATATCCTTGTGGATCCTAGCTACCTGCAACAAATGTCTACTCCCAAATTCTCTTTTTCTCTCCTGTCTTAGAAAAAGGTCAGGCCGAGACTCCTTTCAGTCTCCATTTACTTCTCCTAGAGGTTAGTTCCCTAAGTCCAAAAAATTTCATATGACATTTGAGGATGTTTCCTATCTTTTTTTCGTATATTTTAATCTTCAAGATAACCTTTCATTGTTCCCTTATCGAACGTGACTTTACTATAGGCTATTAATCTTCTACCACAAGGTCCATTATTGTCACTGCTCCAATGTTCATTCTAACATCTTCAACGGGGTCGCTCCAAGCCTTGATGGTGAAAAGATCCATGCACTAAACAAAGAGGCTGTAGAAGAGCCAGAATTACCAATGGGTGGTGCATACATGACTATCATCGATGTTAAGGTCCTGAAGTTGGGCTGTGAATGACCGAAAGGCAAGCGATCAACCTTTCCAAGCCGAAAAAATCAAAAAGAAGAAGGATATTGAGGACATCCCACCCCCACTTCCAATATCCCTTCCAATTCCTCCTTATGTCATCTCGATCTCTGCACTTCTCATGGCCGGTGTTTTTGCTAAGCTTCCCAAATTTTTCGGGAGTGACTACAATTGTGATAATGATCTTGGAGGCTACCTTTCACTCGGAAGGATGGTGATCCTAAAAAGATAAAGCCTTCTTCCTCTACCAGGAAGGAAAAGAAGAAGCAGAAGAGGGGGAAGCATGAGTAGGGATAATTCTTTTTATTGTATTTCTATTATGGCCATAGGCTACTAATATGCTGGTACTACCCTGCATTTGTAGCCAAAAATTTTTAGAAGCAATCAAAGTTGTTTTTCTTCCTAAGTTTTTTTTTTTTACTTCTTTTCATTTTCACTTATGGGACTACATACTTGTTTGCATATATAAATAGTTGCTTGTAATTCAATTAAATTTGCATCATTTATGCCAGGGACTGTGCATTTGTGCAAAGCCATTATTTACTGTAGTTCTATACACATAAACTTCTAAGACTGCCTGGTACTATTTCACTGCTTGGTTATGTTTACCATTACCAATATACTTCTTATTTGGTAAAATAAAATTATGTATTTTTTGCCAACTCCATTGCCAACTTTGTTTATCTTCGATTGAACGTATTCCATTCGGTTGCAAGCAAGGTTGTACTTACAAAATTTCTTATCTTTACATCGTCTCCTATCTTTGGAAATGGTGATTTGGACGTCTATCTCTATACATTCATTGTCCAACTTCGCTTATCTTTGGCTGGGCGTGTCATGACAAACCACAAGCATGGTCATACATGTAAAAGATATAATTATACATTGGTCCGTATCTTCGGGATACGGTGCCTTAGATGCCTATCTTTGGGCATCAGCCATTGACCTTACCTATATTCGGGTATAAGTCAAAGATTAGATGTATTAGGGTGAGTCCGTTGTTTAGCTCCAGTACGATTATACTCCCATGGCCCAATACAAATCAAAGGAGTTCATTGGTACCTATCTCTAGGTACCTTCAAAACACATAATGTCTCATTTTGCCGCTGATCATGTGATACATGGTTAGACTTTTCAGAATATAGTTCCATTGATTTTGAAAGCTAATTTTACTTCAAAACATAAGAATGGCAGATTGTACTTTACTACATCTGAGCCTAATCAATAGGATGGATTATTTTTAATAGTAAATCTAAGTGAAATAGAGGTTCAGTTCCTCGTTAATCCTTGCACATGGAATTGAGATTCCATCAATAGTTGGTAGCTTGAAAGATCCATCTCTAAGCTTATGTTTAGTCGCATAGGGACCTTCCCAATTCGGACCAAGTACCCCATATTAGGAAAGAACTACTTCAAAACGAGGTCACCTATCTCGAAGATATGATTTCTGACCTTGGTATTAAATTCTCATGCTACTCTTTTCTAGTTGAAAGCTACCCTCGGACCAACCTATTCTCGTTTCTCATCAACCAAGCCGAGAGACTCAAATAAGAGTTCCTCGTTCATCTTAGGATCGTAGTGTATTTTTTAGTAAAAAGGGACTTCTAGTTCAATTGGAATCATTTCCTCATATCAATAGGCCAAAGCAGATGGAGTATGGCCAGTTGCGAACTCGTGGATTATCGGATAAGCCCACAGTGCTAGTGGTAACTAATCAACCCTGTTGTCCTTAGATTTTGTAAATGTTTCTTGAGGATGAATATGATTATATTATTTGCTGCCTCTACCCATCTGTTCGCTTCTGGGTATGATATCACCAAAAAGATCTTCTTAACTCAATACTTGTTACAGAAATCTTTGAACTAAGCATTCTTGAATTGAGTACCAATGTTGGTAATGATCTTCTATAGAACACCAAATATGTATAAGATATTCTTCACCACAAAGTTGATGGCTTTCTTCGTTCTGATCCTCACTAGCGAGTTCGCTTTAGCCCACTTTGTGAAATAGTCTATGGCTACAATAGCATATTTCGCTCCGCCTTTCGGCATCAGTAACACACCGACTTGAAACTTTCCCAAACTGCAATTAACTATGGGCTAACCATTGTGTAAGCTCTGAAGATGATGATCTTGGTATCTTCAAAAAACTTTGGCATCTATCACATCTCTGATATAATCATCCGCATCTCGATTGATCATATGCCAAAAGTTTCCATAGCAAAGAACCTTCCTTGCTATTGTCCGCCCATTGTATGATCATCATAGCACCCTTTGTGCACATCGGCATTGATTTTCTTAGCTTTTTCTTTAGTGACAACTTGCAGTGGGGGATGAGAATTTTCTTTGTAATAGAACTCCTTTTACTTAATAAATCATGGTACTTTGCATAGGAGTTTTCACCGTTCATTTTTTTTGGTTGGGAGAGTTCCCTAAAGAAAATAGAATTTTATTAGATCCATCCATGACTCCTTTTCTTTTTTGTCCTCCAGTATCCAATCAACCTCCATCTGCTTAATGCTTGTAGCTATCAAAACCTCTATTGGAATGAATCCCATAAGCTTCACATCCCCAGACCAACCTTGTTTGGCTAATGAATTAGCTTTTGTATTCTCTTCTCTCGGGATGTGCATTATCGCATTGTGCTCGATGTCATCCGTAGTTATGTTCGTTAGAAGCTTCATCCACGTACAATTTTCATCAGGGCAGTTGGAACACATCTTCTTCCACTCCTCCATCTTGGATAGTAAACTCGACAATGAAGTCAGCCAATTCCAATCCTTGTTTCTCCTTCTATGATGGTAGGTTATATCATATCAACTTAGCTTGATATTCCATTTCAGTAATCTCCTCGATGCCTTGAGTCGATGTAGTACTTGCCTCAATAGATGATAGGTCGATACTTTTATTAGGTGAGCCTGAAAGTGTGGCCGCAACTACCTCAAAGAAATCAACAAACAGTATGTTAGCTTCTCTACTTTAGATAATTCTTTTCTGCTACATTGAATTGTTTAATTCACTAGTCTTTAGATCCTAGACTCCTTACGTATCAAGGGTGCACTCAATGCGTGAGAAGATACAACTAAGTAAAGGAACAAATCCTCTCCTGCCAAAAGTTTTGACCAATTCGATGCACTCTCCCTATGCCCTAGAAAATTCTAGAAAGCTTTCTAACATTCCTTTGTCCAGAGAAACTTCCTTTTTTCCTTCTTAAGGGCATCAAAGAATGGTATACTTTTGTTCATTGCTTTCGAAATAAATTGACTTATTACAACGACCTTCCTATTCAAGATCTACACTCCCTCCTTATCCTTTGGGTGGTAACTCCTTTCGATGCTTCTATTTTCTTTAGGTGAGCCTCAACGCCCCTTGAGTTTACAATGAAACCCAAAACTTGTCTGATGTGACTCCGAAATAACATTTCAGTTGAATAAGCTTCATTCAATATTTCAAAGCACAATGAACGTCTTTGAGAGGTCATCCATGTAATTCATTAATAGATGTGACTTTACAAGCATATTGTACACATTGACCTCCATAGTTTATCTGATTTGATCGTTGAACAATTTATTCACTAGTCATTAGTATGATTCCTAAGCATTCTCCAAAGCGAACGACATCACCAGGTAATTATAAAGCTCAAAATTAGTGATGAAACTCGTATGACCTAATCGGAAACGTGTATTGCTATTCGATTAAATTTAAAGTATGCATCCATGGAGGATGGTTGTTCATAGCATACCATTGCATCTACAAGTTGGTCAACTATCGGTAATGGAAACATGTCTTTTGGGCACAGTTTATTCGAGCCTGAACAGTCAATGCATGTCCACCACTTTACATTTGGCTTCTTGACCAATAAAGATTTGATAGCTATTCAGGGTATAGTGCATCATGGACGAAGCCATTTTTCTTCAACTTATCCACCTCATCTTTAGCATAGTGGATCACTCTGGACCTAGGCTTTGCCTTTTCCTCTTTACAAGAGAGTATCTTGGCTCCACATTCAATGCTTGGCATGATATATTCAATGAAATTCCATATATATTAGAATATGTCCAATCAAACACATCTAGGTTTTCCTAGAGAAACCCTACCAAATCCTTTTTCATCTTTACGTCGAGTATGGATCTGACCTTAAGGTCTCGAGTGGGATCATCACTGATCGGAATGTTAATCGTCTACTCTATCGGTACTGCTCTCCTTTGGCTCTTTTCGAGGGTCCATAAGTTTGTAGAACTTAATATGTGACCCTCGCAAGGGCTTGGGTAGTGGTTGTTATTCTTCTGTAGTTTTAATGCAGATGACCTTCTTTGCACTCTTTCCTTTTTGAGTCGCTTCGTGTCTCTGAACTCTACGACTAGCATTCTCGACCAATACTCTGATCGCTATGAAGAGCTCATACTCTTTTCTCAGTGGGAAACTTCATCATCAAACAGTATGGAGCTAGTATATTCCTAAAACTAGCGAGGGTCGGTCAGTCCATGAGCCTTATCGCTGATCTTCATCTGATCAAAGGTTTACTTCAATAAAATAGTAGTCAAGCTCCCATAGTAAATCATGACATGATGCACTGCTCCGGCCTAACAATGGCAGTAATCACCATAGGGTCAAGTGTTGGTGCTTCCACCTCATCTACATCCCTTATTCTAAAAATGATGTCATCGTTCACTATCTTCTACTACTTTGTGGGAGTTCCGTCTTCTATAGTGAAACATGTTTCTTGAGGCATATGCCTCAAGCTGCTATACCTTTCCATTGTGTTATGGCTCATATCCATTGGATGTAGCAGTCCAAGGATAGTATTTTTAAAAATCCACCTTTTGGGCTGTCTTGGTCCCTCTCTGTTAGACCCTGCCCGATCCCTTTATGCAATTGCCCTTGGGGCCTATCATTCATTTTCTGCCAGCTTTTGGATTCTTCACATCGAGTTACAGTTTTCTTTTGAATCAAGTCTTCAATTACATCCATTAAATGATAACACTCATTCGTGCCTATGAGTTTCATGGAAATTACAATACTTCCCTGCATGCTTTTCCTATTCAATAGCCTCCCTCAGAGGCAGCATTTAATACTTATATAGAGAGGTAGATGTTTTCGGCAGAACCATTCAAGGAGTGTAATCTCCCGATCTTATGAACCTTCTTCTACTCAATCTTCTGTTGATCCTCCCATTGTCTCACCGCTTTCCAGCAAGCAAGTCCCTCCAACTAAGCCTCGTTGTGAACTTCCTCCCATCCCCGTAATTAATTCTCCTGCAACCAGGAGCAAGAAAATAATCAACCATCTTTCACTTTAATTTAACGATGATACCAAATATTTGTGCTTGGAATATAAGCGATGCTCACAATATTAATAAACTCGATCAAGTCAAAAATATTATCTTAGCCTATGATCTGAAAATAGTTTCCATCCTTGAAACAAAGTTGAATCTACCATTAACCATTCATGCAGCTAGCTACATCAACACCATTTGGAAACTTAATCATAATCTCAAAGATGCTGAATACGGTAGGATCTTTATCTTTCATGATCCTACCTCCTTTTCATTGTCAACCATCATCTATTTAAGATAATTTATACACTTTCATGCTTCTTGTATATATCCTCCCGTTTCTTTTTACTTTGCCATAATCTATGCTGATAATTCTTATGCCTCGAGACAAAATTTGCTGAACTTCCTTCCTCATCATCGTCAAGAAACCCATCCACGGATAGTTATGGGTGATTTTAACTGCTGCCATAATTTAAATGATAAACATGGTGGCCTTCCCCTTCTTCCAAAAGAAATTGGACCACTCAACATTAGTATCAATGACTCAAACTCATCAAAGTTGTCACATCTGGGGAAAAATTTACTTGGAATAATTGGAGTAGGAGTGGGTTGAGGACATTTTCAACCATTGATTATGCCTTCAGTAACTGCATCTCCTACACTTTCTGGCTAAATCTTTTCTTACATATCCCCCACCCAATTCCGTCTGACCATCACCTCTCATTTTCTCTTCTGGTCTTCCCAAAGTGAAGGATAAAAGAAGTTTTAAGTTCTACAATGCATGGCTTCAGTTCCCTGATTATAAAGATATAGTTAAGTCCACATGGTCAAGTTGAGTTTATGGTAATCCTATGTTATATTATAAAGGGAGCTAAAAAATGTTAAAATATCTCTAAGAACTTGGGCAACAAAGCACTTTAGGGATGGAACCAAACAATCGAATCTATTAATGGAAAAACTCAAGGTGGCTCAGGAGAACATGATGAACAACCCTGGTGATGCTCAGTCACCATAGGGTCAAGTGTTGGTGCTTCCACTTCATCTGCATCTCTTCTTCTAAAAATGATGTCATCGTCCACCCTCTTCTATTGCTTTGTAGGAGTTCCGTCTTATATGTTGAAACATGTTTCTTGAGTCGCATGACTCAACCTACTATACTTTTCCATTGCGTTTTGGCTCTTATACGTTGGATATGGTGGTCCAAGGATAGTATTTATAAAAATTCTCCTTTTGGGCTATCTTAGTCCCTCTCCATTGGACCCTGTCTGATCCTTTTGGGCAAATTGCCCTTGGGCTCTATCATTCATTGTCTGCCTGCCTGTGGATTCTTCACATCTAGTTGTAGTTTTCTTTTGAATCAAATCTTCAATTACATCCTTAAATGATGACACTCATTGGTATCGTGCCTATGAGTTTCATGGAAATTACAATACTTCCCTACTTGCTTTTCCTATTTAATAGCCACCCTCAGAGGCAGCTTTTTATACTAACGTAGAAAGGTAGATGTTTTTGACAGAACCATTCGACGAGTGTAATCTCCTGATCTTATGAACCTTATGCGCTTGGTCTTTTCCCACCAGCGCCTTGGTTTTTTCTCTTCATATTACTATTTTAAACGTCCAAAGCAATGTTTCCAACACCATCACCACGTTCTTTGTTAACAACATAGCTTTGTACAACATCATATGATAGTCTACCACCAATCAATCTTGTGACGATGTCTGCCTCTCATAATCGTAGAAATCGGGACGTATTTTGGTAAAAAAAATTCTATGGCAGGTGGTTACTTTCTTTTAATCCATTTATCGATGACCATATCAGGGTTAAACCCCGGATCAACACTATTAAGAAAATTTGTTTCTTTAGATTCTTACTTCGTCACTGTTGCATTAAATAGGTTCAAATAATCCTTAAGGGTCTCCCCATAACTCTAATGGATAGTCAATAAGTACATGACATCCTTTTGTCGAGCAGTATGAAGTCAGAACTACTCCATAAGCTTTTTAGCTAACTGTCCAAAGATGATATGGACCTCGTGCGAGCCGAATAAACCATATCGTGGCAACTCCATCCAAGAATATAGGAAATCTCCTATATCTTACCGCATCAGTAGCTTGAGCCATATTCATATGCCATCCATATTTCAGAAGATGTTGTCTTAGATCAGTCATTCCATCATAAGTCAGCATCACTGGCATCATAAACCTTTTGGAGTATATTTCCTATAGAATTTTCTTAGTACGTGGAGTTCAAATTTGTGATGAACCTCATCCATCATTATCTTTGTGTTGACTCTCATTCAACAGCATTTTAAGCATATTAGTAATATACTCCTCATTAGTCTGGACAATTGGAAGGTCGTCACTAGTAACATCCCTAAGTGTTTGACTCTGCAGATGCTCTTGGTTAGTTTTGTTATGTCTAGGCTCCTCTATCTTTAGGAGAGCCATTCGTCTAAACCCTCTTCATCAATGCCTTATCGGGCTATGTACTCTTCTGTCTAGTTGTGTGATATTCTTTTGAACACTACCAATCTGACCACCAGCAACTTTCCCTGCACCAATGTTAGCATCCTCATAGATCTCACCCTTAGAATCACAAAAGAGCTAGCTTATCAGAACAATTGGTACTGCTTATGAATGATCGGTACCGATTATTACTGCTCATGAGAATTCAACTCTAGCTTTGTTAGCTCCCATCCTCAATTTTCCAACATCTCTCCTTTTCATCTTCTACTTACCATCCCTCCAATTATGATCTGATAAAGATGAACTTTCTTCATCGAACCAAGAAGTTGATGAATCTTTATGGCTCTTCCTACGCCTCTAAGTTCGATGGGTCATCATAGCAAAATTTCTTTCTATTTCCTTTTCGATGGCATTTTGGCTCTCTTACATCTTCTTTCCATTTCAGCCATCATCCGATCCAACTCACCATTGTCACTATCTCTGGTGCACTTGGGGCTTCAATGGGAGTTGATCAATTCATTTCATCCCCATGTTAAGAGTTTTCATTTTCCACTTCAGTGATGGGTCTTATGGTTGTTGCTTTCTCCTTATCCTTCCTAGGGGCTATTGTTATTTGATCCAATGATAGATTTGCTCTTAATCTAAATAATCGCGGATCTCCAACACAAAATCTTTAGATCTAATTATGACTATCCAAATCCAAAATTCAAAGCGGGATCTATAGCCAAAAAACTTGAATTTCTCAATGAAAGCACAAAAAATGTTTGCTCCAGAAGTGGGACTAAACATCTATCAAATAACAAATGATAATTATAAATGCTGAGAGATTAAAAGAGAGAAGGACACACATGATTTAGAGTGGTTCGACCAAAAAAAATAGCCTATAAACACTATTTACTTTGTTACCAATTATCCTTTGCTCTTACAAAGAAGATCTAACAAAGTGGTATTAAATCGTTTGAGTATGAATTTGACAGAGTTTAGACGTAACAATCAAATAAGAAAGATCGGATCCTTTTTCTGATGCACCTAACATACTATTTATGGACGAAATCGATCATTAAAATCTCCCAAATTTGCTCAACCACATTCCCCGCTTCAGGCTTGAAGTTTCGACAAGAGAACATGGACAAAACCATGAACTAGAATGGATCGGTACCAATCATTATGGATCGACATCTAGTTATCTAGTTTTCCGTCACCTTGTGTTTTGCTTTGGATTAGCATTCATCTTTAACTAAGTTATACTAACTCGCTGCATGTTATGAAATGAATTGGTACCAAGTTATGAAGGGCCGGTACTAAGTTGTCCCTTAATCATGGATCTTCAACTTCGTTATTTTTTCATGATTTGGCTTCTCCAAAAAATGGATAAGTGCTTTCTAATAGTCCATAAGGATCATTACCAACCCTTAGGACTTTGTTTACATTTTGGTAATTGCTCTACATTGTTGACCCTTAATCCATCTCATGAGCAGTCATTGGTCCTAATTAATTGAGACATTGCATGGTTCAAAAGTAAGATAACACTGCATTGGTCAATTTTACATGCTAAAAATATTGTTCAATTATTAACTCATAACTAAATAAAATTAAAGAGAATTAAAGCAATAAAGAAGATCAACTAGCATGAGAGAATGGAAGGAGTATTCTTGATTTTTGGGAGCAAACATAAAAGAACTTTGAATGTTTACCTTGCTAATTGGCTTTATCAATCGTTATTTGGTTCTGAAATGTAAGTAGTACAGAGGAAAGTTTTCATCCTCATTTTGAGATCATGTAAACAAAAAAGATATGTAAGTTTTTCAATTGAAAGGATGCCATATTATATAAAATGACAATCGCATTAAGCGTATTGAACAGGATAGGAGCAAGTTGATAAAGGTTGACTGAGTTAACGATATAAATCAAAAAACTTGGCTAAAGAGGCAGCTACATAGTTATTAAATGTTAAATCTCTAAGCAAAGCATTCCTCAGGGGTGTTGGGTGTGGTCCATCATGGCAGCCAGTGAAATGGCTAAATTTTAAAAAAAAATACATATTTGGATATTAACAGGCCTATGAGTCTATTAACTAGCATCAGATCACATCTAGTTATGAACTAAAATCATATTTTATCTAAAATAATTTTCTATTTACAAATTTATCACATTAATTAATTCAACTTAATGTTTGTTTGAATAAATCATGTATACATTCAACGTTATAACAATATAAAGAGCTATATAAGCATGTGTATAACTATATGTGTATACCTATAGATATTTAGGATTTACATCTATTCCATATACATTTATTATATTTACATATGCATGTGATGAATTTAAATGCATATCAGGAACATAAAAGCCTACTTCATTTCTTGGGGACCATCCCCTCATCCCGTCCTTCTTCTTCCTTATCGTACTTCCCACAACTACTTCGTACCTCCTCCCATCATCTTCGACCTTACCTCCCTCTCCTATCTGTGCCGCCCCCATCCTTGTGCCCTTTGCACCTGATCCTCCACCCTCTTCTCTTCCTTCCTCTGTTGTCTCTCTACAGATGCCAGCATCTATCCCTCCATCCTTGTCACCTTCTGCTTCTCTTCCTAGTCTTCTCTTTTCAAAACTAAACCATACAATGTCGGAGCTTATTCTCACCAAGTAATACATTTGGCATTCTGTGGTGAAGTTCTTTTGCCTTCTCAAGACATCATTAGGGTTGGGAATGATGTATGGAAGGAATACCTTGTGGGTTTCTTCCTTGACTAACTCCTGTCCTATTCGTCAGTTATTTATCATTTGAAAAGTATATGAAGGCTAAAATGAGAAGGGTTTGTAAAGACAGATGGTTTCCTTTTCCTTTTTAAATTTTCTTATATGGATGGTCGTAAAAAAATTGCTGAAGCTGACCCCATTATTATGAAAAGCAAGATCTTCATTATTAAACTTTGGGATGCTTTGGTGGGAAATAGTTGTGGCACCATTAAATCATTCCCAGTGTGGATTAAGCTAAGTAATATTCCCCTATACGCTTAGTCAGACTATAGTATAAACTGGCTTGCTTCAAGAATTGGCATGTTTTTATGTATGGATGAATCTACTGAAAATTTTGAGAAAATTACCTTTGCGAAATGTTTGGTGGAAGTTACACCAGAGCACCTACTGTTGGATTAGTTTCCAACAAAGCTGCTTGATGGCAGTGATCAGATGGTTCAAGTAAATTACCTTTGGAAACCAGAAATCTGTTTATATGCAATGAATTTGGCCACACAAAAAACAACTGCTTACTGGCTAGTTGTAATAGTAAGGCAGTTGAGGATGAGGTACGGGAAACTGTTGATTAAAAAAATGATGGCATCTGCAATACAATTGAAATGAGCAAGGCAGCCAAAATAAAGCAAGTTTGGAATAAAGTTTCACACAATAAAAGAAAAGAAAAAGGAAAAAATCAGCTGGTGTGTAAGGCAAATGAACTTCGAGATAATGATGAAGCAGGAGAAAAAGGTCTGCTGTTAATGAAGGTGATATCGAGGAAAATGTTGAGCATGAGTCAAATGATAAAGTTGAAGAAAAAAGTGATTTCTCTAAGCAAGCTGCCAAACCCAATCGGCCATAAGCAAGGCTGAAACATTCAACAAATTTAGTGCTTTGGTGGTCGAAAAAGAGCGGATTCTTTTAGTACAGCAAAAGGTGGAAATGTGGTTAAAATTGAGGTTGAGGATGGTGAATGTCTCGAAGAAATTGAGAATCAACATGAGAAGAGTAATTTCCTGAAGCATGCACTGATTTAACCAAGGATAGTCCCAAAGTAGTAGATAGCAAAGGTGTTTGCCTTGATTTAGTTAGCGAGTGTCACAGTGAAATGCATGTACACATGCACACTGATACGGATCACCAAACCATCACAAGCAGTACTCCCATTCCATCAACTGATTCTTTGCAGCAAAAATATAAATTAGCACCTAATTCTGGTACGAGACATGATAATTTTGTAGCTAATGAAACAACTTTATGTGATGAACTTGAAAATCACCTGAAGCATATTATTTATAGCATTCATAGTCGATCAGTATTCCCTTGCCAGTCTGTCCTTC
Organism: Allium cepa; assembly: GCA_030765085.1. Lineage (NCBI taxonomy): Eukaryota > Viridiplantae > Streptophyta > Magnoliopsida > Asparagales > Amaryllidaceae > Allium > Allium cepa. The sequence continues at coordinate 979,963,577 of CM060929.1, forward strand.
CACTTCTCTCCCTCAAATTAGTAAGCCTTATATTGCCTCATCTTCTTTCCGTGTGTCAACACCTCTCACATCCCTAGTTTGGTGTCAGCTAATCAACCGTCTTCTACTCAATCTTTTGTTGATCATCCCATTGTCTCACCACTTTTCGGTAAGCAAGTCTCTCTAACTAAGCCTGGTTGTGAACTTCCTTCCATCCCCATAGTTAATTCTCCTACAACCAGGACCAAGAAAATAATTAATCATCATTCACTTTAGTTTAATGATGATACCAAATATTTGTGCTTGGAATATAAGCGGTGCTCACAATATTAATAAACTCGATCAGTTCAAAAATCTTATCTCAGCCCATGATCTTAAAATAGTTGCCATCCTTAAAACAAAGTTGAATCTACCATTAACCATTCATGCAACTAGCTACATCGACACCATTTGGAAACTTAATCATAATCTCAAAGATGCTTAATACGGTCGGATCTTTGTCCTTCATGATCCTACCTTTTTTAATTGTCAACCATCATCTATTCAAGATAATTTATACACTTTCATGCTTCTTGTATATATCCACCTATTGTTGAAATATATATTTAAAAAAAGGTTGGAGACTTGAATGAAGAAACTTGTTCTCATAAATAATGCTTTAATATTATTTTTCCTTTGCTAGATTGCTTGATTACAAATGAGTGGAGAGCTCCTCTATTTATGGTCCCTAATAGATCATTCTAGAATTACTTTTGCTTGATTACAAAGAAAACATAATTCTAAAAACACTTTTACTTGGTTACAAAGAAAACATAATTCTAGAACTCTCACCCCCTTTAAACATAATACAAGAATTCTCTAGAAACCAATAAATCAAGTTTATATTCCAACACCCCCCTTTAAACTTGATTTGCCCCCTTTGAGCTAAACTTTTACGCATACCAAGTTTCTTTTTTAACTCCTTGAAAATCTCCAACTTCAAAGGCTTCGTTAAAATATCGGCAATTTGATCTTGCGTCTTGCAATGCTTGACAACTACTTCTCCTTGTGCATTCAACTTTGTCTTGTAAACCCATTTGACTCCAATGGGGTTTCTTCCCTTCAGGTACTTCAACCAACTCCCATATTTGGTTCCTTTCAATTGCATCAATTTCTTGATCCATGGCTTGTCTCCATTTGTCTTCCTTGGCGGCTTCTTCAAAATCAACTGGATCAGCAGTTGCATATAAAGCAAAATCAACAAATTCATCTTCTAAAATTCTTCTTGTTTCTCCATAAATCTCCGCAAGAGCTCTTGTCCTTCTATGTGTTGATTCTGAACTTGAAGATGATGAGCTTGGAGGAGAATTAGATGGTGAAGTAGGTGGAGTCGATCCTTCTTCTTCAATTGGCTCAAATGCATCATTATCAAGCAAGATACTTGTACTCTTTTTCTCATTTTGCCATTCCCATGCTTATTCCTCATTGAAAATTACATCACAACTAATAATAGTCTTCTGATGGGGTTATATAATTTATATGCCTTGGAACTTTCACTATAGCCAACAATGATGCGCTTTTCAGATTTGTCATCAAGTTTTCCTCTCTTTTCATCCAGCACATGAGAGTAACAAATGCTTCAAAAAAATTGAAAGTGGGAGACATATGGCTTGTGACCGCTCCATGCTTCTTGTGGAGTCTTTCCTTGAACATTTTTAGTTGCCACACGGTTGAGAACATAGCATGCACATGCTATAGCTTCGGCCCAAAATATTTTAGGCAATCCTTTTGTCTTCAACATACTTCGAATAAGTTCCATGATGATACGGTTCTTTCTTTCGGCCACCCCATTTTGTTGAGGGGTTGAGCGGACCGTTAGTTGACGATGAATGACATGATCCTTTAAGAAATTTCCGAATTCTTCTGCCATATATTCTCCACCATGATGGGATCGGAGTGTCTTTATAGAAAAACCACTTTGTTTCTCCACAAGTGCTTTAAAATTCTTGAATACTTCAAATACTTGAGATTTTTCTTTGAGAAAGTAAATCCACATCTTGCGACTATAGTCATCAATAAAAGTGAGAAAATACCGATTACCTCCAAGAGAGTTTGTGCGCATAGGTCCACATAAATCCGAATGCACTAGCTCCAAAGGATTCTTTGCTCGCCATGCCTTTTCTTTTGGAAATGAATCTCGATGGTGCTTGCCAAAAACACAACTTTCACATACTTGATCTTGTTTGCTAATATTTGGGATGCCTCTCACCATATGATCTTTGCAAATCTTGGATAGAGAGTTACAACTCAAGAGATTATAACGAAGATGCCAAAGCCATGACTTGTCATTAACAATATTAGCAAAACATGGAAATGCTTCATTTTCAATTTTCAATGGAAATATTTTTGTTGGTGTCATCTTCACTTTTGCAATAAGAACACCAGTTTTGTCTTTGATCTCACATAAATCATTTTTGAAATTCACATTATGTCCCTTCTTTAAAAGTTGTCCAACACTCAAAAGATTGTATTTAAGATCGGAAACATAATAAACATTAGAAATATAATTTTTACCTTGCTTTGTCCGTATCGGAATATCGCCGCTGCCATTGACAATGAGCTTTTTGTTATCACCTGTCTTGACTTCTCGTTGGACATTTTCATCAAAATTCACAAAGCAACTTTTATTTCCGGTCATGTTGTTACTACAACCACTATCAATATACCATATATCATCAAAAGAAGCTTCTTGAACATTACAAGCAAGAAGCATACTTTCATCTTGTGTCTCCAAATTCTCATGTAGAAAATTAGAATTATCTTTTTCATCATTAATTCTTTTAAAACAATCCTTTTTCATATGCCCATATTTATGACAATAATAACATTAAATATTATAAGAGTTACCTCTTCCTCTTCCACTGTATGCTCCACGACCTCTTCCTCTTCCTCCTTGAGATGAGCTTGAATTTTCACTTTGAATTTGGTCTCTTCCTTGTCCTCTACCATGGGCTGATCTTCCACCTCTTCCTCTAAATTCACCACGGTTGGTGTCTCGAATTTGAAAAGCTTGCTCGGAAGGAGAGGAATCAAATTATTTGATACGAAGCTCATGAGATTGTAGTGAGCCCAACAATTCTTCAAGAGAGAAAGTATTCCAATCTTTTGATTCTTCAATAGCAACAATAACATGCTCAAATTTCCTTGTCATACTTCGAAGAATTTTTTCAATAATTCTTTTATCCGAAATTTCTTCACCATTGATTCGAAGTTGATTAGCAATAGAAATAGTTATATTATAAAATTCCTCCACCGATTCACTTTCTTTCATTTTGAGTAAATCAAACTCACCTCTTAGAGCTTGAAGTCTTACCATCTTTACCTTTTCTTCACCTTTGTACGCCTTGTTGAGGATGTCACATGCCTCCTTTGATGTTGATGCCGAAGAGATCCTTTCAAAAATTGCTTCATCCACCGCTTGATAGATAAAATAAAGACCCTTCTTGTCCTTCTTTCGAATCTCTTTCAAAGTATTCAATTGTTGTGTTGAAAGTGTTGCTTGATTCTCCGGTTCTTCATATCCATTTTCAACAATCTCCCAAAGATCTTAAGAGCCATACAAGACCTTCATTTGAATGCTCCATTGATTGTAATTCTTTCCCGTCAAACGAGGAAGTTGAGGTTGCAACATATTGTTGGAAGTCATCCCTAAACCTCGCTCTGATACCACTTTGTTCAAATATATATTTTAACAAAAAGGTTGGAGACTTTAGAGAAGAAACTTGTTCTCACAAATAATGCTTTAATATTATTCTTCCTTTGCTAGATTGCTTGATTACAAATGAGGGAAGAGCTCCTCTATTTATAGTCCCTAATAGATCATTCTAGAATTACTTTTACTTGATTATAAAGAAAACATAATTCTAGAAATACTTTTACTTCGTTACAAAGAAAACATAATTCTAGAAACACTTTTACTTGATTACAAAGAAAACATAATTCTAGAACTCTCACCCCCTTTAAACATAATACAAGAATTCTCTAGAAACCAATAAATCAAGTTTATATTCCAACACCTATTTCTTTTTACCTTGCCATAATCTATGCTGATAATTCTTATGCCTCCAGACAAAATTTGCCGAATTTCCTTCCTCATCTTCGTTAAGGAACCCATCCATGGATAGTAATGGGTGATTTTAACTACTTCCATAATTTAAATGATAAACGTGGTGGCCTTCCCCTTTTGCCAAAAGAAATTTGACCACTCAAAAGTAGTATTAATGACTCAAATCTCATCAAAGTTGTCTCATCTGGAGCAAAATTCACTTGGAATAATTGGAGTAGGAATGGCTTGAGAAAATTTTCAACCATCGATTATGCCTTCAGTGACTGCATCTCCTACACTCTCTGGCCAAATCTTTTCTTACATATCCCCTACCCAATTCTGTCTGGCCACTCACCTCTCATTTTTCTTCTAGTCCTAAAGTGACGGAGAAAAAGAAGTTTTAAATTCTACAATGCATGGCTTCAGTCCCTTGATTATAAAGATATAGTTAAGTCTGCTTGGTCACGTAGAGTTTATGGTAATCCTATGTTTATTTTATGTGGGAAGCTTAAAAAAGTTAAAATAGCTCTAAGAACTTGGGCAACAAAGCACTTTAGGGATGGAACCATATAATCGAATCTATTGAAGGAAAACTCAAGGAGGCTCAGGAGAACATGATGAACAACCCTGGTGAGGCTCATGCGGCTGAGGGGGAAGGAAGGATCTTTTCATCTCTTAACCAAGCTCTTGGTATTGAAAGCAGTATGAATAAACAGCAGTTGCATAATCTTTGGCTTTAGGATGGGGACAGGAACATTGCCTTTTTTCATGCCTCGATCAAAATCAAGCAATCCAAGGGAAACATCCATTCTATTCTTGCAGAAGATGGCTGCCTTTATAGTTCTCCAGAACAAGTGGATAGAGCTTTCCTCAAATACTTCAATGGCCTCCTTGGTAACTCTGCAAATTTCACTCCTGACCTGAACATGTCTCATGAGATTCCTCTTCCTTTACTCTCCGAAGAACGGGCTTCAAATCTGGTCAGCAAGGTAACTAATGATGAAATAAAGAAGTGTTTGTTCTCCAGGAACAAGAAATCCTATGGGAGATGTGACGGCCTTAATGTCCTCTTCTTCACTGATAGCTGGGATGTAATTCATGCTGAGTTTTGTAAGGTTGTTCATAATTTCTTTGATAAGTGCAAGATCCTCCCTAAAGTCAATGCAACTAACCTTGTTTTAATCCCTAAATCATCTCATGCTAACTCCGTTAGCTCTTTCAAAACAATCTCCTACTGCAATGTAATTTACAAGTGTGTCTCTAGGATACTTGCTTTAAGACTTGTATATGTTCTCCTTGACTTTATATCCTAAAATCGGGTTGCCATTTTGAACAAAATAAATATTTTGGACAATGTTCTTCTAGCACAAGAGCTTCTCTTTGGATATAGCCAAACAAATAATTCCTCAGCAGCCATGATGAAGCTGGACTTAAAGAAAGCCTATGACTCAATACATTAGATATTAATTGTTAGAATAATGGCTCTAATGAGATTCCCCAAACCTTTTGTTGGCTGGGTGTATGAGTGTATTTCCACTCCCTCATTCTCTCACATTTTAAATGGTAGGTCAGTAGGCTACTTTAAAAGTAAGCAGCGAATTCGACAAAGGGATCCAATTTCCTTATATATTTTTATACTTGTTATAGAAGTTTTCACAAGACTCTTATCTCTTAAGTGCAACAATAGGCTCATAAAGTATCATCCGAAGTGCAATGATCCCCACAAATCATCTCTAATGTTTGTTGATGATATAATAATATTTATTAAACCTCACTTTCCATTTATACTGTGCATTCGTTCCTCCTTGACAACCTTCACTACCACGACAGGCCTTAATCTGAACCTATCCAAATCAAGCATAATTTTCTTTGGGATACCCTTGCAACAATCCTTTGAATTATCTAGTGCTTCTAGGCTTCAGCTAATGAATGATGACATGACCTACCATGGTTTTCCCCTCCTTATATCCAGGATAACAACGCCTGATTGTCTTCCACCATATAAAAGGATAACTGCCTCTTTGGATACCTAGGCTAATAGAATGCTATCTCAAGCTGGCAGACTAATTATAATCAAGTCTATTAGCTTCTCCATGGTTGTGTACTAGGCCAGAGCCTTCATATTTCCATTAAAGCTATTGAGAATGATCAAAAGTGCAATTATGAGGTTTTTTGGTATGGTGGTGTCCATATGACGAAGCCTATGCCATGCTCATTCAGTTTATTTGAACAGCCAAGGTCCAAAGGTAGATTAGGAGTGAAGGACATTTGCCTCTGGAACATGTCTACCTTTAGTACACTATAACTCATTATTATCTAAAAGGGAGAGCATTTGGGTGAACTGGGTCTGGACACATAGGTTTGGTATGAAGGATTTCTGGTGTATGCAAGTCCCCCAGTCTTGCAGCTGGACATGGAGAAGATTGCTTGGGTTGAGAGCTACCTTCCTTCCTTTCAATTTTTTTGAAAATGACCCAATATTCCCCTGTTAAATTCTGGATTGAGCCATGGAGTGCTCTTGGAATGATCCTAGCTAACCACATGAACTACTAACTAATTGTCCAATCCGGAATTGCAATGGTAGCTAGGGCAACTGACTTTATCCTTAACGGTCATCTCCAATTACCATACTCATCCAATCAATTAATAAGAACTGCCAGGACTGAGCTACAAGTTAATATATATCCCTTTATGTGTTTTGATCATGTTCTGTGGAGGGAAAAACCACATACTGTAGCCTATGTGTACAAGCCACTAGCAAGGTTTGATTCATTCCCAAACTACAGGTGGATGAATATAACATGGAGCTCTGATACTACACCCCAGGAAAATCTACTATTTTGGAAGGTGTTAAACCATGCTATGTTAACAAGAGATGCGCTCCTCGGGTTTGGTCAAGATCTTGTGTTTTTTCTACGACCAAATCAATGAGTCGTGTGACCATATTTTCTTTGAATGTGATATGAATCTAATTCTATGGAGAAGAATGATGATTTTGGCAGGTAACATAACTCTGACCGGTCCATCTGCTATTGACTGGAACTTGATATATAGCTCTATTAGATGGAAAACTTATAATAACTGCTCTGTGTGTTAAGAAATATTTAAATTTGATATGGAAGGAAAGAAATCTAATATGTTTTGAGAAGAAAAGAAGGGATGCTGAGTTGCTTTGGAAAATATTGAAGAGTGAGGTGCTTGTAGCTATGATGAGGATGGCAATCTTCTTTAAAGCTAAGGTGTCTGCTTGGAGATAAATATGGGATTGCTTCGGGTTTCTACCTATGCTTTTATTTTTTCTTGCTTTGCTGCTTCCACTTTTGTATGCTTATGTGTGTTATTTTCACATGTTTTTCTATTGTGTGGTTTTAGCTTGGAGTATTGTTCTAAGCTATGTTTATTTTATTGTTCTCTGCAATAAAATCTGGCAGGGGACCAGCCAACCCCGCTAGCCTTGCTAAAAAAAATAAAAGTCTAAATGTATGATATGTTTAAATATATGATATATGTACATAGTTTGTATACACATATTGATAGTACCATATATATATATATATATATATCACATACTACCAATCATTTATATATGAAAGTAGTTTGAAATTAAGAGCATATATATTAAATTATAAATATTAGGAACAACTGAAGATTTGGTTATTGAAAAAAAAGGGAAAACAAATTAATAAACATCTTGGGTATAATTGAAGATTTAGTTATTAAATAAAAAGCGAAAGCAAAGATCATATTCTCACAAAATAGTTAACTAATTAAACAAGATCTAATCTTTAGGTCAAAAGGGAATATAATTTAAAATTGCTACAAATAAAATTTGTTTAATATTGAACTTTTACATTTTAGATTATTATATGAAAATTTTAAAATCAAACCAAATAATAATAAAAGTAAAAACATTCAAACATTTGAAAGACTATGCTTGTATTCATATTCAACTTCAACTCTTATTAAATGTATATCAAACAGTAAATGAATTTCAAATCTAAAAGAGAATTAAATAACCATAAAATATTTTAGATTTCAAAATGTCAAATAATATTGATTGCAATAAAAATCCAAAAAATGTATAGTAATAAGCATATGTAAATATCTTTATGTATTATGTATGCATGTATGTATATACGTGTGTGTATCATAATATATATATATATATATATATACACACACACTATATAATATAAATAAAATTAAAAGTTTCTTTCTAAATCATATTAAAATTAATTTAAGTTTAATTTATAAAATCAAAAACTTTGATGTAAGTCTATAAACATAGTTCATTCATAATTTAAAGAATTTACAATTTAGAAGGAATCAAATATTACAAAGAACCTTAATAAAATAAAATTCTCATAAATATAAATTTTTGGCAATACGGTTATATACATTAGAATGGACATAATGAAATTTGAAGAAGATAATTTACCGTTTCTAGATCAAGCCTTTTGTAACACTTGATTTGCAAACCGTCTCGTAGATTGCTTGATTCATCATCTGCCCTTGCTCGAACGAAAAACCATGTTTTACTTTATTTAATATCATTTTGGGTGAAATGAAAAAAAATTGACCATGTTAGAGAGGTGGTGGTACCCATGGATGAAATGAGAAAGAGAAAATTAATGGAGGAAAATGAATGAGATGATTTGTTAAAGGAGAGAATAAAAACCTTTCATATTCTCTTTTTAAAACTTCCGCTTTTAATTTTCAATCAAGCCAATCTCCCCTCTCTCTCTCTCCAACTTATGACTGACCATTTCATATCCTTACATGCATTTTTTCTCTCCAAAAGTTCGTTAAATAATTATATGTATTTAACACCATTTTAAATAAATACCAAAACTGTATATCGATGCATGCATGTATAACTTTTATAGGCACGTCCAAATAATTACCAACAACCTCAAAACAACATCCAGTAATGTAACAGCTAGCATTTTTAAATATTAATTACTTTGATTAATTTATAAAATTTTATAATCTGTTTAAATCATGTGGGTTTTCGAAAATTCACAAATGCTATTAAATGACTTAAAGGTATGAACTTAGTTAAAGATTAATATTAAACAGTTAAGTATTGATGTTTACACATCACCTTAGCTAGTGGTGTAAAAATTTGGATGAATTCATCACTTTCAAATCTTTTCAATAAAATCATATTTTATATTCTCTTAATCGGTACCACTAGTGGTAATAATTTACACATATTCTTTTCGCCAACACTATATCATATTAGGATGCAAGGAGCTGGGTATTGGTCAGAATTCCAATATTGTTTATATTCAACTCAATCGCTCCATATATAAAGTCCTTGGTTCAATAATAAAATTTACTGTTAACAATTCTACTCTAGAAAGGTATTTAGACTTTAAGTTAACTATAGTTAAGCGTAATACTAGCCTCTTACAACTGAGAAGGAGAATTCCCTGTTGAATAATGCTACACTTCCAATATTTCAACTCAGACCCAACTATAGTCACTCGATGAATCACCAGGCTATAATTTAACTATAATCAAAGTAGAGTATTCACATTGAAATTTCATAGTAACCTCAAGTTGAGGGAAATATATAACATCATTATACTGAAATTTCCTGTTTGGCCTAGTTGTTATCAACCAATAGGAAACTCTCGGACGAGTCATTCAATAGTTATCTAATAACTATGAGTACATAACCCCTTAGTTCCCTTAGTATCCATGAGCAAGACATTGCCCAATATTTGAAGAACGTTATGCACATTGATTTTAATAGATGTATCGATATCCTTTCCTAAAACAACTTGATCAGGAATGTTTAAAACAAAAGGTTATTTTATTTTCTGATTAATTACTCATTATTGCAATTATTTGTAACCACAATCACATAACATTTTATTTAAGGATTCTTTTAATTACGTGCCTTAAATTAAGTACTTATTGTCTTTATTATTACAAAGTATATAAAAGAAAAAAACACCTTTATTACAAACAAGATTGATTACGGAGTTACATCTGTGTAACAATTATATAATTGCTCATAGGATATACTACTAACTCTTTAAAAAGGGATACCATGTATCGATAGATCTCTTGCGATAGCCTTCACATTAGTAATTTAAAATGGTTAAGTATATCATTGAGTTCATCATGAGAATTAAGCTTGGATGTAACCAAAAATCTCTTGGACATTGTGAAGAGAAAATATCAACTTTGATACTCCTATCAATAGTTGACTAAATTAATTACTGAGTGCTTTGGAATAAGATAACATAATAGGTCTGTAACAATATGAATATAAAGGACCATCCTTGAATCCCATAACACATTACATAACTAAAAAATTTGAAGTTATAATTATGAATCAAGAACTTAAATTAAATGAAAATCATAAAGAATTTAAAATCCCAAAAGACAAATAAAAAACCAATACCATGTTAGTTAAGATTCATAGTATCGAAAATATATGAGGATTTATAAGCGGTGAAACATTTAAGCCAGCAAATAGGAAATAAATAAGGAAACATGCATAGATTATTGAAACGTAATCAAAAATTGGGTTAAAAATAAAATCAACACACTTTTCAAGTGTTGAAAATAAAAACTCAATTTTTAATGATTAAGAGAGTTTGATTTGGTAATAATGGAATTTATTAGCAAAATAAAGTAAGGAAAAAGGAAAAAAGAAATGCATAAAATGACTAAGGGGAGAAACCCCAGTCGAAGAAATCCAAGAAAAAGTAACTTTTCATGATAATTTAAACATTGAACTTACTTTCATTTCTTCCATCGATAAAGTAAAAAAACAAGCGCTAAAGACAATTAACCATTTAATATTGAGGAGTCATAAGGTCAAACTTCTCAAATGATAGGCTAACATGTGTAATTTTCATTAAAAGCTTTGATATTACATACATATCATATGAATGTATAAGACCCTCGACAAACTGAGATCAACCATTGGCCAAAATTCACTTTGCATGTCAAAAAAGTAAATTTAAGGGATATATGTTATACCATATTTTCTTGAAGGTCTTGTGAAGTCAAATGGTGTTGAAATAAGCATTCTATAGGAGTGTTAATAGCTATTAAGTTTCTTAATTAGATACTAACACTTTTATTCTATGATAGAAGCCGAAAGGTAAAATCATCTCTAGGTTCATGTCGATGGGATAAATGTTATAAGCATAGATAAGCCATTTAATTAGAGATGAAAGGATTATTCCATAATTATTTTATTGTAAGCTGTAATATTTCATATCATTACTATTACAAACGCAAGTTATATCTCAATGCTAAGAGCATGGTAGATACTGAGAGCCGAGGTGATAAAATTTGTGAAAAACCGTGCAAATCTATACTTGGAAAAATTCATTTAAAATTAAATAACGGGATAGAAGGAAGATCATTTTAGAAAGATGTGTTATTGACATACAATTTTTGTGCTATTATAAAATATCCACCATTAAGCTAGTTATATGTCGATGCAATATAAGACCAAAGGGAGCATTTAATTTTTTCCAAAGATAGGACACATCATTGATCCAAAACCTTTCTTTAAAACTAGTTATTACATGTTATTTGTCATACATCCATCTCTCTCTAGCCGGCCGATGCATGTCATTAATGGTCAATCTTATCTATTAGTTCTACATCATTGATTCACATCATTACTTGACTACTATAAATAGAGGGTCCACCTCCTAAGAAATGACATGAAGAGGAAAAATATAGAGGCAACTCAAATTACTTTTACTCTTTGTACTTTTCTTGATTAGTGAAAAAACAAAAACAAGTTCATTGCTTCTAGGCCATTCCTTTGTACACCCAACATATAAAGACTCTAAATTAGAGTCATACTCAAAATAGATGTAAAAACTAACCCAAACCACTATAAATCTACAACTTTACTATTTTTTTTACTCTTTTTTACATACTAAAACACTCGGTGCACTACCTAATGCCTGAATGCCATCAATTAAAAAAATTGCACTTTGAGTGTAAAACTAGGAAATTTTAAAAATAAATTAAAATAAGAATAAGGGAAAGAATTTAATTTTACATAAAAATAAAAATAATAAATTTTTACAGAAGTTAGGATTAGACCTTGAGACATATTCTATTGTATACATAATGTCGCTTAAAGTCAGAACTTATATATAACTTACTAAATTTAATAAAACAGAGAAAAATTAGTGAAGGATGTAGTTGATGGTAGTTTCGTAGTTATCTATTTTGGAAATTGGACTACAAGCCCTAATTCTCAACTATAAATAAAGGCATAAGCCTCCATCTTCTCATTCAAAAATCCTAACTTCCATCTATTAAACATTTCCTCTTCCTCTTGTTTTCTTATTTTTAACAAAAGAAACCCTAATTCCATACAAAACAAAATAAGAAGCAAACCAAAGTAAAATAAAAAGAGACAGAAGCGGATCAACAAACTAGAAAAAAGAAATGAGTAGCGGACTCAAACCTAAAGAGAAGAGGGAAAGCTAAAATGTCGAGTGAATAGAATCCATGAAATGCATATGTTGGATATAAGTAATTGATCTTCAATTATATACCTTTTTAGTAATACTAACATGATTTCTCTTATTGAATCTATTTGTTATTATAAATTTTTGAATTGAAATAATTTAGGGAAACCCTAGGAAATGATAGATCTTATCACTGAATTGATAAGTAGAAAGTAAATGGATTAAAACTATCCCTAATCCTATAGATCTAATTTGTATAATATGATTGGATTAATTTTGATAAATCGGTGATAGTTTTTTATTGAAAGTACCCTTAATCTGCTAGATCTAATTCATATATGGTTTTGATAAATAAGATATAATTTTTATAGATCTAATTTATATGATAAATTTGAAATGATTTTGGGATAGATAGGAATGAACAAACATATATGTTGGAGTTTTTTTTAGATCTAATTCAATCTACATTGAAATATACATGATAATCAAATTAAGTGTACTTATATAATCCCTTGAAATATACATATAATTTTCTGAAAAACCATTGATAAATGTTAGAGTAAATCGCTCAAAGTTGGGCATAAACAACTAGAAATCGTATCGAAAATACCTGTTAAACTAAACTCTATATCATACTCGAATTTGGGAAAAATAAAATAAAATAAATATAATACACAAACCACGAAATTGGGAAAATATGCACCAGACATCTGAATAGGATAGCCAGATGTCTGAATGCATTCCCAAACTTCTGAATGCGTAAACTTTTTGAAATAGAAAAGAAACAATACAAATTAGGCTCAATTCAGATGTCTAGTGCACCTTCCAAACATCTGAGATTAGAGTCAGACGTCTATGTAGAGGTTCCAGATGTATGAATTCTAGATTTTTTTAAATAACACAGGGTCAGACATTTGACTAGTAGAATCAGACATTTGAGTTACTACAGTACGCCAAATTGAACCTAGACTTAGTACATGCCAAGTAGAATAGATTGGGAAAGTTTGTTCCTACTTCTTAGTTACTCGAGAGTGTGCACAACTAAATGGAGTCTAGCACTAAGCTAGGAATATAATTACTTGGGTTAAAGTCCGGGCTCTTGCTTCATGAAGTTGGAATGCGACACTCAACATGGTATGTGATCATATCGCAATTAGAAGTTCTAATCCTTTTTGTAGCCGGTCCTAGCCATGGATTAGCGAAAGTAAGAAAGAATGGATGAAGATGTTCTTCAGAATGGGATCAGTGAATCCTAGATGAAGGGCGGATCTACCCTTTATTGCTACTTGTGTAATGTTATAGAACTTAGGAAGCGAATTAGCTAGGACATGCACCAATGCAAGATAGCAATAACTGTTGGACAGTGATCCAGTGAATGAGACATGCATTGTATGAATACTCCACTTAGCATACTGATGTAGGATGGGAAGAACCATTAATGGTACTTCGATGAATGAGTTGGGAATTGGATGTATATTTAGAAAGGAATAACCTTAGCAATTGCTAATGTTAGATAGATCATGTATAGTTAGGTAATCTATCAGTAGGACCATACACTAGGGATGCCTCTAGGAATTAATTTATTTTAGTATGCTGCACCTGTGTGTGGAACTTTCATAAACTATAATAGGACATCTAGAGCCATCAACTTAAAATGTAAAATAACCAGCTCTTACGTATGTGTGTGTGGGTGTGTGTGTAACACACTAAAGAACAACCAGGTATAGGATATAATTGAAATTCAATCACTTGTTTACACCATACCACTAGTGATATAATTCATTCATCGGACTTTGTTTGATCCCCTCCATTTCTCCCTCTTACTACCTACTATAGCAGGAAATGGTAGTAAGTAAGATGATTTGGTCAAGGTGGGGGGGTAAAGCGACACGATGTTGGAGATTTATTTATTTGCAGTCTTTCTCTATGTACCTTGTTATACCTTTTAGTCAAATTATTATTATGGAATTACAGGGAGACTTTACTTTATTAGACTTATACTGTATTGGCATTTGGTGACATTGTTTTGTCATTTATTGTACAGACCACGTTGTTTTGAGGCTATGTTACTTGGATCAATTTCAATACTTATATTTTATTTTTGTCTACTGTAAGATCTGATTAAGTAGAATTATATAGAGTTATAATTGTCTCAGTGTCATGTAAACTGTTTTAAAACCAAATGGTTCGTATTTCATGGCATGACGGTGGTTTAAAACCACTTTTAGGCTCTGAATTGGTGTATCCGAGGGTGCAAGTTGTTATAGTTGGTATCGGAGCTTAGGTTTAGAATTCCTTAGACATTAGGTGCGTACTGAGAGAACTTACTTGTATGTTTACAAAATTAAAATTAATATATATACATATATTAGTATAACACCAATACATCCACTAAATTCCAGTAACGCTTAATACTATCCGTGGAAAATTGGTAAAAAGTTGCTAATAATTCCTAATCACAGGTGGTTTGAATGAGCAATCAAGCTAGAAATTGTATGGGTGAAGCAACTGAGATTCTGGATGCGAACATCCTTATGTGGTTCTACCAGTATCGATGAGAAAGAGGACTAGCCAAACTTAACCACAATAAAGGACTCGCAGTACATGCACGGGGTGAAGTGCCAGTCAACCAATTGGTTGTGGATTTCTCCAAGCGATGTAAGGACTTTCAAACTTAGAAGTAAAGCCTTATGTATGAATTGAGTCTTTTGTAGACTCAAAGGCATGGTTCATACAATTAAGAGGATTTTGGGTGTGTTAAGGCTGGACGATGCCACTAGAAGGCAGTTGGCTTTTTACTACTTACAGTGGGAATATATTGGTAGGATGTTTTGGTGGTAAATTGTGATGGAAGAGATCAATGAAGAAGAGATAATTTGGGGTGATTTTAAAAGGAGTTTGAGGCTAAGTTTCTTTCTATAGCAAGAAAGGAGTGTAGTTGGAGAAATTTATACCTCTGCGGCAAGAGAATATGACGGTTAGAGAATATGTGAATTGATTCAATAAGCTGGCTAGGTTCGATTTTGACTTGATAAATACCATAACATAAAAAGGATTTGAAGTTCGCGAAGGGACTAAGGCAACCTCTTTAGGATTTGGCCCTTAACCACATTCCAATGGGGGTTACTTATAAAGGATTGGTGAGATTGGCTTTGCTAAATACCATTTCCAATGAAGAAGCTAAAGCTGAACCAAAGAAGGCGAGGGGAAGCTGATTCCACAAAATCAATGCAAGATAAAGAAGCAAGAATTCAGATGTAGGAAGTGTGGTTTCAGTGGACATTTTGCTAGGAACTGTTAGACGAATATGGAATGGATAAAGTGTTATAACTGCAACTGGCTTGGTCACACAAAGAGGGAGTGTCCGTCCTTGTCCAAGACTTCTACCCAATGGTTCCAACATATGCACTAGATGTTGTTCCTAACTTAAATACAGCTCCAGTTGTTACACTTACATGTTTACTGGGATCCCAGGAGTTCAGTTATGTTTAGTTACCTATATTCCCTCGACCTGACACATGATGAGCTAGCATCTGTACCTATAGTCCGAGAGTACCAAGATGTTTTTTGGAAGTTTATTTTATTCCACCTAATAGGAAGACCAAATTTTGAATTTATCTTGAGGAGAATGCTAGACCTGTTGCCTTAACTCTTAGGCATATGACTCCTAAGAAAAGGCATGAGCTAAATAAGTAAGTAAATGAACTATTGGGGAATGGCATCATTTAAAGAAGGATCTTGAAGTGGGGAGCATCAATTGTCTTTGCTACTAAAGCAGATGGCTTCTTAAGGTTTTTGTTGACTATTATGAATTAAATAAACTGACATAGAAGAATCGTAATCCACTGCCCTGTATAGATAACCTCTTTGATTAGCTAGTTGGAGTAAAAGTTTTCTCTTAACTTGATTTGGCCAAAAATTTCCATCGGTTATGTGTTGCCGAGGTAGTATTCAGAAAACCACTTTTTGCACACCCGACCGATTTTACGAGTGGTTAATCGTACCATTTGAATTAGTCAATGCACCAGCATATTTTGTTGACCTTATGAGTCGGCCAAATCTTAACTTGATTTGGCCAAAAATTTCCATCGGTTATGTGTAGCCGAGGTAGTATTCAGAAAACCACTTTTTGCACACCCGACCGATTTTACGAGTGGTTAATCGTACCATTTGAATTAGTCAATGCACCAGCATATTTTGTTAACCTTATGAGTCGGGTCACTGAAGGATTGCAGAATAATTTCATGGTGGTATTCGTTGATGATATACTTGTCTATTTGAAAATCGAGGAGAAGCACAAGTTGAATTTAAAAGAAGTGCTTGACACTCTCTGTAGGCATAAGCTAAAGACAAAATTTTCTAAGTGTCATTTTCAAAAGGATGTTCGCTTTCTAGGGAGTGTTGTCTTTGAGCATGGAATAGCGGTCGATTCTAGTAAAGTTGCTAAAATGAAGGATTGACACTTACCGAAGAATTCCCTACAGGCCAAATGCTTTCTTGGTTTGGATGGACTCTATAGGAAGTTCGTTATGGACTTCGCTAGGAATTTCACACCACTGACCCGCCTTACCAAGAATAATCTAATTTTCTCATCGAACTCAAAATGCGAAGATGCATTAATAAAGCTAAAGGAGCTGTTAACCAGCGCACCTGTATTAGTACCACCCGACGGTTCAAAGATGTTCAAATATATACTGATGCTTGTGGAAGAGGATTGGGTGCTGTGTTAATGAAAGAGGGTAGAGTTGTTTGTTATGCCAGTCGACAATTGAAAGTTCACTAGAGAAACTATCCAACACATGATCTTGAGTTGGTAGCCATTGTTTTCGCCCACAAGTCATGGAGGTATTATCTTTTAGGGGAGCGACTTGAGCTATTTATCGATCCTAAATCTTTGAAGTATTAATATTTCCAAAAGGATTTGAATTTGAGGCAGTGGAGGTTGATGGAGTTCTTGGTTCATATGATTTCAAAATTACATATACTCCAGGCAAGGGCAATTTTATAGCCGATGCCTAAAGTAGAAAGCATTTGATGTTAAGTCCTATGTTCTTGGAGTGGAAGCATTTGACATTTATTTCTATTTTCGATTTTCAACCTCCATCGTACATTGTAACGACCCGTATTTTTACGGATCGAAAGATCGTAGAATTATTGTTATTTGATTGTTAGTGCCGTTGAGTCGTTCAAGTTAGATTGCCTTAAGTTAAGTCGTCCAGAGTTGAGACGTAGGGAGGCATGAGTCGTGACCGACTTAGTGGTGTTGAGCGACTCATGGTAGTGGCCAACTTAAGATAGGTAGCGACTTAGTGAGGTAGAACGACCTAAGGAGTTAGCCCGTGTAGTGGTTAAGTCGTGTGGAAGTTGGCTTAGATCGTGTGATAGTTTGAGTTGGAGGAGCGACTTAAGGAAGCTAGGAGTTAAGGTGTTGCCGAGTTAAGGGTTTGACCGAGTTAAGGTGTGGCCAACTCATAGGGTGTCCGACTTAAGGAAGGTGACCGACTCAAGGGGTGAACGAGTTATAGGAGTGTATGACTTAGGAGCTAACGGCTTAAGCTAGTAAACGACCTTAGGGTTAGTGGCTTATGAAAGGTGGCTCAGGTCGTGGACGAGATAAGGGGGTCGGCGACTTAAGAGGGTTAGCGGCTGTGTGTAGTTAAGTCATAAGTCGTATCCCGTGTTAAGTCGTAAGTCGTCTCTTGTTTTAGGTCGTAAGGCGTTGAGTCGTTGAGTCGTCCATACGACTCAGGACTTAAGAGGAGATGCGGCTGTGTCTTAGGTCGTTAGTAGTGTGTGTTGAGTCGTGGTTGCATCGAGCCGTGTTGAGGCATGGGTCGGTAGGTCGTGTGGCACTGTTGAGTGGTAAGTCGTGAGTCGTGGGGTTATAAGTCGTGGACGACTTATGGGTGGACGAGTTAAGGATTCAGCCTATAAATAGAAGGGGTTCGCCTCACTTTTTGGCACCGGATTTTGAAGCGACGAAGTGCTGCCATTTTGAGAGCTCGACTACAACACTTCTTCACTTCTTTTCTCCACTCTAATCTAGTGATTCCTTCCATCTAAATTGAAGATCAAATCGAAAATCCAAGAGCCAAAGTTGAAGTTTTCCATCCATTGAAGGGAGATTTCATCGATTGAAACGAGATTTTGCCGGATCAAGCTTAGTTCTTCGCTGTCCAGATCTGAAGTTGTTATATTTTGAGGTGTTTAGGTGATTCGGTGAGTGGTGGTTACCTCTCACACGGACCCAAAAGAGTATATTGGATCGGTGGTTTGTTTATGTGTTAAAGAGAGTGATTTCGTGCATTTTTCTTAAGTCTGCATGTAGATCTATTGTTCATGATGATTCAACACCTATTTTACTACATGTTCACTTATGCAAGTTCATTCATCAAGTTGTAGAGATATTGTTCATGATTCATGCTTGTTAGATTGCATGTTAGATTTGAACTCTTTATTTACGAAATTGCCATTATTGTTGAAATTGTTTATTTAGATCTTGTTTGAATGATTGATTGCTTGGATTAATGTTTGATTTGATTGATTAGTTGATTGATAACTTGATTTGGACAAGTTGGTCGAAGATGATTCAAAAGCTAAGTGGAAAGGCTCTTGAATGGTGAAAGCTGCTTGTGGCATATAAAGCGGATGTGGAAGCTCATATGGATAGATTTGATGATGATGGACTTTGCCATGATGTGATGAGGCAAACCATGATGTTGAGATGGGACTTTGCTATGATGCGTTGAAGCAAAGCATGATGTGTGAAAGCCTTGGTTTAATTCAGACGGGATCATCCCAAGCATGTTGATAACTCGGTGATGCGGTCCGGGTTTGTGGATAATGGTGGGCTCGAGAGGCGCTTGAGCTAGTGTGAGAATAGTCGTCGAAGAGGATGACTAGGAGGCTTGGATCTTATCGTTATTGAAGGTTCTAGCATGCTCAAAGCAAGAGTACGTTGGGACGGGTCACGATGACGTTCCAAGCACGGATCACGATGACGTGCTAGTACTCTGGGCAGATACGATAGTCCTAGGCACAGGTCATGACGACGTGCGGAGTTATGTCTAGAACCGGGGTTGCCATTAGCCCTTGACGGACGGCTGAAAGAAGGTGTCGGTCATTCAATTAACGGTGATATCAAAGCAAGGATAACAGTGATAGCCAGAGTCATGGATGTTTGGTTGCACCATCATTCGATCTCAAGAGCGGTGTTTTCGGAGTGCTTATCTGATCTTGGTTTAGGCCTTGGGGGTTTGTACTTGGAAAACATCGACCTTGACTCGAGTGATAATTACCTTACTTTAAATGTCTGCTTTGTTATGCTTGTTTCTGCTTAGTGGGTCTGGGGCTATCACTGTAGAATGAGGTGGAGTGGGATGGTTGAGTTCCCATTCCTTTTACCCTTTATGCTCTTTTGGTATGTTTGATAGTTAATTTACTGCTCACTAAGACTGTCGTCTGACACAAGGTTTTATGTTCAACTCTTATTACCTTGGGCTGTTCATCCATGTTGGGATGGGCAGACTAGGTAGCAGGTGACAGGTGCTGTTCTTGGCTACCAACGTTGTTGATGACGAAGACGAGCTGGAGGCTTTGCATATTGTTTTCCTACTATATGTACTGGATGTTCCGCTGTTTGTTTGATACTCTGAGTGTTATGTAGTGAGGCTTGATGTATTGACTATTCGGATGATTGTATGAAACTATTATGAGTTTATATGATGAGACTTCTGTTCTATAGAGCTTCACTATGTATATTTTCTATTGTATTTTGTCCATGCGCTGTGAGTAATACGGTAGAGTCGGCTGTTTTATCTTACCCTGACTATTGTCCATGGCTGCCTGGCACACCTTTCAGCGCACCATTCTCTTGTTTTAGTGCGGGAGTCATGGGCGGTCGTCACATACATCACATTAGGGTTGTTGGCAGCTTTATATGTTCGGCCTTGACTTGTGGACCGTATTGGTTTAAGTTAGAGATAAGATATAGAGTTATTGGATATCTTTGAGAAGCTGAACCAAGGAGTGCCTTTGAGTCATTTTGATCGTAATGCCATTGGTTCGAGAGGATGGCTAAGGAGAGATGGTAGATTGTGCGCTCCTCTCATCAAGGAATTGATTGCCATGGTGCTAGTAGAATCCCATCATTCTAAGATGACCATTCATCCAGTGGTGACAAAATGTTGTAATATGAAGAAGGTATTTTACTGGATAATGATTAAGCGACAAGTAGTGGAGTTTATTTCCAAGTGTATGACTTGTTAGAGTAAAGGCAGAGCAGAAGAAGCCCAATGGATAATTACAGCCTTTGGATGTTCTGTGGTGGAATGGGAGATTATCTCTATGGATTTTATTAATGGACTACCTAGAAGCAGAAGGGGAACTGAGAGCATTTGGTTCATCATGGATCGATTGACCAAATGCGCTCATTTTATTCCAGTTAGGACTACGAGGACCGCTATATCTTTGGCGGCCTTATACATTGACAGAGGTGGTTCAACTATATGGAGTTCCTTTTAGCCTTGTTAGCGATAGAGATCCACTTTTCAAGTGAGTTTTAAAGGAGTCTTAAGGAGGCCTTAGGCACTGAAATAAATCTGAGTACAGCCAATCACCCGTAGATAGATTGACAGGCTGAGAGGGTGAATCGGGTATTGGAGGATTTGATGAGGATGTGTATTTTGGAATTTGGAGGCTCTTGGAAGGATAACATTCCATTAGTGGAGTTGCATAAAGTAATAGATATCATGCAAGTATTTGAGTGGCACCGTCCAGGACATTTTATGGGAGGTCATGTAAATCTACCAAAATGTCACGTTCCAAATTTCAGCGTTCGAAAATCGACACCCGTACTTCACTTGTACTCGAATGCCGCAGATTTAACCGTTGAAATTTGACTCGTGCCAGAGCTTATAACACATTAAGTATAACATCACAGGGGAAGAAAAGAAATGAATATCATATACAACTCCAATGAATATAATATCCAAATATACAACAATGATATCAATAATGCTCAACAAATATCAGAGGTATGATACAATGCTACAACGAAAAAAATATCAAGAAGAGATAACTCCAGGTGATCTACAGACAAGAATGAATCCACAATTGAATCCTAATCCAAAGCTCCAAGCCAAAGCTTGAACCACCATCAAGTTGCACAAAGCTAAGCAAGGTTAGTCATCCTAACCAAAGACTTCAATATCCAAAGTCTTCATAGAATTCCAAAGAGAAAGCTGAAAGCTACTGAATCGATATCTACTATCTGGAGAACCCAACTCTAGACTGCCCGTTTGAAAAATTGCGGGCACTCAGAGTTTAGGAAGGGAACAATAAACTCCAGGTCAGTCATGCGACTGGTATGAGCAAACAAAACATTTTATCTTTAAAACAAACAAAAAAAGAATTTAAAATTGAAATCCGCAATGCTTTTTGGAAAATGAAACTACCATAAGGCCTCCCGCCACACACACCATGCAAACTCAGAATTGGAGGAGATTTCTCCTTATGATAGTCAAAAATGTTTGATACGCGAAAACCATTTTGATATTATTATTACTGCACGGTGGAAAACATTTCAAAAGTATAATATTAATCTTAGCCAGCATATGATATTTCGTCGTATGCGTACTATAGCTATCATGTTCAATAGCAGCTTACCGCCACATTCCATGACAGGCTATACAACTAAAACCATACTGGACGCGTATTGTTTCTTTGGATTTTCCAACAAATTGTCAGGCTAAGGAACTTCCTATTGCCACATGGGAACACCTCTAGAGGGATGCCTCGAGAAGCTACCCGGCTCTCTGCCAACACAAGGTCGTGTCCTCCCTTTTCGGGAGTAACACCTAAGATATGCCACCCCCGGTCGTTTGCGACCTTTATCCGAGGTATCTCTACACCAACAACAACACATGGTAATAAATATACAGTGTCTACATAAGTAAGCATCTGGGCTCCATACCATGATACCACCCTTTTCCAGAAGGAATGGACATACCCTAGGGGTGCGACCCTTGAAACCTTGCCGCATCTTTCCTGTTTCGACCATTACCGGGTTGTGAGGCTCGATGAGGTCTCGTCCACAAAGCTACACTTTTTCACAAAGTCATGCTTTGATCAACAAATGATCAGCAGCACTTCGTATGCCACATTATCAAATTGGGAATGTATCACTAGTAACCATCAACTACATAACCTCTGAGCTCGTACGTCTCAAAGAAGGGTGTTAAGCTAAGAGAATAAATCTCTGCCACCAAACAGAAAGGTATTTGATAGAAACCGGTTTTACATCTCAAGTGTAATGTCAGACACACATCCATACAAGTCTGTTCTGGGTTCGAACAGAACCGAAGGCAATTCCGAAGAAGCCCCTGCAATCCGGATATTCACAATCCCGATCGGACTCCCCATTACTTAGGAAATCTCTATGCCATAGCTATTCAGTGCAGAGACAATCGATAGGTCATCCTATCGTTCTTGCAAATACCCGGTCTTCACCACCGGTCTTCAAATCCTATCCATAACGTCGTATCATTATTCGGAATGGGTTATATGACACAAGGTCCTCTCCCGGCCAAACCGAATATTGAGCGCAATATTTAAAAACATATGGATATGGGATTTCAGTTAAGTCACAACTTAAAAATCTAAAGCTTTTCTTTCAAATGGTTTAAACAAATTATCATTTCATATCTTTAAACAAAAAGATTCATTCCACATAGTTCACCCAGTTTCACAAAGATCCATTTACGGATTTCAAAACAATTTCCAATCAATTGGATTAACTCATTCGATCTTAAAATCAAAGATTTAACATATAGCTTTAAAAACCATTTCCAAAGGTTCATTCATAACTTTGAAAACCATTTCATTCCAAATTTGAAATCCCTTTAATACAAATTGGAAATTCCTTCCTTATATGAAAGCTTTTATTATTTGAAAACAAATAATTTTCATTTCGAAAAAAATCGATTTCATTTATACGAGTTAAAGTCCTTGATTTAAATTCAAATTCCAAAGCAATACTTTTAAAATGGTTTAAGCCCATATAAACACATTTATAACTTGTAAACTATAATTTCCAAACATGGAATTCAATTTCAAATTTTAGAATTCAAATTTAAATCAAATTTAAATCAAATTTCAAAACTAAATCAAGTTATTCAAAAATAACTTTTATCTTTGAAATTCCTTTTTAAAAGCTTTTTAACCCAATCCATTTCCAAAACCATTTGGATTCAAAAATTCAATTTTAAAACCATTTCAAAAATATGTGACTTAACTGATTCCCTCGTGCAATCCATATTTGTGTGTGTATAAGTGTGGTCCAGGGGTTTTATACAATAGTGCAACAACATCAATCATCACAGATTCAAGCATATCAATATCGATAAGCGGTATATTCTTAAACGCTTATCTTCCATTCACAGATCCACAGATAAATAATAAAATTCGTCACAGATAAAATAAATTACATTCATCACAGATCACACCAAAACAATTCATAGCACAAAGCATAACATATCAGGGATATCAAACAATTCAACATTCAATTGAATTCAAACATCCGTAAGTAAGATTTATTTAAATCATCTGATTAATTTAAATCAGATTAATTACTTATGAATAACTACTAATCTTGGTTAATTAATTACAAATCAATTTAATATGAATTAACCTTTAAATCATTTATTAATTAACCTTAAATTATTAATTAACCTTAAATTATTGATTAATTAACTTTAATTAATAAACTAATCAATCATTAATCATTAAATAATTAACTCCTAATTATTTAATTATACTTTCATTAATTATCCTTAAATAATTATACAAATTAATTAACCCTTAATTAATTACCTTAATTAATTAACCCTCAATTAATTATTATTTAATTAATTACAATAAGTGATTATCCTTAATCACTTAATCAACTTTAACCATTAGTTAATTACTTTTAATTATTTAATTAATTAATTAAGTAAATATCTTTTAATTTTAAATTAATGAGCCTTTAATCTATTAAATTAATTAACCGTAATTAATCTTTAATTAAGTAATTATTCTTGATTATGATTATCCTTTAATCACCTTCATTAATCAATTATTCCTTAATTAATTATCTTAATTAATTAATCCTTAATCGTTAAATAATTAAATCTTAATTAATTTTATTAATTAATTATCCCTTAAATAAATAAATAATTAATTACAAATTAATTAACCTTAATCATTTATTTAATTAACCTTTAATATTATGAAATTAATTAAGTAATTACTTCTCAAATAATTATATTAACAAAATCATTAATTACTTAATAAATTAAAAGATGAATCTTTTTATCTTATTTAATCACCTTGCTTATCTTTGTGAAACGTGATGGGGGGTTCTCGCTTTTTGTTTGGTGGCGAGCAGGAGACTCTTACCCCTACACGTCCTCTGCGAGAGGTTGGTTAGCCGTAAGGTGTGACAGTCAAAAGGCTGGCCGTAAAAGCAAGGGCAAGGCACCATTGTATGCCACGGCGGGGCTGGAATGGTTGAAAAGCCTACCAGTCGAGATTGGCCGTTGTCGATGGTTGAAAAGCCAAACCAAATCTAATTTTAAAAAACAAGAAGTTCCAGATGTAAAGCGAATCTGGAAAAACAAAAGCAATTCATGAATCAATGATTCAACTGATTAGGGAGACCTCTAAGAAAGCGCAATAATCTACACTTTAATGGGCCTAAATTTTGACCGCATTAAAACCCAAGTCCAGTAAGTTATGGATCATTGGTTTTGGTAACTTGTAATAAACCAAAGTATTTCAAAGATTGAACTCACAGTGGTTGGTAAAATATAATAAAACATATATGCTGACCAAGGCTACTACCTTGAAATCAATATTATGTCTTTGGTATCTGATTGCCTTGTTAGCATCAGGCATGAATGAGAAGACCTCTCCATCTACCTTTCCCGTCTTACGCCAGTAGCTTGCCACTCAAAATCTATCATGTAGGTTGTAATGAGGAGGGAGTTATAACAACGTTCTGGTGAATGAAAACTACATACTTATCCCATAACACTAATTTATGCCGACTGATTCGTATTTAAGTGTTATGTCTATTATTCATGGCTATTCCATTTAATTCCATCTATGCGTACGATATGTCCAACTTTCTTCAAGGTATAACTATATGTATGTGCCTATATATATATATATATATATATATATATATATATATATATATATATAAGTGTTGTACTGCCCGAAAGAAAACCCTGGCTACTTAATACTTCTTAAATATGAAGGAGGCAGACCCAACAGCCATCTAATTCCTCAACCCAAAAGTGGGCCCTTCGTAACATAATCATCGGTCAATCATGCCCTAACTGAAGAGACCAATGACTCTTAAATACAAGTTTATAATATAATTCGTCGTATTACTAACGTATCTCAAATACTCATCTAAGGATTAACTAGCCTACCTTTGACAAAAAACAACTAATTAAACTTTAAGGTCTTTGCATATCCTATACGGATTCTACACTAGTATGATGCCAAATCCATTAGGTCATATCCCAAGTCTTTGCTAACGATTGCTCGGGATCATTGGTGGTCATAATCTATATGCTAGCCATAATACTAAATATCTATTCAACAACACTGACATAGCCCGCTGACATCCCCCAGCCCAAATTTCATTTAGACTATCCTAATGTAAGTCAAGGAAAAAAACCAATCTTAGTTAATTAATACCTCTTATTAGAAATGAAGAAGACATCATTTTCCGATCAAGTATTGTCGTAGGTCATTTAAGACTACTTATATAAGGAGGAGATAGATCCAACGACCATTTAATACCTTCCACCCTGAAGTAAACCCCTTGACATCCTTAAAGGTACTGATCAATTTAATACCCCAAATCCGAGATGAACTCTTAGTATATTTTCCCACACCTATATGCAAAAGTATATCCCTTTCCCACTGGTCCTATGGTTGGAGATGTCCCGCATCAGTAGTACATCAACGTAACTGATGGTAGCCTTTATGTAAAGGATGAATTTTATTTTGTTACTCTACCGACCTTGCATTCCAACCCATTCTAAACCAAATCAATTATCCTAGGCCTAAATATTATGCTATGCCCACTAATTCATGCATGTCCTAAACGTATTATTGAGGCTACATGATTTCCTACTATGAAATTATACTACCTCCTAGTATTTAATTCACTTATTCGCTATAAACATATTTCTGTCTTATATGCTTATTATATGTATTCTCTATTTCCCTCTTACATCCCATAAATGTCAATTGTTTATAATAAACGGTCATTGTTATTCAAATTGAACAATCACTAATGATATTTATTTATTCACTCTAATTCAACCTGTTATGCCTATTTAATTTTTCCATAAATGTCATACTAAATTCTTTGATTAGTCCTATTAAATGCAATTATTTCCTATTTAATTCGTTTAACTCCCCATTAATTTCACATTTATTGCCCTGCTAATTTTTTTTGCAATCATTATTCTAAATTTTTGTGTTAGTATCCCCTTTTTCATTTCAATCTCCTAGTCATATGATTTACTATGCTATTAATAACTACTCATCCTAATTAAATATGAATACCATCATATATTTATTCATTATGCTATATATATATATATATATATATATATATTGACTCATTAATCCCTACGCTTAGGAATTCTAGAACACACTTCTATGTGCATTCTATAAGGAACGTTTATTACCATATTTTAATATATTAAAGCTATCCTTCCCAAATTAAATTACTATTATAACTTTCTATAAATTACCCGAAAGTGAGACTTTGCTTCATTCGAATAAAGGGAATTATCTCTTTGTTTTATTAATAAGTAGTGCAAGCTACGGAGGAGAACATCCGTACTTTACACATCTCTTTCCTTTTTGGTACATTCCTTATTATTTCAAATGGCGCACTTTTTACATATAGTTATGGAATTAGATAATTTATGGAAATTACACGCAAATAAATACAACTAAATTGTACTCAAAATTCTCCCAATAAACTAAAACATAGAAATTCACATTCGAAGTCAAATTAGGGCAATCTAAATCTATATAAACAATTTACAATCCAATTATCTCAAATTTGGAATAAATCTTGCAATCCTATCAACATTCTATTTTAACAAGTTTAGGGACTGATATCCAAATTTCTAGATTATGGTGCAAATAACATTTCTATTCCAATGCACACAACTTACAGAATATGTAGGCAAAATTTCAATTGAATACATTCTTTCTAAGCCTACAACTCCATTGATCTTGCGTATACATAATATTTAGATAAAAATCAATGATATAAATTTCAATGTCACATTTATAAATCATATAATTTCCCACTCACCTTTCTAGCTTTCCAAATTTGCCTAATCTGAATTCATCTCTTCAATTGACTCCTTTTTCTTTCCAATCTAAAAACATGTATAGCAAGAGATTTACATACCATTAGAATTACAAATCCAAGAAAAGATTTGGATTAAATGGAATATAGATTTATAATTATATAATTTACCTTTTTACGCGATATGATTTGCTTCTTCTCTTCTTCTCTTTTATTTCCTACATTCTCCAATTATATATATAATAGAATATTTAATAATTAATAGAAATAGCAGATAAGGAAAAATGGTAAAGCTCTACTACTTTGATCAAAAAATATTGGAAGAAAAATTAGAGACTAGGCTTGTATTTATAGACGCTCTAGTCAATTATATTCGTTAAATTTAAATTAATTAAGTCCGAACCGTTCGACCAAGGTTCAAACCTAGCGACCACACTTCAACAGGTCGATCACTCTCCTACAGATGGTCGACCGCTTGGTGTCGACTTATCTAAGGAAGGGTTCGACCGATGGGGTCCATGCACTACTATATTATTTATTTTCATTTGATCCTTTTTTATTATTCATGTTTCGAAAACTTCAAATGCTAATAACTTCTTCGTTTGAACTTCGATCGCAAAACTTTATATATAAAAGTTGTTCGAAAAATTGCCACAAACACAATGGTGTAAATTTCATGGCCTAATTCCGACATTTGCTCAAATTTCAATGTTGAGCCTTAAAACTTATTTATTAATTATAATTTACGTGGTGTTATAGAAAGAATATTTGAGTCGTAGAAGAATGAAGACTGCATAATATTTGTAGAAATCTTATGTTCAAATGAGACGCATGGAGTTGGAATTTGCAGTGGGGGACATGGTCTTTGTAACAATCCGCACCTTAATGGACCTGAATTTTGACTAAATCGAAACCCAAATCCATTAGCGTATGGATCGTTGATTTTTGATAACCTATAATAAACACAAGTACATCAGAGTTCGATTAATATAAACTCAGCTAAATTGAAAAATATAATATAGCATACGTACTGACTAAGACTACTACCTCGGAATATCATTCCTTAGATTTTTTTTACCTTATCAGCGCCAATCAGGAACAAGAAGACTTCATCATATGTCGTTCCCGTCTTGCTTCAATATCTAGTCCTTCTAAATCTAACCTATGGGTTGCTATGAGAAGGGATCAGAATAACATTCTAGTGATTGAAAAATTACGTACTTTACCTATCCCATTAATTTATGCCGATTGATTTCCATTTAAATGTTATGTCTATTAGTTATGGTTGATAAGTCAATTCTAATGTGCGTGTACGATATGTCTAACTTAACTTTATTCAAGGTATCAGTGTGTGTGTGTCTATATACATATATACGTATACACATATATACATATATGTATGTATTCATATTTATCTAAATATTTACTACCCAAAACCCCGACCACGTAGTACTTCTTAAATAGGGAGTGGGAAGATCCATCGGCCATTTACTACCTCAAATCCTTGTAGTAGGCCCTTCACAATACCTATGCTAGTCAATCAGTTCTACCTACATAGACTTATGACCCTTATATATGACTTTGTAATATAATATATAATTTAATTGTCGTACTACTAAGGCAATCCAAAGACTCATCCAAGGGTTAACTAGCATACCACCACTAAACTAATTTCTCATCTAACTATCTATTATGAGGTTTGCGTGCCTCTATATGGATTCTACACTAGTAGGAAGGGAAATCCATCAGGGCATAACCCAGGTCTTTGCTACCACTCACTTGAGATCCTTGGGAGTTAAAGCCTATATATCAGACCTACTATTAAATTTTGATACCAACAACTGGCATAGGCTGCCATCCCTCCACAAGTGACATCCCATTTAGACTAACCTAAGTAAGACAAGGAAAATGCTCCTTTCGATTACTTACTACCTCTTATTGGATATGGAGAAGACCACATTTCCCAAATGATATTGGCTATTTAATACTTTAAATCCTAAGCGAATCCTCGATTCATTTCCCCTACCTATTCGCAATGCATATCCTTTCCCCATGAGTCCTATGGTTGAAGATGTCCCACATCAATAGTAAGTATACACTACTGTTGGTAGCTTCTAAGTGAAGTAAAGACTTATGTTGTGTAACACTACTAACCTCGTATCCCAACTCACTAAACCAACCTACCACCCAAAGTCTTAAGTGTTGGGCTAGGCCCACTAATGCATGTTTGTCCTAAACATATAATTTAAGCAATATAATTTCCTACTGTGAAAATTATATTGCTTCCTGCACATTATTAATAATATTAATACTTACTTATTCACTATATTATTATTCCTAATTTATAGGCTTAGGCTTTGATTTCCTTGTAATGTATAATAAATGTTTATTATTCGAAATAATTAGTCAATAATGCCAAAATTGGACAATCTCTAATTAATCCTCATTTAATTCCATTAATTTGTTTACATGTTTCAAAATCTACCTATTATGGTTATTCATTTCCCCATATGTCATATTAAATTTTCTAATGGCATTTATTTTCTAGTTTCAAAATCAGCTTATTATGCTTATTCATTTTCCCATAAATGTCATATTAATTTCCATAATCGGTCCTCATTTAATTCCTTTTTAGCTCTCTATTAATTACAAATTTATTGCATGTTAAATTTTCAATTAATGTTCATAAATCCTAGTTCATTCATTATTATGTTGTTAGTAACTAATACATATATAGTCGTAAATATACTATTTATATACTTCTATTTTTGAAATTAAGCGTGGTTATATGTTTATATTTTTTTTCTAATTATTAATTTCTAAATTAGAACATTGCTTTCCACATTTTAATTTAGCAAAACTATCCTTCTAAAAAGGATTATCGTTATAATTTTCCATAAATCAACCAAAAAAGAGGTCTTTGTTTCGTATGAAATTATAAGGGATTATTTCTTTTCTTTTATTGAAATAGATGGTGTAAACTATAAAAAAGAATATCCATACCATACACATCACTTATCCTTTTTGGTACATTCCTTGTTAATTCGAACGATGAGGTTTTATACATATTTTAGGACTGGGTATGTGACGACCCGCCCTTCTCGACCCTCGAAAATCGACAAAAAATACTTCACAGTATGATATGCCGACGATCAAGTGCCGGAAGAGACAGATTGTTGAGGAGAAAGAAAGAAGGTAGAAGAAAGAAGGAACTAAACAATAACAGAATCTCACAATTGCAGCGGAATAAAATATAATATATAATATCAGATCTTTACACAAAATGAAAACTATATCTGTTTATACAATATATCATCAGAGTATCACAAACAAACAACAATAACCAGCCTGACAATTTCAAATGAGCGGAGCAGCGAATATAAACAAGTATGGATAATATGTCTCAGACTCCAGTTCCTCTCCTGCTCCATAGCGTCTCATCCTGAACATATAATACTCGATCTGACCCGAGCATTATAATAAAATAACACCCGAGTCAGTCTGGAATACCAATGATAAAAATACACCCAAATTGATTATTAAAGTTTCAAAAATCCTTTTGAAAACAAAAGCATCTCATAAGACCACGCCACAAATAAACATGTCGGGTTTTTACCATACGAGAGCTAAAACACTTTTTATAAAAAAACCTCTAATATTCTAATAGGGTCTATATACAAATACTTATTAAAATAGCCGAAACTGTTACATCTATTAAATTCTAGCTACTAGCCACAATCGTGGGTAATACAAACAAAACACGTAAAAGGCGCGTATGGAGAATGGATTTCCAACTAATGACTAGGCACTGGGGTACCACCTGTCACAGTACGTGGTCTAGATCACTGTACCGAGGACCACTCCCAATCCCCAACAACCCAAGGCCGGGACTACCCCTTACTGGATAATCCCGAGTAAGATCACCCCACAGTTGGGATTAGCAACCGCACCACTAAGCCGAATAAAAGAGACATCTAGACAGGGATGACCTCACCCTAAAATGGGTGCTACCCACCTAGCCTTGCTGCATAACCCATGATTTTCAGTCATTTTCGGTTGATGAGGCTTGAGGCTAAGCGTTGCCTTTTTAGAACGTTTCACTTAGAATGCCCATCGCCCACCTGACGATGTTCCGAAAGCATTCATCCATACAAGTCCGTTCCGGGTTCGAACGGAATCGAAGGCACTACTCCTACTACATCCATTTTGGAAATATCCTCAGGATTAGTAGAGACTAGCCCTTGCACTTCACTTCTCCATCTTCAACTCCGAACTCTTTTTTTTCCACGAAAACGTACAAACCGAATCGAAGTGGTTTTCGAGAAATTAATCCTGATCCCGGTCTCTTCGAAACGATAAACGCATTGGCCAATATTGATAGTCGGTGATTTAACTATCAATTAATATCCATATACGTCTATCACACAATAAATAATTTCCCACATTATTTAGTTTCCTCAAATATATCTTTGCGAGATATATTTCCATTTTTCAATCTTTTTGAAACAGTTTTCAAAACCAACTCTTCTCATGGAGTAAATTTCCAAATCTTTACTTCCTCTGAAAACATCCAAGTAGCCGTACTTAAGATTCAAAATAAATTTAAATTCTTTACTCTTGAAAATACGTTAAAACATCTATATTAAAACTTCTTACATACTTAATTATATATATATATACACCTTTTAAAAATATTTCGAATAAAACTGCTTTATAAAATATAAACTATTTTCTTCAAAATAAAGTTAAGTCATAAATTTTGTTTAAAATAAAACTAAGAAATCCTATACATGTTTCAAATAAAACTTTAATTGATTATCTTTAAAATGAAACCATTTTATAAAGTATAATTATGAATAATATTCTTTAAAACATAATATTAATTACCTCTTCATAATAATTACTTCTATAATTAATTTGATAAATGTTAACTTTTAAAATTCTTACAACTTAAATAATTTCTTGAAACCATTCTTTAATACAACTTCTAACCTTTCAAAAACCTGCTTTAAAAACGTACTTGGCTTTTCAGGGAAATACACTTCCATTTTAGGATAACCCAAAGAATTCTTTTTATCAATCCAACACGATTTACCCCAATTCAATTTTACGTTTATCCCGTAAATTCCTTTCCATACTAAAAAAATAAACTCCTTTATTTTTAATCACATTGCTATTTCCTGGAAATCACTTCCAAAATGTAGTTAAAGTATTTAAAATATGATTACTAAATTCTTTACTCAAATTATACTTTTGAAAATCTATAAAAATTTCTTGAGTAACTTAATTTAAAATTTTCCTTTTATATAAAGTTATTATACCAAATATTATATTAAAATTTCCTTTGGAAGACGTAATACTAATTTACCTTTAAAATAATTTAATACCATAATTACTTAATTAAATATTTACCTTCACTTAAAAACAATTAAAATAATAATAATTTTCTAAATTATTTTTAAAACACCTTTTGCAAAACTTCCCAGTTTATACTTTGAAAATCTTTCTTTAAAACATGCTTAGTCTCCAGGGAAAAATACACTTCCCATCCTTTAAAAATAAATATCGCTATTGTTTTAAAACAATTCATATTTTCCATTTAAATCACAATTTCAAACACTTCAAATTTTCAACCAATTTCTTGAATTCAATTCCTTTTAAATTCTTTACTTAAGAATTTCTTTTATTTCCTTTTAAACCCAATTTATTTTATTTATATTTAAATTCCCTGATTGTATTCACCCAATCATGGCACAGCACAATTTAATTTTCAAATTAATCTATCAAAGTATATAAATAGAACAAAGCATAATAAGATCTAAATCAATTTATCATAGGATATCAGTGAGATATATCACAAAATATAAATAAAATTTCTATTTGTGACGAATCCAGTTGGATCCCTCCAACCTGTTTTCCTGCATCCACAGATATTAGCACAACCAATAAATATCGATTCAATCTGATAATAATTATCATATTCAGCTAAACAACCAATCAAACATTTAAATATTAGCTATTTAAATTAACCGGTATCCAGATGTGAGTGAGATTAACCCACCTTGAGTTTTCGACGAGCGTTCAAAATTTAAATTAAATCGAACGACGTTCGATTTAAGCTAAATTTTTACTTGCTCAGAATGATCCCAGAATTGCTCCACTGTGTAGTACTCGTCGCTGCGATTTCGGCGTCGCCAGTTTCGTCGAAATCTGATAACGTACGCACATGATATGAATTTATAGAGTTCGATTACCAATTTAAAAACAAATTTTTTTTTATAGTTACCGAAATTCATCACGGCCGCAAGAGCTATCTTTCTCAATCGTTTTTCGCTCGTTCCAGGTAGCAACTAACCCATCGGCCGCTCCAGTTGACCAAAAATCGAAGCCCTCATGACCATCGATTCATCGATTAGGCACCGCCGCTTCGAAGGGCAAATCGTCGCGCACCCTAGGTTGGAATAGTGCCGAGCTCGGTCAACCCTAGACCTCAGAAAACATGCACGAACTACACTCGAAAGCGGCCCAAAACTCCCTCTCCGGTCGACGAAAACCCATCTCCACCATTTACTGCCTAGAGCTCGTGCTACTCTACGACTTTCCAGTTGAAGATTTGGCCTAAAATCGCTTGGATTGAAAGAAATACGTGGAAGATTAAGGGATGTTTTCGGCCATAGGTGAAAGAAGACGGCGGCTCAAAAACAACTAGGGTTTCGGCCCTAGGAAAACGTGTTATATAAACGTTTATAATTATTATTTTAATATTAAATCCATTATAAAGCAACTTTTCAAACGATCTCCAAACAACGCGTGCCGACAGGCGATTCTAAGGTTTTACCCGCATTCCGAACACAATGGAACGTGTTTCGTAGGCTAATTCGATCATATGCGCGAGTTACGGGAATAAACGATCAATTTTAAATTAAATCGATTAAAATAGTTTCTATGCATTTTGAGCTACCACGGTCAAATGACAACTTCGATTGCTACGAAAATTGAAACTCGATAACAACTAACTATTATAGATCTAATGGAACTAATTTCGTCGAAATCCGAGACTGTGCCCCGGAAGGCTATTTTAACCCGTCGATAAATTCGAGCGATTTTCAAAATCGTCGAAATCACTTAAAATTTCACTTTTAAAATTTTAATTACTTAATAATAAATCATATAGAATTTATATTCTCACAAGAAATCATTCTGATTCATTTCGAACCAAAATCTGATTATTCGCATTATTATATTATTAAATTCCATTATTAAATTAATATAAAATTCCAAATTCAACCTATCGACTTTTAATTCCATCCAACAGTCCAATATTATAATTCAAATCCAAATAGACTTAAAATAAATTTTAGAATCTATTTTTATATCTATTTACACCCAGCCAATTATCCCAATTCCAATATTAAATTATTATTATCCAAATTTCAATTGAATTCCCGTATTTGAAATTTAACTTATTCTATTAATTTAACCAAAATCTTTTTACTTTAGAATCAATTCAAAATTCACATTTAACATTTAAAATGAATTAAATGTTCAAAATTAACGACTAGAAATTCTGGGTCGTTCTATTCCTCCCTCCTTATAAAAATTTCGTCCCCGAAATTTGTTAAGGTAGAAAGAATGCTCCAAACTCAATAGCAAAACCTACTTAGTGAAAATCTCAATTTCATTTTGCCTAAATTCTTTAGTTTCAAATCGAAACTGCTAGTTTCGATTTCTATTCCAAAATCCTTTTGTTTTAATTTTAATTTGAAATCAATTTGTCGTTAACGAAACGTTTCAAAAAATTTCTAACTCCTAAATTTCCGAAATTTTTTGGCAGAGTCTCCCTTGTACGGAGGAGCTTTTGCAATATCACAATAGATATAAATATATATACATCGACCCACATGGTTGGAAAACCAAATATATCACAATATATATATATATATATATATATATATATATATCATTTTCCCAATTTTATTGCGTAGGCGTACCTTTTATTAGCATTTTTAAAGCAAGCGGCTAAATAATATTGCATATACGCGCTCCAACTCTATCTAATGCCTCCCGTACCTGTACTTACTTAAACAAACACATCAGTTTTCAATAATATGAGAATTTATTAACATTCTATTCATTAAACTAGCCAAACACATCAATTACAAAGTTTAAACCGATAAACCTCATAAATTTAATATGTTAACCAACAATCCAAAGATTTCAATCACCATTTTAATTTACTGACAAATCCAAACTTCATTTTTAATCTCCTCGAGTGATTTAAATTCAAGTTTATTTTTTTACAATTCATATTTACTACAATCAATTCACTCTCTCTTCAATATGATTAACATATGCTTTACTTACATCAATTTATTCCAATCCAATTCCAATTTGATTCGCAATCAAATTCTTATTTTCAATTTGATACCTTTGCATTTCCATTATGATCTACATTCATTTTTATGCAAAACCACTTAATTATATTACACTTATTTCAATTGAGTCAAAACCAACCTTATTTACATCTTCGAATCAATCCACTTTCGTTTACAACAATCGACTAATTTCTATGCAAATTTAAAGTTATCCAAGCAAATAACCATCACTTAAGCTTATAACCATTTTAAAATTAATTCCAACTTAGATTTATATTAATTTTATTTCACTCGGAATTTTTCACAATCCCAAATATTCTTATTTCCTTGCAATTTTTAAATCAAATCCTTATTCTCACTTCAAGTTCATCATCTAACTTTAGTTTATATTAATATCATTCCATTCTGTATTATTTACAACTCATGCATTCTTATTTCATCACAATATTTAATTAAAACCATTACACTTGTAGTTCAATTTTATTATCTAAACAAATTTCATTCAAGATCTCTTATAAAGCTCGACCACAATTATTTTTCAATTTGCTTAAGTTCTTTCAATTTCACAATATTTCTGTTTCTTCTTATATCAATTTTTATTTTATTTTCATTTGATTCTCATCCAATCATATTCCAATTCATTTACAAATCTTAATTCAATTTTTTTACTTATTCAATCCATTTTAAATTTTATTTCGTCTCCTCGATTCATTCTGAATTTTATTAATAATATGACCATTTTCAATTATCTTATACCCAAACTGAATTTTACTTGCATTTTGGACCATATTCATTTTAAATTGATTTTTTTTATTCAATACAATACAATTTCCATTTAATTTAGCTTACACTAAATTCATTTCTAAACAATCCTTTTTGAATTTATTTGAATGAGAATTTAATTCATTCGGTATCATTCTTACTTAATCTAAATTCCATTTAATTCAATTCTTTTCCCAAATTTAATTCAAGTTTAACTAAATTTTATTTAGCCGACTTAAATTCATTCCACTTCCTTTACTACTTAAATAAGAATTGAATTTCATTCAATATTATTTATAACGCAACTGTACTTTGATTTCAACTCAATCCAAATTTAACTCGATTTCTTTAATTTAAGTGAAATCCAGTTCGATCCAATTTTAATTCTCCGTTCAATTTAAATTTTTACTCTCTAATATATAAGTTCAAAAACTTATTTATTAACCTAAGTCCATTCACCTTTTATATCTCACTTTACCTTATCTTACTTTACATTTAGGATTAAGTTTGAATTCACCATACCATTCAACTATTTCCCACTTGTGATTATAATTCCATTTTATTTGGGTTTACAATCTGATTTTCTATTCATAAATTCACCAACTTATTTACTTAAAAATTTATATTGCTCATTTGAGTTATTTTCATCTTATAATCACAATTCCAGATTATCTATATAACACTTAATAGCTCAAGGATATAAATTTTCATTTCACAATTATAACCCACAATTACAAAGTCATTTTACATTTCGATTTAATCCAAATCAATTTAATTCTAAGTCCAATTTATTTAACTTATCCCAAGTTAAATTCAAATATATTCTATTCACTTCAATATATTTTATTCACTTCCATTTACTTAAGTTAAATTTTATGTCCAAGATTAAAATTTTCATTTCCTTCTTATTGATATCAACTTCACTTAATAAGTTCAATAGTTGATTCATTTTAACTTTAGACATTATTTAAATAGAATTTTCTAGAATTAAATTGCCCGGTTTTATTTCAAAACTATTTTGAAATAAAAACAACACATACCTACTTGGTATATCAAATCAAATCTCCAGGTTCCAAATAACTTGTTTATACCAAAACAAATTTCCTCCTTTGAAATTTCTAAAACACCTTGTATATCAACAAATCTAAACAGATATCATACCCAATTACTATGGAAGCAATCCATCACTTTAGAAACTCGAAAATGAATTCTAATGATGTAGCCATCATCATCAGGATTATTTTCCAGCGACTGAAGTGAGTTCAGTGCTTCCTTACTTTCACAAATTCATTTCAAAACAATTCTCATTCAAAAATAGTTCCCAAAATAATACTCCATCATTTCCTTCAAACACTTTGGAAAACATTTCAAACATTCCCAAGATTTTAAATTTTCCTAACTTTTGTTTTCATTACATTTAAAACACTTTTCAAAATTTCCGGGATTTAAATTCTGGTTTAATTCAAATTTAGTTATTCTTCTTTTGTATAATTTATACTCATATAATTTAATTTGGTTATAACCATTTCAAATTTTAGATTCTTATTTGATTAAGATATCCGCATCCAAATAATCAAATATATATAATAATTTCAGAAAATTATTTCTTTTATATCAAAATATAATTTTGGGTAAAATTATTTCATTTACCCATTTTAAAAACAATACTATGTCGGTTTATCTTGTTTAAGAGTTTAGAAACCCCTATCGATACAGTTGTACTTCCCGTACCGACCAGAATTCATAAACACTCAACCGCTAAGTCAACACAGTATAAAAACAATTTTATATTTATTAACAAGTATGCCCTCATATATATCATTACACTCAACTCATTATAGAGTACTATTGACTCTATATCTAATGAGTAATTTTCCCACCAAAGCCTAGGTTGTCGCCAACCTAAGCTCTAATACCAAGTGTGATGACCCGCCTTCTCGACCCTCGAAAATCGACACAAAATACTGCACAGTATGATATGCCGACGATCAAGTGCCGAAAGAGACAGATTGTTGAGGAGAAAGAAAGTAGGTAGAAGAAAGAAGGAACTAAACAATAACAGAATCTCACAATCGCAGTGGAACAAAATATAATATATAATATCAGATCTTTACACAAAATGAAAACTATATCTGTTTATACAATATATCATCAGAGTATCACAAACAAACAACAATTACCAGCCTGACAATTTCAAACGAGCGCAGCAGCGGATATAAACAAGTATGGATAATACGTCTCGGACTCCAGCTTCTCTCCTGCTCCATAGCATCCTATCCTGAAATATAATACTCGGTCTGACC
Source organism: Allium cepa (assembly GCA_030765085.1). NCBI lineage: Eukaryota > Viridiplantae > Streptophyta > Magnoliopsida > Asparagales > Amaryllidaceae > Allium > Allium cepa. Next base: position 980,002,936 of record CM060929.1, read on the forward strand.
AGAGCATTATAATAAAATAACACCCGAGTCAGTATGGAATACCAACTGATAAAAATACACTCAAATTGATTATTAAAGTTTCAAAAATCCTTTTAAAAACAAAAGCATCTCGTAAGACCACGCCACAAATAAACATGTCGGGTCCTTACGATAGCTAAAACACTTTTTATAAAAATCCTCTGACATTATAATAGAGTCTATATACAAAAACTTATTAAAATAGCCGAAATTGTTACATCTATTAAATTCCAGCTACTATCCACAATCGTGGGTAATACAAACAAAACTCGTAAAAGGCGCGTAGGGAGAATGGATTTCCAACTAATGACTAGGCACTGGGGTACCACCTTTCACAGTACGTGGCCTAGATCACCGTATCGAGGACCACTCCCGATCCCCTACAACACAAGGCCGAGACTACCCCTTACTGGATAATCCCGAGTAAGATCACCCCACGGTTGGGATCAACAACCGCACCACTAAGCCGAATAAAATGGACATCTAGACAGGGATGACCTCACCCTGAAATGGGTGCTACCCACCTAGCCTTGCAGCATAACCTCTGATTTTCAGTCATTCCCGGTTGATGAGGCTTGAGGCTAAGCGTTACCTTTTTAGAACATTTCACTTAGAATGCCCGTCGCCCACCTAACGATGTTCCGAAAGCATTCATCCATACAAGTCCGTTTCGGGTTCGAATGGAACTGAAGGCACTACTCCTACTACATCCATTTTGGAAATATCCTCAGGATTAGTAGCGACTAGCCCTTGCACTTCACTGCTCCATCTTTGACTCCGAACTCGTTTTTTTCCACGAAAACGTACAAACCGGATCGAAGTGATTTTAGAGAAATTAATCCCGATCTCGGTCTCTTCGAAACGATCAACGCATTGGCCAATATTGATAGTCGGTGATTTAACTATCAATTAACATCCATAAGCATCCATCACACAATAAATAATTTCCCACATTATTTATTTTCCTCAAAAATATCTTTGCAAGATATATTTTCATTTTCCAATCTTTTTGAAACAGTTTTCAAACCCAACACTTCTCATGGAGTAAATTCCCAAATCTTTACTTCCTCTGAAAACATCCAAGTACCCATACTTAAGATTTAAAATAAGTTTAAATTCTTTATTCTTGAAAATACATTAAAACATTTATATTAAAACTTTTTACATACTTAATTAATATATATATATATATATATATACACTTTTAAAAATATTTCGAATAAAACTGCTTTATAAAATATAAACTATTTTCTTCAAAATAAAGTTAAGTCATAATAAATTTTTTTAAATAAAACTAAGAAATCCTATACAAGTTTCAAATAAAACTTTAATTGATTATCTTTAAAATGAAACCATTTTATGAAGTATAATTATTAATAATATTCTTTAAAACATAATACTAATTACCTCTTTATAATAATTACTTCTATAATTAATTTGATAAATGTTCACTTTTAAAATTCTTACAACTAAAATAATTTCTTGAAACCATTCTTTACTACAACTTCTAACCTTTCAAAACCCTGCTTTAAAAACGTACTTGGCTTTTCAGGGAAATACACTTCCATTTTAGGATAACCCAAAGAATTCTTTTTATCAATCCAACACGATTTACCCCAATTCAATTTTATGTTTATCCCGTAAATTCCTTTCCATACTAAAAAAACTCCTTTATTTTTAAACACATTGCTATTTCCTGGAAGTCACTTCCAAAATGTACTTAAAGTATTTAAAATATGATTACTAAATACTTTACTCAAATTATACTTTAGAAAATCTATAAAAATTTCTTGAGTAACTTAAATTAAAAATTTCCTCTTATATAAAGTTATTATACCAAATATATATTAAAATTTCCTTTGGAAGACAATACTAATTTACCTTTAAAATAATTTAATACCATGATTACTTAATTAAATATTTACCTTCACTTAAAAACAATTAAAATTATAATAATTTTCTAAAATATTTTAAAAACACCTTTTGCAAAACTTCCCAGTTTATACTTTGAAAATCTTTCTTTAAAACATGCTTAGTCTCCAGGGAAAAATACACTTCCCATCCTTTAAAAATAAATCTCACTATTGTTTTAAAACAATTCACATTTTCCTTTTAAATCACAATTTCAAACACTTCAAATTTTCAACCAATTTCTTGAATTTAATTCCTTTTAAATTCTTTACTTAAGAATTTCTTTTATTTCCTTTTAAACCCAATTTATTTTATTTATATTTAAATTCCAAGATTGTATTCACCCAATCATGGCACAGCACAATTTAATTTTCAAATTAATCTATCACTGTATATAAATAGAACACGGCATAACAAGATCTAAATCAATTTATCATAGGATATCAGTGAGATATATCACAGAATATAAATAAAATTTCTGTTTGTGAGGAATCCAGTTGGATCCCTCCAAACTATTTCCTTGCATCCACAGATATTAGCACAACCAATAAATATCGATTTAATCTGATAATAATTATCATATTCAGCTAAACAACCAATCAAACATTTAAATATTAGCTATTTAAATTAACCAGTATCCAGATGTGAGTGAGATTAACTCACCTTGAGTTTTCGACGAGCGTTCAAATTTTAAATTAAATCAAATGACGTTCGATTTAACCTAAATTTTTACTTGCTCAGAATGATCCCAGAATTGCTCCAATACGTAGTACTCGTCGCTGATTCCGTCGTCGCCAGTTTTGTCGAAATCTGATAACGTAAGCACAAGATATGAATTTATAAATTTCAATTACCAATTTAAAAACAAATTTTTTTTTTATAATTACCAAAATTCATCAAGGCCGCAAGATCTATCTTCCTTAATCGCGTTTCGCTCGTTCCAGGTAGCAACTAACCCATCGGTCACTCCAATTGACCAAAAATCGAAGCTCTTACGACCATCGATTCATCGATCATACACCGCCGCTTCAAAGGGCACGTCGTCGCGCACCCTAGGCCGAAATAGTGCCGAACTCGGTCAACCCTAGACCTCGGAAAACGTGCATGAACTACACTCGAACGTGGGCCCAAAACTCCCTCTTCGGTCGACGAAAACCCATCTCCACCGTTCACTGCCTAGAGTTCGTGCTACTCTACGACTTTCCAGTTGAAGATTTTGCCTAAAATCGCTTGGATCGAAAGAAAAACGTGGAAGATTAAGGGATGTTTTCAGCCATAGGTGAAAGAAGACGGCGGCTCGAAAACAACTAGGGTTTCGGCCCTAGAAAAACGTGTTATATGAATGTTAATAATTGTTATTTTAATATTAAATCCATTATAAAGCAATTTTTCAAACGATCTCCAAACAACGCGTGCCGACAGGCGATTCTAAGGTTTTACCCGCATTCCGAACACAATGGAACATGTTTCGGAGGCTAATTCGATCATATGCGTGAGTTACGGGAATAAACGATCAATTTTAAATTAAATCAATTAAAATAGTTTCTATGCACTTTGAGCTACCACGGTTAAAAGAAAACTCCGATTGCTGCGAAAAGTGAAATCCGATAATAACTAACTATTACGGATCCAATGGAACTGGTTTCGTCGAATTCCGAGACTGTGTCCTGGAAGGCTATTTTAACTCGTCAATAAATTCGAGCGATTTTCAAAATCGTCGAAATCACTTAAAATTTCACTTTTAAAATTTTACTGACTTAATAATAAATCATATAGAATTTATATTCTCACAAGAAATCATTATGATTCATTTTGAACCAAAATATGATTATTTGCATTATTATATTATTAAATTCCATTATTAAATAAATATAAAATTTCAAATTCAACCTATCGACTTTTAATTCCATCCAATAGTCCAATATTATAATTCAAATCCAAATAGACTTGAAATAAATTTTAGAATCTATTTTTATATCTATTTACACCCAGAATCACCAATTATCCCAATTCCAATATTAAATTATTATTATTCATAATTCAATTAAACTCCCGTATTTGAAATTTAACTAATTCTATTAATTTAACCAAAATATTTTTACTTCAAAATCAATTCAAAATTCACATTTAACATTTAAAATGAATTAAATGTTCAAAATTAACGACTAGAAATTCTGGGTCGTTACAGAATAGCTTATAGAATTATATGGAACCCACTCCAAATAAATCAAAATATATAAATTTACATTCCAATGGAAACCAAATTTACAATCCAACTATAGATCTGGAATAGTTTTACAACTTTACTAACGTTCTACAAATGAATATTTAGGATTGATTTCAAATTTATAAATCAAGTTGTATATACTATTCATATTCCAATTACCTATTTTATTGAATATGTAGGCGCTAATCCTACACGGCTATTTTAAGCCTATAATTCATCTGATCTTATTTAGGCATAATAATTAAATAAGATTTCAATGTGATAAATTTCAATGTTATAAATAAATTATATAATTTCTCACTCGCCTTTTTAAGCTTTCAGATCTCTAGACCTAAATTCAATCCTTTACTTGACTTCTTTTTCCATTTTAATCCAAAAGAATATATATACATTCTTAGAATTGTAGATCTAAGAAGATATTAGGGGTTAAGAGAAAAATAGATTGAAAATTAACTTTTCCACAGTATTGATTCACTTTTTCTCTTCTTCTCTTCTTCCCTTTTATTTTCCACCCTTCTTCGATTTTTTTGTATGTGTTTGTGGGCATTATATTTTATAATTTTAGAAATAGTGGAGAAGGGAGAATGTTAAAGCTTTGCTACTTGAACTAGAACATATGAGAAGTGAAGTGAGGGGTTAAGCCTCTATTTACAGGCATGAATCAATCGTAAATGTTAGATTAAAACAGGCAATAGGCCAAGGTCAAACCCTAGTCGTCGCCATATGACATGTCGACCGCTCCCCTATAGGCGGTCGATCACTAGCATACGATTGGCCCGATGAGGGGGTCAACTGGTGGGGTCCTGTATTTAATGTTTATTTATTTTCTTTTTTCGTATTTAATTGTTTTCGTTTTTTGAAACTTCAAATGCTAATAGCTTTTCTGTTTGATCCCCGATCATGAAACTCCAAATATAAAAGTTGCTCAGAAAATCATCACAAACGCAATAATGTAAGTTTGGTAACCAAATTGCAATGTTTTCTAAAAATTTATTTTTGGAGTCTTATTAATTATTTATTAAATATCATTAATTTTATGGGGTGTTACATTTTCCCCTTTAAAAGAATTCATCCCCTAAGGGTTGAATCATGTAACATAGCATGCAACTAATCTAAACTAAACAACAATTAGTGTACATACAATTTTTGCGGCCAAACGTGTACAAGTGCAAGATGTATCATAACATATAAAAATGTATGCATAATGATTCTAAATTGGTGTTTCCTATATGAATGCTTTCTTTTGATAACATTTTGAAAATATGATACAAGCGACCTGGATATACTGGCAGTTCTATATGTGTGGAAGTTTTCAAAAATTATTTTTCACACAATAATTTCCACGCTCCTACGAGCAGAGTTAAGTTCAATTAATTTTGTATTAAATTCCTACCATCCAAAACCAAGCATATAATTTTTAACATCTAAAATTTTTGGTAATTCAGTTTCTGAATCTATACTCCTATGTAAAAAAGAAATTTAGATGGAAAATTTTACAGTTCCACCCTTTTTTTGGATACCTATTATGTTGTAACTTGGAAGCTTCACTTCTGCCCCTAAGTCTTTTCCAACTTTTCCAAGTACAATTTGCATAAGGAGGCATATTTTGGATGTTAAAACGTAATTATCCTAAGCGCAAGTTTTTATTTACTACCAACAAGATATGAAAATAGAAATTCCAAAACTAAAACAATATTTTCCCTTGTTATTGTTTATGTTGTGACTACCGTCAACCCTGGTGGACAGTAAAACTTATACTTACTAACACATCGATGCTCCTTACGATAGTATGTGGCATTTAAAAATCAGGAATTTCCTCATTTCGAAAGAAATCTTTTAAACAAAATTTCTAAAAGAATTTCCAACTTGCAAAATAATTTAAATAATCGAATTCCCAAAAGCATTTAAACACCATTATTTTAAGCATTTGAACAGAATCTTCCAAAAACATTTGAACTCAACTTTTCAAAAGTACTTGAAATTCCTATGGACAAAGTTTATCCACAATTTTGTTTCCTAAAACATTCCACCACTTTTACTTCTAAAAACATTTCCAAAACTATTTATCAAACAATTATAAATTACGAAACCCCCTTTTGAAAAAATTTCATATCACTTCTAAATATACTACCATCATTTCGTAATTTTCAAATACTTCAAAACTGACTAAAATTTCAAAGCTTTTGAGAAAAAAAATTATACCTTTTTTCTCAAACATTTGCTGCTTTATTTGTAAAAAAATTAAGCTATATCTTAACGAAATCAGGACTCAGTCAATGAGCTAATGCACATGATTGGCCCTAGTATTGTGCAGCTAATCCTAGATTTGGTAATCCTTTTCTTTTCACACTAAAACAACAAACTAACTACAAGTGTATTTATAAATTTCATCTTTTTAGGCATATCGACAGTGATCAATGATTCTTAAACAACCTTCCTCTTTCCTCCATTTGTTATTTTTTTTTTCCAAACTTCTAAAGTTTTGGGATATAAGTATTTTTTATTTTTAGTTGCTAACTTAATTTGCTATTTTTATAAACTTCCGGTCTTACCTACATTTGATCGCTAGTTAAGTGCCGTTATGAGATTTCCTTATTTACAATGTTTCTTAATATATATATATATATATATATATATATATATATATATATATATATATGTATATGTATATATATATAGTGGTCTTATCCCATTCATTAAATCAACACTGAGATAAAATAAGAATATATCTCATACCATATCATAAATTGAAGAGAGAAAATTATCGATTATAACCTAAAACCCTAAAAGAAAATTCCTGGAAGCTGCACTTCGTCATCAAGCAGGGTTAATGATGTTGCTCCTAACACTCCTTACTAAATGAAGATGGACATTCCAACTATGCGATTCAACTACCACCCACCTTCCTTAACTCTCTTTCTTCGTTCCTAATAAATGCAATCCATCCATTACTTCAATTATTTTATCCGATTATGGGATAAATTGTGCATTCCCACACCGCAGTGAGTAAGCAATATAAGCTAGGAAAAATTGGAATAACTCATCGGGATATTGACTTGGTGGAATAACTCCTACCGCCTACCTTACCTTCAGTAACCTTAAGTCAACTAATATACTTTAGGTATTGTGCCATCTTATTATTTTCTTCTATAATCATACTAATATCTTCTCTTAATCAAAATCTTTTGATAGTACCTCAAACTTTGGTATTTACTTTCACTATATCCTTGATCCTTCATGCGAGTCTACCCTGAGATTCAAAAAATTATACTTTGGTGTTTTTCCTTATTCCTTCGACGGTTCCTCTTACGACTTCCAAACATTCCTAATAAAATATTCCTAGGTTCATATCAAAATTCCTTAAATTCGATGGGGATTCCCTATTACTACCCTATGAGAGTTTGTAGCTATTTTATTCATAGCTCAAAACCTTTACCCCGTCTTATCTAGGTAGTGTTCCCGATCTACTCCATATTAAAAACTTGGTTTGGTTCTCACCATCTTTATAAAATTAAAATGTCACAACCATGAAGTACTTGATCCAAAATCTTTATCTTAAAAAGTATCGACTTAGAAACTTTTTATCAAAATCAAAAATTACTTGGTTCCAAAAGGGAAACATGAAAATTTTCCTCTTCTAACTGATTTGAACTTTTTAAGACTTTCTACAGTAGAGATTTGCTTCTTCTAAAAGTAGGATTTTTAACTCAAAACATTAAAAACTCAATTATCATACTAAACAATTTCTTTTAAAAACATCTTTTATAACTTGAACTAATGAAAATGTGGAGTAAAAAAGGATAACTTTCACCCTATTATTTTTTATACTCGTTTTATGTCCACTTACACCTTTTACGCAGATTTTCATAGCACAAGAGGGTGATGTGAGTCAGTGAAATATGGATCTTAAGGCTAAATTAACAATAAAAGGGGTGAATAGTATTTAATTGATTATATGAATATTATTCTAATTCTTTAATGTTTTACTTGGAATGATGGAATTAACAATCATAGAAATAATCACAGAACCAAGCATAGATAAAAGTAAATGCAGTAAAAGTAAAAAGGAAAGAGCACACCAGGATTTATACTGGTTCGGAGTTACGTACATCCACAATTCCTTGTATGGATTACTTTTCAACTAGTACAATCTTAATTTCAAGGCTACGAGATACATCCTCCAGAATCCTGGCCTCTAGGTAAAGCCACTTGATTTTCGAGCTACAAGCACACCCACTAGATTTATGGGCTACTAAATACACCCAATTGATTTAAACAGGCTACAATCACACTTACTTGGATTTCAGGGATACCAAGCACACCATAGAGTATAAGAGTATGATTTGATAGAGTTTGCAGGCTTGGACCTTCGATCTTGGTTTTGATAGAAATTAATTTTGAAATAAAAAGTGTGAAAGAGGAGAGAAAAATAAGAAAGTAGTTAATTAAAATTTGTTTGGAAGTCTGGTATATACCGGAAAACAATCATTATGTCCATTCAAATTGAGATATGAAGAAAAGACACTTCCCTTCAAATTTGAATTTTGAAATTTACGGCTAGTATGTCGATATACTTGTAGAGGATATGTCGACATATCCCTTTGTATTTTGAAAAATTACTTGATAAAAATTGTTCTGAAATATTTAGTTTTGTACAATATTTTGAAGCTTTGTACAAACATAGTTTATACATATTTTAATCATATTAAAACTTAGTAAAACTTTATAAAATAATTTTGAAAGATTTAGTAAGAATATTCGACATAATGGAAATAATATATATATATAATCAATATAGTTATAAATTATTAAAGTATAACAAAAACTTCATATATAAACTTAAAAATATTAAAATAATATCTTTATAAGTATAAGAGATTGAAAATCATTTTGAGAAATATTTTGAAAAGATTATTTTAAATATAGAATATTTGAAAAATAATTTTACAACAAAATTAGAGAAGGTAAGAGAGATCAGGAAAGTGCTATTAAGGTTTTAACATAAATTCTATGACTCTATAACTTATCTGGAATATCTTGAAATCTTGAACTCTTCAATACTTATGAATCTTCATTCTGGAAATCTTGAAATTTTTTATCAACATCTTTAATCTTCACTAGATATTAGCGTCATGATATTGTGCAGTCTTCCTAATCAATACATGTCTAATACCTTGTAGTATATACTATATATATATATATATATATATCTAAAACATTAGTATCTATATTTTATATAATGTCCTATAGTTGTTATCATCAAAATCTCCTCCTTTTTTGATGATGATAACTTTGTATATAAAATGTATTATAACTCCTACTAAGTTACAAAACTCCACCTTAATCTACAAATCCTTCTTAATCTATGCCTAGATTTTACATATTTCTCTCCCTTTGTCATCAACAAAAAATATCCTCCTAAAATTATAACTCTAACACTAGCTCTTACTATAATTCTAACTTTAATTTCCCTAAATAAAATACTAATCAATATGTATTATCATGAATTTAAAAAAATTATAATGATAATGAGAAAGATTATATAAAAACAATAAGTGATATGTAACATTAGTTAATCATGAAATAATCAATTCAATTACTTATCCAATCAAACAAAGTTTATGTTATACAGCATACAAAAAATCCAAACAAATCAAAACCGAATCAAGTATTATTATTTATATACAATCAAACCAATTTAATTAACACCATAATTGCCTTTTCCCAATGGTTATAATTGTTATAAACGAAATTTGTAACGATTACAACCGTTACAAGCAGGCACGTGACAAATTTTGTAACATTTTTCCTAACAGTTAAACCATTGGCAATTGGGATTTTTCCAACGGTTATAACCATTGGAAAAGTTATCCATTCCCAATGGTTATAACCATTGGAAATGGATAACTTTCCTAACGGTTATAGCCATTGGGAAATTTACCCATTCCCAAAGGTTATAACCGTTAGAAATTTACCCATTCCCAACGGTTATAACCGTTGGAATAATCCCAATTCCCAACAGTTATAACTGTTGGAAAAACCCCTTCTCCAAGATTAACGAGTCAGCTTCCAATATTTATAACCGCGGGGAATCTCAACATTACCAACGGTTATAAATGTTAGTAATTGGAAAATTACAAATATAATTTTAAAATACCATGATATATGTTATAGATCGATGTTGTATTACATCATCCACTAAATATGCATATAATCAAACAAAAAAATGATTAAAACATATCTATAGTCAACAAATTATATAATTAAACAAAAGATATGTTTACACCAAGTTTTATACATGAAATAACGAGGTATTTTCATAATATTTCGGTTTTGAAGTATACAATACCCAATTATACATAGTTTCATGTTTCCAAACACAATAACTGAATGTAACCTCAAAAAGAAATGTGAAAAATAGATCTTGTGTTTCAAGACTTGCACCCATCACTGTGCTAGCGTAGACTTGCACCCACCACTATACTAGCTATAGACTATCATGGTTATAACAGACTGAACTGGCTTATTAGCGTTAGGTGATCCAAGATCCCATATTAGCAACTGCTGATCATCGCCAACAGAGCCAAACAAATAATCATGTCTCAAATACCATGCAACATCTTCAACTACACCTTCATGTACATGTTCACAAATATTTTATCAAAAACCTCAATCATAAGATAGATACACGCACGTTAAGAAGATCACTATTTATTGAGGATATAATATGAACTGCCATCGTGTAATTACATGGTTACACTATTTATACTTATATGAGGTAGACAAAATAACAATATAACATGACATGCACGTGATTCAATTTAATGGAAAATATCATTGCTCCGTTTATAAATTGAGTATTGCCCGGTTTATAAAATGTGCTCGATTTAAAAACTGAGCAAGTGCGCTCAGTTTAGAAAACTAACTAACGCTCAGTTTATAACTAAGTGCCATTGTTCAGTTTTAAAACTAATCACCAGCGACATTGCTCAGTTTTAAAACGGAGCATTAGCAATGCGTAGGTTTTAAAACCGAGATCCAATGCTCGGTTCTAAAACTGAGCAATGATGAGCAATGCTCAGGTTTTAAAACTGAGCAATGCAGAGCAATGCTCAAGTTTTAAAATGGGATCCATTGCTCAACTTTAAAACTGAGCATCATGCTCATTTTTAAAACTGAACATGAGCAATATTCAATTTTGAAACAGAGCACCAGCACCGCTACTTAGTTTTAAAACTAACATGAGTAATGCTCAACTATTCAAACTTGTTAACTTATTGTTGACTTATTTGTTAGAATGGTCATTATCTTAATTCACGTAATTTTAGTGTGAAACGATAAAGCTTATATATACACACACACATAAAGGACGACTACTATATACTTTTTTAAATCTATAATACTTGGTTAATTTTTATACACTTTGTTAATTTTTATAAATCTTAGTTAATTTTTTTAAAACTTAGATAATTTTTAAACTTTTATAAAGTTTGTCAAATATTATTATTATTAAATTAGATAATTTTTAAACTTTTATAAAGTTTGTCAAATATTATTATTATTAACTTAGTTAATTTTATTCAAACAATAGTTTATTATTATTATAAACTTGTTAATTCATATAAAACAGTTTAATTTTTATAGACTTTTTTATTTAGAATAATTTTAGAAACTTATTTATTTTTTATAAAATTTAGTTAGTTTTTATAATGCCTAGTTAACTTGTTTAATTTTTATAAACTTAGTTGATTTATTATTATTACAAATTTAGTTAATTTTATCAAACTTAATTAGTATTATTATTATTAATGGAATTTTTAATTTTTTAAAAACTTATTTAACTTAGTTAAAATTTTATAATACTTAGTCAATTTTTATACACTTATTTATTTTTTATCAAACTTAAAGTTAACTTAGTTAATCTTTGTAAAACTTGGTTATACTGTTTAATTTTTATAAACTTAAATAGAAGATATTAATATGCTTGATTTTTTTATCATCTCCCTCACAACGACAATGCTGTGATATTATAAATAAAATTAACGCATCACGAAGAACGGGTGAACTTGAGGGCCTAGAGTCATAAGCTTGGAGCTAATTTTAATATAAGATTTAGAATTAGGAATTATAGGAAAAAACTACAAGAACATCAAATTATGGTGCTTAGTTTGATAAATAGGTATGTGACATAATTAGAAAATAAGAACATACTAAAAAGACACAACAACCTGATCCTGAGAAAATGGGGCTTATGATGCTACCACCTGAGTTAATCCTTGGGCAGAAGGAACACGCTCAGGTACAACAATGGTCCGCCTTTTGCTTCCTCAATCACTGGAGCGTGAACAGGATGCAGTGGAGTAGTATACTACAATCATTTTCGAACTTAAGAAATAATAGAATTTCATGTGGTCTGATTGCACTATTTGCTAAATAGCTAGTCACTATTACTCACGATGCGTGGATGCGTATTCCCATGGACCTCCATCAATCTTCACTACCACATCCCATGTTTGATCACCACTGCTATCACATTTCAATACCACAATGTATCCAACATCGACAAAGATTCACTCATACTTTGATCCTGTGTCATTAGGATAAGGAGGTATTTGCATGCTTATTGGAGACGAGGATATAATATTTGTTCAATAGAGAAGTACCACTAAAATCCCTGCTTCCTGTTATAATTAGAAGTGAGATGGATGATTAAATAAATATATTGCTACTAAGTAGAACACTCTAACAAGGTGGACAATCATAAAACTTCCCTTTATTCCATAGTATATCTGACATGAACCTAAAAACTTGCACATACAGTTGTTTCAGTGTGCATGATTCAAATATTTTTGACATTTTTCATTTAAACTTAGTCCCAAGATGAAATTAATTAAATACTTCTAAATAACGTTCATTACAAATTTACAGTACAACTCTGTGCTCATAAGATCTTACTGTGTCGCGTGAAAGAGTATTACATGAATTTAAGGGTTGGTTTTTTCCAAGGCCTATGACGAGAGCTTATAAGAATTAAGTGTGGAACATATCAAGAATACAAACACTTGATAATAACCTCCTAGAGTTAAACTGCTGACAACAACAGTCTGCTAAAACATGCAACAAACAATGGTTATAACATGCATAAGAGAATTTTTAGTTTCCTACATGTATATTTAGTCATCTTTGTGTAATGCTAAGAAAGCAATTTCTGAGAAAATTCCAAACATCCCAACATGGGTTACCGTGAACTGTCCCCTCCAAAAATCCTACCCACTCACAGTTCTTCATAATTGATGATGAAAATTAGCAATGAGATAATTTTGATGTGCTAGAATTTTACTTCAAATATTCCTTTTTCAAATATATAGTTCTCTAATTCCTTTGTTAACTCCAATTTTAATTTTCATTTTCAAAAACGTGGATTACTCATTTTTAATAAATTTTTTTATTAGATTTTTTTTTTGAAATGGTACTTAGATACAACATATCACAGTTCACATAAGTCAATAAATGTTCGAATCGCGCTATGCAAGTTCTGAACATGTGGCCTCTCGCACCAAAGTCGAAGCACTTAACCACTGGGATAATGGTGCATGTCCTATTTACTAGATTTGTCTTTTGCAAGTATTAAAACTCTTTTAATTGGGCATACGGTCAGTCTGATCCGGTTTGGAGCCCGAACCACTTTCGAACTTAATTATATTATTATTATTATAAATTTAATTAATTTTTATAAACTTAATTTTTTTATAAAAATTAGTTAACTTAGTTAATTGTTGTAAACTTAGTTTTAATTATTATTGTTGTTGTTGTTATTGTTATTAATTATAAAACTTAGTTGACTTTATTAATTTATTATTATTTTACTTAATTTTTATCAAACTGTACTTTATATTATTATTATAAGCATAGTTAATTTTTTATCAAACTTAGTTTATTCTTATTAATATTATAAACTTGTTAATTGTTATAATACAAAGTTAATTTTTATAAATGTATTTAATTTTTATAAACTTAGTTAATTTATTCAAACTATTGTTTATTATTATTATTATTGAACTTATAAATTATCTCAATTGCTTAAACTTAAAATGTCATAACTTATATTTTGATTAACTTATACTTATAAATTATCTCAAAATTAAACTTTATTATCTTAAATAATTTTTATAAGTTATCTCAAATTTATAAAATTTTCATAAACTTAGTTAATAAGGGGACGTATACAGCTGTGCTCTACCAATGCTACAATGTTTATCTCAAATTTATAAAATTTTCATAAACTTAGTTAATAAGGGGACGTATACAGCTATGCTCTACCAATGCTACAATGTCTAGTTTATCCACGTTAATACAATATTTAGTTCAGATATATCTATTTGTATGTATAAAAATATAAGTTCAAAAATACTTAAAAAGCAGATTAAATCAGAATTCAATTATTACCAAATTGCACATTCAAGGAAAAGGAAAAAAAATCTTGATCTACACAACTATAACAACGCACATTATAATCCAATTTTTGCTCTACTGGAAAAGGTGAACTGAAATTAATTTTGATGATGCCAAATGTTGCCACAAATAACATGTATTTGACATTTCACCCGAGATTTATAATCGCGAAAGAGACTTCTAATTTCCTCACCATGTTTTTAAAAAGTAATTAGAATTTTCTTCTCATTAATGAAACATAAAAAATAAACTGCAATTACATAGGAAATTACCTCGATCATAGAAGCTTGCCAAGCTGTAGATGGTCCAATGCAAAATGAAGCGATAAAAAAATTATGCTTCTCCCCTAATTTTGGACCCGCTAAAATGTGTGTCATCTCACAATTCAAATATTTCTTAATCTTCAAACATAAAGCAAAGAAAAAATCAGTATTAATTATGTAAATATCAAAGACTGTAATAAATTATAGTGTAATTACCCAACTAAGCAATCTCTTATGAGACCCATCCACTGGTTTCCTCCCGACATAACCTCTAGTATGAACACTCCAAATGCAAACACATCCGTCTTTTCATCGACTATCCATATTCCGACACCAAACACACCTGGTAGTAATCATCAATAAACTTCAGTATTGCTAACATAAATATACCAAGTAAAAAATAGTAATAAGCGACCAACCCAAATGTGCCTTCAGGTGCAACAGTGCGATGAATCCACTCAAAAAGCAGCCACCTCGCAAGCTGAAAATCAGAAATCATAAGTTCAAAATCAATCGTAAGAATTACATTAGATGTTCTTATATCTCTATGTACGATTCTTTTCCTACACCCCTTATGTAACGACCAGCTATTTTGGACTATTCACATCTGCACATGTCGGACTTGAATAATTCAAAATACCGAATTGTTAATTTAAATTTGGCAAAACTCAGATATACGGTAAATAAATAATCACAGAATCACAGACACAGAGTAATAATATGCAGTGGAAGCAAAAGATAGTAGTTCATGAAGTTACTATATATATAACAGAGTTAAATAAGGTACAACAGAAGTCTCGAATACAATAGTCAAATACAAGAATCAGAATACATCACTGGAATCAACTGAATATCTGGAAGCTGGATAGATAGCTGGATCTCCAGGCGAAGCTCCAACTCCAAAGGTGAGTCTCAAAAGCTGAACCACTCAGTCTGACCCGAGCGTAAAGAAAAACACAAAACACTCGTGTCAGGATTAAAATTCTTATATCAATAAATCCAACTCAAGTGAAATAACAAATGAAATACAAGTAACTCAAAGGATGTTGGAATAACCATCCTCTGAGGATCCGTTAAACTATCTACTATGTAGTAGTGTACGCTAAATAGATAATGTCTATCAGTAATATAAAGTATCAAAATAGTGTTAAGGCGTTACCATTATCCCCCTTAACACATTTTATATAAGCATTATAGTCTATACAGCACTGTAAACTCTACCGTAAACTAGTGGGATATCAGGGAGTACTCCATAGGTATAACACAAAACAAATTCGTAGTGGTCGCGTATATAGGGATACAAGTATGATAAGGCACATGAGGCAATATCCAAGGTAGTGAAACTACCGTTTGCCTGATCTGGACTGGTGAGAACGCATCGCCGCAACGATCGCAACACCGCGAAACAACACTCCCAAAAGTACGAGGGTGCACCAACCAATAACAAGTAATGAGTAGTTTACGAAGAAGTGTGTTCGCTCGAGGTGGCTAACCCCATTTGCCCGGCACGGCTCCTGTTTTAGTCATGTCCAATTTGACACAAATGTCAAGGCTATCCATTATCGTTCTCTTTCTTCAGTCATCACGTACATCATTCCAACCACTTCATTATGGATCACACACCGCGTATAGTTATTAAAGTGGTTATCGGTTTAGATAGAGAGTATATCCATAGCCGATTCCGGTCTCTTTAATAGCTTTCGTAATTATTACATCGATTGGTCGTTTGTATATATTTCAAAACCAAATCAAATTCAATTTCAATTAGAATTTATAAAACAACATTTCATTTTTCTTTCTAAATCAATTTCCAAAATTTACGTTCCAACTTACAAATTTCCATTTCAAAGTCTTATAATTCAATTTCAATTTTTATTTAAAACAATTCAAATATTGATTCAAGTTCGTATATAAGTTTCATTTGAAATCATTAAATTAAATTAATTTGACATTCAAATCAATTTAAATTCATTGATCGATTTCATTCAATATTCGTTAAGTAAATTTGTCATTCAAAATAATTTCTATTAAATTTTCAATTCATTAAATCAATTACTTAAGTTCAACTTCATTATATCAGAACTTCAAATTGAATTAAATTAGATTCGTCAAATCAATTCTTTAAATTACAGGTCTTACATTAATTTCAATAAATCACATTTTTATTTCTTGTTAAAGAAATTCAATTTCACTTATTTATTTACTTAGTTACAAATTTCAAAACTCAATTAATAAAGAAACTAAATTTCACATATTCGATTTGTATATTAACGAAGTTCAAATTCACTTATTCAAAAGTTCAATTTCACTTATTACAGAATTCAATTTATTTATTTATTAAATAATTCAATCTTATTTAATTATTAAATAATTTCCAAACTTAATTTATAATTTTAAAATTTGATTATTAAATAATTCCAAACCCTAATTATTACACAATTCCAATCTTAATTATTAAATAATTTCAAAACTTAATTATTAAATAATTTCAAAAATTAATTATTAAATAATTTCAAAACTAATTCAATCATTTCTTAAATTAAACTATGTTCTTTCATAAATTACTTTATCAATATTTTGTTCAGACTATTAAATATTAGCATTTTCCTTTCATTAAAATTCAGATTCCAACTTCATTTCAAACCTTATTCTTTATTCGAATAAAATCATTATTTTATTTTTAAATCAATTTTGACCAATCGGGTTTATTTAATTCTCTATCTTAGGTCAAGTTCATTTGGGTATTTATCATTTCAACCCGATTCCATTTCAATTCAAAAATCAAAGCATAGCAAAGGGAACTTGTAGTGTGATAACAAGGATGGTGTCAAAGTAAATAAACAAGCAATAACAACAATCCAATATTCAATTCAAATAATCCCGAAATAATCGTATTAATTCACATTGTTGTTTGTGCAAATTAATATAATTCTTTCTAGAATCTACACTATCATTTCATGCAGATTAAAGATTATTATACTATTATTTTATGCGGTTCTACACTTGACATTTATTATTCGATTTCATATAGTCATAAATTCAAATGGATCAAGGGTAATTAACTATTTCCACGTGTCAAATAATTAAACATTTAAGGGGTCATATTATTCAAATTAACTAATCAAATTCAACACATATGTCGATTCAAATTTTAACTATCCTACGTCAAATTCGATTGCATAATATTTATCACTTTATACATTATAGTTTAACATCCAATGTCAACATCAATCAATCAATCAAACTGGATTATTATCGTATAAACAACCGATAATGGTGTCAGATGTCACAGGTGAACTGATACAGGTAATAGCATATATTTAACAGTATAAATAACTAACTGCAGCATATTTCAATTGTCGTTTCAATTGAAATCAAATTTAATACATAAAAGAACAATAATCGTGAGTGATTGCTCACCTTTCGGGGCTAGATAGGTTTGACAAAGAAGTAAGCTACGGATTCCAAAGCAACGCTAGATGAACACGATTCGTTGAAGAAAACAGGCACGACGGACAAAGCTGATAATGAGAAATTAATGAGAATGATTGAATCAGTCGATATAAATGGAACTATATTTATATATATGTATATAAATAATTTTTTTTACATATAATTTATCTTCAAAATTATATTTACCCCTACTTATAATGTAAAGTATACACTTATACAACTTATAAAAGAAATCGTCAACCAAACTTATATAACTTTTATGTAAATAAATCATATTATAACTTCTCACACATGTATTAAAATGTATAGGCGAACACTTAATCTATATAGACAAATATGCAGATTCATATTTAACATTTTATAAAATATTCCCAACATATGATATATGTCTTGTAAATTGTTACAATATTTATGTAATACTTCTGAAATAACTTCATATATAACAGAACCTGTATTTGTCAATTCAAAACCAAACTTGTACAAGTAAAATGTAAACTTTACTAACGTATCATTTTACTGTTAATAGATTAGTAAACTGAAATAAACTTATTACACAATAAAATATTATATAAAATTATATAAAAAAATACACAAATCATATGCAGAACATAAGTCAGAACAACAAACAAATAGATAGTAAGCATATCAACAGCCTATAGAACGAAATCTAAAACAAGCAAGAAAATAACATATGCAGGCTCTGCTTGAATATATAACAACATGGCCTATGAATACCTACTGAAATATTTATAACCACCGATGCATATACAAATGGTATACACTTGCATATATATTATACTTTAAAGTCATATTTATTATAAAGAGTTTTGTAACTTAATTTATAAAAGTGTACTTTTAAACTATACTGCTATACAATATACTACAGACCTATAACAAGCATATGTACTAAAGCTTAAATAAAATATAATATACTTATATATACTTACATGTATATGCAAGGCTCGGTTCAGTAAACTAATAAATAAATTTAACACAAAAAAAATCTTACTATTACTCTTATATAAAATCAACAGCAATGTCACATGCAAACTCCTTCTTCAACAAATCGTTTGTTACGTATAGATTATTATATGCATAAATAATATACCTTAAAGCAAATATCAAACAAAGAAGCATGTCCAAATGTAGAGGGAGGTACTTCAGGCGGCCATGGCGGAACCGAGGGGGAGGCCGAGAAGGAAGGAGTGGTGGCAGGCCGTGAGAGTGAGGGATGGTGGCCATGGTCTCGGCTCGGCTAAGGAGGCTAGGCGGCGGCAGGTTAGTGGCGGTTGCTTGGGGTTTGGCTCTGGTTTCTGCTGAGGTGGCCGAGGCGGCGTTTGGTGTCAGAGCTTGGATGAGCACGTGGAGGGAAGCTCGGCCTGTAGAGTTTGGGTGCATGAATCGGAGCAGGTGTGTTCGAAAGGGAGGAGGAGAAGAAGAAGTTCTTTTGTCCAAAAAATTTTACAACTCTGAATATACTTTTATATTTTTTACTTTATATTTAAACTTTATATGCATAAAGAGAGGAAAGGCTATTGAACAGGCTTGAAAGGAAGAAAATAACGTGGTGGCTTATCTCAAAAGAATATGATGAACAGAGTTAATGAATCAATTTGCAAATATGGTTTCCGAGGAAAAATTAAAAAAAGCAAGTTTCAAGGCAAACAATAAATAAAAGAATAGCAACCATCACTTGGATTCTGCCGAAAATACTTAAAGCAATTTATTATTATTATTATTATTATTATTTCTTCGAGAACAGGGTACACGTTTGAAAACAGAAGAAAACAAAGGTCACGGATCCGATATCGATACGGTTACCGGTATGTGCATTCCGCTGTGTACCGAACTCCGAATTTGACAGTCGAATATACTGCGAAGATCGGTACGACGAGATGATCAAAACGGTATATTCATATCAGTGGTACGATCGAATTATAAAAATTCAAAATTTTTATACTAGCGGAAAATGCATGAAAAATACAGAAAAATAAGATCGACAGAGCTAAAGATGTCCGAATTTGGAAAAACGAAAAATTGCGTTTGCTCAGAAGATAGTTTAGAATTTTTCTATGTAAAAATATTTAGGTTTCGAAATTTTTTTATTTTCATCGCTTTTTAACTGATTAAATTGAAGTGAATTTGCGCACGAAATAAAATTTCATATTTTCGGATGAAAATTTACCAGTTGCTATGTTTAACTACACGCATTCCAAATATCAAATTTATATTTCAAAATTTTATCGTTTAAATTTTTTTAAATTTCACACAAATTCAGTTAATTAATTTAATTTAAAACCGTTAAAGTATCCGGGTTGTTACACTCTCCCCTACTCAAAACTTTTCGTCCTCGAAAAGGAAGGAGGTAGGAGAATGGAAATAAGCAGAAGAAAATAGATTTGAATTCCAAAAATAAAACAATTAATTTAAACCATATAAATTTCAATTTGAATTAATTTATATTCATCAATTTGTTTTTAAATTCAATATTTCCATTAAATTGATTTTATTTCACGTTTATTTATATTTGATACAAAAGGTTTCTTTCAAAACAAAATTTTCTTTAAGTTCAATTAATTCAACATATTCCGTTGAGTTGATTTTATTTCAAATTTTTATTAATTCCCTCAAAACGGAATTTATTTTATTTATCTATTAACTTATATTCAATTCATCTCCATTATTAGTTAATAATTAAATTAAGTATATGAAAATTATTATAACCACTCAAATTTTGTTTATAAAATCATTTTATATTGTTTATTATCCAATTTCTTAAATTAGCAATTTCAAAGATCATAAATTTGGATAGTCATTCATTATAATCATACTTTATTCGAGAAATTTAATTCTTCTTTATTCCAAATTATTATTAAATTTATTCTACTTAATATCTTATCACATATATATTAAGTATATTTACATTTATTATGGCTACTCAAATTTATTTAAAATTCCTTTGATATCATTTATATTGTATAATATTCAATTACATAATTAACTTTTGAAAATTTAGGTAAGTTATATATATAATCCAATTGAGTATTATCCAAATAAAATTTTACAATTCAGTTATTTCAGGTTAAGTATTTATATAAAAGAATTTGGCTTCATTTATAATTGAAAATCATCCTTTAACCAATTTAAGAATTAATTTCCGATTAGCTTCAAATAACTTAGAGATAAAATAGATATATATCTATTCATAATATATCCAATCAAATTTAAAATCTTCAATATATATTATAAATCAAGTCACGTTTAGAAGTTCAAATCAATCTATTTTCCCGGCAAAACTGTAGCGAAGCTACAGAATGGTCTCTCCACTACGAAACTCGAAAATAAATGTCAATGATGCGGCCGTCATCATCGAAATTATTTTCCAGCGACAAAATAGGAGAGCACAGATTTAACCAATTACAATTCTTTGAAACGGTTCTTATTTGAAAATATTTTAAATACTATGCGCTTTAATAACTTTAAAATCAAAGTTTGAAATCATTTGGAAATTTAAATTTTCAGTTTCTTATTTTAAATTCATTACAATTCCCAAATAAATTTATAAACCATGTTTTTATTTCAATTGTTTATATATGAGACAAAAGCCAATGGTTTAGATGCCATATTTAAAATCCAATATTATTTATTTACAACCAATTCAATTAACTATCAAAATTCAAAAATATACTTATATATATAATATAATTATTCAAAATTTATTTCATTTACCAAATTCGAACATAATATTGTGTCAGTTTGTTCTGTTCAAGTGTTTTAGAAATCCTATCGATAGCGTTGATCAGACGAATCGATCGGAAACCCAAATCAACATCGACAACTCAAACAACATAATATAAAATAAAACATTTTATATATTAGTTTACAAATACATTTCCTTGTTTGACGATGCAAGAATGGATTTCAAAGTAAGGATAGAGATTCAAATTTGATGGACTCAAATTAAAGAGAAATTTGATTCAAATACAAGTTCGAAAGAAAAGATAAGATGATTAAATAACGAATATAGGAAGATGGATAAGTTTATATAAATCGCGGGCAACCCTAAACGGTCGACCGTGACTTCAATAATAAGATCGATGTAGAATTCCGAGGTAATTCCACATTCGATCTCAAGAAATAGAAATAAGGTATAGCGGAAAATAGATAGCATCGCAAACCGAGGATACAGAAATCTCCGGTAAATCGATGTCTATTGTAAAGAAGTTTCATCCATTTACAAATAATTCGAAGATTGGCGAGACCGCCGATTCATTATAAAGATCATTCGAAGTGGAGTTATGTGATACTCCAGAATTTAGACGAATACGAATAGTGAGGGACAAGAATGAATTTTGGAACCGAGGGAACGTTCCAAAATTCAAGGGAATCGAGTCAATAAAGAAGAGATTGAAACTCGAATAAAAGTGATTCTATAAATATATTTACCCTATACGCTAAGTTTTGCCTAGAGCTACCAAATGCACTGATACCAACTGTAACGACCCGCTATTTTGGATTATTCGCATCCGCACATGTCGGACTTGAATAATTCAAAATACCGAATTGTTAATTTAAATCTGGCAAAACTCATATATACAGTAAATAAATAATCACAGAATCACAGACACAGAGTAATAATATGCACGGAAGCAAAAGATAGTAGTTCATGAAGCTACTATATATATAACAGAGTTAAATAAGTTACAACAAAAGTCTTGAATACAATAGTCAAATACAAGAATCAGAATACATCACTGGAATCAACTGAATATCTGGAAGCCGGATAGATAGCTGGATCTCCAGGCGAAGCTCCAACTCCAAAGGTGAGTCTAAAAAGCTGAACCACTCAGTCTGACCCGAGCGTAAAGAAAAACACAAAACACTCGAGTCAGGATTAACATTCTTATATCAATAAATCCAACTCAAGTGAAATAACAATTGAAATACAAGTAACTCAAAGGATGTTGGAATAACCATCCTCTAAGGATCCGTTAAACTATCTACTATGTAGTAGTGTACACTAAATAGATAATGTCTATCAGTAATATAAAGTATCAAAATAGTGTTAAGGCGTTACCATTATCCCCCTTAACACATTTTATATAAGCATTATAGTCTATACAGCACTGTAAACTCTACCGTAAACTAGTGGGATATCAGGGAGTACTCCATAGGTATAACACAAAACAAATTCGTAGTGGTCGCGTATATAGGGATACAAGTATGACAAGGCACATGAGGCAATACCCAAGGTAATGAAACTACCTTTTGCCTGATCCGGACTGGTGAGAATGCATCGCCGCAACGATCGCAACACCGCGAAACAACACTCCCAAAAGTACGAGGGTGCACCAATCAATAACAAGTAGTGAGTAGTTTACGAGGAAGTGTGTTCGTTCGAGGTGGCTAACCCCATTTGTCCCGGCACGGCTCCTGTTTTAGTCATGTCCAATTTGAAACAAGTGTCAAGGCTATCCATTATCGTTCTCTTTCTTCAGTCATCACGTACATCATTCCAACCACTTCAATCTGGATCACACGCCGCGTATAGTTACTAAAGTGGTTATCGGTTTAGATAGAGAGTATATCCATAACCGATTCCGGTCTCTTTAATAACTTTCGTAATTATTACACCGATTGGTCATTTATATATATTTCAAAACCAAATCAAATTCAATTTCAGTTAGAATTTGTAAACCAACATTTCATTTGTCTTTCTAAATCAATTTCCAAAATTTACGTTCCAACTTACAAATTTCCATTTCAAAATCTTATAATTCAATTTCAATTTTTATTTAAAACAATTCAAATATTGATTCAAGTTCGTATATAAGTTTCATTTGAAATCATTAAATTAAATTAATTTAACATTCAAATCAATTTAAATTCATTGATCGATTTCATTCAATATTTGTTAAGTAAATTTGTCATTCAAAATAATTTCTATTAAATTTTCAATTCATTAAATCAACTGCTTAAGTTCAACTTCATTATATCAGAACTTCAAATTGAATTAAATTAGATTCGTCAAATTAATTTTTTAAATTACAAGTCTTACATTAATTTCAATAAATCACATTTTTATTTCTTGTTAAAGAAATTCAATTTCACTTATTTATTTACTTAGTTACAAATTTCAAAACTCAATTAATAAAGAAACTAAATTTCACATATTCGATTTGTTTATTAACGAAGTTCAAATTCACTTATTCAAAAGTTCAATTTCACTTATTACAGAATTCAATTTATTTATTTATTAAATAATTTAATCTTATTTAATTATTAAATAATTTCAAAACTTAATTTATAATTTTAAAATTTGATTATTAAATATTTCCAAACCCTAATTATTACACAATTCCAATCTTAAATATTAAATAATTTCAAAACCTAATTATTAAATAATTTCAAAATTTAATTATTAAATAATTTCAAAACTAATTCAATCATTTCTTAAATTAAACTATGTTCTTTCATAAATTACTTTATCAATATTTTGTTCAGGTTATTAAATATTAACATTTTCCTTTCATTAAAATTCACATTCCAACTTCATTTCAAACCTTATTCTTTATTCGAATAAAACCATTATTTTATTTTTAAATCAATTTTGAACAATCGGGTTTATTTAATTCTCTATCCTAGGTCAAGTTCATTTAGGTATTTATCATTTCAACCCGATTCCATTTCAATTCAAAAATCAAAGCATAGCAAATGAAACTTGTAGTGTGATAACAGGGATGGTGTCAAAGTAAATAAACAAGCAATAACAACAATCAATAACAATCCAATATTAAACTCAAATAATCCCGAAATAATCGTATTAATTCACATTGTTGTTTGTGCAAATTAATATAATTATTTCTAGAATCTACACTATCATTTCATGTAAATTAAAGATTATTACACTATTATTTTATGCGGTTCTACACTTGACATTTATTATTCGATTTCATATAATCATAAATTCAAATGGATCAAGGGCAATTAACTATTTCCACGTGTCAAATAATTAAACATTTAAGGGGTCATATTATTCAAATTAACTAATCAAATTCAACACATATGTCGATTCAAATTTTAACTATCCTACGTCAAATTTGATTGCATAATATTTATCACTTTATACATTATAGTTTAACATCCAATGTCAACATCAATCAATCAATCAAACTGGATTATTATCATATAAACAACAGATAATGGTGTCAGATGTCACAAGTGAACTGATACAGGTAATAGCATATATTTAACAGTATAAATAACTAACAGCGGCATATTTCAATTATCGTTTCAACTGAAATCAAATTTAATACATAAAAGAAAATTAATCGTGAGTGATTGCTCAACTTTCGGGGCTAGATATATTTGACAAAGAGGTAAGCTACGGATTCCAAAGAAACGCTAGATGGACACGATTCGTTGAAGAAAACAGGCACGACGGACAAAGCTGATAATGAGAAATTGATGAGGACGATCGAATCAGTCGGCATAAATGGAACTATATATATATATATAAAAATTTTTTTACATATAATTTATCTTCAAAATTGTATTTACCCCTAATTATAATGTAAAGTATACACTTATACAACTTATAAAAGAAATCGTCAACCAAACTTATATAACTTTTATGTAAATAAATCATAGTATAACTTCTAACACATGTATTAAAATGTATAGGCGAACACTTAATCTATATAGACAAATATGCAGATTCATATTTAACATTTTATAAAATATTCCCGACATATGATATATGTCTTGTATACTGTTAAAATATTTATGTAATACTTCTGAAATAACTTTATATATATCAGAACCTCTATTTGTCAATTCAAAACCAAACTTGTACAAGTAAAACGTAAACTTTACTAACATATCATTTTACTATTAATAGATTAGTAAACTGAAATAAACTTATTACATAATAAAATATTATAAAAAAAATATACACAAATCATATGCAGAACATAAGTCAGAACAACAAACGAATAGATAGTAAGCATATCAACAGCCTATAGAACGAAATCTAAAACAAGCAAGAAAATAACATATGCAGGCTCTGCTTCAATATATAACAACATGGCCTATGAATACCAACTGAAATATTATAACCACCGATACATATACAAATGGTATACACTTGCATATATATTATTAATGTCATATTTACTATAAAGAATTTCGTAACTTAATTTATAAAGTGTACTTTTAAACTATACTGCTATACAATATACTACAGACCTATAATAAGCATATGTACTAAAGCTTAAATAAAATATAATATACTTATATATACTTACATGTATATGCGAGGCTCGGTTCAGTAAACTAATATATAAATTTAACACAAAAAAATATCTTACTATTACTCTTATATAAAATCAACAGCAATGTCACATGCAAACTCCTTCTTCAACAAATCGTTTGTTATGTATAGATTATTATATGCGTAAATAATATACCTTAAAGCAAATATCAAACAAAGAAGCATGTCCAAATGTAGAGGGAGGTACTTCAGGCTGCCATGGCGGAACCGAGGGGGAGGCCGAGGAGGAAGGAGTGGTGGCAGGCTGTGAGAGAGAGGGATGGTGGCCATGGTCTCGGCTCGGCTAAGGAGGCTAGGCGGCGGCAGGTTGGTGGCGGTTGCTTGGGGTTTGGCTCTGGTTTCTACTGAGGTGGCCGAGGCGGCGTTTGGTGTCAGAGCTTGGATGAGCACGTGGAGGGAAGCTCAGCCTGTAGAGTTTGGGCGCATGAATGGGAGCAGGAGTGTTCGAAAGGGAGGAGGAGGAGAAGAAGTTCTCTTGTCCAAATTTTTTTACAACTCTGAATATACTTTTATATTTGTTACTTTATATTTAAACTTTATATGCATAAAGAGAGGAAAGGCTATTGAACAGGCTTGAAAGGAAGAAAATAACGTGGTGGCTTATCTCAAAAGAATATGATGAACAGAGTTAATGAATAAATTTGCAAATATGGTTTCCGAGGAAAAAAAAAAAAAGCAAGTTTCAAGGAAAACAATAAATAAAAGAATAGCAACCATCCCTTAGATTCTGCCAAAAATTCTTAAAGCAGTTTATTATTATTATTATTATTTCTTGGAGAACAGGGTACACGTTTGAAAACAGAAGAAAACAAAGGTCACGGATCCGATATCGATACGGTTACCGGTTTTGTGCATTCCGCTGTGTACCAAACTCCGAATTTGACAATCGAATATACTGCGAAGATCGGTACGACGAGATGATCAAAACGGTATATTCATATCAGTGGTACGATCGAATTATAAAAATTCGAAATTTTTATACTAGCGGAAAATGCATGAAAAACACAGAAAAATAAGATCGACAGAGCTAAAGATGTCCGGATTTGAAAAAACGAAAAATAGCGTTTGCTTAGAAGATGGTTTAGAATTTTTCTATGTAAAAATATTTAGGTTCCGAAAACATTTTATTTTCATCGCTTTTTAACTGATTAAATTGAAGTGAATTTGCGCACGAAATAAACTTTCATATTTTCGGTCGAAAATTTACCAGTTGCTATGTTTAACTAGACGCATTCCAAATATCAAATTTATATTTCAAAATTTTATCGTTTAAATTTTTATTAAATTTCACACAAATTCAGTTAATTAATTTAATTTAAAACCGTTAAAATATCCAGGTTGTTACACTTTATGTAGATAATGCAACCCTACTCTTAGTCGCAAAAGCCAAAATAGAACGTGGATAACTGATTAGTTATAGAGTTAAGATAACATAGCTAAAATTAGAAAGGCTTTTGTTGGAAGTAAATTAAAGTTATGGTATGACTATGCACTTGCACCTTGATTAATGCACCATAGTGAACGTAAATTCATGCACCCTGGTACAAAATCCTTCTATCCAAAATGAGCAGCACACATGATACAGTTTAGTCAATATATATTTCAGTTGGAAAGTATCGACAAATCAATATACATTTCAGTCACCTAATGAAGTCATTAAAAAGGAAGAGAAAGAAGAAGACGAACTTGAATGTGTTTCATACCTTTAAAGAATTAATAAAAATTCAAGGACATACTAGCTAGTGCAAGCGCCTCTCCTATTTAAAGAACTTGAAGGTAGCATACACTCGCACGTGCACACTAAACTATATGCCATTAGAAGTATAATTATATGCCTCCATTTCATTAAATTTCTAGAGAATGGATCCATAATACAATGTACTTCATAATGAAACAAGTAAGCAAACTGCATTTTTTCGTCTCAGCCTAACAAAAGTCAAAACATGGTACTAACAAGCATAAAATAGGAATGCATTTGCATATCTCCAACAATTCAGGATATATGTTACAGAAGGAAAAAATAGCAATCAAGTAGAATATAGTAATGAATAAATTTAAAACAAAAAAAGTACAATTAAATACTAACACTAGTTTAGTCGATTTCTTGAGCCATAAGGTATTGCATAAATCAGCCCCACTAAGCTATACAGATTGCTATGAAAGTAGAATAGTTAGTTTAAAAAATTTAATAATTCAAAATAATATTAGTGTCATACGTCAGTATGGTTAATTCTATGGATCAGGCAAGGTTTGGACATTTGAAGGTTGTGGAGGACGATAACTTATGTTTTGAACATTCAAAAAATAAATATAATATTGGTAGCAGCTAAACCATTCAAGAGAAGTTATTGAGATAGCAACTTAGCATGAATTAGCTTTCAATACAGAATTGTGCATATAACAATCTATGAAATTTTAGCTTAATTAGTAAGTAAAACAAATAGGTTAGCAACTTTCTAGATCTAAGTGGTCTATAGTTGTATATGTTGCATATTAAATTATGATCTTTGTAAATATTTATTTATTTTTATTTCAAAGAATAAATCAAGTTATCACTAAACGTTACGTAACAAATAACTCATCTATAAATGATGATGAAAAATGCTAATAATAAACTTGTTTAAATTTACATCCAAAAAAAACTTGTTTTGAAAGAATAATGAACAAAAGCACAAAGTAAATGGCTCGCAACTAGTATGATTGTTCAAGTTGATCTTGAGAAGAATTGTGAATTATATAGTCTAGGACATGGCACATAGATTAAGTTATTCTGAAAAACTCAAACCAATAAATTTCAATAAATTTATCTCTAGTTCATGAAAATATTTTGAGAAAAAAAGAATGTGTAGGGCCACTGTAATTTTCCTTAACAGTTGCTATAGAGGTTGGAATCGTTCCTTCGATTTTGGTATTTAAAGGACACTTCTATTTGCCTTTAACAATTATTATTATAAGCAAATTATCGTTTTCCTCTAATTTATCACTTTAGGGGATGAACATTTATTGCCCTTCTAATTTTATGTCTTTAATAACTATAATATTGGTAGTGTTTCTACCCATCATCACATGAGTAGAACCTTATGAAGTAGAAAAAAAATGTCCATATTGGCATAATCAACTGTGTATATTTGAACTTTACAAAGAATCCCTAAACTTCAGTATACTAAAGGAATCATAATACTCTAATGGAAATATATGTAAAAAAATATTGTATGCTAAGAATACATTATAGTTTTGGTGCTTCAAATATAGCATTGTTCAGATATAAGTTATAGTTTTTTTTTTTCAATTTCATATGATATTGTAGAGAGCGGTAAACCTCTTAAATTTTGGTGCAAGTTGAAAAAAACTATAAACTTGTAAATACAACAAATTGTATAAAAAAAACTTTATCCAAAAAACCAAGAATGCTTACATTTATTGCTGCCATTATTATATAGTAATTTTAAATCAATTTGCATAGTTATTTATTATATAATCATCAAAATTTTGGTGCAGGTGGAATTTTTTTTATAAACTTTTAAATACAACAAATTCTATAAAATAAACTTTACCCAAAAAACAAAGAATGCTTACGTTTATTGCTACCATTACTATATAGTAACATTAAATCAATCTACACTAGTTATTTATTATATAGTCATACACGAGAAAAGCCTTTAATACTACATATTTGTATATAAAAAATATAGCGTGCCTAATTGTAAAATATGCAGCAGTGAAACTAAATTATGGAGTATACCATATAGCAACTACAAGTGGAACGAATTTCTTTTGAAGCTTTTATACGTCACCAGGCCCATTAGAATAAGCCAAACTTTTTAGTACACTCCTTATGAAGCTATACACCCTGCTAGTTAGAGGTAACATAGTCATGAAAAATCACATATTTTAAGACTATAATATGTTCGCCACTGTTATTTATGTTCTTCTATGTACAATGTACTTGTTAGGCTGAAGCATTTGTTTATGCCAGTACTAGCATGCACGTTTGGCGTGTGCCAAAAAAAACCAAGTTAGCTTATTTTTATTGCAAAATATAATGAACGCACGCACATAGAAACCCATGTTATATTTTCATTGAGTTGTGTACCGATCTTAGTTGTAAGAAAGTGTTCGCAAATTTAGATTAATAAACTGTTCAAAAAATTACAAGAAGGTAAAACTTACAATATCTTAACCAAGCACTAAAATGGGACAGAGGGAATGCATCATTACTATGTTAAGAAAAATGGACTAGAATGTTTTAATAAAATCTTTTATATGCTATGTTGAAACACTATAGCCTACAGTTTCTTAACAACAAAATATTTTTTTTATATAATCACTTTTGTTTTTGTTGTTTTTCTTGCTCCTACCATATACCAGAATATTTAACTGAGTATCCTTTTGTTCGACATCTTTACAACACTTGAAGAAATCCTAGGCTGTGATTCTAATTATTATAATAGAAATTTTTAATATTTGCTGTATCATATCTTAAACGTTTTGAAGCTTGCCGTCACTTACAATTTCAACATAAGATAGGAACAGTATTGGAGCTTTTCTATATCTGCGATAGAGAAATAATTTTATATACACCCAAAAGATGTATAATATATTTATGATCGGAAAATAATCCAAGCTTATTTGTTCCTCCATATCCACAAGAAATATCGAAGTTCCACTTAAAACACACTGCAAATATTCTAATTGTTAAAGGCAATTGAAATTTGAAACTATTATATCATTGATTATGCAAATATACCTCTAGTTCATATGACAGCTAATGCAACTATTTGATAAAACCTAAGTCACATTAAGATTACCAAGCGATAAGAAAACAATCGCATATCCATTCATATCATTGCATGTTTTGGTACAACATCTTCTAACATCATCAGTCAGTATTGTCTCCGTTACAGTTTTGTTTTTTACTAAAACAAACAAAACAGACTAACCGACTAACAATACGGAGGTACTCTTAAACTATGATGCATAAAGTTATTAACAATGAATGTACAAAATAATAGCATCCCAATAGTTACCTCAAGGGCCATCCAATACAGAGTACCAATAATTGAATGGGTGTGAAGGTTTGCTTCATTTAACCTAGTAGCAAATGCAAAATTTGTAAGTTTAACAAGACCCTAAAAAGGAAATTATTTTTATTGAATTATGCTAATAATCCTCCTTTTACAAATGATGAAGACAAATAAAAGAATCAATAAGAAGTGGAGCTAGTTCATTTTAGCTTTCCATATATGCAAGAGTTTACAAAAAGGATTCGAAGAGCATAAGAAACTGTATAGAACATGAAATAATTTTATTATTAGTAATCTACCACATATTATACATGATACTATAATATGCAATTAAGCAAGCATGCCTCTATTTAATGTGCTACATACTTACTATATTATATATGCCAACTTGAGAAAACATTAAACTTTTTGAGATACTATAAAAATAAATACGGAAACGCTAGAAAGTGATGCCCTTGCATATTCTGCTTAATTTGTGGGCTTTGATACAGGTCCAAAACTAAATTAATACCGCGAATAAAATATTTCTAGAGTAAGGTACCAAAAGTCCAGGATTAACATTTCATGAAGTGCAAAGTTTCTCAATTTTTCTAACTGACAGGAAAAATATTTATACAAGTAAACAAGAGATGTAGAACAGTCTATAATAGTATAATTTAACATCATGTACATGAGCAACAGTTTTAAATATCATCAAATTATAAGCAACAGTGTTGCAATCCTAACATAGCATTTTCAGGTAAGTTAATAGCATTCCTTCACTTGATTTTGTTTTTTGCATCACTATTTTATAAAACCGTAGGTTTTAAATATTGAAAATTAAAACATACATAATTAATCCCTCGTCTTGCCTGATAAGAAAAGGATGTTCAAGATAAACATTAAACTAAAATAACTGCTCCTATGTTTTACCTTGACCCAATTATGATATTCATTTAATCCTATTTGGTCGCTTCCTCGACTGGGTTAACAGCGTTGAAATCAGGCAATAAATATCCTTAAAAGTCGACTTTAAAAAATCAAATTCGAAACCGTCTATAAAAACCCTAATTAATTGAAGCCCAAACCATATATATTGTTACCAACACCGCACGATAATTAAACAATTGAAAGGATAAGCTTGAAACCTGAAGTTGCAATTGATTGCAGAGATAGAACGTAAGCCCTAATTCCTCTGTCATTATCAAAATGATGGAAAATAAACAACGGAGGTGGTGGTAAAACGATGGAGGCGGTGGTAGAAGGTGGTAGAACGACGAAGGCGATAGCAGAACGCTAGAGTCAGAGGCGGTGGTAGAAAAAAAATTAGAGGGCTGTAATCGTAGAACGAAAGAGGAAATGAAAAGAAGGGATGAAATGTTATCCATGAAGGATCTGATAACTATTAATAGAAGAGAAAATTACAATCCTATCCATATCAGTTTTAATTATTTACGAAATTAACAAATTTTATAACGGCAATAACCATGAAAAACGTTTGTAACAAAAATATCCGTTAGGAATTTGTAACGGTTATTTCCGTTGCAAATTGAAAGCAAAAAAGTATTACAAAATGGGTTGTTTGGTGTAGTGATAAACTAGACATTTCGAGGAACTTCAACCCATCCATCACCGCCAGAGATTGGATCCGCTTTGCCTCTCAATCTTCATCGTCTTTATTGGTGATATACTCTGGATTGGTGGTTGGTTCCTTGTTCAAGGTAGAAATCATCCACCGAATTGATTTTAAATACCTTTCTTACTCCTTGATCATCTGTATTTGACTCAATTCTCGGTGCCTTTGATTTCTTAGTATGAAAGTAAGAATGTTCTTGAATGATTCAAGAGTTTATTCAAGGTTTTTGGTTAGTTTTTGAATAGGAAAAAACTATTATTTTGGTTTTAGAGTTTAGGAATGCAAAAGAAGAAGAAAGAGAGTAGAAAATAATGGTTCTCTAGTCTTAAGTGATATTTAAAGGGGTAGAAATTCGTTGGAAATGAATAGACATTTGTTGTCTATTCAATTTTCAATTATTATTTTTTTGGAAAGTTACCTTTGTATGTCGACATACATACCTAGGGTATGTCGACATATATGTAGAAATTTTCAAAACAACTTTGTTTTGATATTCTAATGTATATAACTTATACTATTATACTTGCTATGTTTTCCAGACATGTTAAACAATGTATAGCAGCAAGGAAATATATTTTTGATTAGATACAGATTACATAGAACACAAAGAAATGAAAAGATACATAAGTTCAAACTAAATTTAACTACAATACGCTCATAAGAAAATAGATAATAAGCTAAAAAGATGTTGATGAGGATGATGATGAAAATATCCCAAGCTTGCATTTCACTTTTCTAAAGAACTTATTCATTTTTTTGGAAATAGTACTTAATTTCTTACTAACCGAACGCTAGAGAATCTTTTGGTTTTCAATAAACTTATTTTGATTGTTGAGAAGGTCTTGATTGGTTGATTGGTGTGGAAAGTGAATGCTTTCTAAGGTGGTTACCTCCTCCTCTTCTTCTTCAATATCAACATCTTCTCCTTCTTCCTCTTCCTCCTCTTCTTGAATTTCTTCCTCCTCTTCATACGGTAACCTTTCTTTTTTTCTTCGTAAGAGTTTCATATGGCTTGCATAAAGGTGGAATTTTCACAAGAGCGATGTTGGCTTGATTAAAGACTTTACGAGAGATAAATTCTTCTTTTTTAAAGTCAACGTCTAAGTAATTGAATATTCGGGTAAGATACATACTAGAAAATAACGTATTTTCATGATTGGAAATATTTTTAGGATAAAATTCAACCAAATTAACTTGAGCCCAATTTATATCATATTGACCATAAATGGCCAAAAAAAAATTTCAAATTTTTAGGGTTGAATTATTAAAATTTCCAGATCAAGAAGTGATAGTATGTTGTAAAAAAGGATTTAGAATTCTTGTTTTTGGATGAAAGTTTATTTTTTTTAAACTCAAAATTATCTTCACCTTCAAAAATGTTGTGAAATACTTCACAATTTTGATCATCAATTTTGAAATATGTAAGGTCCATTCCGGTAGATTTACATCCAAGAATGGTACCTAAAATTTCTCAATTTAAAGCAATTAAAGTTCTTTTAAAGTACTCTATAATTCTCCTTCTCTTCCACCATGAAATTTTCCTTTCAATTTTGTAGAAAATATTTGGCCCAGTATGGATAGCAAACAAAATCATTTTGAGAAGCATCAATTAAACTGAGAATTCTATTTTTGTAAATAAAGAGAATCAAATTCATAAGTAGAAAAATCTTTGAAAATAGCAAACTTTCCTGTAGAAGCCTTTCCATAATTCATAAAACTAATGTATGCTTTCATAGCCTCTTAATCATGGAAGAGAAAATTCTTAATACTTTTGGACGATCTCATAGATGTAGGATTGCTTGAAGAAGCCATTGATGAAAAGTTTTAAAGAGTTAAGAGAGTTAATGAAATTTTGAATTTAAAAATGAAAGTGAGAAATGAATGGATGGAGATAGAGTAAGTAAATAGAGAATCAAATGACATATTCTCTGGTCAAAAGATAACTATTCATAACATAGGATTTGGTGAAAAGGTGGAGGAAAATTCAAATTTGAATTTGAAATTCAAATTCTGTCTGCATATGTTAACATATGCTTGTGGGGTATGTCCATATATAGGTCAAAATTTTTAGAAGTGATTTTTGTTTAACTATATCATATTTTATTATATAGATTTATTTATAGTTATTTTATTTTTAGAAAAATAATTTTAAATATATTTTATTTTATTATTAAAAGGATAGAATATTTATATTTAAAATACAATCACACAATATTCAACCAATATTATTATTAATCTACAGGGTATTCCTAACACCCAATAAAGCAACCAAAAGAAAAGAAAATTCATTCGAGAATTAAAAAACTTTTAATATATTAAATGCGTACCTTTTTCTGATCCATTTCACCATTTTGTTCTGAATTATATATTGTTGTGAAGCATATGTTAGCAATTTCTTTATCAGATTCATTATCACTCGAGGATATATCTGAATCATCTAATGTTGCAGCATAGGCTCTTCTCTGTTTTCTGAATGAATTGGTGTTTGGTGTAGTTTTCAATTTATCGGGACGTGGACAGTCTCATTTTAAATGACCAAGATCTTCATAGTTATAACATCTAATGCCATTTCCACTTCCGCTTCTGGGATTTTTATTGTCATTCTTTTGAAATTGTTCCTATATTTTAGAAATTGTAACGACCCGCTATTTGGACCATTCAAATCGACACTAAAACCATACATGTCCGACTTGAATAATTCAAAATACCGAATTGTTAATTTAATTTGGCAAACTTAAAATATACAGTAAATAAATCAAACACAGATCACAGACACAGAGTAATATAATGCAGCGGAATAGAAAAAATAGTAGTTCATGAAGCTACTATATACATCAGAGTTTAAAATGAATACATCAGAATCTCTTGAATACAGAAAAGTCTTCAGTACGAGCTGATGACTTCTCTGAACCGGTCAACTAGAAAACTGAAAGCTGAAACGATAGTTGGATCTCCAAATGAAGCTCCAATCTCCAAAGGTGAGTCTCTAATGCTGTATTACTCAGTCTGACCCGAGCGTAAAGCAAAACACAAAACACTCGAGTCAGGATTAACATTCTTATATCAATAAATTCAACTCAAATGAAATATCAACTGAAATACAATATAACTTAAAGGATGTTTGGGATGTCCATCCTCTAAGGGTCCATAGAACTATCTACAGGGTGGAAATATACACTATTACACCGTGGTCATTTACTTAATTTATACCTCAAACCCAAATATCAAATTTGCTTTAAATAATCATATTTCCCAAGATAGTATTTATATATTTTAATAATGTATATAGTAAAGTACTTTCAATTTCCTTAACTTAACAAATCGTTTCACATCAACCCGACCTTCCCATTTAAATTAAATCCAATCTCATTTTATTAGTTTAAATCTTCCTAAAATAACCACTTAAATCTATAATTCCCAAATTTGGATTTGATATCCCAATTTCCCCGTTTATTTCAATATGTTTCCATATTTTAAGTATTCAACATTTCAACTAAAATTTTCCCAATCTAGTTTTCTAAATAAAATTTCCAATCTAGTTCAAACTCAAATTTCACTAAGTTCGGTTAGTTATCTACATAACCAATTCAACTATCTTGGTTCCAAATACATACCGAACCTCTACACCATTTAATTACACTATGGTTCATAGCTTATATATAACAATTTAAATTTAACAGTTTCATATAGATTCTCGATTTTTACATCGTTATTATCTAGCCTTGAACCCTCCCTTATTTGATTCAATATCATTTTAGTGACCTTAAATTACATTTTACTCAATATTTCTTAATTTATTTAAATGTGAAATATCTCCTTCGATAAATTTCAAATTGATTTAAATAAATAAATCCTTATCTGAATACCATTAAAAATAACCCAAATTTATCTCCCAATCTTAATTGTTCAATATTATTGCAAAATTTTTCCGAATAAAATTTACATAGATATTTATCATGATTTATGTATTAAATCAAATCTTTGATTAAACTAGACATAATTAACTCTATCTTTATCATTACCCTTTTACATGTATTTAAGAATTTACATTAAATAAGACCATATATTTCTTATCACATGGTCAAGTGTTACGGATATTATCATTTCAATCCGTACACTAAATGTATACGGGTGGATAGCATTTCAACCCGTAATTCCAAATTAAATTAAATGGAAACTACTTGGGTCTATCTTTCAACCCATTTCAATTCAAAACAAACATAACAAAGGGAACTTGCAGTGATGACAGGGATGGTGTCAAAGTAAATAAACAGGCAATAACAACAATCAATAACAATTCAATAAATAAATCAAATAACCCCGAAATAATCGTATTAATTCGCATTGCTATTTGTATGATTACTTCTAGAATCTACACTATCATTTCATGTAGATTAAAGATTATTACATTACAGTTTTTCACTTATCGTTCCTTTTTAAATTTCAGTTTTAAACTACAACAATTAATCCAAACTACATTCAAAAGATTTAAAGTATAAAATTTTCTATTTCTACGATAATTAAAGGGTCAAATTTAACTAATCAAATTTACATATGTCGGGGTCAGGTTTTAATAAATTAAGGTCCATCATATATAATCCGTTTAATTTGTAAACTATACTACCCAAATTAAACTAGCAACTAGTTATCACTTAACAATAAAAATTAACATCCAATTTAAACAACAATCAATCAAACAATCAATTATCAACCAATCTGTATTATTATCACATACATAATTAACCGATAATGGTTTCGGGTGTCATAGGTGAACAGATACAGATAATAGCAGTCATAACAGTAAAACAACTAACAGCAGCATATTTCAATTGTCGTTTCAATTGAAATCAAATTTAATAAATAAAAGAATGTTAATCGTGAGTGATTGCTCACCTTTCGAGGCTAAAGAAGATCGACAACAGAGCAAGCTATGAATTTTTGGTCACGTTCTAGAAAATCGAACAAATCCAAACAAAATCGCAAAGCGAAGTAAGAATGAAAGTGGATCTTGACGTGCAAAGCTGAAAGATAGAGTTTGATGGAAACGAATCAGAATCGTATTGATATAATCGGAAAAGAAAATATAAGTTATAAATTATTCCCTAAAACGAATTTTCCTTTAAAACATATATTTAAATAAGAGGGATATATGTATTATACTTATTCCAAATCAAAATAAATTTAAACATAAATTAAATTAATACGCTTTGTAAAATATCAGTGTATATACTCTATTTAAACAACAGACCGATGAACCAAAGATAACTAAATTTCTATAATATAAATACAAACACTTTGTATAAATTCAAACCCTTATGCAAAAAAATATGTACTACTTTACCAATATCATAAATTATCATGTTATGTTTTGAAATGTTACCAACTGTACACAACTGTAAATGACAAAACCAATATATATAACACATAGACAAAGCTTTATATGTATATATACTATACGTAAACCTATTTATATAAACCGACTTATATACGTATAAACTAACATAGATTTAAATATATCATATACACATATAAAAATTAATAAATATACATATACTTTTATCATTGACCGTAAGAGAAAAAAAACAGAGATTTTTAACTTCATATACTTACAGTACTTTATTCCATGTGTATAATCAAACAGTCTTGCTTTATATAATATAATATATGCTTATAGATATATATATAGCTTACCTTGTAAACATTTAAACATAGAGTCAAAGAATTATTATACTATGTATACATATAGCTTACAAATCAATATTCGTAACTTATAATATACCTTGTAACCTATTACTGTAAATATGTATGCTATAAACATACTTATTTTATTAAAATAAATGTTAGTCAGAGAATCAATATGGGTTTGTCCCTTCATATCAGTATACCAATATAAAAGTACCCTAGTCTACTGCAATATTAAAATTGAAATCCTTAACATAAAATATGTGTAAACAAATGTATAAAACATGCAATCGAATACATAAAATACAAATGCAGACCTAAATTGTATCAACTTATCTAATCTAACCTTTTTAAACAAACTACATTCATCAACTAACTGAATGCATCATATATTATAAACGGAAAAAAAATCAAAATATAGATACAAGTTAAATATGTACATATATAATACTAACTTGCATCATCTACCAGCTATACAAGAAAAGGAGGGGAGGCGGAGGAGGAAGGAGTGGTTTCACGTGAAAAGTGGGGGTGCAGACATAAGTGGAGAGGTAAGAAAAATAGAGAGGAGAGAAGAAAGGCTGATTGTGGAGAGAAAAATGAATAGGAAGGGTATAAATTTGATTGAAATGGAAACGTACAGGAAATTAGAAAGGAAATAAATGAATGGAATAAAACGTATAGGAATTTAGAGAGGAAATAAATAATTGAAATAAAACGTATAGGAAATTAGAAAGGAAATAAATGAATGCGTAAAGAACGTATAGAATTTTATATGTTTCAAAATCAACGATACAATTAAAGCAATTTTATTATTTGGCAGGTTATAAGTTTTATATTTATTTATTTCCTAGATCTCAATTC
Organism: Allium cepa; assembly: GCA_030765085.1. Taxonomy (NCBI): domain Eukaryota; kingdom Viridiplantae; phylum Streptophyta; class Magnoliopsida; order Asparagales; family Amaryllidaceae; genus Allium; species Allium cepa. The sequence goes on from CM060929.1 coordinate 980,042,777, forward strand.
ATTGCCTATTATATTAAGAAGATTTATTATTATTATCAAACGTTCAAAAAGTTATCACCCCAAAATACAGAGATGACATAACAACACCTAGAAGCATAGATTTAGGAAATATTATTAAAGCAATAAATTTGATTGGATGGCACTCTTTGAATTTTGAAACGGAAGGGAATTTTTAAACGAAACAAAATGAATACACTATCAACAGTCACCATATGATATAGCTAGAATTTTAAAGCAATTAATTTTGATGTTTGTACATCACGTCATCAGTTTGAAAAGGCAAGGATAAAGGGGAAAAAAGAATGGGCAAAGAAATGTAAGCAAACGGAAAATTATAAAGGCAAAAGATGAAACAGCTAGTCTTGTTTTGTTTGTTTTTTTTTTTTCAATGGCGAGAGAAACATGAAGATGAATTTAGGCAAGCATATATATTAAAAGCAGAGAGGATGGAGAGGTAATAAAACTTCAATAGGAAGAAAATATATAGCTTAAATTTATTCTGTAACCGAAATCATAAAAAAAAAGGAAACGAATATGTATAAAATAGGAGAAAGAATAAGGTAATATCAACTGTCAAATTCCCTGGATTTGAGCTGAGCAATTTGTTATTATTTTTGTCCAGCACATTTCAAAGTTTTAATTGTAAAAGAAACGGAAATTGCCCATTGATTCATCAACGTGATTTAATCAAAATAAAAGGAAATGAAGAGTAACTGTCAAACGTTTTGATTTGGTGAATATTTACAGCAATTAAATAGTAAAGAAAATAAATGAGCCAATATAAAGTCAAAGAAGGTCACGAATAAATTTATTGAATACATTGAAAATGGAAACGGCAAGGTAAGCTGAATTCAAGGAATGGGGAAATCTATCCAAAGATTGAAAAATTTACTAAAGCAAATAATAATTTGAACGGTAGGAAAAAATGATAGCTACCCACTGATTTAGACCAATTAAGGCGATTAATAGCTTGAATGGATATCACGTTCAAATTTTGAAACGGGAGAAATAAAGTCAAAATTAAAGGTACCGTTACCTCGAACAATTTATTTTAATAGAATGTGTCAGTGCATGCAGTAGAGCACACTACTATTCAATATGTACTTTTCTTCTTTATTAGTAGGTTTATCACGTAAAAAGTGAGAATTTGAAATTATTTACAAATATGAAATATTTATTAACAGGGAGTTTGATTTCTTTATTAGTATAATGATATATACGTATAGGAACTTTATGCGTTAGTTATTAAGACATATACATTTAGGCATGTCAGTTATACTATACTATATTATAATTTATTATATTATCTTATATGTATGTTTGATTTTAATAAATGTAAGTTTGATTTTTTTATATATATGTTTGAAACGCATGTGTATTAAATTTATTATATTTGGATTTAGAATGAAAAATTTTGTTTCAAAATATTATTATTTAAAATTTCTCAAAAATCTAATTAAGTACGCTAAATAAAACCATTAAAAATTAACAAAACTTTATGGGTCGTTACACTCTCCCTCACTCAAAACTTTTCGTCCCCGAAAAGGAAGAAGGGAGGAGAATAGAAATGACTAGAAAGATAAATAGATTGAAAGACAAGGATTAACAATTTATTTAACTATATACATTTTATTTGAAATATTTATTTGAAAACTTCATTTGAAATTAAATTTTCTTTAATACTTAAAAAAGTATATTCAAAACCCATTGGAATTAAATATGTTAAGTAACACTTAACAAATATATGAAATTATTTGAAAACAATCTATTTACATAATTAGTTATATTTACACAGAAGCTATTGAAAACATTAAATCTATAATTCATAAGTCTGTAAATTTTTCTCGAAATACTTTTCAAATATTATCAATAAATTAATAATCATTTTCTTTAAATATGTTTTATTTAATTAATAACTTCAAAGATATTTATACCACTAAAATTTTATATAAAACAATGCAGTATACAAATAAGCAATATTTAAAAGATTTATTCAAAAAGGAAAGGAAGGTAGATTCCGAAAACGGAATATAGATGAAAAATGAAGCTGAGCAGATGAGGTAGATTCAAAAGAATAGAATTGGGCACGAATAATTTATTTCAAACCATAAGAATTTAAATTTCAAATATTTATTCAAAATTTCTTTGTTGGGAAAAATACTTTTATAATAAAATACCTTTATAAATAAAATATTTTTATATCGAAACCAATTTTTCTTTCGAAAATACTTTTATAACTCAATGTTTTAACAAGTTTATCCTCGTTCTTGCAGACTCTGGCCATGCGTTGATCAGGCGCAAAGCTAGAATTCTTCAAGTACTTAGTAGACTTGTTTCAACACCCAGTGAAAATACTTGAAAACCTTTAAAAACAGATATGGAAAGTACAATCCAAACAAAACAACCAAACCAAAACCTTTGTGCGATCATGGTTCGCAGATACACAATGGTTACGCCTGGGTCCCCCAGGAAACAATCCATATCCGTAAGCTTTCTCAGCCCTGCGAGTTACGCCATGATGACTAGTAGAGTGCAGGATACACAATGGTTACGCCTGGATCCCCCAGGAAACAATCCGTACCCCCAGGCAAGACTCAGCCAGGCACTTGCGCTACTATTCGCGACCTACACAGATTGCAGGATACACAATGGTTACGCCTGGTTCCCCCAGGAAACAATCCGTACCCCTAGGCAAGACTCAGCCAGGCAATTTCGCTGTGCATTCACGAGAGAAAAAGAAACCATGGGTTACCCACGGTGGGAATACTCGAGTATTACATCCGGAAAACCGAAAATCAGAGAGAATAATATCGATAGAATGAATCCACGCTGTGGCCACAAAGCGGATATCAAGCAGAAGGCACTTTCCATATCCTTACTTGGAAAATATATATTATATAGTACCTTTTCAAATCACTTTCAAATATTGTACTTATATATAGTCCATATATATAGGATTCTATTCTTCCCAAATCGAATACTTTCCAAATCAATAGTAGATCAAATCATACTTATATAGATTTCGATTATATAAATTCTCTTTCCAAATTGAGTACCTTTCAAATCAATAGATTTCAAATCAACTTCATACTTATACAAATCCATTTTATATAAGTTCGACCACTCCCAAATCAAGTGCTTAATAATGTAAGGTTCTCAATTTCAAATCATTTCAATATCAATTCAGTTTCAAAATCATATATGATTTTACCAAATTTTCTTCCAATTTAGATCTCTTAATTTCAAAGTTCCCAAATAACAGGTTTATAAAATAATCCCAGTTTCCTGATTCAAGTCAAACAAATTTATTTCCAACATTACCATATAAATACTGGTTTTTTAATTTCAATTTAATTTCAAAACCAAATATTTTCTCAAAATCAATTATACTCAAAAACGGTTTCCAAATTTATAAGTATCCCTTTAAAACCTTTAAACTATTTATTTCTACTCGAAATATCCAATTTACTTTTTTTTTTTTTTTTTGAAGCCATTCTTTAAAACTAATTTTTTTTTCAATACATTTCAAAACTAAATTCCATATTAGTATAATTCAAAATAGTCATATTCATTTACTTAACAAAAGGTTTCAAACTTAAACATACAAAACTCAACTTATACGCTTTATCAAATATTTTATACCTTTCGAAATTTCTTAGCCTTTTAAACTTTTAAACCTTGATTTGGAAGTGCTTGAACCTTCAAAATAGTCGGTGAAATCAAATTTCAAATCCAAAGTTGAAAATCAATTTTTTATACACAAGGTTAATCTAAGTCAAATCAAAACTCGAGGATCGGACACCGGTATATTTTAAATTATTTCAAATATATACATATATCTTTCACAAATATCAAATTATACTTCGGAATTTGAAATCAAACGGTTTTCCAAAATCACTCGCATAGCGAAACTATTAAAGTGGCCTCTCCCCCACTTTGAAACTCGAAAATCAATGTCGATGATGCGTGCACTCATCACCGAAATTATTCCCCAGCGACATAAGTGAGTTCTGGACTTCTATTTTCTTGAAAACTCCTTTGAAATTTCTTCAAAATTATTGGAATTCATTTGAACTCATTTAAAACATTTCTTATTCGGAAAAATACTTTTAAATCGTATTATTTTTATATAATTTCCAAAATCTTAAAACCAATTTCAAAATACCGGAATTCAATTCTCGAATTTCAAATTTAACACTTCAGTTATAAATCGTTTTTATATAATCAATTTCTTATAATTTTTCAAAATTTCAAAATCCTTTCAAAACCTTTTTATATAGAATAACATTTCTTATTTGATTTATCCTTATCGAAAACATTTTCACTTTTATATAAAGAATAAAATCATAGTTATCAAAATAATAATTTCGTATAAAACAATTTTAAAATACAACAAACCCGATTTTCAAAGGATGATTCAAGAATGGATTTCAAAACAAAGATAGAGATTTAATTTAGAGGAACTCTAATCAATAGAATCCTGATTCGCAGATAGGCTCAAACAAAGTTGAGAAAATCAAATTACAAAATAGAAGATGGATATACTTCTATAAATCTCAGGCGACCTTAACTGGGTCAACCGTGACTTCAGGAATATAATTGATGCGGAATTCTAAAGCAAATCGACATTCAATTGCCAGAGATAGAATTCGGCATACCAAGATATAGCAGTATCGTAAACCGAGGATCCAGAAATCTTCGGTGAATCAACGCCAATTGTAAAGGAGTTTTCACCCCCTTTACAAAACATTCAGTGGAGTTGTGAGATACTCCAGAATCAAACGAATATAAATAGGGAGAGACAGAATGAATTTCGAAACCGAGGGACATTCCAAAATTCAAAGGAAATCGAGTCAAAGGAAGAGATTCAACTCGAGCGAAAGTGATTCTGTAAACAAATTTACCGTATATGCTAAGTTTTGCCTAGAGCCAAAGCTCTGATACCAACTGTAACGACCCGCTATTTGGACCATTCAAATCGACACTAAAACCGTACATGTCCGACTTGAATAATTCAAAATACCGAATTGTTAATTTAATTTGGCAAACTTAAAATATACAGTAAATAAATCAAACACAGATCACAGACACAGAGTAATATAATGCAGCGGAATAGAAAAAATAGTAGTTCATGAAGCTACTATATACATCAGAGTTTAAAATGAATACATCAGAATCTCTTGAATACAGAAAAGTCTTCAGTACGAGCTGATGACTTCTCTGAACCGGTCAACTAGAAAACTGAAAGCTGAAACGATAGTTGGATCTCCAAATGAAGCTCCAATCTCCAAAGGTGAGTCTCTAATGCTGTATTACTCAGTCTGACCCGAGCGTAAAGCAAAACACAAAACACTCGAGTCAGGATTAACATTCTTATATCAATAAATTCAACTCAAATGAAATATCAACTGAAATACAATATAACTTAAAGGATGTTTGGGATGTCCATCCTCTAAGGGTCCATAGAACTATCTACAGGGTGGAAATATACACTATTACACCGTGGTCATTTACTTAATTTATACCTCAAACCCAAATATCAAATTTGCTTTAAATAATCATATTTCCCAAGATAGTATTATATATTTTAATAATGTATATAGTAAAGTACTTTCAATTTCCTTAACTTAACAAATCGTTTCACATCAACCCGACCTTCCCATTTAAATTAAATCCAATCTCATTTTATTAGTTTAAATCTTCCTAAAATAACCACTTAAATCTATAATTCCCAAATTTGGATTTGATATCCCAATTTCCCCGTTTATTTCAATATGTTTCCATATTTTAAGTATTCAACATTTCAACTAAAATTTTCCCAATCTAGTTTTCTAAATAAAATTTCCAATCTAGTTCAAACTCAAATTTCACTAAGTTCGGTTAGTTATCTACATAACCAATTCAACTATCTTGGTTCCAAATACATACCGAACCTCTACACCATTTAATTACACTATGGTTCATAGCTTATATATAACAATTTAAATTTAACAGTTTCATATAGATTCTCGATTTTTACATCGTTATTATCTAGCCTTGAACCCTCCCTTATTTGATTCAATATCATTTTAGTGACCTTAAATTACATTTTACTCAATATTTCTTAATTTATTTAAATGTGAAATATCTCCTTCGATAAATTTCAAATTGATTTAAATAAATAAATCCTTATCTGAATACCATTAAAAATAACCCAAATTTATCTCCCAATCTTAATTGTTCAATATTATTGCAAAATTTTTCCGAATAAAATTTACATAGATATTTATCATGATTTATGTATTAAATCAAATCTTTGATTAAACTAGACATAATTAACTCTATCTTTATCATTACCCTTTTACATGTATTTAAGAATTTACATTAAATAAGACCATATATTTCTTATCACATGGTCAAGTGTTACGGATATTATCATTTCAATCCGTACACTAAATGTATACGGGTGGATAGCATTTCAACCCGTAATTCCAAATTAAATTAAATGGAAACTACTTGGGTCTATCTTTCAACCCATTTCAATTCAAAACAAACATAACAAAGGGAACTTGCAGTGATGACAGGGATGGTGTCAAAGTAAATAAACAGGCAATAACAACAATCAATAACAATTCAATAAATAAATCAAATAACCCCGAAATAATCGTATTAATTCGCATTGCTATTTGTATGATTACTTCTAGAATCTACACTATCATTTCATGTAGATTAAAGATTATTACATTACAGTTTTTCACTTATCGTTCCTTTTTAAATTTCAGTTTTAAACTACAACAATTAATCCAAACTACATTCAAAAGATTTAAAGTATAAAATTTTCTATTTCTACGATAATTAAAGGGTCAAATTTAACTAATCAAATTTACATATGTCGGGGTCAGGTTTTAATAAATTAAGGTCCATCATATATAATCCGTTTAATTTGTAAACTATACTACCCAAATTAAACTAGCAACTAGTTATCACTTAACAATAAAAATTAACATCCAATTTAAACAACAATCAATCAAACAATCAATTATCAACCAATCTGTATTATTATCACATACATAATTAACCGATAATGGTTTCGGGTGTCATAGGTGAACAGATACAGATAATAGCAGTCATAACAGTAAAACAACTAACAGCAGCATATTTCAATTGTCGTTTCAATTGAAATCAAATTTAATAAATAAAAGAATGTTAATCGTGAGTGATTGCTCACCTTTTGAGGCTAAAGAAGATCGACAACAGAGCAAGCTATGAATTTTTGGTCACGTTCTAGAAAATCGAACAAATCCAAACAAAATCGCAAAGCGAAGTAAGAATGAAAGTGGATCTTGACGTGCAAAGCTGAAAGATAGAGTTTGATGGAAACGAATCAGAATCGTATTGATATAATCGGAAAAGAAAATATAAGTTATAAATTATTCCCTAAAACGAATTTTCCTTTAAAACATATATTTAAATAAGAGGGATATATGTATTATACTTATTCCAAATCAAAATAAATTTAAACATAAATTAAATTAATACGCTTTGTAAAATATCAGTGTATATACTCTATTTAAACAACAGACCGATGAACCAAAGATAACTAAATTTCTATAATATAAATACAAACACTTTGTATAAATTCAAACCCTTATGCAAAAAAATATGTACTACTTTACCAATATCATAAATTATCATGTTATGTTTTGAAATGTTACCAACTGTACACAACTGTAAATGACAAAACCAATATATATAACACATAGACAAAGCTTTATATGTATATATACTATACGTAAACCTATTTATATAAACCGACTTATATACGTATAAACTAACATAGATTTAAATATATCATATACACATATAAAAATTAATAAATATACATATACTTTTATCATTGACCGTAAGAGAAAAAAAACAGAGATTTTTAACTTCATATACTTACAGTACTTTATTCCATGTGTATAATCAAACAGTCTTGCTTTATATAATATAATATATGCTTATAGATATATATATATAGCTTACCTTGTAAACATTTAAACATAGAGTCAAAGAATTATTATACTATGTATACATATAGCTTACAAATCAATATTCGTAACTTATAATATACCTTGTAACCTATTACTGTAAATATGTATGCTATAAACATACTTATTTTATTAAAATAAATGTTAGTCAGAGAATCAATATGGGTTTGTCCCTTCATATCAGTATACCAATATAAAAGTACCCTAGTCTACTGCAATATTAAAATTGAAATCCTTAACATAAAATATGTGTAAACAAATGTATAAAACATGCAATCGAATACATAAAATACAAATGCAGACCTAAATTGTATCAACTTATCTAATCTAACCTTTTTAAACAAACTACATTCATCAACTAACTGAATGCATCATATATTATAAACGGAAAAAAAATCAAAATATAGATACAAGTTAAATATGTACATATATAATACTAACTTGCATCATCTACCAGCTATACAAGAAAAGGAGGGGAGGCGGAGGAGGAAGGAGTGGTTTCACGTGAAAAGTGGGGGTGCAGACATAAGTGGAGAGGTAAGAAAAATAGAGAGGAGAGAAGAAAGGCTGATTGTGGAGAGAAAAATGAATAGGAAGGGTATAAATTTGATTGAAATGGAAACGTACAGGAAATTAGAAAGGAAATAAATGAATGGAATAAAACGTATAGGAATTTAGAGAGGAAATAAATAATTGAAATAAAACGTATAGGAAATTAGAAAGGAAATAAATGAATGCGTAAAGAACGTATAGAATTTTATATGTTTCAAAATCAACGATACAATTAAAGCAATTTTATTATTTGGCAGGTTATAAGTTTTATATTTATTTATTTCCTAGATCTCAATTCATTGCCTATTATATTAAGAAGATTTATTATTATTATCAAACGTTCAAAAAGTTATCACCCCAAAATACAGAGATGACATAACAACACCTAGAAGCATAGATTTAGGAAATATTATTAAAGCAATAAATTTGATTGGATGGCACACTTTGAATTTTGAAACGGAAGGGAATTTTTAAACGAAACAAAATGAATACACTATCAACAGTCACCATATGATATAGCTAGAATTTTAAAGCAATTAATTTTGATGTTTGTACATCACGTCATCAGTTTGAAAAGGCAAGGATAAAGGGGAAAAAAAGAATGGGCAAAGAAATGTAAGCAAACGGAAAATTATAAAGGCAAAAGATGAAACAGCTAGTCTTGTTTTGTTTGTTTTTTTTTTTTCAATGGCGAGAGAAACATGAAGATGAATTTAGGCAAGCATATATATTAAAAGCAGAGAGGATGGAGAGGTAATAAAACTTCAATAGGAAGAAAATATATAGCTTAAATTTATTCTGTAACCGAAATCATAAAAAAAAAGGAAACGAATATGTATAAAATAGGAGAAAGAATAAGGTAATATCAACTGTCAAATTCCCTGGATTTGAGCTGAGCAATTTGTTATTATTTTTGTCCAGCACATTTCAAAGTTTTAATTGTAAAAGAAACGGAAATTGCCCATTGATTCATCAACGTGATTTAATCAAAATAAAAGGAAATGAAGAGTAACTGTCAAACGTTTTGATTTGGTGAATATTTACAGCAATTAAATAGTAAAGAAAATAAATGAGCCAATATAAAGTCAAAGAAGGTCACGAATAAATTTATTGAATACATTGAAAATGGAAACGGCAAGGTAAGCTGAATTCAAGGAATGGGGAAATCTATCCAAAGATTGAAAAATTTACTAAAGCAAATAATAATTTGAACGGTAGGAAAAAATGATAGCTACCCACTGATTTAGACCAATTAAGGCGATTAATAGCTTGAATGGATATCACGTTCAAATTTTGAAATGGGAGAAATAAAGTCAAAATTAAAGGTACCGTTACCTCGAACAATTTATTTTAATAGAATGTGTCAGTGCATGCAGTAGAGCACACTACTATTCAATATGTACTTTTCTTCTTTATTAGTAGGTTTATCACCTAAAAAGTGAGAATTTGAAATTATTTACAAATATGAAATATTTATTAACAGGGAGTTTGATTTCTTTATTAGTATAATGATATATACGTATAGGAACTTTATGCGTTAGTTATTAAGACATATACATTTAGGCATGTCAGTTATACTATACTATATTATAATTTATTATATTATCTTATATGTATGTTTGATTTTAATAAATGTAAGTTTGATTTTTTTATATATATGTTTGAAACGCATGTGTATTAAATTTATTATATTTGGATTTAGAATGAAAAATTTTGTTTCAAAATATTATTATTTAAAATTTCTCAAAAATTTAATTAAGTACGCTAAATAAAACCATTAAAAATTAACAAAACTTTATGGGTCGTTACAGAAATTTTCTGAAATTCCTTATCATGAAAGCAATTTCTTCATCGTCATCGCTTTCTAAATCCAGATTATCTGTCATTGCATTAAAAGCTATAGATTTCTTCTCTATTGCTTTTCTTTCTCTTCTGTCGTGCATTTGTGCTTCAAAAGACATTAAATGACCAATTAACTATCCAATTTTCATAGTGCTAATGTCATTAACCTCTTCGATTGCAAGAGTCTTTTGATCTCATTCAAGAGTAAGTGAATTAAGGATTTTATTAACTTGATCCTCTTTAGAAATTTTTTTACCAAGCACAATAAATGAGCGTACTATATCTTGGAATCTACTATACATATCAGATATGGACTCGGTTGGACTCATTTTGAATAATTGAAACTGATTTGTTAACATGGAAATTTTGGTATGTTTGACCTTACCTGTCCCTTCATGTGTAACTTGCAAAGTTCTCCAAATTTCAAATACAGACTTACATAAGGATACCCTATCAAATATATTTCTATCTAGTAAATAAAATAATATATTCGTAGCCTTAGAGTTACTTTGTGCAACTACCTTTTGATTTGCAGTCCCCTGTGCAAAATTTGTCTCGGGTTTAGTGTACTAGGTTTGTGTGATATTCCAAGTGTCTAAACCAATTGACTGTAAATAAATTTGCATTCTACGTGACCAATATGTGTAAGCACTGCCATTAAAAGAGTGGACGCTAGCAGTGGATTATCCTTCAACAAATGAGTTACTAACAAGTGTATTAACAGTGTTACTAATAGTACAGCACTATTACAAGTGTTCATAGTTATTTAAACTTTTTCAAAAATTACATGATAAATAGAAAACTAATGCTTTGATACCAAATGTAAGTCAGTGGAATAGGGACCTTAAGGCTAAATGAACACTAAAAGGGAGGTGAATAGTATTTAATTGATTATATGAATATTATTCAAATTCTTTAAGTTTTTACTTAGAATGATGGAATTAACAATCACAGAATCAAAGTACAGATAAAAGTAAATGTAGTAAAAGCAAAAAGGAAAGAACACACTATGATTTTATATTGGTTCGGAGTTATCCTACATCCATTCACACACAATTTCTTGTACGGATTTCATTTCAACTAGTAAATGAAAATACAATCTCGATTTCAAGCCTGTGATACACACCCTCCAGATTCCCATCCTTTCGGCAGAGCCACTTGATTTTCGGGCTACAAGCACACTCGCTAGATTTATGAGCTACTAAGCACACCCAACTGATTTAAACAGATTGCAATAACACCTATTTGGATTTATGGATGCCAAGCACACTACAGAGTATAAGAGTGTGACTTGATAGAGTTTACAGACTTAGATCTTCAATCTTAATTACAATTGACCCTATAACTCTTCAATAGCACTTTAATCACAAGAGAGATAAGAGAAATCAGAGAGTATATGAAGGAGAATCAAACTAGTAATGATTGAGTTTGATTCTGGTTGAATTTCAATAATTTCGATAGAAATTGATTCCGAAATCAAAAGAGTGAAAAGAGGAGAAAAAAATAGAAAGTAGTTAATCAAAATTCGTTTGAAAGTCTGGTGTATATATAAGGAAACAACGGTCATGTCCATTCAAAAAGAGATATGACGAAAAGACACTTCGGTCAAAATTTGAATTTTGAAATTTACGGCTAATATGTCGACATACTTGCAAAAGATATTTCGACATATCCCTTTGTATTTTGAAAAATTACTAAATATTTTTTTTTGAAAATATTAAGTTTTGTAAAATATTTTGAAACTTTGTACAAACATTTCAAAACAATTTATACATATTTTGATCATATTAAAACTTAATAAAAATTGATAAAATAATTTTGAAATATTTAATAAGGATATTCAACATAATGTAAATAATATATATAAAAGAAATATAGTTATAAATTATTAAAGTTTAAATAGAAACTTAATGTATAAACTTAAAAATAGTAAAATAATATCTTTATAAGTACAAGAGATTGAAAATCATTTTGAGAAATATTTTGAAAAGATTATTGTAAATATATAATATTTGAAAAACAATTTTGAAACAAAATTAGAAAAGGAAAGAGAGATCTGGAAAGTGCCATTAAGGTTTTAACATAAATTCTATGACTTTATAACTTGTCTGTAACATCTTGAAATCTTGAACTTTTCAATACTTATGAGTCTTTATTCTTGAATTCTTGAAATTTTATATTAGCATCTTGAATCTACTCTTCATATCAGCATCTTGATACTGTACCGTCTTCTTAATCAATACATGTCTAATATCCTGCACTATATAGTATATATTTATTTGTATGTATATATATGTATATCTTGATAAAACATTAGTATTTCTATTTTATATAATGTCTTATTATTGTTATCATCAAACTAATACATAAGGTACTAGCAGGGGACTTCTAAAAGATATGCGTAATTACAACATCTATCTAAGCGTCTATCTAAAGTATATGGCAATTACTATATATCCATGGAAAATTTTCCATTCTTTCTATCATATTCCTATATTTTTTTACTATATTATTCCTAATGAGATTATTAATCCTATATATTAATGTTATTTCTATCTAGATTGTCGGACGTTCTTACTCTTTTATACCCTATTTGCATCAATATCATTTCCAATCCACCCATGAAAAGAATTTTAAAATGGAAATTCCACATTTAAAAAATAGGAAAAATTACGACCCCAACCTACGCTCTATTTTACTTACAAAAACAAATTCAAAACATTTTAAGAAATTCCTAAAAATATTACTATCAAATTCTTTCATACGGGGTTTGACATAGAACTGGACTTTAATTGCCCTTCCATTTGGACTCTCCTTCTGCCCCCGTTCATCCTTAAATCATCTCCATCCATAAATCCAGCTTATCTTCTAATGGTAATTAATATACACCTTTTTGTGGGAACTTACTCCACACTTATCATTTCTTACTTTCGGATGCTCACAACATATAGGTTCTTATCTCCCTTCTGTTTGGATGAAATGTATGTTTTCAATTGGTGATCCATTAATATCCACAATCATAAGGCAACCTACGCGCAACAAAAGAGTCAAATACATCCAACCTCTGGGGCGCTTCTATATGTTGTGCTCATGCTCTTCTTTGTCCATTCATAAGGTACGACCTCCACCCCATGGGGTAATCGGGGTAGGAGTAAAAATTTAACTCTTTATTTTTCCAACTCATAATCACCTCGTCCATCCTTTCAAAATATGGTCGCAACTACTTTTATATTGGAATTTATAGAGTTGGGCATATAATTTGAAAATAATTATAGATAAAATACAAATACGTTCTCTTAGCATATCCTAATTCCTATGATCCACTAACCTAAGCTCTGACACCAAATGTAACAACCCGCACATTAATGGACCTAAATTTCAACAAATCTAAACCCAAGTCCATTAGAGCACGGATCGTTGGTTTTGGTAACCTATAATGAACACAAGTATATAGAAGTGCGATCAATATAAGATCATAGCGGAATTGAAAATTTTATATGACATACATATTGACTAAGGCTACTACCTTGGAATATCATTCCCTAAATATTTAATTGGCTTGTGGGCTCCAATTATGAATAAGAAGGCTTCATCATCTACTGTTTCCATCTTGCTTCAGTGTACAATCCTTCTAAATCTAGCCTGTGGGTCTTTTATGAGGAGGGGGTCAGAACAACATTTTGATGATTATAAAATTACATACTTTACACATCCTGTTAATCTATATCGTTTGGTTTCCATTGGAATGTTATGTCTATTATTTATAGATAATCCGTTAATTCTTATGCGCATGTACGATATGCCTAACCTAACCTTCTTTAAGGTATCATTGTACACACACACATATGTGTGTGTGTGTACATATTTATCTAAACATTTCACTACCCAAAACCTCAACCACTTAATACTTATTAAATAGAAAGGAGAGATCCATCAGCCATTTACTACCTCATGTCCCTGAAGCAGGCCCTTCGCAGCGTCAACGCTAGTCAGTGTTCTAGCTACAAAGACCGATGACTTATATATACAGCTTTGTAATGAAATATATTATGTAATTATCATACTACTAATGCAACTCAAAGACTCATCTAATGGTTAACTAGCTAACCTCTACTAAATTAATTTTTCGCCTATCCATCTAATTTAATGTATGTGCGCCTCCCATACGGATTCTACACTAGTAGGAAGCGAAATCCATTAGGGCATGACCCTAGTTTTTGCTACCACTCCTTCGAGATCGTTGGGTGTCGAAGCTTATATACTAGACCTACTACTAAATACTGGTACCAACAACAGGCATAGCCCACCGACCCTCCACTTCGAACATCCCGTTTATATTAACCTAGGTAAGTCAAAGAAAATGCCATTTTTTGTTACTTACTATCTCTTATTGGATATAAAGCAGACCACATTTCCCAAATGGCACTAGGTCATTTAATGCTTCAAATCCAAGGAGAATTCTCGCTATATTTTACCCTACCAATCCGCAACGCATATCCCTTCCCCCACGATCGTATGGTTAGGGATGTCCCATATCAGTGGTAAGAATATATAAGTGCTAGTAGTCTCTAGGTGAATGGTAGACTTCTATCGTGTAACTCCACCGACCTTGCATTCTAACCCACTATACCAATCCTACCACATAAAGGCTAAGTGTTGGGCTAGGCCCATTAATTCACGTTCGTCCTAAACGTATAATTTAAGCTATATAATTTTCTACGATGAAAATTATATTGCTTCCTACGTATAATTAATAATATTAATACTTACTTATTTGTTATGTTACCAATCCTAATTTAAACGGTTAGGTTATGGTTTCCTTGTAATGTCTAGTATATGTCTATTAGCCCTAATATTTAGTCATTAATGTCAATATTTGATGACCTTGGATTAATCTTGATTTAATTCCTTTAATCCGTTTATCCGTTTCAAAATCTACCTATTGTGGCCAATCATTTTACCATAATTTCTATATTAAATTTTCTAATGACATTTATTTACTAATTTCAAAATCAACCTATTATGCCTATTCATTTTCCCACAAATGCCATATTAATTTCCCTAGTTGGTGCCTATTTATTACCCTTTTAACTCTCCATTAATTATACATTTATTGTATATTAAATTTATAATCAATGTCCATAAATACTAGTTCATTAATTATTGCACTGTTAATAACCAATACGTATGTTGTTGTAAATTATGCTATTTATATATTTCTATTTTTTAACGATAAGCATGGTTGTATGTATGTATGTATGTATGTATGTATGTATGTGTGTGTGTGTATGTATGTATATGTGTGTGTGTATGTATTTTAATTATTAATTTCTAAACTAGAACATTCATTTTCATATTTTAATTTATCAGGGCTATCCTTCTAAAAAGGATTATCGTCATAATTTCCATAAATTAACCAAAAGTAAGGTCTTTGCTTCATTTGAAATTATAAGGAATTATTTCTTCCCTTTTATTGAAATAGACGGTATAAACTATGGAAAAGAATATCCATATCTTATATATCTCTTTCTTTTCTTGGTATATTCCTTATTAATTCAAATGATGCGCTTTTATATATATTTTAGAATTGGATAACTTATGGAAATTACAACTGAACCCGCTCTAAATAAATCAAAACATTGAAATTCACATTCTAAAGACAACCAAATTTACAACCCGACTATAGATCTGGAACAAATTTTTAGTTGTACTAACATTCTACAAATGAATATTTGGAACTGATTTCGAATTTATAGATCGGGTTATGCATATTATTCCTATTCCAATCGCATATTTTATTAAATGTATAGGTGCTAATCCTATATGTTTGGTTTTAAGCCTATAATTCATCATATCTTTTTTTGCATAATAATTAAATAAGAATTCAACGAGATAAATTTCAATTTTATAAATAAATTATATATATTCACTCGCCTTTTTAAGCTTTCCAAATCTCCAAATCTGAATTCAATCCTTTACTTGACTCTTTTTTCCATTTTAATCCAAAAAATATGTATAACTAGGTATATACATATTATTAGAATTGCAGATCTGAGAAGAGATTGGAGGTTAAGGGAAATACTGATTGAAATTTAATTCTTCTGTAGGATTAAATCGCTTTTTCTCTTTTATTTTCTGCCCTTCTTCGATTTTTGTGCGTGTGTACATGTATGTGTGTGTGCTTATAAATATTTCATAATTTTTAGAAACAGTAGAGAAGGGAAAAATGGTAGAGCTTCGTTACTTGAACCAAAAAATATGAGAAAAGAAGTGAGGAGTTAGGCCTTTATATATAAGCGCATGAATCAATCATAATTATTAGATTAAAATACTTATATCCAAACAATCGTCCAAGGTTCAAACCCTAGCCGCCGCCATGAAACCAGTCGATCGCTCCCCTATAGCGGTTGACTGCTAGCGATCGACCAGCTCAATGAGAGGGTCGGTCGGTAGGGTATCGTATTTAATATTTATTTATTTCCTTTTTCGCATTTAATTATTTTCGCTCTCGAAACTTGAAACTCTAATAGCTTTTTCGTTTGAGTTCCACTTCCAAAACCAAGTATAAAAGTTGCTCAGAAAATCGTCACAAACAAATGGTGCAAGTTTATGACCAAATGCAAAAGTTTGCTCAAATTTTATTTTTGGAGCCTTATTAATTATTTATCAATTATCATTAATTTTATGGGGTCTTATAGTCTTTATGAAGATCTTGTTACTTAAACACATTATGAGGTCTAGTAGTTCGGGAAAGTTAGCATCAAGATTTGTAGTGGTTTTTTATCTTAGAGAGAATATGGAAGTTAGCTTACAGAGTGGAGTTTCCTTAAAAGTTGGCGGGGGTTCACAATGTCTTCTATGGATCACATTGTGAAAGTACTTACATGATTCAACTATCATGATTGAGCCAAGTCAATTGGAATAAGTTGAAGTAGAAAAAGAGTCTCCTATTCACCATGCTACAATGGGAAAATGATCCAGTTGAGAACACTTGGGAGCCAAAGGAGAAGATCCGAGCTACTGATCTAAGCTACCCATCTATAGCTCTTTTCTAGTAAGTTTCCATTTGAATTGGTACAATTACTTAGATACACAGTACTTAGTTTAGTGTATTCCATTGTAGGTAAGTACATGGATGCTATGTATGGAAGTGAACATGTCACTAGGACAAGTTTTGGATAAGGATCGCTAATGGATGTATTTTCTTAGCTAGTATTGCACATATAATATGTTATTCCCATTGGCCTATGACAATAATCACATAATCCACTTTTTTATCTATGATATAGCTGGTTGCTACTTTTTTGCATATATACTAAATGGTTACTCATTCATATAGAATTGCAAGTATTAAGGACGCTGCATATATTTTAGAAACATGGCATAAGCATTCATTTCTTGCATTATCTATATGATCACAAGCATTCCATACCTATGTCTACATATTGCATTAGAAATATAAAACTAAGGATAATGATTGCAAATGGTTGGCGGTTTAGTAGATGGTTGTAGATATTGGCTGCATAAGTGAATTATATTTTTCCATCCTTGGAGATTTTGAGGATCAAATCCTTTTAAGAGAGGGATAATGTGACACCCTAGAAATTTTAATAATAAATTAAAATAAGAATAAGGACAAGAATGTAATTTTACATAAAGGAAAAATTAATATATTTTTATAGAAGTTGGAATTAGGCCTCGAAACATAATTCATTGTGTCTAGACAGTCGAAAACCATATATAACTTGCTAAATTTAATAAAACGGAGCGAAAATAGTGAAAAATGTAACAAGTGGAAATTTTGTAATTATTGATTTTGAAAATTGGACTTGAAACCCTAATTCTCAACTATAAATAAAGGCATAAAACTCCACTCTTCTCATTCAGAAACTCTAGCATCCGCGTCCTGAACATTTCCTCTTCTTCTTCAAAAAAAAAAAAGAAACGAAATTCTGAACAAAACAAAATAGGAAGCAAATCAAATAAAATGAGAGAGAAGCGGATCAACCAACTATATCGAGGAAAGGAGCAACAAATTCAAACCTAAAGAGAAAAGGGAAAGCTAAAAAAGCGAATGCTTTCTATCTACGAAATGAATATGATGAAAATAAGTAACTGGTTTTCAATTATATACCATTTAGTAATACATACATGATTTATCATCTTAAATCTATTTGTTATTCTAAATTTTGAATTGAAATAATTAAGAAAACCCGAGGAAATGTTAGATCTAATCATTGAATAGACAAGTGGAAAGTAAGCGGATTAAAACTATCTCTAATCATATAGATCTAAATATGTATAACATGTTTGGATTGATTTTGGTAAACAAGTGATAATTTTTGTTGAAACCGCCCTTCACCCCATAGATCTGATTCATGTATAGTTTTGATATATAAGAGCTAACTTCTACAGATATGATTTATATGATAAATTTGAAATGATTTCAAGATAGATTGGAATGATCAAACATATCTATTGGAATTTATTTAGATCTAATACAATCTACATTGAAATACATATGATATGAAAATTGAGGGTATGTATATAATCCCTTAAAATATACATATAAATTATTGAAAAACCTTCGATAAATGTTAGAATAAATCACTTGAAGTTGGACATAAATGAAAGTCCACAGGGTGGATCGTGTAGTGTATATGCAAGTATATATGACAAAATATATGATGCAACTAAAACAATTTTAATCTAACTAAATATAGAAT
Organism: Allium cepa; assembly: GCA_030765085.1. Taxonomy (NCBI): domain Eukaryota; kingdom Viridiplantae; phylum Streptophyta; class Magnoliopsida; order Asparagales; family Amaryllidaceae; genus Allium; species Allium cepa. The sequence goes on from CM060929.1 coordinate 980,061,909, forward strand.
AAGCACACCAAGATTTTATACCAGTTCGGACCTCTCATCTTACGTCTAGTCCCAAAGCTCCCCTTCGGAATTCGACTATCAAACACCCTCGCTTCGTCCGGAGGAATAGGCTTGGTTACAATAAGTTGTTCTTGTCAAATGTGTGTTCTAGTATATCACGGATGTTGACTAATTAGTACAATTTCTTCCAATATATATCTAAAGAGTATTATCTATGAAGAACTGCATATATGGAAGAGTGAATACAAGTATAGATTGCTAGAGTGCAAAGATCAAGAATATTTTATTGATTATAGAATTAGAGAGCGTAAGTAAGTAAGGTATATTATTCTCTTGATTCTTGATGCTATATATAGTTGTAGATAGATATCTTGAGTAGTTGCATCCATTAACGAGTGCTCTACAGTTGCTTCTGTTGATGATGAAGAGTTGCAGCGAAGAGAAGCGGAGATGTCCATTCGAATGTGGAAGTTGAAGTTCTTATTTGAAATATGAGTTTGAAATCAGACGTCTGAGATATGTTTCATACGCCTGATACTATATATATTTTTGAATATAGTAATAGATCATACATCTGAGTGTGATTGCCAAACGTCTGGTTCAACCTGTCTGTTGTTCCAGAGAACGGTTTCAGATGTCTGGCTTGTGCACCCAGACGTCTGATATTGTGCATATCAGTTTTTGTGCCCTTTTTCTTGTGCTTCTTTGTTCCTATCGACTTGTTTCTTACAGTGTCGTTTGAGCCTTGTTCTTGTCTTTCTAGTGATGTTGTTCTAGCAAGTACTAGTATATATTTATATATATGTATATTCGATTTCCATTGTATAATTGTTGTCATCGAAACCGTAGATTTGATTTCCTAACAATCTCCTCCTTTTTGATGATGAGAACTATACAATGTACTTATACATACAATTTTATAAATCTCCCCCTGAATATGTGCTTTCATTATTTATTGTGCTTTTTATTATTTCTCCACCTTTGGCAATATAGAAAAGAATCAATAATTTTTTAGTTGTAGACATCATGTTCATACCATTTAGTATTTACCAATTTTTGTAAGGTTACATGAATATACACAGAAATAACACACCAAAAAGTAAATTGAATTAATCATATTAATTGATTACATGCATAGACTTTTATCATTTTTACACAAAAGATGGAATCCTAAAAAATCTAAAGATCTTTTGGGGAAGCTTTATCTTGATCATCTCCTTCACCTTCATTCTTGGAAGAGCTAGCTTGTTTCTTAAGAGATATCAGAGTGTGTTCGAGAAGTTGTTTCTCCTCCTCAAAAAGTTTGGAATCTTTTGAAGGAGGAGAATATGGCACTGGAGTTGGCTAATCTTCTGAAGGTGGTGTAGGATCACAAACCCGTTGAAGAACCTCTTTTAGAACGGATAATGTAGTTGAAAGTGGCACTTCAACTGTGGCTAGGAGAGAAGTAAAAGATGTTTCAAAACTATCAATGCATTTAGCTGATAATTTTTGGTTTCGAGATAAAATAAGCTGATTTTGTAGAGTTAAATCGCGAATACTCTCATTTGGATTCGTCAAGTGCGAATCTCCAAAATATCAACTTGGCATGTATAATCAAATGGTGCAAGAGGAGGAGTATTCTCGCGATGTTGCTCTACCTCTTGTGATGGTTCAGGCTATTTTTGAGGTGGAAGCCTAGCCTGTCCGGCTTGACGACGTTACGTCCACTCTTCAAATGATATAAAATCCGGAGGATTTTCTGGTAAGTGCATTAGAGAGAAAAATTTTGTGGATGCATATTTCGGAGAAATCTCTTCAAAAGTGGATAAATATGAAGGAATGTTATGAGATTTTAGAAGTCTCATGATGTATGTAGGATAGATGATGGATGGGCATGATCAAGTCCAAAAATGTTTGAGCTCGTCAAATATAAATTTTGCCCAATTAACCCTTTTTCCACTGAATATAGCATATAGGGCATTGTGATCTAACTCCGTGATTTGCTCATAACTACCAAGGCGAGGAATGATAGTGTTGATAATCATTCTAGTGAGAAGTCTTGCCTTAGATCTTAGGTATTTGATGCAAATCTAGGCATTTCATCTTCCCATATTTGATGTGTGATATTATCTCTCGGTTTGAGATGCATATCCAGAATATTATATAAATCTTCTCTAACGTCGAAACATCCGAGAGTTCGGCCTGTGATCCTTGAAGTAAGTTTAATTGTGTTGCCGTAAACATTGGACCACAACCAATTATCATCGTTGTCAATGTTCCAAACTGCTGTGCTATCTAAATTAGCATAGAAAAGAAATATGGCCAGTTGATCGATTTGGATATTATTGGGATTAAAGGATATCAATGTTTCTGATCCAGCACTTTCGCACATTTCATCCAAGTCATACATTGGGAACTTTAGAAAATTATAAAATAGACCTTTATGGAGCTTCTTCTTTTGAATATCCTTATATCTCTTGATTGAATGTGGTACACGATTCATTCATCGCTCAATTTGATCGTCAGAGCAAACTTGCGGGTTGGATGAAGTAGCTTGTTCTTGCTTTCGCTTAGAGATTTCAGGGTTTTTGTTTTAGGAGCCATGGAATACGAGGGATTTTGGAGAAGAAAGTGATTTGAGAAATAGGGAATCGACTTTGCAGTAGAGACGAAATGAAATTTAAGTAAGAAAAGTTAAAAAAAAATAGACGTTAGCATGGTACTTAAGAGTGACGATTTTCAAACATCTGGAAGGTGAACCAAACGTCAAATTTAACCTAGTTTTATGATAGTATATATGTTCAGACATCAGGTAGTTGGTAGTAAACATCTCGAATAGATCGAGTTGTAAATTTTGAAAGGCAGAGATATTTATCAAACGTCTGGATGTAGAATCAGACGTTTGGAATAGACCGAATTCAATGTTTGTAGGACAGATAGTTTTCTCACACGTCTGGATGTAATATCAGACGTTTGAAAATGGCCTGAGTTTGTATCGTAAGGAGGCAGCGACTTGTTTAGACGTCTAGTTCAATAGTCTAGATGTCTGAAATAGACCGGTTTGTATTTTTTATTAGGCAAAGATAATTGTCAGATGTCTGAAAGATTATACCAGGCATCTGATATATGCACGATGTTTAAAAATTTGTGTGATACAAGAGTGTCAGACATATGATGGCAATGTTCAGACGTCTGAAATTGCCAGTTTGTCTTAAAATAGCCTAATTTTGAAGAGTGTTGCTTATTTTTCGAGAGATTGATTTTAGTAAAACATAATATTATTATTTATGAAACAGAATACAAATATACGTAGATAAAAATACAATGAAAATAAGTAAATGTAACGTCGTGCGACTTTTCGACGCTCGAAAACCGACATCAATACGTCCACTGTATCAACTGCCGAGCAATCGAAGGCCGGAAAACCGAACCCTTAGGGTTTAAGAAAAAGAAAGAGGTAGAAGAAGAGAGAAAAGGGTAGAGCCTAACAGAAAGAAACAACAGAACAATATCAGAATCTCACAATCGCAGCGGAACAACATATAATAGATAAATGAATAATCTTTAAACAAAGAACTATATCAGTTATTACATCACATTACATTACATTATATCATCAGAGTGTACAACAACAAACAGTGGAAAAGAAATACTATATACTAGTGAATACGCCATGCCATCCAGCTTGCCTGTAGTAACTCCTGAATTCCAGAATATCCTGATAACCTGACTCTAGACTGCCCGTGTGGAAATTTGTGGGCACCCAGAGTTTAGGAAGGAAAACAATAAACTCCAGGTCAGTCATGTGACTGGTATGAGAACTAAAACAGTTTATTTTTTTAAAACAAAGTACAGGATAATTTTAAAATAGATTCGCAATGCTTTTTAGAAAATGAGACTACCATAAGGCCTCCCGCACACACACACAATGCAAACGCAGAATCGAAGGAGATTTCTCCTTATGATAGTCGAAGATGCCTGATACGCATTAAAAAGAAACATTTGATATTATTACTAGTGCATAGTGTAGGAAAAATCATTTCGAAAGTAAAGGTATAAATCTTAGCCAATATACGACCATTATCATATGCCTACTATAGCTACCATGTTCAATAGCAGGTTACCGCCACATTCCATGGCAGGTTATACAACTAAAACCGTACAAGGTTAGTATTGTTTCTTTGGATTTCCAACAAATGGTCAGGCCAAGGAACTTCCCATTGCCACATGGGTACGCCTCTGGAAAGACGACCCAAGAACCTAACCGGATCTCAGCCAACACATGGCCGGGTTACCCCTAACTGGGTAACTACTGACACGAATATGTCATTCCCCGATCGTAACCGATCAATATCCGAGGATCCTCGATTTCCAACAACCACAAAGCAATAAATTTGCAGCAACAACATAGGTTAAGTATCTGGGCTCCATACCATGATACCACCTCTATCCAGAAGGAATGACATACACTAAAGGGGCGCTACCCCCTAATAACATTGCCGCATCCTTCCTGTTTTGACCATTTCCGGGGTGTGAGGTCCGACGAAGTCTCGTCTACAAAGCTACGCTTTATATAAAAGCTGTGCTTTGTTTCAACAAATGCTCAACATCACTTCGTATGCCACATTACCAATTTGGGAATGTATCACTAGTAACCATCAACTACATAACCTCTAGGGCGTTAAGCTAAGAGAATAAATTCTCCGCCACCAACGGAAATATATTTGATAGAAACCAGCTTTACATCTCAAATTGTAACGTCAGACACACATTCATACAAGTCCGTTCCGGGATCGAACGGAACCGAAGGCACTTACAAAGAAGTCCTTGCAATCCGGATATTCACTAATCACGACCGGACTTCCCATCACAAAAGGTAATAAATTTCTATATCGGAGATCAGCCGATGCAGAAACATTCGACGGTAATTCTTCCGTTTTCATAAATATCCGGTCTTCAACACTGGTCATCAAATGCAATCCATAACGACGTATCACATACTCGGAATGGGTTATACGACCCCAAAGTCCTTTCCCAGCTATCTCGAATAGTGAGCGCTTATTCAAAAATAAGCGTGGCATTCAAATTCAAGCAAATCACAACAAATACCCATTTAAAGGTAAATATTGATAGTCGGTTATTTAACTATTAATAGGCATGCTCAACATCACCGGATTCCAAATAATTTTCCAAATTATTTATTTTCCAAAAATATCTTTACAAGATATATAATTTCCACACTTCAACATTTGAAAACAAATTTTCAATCATTTTCCTTACGCGGAAATACTTTCATTTCAAAATGGTTCATTTAAACCAATTTAAATAAATCCTTACCGATTTTTTTATATTTACGTTCCAAATCCGTAAATTTATTTCCATACTTCAAAAATAAATCAACGTTTATTTTTAATCAAATTTCCCTTTCTTCTATAAATTCCATAGTGAATTTATAATTCCAAAATATCTACGAATATACGATTTCCAAATCGATTTCTAATATTCATTTTCAATTTATCTCTAAAAGATAAAATCTCAAAATATTCATTCCATATTGGAAAACATTTCCATACTTATTTAATAATAATAAGTAATTCACAAATCCATTTATTTTCAACACTTGGAAAATATTCAATATACTTAAATCGAAATTAAGTATATATTTCATTCTTTAAAGAAAACGTGCCTTAAACACATTTATTTGAGCCAAAACGAATGTTGCGTAAAACATCGTTACGACGACCCGAAATCACTAGTATAGGGATTCGAAATTAAGATAGATATATAAATCCCAATGTTATATAAAACATTTCCTTTCGGAAATCATTTACTATAACAACAGTGTTATAGTCCACCATTTCCTTCTCTTTCTCGAAAACATCTATTTCAACAATAAATGTTAAAATCTATGGTTTCGATAGTTAATCCGTTTTAAAACATCTTTAAAACAATTAACTTCATTTGATAATATTCATTTTCCCAAAACGTATCCATTTTGTTTAATAATATATTCACTGTCCAAAATCGTGAATATACTTCACTAACCAAATTCAATATTTTCTACACATTTTATTTCAAGGATAATTCGCTATCCGAAATCGCGAATATATCTCCTTTAATAACCTTCTATATTAAATTTATCAAATTCAATTGATTTCGGATTTATAAACAATGTTTATAAATTCCATTTCTATTTATAAAAACTTCAATTATAAATCTCCTTTATTAACCACTTCAATTCATAACTCAATTTTATACCAAAAATCTAATTTACAAGTTAATTGCTTACAAGTCCTTTATTTTACAAAAATCTATTCGTTTTATAACTTCACGATTTACAAATCAATAAATTTCATTTACTTAAGAAATCCAATCATTCTTCTTTTTAACACTTACAAAAACTCGTTTTATAATTCCTATATTTTTAATTTATAAATATCAATTTTATAAATCTTTTATATAAACCATTTATAATAATTCAAAAATCTCAATTTAAATAAACCAATCCTTTTAATAATTTACAAAACGTTATTTAAAACTTATATAACTCCAAAATTATACTTAAATACTATTTTCCAAAAATATAGCTTTTATATCAATAAAATTATAATGTTTATTTATTTTAACAATTCAAAATTTAATAAAACGTATACTTTAAAATCACTTTAAAATTCTTTTTAAAAATCAAAATCATTATTTTAAAACTTCAAAAATGGATCCGATGATGCAACGGCACCAAATAGTCAATCACGACATCCAAACATCATATATCGATATGATAATTAACAAATATCACAATATCTGTAAATAAATCAATACAGTTGCGGAATCCAGTTGGATCCCTCCAACCTGTTTCCTTGCATCCACAAACATTAGCACAATACCAATTCCGTTCCAATACGGAATATCGCGGTATATGGGATTTATAAATTATTATCCGCTATTATGCGGCGCAATAGGGTCTCATCCGCGATATAATGCGGGAAATCAACTCCAAGTACATAAATAATACCAATTCCAATCAAGATGGAATTATCGCGGTATATGTTTTTAATAAATAACCTCCGCTTAATAACGGCGTATAATGTCTATTTCAATCAATAACAGATAATAATTTATCATTCAGGCATACAATCAACAATTTTAAATCTAACTATTTAAAATTTAAATCGAAACCGATACGATTGAGTGAGAAGTTCTCACCTTGATTTTTCGATAATAGTTGTAGCGTTTTATTTCGAATAAAATTAAACAAGCGTTTAATTTTACCCGAAATTCTCACCGACTCCAAACGACTCCAATCCAGTTCCATAGTGTAGTGCTCGACAAAACGAAGCCAACGCAATTCGTTTCGTAATTTTTCAACCTCGTACGAAAGAGTTATGATAGTTTAAAGTTTGAACGATTTTAAATATAATTAATTTGCAATTTACTATTTTATTTTAACCTCAGATTCACTGCAACCGTTCGATCTTGCTTCTAAAAATCTGGGCCAAATGAATCATCTTTTTCCATCACGCGACATACCCAGGTAACGAACAAACGCAAGTAACCCAACAACGCGGCCTAGGGTTCCAAATCGCGGCTACCACGATCACTTTTGCATAGATCAACTAGCGCCACCTTGAAGCACTACTCGAACCCCACCTACAGCTACAACCACGTGGAACTCGGCCCTGTCTTTGGCCTCGGGAAATGTGCGCATTCGTGCGACTTTGAATGCAAATTTCCTTTGATTTGTAGCACTATTCTCGATCAACTCCGTATGGATCTGAAGCTCTCGCGATGCTCTTCAAGTTTATAGTTGAAATTATTTGCTAATTCCTTACGGATTGAGAGAGATTAAGAGGAAAAGATTAGGAGTTTCGGGCCATAGAAATATTAGGTGGCGGCTGGAAACATTTAACCTAGGGTTTGAGCAATTTGTGAATTATGAAGTCCTCATATAGAAAATTGCCCAAATTACTATTCATCCGAATTTTCCGAACTCCAAACGAAGCGTGCCGGCTGGCGTTTCTAGGGTTTACCCCACATTTCGAACACAATGGAACGTGTTTCGGACGCTAATTCGATCATCTGTGCGAGTTACGGCAATAAACGATCGATTTTAAATTAAATTGATTTAACGAATTTTCTATGCGTTTTGGCTCGCCCCGGACAAACGATAAATCCAATTGACACAAAATTTGAAACCTTACAATAATATCACATTATGGATCCGATGAAACTGCTTTCGTCGAAATCCGAGACTGTTTGAAAAATAGCTATTTTAACTCGTCAATTAAATATTAAAATATTCAATTTTCACAAATCAACTTTTAATTCGATTTTAAAAGTTCTATAGCATCATTCTAACTTCAATATGATAAAATAAAATTTTACAAATCATTTTTAATCACATTAAACCCAATTTCCCATTATTTCAGTAATTTAACATATTAAATTATCGATTTAATTATCCAATCAAATCCAATTATTCGAATTTAAATTCATTTGACTTATAAAATTTACTTATAAATATTTAAAATCAATTAAATATACGAATTTTAATTAATAGAAATTTTGGGTCGTTACATACTTCCCTCCTTAAAAGAATTTCGTCCTCGAAATTACCAAGTAAGAAAAAGTTACAGAATCCGTTAACTTTCCAAAACAAACCATTCAAATTGGATTTTTCAAATCTCTTAAGTGTTTTACTTTTCCAAAATTCATATTTAAACTTCTTTCAACAATTTTACTAGGTTTCCAAATCCAAACTTAGTTTTCAAAAATTTTCCAATTTTCTCAAAAATATTCTAACGCCTTAAATTTTCGGAAAAATTCGTCAGAGTCTCATTTGCGTGGCTCGATCCAAAAAAATTTGACAGTGTATATATATCACAAATATACATCTCATCAAGTGATGAGGCATCCCACAGGGAAAAAAGTGTAAAAGTACGATATTTAATCCGAGATATGTCCTTATTTATTATTAGCGAGCGTATACGACTAATATAGCGCGAAAGCGAGCTCCATATGCGAAGCAAGCGCAATCCGCACCTACTAAACACTCAACAAACAAATGAAAACATGTATATATGAAAATAATATCAATATACATCATATAGCAACATAACAACTACATGTGCCAACATAGCAATGCATTCAATCAACAAATGCAACCATCAAACAACTATCCAACCAATAAACATCCAACAATCAATGTCTATCCAAATCAATTCATAACCAAATCAATATTCTTTCATTTCTTATTAATATTCAATGAATTGGTTTTTCATTTAATCACATTTGATTCATTTATATTGGATTTAATTAACATTCATTCATTTCCAATTAGTTTACATTCACTAATAAAATTCAAGTTAGTTCACTTCCAAATCAAATTCAATTCTATTCAAGTTCATTTTCTTCCAAGTTGGATTCAATTACTTTAGCTTCTAATTTCGCTAATTCAATTTCATTAATCACTTAATGAATCATACATATAATCAATTTATAATCATATAACAACCAATGTATATTCAACATAACCAAATTATTCAATTTACATTCAATTTGGTCCAACATTTTTACTTTTAATTCCAATTGGTTTATATTAAATTGATTTTCATTCAATTATTCAAGTTCCAATAACATTAGCTTTTAATGAATTAATACTTATATTATCCCATATCAATTCTTTTTACATTCTATTGATTAGCATTCAATCCATTAATTAATTCAATTGCTAATTCCTTTAACAATATAAAGTTGAATTTCATTTAACATTTCAAGTTGAACTTCATTTATATAACTCAAGTTCGCATTCTTAATGACTTCATTTCATTAATTCACTTAAGTTATATTCCATTTCAAACATCTTATCTAATCCAAATCAATTTATTTAACTTTCCTTTTGTTAAATTTCAAATCACATGTCTTTGATGACAACTCAAATTTATTTCAACTTGGATTTTATTGATTTACTTATACTTTCCTTTAATTTAACTCCATCCTTTAAGTTAAATTTATTCTATCAAAATTCAAATTGTATAAGTTATCAACTCATTTATCATTCCCATAAATATTTTAAATAGGATTCCAGAGTCTTTTCAACCTTTCAAAACCATTTTTGAAACCAATTCAATTATCCTTTGAATTTCAAAACCCAAACTCAAATTTTCCAAACAACTTTCATTTAAAATAATCTGGCAGCAATTCCTCTTTTGGAAACCCGAAAATGAACACCGATGATGTCATGATCATCATCGGAATTATTTTCCAGCGACCGAAAAGGGTTTAGAGCTTTAATTTCTCCAAATTAATTTTCCAAAATATTAAATCCTTTCAAAACACTTCTTTAGAATTTTGTTTTCAGATTATAAATCACATTTACAAACCTTTTACTTATATAATTTCACTTCTTATATGTAAGATTATTTCACAAGTGTAAATCATTTTAATTATAACTTCATACTTATAATTCATTTGCTTATACAATTCATTCTTTTACAGCTGTTGTTTTTATTTAACTTATTCAACAACCAAACAATCAATTTTATATGCACTTTAATAATTCTGAAAAATTATTTCCTTTATATATAAAATATAATCGAGGTAAAATTATTTCATTTACCCTATTAAAATGATATCGTGTCAATTTGTTCTGTACAAGTATTTAGAGATCCCTATCAACAACGTTAATTACTCGTGTTGACCAAAATCCATATACCACTCAACAAACCAATCATCACAATATAAAACAATTTATATTCACTAACAATTAAGCGCTCGTATCTATTATTACACTCACACTCATTCTAGAGTATTACTGACTCTATCTCTAATGAGTAACACCCAACAGAGCCATGGTTGTCGCTTAACCATATGCTCTGATACCAAATGTAATGTCGTGCGACTTTTCGACGCTCGAAAACCGACATCAATACGTCCACTGTATCAACTACCGAGCAATCGAAGGCCGGAAAACCGAACCCTTAGGGTTTAAGAAAAAGAAAGAGGTAGAAGAAGAGAGAAAAGGGTAGAGCAGAACAAAAAGAAACAACAGAACAATATCAGAATCTCACAATCGCAGCGGAACAACATATAATAGATAAATGAATAATCTTTAAACAAAGAACTATATCAGTTATTACATTACATCACATTACATTACATTATATCATCAGAGTGTACAACAACAAACAGAGAAAAGAAATATTATATACTAGTGAATACGCCATGCCATCCAGCTTGCCTCCAGCAACTCCTGAATTCCAGAATATCCTGATAACCTGACTCTAGACTGCCCGTGTGGATATTGGTGGGCACCCAGAGTTTAGGAAGGAAAACAGTAAACTCCAGGTCAGTCATGTGACTGGTGTGAGAACTAAAACAATTTATTTTTTTAAAACAAAGTACAGGATAATTTTAAAATAGATTCGCAATGCATTTTAGAAAATGAGACTACCATAAGGCCTCCCACACACACACACAATGCAAACGCAAAATCGGAGGAGATTTCTCCTTATGATAGTCAAAGATGCTTGATACGCATCAAAAAGAAACAATTGATATTATTACTAGTGCATAGTGTAGGAAAAATCATTTCGAAAGTAAAGATATAAATCTTAGCCAACATACGACCATTATTGTATGCCTACTATAGCTACCATGTTCAATAGCAGGTTACCGCCACATTCCATGGAAGGTTATACAACTAAAACCGTACAAGGTTCGTATTGTTTCTTTGGATTTTCAACAAATGGTCAGGCCAAGAAACTTTCCATTACCACATTGGTACGCCTCTGGAAAGACGATCCGAGAACCTAACCGGATAGGCCGGGTTACCCCTAACTAGGTAACTACTGACACGAATATGTCATTCCCCGATCGTAACCGATCTATATCCAAGGATCCTCGATTTCCAACAACCACAAAGCAATAAATTTGCAGCAACAACATAAGTTAAGTATCTGGGCTCCATACCATGATACCACCTCTATCCAGAAGGAATGACATACACTAAAGGGGCGCTACCCCCTAATAAACTTGCTGCATCCTTTCTGTTTTGACCATTTCCGGGGTGTGAGGTCCGACGAAGTCTCGTCCACAAACCTACGCTTTATATAAAAGCTGTGCTTTGTTCAACAAATGCTCAACAGCACTTCGTATGCCACATTACCAGTTTGGGAATGTATCACTAGTAACCATCAACTACATAACCTCTAGGGTGTTAAGCTAAGAGAATAAATTCTCCACCACCAACGGAAATATATTTGATAGAAACCAGCTTTACATCTCAAATTGTAACGTCAGACACACATCCATACAAATCCGTTCCGGGATCGAACGGTACCGAAGGCACTTACAAAAAAGTCCTTGCAATCCGGATATTCACTAATCACGACCGGACTTTCCATCACAAAGGGTTATAAATTTCCATATCGGAGATCAGCCGATGCAGAAACATTCGATGGCAATCCTTCCGTTTTCATAAATATCCGGTCTTCAACACCGGTCATCAAATGCAATCCATAACGACGTATCACATATTCAGAATGGGTTATACGACCCAAAGGTCCTTTCCCCGCTAACCCGAATAGTGAGCGCTTATTCAAAAATAAGTGTAGCATTCAAATTCAACCAATTCACAACAAATACCTATTTAAAGGTAAATATTGATAGTCGGTTATTTAACTATCAATAGGTATGCTCAACATCACCGGATTCCAAATAATTTTCCAAATTATTTATTTTCCAAAAATATTTTTACAAGATATATAATTTCCACACTTCAACATTTGAAAAAAAAAATCAATCATTTTCCTTACACGGAAATACTTTCATTTCAAAATGGTTCATTTAAACCAATTTAAATAAATCCTTACCGATTTACTTTATATTTACGTTCCAAATCTGTAAATTTATTTCCATACTTCAAAAATAAATCAACGTTTATTTTTAATCAAATTTCCCCTTCTTCTATAAATTCCATAGTGAATTTACAATTCCAAAATATCTATAAATATACGATTTCCAAATCGATTTCTAATATTCATTTTCAATTTATCTCTAAAAGATAAAATCTCAAAATATTCACTTCATATTGGAAAACATTTCCATACTTATTTAATAATAATAAGTAATTCACAAATCCATTTATTTTCAACACTTGGAAAATATTCAATATACTTAAATCGAAATTAAGTATATATTTCATTCTTTAAAGAAAACGTGCGCTTAAACACATTTGTTTGAGCCAAAACGAATGTTGCGTAAAATATCGTTACGACGACCCGAAATCACTAGTATAGGGATTAGAAATTAAGATAGATATATAAATCCCAAAACTATATAAAACATTTCCTTTCGGAAATTATTTACTATAACAACAGTGTTATAGTCCACCATTTCCTTCTCTTTCTCGAAAACATCTATTTCAACAATAAATGTTAAAATCTATGGTTTCGATAGTTAATCCATTTTAAAACATCTTTAAAACAATTAACTTCATTTGATAATATTCATTTTCCCAAAACATATCCATTTTGTTTAATAATATATTCACTGTCCAAAATCGTGAATATACTTCACTAACCAAATTCAATATTTTCTACACATTTTATTTCAAGGATAATTCGCTATCCGAAATCGCGAATATATCTCCTTTAATAACCTTCTATATTAAATTTATCAAATTCAATTGATTTCGGATTTATAAACAATGTTTATAAATTCCATTTCTATTTATAAAAACTTCAATTATAAATCTCCTTTATTAACCACTTCAATTCATAACTCAATTTTATACCAAAAATCTAATTTACAAGTTAATTGCTTATAAGTCCTTTATTTTACAAAAATCTATTCGTTTTATAACTTCACCATTTATAAATCGATAAATTTCATTTACTTAAGAAATCCAATCATTCTTCTTTTAACACTTACAAAAACTCGTTTTATAATTCCTATATTTTTAATTTATAAATATCAATTTTATAAATCTTTTATATAAACCATTTATAATAATTCAAAAATCTCAATTTAAATAAACCAATCCTTTTAATAATTTACAAAACGTTATTTAAAACTTATATAACTCCAAAATTATACTTAAATACTATTTTCCAAAAATATAACTTTTATAACAATAAAATTATAATGTTTATTTATTTTAACAATTCAAAATTTAATAAAACGTATACTTTAAAATCACTTTAAAATTCTTTTTAAAAATCAAAATCATTATTTTAAAACTTCAAAAATGGATCCGATGATGCAACAGCACCAAATAGTCAATCACGACATCCAAACATCATATATCGATATGATAATCAACAAATATCACAATATCTGTAAATAAATCAATACAGTTGAGGAATCCAGTTGGATCCCTCCAACCTGTTTCCCTGCATCCACAAACATTAGCACAATACCAATTCCGTTCCAATACGGAATATCGCGGTATATGGGATTTATAAATTATTATCCGCTATTATGCGGCGCAATAGGGTCTCATCCGCTATATAATGCGGGAAATCAACTCCAAGTACATAAATAATACCAATTCCAATCAAGATGGAATTATCGCGGTATATGTTTTTAATAAATAACCTCCGCTTAATAACGACGTATAATGTCTATTTCAATCAATAATAGATAATAATTTATCATTCAGGCATACAATCAACAATTTTAAATCTAACTATTTAAAATTTAAATCGAAACCGATTCGATTGAGCGAGAAGTTCTCACCTTGATTTTCCGATAATAGTTGTAGCGTTTTATTTCGAATAAAATTAAACGAGCGTTTAATTTTACCCGAAATTATCACTGACTCCAAACGACTCCAATCCAGTTCCATAGTGTAGTGCTCGACAAAACGAAGCCAACGAAATTCGTTTCGTAATTTTTCAACCTCGTATGAAAGAGTTATGATAGTTTAAAGTTTGAACGATTTTAAATATAATTAATTTGCAATTTACTATTTTATTTTAACCTCAGATTCACTGCAACCGTTCGATCTTGCTTCCAAAAATCTGGGCCGATGGAATCATCTTCTTCCATTACGCGGCATACCCAGGTAACGAACGAACGCAAGTAACCCAACAAACGCGGCCTAGGGTTCCAAATCGCGGCCACCACGATCACTTTTGCATAGATCAACTAGCGTCACCTCGAAGCACTACTCGAGCACCACCTACGGCTACAACCACGTGGAACTCGGCCCTGTCTTTGGCCTCGGGAAATGTGCGCGTTCGTGCGACTTTGAATGCAAATTTCCTTTGATTTGTAGCACTATTCTCGATCAACGCCGTATGGATCTGAAGCTCTCGCGATGCTCTTCAAGTTTGTAGTTGAAATTATTTGCTAATTCCTTACGGATTGAGAGAGATTAAGAGTAAAAGATTAGGAGTTTCTGGCCATTGAAATATTAGGTGGCGGCTGGAAACATTTAACCTAGGGTTTGAGCAATTTGTGAATTCTGAAGTCCTTATATAGAAAATTGCCCAAATTACTATTCATCCGAATTTTCCGAACTCCAAACGAAGCATGCCGGCTGGCGTTTCTAGGGTTTACCCCACATTCCGAACACAATGGAACATTTTTCGGACGCTAATTCGATCATTTTTGCGAGTTACGGCAATAAACGATCGATTTTAAATTAAATCGATTTAACGAATTTTCTATGCGTTTTGGTTCGCCCCGGACAAACGATAAATCCGATTGACACAAAATTTGAAACCTTACAATAATATCACATTACGGATCCGATGGAACTGGTTTCGTCGAAATCCGAGACTGTTTGAAAAATGGCTATTTTAACTCGTCAATTAAATATTAAAATATTCAATTTTCACAAATCAACTTTTAATTCGATTTTAAAAGTTCTATAACATCATTCTAACTTCAGTATGATAAAATAAAATTTTACAAATCATTTTTAATCACATTAAACCCAATTTCCCATTATTTCAGTAATTTAACATATTAAATTATCGATTTAATTATCCAATTAAATCCAATTATTCGAATTTAAATTCATTTGGCTTATAAAATTTACTTATAAATATTTAAAATCAATTAAATATACGAATTTTAATTAATAGAAATTCTGGGTCGTTACAGTAAATTTATTTAGATGAAGATGGAGCATTGCGATCTTCAAACTTGTCATCCCTCCATGGCTTGAGTGGAGACCATATATTTCCACGTTTGTTGGTTCTTGGGGAACCAATGAATCGCCTAGGTGAAGGATTCAAAGATGTACGATAAGAAGCAGAGGGATCCAAAGGATTGCAAGGAATCGGAAGTGGTTCATATACATCCTTCTTTCGTGAATTGCAAAATTTGATCACCACTTGCTACTGAAACTTAGTCGTTGCGTAGTGACCTTTTATTCAAAGTATAATTCTCATTGTAAATATATTTGTTGCCTTTGGTAGTGATGTATCTCGTCGTTTTTCTCCTTGATGTTTGGAGAGACAAAGAGAGATCGTATGGACTTCTTTTTATCGGGAGTGAATCCCGTGTGGTAGGACGACCACTTATATATCGGTTCTTGATTTGGTGTAGGAGCAGGAAGGCGATGAGGTGTATCCACTGAGTTATCCATTGTTGGTGTTGAGAAGGAGAGATGAGAGTTGTCAGAGGACATGCTTTTATTTTCTTGTGTAAAAAAATATGAAATCTATATATTCTTTACCTTTTTGTTTTGTAAAAAGGCTATTTATACTTGATTTTAAAGGTTATACACAGGTACTTTCAGAAAAAAATTGCTAAAAAAGTTGTTGCTTAGTGTCAACAATTTTGATTTATGGATAAAAAAATAGCCAAAAATAGAATAAACGAAAATGTAGTATTAGTTCAGAAGATCATTAAGAGAACATATTCCTAAATCGCGTCGCAGTTTAACAAATGTTTGTTCATTTAGTGGTTTTGTGAAAATATCTGCTATTTACGTATTCTAATGTAATAGTTCATTTTTCTACATTGTCACGTAAAAAATGATTTCGTATATCTATGTGTTTAGTACATGAGTGATTTACAGGGATTTTTGATAGATTTAAGGCACTTGTATTATCGAAATATATTGGTGATTTATCGATAACTTTGCTGAAACCCTTAAGTGTTTGTTGCATGCATATCACTTTTGCACATGATAGAGCTGTTGAAATATATTCGGCTTTGCAAGTAGATAAGGAGACACAATTTTGCATTTTGCTAAACCATGAAACTAATGATTGTCCGATAAAGTGACACGTTCCGCTAGTACTCCTATGATCTATTTTACATCCACCAAAATCCGCGTCACTATATGAAATTAGTTCAAACGATGTCCCTTAGGATAAAACAAACCATAATCTCTAGTACTAGATAGATATCATAAGGTACATTTAACAGCTCTTAGGTGAGATTCTTTTAGTTTTGCTTGAAATCGGTCACAAAGACAAATGCTCATCATAATGTCGGGTCCGTCAAATAAAGTAAGGATCCAATCATACTACGATATAATATTTTTCATCAAAATCTTTTCCATTATCATCTTTTTCCATGTGAACACTAGTACTCACTGTTGTTGGTTTGCTTGAAGTTTTATCCATTTCAAAACGATGTAATAGATTGTTACAATATTTTTCTTGATCAATAAAAATACCATTTTCAAGTTGTTTTATTTGTAAACCTAAAAAGAAATTTAATTCTCCTATGTGAGACATTTAAAATTCATTTTTCATAATATTTGAAAATTGAGTGCAAAGATTTTCGTTAGTTGAACCAAAAATGATATCGTCTACGTAAATTTGTACACTAGACTATCGTTATTTTCTCGTTTAATAAATAAAGTTGTATTACTTTTACCTATTTGGAAACCAGATGCAATTAAATGATTTTTAAAACATTCGTACCAGGCCCGGGGGGCTTGATTTAAACCACATAAGGTTTTTTGTAATTTAAAAACATGATCGGGATATTTTTCATGAACAAGCAATGGAAGTTGTTCAACATATACGTTTTCTATAATAAAACCATTTAAAAAAGCACTTTTGACATCCATTTGAAATAATTTAAAATTGTGATGATTTGCAAAAGCAAGCAATGTACGTATGGCCTCGACTCTTGCTAGTGGGGCAAAAGTTTCGTCGTAGTCGATACCTTCTTCTTGATTATAACCCTGAGAAACTAAACGTGCTTTATTTCTAACTCTATTTCCGTTTTCATCTGCTTTGTTTTTATCGAAAATATTACATCTATTTTTTCAAAATCAATTTGAAAACCTTTATCGCATAACTGACTAATTCTAGTAGGTTGTGTTTTAAATTTTCTACTAATAAAATATCTGTAATAATAGGAGAGTTAGAAATACCAGAGTTGATGACTTCTCCGATGCCAACGACATATCCTTTTGAGTTATCTCCAAAAGTTACCGTTCCACCGTCGATGTATGTTATATTTGATAACATTTTCGAGTTTCCAGTCATATGCTTGGAGCATCCACAATCAAGTATCCATTTCTCCTTATTTTTTATTTTGGGTGCCTGCAAAATAAAAGATAATTTAATTAGTACCCATATACTTTGTTAGGGTCATAGATGTTAGGAGGGGCAGGTAGCCATACCCAAGAAGGTTTGGTACCATTATGAACATAATTTTTATTATAGACTACGTTATCTAGAAAAAATTTAATAAGTTTTTGTCTAATAAACTTATTATTTGTCTTAGGAATCCAAATTTTTATATTTTTGGTATGCTTTTTAGACACTTTAGTCTTTTGATAAATAAAACATATTTCTTAATATTATTCCCTTTTTGTTTATGAATATTTCTAAATCCTATTCCATTTCTATACCTGGCGGTTTTGTAGTTTTGATAAGATTTTCCAAATCTTGTTTTTTTATTAAATTTTGAGATTTATTTGTAATTTTATCTAATTTTTCTTTTCATTCTAATATTTTCAATTTTCAGTGTTTCTATAGTACTTTTCAAGTTGATATTTTCTTTTAATAAGTTATTTTTTTCTAGTCTAATATTTTGAAAATCATTAGATATAATCGTATTTTCAACTAAACTACTTTTATTTTTTTCTTGAGATAATTCTAATTCCTCCTCTAAATTAATTTTTTAATCTTTTGACGTTCCTATTTCAAGTTCTAATCTATTTATTTTGGCTATGTATTCTTTATTCAATTTTTTAATTTGTCTAAATTTATCGTCTAATTCCATGCTAAGTTCTAATAATTCATCATAGTTAAGTTCGGGACATACCTCATCAGTTCGTGCCATAAAGCATACATTAGCTTGTTCTCCATCACTATCACTATCACTGTCTGATGATGATGAAGAATACATGTCATCTCATGTTACTTTGAAAGCTTTCTTCTTTTTGAGTTTTTCAAATTTGTTCTTCTTTTTATCATTGTTGAACTTGGGAAAATCTTTCTTCATATGTCCAAATTGGTCACATTCATAGCATTTGATTGATGTTTGATTTTTAGAGCTTAAATTTCTTCCTTTTCGAAATCTGGTCATTTTCCTAAATTTCTTACATTTGTTGTAGTTATTGGCAATAAATAAAATTTCTTCTTCGTCTAAATCAGAGTCTTCATTTGTTGCTGGGAATGCAATGTTTTTCTTCTTTGAATTTTGTTCTTTTCTTACCTGCAAATTAGTTTTATATGACATTAAATTTCGTATCAATTCTTCAATTAAGAGTATTGAGAGATCATTAGCTTCTTCGATAGCTAATACTTTTCTTTTCCACTCTGGAGTTAAAGAATTGAGTATTCTAGATATTAAGTCAAAATTTGTGAATTTGACTCCAAGTGCCATTAAATCGTATTTAATGGTTTGGAATCTAGAGTATATGTCTACTTTAGATTCATTTTTTTTCATTTTAAATGATGGAAATTGATTTTGTAGAATTGAAATTTTAGTTTGTTTAACTTTGTTTGTGCCTTCGTGTATAACTTTTAAGATACGCCAAATATCATATGCAATGTTACATAACATGACACGTGAAACTTCATTCTTATCTAATGAACAAAACAAAACATTCATAACTTTGGCATTATTAGAAGCTGCGGTTTTTTGTGCATCATTCCATGTGTTCATAGCTGTGTCAGGTGCTTCATATTTATTTTGAGTGGCTGACCAAATTTCTAATCCATTAGCTTCCATAAAAATTACCATACACATTACCAATATGCATAGTTAGAACCATAAAAACGTGGGGGTCGCGCTGTGGATTGACCTTCTTGAAAAATACTTGCCATATTAAAGTGATTCAAAAACGTGTTACTATACGTTGATCAAACCTTGCTCTGATACCAATTGAAAGTCTACAGGGTGGATCGTGTAGTGTATATGCAAGTATATATGACAAAATATATAATGCAACTAAAACGATATTAATCTAAGTAAATATAGAATAAACATACCAGGATTTTATACTGGTTCAGACCACCCATCCTACGTCCAGTCCCAAAGCTCCCCTTTGGAATTCGACTGTCAAACACCCTTGCTTCGTCCGTAGGAATAGGCTTGATTACAATAAGTTGTTCTTGTCAAATGTGTGTTCTGGTATAACACGAATGTTGAATAATTAGTACAATTTCTTCCAATATATATCTAAAGAGTATTGCCTATGAAGAACAGAATATATGGAAGAGTGAATACAAGTATAGATTGCTAGAGTGCAAAGGTCAAGAATATATGATAGATTATAGAATTAGAGAGCGTAAGTAAGTAAGGTATATTGTTCTCTTAATTCTTGATGCTATATATCGTTGTAGATAGATATCTTGAGTAGTTGCATCCATTAACAAGTGCTCTACAGTTGCTTCTGTTGATGATGAAGAGTTACAGCGAAGAGAAGCGGAGATGTCCATTCGAATGTGGTAGTTGAAGTTCTTTTTGAAATCTGAGTTTGAAATCAGACGTTTGGGATATGTTTCAGACGACTGATACTATATATATTTTTGAATATAGTAGTAGATCAGATGTCTGAGTGCAATTGTCAAACGTCTGGTTTAGCCTGTCTGTTATTCCAGAGAACTGTTTCAGACATCTGGCTTGTGCACCCAAACGTCTGATATTGTGCATATCAGTTTTTGTGCTCTTTTTCTTGTGCTTCTTTGTTTCTATCGACTTGTAGTTTCTTACAATGTCCTTCGAACCTTGTTCTTGTCTTTCTAGTGATGTTGTTCTAGCAAGTACCTGTATATATAAATATATATGTATATTCGATTTCCATTGTATAGTTGTTGTCATCGAAACCGTAGATTTGATTTCCTAACAATAAACAAGTAGAAATGGTATCAAAAAACTTGTTAACTAGACTCTATATCATACTTGAATCCATGAAGAAATAAAATACAATAAATAATATACACAAATCACAAAATCTAGAAAATACATACTAGACGTCTGAATAGGATAGCTAGATGTCTGAATGTATTCCCAAACTTCTTAAGGCGTAAACTTTTCAAAATAGAAAAGAAATAGTACAAAATAGGCTAAATTCAGACGTTTGAGTGCACATACCAGATGTCTGAGACCAGAGTCAGACGTTTGAGAACAGAGTCAGATATCTGAGTAGAATATCCAAACGTCTGAATGCTAGAAATTGTTTTCTAAATAATACAAGGTCAAATGTTTGACTAGTAGAATCAAGCATCTAACTTACAGAAGTAGGCCAGATTGAATCTTGACCTATACGTGCAAAGTAGAATAGATCATGAAAGTTTGCTCTCACTTCTTAGTTGCTCGGGAGTGTGCGTAACTGAATGGAATTAGTTAGCAAGCTAAAATGTACCATCTTTGGGTAAAGTCCTAAGCTTTCACTTCCTAAAGTTGGAATGTGACACTCAATGTGGTCTGCAATTATATTGAAATTAGAAGTTCTATCGTTCGTAGCCGGTCCTAGCCATAGATTGGTCGAAGCTATAAAGACTGGAGGAAGGCGTTCATTGAAAAAGGATCGATGAATCCTAAATGGGAGCGGATCAATCTATGATTGCTACTTGCGAAAGATATAGAACTTAGGAAGCAGAATGACAAGGAGATGCACCATTGCAAGATAGCAAGAACCGTTGGACATTAATCCAACGAATGAGCTGAGCATTGAATGCATACTTCACTTAGTTTACCAATGCAAGATGGAAAGAACCATCAGACAGTGATTCGATGAACGGGTCGGGCATATGATGTATATTCGATTAGAAGCACCATTGCATAAATGGATAACTAAACTTCAATCACTTGTTTACACCATACTACTAGCGATATGATTCATTCATCAAACTTTGTTTGATCCCTTTCATTTCTCCCTTTTATTACCTATTATAGGAGGACGGGGCAGTAAGTGAGGTGATTTAGTCAGAGTACATAGAAAAGGTGACATGATGTTGGAGATTTATTTATGTGCATGCTTTCTCTGTGTACCTTATTGTATCTTTTAGTCAAACTAATATTATGGTATTATTCAGGTACTTTACCTTCATCAGACTTATGTTGTATTGGCATTTGGAGACATTGTTTTGCCATTTGATGTATGGGCCAGGGTTATTCTAAGGCTATTACTTGATTATTTTCAATACTTATATTTTATGTTCTTTCATTGTGTGATCTGAAAGTGTAGAATTGTGTAAAGTTATAATTGTCTCTGTATCATGTAAACCATTTTAAAACTAACAATATGTATTTCTTGACACGATGATGGTTTGGAAGCCACTTTTGGACTCTAAACGCTATGTTCGGGGTTGCGGAATGTTACATTGACTGTTGGTGTAACTAACAACTAAGCTAACAACCGCCACTAATCAACATCTCAAGCCACTTCCACAGACTACAAACAATTTCAAGAAGTAAAACCAAGGCAATAAAAAAAATCATCTAAGGCACAAATCAAGACCCATCTCAGAGCATACATCCAAGAAGATCTACAAATCATTAGGTATGGCTCTGGTGATCTCCTACAAATGTGATTGTAATTAGAGTCAGGGAAAACTAGAGACCACATTCAATGGATTAAGTGGTTGTGATGTGGCTGTGGATGCATGAAGAATGGAATTGGATTACATAATCGGGTTAAGGTAGAAATGAAATCATGTTAGAAGGGATACAAAATTGGCTTAAGGTAGAACTGCAGTTGTGGAGGAAGCGAGGTGAATTGACGACACCCGATGGCGAGGGGATCATTAGAAATGGCAATTGAACTATCTTCTGATCTATAAAATCCAATACCATCTTAAAGAAATTCAAATCACCGTAATAGAACTTTAATTCTTAAACCAGAGCAATAAAATCAAACATTAACTTCATCGAAACCTACTTTGATAAACCAATGCACAAAACTTTTCATCCAGAACCCGCTTTGCAATAATATTCAAGTATTTAACCAAAAAAATTTGGGACAACAAAAAACAATAAACATAAAAGAAAAATAATAAGATATAGCGAGGCGAAGTAAATAAACGTAAAGGATTGCATCTTTGTTAGTTTTCTCGAGTACAATGAAACATCTATACATAACTTTCATTTATATAATTAAACAATACATGCGAAGAAATGTACTAAAACGAAGATTGTAAATATCGATGGGTCGATGTTGGACGGTAAGTATGGATTATGTACTGATTATTTTGAGGTGATTAGTCAAATATTAATTGAAACTGGACTTTTTCATAAACCATGTATTTTGGAATAATTTTAGCATTCGGTTTTGTATTAATGAATTAAAATTAGAGATTCGGAAGAGAGGGTTGGATGAGCATGGGAGCAGACTAGAAGGTAAAATTGTCTAAAACTAGTAAGTAGCTTAGTATATGAAGCATAAATCTCAACTAGTACCCTCTGTTGTAAAAACTCTTCCAGGCCACCGCTTAAGCCTCATCCTGACGCCAGACGAGGCTTACCATCTAGGACTATTTAGATAAGACTTATCATTTCATCCAAAAATCTAAACATACATTTAGGCTAAGTGCATTTTTTAGGCAGTTTTCATACGTTGATTGCTTCTAACCACGTTCAAAACCCGAAATTTTTGATTTAGGTCAATTAAAATTAAATCAAACACTAAAATTTTATCTAAAATACATAAATAATCAAAAGTCATGGTTTTGATTAACTTCCGTCCAAATGATTAGTCCTTAATTTATACCTACCGTCTAGCATCAGCCTACCTATTTTTACTACCTTGCCGGTATCTAAACAAATACCTGCATATCCGTGTAGGTGTTAAACGAGGCAATTAATCTTGTTTGGAATAGCTAAACAGTACATCGTAACTTGTAAACTTAAAAGAAATTTACCACAAACACAAAATCACGATCACCATGGTATTGAAATAGATAATATTCTTACAATTTCTCCTTTTTTCTCTCAAAATAGTTCTTAGTAACACTTTAAGAGAAACAATGGCTAATCACCTCCAGAGAAGATATTGATAGAAAGGAAAAGAAAAGAATACCCTATTTTTATGGTCTTCTTCTTCAATAATTGAAAAAAGTCTGCAATCTTAGGTAAATAGAGGTTGGCACACCATCTTTTCTTATTAATACGATATACGTCGGTTCCAATCTATAATGGACCACCTATCATTATCCTTTTAATCCTTATTTTAATAACTACTTAAATTGATACATTATTATCTTGGTTCTCGTCCCCATTTAGATCTTATTGACGTTGACAGGGCCTGTTGTACTTATCTTTGAGTCATAGGTTGATATTGACATAGCTTGAGATATCTCTTTTTCTCATTGAAATTTCTACTTTCAAACCTTTTCGCTCTAATGACCCTTTTTATAAGAATTTGAAACATTACTAATATTTGCAGAATTCTGGATACAACTTGACATGAAAGCCAAAAATTTAAAAATGTGTGGCATCAGTGCGACAAAAGAATGACGGGGATGAACGAAAATAATGACGGGGATGAACGAGCGATGGCTAAACGGAAATCAATTTGGATAAATGGCACCGTGTAACAGAATTGAATTAAAGAAGTATGCATAAGTTAAAAT
This sequence comes from Allium cepa, assembly GCA_030765085.1. Taxonomy (NCBI): domain Eukaryota; kingdom Viridiplantae; phylum Streptophyta; class Magnoliopsida; order Asparagales; family Amaryllidaceae; genus Allium; species Allium cepa. The sequence goes on from CM060929.1 coordinate 980,086,892, forward strand.
ATGGATGCGCTAAAGTCTCTGTTAAGTTTTTAAAATACACCAACCATTCTTAGTAATAAGGGTATGTAAATTAGGAAATTAGAATTAAGCTACTGAATAATTGAATACATTCGGTGAATAACTGCAGACGTTTATGCAATTATATCCAAAAATTAAAATTTCTGCAATTATTCGCTGAATAATTGCATACATTTATGTAATTTTTGGTTATTATTGCATAAACAGTGAATAATTGCATAAATGTATGTAATTATTCATTAACTTAATTTTAAAGACCTGATTTACAAAAAAAATTCTGAAGAGGAGTTTTCGTGTATTAAGTTTGATTTTAAGGACATGCATCTAATATCCACTACAGAAAAATCAGCACAGATACAAACCTAGAAAAAAAATTAGACTAAAGGACTACAAAAATTTTTTTTGGCTGAAGGACAATTGTAACGACCCGCTATTTTGGACCATTCAAATCGACAATAAAACCATACATATCCGACTTGAATAATTCAAAATACCGAATTGTTAATTTAAAATTTGGCAAAACTTAAAATATACAGTAAATAAATCAATCACAGATCACAAAGTAATATAATGCAGCGGAATAGATAAAGAATAGTAGTTCATGAAGCTACTATATACATCAGAGTTAGAAAAATACAACCGAATAGTTCAAATGCAGTGAAGTCTCCAATGCAACATATGACTTCTCTGAACCAATCAATTGGAAATGCTGGAATCTGAATCGATAGTTGGATTTCCAAATGAAGCTCCGAACTCCAAAGGTGAGTCTCAAATGCTGTATCACTCAGTCTGACCCGAGCGTAAAGCAAAACACAAAACACTCGAGTCAGGATTAACATTCTTATATCAATAAATCCAACTCAAGTGAAATATCAACTGAAATACAAATAACCTAAAGGATGTTTGGGATAACCATCCTCTAAGGGTCCATGGAACTTTCTACAAGGTAGAAATAGACACTATAACACCGTGGTCATTTCAGCTTAATTTATACTTCAAAACCAAATCTCATTTCCACTTCAAATATCTCTATATTTCCCAAAATAGTATTTATATATATTAAATAATTTATACAGTAAAGTATTTTTAATTTCCTCAACTTAACAAATCGTTCCATCATCAACCCGACCTTCCCATTCAAATTAAATTCAATCTCAATTTATCAATTTAAATTCAGCTCAATTTCTAAAATAACCACTTAAATTTTATCGATCTCAAATTCGGATTTATAATCACAAATACCCCTTTATATTTCCTTATTTAAATACCATTTTTATAAACCCAAATTTATCTTCCAATCTTAATTATTCAATTTATTACAAGAGAATCTATTTGAAATATAGATTTACATAAATACTTAACCATATTATATGTATTAAATCAATCTAATTTAAATCAAATATTACTACTAAATCTATATATACAATTTTCATTTAATAATATATTAAGAATCAAATTTATTGAACCGTATATTTCTTTCCAAAATTATAGAAATTATTTTCAAAATATTTGTATGGACCAACGGTGTCTGTATATATTTCCTATCATATAGTCAAGTGCTACGGATATTTATCATTTCAATTCGTATACTAAATATATACGGGTGGATATCATTTAAACCCGAAATCCCAAATTGAATTAAATGAAAATCACTTGGGTTTATCATTTCAACCCATAACGCTTTTCTCCTATTCTAAAGTCTGTTCGGGTATGTATCATTTCAACCCATAGTGATTTCTAAACTACAGGGAACTTGCAGAGTGATAACAGAATATACATTTTAACAGAATATTCTAAAGTTTTGCCAAATTTTAAATTAACAATTCGGTATTTTGAATTATTCAAGTCGGATATGTATGGTTTTATTGTCGATTTGAATGGTCCAAAATAGCGGGTCGTTACAACAATGCTAGTTATAACTAGCATTTTGTATAGTGTAAAATTGAATATAATGTGTCCGCGAGCATAGCTCAGCTGGTTGAGCACTACCTTGCAACCATGGAACTTTGATGCTCTAGGCTGGGCTAGCTAAAAGGGGATCAGTGTGGCGGACAGCTGAATTCGCTAGCTCTACTCTCCGGGAGTAGGGTTTTTTTAAAATAAAAATAAAAATAAAAACTGAATATAATGCTAGTTATAAGTAGCATTTTTATAGTGTGAAAGTCGAATATAATGCTAAATATAATTAACATTTGTCATTCAGTCTAAAAATAAAACTTCACGTCCTTCAGTCTAATTTTTTTTCAAAGTTTGTCATTTTTCCTAATTCTTTCTATTCACTAAAATATAAGTTTATTTATAATATTCTTACATTTACGGTATTTTCCTTCCATGTTTTTTTCGTGAAAAATAGAATTCAAGGATTAGGGATGTCATTTGAGGCAGACAAACACAGTTTAATTTCTTTTAGAAGTTTACCTATCCGACGAATTCTCGTGAATACAAAGGAACATCCCTGCTGTTAGGAGGGTAATTTATTTTCCGTTTACTCATCAATATAGTACCATTGTAATGTTATCATATTTAGTATGTAGTATACAGTGATAAAAGAACATGATAGCATATTACAGCATCATTGAAAAATAAAAGGCGGTTCCATCGTAGGAAAAGAAAACGTAATAGCAAAATTTCTTGATTATTATATTTTCTTTTTCATTATTATATAATTCTTCTTTTTATCTCCTCGGGAATAAAATTTTCTATCATTAGCGATCATTAATTGCTGGAGACAACACAACATGGATAAAATATACTAATCAGCCATGTAACCAACCAACAATGATAAAATCTTAAATATCACACAATGTTTGCGAACAATTTTGCAGAACAAGCTAAAGGATTTAAGTAACATCTTAAAAAGGAGTTAAAATTATTTTCAGTTACGTTTGAACAATTAGTGCGTTACTGGTCCAGCTTATTATTATTTTGAAATTCACAACTCTAGCCCAATGGGCTTACAAACAAGATTTCTAAAATTTTGTTTAAACATGATCCATTTCAATTAATTATTTCGTAGTCGTATGCTGCATTAATATATATTTTATAGGGACAGCGCTTGCCATATAGTTTTTTTTCCCGGAAGTTGGCATTCGTGATGCGTTACAAATTTTTGTTCGTTTCAAGATGCCACCATGTGTTTCTCAAGGGCAGGGTCCTAACATTGAAGTCCTAACGTGGCATCAAAGGGCCTATATGGGCTAGTGATTGGTTGGGAGTAGGCCTACTAATGGATACTTATACTTTCGGAAACCAATAGTGTCATATACTATCCGTATCCGAAATTATTTTTGAATATCGGATTTTCACATCCACAGATACGGACGGATGCCGAATAATTATTTTATCCTTCAATGACCGATAAATTAGAAAACATAAATGATTTTTCTTTAATTTAACATAAATAATTCTCGGCCACGTTGATAATTAAAGTGTTTAAAAAGCAAATAAATATGATTATGATAAATAGTTTTGAGCAGTTAATATTATGCGTATAATAAGAACTTCTAATTTAATAAAACAGTAAATAAATACCTTTCGTTGTCTCCAGGTGTGGTATAAGGGAAAATAGATGCCTAGGTTTGGTAATGAACCCAGGTTCGAGCTCTGTTTTGCACACATTCTCGCAAAAAATAGCACATGGGCTTATAGGTGTCATGAGCTGAAGCGGACATGCACAACTTAATTCTTCTCAAGAGTTTACCGATCCATCGGGTTTTTCAGAGTATATTAAAAACAATCCAGATGGATAATTTTCAAATGTGGTATTCTTCGTATCCACATCCACATCCGTTTTTCCCGATATCAGATATTTATTTTCTTTTCAGATACGGATGCAGACAGATTTTGAATTTTCGGGTATCCCTTGACAGTCCTGGCTAGGACTTGGATAGAGTAGAAGGACCTGGAACATGAGTGATCCATTAGCCAACAAACTAGCGTTACAACAATAATCGTACGATAAGTTTTTGTTACTTGACTCACACAAAAATGTTTTTAGCGTAACAAGTTAAAAAAGAAAGATACCTCCAATATTCATTTCCATTCATGCTTCTTTATGCTATTCTTATGTTATATATTATTAGTAGATCTCACCTAACATTTTTCAATTTTCTTACAATTTAAAAATAAAATTCTTTACTTAATTTGACTCACTCAATTCTTAAACATTATTAATCTGATGAGAACTCCACCCAACTTCTAATCTCACTTACCACATTTTCTTTAATACAATTTCAAAATCATTCGGCCTTCTTTGACTTTCCCTGTCTAAAACAAGGCACGATTTATGCCTCTATTATCCTCATTTTATCTGAAATAAACCCTACTAGCCGATTTATAGCCTGGATTCGCTGCCCAATTATGTATAAACATTACAATGGCATAAATTAGGTTATGAGGTAGAGTGTCAACATTATTAAATATTCTTTGATTTCTTTCAAATCATGTATACCAACAAATAATAGTGAAGATGATATTACTTCAATGGAATATGAGATTATTCCAATTTCAGTAGTTGTCATCGTTAAGATCGGTGTTGGTTAAGATTAAGTCAGGGATGTTAAGAGAGCTAACAAGTATTGAACTAGTTATGGGACATTTATAGCAAAGGAGCGTTATGTTTTCTAAGTCTAAGTTGCAAAAGCAATTTTTATCTATGAGCAGGTTCTTTTTCCTTAAGAATTTGATTATATTTAATTTCTTTCGTCGGATTAACCAAGTGTGTAACTTTGCCTTAGAATGAGCATTTACTTTCCAGATAGCTTTGAGCATGTTTGTAGAGGTCTCAAAGAAGTTTAAAAACTTATGCGTCGAATTTGAGGTATAGGTTCCACTTTTATCCAAACACCAAATTTTAGTGTCCCTCATTATCTTGGTTATAGTATTCCAACTTGGTACAAAGTTAGAAAAATTGGGCTAAGGTGATGTCTTCAAGGGCGTGGTTGAATATAATATTCTGCGAGTATTCGATGTGAGGCCTGTAGAATCAGATATTGTTGAATTTTTAAAGTTACAAATATCAAATAGTTCTTTAAACTCAACATGGAAACCCAGTTATCATGCCAAAATGTAGTTTTATTGCCTGAATGAATTATATTATTGATCACAAGGTTAATATATTGAAGTTTTTGAAGTTGGATTTCCTAAAGCGAGACATATTAATATAGTTAGGAGAGATACGGTGCATGTTGTGGGTTCTATCAGTATAGTGGTCTGAAATAATTTCTTTCCACAAAAGTTTTTCATTATCATTATCGAATTTCCAAAGTCATTTTCCTATAAGCGAAACATTAAGGTTGTGTAAGTTTATAATTCCTAACCCTCCATAGTCTTTAGATTTGCAAACCATTTCCTAATTAATAAGACAGTTAATGCTCATGAATTATCATCGTTCCAAAGGAAGTTTCTTGTGATTTTAACTGTTTTGTCGATGATCCATTTTGGGAAAAGCTAAAACGACATCCAATAGAACGACATTGCCGGCAAAACGGAGTTGATAAGAATGATTTTCTATGCTCTAGATAAAAACTTATTGTTATAATTTGATATATTTCTATTAATTTTATTCATTATTATAGACCGTCTTCTTTTTTTAGTTGTGAAGGTCTAGCCAAAACCATAAGTATTAAATTGGAAACCTCATAGTTTCGCAATTAAGAATATCAGCGATAAGAGTTTTAAAATTTTCAATATCGTTTTGCGCTAGGATGGCACTCTTGTCAAAGTTAATCTTAAGCCTTGAAAACATTTTAAAACTAGATAAAAACAAGTTTAAGATTTGCGATGTGTTCTGGTAGATGCGAGGTAAAAAAGCAAGGTACCATCAACGAATTGCAAAATCGAAAGACCCTCACTGGTGATATCATTCCCAACACTACTTAGCATCCCATACGAAATAGATTGTTTTATGATCCTATAGAATACATCTGCAACTAAGCTGCACATAAAAGGCGATAAAGAGTGCATTGCCTAAGACCTCGTTTAGATTGAATTTTATTTCCTAGAAAACCGTTGACTATAATACTAGAATTACAAAAGCCACCCAACCCATCAAGAACTAAAGCCCTTAGGCAATAGAAACTCCTTTAGAAACATGCAATCAATAAAATTGAAAACTTTAGCAAAGTCTAGTTAAACATGGTACAAGTGATATTATTTTTACAGCAATAATTTACAAATTCTTAAACTAAGCGACCCCAATAGTGTTGTATCTACCCTTTACAAAAGTGGTTCCATTATGTAGATTAAGCTGTTCATTTTGTTGCTTAACCTACTAGCTAAGACTTTAGAATAATTTTGATTGAACAATTTATTAGTGAGTGCTGACTGTATTTTTCGTCAACCGCAGAATTGCTCCATGAAAATCAAATATTATTTGCTAATCGTCCGTTTGAAGAGTTAAAATGATCATTCAATGGGTTCATGACATATGATATAGAGTGGTTCGGCAGAGCTGCCTACGTGCATTATGAATTCCTCTCATTATACAGCTCTCTTACAATTATAGAGAATTATACTAGATGCAACAAGATAAAAAGGGGCGGCTCAAGACTGATGCTGCTGCTAATCTTGAGGGCTCGTTGAGCTTAGAACTGTGAACAACGAGGTGCTGTGAGAATCTGCTACTTGATGCTAAGTTGAGGACGTGGGATTGTGACTAGCTGATGGATCCTTTGAACAAATCGACCCTTTGGGGTAGCGACCAACCTTTGATAGTCGACCTTTGGTGGGTGGCAACCAGCAACCCCTTTAAACTTGTCATGCATGGGATATTCATAATGGTTGAATCTGATGCTGGAAAGGTTGAGAGAATGCTGTAAAACCAGCTGGAAAGGCATTGCGCTAGATCTGATTAATGAGAGATAGTTGGTGAAGCAAAGGGAATCAACGGTGGAGGTCAACATCAACAGAAAAAGACCCTATCACACAACACCAAAAAAGTTTGTTTGTAACGAATATAGTCGTTACAAATGAAATTTATAACAGATATAGTCGTGAGCGGTACAGGCGTGAGGAAATTCGTTACAAATATTTATAACGGCCTCTACCCGTTATTAGATATATCACTTACCAACGGACTTTGTCGTTAGAAATCTAAATTTTTGTAACGAAATAGGTTGTTATTATTTGCATCGGTTTGTAACGGGTATTTTCCGTTACTTAGTTTCCCCTTTCATGGTGGAAGAAGGGGTTGTCATTCTAAATTATCACGACTTTATCCATTACAAATTTCATCATTAGTAACGCACTTGTTCGTTACAAATTTCATCAATAGTAACGACTATGCTCGTTATAAATTTCGTCATTAGTAACGCACTTGTTCGTTACAAATTTCACCAATAGTAACGACTATGATCGTTATAAATTTCGTCATTAGTAACGCACTTTTTCGTTACAAATTTCATCAATAGTAACGACTATGCTCGTTATAAATTTCATCTTTAGTAACGAATATGTTCGTTACAGCTACCAAACCATGCAGACCTGCATTTTTGCTAGCATTTACACTACAGAATTGTCTATTATAGTACATACATATCAAAAATTACAGAATTTCGATAACAATAAGCAATTACGCATCCAAACATCCAACTTAAATTGCACAAGTTCATCATACATAATTAAAGAGTATGAAATCAAAATATTAGAAGTTCTAACACTAATTCAAAATAAATTCTAGATCCTACAAACAACGAACACGACATTCGGGCCAAATAACAAAACCTCCATCAATTATATCAAATAGCTTGTAATTACCATTTTGTGGTGCTTCATAAATATGTGCTTCTGGATCAAACACTTTCTCCACCCATACAACTCTTTCCCCATTCATCACCTCTCTATGGTGGCATATTTTCTGTATCCCAAGATGGCCCTTCGAAACCTCTTTCAACTCTTCTGACAATAAGACTACAGATTGCCTATCTCTTGTGGAAGATCCAATAGCACCATTGGATTGAACACCCAAGCTAGCTCCAGGACTATCATGCTGACTGTTGGAAGCAACTTCGTTTCTTGGTGTCGCATTCCCTCCAAACTGATTCATAAATTGTAACAAACTTTGTTACATACTCATCATAGTCGAATGCATTGATCTAAATTCTTCGGTTAGTCTATTTTGATTGTCCTCCATCTTTGCTTTCCATTTTCTATCTTCATCTTCCTTGAAATTAGCTATTGCTTTTGATGCTTGTGTAATCTTCACTTGCTTCATAGTCGATGTAGAGCTAATTGCACGACAATAATTTTTTCTTTTCTCCTTTCCAAACACTTCAGCAATGGGACCATTCTCAAAATCTTCAAAATTTCTACTTTCATTGCTACAATTGACACTAGCGTTTTCCTTTTGTCTTTCCTCCGCCGCTTCAACTAATGCCTGCATAATACCCAAATAAATTATAAACAAAAGTTGAACTTGAAAATATTTTGCATATTGCATATTAAATAAAGCAATACATAGATTTGCAGGAATATAAGGTTATTTATAACTAACAAAGTTGAAAGTCCAATCTAAGTAAAGTGTGTATATATGGGTGTACCTGACTCTGACATTTGACGTATATTGAATTATTTCTTATAGTTGAACTTGACATTTGACGTATATATGGGTGTACCTGGCTTCAACAGATTTATTACCTTAACGAGATGTCATGCCAGGCCTGTATCAATGCGGCATCTACCTCAGCTATAGTTGTTTAACTCATTTCTTTCCTTGTATTACATGTCAGTAAAAAAACGCAAAAAAATGTTTTAAGCAGATAAGTTTCTATTTTAAATAAAAGTTGAATTAAATATTTAGTCACTGCAGTCTATGATGTGCCTTCATCTGGCAAGAATTCGCTAAAAAATATGAAGAAAAAACACGGTGCTCAAAATTTTTAAATATGGTTTTCCATGTATGAAATTATCAATGTAGTTATTCAAGAAGCCAAATATATTTTGTTACTCGTAGATTTAAGAATACAGTATCAGTCTTTTATCAGAAAAAGGTTAATTATTCAAGTTTAAGAAGTCGGTTAAAATACCAACGAAATAAATAGGTACAAAAAAATAATCAAGTTTGGTACAGTTCATGTACGAAGTAAATCAAGCAACTGAGATGAAGTTGACAGTGTTGTTCTATGATATATTCAACATGCATCTCATTAATCAACTGGATAAGATGCCAAATGGCAACATGTACTAAAACGTTTTATGAATTGGAGCAGCTACAGAGGAAAATAAGACATGCAATGAGACGATCTAAGCTTTGAAGCAACATGTACATAAAGTTGACACAGGTAACTCTAACTTCAGTTAAAAGTTAGAAAATTCAAACTTTGATATTGTTTCTAAAAAATTAAGCTTCATTACCGTGTAATTTTTTTTTAATTAAAGCCGCTTTTGTTGCTTATTTCTACATGTTAGATCAGTTCTACTGGAACAACTCCACTTCCTATACATTGTGTGATCTTAACTTCTGCTAAGTATATGAGTAAGATATACTGGACATGAGTATTGTTTTGTTAATTATATCAATAACTTAAACCTTTTCAAATATGTTACAGATCTGAAAATAGTTTTACTTGGCTAGAAAGCAACGTTAGAGCCTGTTTGGCCAATGCACGTAAACTTGTTAAAAATCCATTCTGGTTTAGAAACATATGTTCTAACTTGTTACATGGATATGTAATAAAAATGTCTCGGTTTTCATCTGAATTTAGCTGAGAACTATTAAACCAATCCTCCTGTGCAACTTCCATTACCATCACCTATTCCAACATAGCAGCAAACACTTCTACCATCCCCCTATTTCAACTATCAACTGTCACCGCCGCCCCCTACAACTTCAACCACTCTTCACACACTACCTCACCCTCACAACAGCAAATCATTCAACCACCTACAAACATAGCCTATACCATCACCTTCGCCTGCCGTTCTTCAACTCAACCATTGCCATCATCAACCTCCTCTTTAACCAACACTCCTCACCAACCCAGAAATACATTCAACACTGCTTGCAAACTTCCACCCCTCTGTCAACTGCCTCCAACCATTGCTTTGACATACACAACATTCAACCATTCATTATCATCTCAAGTCAACGTATAAATAGACACACTATACATCAACTAAAATTAAAAGTTTAATTATATGCAGGCACCAAACTTTTTGGGCACACCAATGGCGGTTCTTCAACTAATAATATACTGCATGTACAGGCCCAGGAAGAAGAAGGGAGGTTATGATGAAGAAGCTGCTGCTAAAAATGTACTGGCCAAGTTAAAACATATGAATTCAGGGGGATAATATGGTCGTTCGTTATGGGTTCCCTAGTTTTTCACAAACTTTGCCTCACATCATCACATCACAAACTTCATCATCATCTCACTGCAATTCCACCTGAAACCCACCTTTTCAATACTACTGCACACGAGACCATCTGCAATCTTCAACCACTTGAATTCAAACAGTGACAATAATTGCAGGCTCTCGAATTCATGCATTCAACACTGCAATCAATCCCCCACTCCACTGTTAAACAATTCATTCACTCCTTACAACACAGTTTCATACTAGCCTATAACAATACACTTGCCTACATTCCTGTAGCCTGCTTCAATAAACATTCTACAACCTACTGACTACTGCACTGATACAACCAACTGCACCATATTCACACACTACAACAGTGGCCACTCCAACTACAAACCCCAAGTAACCACAGACCATCTTCCTTCCCATTTCTCCAACCCGCAACCTGTTCACAACCGCACTTCATACTACAACTCGATAAAACATCAACAACCCAGCCTCTGCAGCAAACGACCAGAGACTCACGCAACATTTTCATCAACTTGCCCTCTGACATTCTGCCAACCATGAACAACCTCCCAATATAATCGCAAACCCAAATCGCAACAAAACAATTACAACGGCCACTGCCACACTGCTGCCTTTCTGCAACAATCACCTCACGTCAGTCCATTCACTAACCCAAGCTTCGAACAGGCGGAAAAGTTTTTGTTTTTGACAATCTAACTGGAATTTACGAAGTTATCGAAATAACGAAGGTAGTTACAGGTTTAAGGGTTTTTATTTTTCTGTCAATTTTTTGAAAAATAATTTTTTTACCCCTTATTAAAGATTGGAGTACTGCCTTTATTTATTTATTCTCCAAACTTCCTCATCAACTAAGTACTATGCTATTGAAAATTTGTATTTTTTAATTAGTGATGAAAATAAAAACTGTGAACCTCATAGCATTTGTAGATTTCATTGTTCATTGTTCAACTTAATTAATTAGCATTTGTAGATTTCAAACTGCTCCTGTACAAACGTTTTTCTTTTTTCATTGTTCAACTTAATTAATTAGCATTTGTAGATTTCAAACCTGATAGTTATTTTTCAACATCAAAATGAAGCATAAACAAGCATTTGAATAGATGTTGAAGTACTTACAAATTTTTCGGCAGCACATGGAATCACCTTTCCTGTTTTTCTACTTGTATGAGCCACTTTCCATGCCACTGTACGTGTGATCTTCTGTCCTGGATTCTCAGCTGCCTGCATTTGAATAATTTCATAAAGTATATTTTTGTCACTGAAATATTAACCAAAAAAATGTTTTTACATACCAATTCTTCATATAGTCTAAGATAAGGTTTCCTTCCCAATGTATGAGTTAGAGTACTTTTGGCCTTGTTTCCGGAATTTGTCGTGCATTGTTTCATTTTCTTGTCACTATATTCGATGTCAACAAACCTCTACCACTATACTTTATCAATGTCATCAGGACGACTATTAAGTGCAACATGTTTAGGCATGAGTTGTCCATCTTTTTTGAGGAATCTCTGACGTACCGTTGCTTTGAATGTTCGATAACATTGTGAAAACTTCTTCTCCAATATTGGTCTAGCTACCATGGGCTCGATATTCAAGTCAAACTCTTTCTGTTGAAACAAAAAAAAAACAAATAACAATGTCAATTTCTACAAACTTTTGGAACATTGAATGTGTGTGGTTTCCACAGTTACGAATAAATAGTTAAATATATTACGAATAAACAGTTACTTACCATTAGTGCTTTCCACAGGCTATCTTTGAAAACAGCATCTACATCATTCCATCCTTCATAACCAATCGGAACGAGAGAACGAAGCAAAACACCACAACGAGAGGCCCATTTTTTTGCATCATTACCTTTTTCACCTTCTAAGTCCACAATTATTGAGTACTTTTTATTTGGAGGGGGAGGAGGAACATCAACTTCCTCTGCGTCATTTGTATGTAGTGACGTGACATTACAATTGCCTGACATTCTACAATGCAAATAATTTAAAGACGATGAATGCATATTAAAGCATGAAAGAAAATTTGTAGGATAATGGCTCATCCAAGATGGAGAATATAGCAAAAGCTTAATCCATGTTTATTTATTGTTCATACCAATTCATATTTGTAAAAGGTATCAATTATACACAAAAAGATTAAATCATAGCATTAATACGATGCGTTCAAGACAAGTGTAATAACTTCAAAAATATTCAACAATAGAGAAACATACCCAAGTGTATAGTAATCAATACAACATTGTAACAAGTAAACAAAATAATTACTGTTCAATCAAGTGTATCTATTTTGATTCGATACATTTCAACAATGCGGTTAAATTAGGCTGCTCCTTCAAAATAGATTGAAAGCTCATTGGCAGCTCCTTCAAAATAGATTGAAAGCTCATTGGCATCTCATAATCATCTATGCTATCAGTCATGCGCTTAGGCGAGTGTTGTACGATGGACCAATTAGGATCATGCATGTCGCTTATGTAAAAGACTTGACTTGCTTCGGACGATAGAATGACGGGCTCGTCATATTCTCCACTACTGCTTTTCAATTTCCTTGGATTCACCATTAACAAATTGGAGTCACTACAAATCTTACAGCTATTTGATTTATCTGCTACATTGATCCAATCACAGTAGAATACTACATGTTGAGATTCATAATAATCAACTTCAATAATCTCTTTGATAACACCATACCACGTAGTATCATCATCCATAGGATTTAAATCTTTCGCACTTGCAACAAATGTTGTAATCGCATTCATGCAAACACCACTATTTTGGGTTGATAATGTGTTATCATAATGTTGTGGAGAGAATATATAACCATTGATTCTATACTTAAGATGAGTTCTAGCTTCCCATTGTGGTCCACTAACATAACGCCACAACATTGAATCCATGCTTTTTTATTCAATTAGCTATTTAATCCACTGAAATGTATTAAACACTATTATTTTTATTATTAAACTATGAACTAGGAAGCAAGTTCGACAAACCTTATTGTGCAACCAATCAATAAATTCAGATTGTACTACCACTTCCGCCTTTGTCTGTAGTCTTTTTTTACCATGCTGAGCATCTTCTAAGGACAACCGATACTCGCTACAAATTATAAGTAATATTATCAATAAATATAATGTTATACCTTACGAAATGCACAAAAATTACAAACCTATAATAATCATCTAGATCTGGTATGTCAATTCTGAAAAGTATCCATCTTCGAATCTGCGTACGTTGCACACTAGTAACTTGATATTTTTGCCCTCCATAGTTGAACATTCGTATATATCATTGTCGTTCTCATCCAAAAATGACGCTTGTGTAGAACTATGATTACCCATACGTGGATTTGGCATATATTCCATGCATATCTAATAGATTCTGAAACAAGATACGCTTCGAAAATTGAGCCTTCCACATGTCGCTTGTTACTTGGTATGTTCTTACACTCCTTCATAGCTCTAGTCAAGAAACAAAAAATATATTACCTTATATATATATATTTTTAATATAAAACAAGTAATTTTATAAAGATGTATCGTACCTCTCAAACGGATACATTCATATATAATTAACAGGTCCACAAAGTAATGCTTGATCAGCTAAATGCAACATTAGATGTATGCTTATATCAAAGAAGTGAGCAGGAAAGTAGTGAACCAACACACATAACGCCTCTGAAATCATATCTTTAGCATCTTGGACATGCTCTCTAACTAAAACCTTCGAACAAATAATTTTGAAGTATAAACATACTTGCAAAATTGCACGTCTTAAGTCGCGACATTTTGGATAGGCATGTTGAACCATGATTGGAAGAAAATATTGAAGAATGATATGATAATCATATGATTTTCTAATGCTCAAGCTAGGTGGTTGAACGTTGACTAAATTGCTTATCTTTGTTGAAAAGCATGATGGAAGCTTTGCACCTTTTAAAACTTGGCAGCATTGAATTTTGTAAGTCTTATCAAATGCAAACTTGGAAGATTGTTTCCTATCAAAAAACAAGTTAATAAGATGCTCCGCTACATTCTTTTCAGTATGCATCACATCAATCGTATGCCGCACTTTATGACTACTCCAATACTCTAAGGTAAAAAGAATCGATTTCTTATACCACGCTGGTCTTTCTTCATTGTCATTCTCATTTACAAAATGATCTTCATCACCATCATCAAATTCTTTACGTTTTTTTTTATTTTTACCCGGTACATATTTGATATGAGCAAGCTTTTCCAAAAGTGCCGATCCTACCAATCGTGTAGGAGGTTCCTTATGCTCTACATCTTTGTACCATCTATGTTTCAATGCTCTGTATGGATGACCATTATTCAAAAATCTTCTATACTTTGTATAAACAATCTTATTACCAATACGTTCTGACTCGGTCTCGGTAGCACAAACCGGACATGCTTTGTAACCATGTGTCACACAACCGGATAAATTTTCAAATCCTGGTAAGTCATGAATTCCCCACAAAAGCATCGCTCTCAGTGTAAATTGCTCTTTCTTATCCATGTCAAATGCAGGCACTCCTATCCAAAGCTGCTTTAACTCATCCATAAGAGGTTCTAAGTATACATCAATGTCTTGGCTTGGTGCTCTAGGTCCAGGAATCAACAAACATAACATTTGAAACTCGGGTTTCATACATAATGAAGGGGGCAAATTATATGGGATAATGTACACGGACCAACAACTATAACTATTAGATTGAGCTCCACTAGGATTAAATTCATCAGTAGCAATGCCAAGCCAAACATTTCTTCCGTTAGTAGCAAAATCCAGCCATCTATTGTTAAGTGATCTCCATTCAGCCGAATCAATAAGATGGCGTATGGAGTCCCAAGAAGGCTTTGCTTCACTATGCCATAACATTTTTCGGGCTATCCAAGGTACAGTGTACAACCTAGTTAGTCTAGGAATAATGGGAAAATATTTTAAAACTTTTCTTGGTTGTTTTGTGACTTCGACTATTTTCCCATGTTCTTTAACTTTAAATCTCGAAGTATTACAGTGCGGACATTCCAATGCATCTTCATACCCCTTCCAAAATAATATACAATCATTTTCACAAGCATGTATTCTTTTTACATTCATTCCTAGATCTTTTAATATTTTTTCATTGTAGGGTACTTATCGGGTAGTGTATTTTTCTTTGGAAGCCATAGTTTCAACCTCTTCAACAACTCAGTCATACTGTTTCCTGACCAGTTGAATTCTTTTTTCAAGCCATGAAGCTCTATGAGGACACTTAATGTTGTAAGACCATCTTCACAAGAAGGATATAATTTTTCACTTGCTTTTCTTTTGTATTCATTATACTTTTTTCCGTGGTTTTCATCAAAAGTTGCTTGTGTACCATGAGATAATCCATATACATCATCAACAAGATTTCCAAGACCACCTTCTATTGGGTTTTCCTCTTGAAATTGATGAGACACGAAATCATCATTGACAACATGGTGTGTAGGATTGACCATTACTTCAATGTCATTACTTTCTCCATGAAAAAACCATTCATTGTATGTTGGATCCATACCATAAAGAATTAAGTGCTTCTCAACTATTTCAAAAGGCAATTTTTTAGAATTTCTACACTTTATACAAGGACAACAGCATATTTCAAAATCAGGTGGTGAATGACGCTTCACGAAATTCATAAAATATCGAACACCTTGTATATATTCGTTTGTGTTCCTATGTCGAATTCTGATCCAATCTCTCGAGGTAGGTTCTGACATTAGCAAAAACTCGTGGATCACCTAATTCATTATGAAAATAAAGATTAGTGATTCAATGTCGTTTCTTATATCAATGAAGCAAAAGCACATATAATAAAATATTACGGCAAAAAATAAAGATTAGTGATTCAATGTCGTTCCATCGCTTGATTTCCATATCGTCAGTATGATGATTACCTACCCCACCGTCCTCTACTTCCAGTTCAAATTTAGATGTATACGTGGCTGCTTACCTACCCCCATCCCTAACCAACTAATGGCACTCATCCAATAATGCCTCTTCTTATAGGTCAATGACTAAAGTTTCATGACTAAAGTTTAGATGAAAGTGCTTTAATCCAATAATGCCTCTTCTTATAGGTCAATGCACTTAATTAGGTCAATGACTAAAGTTTCATGAAAGTGCTTTTTGGTCTCTAATTTTTATAGTGACAGCAACACCAACACTACTAAACCACAAGTCTTTTCGCCGTCCTTTGTGTCATCTCCTAAATGCAACAAATACGTGGATTCATCCCTTTCCTTTTAATTCATTACCATCAACGTGGACCAAGAATTAGTTTATGTTATATAAGATTGTGAGTAAAGTTATGTCAATAATCGATAAATAATAAATAGTGCTCATAAACTGGCCGAGCGCAATTCAAACAACCAAACAATCAATCAAAAACAATAATAGATTGGAGAAAATGATCACTTTCAGATATAACAGGCGAAATCAAATTTACTGATAAATGATCACTGACATCTGCATTACTGGATCAAGATAACAAATATGTGACTATCTCATATCAGATGAATTCTTGCCACCAGATATGATCGAGCATTCTGAAAATTGCTTTGTTTCATGCTCAGATAAAGTAATACGTGATTGTTTCATAACAGGTTGTTTCATGTATACAGGAGAATGATTCAAAGATTCAACATTTATAAGTACATGCACATTCTCAGGTGCATGCACAAAATCCACTACAACTGCATTATTAGAATCATTTTCAAGAACCTGCTCTAAAATAGACGAATGCAAATTTGCTTGCACATATATCAATGTCTTTAAAGAAGAGAGGAACCACTTATCAATATATCCTATGAAAATTAATTTTACAGATTTCATAATTACTACTCCATCCTTAAGCAGTGAGCAAACTAAATCATCCAGTTTATTTCCACTAATGTAAATTTCTGACCTTAATATTGAGAATTAGCCCTAGGTTTAGTACATGAAATTTCACTAGATCCCATAGCACCAACAATAGTTTTAGTTATTAAATGCTCCTTAACAGGTGAAAACTCATGTACAGGCACATGCTCTGAAACAACAGCAGTGACTTGTACAGGCTTACATTCAAGAGCATGCACCATATCCTCTTTACTAATATCACAAGTTAATGTGTCAGCGTGTGTATTAGTGTCACTATCAAAGTCTTTATAATAATTCAGTGCAATATCATCATGTCCTAAATTTTGTAAGACATTAAATTTATTATAAAGTGATAAACCAATACTAAGATTATTTTTAGAATTCACCTTATTCCCACCCAACTGTACATCATCAAGAATACCTTGATCAAAATACCCCTTATTAAAAGTAAACTCTCACCCAATAGCCTTAGTCTCATCAAAATTAGAGCAACGGACAATACGGTTTGTTGTAAACTCACTTTGGTCAATTATCCCATCTACTTCTGAAGCATTCTGAGCAGTGAAATAATCTTTATCGACTACTTTCATAAGGGAGGCTATGACTGAACCAATCATTATGCATACTAATCAACTCAAAATCATTACGAATGCTGGTAGTCTCCAAAGATATTATATACAAGACTCCACTAATATTCAAGTTAGTAGTATTTGGTATACCAGAATCCTTATCGATAATAATTTCAACAAGAAGAAATGAATAATCAAATTTTAAATTCATATCCTCTAATCTCAGCACAAATCCAATCCTACTAAAATAATGCCTTAATAAGGACACATTCCATAAAGAATAATGCAAACCCCTTAGCTTAATCCACATACATTTATCATAAACCCTTTGCTTCATTCCATCATTAACAGCCCATTACCGAATGCCAATAATAACCTTTTCCTTACATAGAAATTTCAATCCTATAGTAGTGGATAACAATTGTTTAGATGAAAATTTTACTATGAGTTCATCATTAAATTTCTTAATCTCCCATTTAAAGAAAGCAAAATTTGAACTATTAGTCTTACAATGTCATAAATTCTAACGGCCCCCGGTAGCAAACTTAAGATTGCCCAAGAATTTTTTTGTAAACTAACCTTGCTAAGATTCGATGCAGAATTTATCATGTAAGGATTTTTACTAGAATAAGAGTATATCTTATGTATTGTAAGTAGATCATAATTTTTATTAGAGGAATTAAGAGATGAAAAAGCATACTGATTACATCGATACCATTTATTACCGATGAATCGACACTCAAAACATCTTATTGGATCATAACGATCTTTTGCTATATGCGATAATTCTCCACAGCGATAATAAAATTTCTTACCAATCTTCTTTCCAATCCAAGAGGACAAATTCACAGCTCTCACACCATCTCTGACAGAATCCTCAAATTTCTTGTCTAATGAAAATGATTATTAATTTAATTCTTATAACCTGTAATAGAATCAGACCAAACATTAGCGTATGAACGATTCTTGCTGCCATCCAAATTGAAAATTATCAAACCTGTAATATTTTGATTTGAATTTTTTTTTGTTTATTTTGCAAACGTTAAGCGTTTTGCTTAAAGCAATCCATAATGGCTTCCGCCAAATTCTTCTATAAAAAACTATCTAAACAACTCGCCAAGAAAGAAGAGGAGGACGAGGCGAAATTTAAAGGGGCAATAGTAAGAAACTTAAATCTCAGACCATCAAATATTCACGTAAACTTAATTTCAATAAATATAATCTTCCGTAATCATTAACACAATCAAAACAAACTTGGATAAAAATCGATTAATCAAAAAATTATAGCATTCATTTATAAATCAAGTATAAGAAATTAAATAAATATCAACTACAGTTTAATTTGCAGTACCTGGTTTTAGCTTGAGATTTAGCTTGAAATTCAATCGACGCCGAGATTATCTTGAAATTAAAAAATAGTGGATTTTAGGAGATGAATGGATTTAAACTTGAAAAAAGAAAATAACGCTGAAGGGGAAACCCTAGCCATCAACGAGAGAACAGTGTTAGTAGCGTTAGGAACCGTGGAACGAAGGATAAAAACAAATTTACAAAATTGTCCTTGTTAGTTCACCTAATTTACATGAGCGCTGAATTTTGTCACACTAATAATCGTGGCAAGTCTTTAACAACGAAATTATCCGTTACTAATTTATAACGAAAATAACCGTTACGATTTCTGAAAAATAAGTGTTACAAAATGGATGTTTTGGTGTTGTGTCAGATACATGTCCTGCTCTTACTGTTCAAGCAATGTTTATACACAGTGACACCAAGTTGCATAACATGCTTCGTGTCAGAAGAGGACATGGTTGGTTGTACTTTTTTGCCGCCTTGCCCGCATGCTGACGTGGTGAGGTGAACTTGGAGATCCATCCTTTTCCCAAGGATAAGAAAAGCTAATTCGCTACAGCTTTGGGCCATGGCAAAGTGATTTAGCTACGGCTCGAAGCCGTGGGGAATTCGAAGTGGCAAAAATTTAGCCACGGCCCTAAGCTGTGGCTATTTACAGATGCCGTGGCAATATTTCTTTTAGCCACGGCTTAGAACCGTGGCAAATACATGTTTAGTCATGGCTTAAGGCCCTAGCAAATACTTATTTAGCCACGGCTTAAGGCAGTGGCTAATTTTTGTATGTTACCCAAATCAATTAAATATCTCAGCGGTTCTTATTTCAGTTCAATTTAATACAAAATAACGTCTCAGTTGAAACTCAAAGCATATAGTAAATGTTTCAGTTCATAATACGGTTCATTGTTACAAACAGTTTGTCAATTACAATACAATGACACATGAAGACAAAATTTTAAGATAGTTCATCAAGTACAATACAATGATACATGAAAATAAAGTTTCGGACAATTCATCAATTGCAATACGGTGAAACATGAAAACAAAAGTTCAGCAACAATACATAATACACGCTATAAAGCGTAACTCCTTCTAATGCACAAAAACTGCAAGTGTTTGATTTCGCACTATAAGGCATGTATTTCAACTTCAAGCTTCTCATTATCCACTTCAATAGCATGGATCATCTGTCAAAGATGAACAAATCATATATTAGACTCTGGTTGAAAGCATGTATATAATCTTAAGGGTCGGTTTATTGAAGATTATAGAAGAAACACAGAGTTCATTATTTTTACTACAGTTAAATCATGTGCAGCACTGTATTAGTGCAAACTTTGCAATTCATTGGTTTAGCAATGTGAAAAAGAAACCATTATAGGATATTTGTAAGAGGTACTGCTTTGTAATCCTTTAATTTTAGTCTGAATTACTTAACAAGTTTCTTTTCCTTTGTTAATACTAGAGGAGAATTCAATTAAGCTTGGATACTTTGTAAGCAGTCTTCTGCAATTGTCATTAGACAATTTGATGATATTTTCTCTTTGCTTACTCAGTTGCTTGCATTTAACTGCAGTCTCAAAAATATAAGTAAACCAATTAATTCTTTAGCTCAAAGTTGTTCCATTGCTAGTAACACTAATTACTTCTAGTTGGTTAAACTTTTAAGATGAGCTAGTTGAAAGTGACTACTGTGTGGCTAGTTATCACTTAGGATAATGTAATATGGAATGTATTATAATCTAAATGCGGAAACAGATAATAATAATAATAAAGTAAATAAGAATAAGCACACCATAAGTTTTTCTACTGGTTCGAACTTCCTGTTCTACGTCCAGTCCCGGACTTCCCTTTGGAATTTCTCACAATAATCCCTCACTTAAACCGGAGAAATAGGTAAAACAACATCTGAGCAACCTATCGGAATTTTTCCGCCTCTAACAATCGAAAGAGGACTTTTACTGCCTGAACAACCGAACAGAACTTCAACAATTTCAATAAAATTGCTTTGGCACTTTGTGCTCTTGGTAACACTGATTTGTCTTTAATAGTATAACCTTCCTATAATCTTTTCCTTAAGTAAATATTGTGTGTGTAAATATTTGGAAAGGAAAATATTGCTTTGAATCGAAGAATAAGTTAACTGATTCAGAGATTCAAGCAATATATGTAAATTGTGATTGCTTTGTAGAATGCAGAAATAGTAGAGAGTATGATTAGAAAGCAAAATAAAATTCGGTGATTTGAGAAGTGAATCTCATGTGTTTATGTAGTAGATAAACAGCTGCAACCATTCACGAAGAGTTTTGAACAAAAGATGCAGCCATTCTTCAAATTGGATCGTATCTCTTGGCAAATGGAAGTGTCTGTTCAGAAAAATAGCTGTTGGAAAAGTTCAGTCGACTGACCCAAAACAACCAGTCAACTGAATATTCAAAGTTGGTGCAAAACAGAGTGTATCTGTGCAACTGAGCAGGTTCAATCGACTGGTCATATTTGGTCAGCCGACTGACCTAGCGGCCAGTGCACAGTTCAAACATTTTTTAAGAATTGAAGTTTAAAACAACTTGGATTTTGTGTGGACTACTTAAGGATAGATTTTAACAATTCTAAGACTAAAAAACTTCAACATACAAACTTACTATACTTAGTTTTGAAGTCTTGTTTCCTTTGTAGTTTTAATAGAATATCTCTTTCTCTTTTTTCGCTTGTCCATATAATCTCATCATTGATTTGTTTAAGCGCTTTGTCATGAATCAAAGCTTATGATTCAACATTCTTCCTCTTTTTGATTGATGACAACCTATTACAGATGATACTATATTTTAATAAATATATAACGGAAGTTATATATATCTCCCCTTGAATATCTGGCGACATACCTAATCCTGCAAGAAATGGTTAGTCATACAAATTTCTCCCCCTTTGTCATCGATAAAAAATAAATAACAATATTTCCATCATTGAACTAACAAAATTACAATCACAAAAAAATGTATCGAATTATTTTGAGCTACTTATACAAGCTCGTAGAAATAGAATGTTTGGAATAAATAAAGATAACTTACTACCACCAAGAAACAACAATATCAACAAGAGTCAGACTCTGTTTCTTCTTCCACTTGAATGGGTGCTTTGCCTCTTGAAGAACTTTCCACAAATTGTCTGCAACCACCATTTTCGCTTGTGTCAGAACTTATGTGTTCTTCGGATGTAGACCAAGTAAAGCGAGGAGCTGGACGTTTACCTAGATCACGTTGTGAAGTTTTCGTAGTTGTGGAAGAGGAACAAGAGATTGCATCCCATAAAATCCGAAAAAGCTTTTAATTTTGTCAATTTCTTGTCAATTTTCTTTTCGAGATTTTTGATGCTAGAGTCCAATATGACTTGATTTTGCACAATTAGATCAATGGATTCCCGGGTGCTTTGGGATGGGTTTGATGTACAGATGTCATCTCTTTGTTGCTGTGGAGTAGTAGTTTGTTGACGAGGTCGTGATTGCCAGTCATGAAAAGACATGATAGAGAGAGGTCTTGGAGGCAATTTCATTAGACTTATTGTGCGGCTATTTAGGGTTTTGGGAATGGAGGTATCAGATTCTAGAATAGGAACTTGTAAGTTCATGAGTAGCCTCATAATATACTCGCCGTAATAGATAATGTTCATACGACCTTGGTTAAAAAACAAGAATTCATCTAGAATAAGCTTAGGCCAATTTATTTGGACATATCCCCAAATAACATACAACGCCTTAAAATTGTTTGGATATACAAGCTCATAAGAACCAGTACGAGGAAGAATCGTGTGCATTAAGACTCGATGCACAATTCGAGCTGTAGTGCGTAAGGCGATAGATTTTAGTTCAGTCATGTCATGTTCCAAAAACCGATAACTTACTTCATCTCGTTCGTCTATAGGAACATTTAATTCTTCCAATGGAATACCATTAGTTAGAGTATGGAGAATGTGTTCAATTTTGTCTAATGACAGGAATACTTGTTGACCGCAAACTAAACTCCATAGCAATTATCACAATTACGTGGATTTTGATGACCCAAAATTAAATTTGCATAAAAGAGTTTTATCAAAGTATGATTAATCTTAAGATTATTTTGATTGTGGTCAAGAAGAGATTCTAGACGACTTCTCCTTGCAAGCTCTTGAATTCTATACGGAGCAAAGTCTGTAAACATAAAAAAGGATCCTTCGAAAAGCATGCTTCCTTCATTTTGTTCCATCTTTGGAGAGCTGTAGCATCATAGAGCCATTGAGAAATTTAGGTGTCAATTGGCTCAGAGGAAGAAGTAGAGGCATGTCTAGATCATTTAGGTTGACGTGGAGCCATTGGAAATAATAATGGAGTAAAGGAATTTAAATTTTTTTGGAAGCTAGGGTTTTGAAAAACTAAAGTGAGAAGGTAAAAGGGAGGAGTGAAAAAGGAGATAGTGGGTTAAAGGGTTAAAAAGGTAGGTGGAATAGTTAAAAAATGCTCAGATTTTTCATTCAGTCGACTTACGTATATGGTCAGTCAACTGATCATTATCCCGATGCTCTACGTTTCATGATTCAGTTGACTGGCAAAATTCGTTCAGTCGACTGAATGCAGTCTCAAAGCTTTCTGTTTGCATATTCAGTCGACTGGTCAACTTTGTTCAGTCGATTGAAGTCTTAATTTTAGAATTTACAGCATATTTTGCAAAAAAAAATAAGAAAAAAAATTCAATACATTGAATAATGCATACATATAAGAATGAAATTAATTAACAAAATATAAAAAGAAAATAAATTATTTTGATGAAGGAGTGGATGGAGACTTCGAGTTGTCTTGTTCAACCTTCGTCTTCTCTTCATATAGTTTTAATGGCGACCAGCGACTTCTACCCTCCCATGAATTCGGAGACACGGGTGGAGGTTGTGGTGACCGATCCCATGGAATTCGAGAGGAAAATGTTGTAGGTTGATGAACAACAGATGAAGATGACCCGCAGAATTTCCATCCAAGCTGCTCCAGAAAGCTAAGACGTCTTGAATTCATCTTCTATTCATAGTGCATTTCACGTTGAATTGCTATAGATTCCCTCTGATAATGATGTAAATCATCAATTTTTTGTTTTGTTTGAGCAGAACCAAAGAACAGAAAACGACATGCCTTCTTTTTTTTCTGGAGTATGGTCAGTGTGATAGTTTGATGGTCTGGCCGGTTCATGATAAGATGTAAGTGTAGGTAAACTTGATGAACCAGATGAAGGTGTCGAGAAATCAACAGAAGAATATGCAGAGGCACTTGATGAGTTTTTTTGTGAAGACACTGTAGTAAAAATGTACGATTGAATTAAATTTGATGGAAGAATAAAAAGAGAGCCCTTAAGTTATATACATATAAAAAAGGTAGTTAAAGGTTGATGAAACAACAAATAATCTGAATAGTAATTAGAGAATGAAAACAAAAACACAAATTTTGTGGCTGAGAATTGTTCATAAAAAATTTGAAATAGATAAGGAGAAAAAATTATAATAGAAACAATTGTGAAACAATAAATGGTCAAATGGCAGAGACATAGGACTTCCAAACTAGAGGTGTTGAGTTCAAGTACCAGAAACTTCTTTTTAAAATTATTTTAGAAATTTTATAATTCTTTTAAAGAAATTATACCTAGTTCTCTTCTTAGTTTTATAATACAATTTTCATTGAGTGGTTTAGTGAAAATATCAACTAACTGATTTTCAGAATTTACAAATTCTAAATTTATTATACCATTCTCAATATTATCACGAAGAAAATGATGACGAATGTCAATGTGTTTAGTTCGTGAATGATTGACAGGATTTTTAAATAAATTTATTGCACTTGTGTTATCACAATATATTATAGGTTTCTTTAATTTTATATCAAAATTTTGTATTGTTCTGTTTTTCCTTTCTACAACTCCATTTTGTTGTGGTGTTCTAGGAAAGGAGAAATTATGATTAATTCCTTTCTTGTTACAAAAATGTTCGAAAGCTTCATTTTCAAATTCACCTCCATGATCACTTCTAATATTTTTAACTGTTAAATTCTTTATATTTTGAATTCTTTTTACAAAATTTTTTAAATTCTCAAAAGTGTCACTTTTATGTTTCATAAAACTAGTCCATGTATATCTTGAAAAATCATCTACAATAACAAACACATATCTATTGTGATTAATAGATTGAACTTGAGTAGGTCCAAAAAGGTCCATATGTAGCAGTTCGAGTGGTTGTGTTGTAGATATGATTTTCTTAGATTTAAAAGAAGATTTTGTTAAGTTTCCTAACTGACATGCAACATAAATATTATCAACTTTGAATTTCATATCAGGTAGTCCTTTAACAAGTTTATTGTTAACTATTTTATTAATAGTATTTATATTTATATGAAAAAATCTTTTGTGTCATAGCCAAGAATCATTCTCTGTAGCTACTAAACACATGTTTGTGTTATGATTTATATTCATATTTAAAATATAAATATTTCTATCTCTTATACCTTCAAAAATTAAATTTCGATTTTTATCAGAAATATTACATTTATTTTCTGAAAAGATATATTAAAACATTTATAACATAATTGACTTATGCTTAATAAATTATATTTTAATTTTTTAACTAATAAAACATCAGTAATGAGAGGTGAGTTAGAGATATCGTTATTGCTCACATCGCCTTTGCCGATGATATAACCTTTTGAATTATCTTCAAAATTGACCGATCCTCCATTTGAGTAGACTATGTTTGTTAACATATCTTTATTACCAGTCATGTGTTTCGAGCAACCGCTGTCTAAAATCCATTTTCCTCTCTTTTTAAGTGGTACATCATCACTTGTAGCCATGAAGCATACATTAGCTTGCTCTGTGTCACTGTCACTATCGCTCTCTGATGATGAAGAAGAATCTAAATCATCCCATGTTACTGAAATGCTTTCTTCTTGAATTTGTTCTTTTTGAATTTATTTTTCCGTCTCTCTAGACAATTTTTCTTCATATGACCCTTATTATGACATTCATAACACTGCATGACAAAAGATGATGGTTTATTGCTATTATTGTCGTTGTTAAAGTTATTTTTGTAACTCCTGAACTTGTTATTCGTTTTGAATTTCAAAAACTTTTTGAAATTTTTAGCAATAAGTGCCATATCTTCGTCTGAGTTAGAATCATCTTTTTCTTCTTGAAATGCTAGATTCTTCTTATCCTGTGCTTGAACTTTCTTTGCCTGCAAATTTACTTCATATGACATTAGATTTCCTGTTAACTCTTTTGGTTTCATAATGAAAAGATCATTTGCTTCTTCAATAGCTAAGACATTTCTTTCCCATTCATCCGTTAAAGAATTTAGGATTTTTAATACTATATCAAAGTCAGAAATTTTTTCTCCTAGTGCCAATAGTGAGTGATATATATCTTGAAATCTAGAATAAATGTCATTTATACTTTCATTTGATTTCATTTTGAAATTTTGGAACTGATTTTTCAACGTTGAAATTTCGCTTTGCTTTGACTTTGTTCGCTCCCTCATGAGTTACTTTTAGAGTTCTTCATATCTCATAAGCGTATACATACTGACTCTATTAAACTCGTTTTTATCTAATGCACAAAATAACATGTTCATAACTCTAGCATTTGAAGTAGCATCAGCTTTCTATGCAGTAGTCCAAGTTGAAAAATCTTCCGTTGAAATGGTATATTCATTTTGGGTAATATTCTAATTTTCAAAACCATTAGCTTGCATGTATATTCTCATTCTAGTTGACCAGTAATTACAATTCATGCCATTGAATAGTGGACGTCGTGCAGTAAATTGACCTTCTATAAAACTAGTGTTAATGACAGTGCTTGTGCTGGTGTTATTTTCCATATTAGTAAAATAGATTATCAAATAACTGTGTTACGATTATAGGATGTCCTGCTCTGATACCAAATGAAAGTGACTACTGTGTGACTAGTTATCATTTAGGATTGTGTAATATGGAATGTATTATAATCTAAATGCGAAAACAGATAATAGTAAAGCAAATAAGAATAAGCACACCAGGAGTTTTTATACTGATTCAAACTTCCCGTTCTACGTCAAGTCTCATACTTCCCTCTGAACTTTCTCACAATAACCCCTCACTTAACCCGGAGGAATAGGTAAAACAACACCTAAGCAACCTATCAGGATTTTTCCGCCTCTAACAACCGAAAGATGACTTTTACCACTTAAACAACCGAACAAGACTTCAACAATTTGAATAAAATTGCTTTGACACTTTGTGCTTTTGATGACACTGATTTGTCTTTGATAGTACAACCTTCCTATAATCTTTTTCTCAAGTATAAATTACGTGTGTAAAGATTTATAAAGAAAAATATTGTTTTGAATCGAAGAATAAGTTAATTGATTCAGAGATTCAAGCAATATATGTAAATTGTGATTACTTTGTAGAATGCAGAAATAGTAGAGAGTATGACCAGAAAACAAAATAAAATTCGATGATTTGAGAAGTGAATCTCATGTGTTTATATAGTAGATAAATAGCTACAATCATTCACGATGAATTTTGACCAAAAGATGCAGCCACAACTCTTCAAATTTGATCGTATCTCTTGACAAATGGAAGTGTTTGTTCAGAAAAATAGCTATTGAAAAAGTTCAGTCGACTGATCCAAAACGACCAGTCAACTGAATATTCAATGTTGGTGCAAAACAGAGTGTATCTGTGCAACCGAGTAGGTTCAGTCGACTGGTCATATTTGATCAGTCGACTTACCTAGTTGCCAGTGCATAGTTCACAGATTTTTTAAGAAATTGAAGTTTAAAACAACTTTGATTTTGTATGGACTACTTGAGGATAGATTTTAACAATTCTAAAACTAAAAAACTTCAACCAATAAACATACTATACTTAGTTTTGAAGTCTTGTCTTCTTTGTAGTTTTAATAGAATATCTCTCTCTTTTTGTCACTTATTCATATAGTTTCATCACTGATTTGTTTAAACTCTTTGTCATGAATCAAAATTTATGATTCAATACTAATTTACCATAATTTTAGTTAGTTTTCCACCGTAAAAAGAGTGAGATTCTGCCGTTACATCACTACAAGCTATACCTTATATAAGTAAATCTCTTCGTTTTTTTACATTATTGATAATATTGAATATACTTTAGTTTTGATACTGTTAATGATAATATTGATATTAACTGAATAAATTGATACAGTTTGTGTTAGAATATCATCCTTATTGCATTTGTACATAATAGTGATATGATTTCAAAATTTAGTTTGGTTACCCATAGCTTGCTACTTTAGATTGATTGGAGTTAATTATAGCACACTTAAATCTATAGATCTGTATAAGTGGATAAAGTAAAACATACAATAAACCAATAGTTCTGTATCCGCTAACTATAATTTGTATTTATGTTTGTATATATTTTAAAATATAATAGCTAAAATAAATTTATAAGGTTGAGTTCGTGACTGTGTCCCTTTATGCATATGTGTTTCCTTGAATATGCAATCTGCGAGTGTGCGTATATGTGCCAATAGGAATGTGAATGACCTACTAGTATTCACCTTCAGTTAAATTTTTCCTTACATTGTCAGAATTTCTATCATTGCCCTATTCATCTATGTTTTTTTTTTGTTTTTTTTCTGTGTGTAGTTATTGATTTGTTTCGATGAAGAGTTTGTATATGCACTACCATTTTAATTTTACTAGTGCTTCCTGCTTACTAAACTGGATGGTCTCGAATACAGTTAAAGTCTATTAAGTTAACTAAGTGAGTTCATTTGTATTATTTAAATAGTTTGATTGTTGTATTAAAAATATGAAATATTAATGAATATAATATAATATTTAGTTTTACAAATTATTTTGGTCATTAAAAATGGTTAGGATAAGTTATTTAATATAATAAGTATTTAATACTTGTTTATGTTAAAGATTTAGAAATTAACTAAATATTCCAAAAATGATTTAAAACTACTTAGAGGCAACATAACATTAGAACTACCAAAGTATAATACTACACACATACCTTCTTATGCGTTTACAAATATCGAATATTACTTTTTGGATGGCGCAAATAACCATCAATTCCAACTTACCAAAGGTAGCAAGATGATGATTTTGTTGGCTTATTTTCTTTTTTGGTAGCAGTATATTGTCCACAACCAACTTTTCATGTGTTGGAGGTACAAGTTTTCCGTGTATAATGGATGCTGTCGAATCTCTACATACAGAGGCTGTTGCAATGACCTTTAAGTCAATGTTCAGGATTTCACATTTTGATTGGGCAAACCGAACGAATTCAATGAATTGGCAAAGTCGTTACTCGACAATCTTCTAACACTTTCCTTAGATGTATCACTTCCTCTTTCGTTTGAAGCAATCTCCAGTATATGATTTACTTGACCCACATATCGTCTCTTTAATAAGTCCACCAACGACTTCAATATACCCTTCATATTATCCATCATAAATTTTAAATCTTCCGAGCCTCCTTGAGCCTTTTTAGTTGCTTACGCGCAATCTTAGAAGCATTAACCTAGGTCCTTGATACTTTGGCTCCAATACTTCCAGTCTAACCACTTTTGTCCTTGCAAAACCCTTGTGGTAGGGTATCTTCATCTAATGGAAAGTTTTCTTCGTCGCTATCAGTGATTGATTCCTTTTCTTTTGCAATTTTATTCAAAAATACGATAGTGCTTGAGATGATATTTGTTACATAAACTTTGTAGAATAACTGAATTATTATTTGTTTAACTCACAAAATATACGGAAGTCGAATCTGACATGCTACTGTCCTTTTTCGTACGAGTCTCCTCCCATACTTTATGACGTGTGATTTCTTTGGTTGGATTTGGATTGACCTAAAACAAAAAAGATAATATGTCACTTGATACCTTTTGGTACAACTTTCACAATTTTCAAAATCATGAATATCACAACTTATAGGCTGGAAGGCCGTGCAAATCTCACAAGTCTACAAAAAATAACCATCTACTTGTAAATTGTTAGGATTATTATTTATAAGTTAACAGTTACTGGAACTGGTACTAAATTTGTAGTTACTAATCATGTATGTAATGATACAAGCAAAAAAATGATCACTCAAGTAATCGCCAAACATGAAGAACTTTTATTTTCTGCTAATTTCATTTTAGTAAAAGCTATTTCATTTTGTTTAAATTTTTTAAATGGAACAACTCATTATTTATGCAGGTTAAAGGTAAGAAATTAATTACTCTTGAAGCAAGCGGTCGATTCGATAAGGATTTTAACACGGAGAAACTTAAACCAGCTGTTTTCCAAATTCATGATTATAGTTTATAGGAACTAAAATTGCAAACTGCTAGCCTACCAGTCAAATATTTAGGCATCCCATTATCAGCTAACAAACTGAAGTCAACTGGAAGTACTTAAATCAGTTATTTATCCAGTTGCCTAATTTTGGATGCAAAACTTCCCAGTTCCCAAAAATACAATGCGTAAAGTTGAAAAAAACTATGTAAACTTCCTCTAGCAAGGCAAACAACATAAAGTAAGTTAGGATACAATGTGCAAACCAAGAATGAAGGGGGACTTGGATTAAGGAGACTTGAAGAGTTAGAAAAAGCACATGCAATCAAACTAATGTAGAACTACTTGCAACAAGATTCACGATGGGTAAAGTGGTTACACAATACATATTATTCTAAAAGAAAATTTAGGATAGTTAGTTTAAACAATAATGCCTCATTCACGTGGAAACATTCGATGAGAACTAGAAAATCAGGCAAAAACTTGATTCAAAGATGAATAATTAGTGGAATAACTATAGGTTTATGGTTAGATCCTTGGATAGTGGTCAATTTTCAGTCATCTCTTTTGGCTAGTCTTATATGGCATTATTTAATTATACAATTCAAACAATCAGCGATGTAATTAGAAATGAAGAGTAGGATTCAAAATCGGTTGAACCGGTAAGAAACATGTGCAACATAGTAAACAGATTATGATACACAGTGATAGAGCATCAGACATGTGGTAATGGGATCCAAATAATGGGAATTTCATTTTAAATCAGCATAGGAGGCAATGAGAAATAAGGGAGATCAGCGATTATGGTGTAAACATGTGTGAAATTACTATTGCTCTGAAAATTTGGCACTTACAACCTACTTTGATGCCATTAATAGCCTGCCAACTAAATCCAGTAATGCATTTGCTATGTAACTTGGAGGAGGGGACAATGAACCAACTTTTTTTTTCAGTTGTGCGTATGCAAGCAACATATGGAACAGACTAAATTCAAATATAAACAGACTATACGCTAATGGTCATCTGATAGTTATTGGTATTTAATAAATAAAACGAAACAAACATACCATTTCATGCTCTACTACAGCGTGACTTATACGTCCAGTATGACAACCATAGTTGTACAATGATCTTTTTTTCTTCATATATCTCTTCATTTCCTTGCATCGGGTTTTGCTTCATTTTTCACAAACTCATTCAATCTTCTTTAGCGGTTGTTGGTGGACAGTTTTTCAACCTCTCTTCTTCATTATCAAATTTGTCATAAAAGTTTATCCTCAATTCGCTCCTGTGTCTCCTAAATGACTCGGTCATTTTTTTTAAAAACGGTCCTTTGTATCTGGCTCTAGCCCGTAAAATGTCCGTGAAATTAAAAGTTTACGTAAAAAGAAAGCGATGTTCAATACAAGACAAAATATATATTGTTTCAGAATAAAAAAAGTAATGGCTGACAATCAATTCAAGTTTGTGATGTTAAAGTGTCACATAGCCACTGACACATGTCTTTCAAATTTCATTACTAAACCAAAATTTGCAAAACAAGGAGCTCTCGGCTTCTCTTGCAGGAAGTTATCTCATTCTTTCCATTAACATGTCCAGTGTCAACTATATACTCATAAAACAATTTAACAATGATAGAGCAGAAACTAAACTACAAATTCTAAGCTATAAAATGACACAGTGAGTTCAACTAATCATTTTTATGCCCACTAACTAACAAGTAGTTAGTTAGACATAAAATTTGATTCCTTTTGTAAGCAACTTAAATAAGGATTTATTAGAACTTATATCAGTTTTGTTTCTACAGTTAAATAAGTTATAATGTTATTATCGAGCCCTGGAATAATTAAAAAATGTTTCCACAATATCTTTAGAAGTATAATTTGGCGATGATAACTATAGGAACCAATATTTGGTCCCACAAAGTTCAACTTCAGTGTAAAGCCTATGGTGCCTGTATGCTTTGAAGCCTTCCAAGTCTGCTGCCTCAAACGATCCTTTATCATACTATACATCTTGGCCCTAGTGTGTGTGTACACACACACACTTACATAACATTGATTGCTTCATCGATTTGGTTTTTATTACATATATATCTGTTTAATCAGTCAAATGTCCATTAACTCTTTGTTTGAAAACAATCAATTCGAAATTATTGCTGAAAGATGATGAAAAAACAAGCGTTCAATGAAGTCCGCTGAATTCTACGTTCAATATGATATATTAATGTGCGAAAGGCATTTCATAAATTTGTACAGATTCATATCACAAGAAAAATCTTTACATTTCATAAATTTGTACTGATTAATTAATAAAATAAGGAAAATCTTTGGCTGGATCTTAACATGTCAGATTACTAATAGCAAAATAATTTGTTCACGAATTCGAGGATTGGCATTTATTCCTTCTTTAATCTCTGAAATATTTACAAGGTAATCTCATTGATGCTAAATTTGCTTCCTACTTGACAATACCTACATTTGTGTGTTTTTAGTTGCATGGTTTGCCACTACATTTTTACATCCAAATGTGCGTTTTTGTACTACCAGTGAATAATGAAAAATTGCTATTCTCATATAATAATATAGTATGAATGAACAATATGTCTATAGAGCAATAGTGGAAAAAAAAAATTCGATTTTAACTTACTAACAATTCTTTCCAAACGTCGGTCTTGTATTTTGAGGGTACTTTATCCCAACTTTCATACGAGATCGGCACATGAATTCGTACTAATTTACCAATTTACATGCTTACTTGTCCAGCGTTTTTTGAAATGGAAGCACTTAATGCGTTTATCTCAACATTTTCAAATTGTGAAGAGGATGACTGTGTAATTGAATGAATTGATGTTTCTGTAGGTTTTGATATTGTTATTTTCTTCTGGGTTGTAATCAAAACGACCAAGACCACCTATTCCGAATAAAAAAACGAGAAATTTCATGAAGTTTTTTCTCTTTAGAAAAGTGAGACAACAATAAAAAAACAACAATTTTCACACTATAGTAACCACTAGTATCTTTTATGTCCAAGCTTTGAGATAACTATGGCATGTGATGCTTGTAGCCCATGTAGGCCTGTTCCGGCTAACAAATGATCAAATTAAGTCAATCTTTTATTAACTTTGATTTGAATGAGGATTTCCTTCTATAATGCAGGGATACTTTATAAATGAGAGAAAGGGACGAGTCCCTTTTATTTATGGAATCAATAATCGATCCCACTCACCTTTGTAACAAAACCAAACCTATACCTAAATTATTTGAAATTCAGTGACAAATAGGTTGAGTTCAAAGAAACTCCTTGAAATATAAATTATAATAGAACCTTAGGACTCTTAATTGTGTGAATTGAAAGGAAGATAAGATGGGACATATTTGTTACTTTATTTTTGTTAAACAAATCACAATATACATAAAGAATAATAAGTAATAATAAGTTACAGTTAAACAAATCAAAAGGCAATCACAATAATTCTACAAATGAAGTTAACATAGCGATGATAAAACTAGCTAGAATGTAACTATACCAAGCTGAATTTTTTCTCAAATGAAGTTACCTTCCAAGTACACCCGTAATGTCAAATGGACAATTAAGGTAGCTTCAGTAAACACTGGCAAATGCTAAATTAATGAGATATCTTCACTATTGTATTAATTTACATGTTCATTTGATCCAAATGTGTAGTTATTCACAAGCTTGATGTTTAGAAGTTTTACATATTACATACAGACTATAAATAAATAAAGCTTCACAACTGTGTTTAATCGTGTATTTGGGTTCTGGAAAACACAATTCTCAACTAAGAAGTAACTGCCCTATTTGATACAGTCTGCAAAGGATATGTGAAAATGAAATTTTTTTGTTTTAGTGTTAGTAGTCTCGTGATCAATATATTAAAACTGAAAACATTTATTGGTAAAATTAAAACTGTATATCACAACACATTGAAACTGACCTTTATTTAAAACCATCTATTACAACAACTGCCAAATGGTGATACGCTATTAATATAACAAGTGCATGAATGCGCATTTATACTCGGCATTCAAATAAACACTACTATAGTTAATATAATTATTATAATCAAATCACATTATAGTTGATCATAAAAGTGTTAGAAATGAATAAGTGAGGGAAACAATATCCCACATCGGAGAATACACTTTCCAATCCCACCTTATATACTAAGGCTTGGTAAGTAATATCAAATGAAAATGAGGAGAAGGAATGGATCATGCATGAAGCCTTGAAGGTATAATAAGTCAAAGGAAAGGGTCTTGGGCCTTTTCAACAGTCACATCCGTTTGAACAGGCAATTCTCTCCAGTATATATATAGAGCAACACAAAAAACGAAAAAAACAACAGTTTTTTTTTCTTTTTCTCCTCTTCTTCTTCCTCCACTGTTCTGAAGTATTCACAGTCTTCTTTAGTTCGTCGTTCTCTGTGATTGCTGCGCTGCATCGCAGAGAGGTCCGTTTCAGGTTTGGAAAGCGATTGCTCTACAACCGAAAGCGCCGTAGCGGGAGCATTTTCGTTTCAAACCAACAGTTCTACGCTGGACTCGGACATTCTAATCGGTACATCTGATTTATTCTCACCGTCTTTTTGTTATTCCACTGCATGCGTTTTGCAACGCTTTGCTGCTGTTGCAATTGTGTATATAACAGTATCAACGTTTCTGTTTATACTTCTGCAACACTGTTTGAAACGGTTTGCTGCCGTTTCTACTGGATATTTGCTAACAATCTTGAAACGAAATTTAAGTCCCATCGCTGTTCCCTTAAAACAAATTTGTGCTTTGTTTCATTCTGTTCTGTGTACTAATTGAAGTCATATCGTTTCAAACGATGGCTCAAGACAGTAACACTTCGACAACAAAGCAGCCATTGCCCTCCGCTCCGACAGGACCACTTGTCACACAACCTGTGCCATTCTCACATTGCCTTGGGGGGTCTTGTGATTGAATGGGCCTTTTGATTTAAATGGTCGCAACCTTTCTAACAGTCACACCCGTTTGAACAGCCAACAGACACTTCTCCCCAGTATATATATAGAGCCACACAAAAAACGAAAAAAACAACAGTTTTTTTTTCTTTTTCTCCTCTTCTTCTTCCTCCACTGTTCTGAAGTATTCACAGTCTTCTTCAGTTCGTCGTTCTCTGTGATTGCTGCGCTGCATCGCAGAGAGGTTTGTTTCAGGTTTAGGAAGCGATTGCTCTACAACCGAAAGCGCTGTAGCGGGAGCATTTTCGTTTCAAGCCAACAGTTCTACGCTGGACTCGGACATTCTAATCGGTACATCTGATTTATTCTCACCGTCTTTTTGTTATTCCACTGCATGCGTTTTGCAACGCTTTGCTGCTGTTGCAATTGTGTATAGAACAGTATCAACGTTTCTGTTTATACTTCTGCAACACTGTTTGAAACGGTTTGCTGCCGTTTCTACTGGATATTTGCTAACAATCTTGAAACGAAATTGAAGTCACATCGTTGTTCCCTTAAAACAAATTTGTGCTCTGTTTCATTCTGTTCTGTGTACTAATTGAAGTCATATCGTTTCAAACGATGGCTCAAGACAGTAACACTTCGACAACAAAGCAGCCATTGCCCTCCGCTCCGACAGGACCACTTGTCACACAACCTGTGCCATTCTCACATTGAGAGAGGCCGGAAAAATTCAATTGCCAGGATTTTAAGCGCTGACAACAAAAGATGTTCTTCTACTTGACTACGTTAGGTCTGACCAAATACCTAACATAGGACCGTCCACAAGTAGATAAACTCGAGCCCGACGCCGCCAAAGTCGAGGCTCTCACAGCCTGGAAGGGTTCTGACTTCATTTGCAAGAATTATATTCTCAACGGTTTGGAGAATAGTCTGTACAATGTGTACTGCACTGTCCAAACTGCAAAGACTCCTTGGTTGTCCCTCGAGAAAAAGTACAAAACGGAAGACGCCGAGATGAAGAAGTTCATAATCAGCAAATTCCTAGACTTCAAGATGGTCGACACCAAAACAGTAGTCAGCCAGACTCAGGAGCTTCAGGTTATCATCCATGAGATTCATGATGAGAAGATGGAGTTAAGCGAAACATTTCAAGTTGCTGCTGCTATCGAGAAGTTGCCTCCATCATGGAAGGACTTCAAGAACTATCTGAAGCACAAACGGAAAGAAATGACTATGGAAGATCTTGTTGTTCGACCCAGAATTGAAGAGGATAACAGAAAATCTGAAAAGAAGTCAACCAACACCATGGTGGCAAAAGCAAATATTGTTGAGACCGATAGGAACAACAAAAGAAAGACAGAAAATAATCCAAATGCAAAGAAGGCTAAGAAGTTCAAAGGGAACTGCCATAATTGCGGGAAGAAAGGCCATAAGGCAAGTGAGTGCCGAGGACCAAAGAAGCAGAAAGACCAAGCCAATGTTACGGAGCACGATAGGCCTTCGGATGGAGTTTCAGAAATGAACTTGTCAGCGGTGATCTCAAAATGCAACTTAGTTGGCAACACGAAGGAATGGTTTGTGGACACTGGTGCCACAAAACATATTTGCGCCAACAAGTGGATGTTTTCCAACTACAAGCCTGCGACACAAGAAGAGAAACTCTTCATAGGAAACTCCTCCACGTCGAAGGTTGAAGGAAAAGGAAAAGTGGTTCTCAAAATGACTTCTGGAAAAGAACTCACTTTGAATGATGTTCTGCATGTACCAAAAATTCGTAAGAACCTAGTTTCAGGATCATTGCTGAGCAAGAATGGTTTCAAGTTGGTCTTTGTTTCTGGTAATTTTGTATTGTCTAAAAATGGAGTGTATGTGGGTAAAGAGTATGTGAGTGATGGTCTATTCAAGATGAATGTAATGACTGTTGTACCAAAAGATATGAATAAAATGGATTCTTCTGTTTATCTCGCAGGTGGGTGACTATGGCACATAGAAAAGTCTTGGCTAGTGAAACTGCATGAGAACCTAGGCCCTTTCATCCTTTTTCGAACGAAATCAGAGCTTTCTTGATTGCCTCTACATCAGGAAAATTTGGTTAATTTAATATATGGCATGCTAGACTAGGCCATGTGAATTTTGGTACTTTGCGAAAATTGGTTAACATAGATTTTATACCTAAGTTTACTATAAATCATAACTATAAATGTGAAACATGTGCTGAAGCAAAGTTAACTAGAACTTCCTTTCATCATGTTGAAAGGAATACCGAGCCGTTAGATTTAATACATACTGATGTATGTGATCAAAAGATGTGTCAAACCAGAGGAGGTAAAAGGTATTTTATCACCTTTATCGATGATTGCACTAGGTACTGTTATGTGTACCTAATAAGAAGCAAGGATGAGGCATTTGAAACGTTTAAACTATATAAGGCAGAAGTTGAAAATCAACTAAACAAAAAGATACAAGCATTGCGAAGTGATAGAGGTGGAGAATACGAATTTCCATTTGAGGAATTTTGCGCTCAAAATGGTATAATCCATCAAACAACAGCACAGTATTCTCCTCAATTCAATGGAATAGCAGAACGTAAGAATCGTACCCTGAAGGAAATGACGAATGCTCTGCTTATTAGTTCTGGATTATCAGACAATTTCTGGGGTGAAGCGATACTTTCAGCTAATCATATACTGAACAAAGTACCTCGCAAAAGGACCTTTAAGTCACCACATGAACTGTGGAAAAACAGACCTCCATCTTACAAATACTTAAAAGTGTAGGGGTGCTTAGCAAAGGTAGAAATACCTAAGCCTAAAAAGGTCAAAATTGGACCCAAAACTATAGATTGCATATTTATTGGATATGCTCATAATAGTAGTGCATATCGATTTTTGGTGTACAAATCTGAAAATGATGACATTCATGAAAACACCATTATCGAGTCTCGAAATACCAGATTTTTTGAACATGTTTTTCCTCTTAAAAACTCGATTGAAACTATTGTTCAAAAGAGACCAAGAGATACTGATACTCCTGAGGATAATATTGATCAAACCACGTTTGAAAGGAATGTTGAATCAGAGATAGAGGAACCAAGAAGGAGCAAACGACAAAGGACCTCTAAAACCTTTGGACTGGATTTCTATGCATATATGATAGAAAATGAACCTCTAACTTATCAGCAAGCAATGCCATCTCCTGATGCTCCTTACTGGATGGAGGCCGTCAATAGTGAAATAAAATCTATTTTACAAAACCATACATGGGAACTAGTGGATCTACCCAAAGGATCAAAACCGCTAGGTTATAAATGGATATTCAAAAAAAAAACTAAAGGCTGACGGCTCCATCGACAAGTATAAAGCAAGACTTGTAATAAAAGGATTTAGACAAAAGGAAGATCTAGATTACTTTGATACATACTCACCAGTAACTAGAATCACATCAATTAGGATGCTTATAGCAATATCATCCATACTGAATTTGGAAATACACCAAATGGATGTGAAAACTGCATTTTTAAATGGTGAACTGGAAGAAGAAATATATATAGAGCAACCTGAAGGGTTTCTAAGCCCAGGAAATGAAAATAAGGTGTGTAAGTTAGTAAAATCACTTTATGGCCTTAAACAAGCACCAAAACAATGGCATGAGAAATTTGATGAAACTATGTTATCAAATGGATTCAAAATAAATGAATCAGATAAGTGTGTTTATATAAAACACACAGATATTGGATATGTCATTGTTTGTCTTTATGTTGATGATTTGTTAATCCTAGGAAATGATAAGGCCATAATAAAATCTACAAAGGATATGTTATCATCTAGATTTGACATGAAAGACGTAGGAGTGGCTGAAGTAATCTTGGGTGTAAAAATTATAAAAACATCACAAGGATTTGCGTTATCTCAGTCACATTACATTGCCAAAATACTTGAAAGATTTAAGCAGCATAATATAACTATTGCAAAATTACCGGTAGATATAAACCAAAATTGGGTAAAGAACACTGGTGACGGTATATATCAGCTTGAATACTCCCGTATACTGGGAAGTATTATGTATGTCATGAACTGCACTAGGCCTGATATTGCATACGCTATAAGCAAACTTAGCAGATATACCAGCAATCCTGGTAAACATCACTGGAAAGCAATAATCAGAGTTCTAGGATATCTAAAGTATACACAAAACTATATGCTGCATTATGAAAAATATCCTTCTGTAATAGAAGGATATAGTGATGCAAATTGGATAACTGGGTCAAAAGACACAAAATCCACAAGTGGATATGTGTTTACATTAGGAAATGGAGCAATTTCATGGAAATCGTCCAAACAAACTTGCATAGCAAGGTCAACAATGGAATCCGAGTTTATTGCTCTGGATAAAGCCACAGAAGAAGCATATTGGCTTCGAAGTTTTTTGGAAGATATTCCAAATTGGGAAAAACCAGTACCTCCAATATGTATACATTGTGATAGTCAATTTGCTATTGGAAGAGCTAATAGTAAACTATATAATGGTAAATCTAGACATATTCGTCGTAGACATAAAACCATAAGGCAGCTTCTCTCTAATGGAGTTATCACTATAGACTATGTATGGTCAAAAGATAACATCGCGGATCCACTAACTAAAGGCTCGCCTAGAGAGAAAGTTCAAACCTTATCGATGGGAATGGGTTTAAGACCTATAAACTGAAAAAAAAATCTTCAATAGAAACCCTACCTAGCTGACTGGAGATACCAAGATCTAGGTTCAAAGGGACAACTAAATTGATGATATAACTTAGTAGCACTGTAAGAAACATTAACCATTCCTAAGATAAGTCAGTGCACAACCCATCAGAGAGTAGGATAAGCTTAGCTTTTAATGATGTCTATACTGTGGTGTTATAAAGAACCAAGTGGAGTATTACGGGATACTCTTTATAGAATCACCTACGTGAGTGCGAAGGCGCCGCTTCGGTAAGAATAGTAAGGTCAAATTCTTCAAGCACTCATGAGATCAAGCTGGTGTTCATGGCAAAAACGAACACAAACAGAGAACCAAGGAGTAATAACAAACACTTATCATGTGTTATTTTTATACAGCTTACACAAAAGGCTTACAGTTCAAAGACAATCTAGTCGACTGATTCGCCAGTAAGTTATGACGATAAAACACTAGGAAAAGTTCAAGGCCATTGTGCTACTTTCACCGATATGATCAGTGTTTTGCAATATTTCAGAACAAATTAAAAAACCACTCATTCATGTGGGGGATTGTTAGAAATGAATAAGTGAGGGAAACAATATCCCACATCGGGGAGTACACTTCCCAATCCCACCTTATATACTAAGGCTTGGTAAGTGATATCAAAAGAAAATGAGAAGGAATGGATCATGCATGAAGGCTTGAAGCCATGAAGGCTCTCATATATATATATATATATATATATATATATGTTTGTGTGTGTGTGTGTGTGTGTGTGTGTGTGTGTGTGTTAATAGGTCAAAGATAAGGGCCTTGGGCCTTGGGGTCTTGTGATTGAATGGGCCTCCAGGCTGCGCTGAACCGCTTATTTTTGAACTTGAAATACGGGCACGCGCGGGTCTGTTGGTTTAAAGGGTAGCAACCTTTCCAACAGTCACACCCGTTTGAACAGCCAACAGACACTTCTCCCCAGTATATATATAGAGCCACACAGAAAACGAAAAAAACAACATTTTTTTTTCTTTTTCTCCTATTCTTCTTCCTCCACTGTTCTGAAGTATTCACAGTCTTCTTGAGTTCGTCGCTCTCTGTGTTTGCTGCGCTGCATCGCAGAGAGGTCCGTTTCAGGTTTGGGAAGCGATTGCTCTACAACCGAAAGCGCCGTAGTGGGAGCAATTTCGTTTCAAGCCAACAGTTCTACGCTGGACTCGGACATTCTAATCGGTACATCTGATTTATTCTCACCGTCTTTCTGTTATTCCACTGCATGCGTTTTGCAACGCTTTGCTGCTGTTGCAATTGTGTATAGAACAGTATCAACGTTTCTGTTTATACTTCTGCAACACTGTTTGAAACGGTTTGCTGCCGTTTCTATTGGATATTTGCTAACAATCTTGAAACGAAATTTAAGTCACATCACTGTTCCCTTAGAACAAATTTGTGCTTTGTTTCATTCTGTTCTGTATACTAATTGAAGTCATATCTTTTCAGACGATGGCTTAAGACACTAACACTTCGACAACAAAGCAGCATTGCCCTCCGCTCCGACAGGACCACTTGTCACACAACCTGTGCCATTCTCACATGGAGAGAGGCCGGAAAAATTCAATGGCCAAGATTTTAAGCGCTGGCAACAAAAGATGTTCTTCTACTTGACTACGTTAGGTCTGGCCAAATACCTAACAGAGGACCCTCCACAAGTAGATGAACTCGAGCCCGACGCCACCAAAGTCGAGGCTCTCACAGCCTGGAAGTGGTCTGACTCCATTTGCAAGAATTATATTCTCAACGGTTTGGAGAATAGTCTGTACAATGTGTACTGCACTGTCCAAACTACAAAGACTCTTTGGTTGTCCCTCGAGAAAAAGTACAAAACGGAAGACGCCGGGATGAAGAAGTTCATAGTCGGCAAATTCCTAGACTTCAAGATGGTCGACACCAAAACAGTAGTCAGCCAGATTCAGGAACTTCAGGTTATCATCCATGAGGTTCATGATGAGAAGATGGAGTTAAGCGAATCATTTCAAGTTGTTGCTGCTATCGAGAAGTTGCCTCCATCATGGAAGGACTTCAAGAACTATCTGAAGCACAAACGGAAAGAAATGACTATGGAAGATCTTGTTGTTCGACTCGGAATTGAAGAGGTTAACAGAAAATCTGAAAAGAAGTCAACCAACACCATGGTGGCAAAAGCAAATGTTGTTGAGACCGATAGGAACAACAAAAGAAAGAGAGAAAATAATCCAAATTCAAAGAAGGCTAAGAAGTTCAAAGGGAACTGCCATAATTGCGGGAAGAAAGGCCATAAGGCAAGTGAGTGCCGAGGACCAAAGAAGCAAAAAGGCCAAGCCAATGTAATGGAGCATGATAGGCCTTCGGATGGAGTTTCAGAAATGAACTTGTCAGCGGTGATCTCAGAATGCAACTTAGTTGGCAACACGAAGGAATGGTTTGTGGACACTGGTGCCACAAAACATATTTGCGCCAATAAGTGGATGTTTTCCAACTACAAGCCTGCGACACAAGAAGA
Organism: Allium cepa; assembly: GCA_030765085.1. Lineage (NCBI taxonomy): Eukaryota > Viridiplantae > Streptophyta > Magnoliopsida > Asparagales > Amaryllidaceae > Allium > Allium cepa. The sequence continues at coordinate 980,129,540 of CM060929.1, forward strand.
GCAACTCTTTATGGGAAACTCCTCCACGTCGAAGGTTGAAGAAAAAGGAAAAGTGGTTCTCAAAATGACTTCTGGAAAAGAACTCACTTTGAATGATGTTCTGCATGTACCAGACATTCGTAAGAACCTAGTTTCAGGATCATTACTGAGCAAGAATGGTATCAAGTTGGTCTTTGTTTCTGATAATTTTGTATTGTCTAAAAATAGAGTGTATGTCGGTAAAGGGTATGTTGGTGATGGTCTATTCAAGATGAATGTAATGGCTGTTGTACCAAAATATATGAATAAAATGGATTCTTCTGTTTATCTCGCTGAGTCATTTGATATATGTCATGCTAGACTAGGCCATGTGAATTTCGGTACTTTGCGAAAAATGGTTAACTTAGATTTTATACCTAAGTTTTCTATAGATCATAACTATAAATGTGAAACATGTGCTGAAGTAAAGTTAACTAGAACTTCCTTTCATCATGTTGAAAGGAATACCGAGCCGTTAGATTTAATACATACTGATGTATGTGATCTAAAGATGTGTCAAACCAGAGGAGGTAAAAGGTATTTTATCACCTTTATCGATGATTGCACTAGGTACTGTTATGTGTACCTACTAAGAAGCAAGGATGAGGCCTTTGAAACGTTTAAACTATATAAGGCAGAAGTTGAAAATCAACTAAACAAAAAGATAAAAGCATTGCGAAGTGATAGAGGTGGAGAATACGAATTTCCATTTGAGGAATTTTGCGCTCAAAATGGTATAATCCATCAAACCACAGCACCGTATTCTCCTCAATCCAATGGAATAGCAGAACGTAAGAATTGTACCCTGAAGGAAATGATGAATGCTCTGCTTATTAGTTATGGATTACCAGACAATTTCTGGGGTGAAGCGATACTTTCAGCTAATCATATACTGAACAAAGTACCTCGCGAAAGGACCTTTAAGTCACCACATGAACTGTGGAAAAACAGACCTCCATCTTACAAATACTTAAAAGTGTGGGGGTGCTTAGCAAAGGTAGAAATACCTAAGCCTAAAAAGGTCAAAATTGGACCCAAAACTATAGATTGCATATTTATTGGATATGCTCACAATAGTAGTGCATATCGATTTTTGGTGTATAAATCTGAAATTGATGGCATTCATGAAAACACCATTATCGAGTCTCGAAATGCCAGATTTTTTGAACATGTTTTTCCACTTAAAAACTGATTGAAACTATTGTTCAAAAGAGACCAAGAGATACTGATACTCCTGAGGATAATATTGATCAAATCACGTTTGAAAGGAATGTTGAATCAGAGATAGAGGAACCAAGAAGGAGCAAACGACAAAGGACCTCTAAAACCTTTGGACCGGATTTCTATGCATATATGATAGAAAATGAACCTCTGACTTATCAGCAAGCAATGTCATCTCCCGATGCTCCTTACTGGAAGGAGGCCGTCAACAGTGAAATATAATCTATTTTACAAAACCATACATGGAAACTAGTGGATCTACCCAAAGGATCAAAACCACTAGGTTATAAATGGAAATTCAGAAAAAAAAACTAAAGGCTAACGGCTCAATCGACAAGTATAAAGAAAGACTTGTAATAAAAGGATTTAGACAAAAGGAAGATCTAGATTACTTTGATACATACTCACCAGTAACTAGAATCACATCAATTAGGATGCTTATAGCAATAGCATCCATACTGAATTTGGAAATACACCAAATGGATGTGAAAACTGCATTTTTAAATGGTGAACTGGAAAAAGAAATATATATATATATATATATATATATATATATATGCAGCAACCTGAAGGGTTTCTAAGCCCAGGAAATGAAAATAAGGCGTGTAAGTTAGTAAAATCACTTTATGGCCTTAAACAAGCACCAAAACAATGGCATGAGAAATTTGATGAAACTATGTTATCAAATGGATTCAAAATAAATGAATCGGATAAGTGTGTTTATATAAAACACACAGATATTGGATATGTCATTGTTTGTCTTTATGTTGATGATTTGTTAATCCTAGGAAATAATAAGGCCATAATAAAATCTAAAAAGGATATGTTATCCTCTAGATTTGACATGAAAGACCTAGGAGTGGCTGATGTAATCTTGGGTGTAAAAATTATAAAAACATCACAAGGATATGCGTTATCTCAGTCACATTACATTGCCAAAATACTTGAAAGATTTAAGCAGCATAATATAACTATTGCAAAATCACAGGTAGATATGAACTAAAATTGGGTAAAGAACACTGGTGATGGTATATATCTGCTTGAATACTCCCGTATACTGGGAAGTATTATGTATGTCATGAACCGCACTAGGCCTGATATTGCATACGCTATAAGCAAACTTAGCAGATATACCAGCAATCCTGGTAAACATCACTGGAAAGCAATAATCAGAGTTCTAGGATATCTAAAGTATACACAAAACTATATGCTGCATTATGAAAAATATCCTTCTGTAATAGAAGGATATGGTAATGCAAATTGGATAACTGGGTCAAAAGACACAAAATCCACAAGTGGATATGTGTTTACATTAGGAAATGGAGCAATTTCATGCAAATCGTCCAAACAAACTTGCATAGCAAGGTCAACAATGGAATCCGAGTTTATTGCTCTGGATAAAGCCGCAGAAGAAGCAGATTGGCTTCGAATTTTTTTGGAAGATATTCCAAATTGGGAAAAACCAGTACCTCCAATATGTATACATTGTGATAATCAATCTGCTATTGGAAGAGTTAATAGTAAACTATATAATGGTAAATCTAGGCATATTTGTCGTAGACATAAAACCATAAGGCAGCTTCTCTCTAATGGAGTTATAACTATAGACTATGCAAGGTCAAAAGATAACATCGCGGATCCACTAACTAAAGGCTTGCCTAGAGAGAAAGTTCAAACCTTATCGATGGGAATGGGTTTAAGACCTATAAACTGAAAAGTTTTTCTTCAATAGAAATCCTACCTAGCCGACTGGAGATCCCAAGATCTAGGTTCAAAGGGACAACTAAATTGATGATATAACTTAGTAGCACTACAAGAAACATTAACCATTCCTAAGATAAGTCAGTGCACGACCCGTCGGAGAGTAGGATAAGCTTAGCTTTTAATGATGTCTATACTGTGGTGTTATAAAGAACCAAGTGGAGTATTACAGGATACTCTTTATAGAATCACCTACGTGAGAGCGAAGGCGCCGCTTCAGGAAGAATAGTAAGGTCAAATTCTTCAAGCACTCTTGAGATAAAGCTGGTGTTCATGGCAAAAACGAACACAAACAGAGAACCCAGGAGTAATAACAAACACTTATCATGTGTTATCTTTATACAACTTACACAAAAGGCTTACAGTTCAAAGACAATCTTGTCCACTGATTCGCCAGTAAGTTATAACGATAAAACACTAGGAAAAGTTCAAGGCCATTGTGCTATTTTCACCTATATGATCAGTGTTTTGCAATATTTCAGAACAAATTAAAAAACCACTCATTCATGTAGGGGGTTGTTAGAAATGAATAAGTGAGGGAAACAATATCCCACATCGGGGAATACACTTCCCAATCCCACCTTATATACTAAGGCTTGGTAAGTGATTTCAAAAGAAAATGAGGAGACGGAATGGATCATGCATGAGGGCTTGAAGGCTTGAAGGCTCTCATATATATATATATATATATATATATTAATAGGTCAAAGATAAGGGCCTTGGGGCTCTTGGGATCTTGTGATTGAATGGGCCTCCAGGCTGCGCTGAACCGTTTATTTTTGAACTTCTGAAGTATTCACAGGCTTCTTGAGTTCGTCGTTCTCTGTGATTGCTGCGCTGCATTGCAGAGAGGTCCATTTCATGTTTGGGAAGCGATTGCTCTACAACCGAAAGCGCCGTAGCGGGTGCAATTTCGTTTCAAGCCAACAGTTCTACGCTGGACTCGGACATTCTAATCAGTACATCTAATTATTCTCACCGTCTTTCTGTTATTCCACTGCATGCATTTTGCAATGCTTTGCTGCTGTTGCAATTGTGTATAGAACAGTATCAATATTTCTGTTTATACTTCTGCAACACTGTTTGAAACGGTTTGCTGCCGTTTCTACTGGATATTTGCTAACAATCTTGAAACGAAATTTAAGTCACATCGCTGTTCCCTTAAAACAAATTTGTGCTTTGTTTCATTCTGTTCTGTGTACTAATTGAAGTCATATCGTTTCAGACGATGGCTCAAGACAGTAACACTTCGACAACAAAGCAGCCATTGCCCTCTGCTCCGACAGGACCACTTGTCACACAACCTGTGCCATTCTCACATGGAGAGAGGCCGGAAAAATTCAATGGCCAGGATTTTAAGCGCTGGCAACAAAAGATGCTCTTCTACTTGACTACGTTAGGTCTGGCCAAATAACTAACAGAGGACCCTCCACAAGTAGATGAACTCGAGCCCGACGCCACCAAAGTCGAGGCTCTCACGGCCTGGAAGGGTTCTGACTTCATTTGCAAGAATTATATTCTCAACGGTTTGGAGAATAGTCTGTATAATGTGTACTGCACTGTCCAAACTGCAAAGACTCTTTGGTTGTCCCTCGAGAAAAAGTACAAAACCGAAGACGCCGGGATGAAGAAGTTCATAGTCGGCAAATTCCTAGACTTCAAGATGGTCGACACCAAAACAGTAGTCAGCCAGATTCAGAAACTTTAGGTTATCATCCATGAGATTCACGATGAGATGATGGAGTTAAGCGAATCATTTCAAGTGCTGCTGCTATCGAGAAGTTGCCTCCATCATGGAAGGACTTAGAGAACTATCTGAAGCACAAACGGAAAGAAATGGCTATGGAAGATCTTGTTGTTCGACTCAGAATTGAAGAGGATAACAGAAAATCTGAAAAGATGTCAACCAACACCATGGTGGAAAAAGCAAATGTTGTTGAGATCGATAGGAACAACAAAAGAAAGAGAGAAAATAATCCAAATGCAAAGAAGGCTAAGAAGTTCAAAGGGAACAGCCATAATTGCGGGAAGAAAGGCCATAAGGCAAGTGAGTGCCGAGGACCAAAGAAGCAGAAAGACCAAGCCAATGTTACAGAGCATGATAGGCCTTCGGATGGAGTTTCAGAAATGAACTTGTCAGCGGTGATCTCAGAATGCAACTTAGTTGGCAACACGAAGGAATGGTTTGTGGACACTGGTGCCACAAAACATATTTGCGCCAACAAGTGGATGTTTTCCAAATACAAGCCTGCGACACAAGAAGAGCAACTCTTCATGGGAAACTCCTCCACGTCGAAGGTTGATGGAAAAGGAAAAGTGGTTCTCAAAATGACTTCTGGAAAAGAACTCACTTTGAATGATGTTCTGCATGTACCAAACATTCGTAAGAACCTAGTTTCGAGATCATTGCTGAGCAAGAATGGCTTCAAGTTGGTCTTTGTTTCTGATAATTTTGTATTGTCTAAAAATGGAGTGTATGTGGGTAAAGGGTATGTGAGTGATGGTCTATTCAAGATGAATGTAATGACTATTGTACCAAAAGATATGAATAAAATGGATTCTTCTGTTTATCTCGCTGAGTCATTTGATATATGACATGCTAGACTAGGCCATGTGAATTTTGTTACTTTGCGAAAAATGGTTAACTTAGATTTTATACCTAAGTTTACTATAGATCATAACTATAAATGTGAAACATGTGCTGAAGCAAAGTTAACTAGAACTTCCTTTCATCATGTTGAAAGGAATACCGAGCCGTTAGATTTAATACATATTGATGTATGTGATCTAAAGATGTGTCAAACCAGAGGAGGTAAAAGGTATTTTATCACCTTTATCGATGATTGCACTAGGTACTGTTATGTGTACCTACTAAGAAGCAAGGATGAGGCCTTTGAAACGTTTAAACTATATAAGGCAGAAGTTGAAAATCAGCTAAACAAAAAGATAAAAGCATTGTGAAGTGATAGAGGTTTAGAATACGAATTTCCATTTGAGGAATTTTGCGCTCAAAATGGTATAATCCATCAAACAACAACACCGTATTCTCCTCAATCCAATGGAATAGCAGAACGTAAGAATCATACCCTGAAGAAAATGATGAATGCTCTGCTTATTAGTTCTGCATTACCAGACAATTTCTGGGGTGAAGCGATACTTTCAGCTAATCATATACTGAACAAAGTACCTCGCAAAAGGACCTTTAAGTCACCACATGACCTGTGGAAAAACAGACCTCCATCTTACAAATACTTAAAAGTGTGGGGGTGCTTAGCAAAGGTAGAAATACCTAAGCCTAAAAAGGTCAAAATTGGACCCAAAACTATAGAGTGCATATTTATTGCATATGCTCATAATAGTAGTGCATATCGATTTTTGGTGTATAAATCTGAAATTGATGGCATTCAAGAAAACACCATTATCGAGTCTCGAAATGCCAGATTTTTTGAACATGTTTTTCCTCTTAAAAACTAGATTGAAACTATTGTTCAAAAGAGACCAAGAGATACTGATACTCCTGAGGATAATATTGATCAAACCACGTTTGAAAGGAATATTGAATCAGAGATAGAGGAACCAAGAAGGAACAAACGACAAAGGACCTCTAAAACTTTTGGACCGGATTTCTATGCATATATGATAGAAAATGAACCTCTAACTTATCAGCAAGCAATGTCATCTCCCGATGCTCCTTACTGGAAGGAGGCCGTCAACAGTGAAATAGAATCTATTTTACAAAACCATACATGGGAACTAGTGGATCTAACCAAAGGATCAAAACCACTAGGTTATAAATGGATATTCAGAAAAAAACTAAAGGCCGACGGCTCAATCGACAAGTATAAAGCAAGACTTGTAATAAAAGGATTTAGACAAAAGGAAGATTTAGATTACTTTGATACATACTCAACAGTAACTAGAATCACATCAATTAGGATGCTTATAGCAATAGCATCCATACTGAATTTGGAAATACACCAAATGGATGTGAAAACTGCATTTTTAAATGGTGAACTGGAAGAAGAAATATATATGCAGCAACCTGAAGGGTTTCTAAGCCCAGGAAATGAAAATAAGGTGTGTAAGTTAGTAAAATCACTTTATGGCCTTAAACAGGCACCAAATCACTTTATGGCCTTAAACAAGAATTTTGGTACTTTGCGAAAAATGGTTAACTTAGATTTTATACCTAAGTTTACTATAGATCATAACTATAAATGTGAAACATGTGCTGAAGCAAAGTTAACTAGAACTTCCTTTCATCATGTTGAAAGGAATACCCAGCCGTTAGATTTAATACATATTGATGTATGTGATCTAAAGATGTGTCAAACCAGAGGATGTCAAAGGTATTCTATCACCTTTATCGATGATTGCATAAGGTACTGTTATGTGTACCTACTAAGAAGCAAAGATGAGGCCTTTGAAACGTTTAAACTATATAAGGCAGAAGTTGAAAATCAACTAAACAAAAAGATAAAAGCATTGCGAAGTGATAGAGGTGGAGAATACGAATTTCCATTTGAGGAATTTTGCGCTCAAAATGGTATAATCCATCAGACAACAGCACCGTATTCTCCTCAATCCAATGGAATAGCAGAACGTAAGAATCGTACCCTGAAGGAAATGATGAATGCTCTGCTTATTAGTTATGGATTACCAGACAATTTCTGGGGTGAAGCGATACTTTCAGCTAACCATATACTGAACAAAGTACCTCGCAAAAGGACCTTTAAGTCACCACATGAACTGTGGAAAAACATACTTCCATCTTACAAATACATAAAAGTGTGGGGGTGCTCAGCAAAGGTAGAAATACCTAAGCCTAAAAAGGTCAAAATTGGACCCAAAACTATAGATTGCATATTTATTGGATATGCTCATAATAGTAGTGCATATCGATTTTTGGTGTACAAATCTGAAATTGATGACATTCATGAAAACACCATTATCGAGTCTCGAAATGCCAGATTTTTTGAACATGTTTTTCCTCTTAAAAACTCGATTGAAACTATTGTTCAAAAGAGACCAAGAGATACTGATACTCCTGAGGATAATATTGATCAAACCACGTTTGAAAGGAATGTTGAATCAGAGATAGAGGAACCAAGAAGGAGCAAACGACAAAGGACCTCTAAAACCTTTGGACCGGATTTCTATGCATATATGATAGAAAATGAACCTCTAACTTATCAGCAAGCAATGTCATCTCCCGATGCTCCTTACTGGAAGGAGGCCGTCAATAGTGAAATAGAATCTATTTTACAAAACCATACATGGGAACTAGTGGATCTAACCAAAGGATCAAAACCACTAGGTTATAAATGAATATTCAGAAAAAAACTAAAGGGTGACGGCTCAATCGACAAGTATAAAGAAAGACTTGTAATAAAAGGATTTAGACAAAAGGAAGATCTAGATTACTTTGATACATACTCACCAGTAACTAGAATCACATCAATTAGGATGTTTATAGCAATAGCATCCATACTGAATTTGGAAATACACCAAATGGATGTGAAAACTGCATTTTTAAATGGTGAACTGGAAGAAGAAATATATATGCAGCAACCTGAAGGGTTTCTAAGCCCAGGAAATGAAAATAAGGTGTGTAAGTTAGTAAAATCACTTTATGGCCTTAAACAAGCACCAAAACAACGGCATGAGAAATTTGATGAAACTATGTTATCAAATGGATTCAAAATAAATGAATCAGATAAGTGCGTTTATAAAAACACACAGATATTGGATATGTCATTGTTTGTCTTTATGTTGAAGATTTGTTAATCCTAGGAAATAATAAGGCCATAATAAAATCTACAAAGGATATGTTATCCTCTAGATTTGACATGAAAGACCTAGGAGTGGCTGATGTAATCTTGGGTGTAAAAATTATAAAAACATCACAAGGATATGTCTTATCTCAGTCACATTACATTGCCAAAATACTTGAAAGATTTAAGCAGCATAATATAACTATTGCAAAATCACCGATAGATATGAACCAAAATTGGGTAAAGAATACTGGTGATGGTATATATCAGCTTGAATACTCCCGTATACTGGGAAGTATTATGTATGTCATGAACTGCACTAGGCCTGATATTGCATACGCTATAAGCAAACTTAGCAGATATACCACCAATCCTGGTAAACATCACTGGAAAGCAATAATCAGAGTTCTAGGATATCTAAAGTATACACAAAACTATATGCTGTATTATGAAAAATATCCTTCTGTAATAGAAGGATATAGTGATGCAAATTGGATAACTGGGTCAAAAGACGCAAAATCCACAAGTGGATATGTGTTTACATTAGGAAATGGAGCAATTTCATGAAAATCGTCCAAACAAACTTGCATAGCAAGGTCAACAATGGAATCCGAGTTTATTGCTCTGGATAAAGCCGCAGAAGAAGCAGATTGGCTTCAAAGTTTTTTGGAAGATATTCCAAATTGGGAAAAATCTGTACCTCAAATATGTATACATTGTGATAGTCAATCTGCTGTTGGAAGAGCTAATAGTAAACTATATAATGGTAAATCTAGGCATATTCGTCGTAGACATAAAACCATAAGGCAGCTTCTTTCTAATGGAGTTATCACTATAGACTATGTAAGGTCAAAAGATAACATCGCGGATCCACTAACTAAAGGCTTGCCTAGAGAGAAAGTTCAAACCTTATCGATGGGAATGGGTTTAAGACCTATAAACTGAAAAAAAATTCTTCAATAGAAACACTACCTAGCTGACTGGAGATCCCAAGATCTAGGTTCAAAGGGACAACTAAATTGATGATATAACTTAGTAGCACTGCAAGAAACATTAACCATTCCAAAGATAAGTCAGTGCACAACCCGTCGGAGAGTAGGATAAGCTTAGCTTTTAATGATGTCTATATTGTGGTGTTATAAAGAACCAAGTGGAGTATTACGGGATACTCTTTTTAGAATCACCAACGTGAGTGCGAAGGCGCCGCTTCGGGAAGAATAGTAAGTCAAATTCTTCAAGCACACATGAGACCAAGCTGGTGTTCATGGTAAAAATGAACACAAACGGGGAACCAAGGAGTAATAACATACACTTATCATGTATTATCTTTATACAGCTTACACAAATGGCTTACAGTTCAAAGACAATCTAGTCCACAAATTCGCCAGTAAGTTATAATGATAAAACACTAGGAAAAGTTCAAGGTCATTGTGCTACTTTCACCGATATGATCAGTGTTTTGCAATATTTCAGAACAAATTAAAAAACTACTCATTCATGTGGGGGATGGTTAGAAATGAATAAGTGAGGGAAACGATATCCCACATCGGGGAATACACTTTCCAATGCCACCTTATATACTAAGGCTTGGTAAGTGATATCAAAAGAAAATGAGGAGAAGGAATGGATCATGCATGAAGGCTTGAAGGCAAGATGGCTCTTATATATACATACATACATACATATATATATATATATATATATATATATATATATTAATAGGTCAAAGATAAGGGCCTTGGGCCTTGGGGCTCTTGGAGTCTTGTGATTGAATGGGCCTCCAGGCTGCATTGAACCGCATATCTTTGAACTTGAAATACTGGCGCTCGCGGGTCTGTTGGTTTAAAGGGTCGCAACCTTTCCAACAGTCACACCCGTTTGAACAGCCAACAGACACTTCTCACCAGTATATATATAGAGCCACACAGAAATGGAAAAAAATAACAGTTTTTTTTCTTTTTCTCCTCTTCTTCTTCCTGCATTGTTCTGAAGTATTCACAGTCTTCTTGAGTTCGTCGTTATCTGTGATTGCTGCGCTGCATCACAGAGAGGTCCGTTTCAGGTTTTGGAAGCGATTGCTCTACAACCGAAAGCGCTGTAGCGGGAGCATTTTCGTTTCAAACCAACAGTTCTACGCTGAACTCGGACATTCTAATCGGTACATCTGATTTATTCTCACCGTCTTTCTGTTATTCCACTGCATGCGTTTTGCAACGCTTTGCTGCTGTTGCAGTTGTGTATAGAACAGTATCAACGTTTCTGTTTATACTTCTGCAACACTGTTTGAAACGGTTTGCTGCCGTTTCTACTGGATATTTGCTAACAATCTTGAAACGAAATTTAAGTCACATCGATGTTCCCTTAAAACAAATTTGTGCTTTGTTTCATTCTGTTCTGTGTACTAATTGAAGTCATATCGTTTCAGACGATGGCTCAAGACAGTAACACTTCGACAACAAAGTAGCCATTGCCCTCCGCTCCGACAGGACCACTTGTCACACAAACTGTGCCATTCTCACATGGAGAGAGGCCGGAAAAATTCAATGGACAGGATTTTAAGTGCTGGCAACAAAAGATGCTCTTCTACTTGACTACGTTAGGTCTGGCCAAATACCTAACAGAGGACCCTCCACAAGTAGATGAACTCGAGCCCGACGCCACCAAAGTCGAGGCTCTCAGAGCCTGGAAGGGTTCTGACTTCATTTGCAAGAATTATATTCTCAACGGTTTGGAGAGTAGTCTGTACAATGTGTACTGCACTGTCCAAACTGCAAAGACTCTTTGGTTGTCCCTCGAGAAAAAGTACAAAACGGAAGGCGCCGGGATGAAGAAGTTCATAGTCGGCAAATTCCTAGACTTCAAGATGGTCGACACCAAAACATTAGTCAGCCAGATTCAGAAACTTCAGGTTATCATCCATGAGATTCATGATGAGAAGATGGAGTTAAGAGAATCATTTCAAGTTGCTGCTGCTATTGAGAAGTTGCCTCCATCATGGAAGGAATTCAAGAACTATCTGAAGACAAACGGAAAGAAATGACTATGGAAGATCTTGTTGTTCGACTCAGAATTGAAGAGGGTAACAGAAAATCTGAAAAGAAGTCAACCAACACCTTGGTGGCAAAAGCAAATGTTGTTTAGACCGATAGGAACAACAAAAGAAAGAGAGAAAATAATCCAAATGCAAAGAAGGCTAAGAAGTTCAAAGGGAACTGCCATAATTGCGGGAAGAAAGGCCATAAGGCAAGTGAGTGCGAGGACCAAAGAAGCAGAAAGACCAAGCCAATGTTACGGAGCATGATAGGCCTTCGGATGGAGTTCCAGAAATGAACTTGTCAGCGGTGATCACAGAATGCAACTTAGTTCGCAACACGGGGAATGGTTTGTGGACACTGGTGCCACAAAACATATTTGCGCCAATAAGTGGATGTTTTCCAACTACAAGTCTGCGACACAAGAAGAGAAACTCTTCATGGGAAACTCCTCCACGTCGAAGGTTGAAGGAAAAGGAAAAGTGGTTCTCAAAATGACTTCTGGAAAAGAACTCACTTTGAATGATGTTCTGCATGTACCAGACATTCGTAAGAACCAAGTTTCGGGATCATTGCTGAGCAAGAATGGTTTCAAGTTGGTCTTTGTTTCTGATAATTTTGTATTGTCTAAAAATGTAGTGTATGTGGGTAAATGGTATATGAGTGATGGTCTATCCAAGATGAATGTAATGACTGTTGTACCAAAAGATATGAATAAAATGGATTCTTCTGTTTATCTCGCTGAGTCATTTGATATATGGCATGCTAGAATAGGCCATGTGAATTTTGGTACTTTGCGAAAAATGGTTAACTTAGATTTTATACCTAAGTTTACTATAGATCATAACTTTAAATGTGAAACATGTGCTGAAGCAAAGTTAACTAGAACTTCCTTTCATCATGTTGAAAGGAATACCTAGCCGTTAGATTTAATACATACTGATGTATGTGATCTAAAGATGTGTCAAACCAGAGGAGGTAAAAGGTATTTTATCACCTTTATCGATGATTGCACTAGGTACTGTTATGTGTACCTACCAAGAAGCAAGGATGAGGCCTTTGAAACGTTTAAACTATATAAGACAGAAGTTGAAAATCAACTAAACAAAAAGATAAAAGCATTGCGAAGTGATAGAGGTGGAGAATACGAATTTCCATTTGAGGAATTTTGCGCTCAAAATGGTATAATCCATCAAACAACAGCACCGTATTCTCCTCAATTCAATGGAATAGCAGAACGTAAGAATCGTACCCTGAATGAAATGATGAATGCTCTGCTTATTAGTTATGGATTACCCGACAATTTCTGGGGGTGAAGCGATACTTTCAGCTAATCATATACTGAACAAAGTACCTCGCAAAAGGACCTTTAAGTCACCACATGAACTGTGGAAAAACAGAGCTCCATCTTACAAATACTTAAAAGTGTGGGGGTGCTTACCAAAGGTAGAAATACCTAAGCCTAAAACGGTCAAAATTGGACCCAAAACTATAGATTGCATATTTATTGGATATGCTCATAATAGTAGTGCATATCGATTTTTGATGTACAAATCTGAAATTGATGACATTCATGAAAACACTATTATCGAGTCTCGAAATGCCAGTTTTTTGAACATGTTTTTCGTCTTAAAAACTCGATTGAAACTATTGTTCAAAAGAGACCAAGAGATACTGATACTCCTGAGGATAATATTGATCAAACCACATTTGAAAGGAATGTTGAATCAAAGATAGAGGAACCAAGAAGGAGAAAATGACAAAGGACCTTTAAAACCTTTGGACCGGATTTCTATGCATATATGATAGAAAATGAACCTCTAACTTATCAGCAAGCAATGTCATCTCCCGATGCTCCTTACTGGAAGGAGGCCGTCAAGAGTGAAATAGAATCTATTTTACAAAACCATACATAGGAACTAGTGGATCTACCCAAAGGATCAAAACCACTAGGTTATAAATGGATATTCAGAAAAAAACTAAAGGCTGACGGCTCAATCGACAAGTATAAAGCAAGACTTGTAATAAAAGGATTTAGACAAAAGGAAGATCTAGATTACTTTGATACATACTCACCAGTAACTAGAATCACATCAATTAGGATGTTTATAGCAATAGCATCCATACTGAATTTGGAAATACACCAAATGGATGTGAAAACTGCATTTTTAAATGGTGAACTGGAAGAAGAAATATATATGCAGCAACCTGAAGGGTTTCTAAGCCCAGGAAATGAAAATAAGGTGTGTAAGTTAGTAAAATCACTTTATGGCCTTAAACAAGCACCAAAACAATGGCATGAGAAATTTGATGAAACTATGTTATCAAATGGATTCAAAATAAATGAATCAGATAAGTGCGTTTATATAAAACACACAGATATTGGATATGTCATTGTTTGTCTTTATGTTGATGATTTGTTAATCCTAGGAAATAATAAGGCCATAATAAAATCTACAAAGGATATGTTATCCTGTAGATTTGACATGAAAGACCTAGGAGTGGCTGATGTAACCTTGGGTGTAAAAATTATAAAAACAACACAAGGATATGCGTTATCTCTGTCACATTACATTGCCAAAATACTTGAAAGATTTAAGCAGCATAATATAACTATTGCAAAATCACCAGTAGATATGAACCAAAATTGGGTAAAGAACACTGGTGATGGTATATATCAGCTTGAATACTCCCGTATACTGGGAAGTACTATGTATGTCATGAACTGCACTAGGCCTGATATTGCATACGCTATAAGCAAACTTAGCAGATATACCAGCAATTCTGGTAAACATCACTGGAAAGCAATAATCAGAGTTCTAGGATATCTAAAGTATACACAAAACTATATGCTGCATTATGAAAAATATCCTTCTGTAATAGAAGGATATAGTGATGCAAATTGGATAACTGGGTCAAAAGACACAAAATCCACAAGTCGATATGTGTTTACATTAGGAAATGGAGCAATTTCATGGAAATCGTCCAAACAAACTTGCATAGTAAGGTCAACAATGGAATATGAGTTTATTGCTATGGATAAAGCCGCAGAAGAAGCAGATTGGCTTCGAAGTTTTTTGGAAGATATTCCAAATTGGGAAAAACCAGTACCTCCAATATGTATACATTGTGATAGTCAATCTGCTATTGGAAGAGCTAATAGTAAACTATATAATGGTAAATCTTGGCATATTCGTCGTTGACATAAAACCATAAGGCAGCTTCTCTCTAATGGAGTTATCATATAGACTATGTAAGGTCAAAAGATAATATCGTGGATTCACTAACAAAAGGCTTACTTGGAGAGAAAGTTCAAACCTTATCGATGGGAATGGGTTTAAGACCTATAAACTGAAAAGTTTTTCTTCAATAGAAACCCTACTTAGCTGACTGGAGATCCCAAGATCTAGGTTCAAAGGGACAACTAAATTGATGATATAACTTAGTAGCACTGCAAGAAACATTAACCATTCCTAAGATAAGTCAATGCCCAACCCATCGGAGAGTAGGATAAGCTTAGCTTTTAATGATGTCTATACTGTGGTGTTATAAAGAACCAAGTGGAGTATTACGAGATACTCTTTATAGAATCACCTACGTGAGTGCGAAGGCGCCGCTTCAGGAAGAATAGTAAGGTCAAATTCTTCAAGCACTCATGAGACCAAGCTGGTGTTCATGGCAAAAACGAACACAAACAGAGAACCAAGGAGTAATAACAAACACTTATCATGTGTTATCTTTATACAGCTTACACAAAAGGCTTACAGTTCAAAGACAATCTAGTCCACTGATTCGCCAGTAAGTTATAACGATAAAACACTAGGAAAAGTTCAAGGCCATTGTGCTACTTTCACCGATATGATCAGTGTTTTGCAATATTTCAGAACAAATTAAAAAACCACTCATTCATGTGGGGGATTGTTAGAAATGAATAAGTGAGGGAAACAATATCCCACATCGGGGAATACACTTCCCAATCCCATCTTATATACTAAGGCTTGGTAAGTGATATCAAAAGAAAATGAGGAGAAGGAATGGATCATGCATGAAGGCTTGAAGGCATGAAGAATCACACACACACACACACAGATATATATATATATATATATATATATATATATATATATATATTAATATGTCAAAGATAAGGGCCTTGGGCCTTGGTGCTCTTGGGGTCTTGTGATTGAATGGGCCTCTAGGCTGCGCTGAACCGCTTATTTTTGAACTTGAAATACGGGCGCGCGGGGGTCTATTGGTTTAAAGGGTCGCAACCTTTCCAACAGTCACACCCGTTTGAACAGCCAACAGACACTTCTCCCCAGTATATATATAGAGGCACACAGAAAACGAAAAAACAACAATTTTTTTTCTTTTTCTCCTCTTCTTCTTCCTCCACCGTTCTGAAGTATTCACAGTTTTCTTGAGTTCGTCTTTCTCTATGATTGCTGCGCTGCGTCGCAGAGAGGTCCATTTCAGGTTTGGGAAGCGATTGCTCTACAACCGAAAGCGCCATAGCGGGAACAATTTCGTTTCAAGCCAACAGTTCTATGCTGGACTCGGACATTCTAATCGGTACATCTGATTTATTCTCACCATCTTTCTGTTATTCCACTGCATGCGTTTTGCAACGCTTTGCTGCTGTTGCAATTGTGTATAGAACAGTATCAACGTTTCTGTTTATACTTCTGCAACACTGTTTGAAACGGTTTGCTGCCGTTTCTACTGGATATTTGTTAACAATCTTGAAACGAAATTTAAGTCACATCGTTGTTCCCTTAAAACAAATTTGTGCTTTGTTTCATTCTGTTCTGTGTACTAATAGAAGTCATATCGTTTCAGATGATGGCTCAAGACAGTAACACTTCAACAACAAATCAACCCTTGCCCTCCGCTAAGACAGGACCACTTGTTACTCAACCTGTGCCATTCTCACATGGAGAGAGGCCGGGAAAATTCAATGGCCAGGATTTTAAGTGCTGGCAACAAAAGATGCTCTTCTACTTGACTGCGTTAGGTCTGGCCAAATACCTAACAGAGGACCCTCCACAAGTAGATGAACTCGAGCCCGACGCCACCAAAGTCGAGGCTCTCACAGCCTGGAAGGGTTCTGACTTCATTTTCAAGAATTATATTCTCAACGGTTTGGAGAATAGTTTGTACAATGTGTACTGCACTCTCCAAACTGCAAAGACTCTTTGGTTGTCAATCGAGAAAAAAGTAAAAAAGGGAAGACGCCGGGATGATGAAGTTCATAGTCGGAAAATTCCTAGACTTCAAGATGGTCGACACCAAAACAGTAGTCGGCCAGATTCAGGAACTTCAGGTTATCATCCATGAGATTCATGATGAGAAGATGGAGTTAAGTGAATCATTTCAAGTTGCTGCTGCTATCGATAAGTTGCCTCCATCATGGAAGGACTTCAAGAACTATTTGAAGCACAAACGGAAAGAAATGACTATGGAAGATCTTGTTGTTCGACTCAGAATTGAAGAGGATAACAGAAAATCTGAAAATAAGTCAACCAACACCATGGTGGCAAAAGAAAATGTTGTTGAGACCGATAGGAACAACAAAAAAAAGAGAGAAAATAATCCAAATGCAAAGAAGGCTAAGAAGTTCAAAGGGAACTGCCATAATTGCGGGAAGAAAGGCCATAAGGCAAGTGAGTGCCGAGGACAAAGAGCCAGAAAGACCAAACCAATGTTACGGAGCATGATAGGCCTTTGGATAGAGTTTCAGAAATGAACTTGTCAGCGGTGATCTCAGAATGCAACTTAGTTGGCAAGACGAAGGAATGGTTTGTGGACACTGGTGCCACAAAATATATTTGCGCCAACAGGTGGATGTTTTCCAACTACAAGCCTGCGACACAAGAAGAGCAACTCTTCATGGGAAACTCCTCCACGTCGAAGGTTGAAGGAAAAGGAAAAGTGGTTCTCAAAATGACTTCTGGAAAAGAACTCACTTTGAATGATGTTCTGCATGTACCATACATTCGTAAGAACCTAGTTTTGGGATCATTGCCGAGCAAGAATGGTTTCAAGTTGGTCTTTGTTTCTGATAATTTTGTATTGTCTAAAAATGGAGTGTATGTGGGTAAAGGGTATGTGAGTGATGGTCTATTCAAGATGAGTGTAATGAGTGTTGTACCAAAAGATATGAAAAAAATGGATTCTTTTGTTTATCTCGCTGAGTCATTTGATATATGGCATGCTAGACTAGGCCATGTGAATTTTGGTACTTTGCGAAAAATGGTTAACTTAGATTTTATACCTAAGATTACTATAGATCATAACTATAAATGTGAAACATGTGCCGAAGCAAAGTTAACTAGAACTTCCTTTCATCATGTTGAAAGGAATACCGAGCCGTTAGATTTAATACATACTGATGTATGTGATCTAAAGATGTGTCAAACCAGAGGAGGTAAAAGGTATTTTATCACCTTTATCGATGATTGCACTAGGTACTGTTATGTGTACCTACTAAGAAGCAAGGATGAGGCCTTTGAAACGTTTAAACTATATAAGGCAGAAGTTGAAAATCAACTAAACAAAAAGATAAAAGCATTGCGAAGTGATAGAGGTGGAGAATACGAATTTCCATTTGAGGAATTTTACGCTCAAAATGGTATAATCCATCAAACAACAGCACCGTATTCTCCTCAATCCAATGGAATAGCAGAACGTAAGAATCGTACCCTGAAGGAAATGATGAATGCTCTGCTTATTAGTTCTGGATTACCAGACAATTTCTGGGGTGAAGCGATACTTTCAGCTAATCATATACTGAACAAAGTACCTCGCAAAAGGACCTTTAAGTCACCACATGAACTGTGGAAAAACAAACCTCCATCTTACAAATACTTAAAAGTGTGGGGGTGCTTACCATAGGTAGAAATACCTAAGCCTAAAAAGGTCAAAATTGGACCCAAAACTATAGATTGCATATTTATTGGATATGCTCATAATAGTAGTGCATATCTATTTTTGATGTACAAATCTGAAATTGATGACATTCATGAAAACACTATTAACGAGTCTCGAAATGCCAGATTTTCTGAACATGTTTTTCCTCTTAAAAACTCGATTGAAACTATTGTTCAAAAGAGACCAAGAGATACTGATACTCCTGAGGATAATATTGATCAAACCACGTTTGAAAGGAATGTTGAATCAGAGATAGAGGAACCAAGAAGGAGCAAACGACAAAGGACATCTAAAACCTTTGGACCGGATTTCTATGCATATATGATAGAAAATGAACGTCTAACTTATCAGCAAGCAATGTCATCTCCCGATGCTCCTTCATCATATTGAAAGGAATACCGAGCCGTTAGATTTAATACATACTGATGTATGTGATCTAAAGATGTGTCAAACCAGAGGAGGTAAAAGGTATTTTATCACCTTTATCGATGATTGCACTAGGTACTGTTATGTGTACCTACTAAGAAGCAAGGATGAGGCCTTTGAAACGTTTAAACTATATAAGGCAGAAGTTGAAAATCAACTAAACAAAAAGATAAAAGCATTGCGAAGTGATAGAGGTGGAGAATACGAATTTCCATTTGAGGAATTTTACGCTCAAAATGGTATAATCCATCAAACAACAGCACCGTATTCTCCTCAATCCAATGGAATAGCAGAACGTAAGAATCGTACCCTGAAGGAAATGATGAATGCTCTGCTTATTAGTTCTGGATTACCAGACAATTTCTGGGGTGAAGCGATACTTTCAGCTAATCATATACTGAACAAAGTACCTCGCAAAAGGACCTTTAAGTCACCACATGAACTGTGGAAAAACAAACCTCCATCTTACAAATACTTAAAAGTGTGGGGGTGCTTACCATAGGTAGAAATACCTAAGCCTAAAAAGGTCAAAATTGGACCCAAAACTATAGATTGCATATTTATTGGATATGCTCATAATAGTAGTGCATATCTATTTTTGATGTACAAATCTGAAATTGATGACATTCATGAAAACACTATTAACGAGTCTCGAAATGCCAGATTTTCTGAACATGTTTTTCCTCTTAAAAACTCGATTGAAACTATTGTTCAAAAGAGACCAAGAGATACTGATACTCCTGAGGATAATATTGATCAAACCACGTTTGAAAGGAATGTTGAATCAGAGATAGAGGAACCAAGAAGGAGCAAACGACAAAGGACATCTAAAACCTTTGGACCGGATTTCTATGCATATATGATAGAAAATGAACCTCTAACTTATCAGCAAGCAATGTCATCTCCCGATGCTCCTTACGGGAAGGAGGTCGTCAACAGTGAAATAGAATCTATTTTACAAAACCATACATGGAAACCAGTGGATCTACCCAAAGGATCAAAACCACTAGGTAATAAATGGATATTCAGAAAAAAAAAACTAAAGGCCGACGGCTCAATCGACAAGTATAAAGCAAGACTTGTAATAAAAGGATTTAGACAAAAGGAAGATCTAGATTACTTTGATACATACTCACCAGTAACTAGAATCACATCAATTAGGATATTTATAGCAATAGCATCCATACTGAATTTGGAAATACACCAAATGGATGTGAAACCTGCATTTTTAAATGGTGAACTGGAAGAAGAAATATATATGCAGCAACCTGAAGGGTTTCTAAGCCCAGGAAATTAAAATAAGGTGTGTAAGTTAGTAAAATCACTTTATGGCCTTAAACAAGCACAAAAACAATGGCATGAGAAATTTGATGAAACTATGTTATCAAATGGATTCAAAATAAATGAATCAGATAAGTGCGTTTATATAAAACACACAGATATTGGATATGTCATTGTTTGTCTTTATGTTGATGATTTGTTAATCCTAGGAAATAATAAGGCCATAATAAAATCTACAAAGGATATGTTATCCTCTAGGTTTGACATGAAGGACCTAGGAGTGGCTGATGTAATCTTGGGTGTAAAAATTATAAAAACATCACAAGGATATGCGTTATCTCAGTCACATTACATTGCCAAAATACTTGAAAGATTTAAGTAGCATAATATAACTATTGCAAAATCACCGGTAGATATGAACCAAAATTGGGTAAAGAACACTGGTGATGGTATATATCAGCTTGAATACTCCCGTATACTGGGAAGTACTATGTATGTCATGAACTGCACTAGGCCTGATATTGCATACGCTATAAGCAAACTTAGCAGATATACCAGCAAATCTGGTAAACATCACTGGAAAGCAATAATCAGAGTTCTAGGATATCTAAAGTATACACAAAACTATATGATGCATTATGAAAAATATCCTTTTGTAATAGAAGGATATAGTGATGTAAATTGGATAACTGGGTCAAAAGACACAAAATCCACAAGTGGATATGTGTTTACATTAGGAAATGGAGCAATTTCATGGAAATCGTCCAAACAAACTTGCATAGCAAGGTCAACAATGGAATCCGAGTATATTGCTCTGGATAAAGCCGCAGAAGAAGCAGATTGGCTTCGAAGTTTTTTGGAAGATATTCCAAATTGGGAAATACCAGTACCTCCAATATGTATACATTGTGATAGTCAATCTGCTATTGGAAGAGCTAATAGTAAACTATATAATGGTAAATCTAGGCATATTCGTCGTAGACATAAAACCATAAGGCAGCTTCTCTCTAATGGAGTTATCACTATAGACTATGTAAGGTCAAAAGATAACATCGTGGATCCACTAACTAAAGGTTTGCCCAGAGAGAAAGTTCAAACCTTATCGATGGTAATGGGTTTAAGACCTATAAACTGAAAAGTTTTTCTTCAATAGAAACCCTACCTAGCTGACTGGAGATCCCAAGATCTAGGTTCAAAGGGACAACTGAATTGATTATATAACTCAGTAGCACTGCAAGAAACATTAACCATTCCTAAGATAAGTCAGTGCACAACCCGTCGGAGAGTAGGATAAGCTTAGCTTTTAATGATGTCTATACTGCGGTGCTATAAAGAACCAAGTGGAGTATTACGGGATACTCTTTCTAGAATCACCTACGTGAGTGCGAAGGCGCCGCTTCAGGAAGAATAGCAAGGTCAAATTCTTCAAGCACTCATGAGACCAAGCTGGTGTTCATGGCAAAAATGAACACAAACAGAGAACCAAGGAGTAATAACAAACACTTATCATGTGTTATCTTTATACAGCTTACACAAAAGGCTTACAGTTCAAAGACAATCTAGTCCACTGATTCGCCAGTAAGTTATAACGATAAAACACTAGGAAAAGTTCAAGGCCATTGTGCTATTTTCACCGGTATGATCAGTATTTTGCAATATTTCAGAACAAATTAAAAACCCACTCATTCATGTGGGGATTGTTAGAAATGAATAAGTGAGGGAAACAATATCCCACATCGGGGAATACACTTCCCAATCCCACCTTATATACTAAGGCTTGGTAAGTGATATTAAAAGAAAATGAGGAGAAGGAATGGATTATGCATGAAGGGTTGAAGGCATGAAGGCTCTTATATATATATATATATATATATATATATATATATATATATATATATATATATTAATAGGTCAAAGATAAGGGCTTTGGGGCTTGGGGCTCTTGGGGTCTTGTGATTGAATGGGCCTCCAGGCTGCGATGAACCGCTTATTTTTGAACTTCAAATATGGGCGCGCGCGGGTCTGTTGGTTTGAAGGGTCGTAACCTTTCCAACAGTCACACCCGTATGAACAGCCAACAGACACTTCTCCCCAGTATATATATAGAGGCACACAGAAAACGAAAAAAACAACAGTTTTTTTCCTTTCTCTCCTCTTCTTCTTCCTCCACTGTTCTGATTTATTCACAGTCTTCTTGAGTTCGTCGTTCTCTGTGATTGCTGCGCTGCAGCGCAGAGAGGTCCGTTTCAGGTTTGGGAAGCGATTGCTCTACAACCGAAAGCATCGTAGCGGGAGCAATTTCGTTTCAAGCCAATAGTTCTACGCTGGACTCGGACATTCTAATCGGTACATCTGATTTATTCTCACCGTCATTCTGTTATTCCACTGCATGCGTTTTGCAACGCTTTGCTGCTGTTGCAATTGTGTATAGAACAGTATCAACGTTTCTGTTTATACTTCTGCAACACTTTTTGAAACGGTTTGCTGCCGTTTCTACTGGATATTTGCTAACAACCTTGAAACGAAATTTAAGTCACATCGATGTTCCCTTAAAACAAATTTGTGCTTTATTTCATTCTTTTCTGTATACTAATTGAAGTCATATCGTTTCAGACGATGGCTCAAGACAGTAACACTTCGACAACAAAGCAGCTATTGCCCTCCGCTCGGACAGGACCACTTGTCACACAACCTGTGCCATTCTCACATGGAGAGAGGCCGGAAAAATTCAATGGCCAGGATTTTAAGCGCTGGCAACAAAAGATGCTCTTCTACTTGACTACGTTAGGTCTGGCCAAATACCTAACAGAGGACCCTCCACAAGTAGATGAACTCGAGCCCGACGCCACCAAAGTCGAGGCTCTCACGGCCTGGAAGGGTTCTGACTTCATTTGCAAGAATTATATTCTCAACGGTTTGGAGAATAGTCTGTACAATGTGTACTGCACTGTCCAAACTGCAAAGACTCTTTGGTTGTCCCTCGAGAAAAAGTACAAAACGGAAGACGCCGGGATGAAGAAGTTCATAGTCGGCAAATTCCTAGACTTCAAGATGGTCGACACCAAAACAATAGTCAGCCAGATTCAGGAACTTCAGGTTATCATCCATGAGATTCATGATGAGAAGATGGAGTTAATCGAATCATTTCAAGTTGCTGCTGCTATCGAGAAGTTGCCTCCATCATGGAAGGACTTCAATAACTATCTGAAGCACAAACGGAAAGAAATGACTATGGAAGATCTTGTTATTCGACTCAGAATTGAAGAGGATAACGGAAAATCTGAAAAGTAGTCAACCAACACCATGGTGGCAAAAGCAAATGTTGTTGAGACCGATAGGACCAACAAAAGAAAGAGAGAAAATAATCCAAATGCAAAGAAGGCTAAGAAGTTCAAAGGGAACTGCCATAATTGCGGGAAGAAAGGCCATAAGGCAAGTGAGTGTCGAGGACCAAAGAAGCAGAAAGACCAAGCTAATGTTACGGAGCATGATAGGCCTTCGGATGGAGTTTCAGAAATGAACTTGTCAGCGGTGATCTCCGAATGCAACTTAGTTGGCAACACGAAGGAATGGTTTGTGGGCACTGGTGCCACAAAACATATTTGCGCCAACAAGTGGATGTTTTCCAACTACAAGCCTGCGACACAAGAAGAGCAACTCTTCATGGGAAACTCCTCCACGTAGAAGGTTGAAGGAAAAGGAAAAATGGTTCTCAAAATGACTTCTAGAAAAGAACTCACTTGAATGATGTTCTGCATGTACCAGACATTCGTAAGAACCTAGTTTCGGGATCATTGCTGAGCAAGAATGGTTTCAAGTTGGTCTTTGTTTCTGATAATTTTATATTGTCTAAAAATGGAGTGTATGTGGGTAAAGGGTATGTGAGTGATGGTCTATTCAAGATGAATGTAATGACTGTTGTACCAAAAGATATGAATAAAATGGATTCTTCTGTTTATCTCGCTGAGTCATTTGATATATGGCATGCTAGACTAGGCCATGTGAATTTTGGTACTTTGTGAAAAATGGTTAACTTAGATTTTATACCTCAGCTTACTATAGATCATAACTATAAATGTGAAACATGTGCCGAAGCAAAGTTAACTAGAACTTCCTTTCATCATGTTGAAAGGAATACCGAGCCATTAGATTTAATACATACTGATGTATGTGACTAAAGATGTGTCAAACCAGAGGAGGTAAAAGGTATTTTATCACCTTTATCGATGATTGCACTAGGTACTGTTATGTGTACCTACTAAGAAGCAAGGATGAGGCCTTTGAAACTTTTAAACTATATAAGGCAGAAGTTGAAAATCAACTAAACAAAAAGATAAAAGCGTTGCGAAGTGATAAAGGTGGAGAATACGAATTTCCATTTGAGGAATTTTGCGCTCAAAATGGTATAATCCATCAAACAACAGCACCGTATTCTCCTCAATCCAATGGAATAACAAAACGTAAGAATCGTACCCTGAAGGAAATGATGAATGCTCTGCTTATTAGTTCAGGATTACCAGACAATTTCTGGGGTGAAGCGATACTTTCAGCTAATCATATACTGAACAAAGTACCTCACAAAAGGACCTTTAAGTCACCACATGAACTGTGGAAAAACAGACCTCCATCTTTCAAATACTTAAAAGTGTGGGGGTGCTTACCAAAGGTAGAAATACCTAAGCCTAAAAAGGTCAAAATTGGACCCAAAACTATAGATTGCATATTTATTGGATATGCTCATAATAGTAGTGCATATCGATTTTTGGTGTACAAATCTGAAATTGATGACATTCATGAAAACACCATTATCGAATCTCGAAATGCCAGATTTTTTGAACATGTTTTTCCTCTTAAAAACTCGATTGAAACTATTGTTCAAAAGAGACCAAGAGATACTGATACTCCTGAGGATAATATTGATCAAACCACGTTTGAAAGGAATGATGAATCAGAGATAGAGGTACCAAGAAGGAGCAAACGACAAAGGACCTCTAAAACCTTTGGACCGGATTTCTATGCATATATGATAGAAAATGAACCTCTAACTTATCAGCAAGCAATGTCATCTCTCGATGCTCCTTACTGGAAGGAGGCCGTCAACAGTGAAATAGAATCTATTTTACAAAACCATACATGGGAACTAGTGGATCTACCCAAAGGATCAAAACCACTAGGTTATAAATGGATATTTAGAAAAAAAACTAAATACTGACGGCTCAATAGACAAGTATAAAGCAAGACTCGTAATAAAAGGATTTAGACAAAAGGAAGATCTAGATTACTTTGATACATACTCACCAGTAACTAGAATCACATCAATTAGGATGCTTATAGCAATAGCATCCATACTGAATTTGGAAATACACCAAATGGATGTGAAAACTGCATTTTTAAATGGTGAACTGGAAGAAGAAATATATATGCAGCAACCTGAAGGGTTTCTAAGCCCAGGAAATGAAAATAAGGTGTGTAAGTTAGTAAAATCACTTTATGGCCTTAAACAAGCACCAAAACAATGGCATGAGAAATTTGATGAAACTATGTTATCAAATGGATTCAAAATAAATAAATCAGATAAGTGCATTTATATAAAACACACAGATATTGGATATGTCATTGTTTGTCTTTATGTTGATGATTTGTTAATCCTAGGAAATAATAAGGCCATAATAAAATCTACAAAGGATATGTTATCCTGTAGATTTGACATGAAAGACCTAGGAGTGGCTGATGTAATCTTGGGTGTAAAAATTATAAAAACATCACAAGGATATGCGTTATCTCAGTCACATTACATTGCCAAAATACTTGAAAGATTTAAGCAGCATAATATAACTATTGCAAAATCACCGGTAGATATGAACCAAAATTGGGTAAAGAACACTGGTGATGGTATATATCAGCTTGAATACTCCCGTATACTGGGAAGTATTATGTATGTCATGAACTGCACTAGGCCTGATATTGCATACGCTATAAGCAAACTTAGCAGATATACCAGCAATTCTGGTAAACATTGCTGGAAAGCAATAACCAGAGTTCTAGGATATCTAAAGTATACACAAAACTATATGCTGCATTATGAAAAATATCCTTCTGTATTAGAAGGATATAGTGATGCAAATTGGATAACTGGGTCAAAAGACACAAAATCCACAAGTGGATATGTGTTTACATTAGGAAATGGAGCAATTTCATGGAAATCGTCCAAACAAACTTGCATAGCAAGGTCAACAATGGAATCCGAGTTTATTGCTCTGGATAAAGCCGCAGAAGAAGCAGATTGGCTTCGAAGTTTTTTGAAAGATATTCCAAATTGGGAAAAACCAGTACCTCCAATATGTATACATTGTGATAGTCAATCTGCTGTTGGATGAGCTAATAGTCAACTATATAGTGGTAAATCAAGGCATATTCGTCGTAGACATAAACCATAAGGCATCTTCTCTCTAATGGAGTTATCACTATAGACTATGTAAGGTCAAAAGATAACATCGTGGATCCATTAACTAAAGGCTTGCCTAGAGAGAAAGTTCAAACCTTATCGATGGGAATGGGTTTAAGACCTATAAACTGAAAAGTTTTTCTTCAATAGAAACCCTACCTAGCTGACTGGAGATCCCAAGATCTAGGTTCAAAAGGACAACTAAATTGATGATATAACTTAGTAGCACTGCATGAAACATTAACCATTCCTAAGATAAGTCAAAGCACAACCCGTCGGAGAGTAGGATAAGCTTAGCTTTTAATGATGTCTATACTGTGGTGTTATAAACAACCAAGTGGAGTATTACGGGATACTCTTTATAGTATCACCTACGTGAGTGCGAGGCGCCGCTTCAGGAAGAATAGCAAGGTCAAATTCTTCAAGCACTCATGAGACCAAGCTGGTGTTCATGGCAAGTGATATCAAAAGAAATTGAGGAGAAGGAATGGATCCTGCATGAAGGCTTGAAGACATGAAGGCTCTCATTTATATATATATATATATATATATATATATATATATATATTAATAGGTCAAAGATAAGGGCCTTGGGCCTTGGGGCTCTTGGGGTCTTGTGATTGAATGGGCCTCCAGGCTGCGCTGAACCGCTTATTTTTGAACTTGAAATACGGGCGTGCGCGGGTCTGTTGGTTTAAAGGGTCACAACCTTTCCAACAGTCGCACCCGTTTGAACAGCCAACAGACACTTCTCCCCATATATATATATATATATATATATATATATATAGGCACACAGAAAACGAAAAAAACGACAGTTTTTTTTTCTTTTTCTCCTCTCCTTCTTCCTCCACTGTTCTGAAGTATTCACAGTCTTCTTGAGTTCGTCGTTCTCTGTGATTGCTGCGTTGCATCGCAGAGAGGTCAGTTTCAGCTTTGGGAAGCGATTGCTCTACAACCGAAAGCGCCGTAGCGGGAGAAATTTCGTTTCAAGCCAACAGTTCTACGCTGGACTCGGACATTCTAATCGGTACATCTGATTTATTCTCACCGTCTTTCTGTTATTCCACTGCATGCGTTTTGCAACGCTTTGCTGCTGTTGCAATTGTGTATAGAACAGTATCAACGTTTCTGTTTATACTTCTACAACACTGTTTGAAATGGTTTGCTGTCGTTTCTACTGGATATTTGCTAACAAAAAGTTATTTAGTATTTTTCTGTGTTTAGATATATTGAAAATAATAATCATTGATTTCGGTCACATTAGCAAGATAGAACTAGTAAAAAATATTGCCGAATGATTATAAAGGACCAAACAAGTTGAATGTCATCTATGAATCTCATACTAACTCCCTACCACATGCATATTAAATATAAAAATTGAGGGAAAATTGTAGTATGTTGAGTATGAAGTTAAAAGGTATGCAGGATAGTGAACAAGAAAATGAGAATTCAACCTATTACCTAAATGCACCGATTCAAGATGATGAAACATAGAAAAGCAAATACAGACATACTAAACTAACTGATCAAGAAAATAACATAGATTTAACCTAATTGCTAACTATAAGGAAACAAGCAACTAAAAGGACCAATCATGGTATCCTCAATCATAACAATGAACCACCAAGCAAGATCCAGATAAGACATAAACAATTCCAAAGAGTAAACAAGATTTTATCGTGATCATTCTCTAGAAGAAATATGCTATTGTGATGATCGGGTATGGTTCGGAATTAGATTGGTAGAATTCAGAACAAAATCGAAACAAACCTGCAAAGGGCAGTATAGTGGATAAGTAATATACAACGAAGATATAGTTCATTAAAATTATAAGCCAAACTTTTTTTCTCTCTCTTAGAGATTATAATTCTTTTATATTTTAAAATAACTAAGAAAACATATTCACAATTTAAATCAAAAAGTGATCCTCAATAATCAATAGTTAATAAGATAAGTTTTGACACTGATTCAAATCATAACAGCATAATCAGCTTTGTATTATCTTTAAGTATGTGTTGTTAAGGTCTATGCATATTTCTCTAGAATGTTACAGATGAATTACCTATTGAGATTTGGTTTACCGAGTTAAAAGAAAAATTCAATATAGTAACAAAGCATTGAGACATTATCAACCTTAGCATAAAAAACAACTCCTCAAACTATTAAACAAATTAGGTATAAGAATTAAGATGTACTCACAATTTATACACAAGTACATTCATGGACCGTAGTCACATAAAAAAAATCACCTATATTAGCTGCTATATGAAGCATCAGGGCTGGCTCCAGGGCTAGTCGGACCAGGCTGCCACCTAGGGCAACACCCCTGGGTGGGGGCAACAACTGAACGATAATGAACGATAAATTGTTAAAAGTATACTTGCATGCATTTTGGGAGGTCGGGAGTTCAACTCTTAGGGGAAACAAATTATTGAGTGTTACAGTTTTTTTTCCACTTTACCCCTAGGGCAACCCAAGTTTCACAGCCAGGTCTATGAAGCATACATGCAACCCACACTTTAACATCACTGTTGAAAGAAGGTCAAGACCACTTAACACTGATGCAACTCTCACACCGTCTTCTTCAAGACGAGGCATACCATATTAAAAAATGGACATATCAAAATACTAAAGTGTAATTTTTTTTAAAAGAGCCAGTAATTAATGAAAATTTGCACTCTAAGTCTGTTAGTAAAGATGCAGTAATTAACAAGCTAAGAAACTTAACAACACAAGATAAGAAAATCAAAACGCTTTAAGACTTAAATTTTTCAATGCAAACACATTGCAATTTCAATTAGTAAATGGTTAAATATGATGTATAAATGAATTGATGATAAATTGTTTTATTAAGTAAATGATCTTTAACTATGAGCAGCAACATTTTTTTATGTTGTACCTTGTTTTAGAACAGAAAATTAACTTAGTCTATTATCAAACCGACCGTTAGGGAGGTTTGCTTACTGTTACTGGCCAAAATCAATTTTTCTAAAGCCAAAAAAACGTGGATCTTGTCTCATCGCGGTTTTCCTAAAATCATGGATCTTGTCTCATCGCGGTTTATATGGATCTTGTCTCATTGCGGTTTACGTGGATCTTGTCTCATCGCGGTTTATATGGATCTTGTCTCATTGCGGTTTACGTGGATCTTGTCTCATCGCGGTTTACTTAAACTTTCTCCTTTTATTTCGCGCATCAAATATTCCAAATTCAAATCTATTATGATTTTCAAATTCTAAACTTTCAATTTCAAATCAACAATTTGAATGCTTTGATTAATATTACAATTTGAAATTCATATTTTCAGATTCAAATCTCAATTTATTATTTTCCAACATAATATCAGTTAATGTTTAAATAATATTAACAAAAAATTTAAATGTATATTTCTTATCAAAGTTATACAATCGAACGGTCGGTTTCTCCACCGTTGTACGGTTATACTAGTAAATACACTTATATTTTTAAGGTCAGGTTTTTTAAACAAAAGATATATATTAGTTTAAATTTTTTGCATGCTTTTAGTCATAGTCTGTCAATTTGAAAGCAAACACATAACACACACATACATAGGTACTCGTGCCCTTTTTACCTTGACTTTTTCATTGTCGTTTCTCTTTGAATTTGTCATGTCCCTTAGTAGACTATTTCCTTGATTCATTTTCACGTTTAAAGCATTATGTTGCCTTCAATTTATGTATCGAAAAATTATGTGCTCTACTTTCATTATTAAGCGAATACTTGTTAAAAAAGCATATAGGCAACATAAGTAAACGATAGCTATATGCTGTAAAATAGTAATGCTTGCAACCTGTAAGCTTTTTTCCATTTGATTTAATCTTGTGAGAAAAATAAAAACATTTACAAAGCTATCATTTAGTTTACAGTAAGATTATAACCCCAGGAGTTTGCATTTTGGGGTCAATCTCTATTGATCTCTCTCTCTCTCTCGTTATGTTGTTTGAGATCTTCATGTGTTGTTTTCTACTGGTTTCCTTTGTATTATCATTTCATGTTTGCATCGCATTTACATAACCTTCTCATGTAAACAAAGCTGTTGTCTTTTTTTTTCCCCTTTGCAAGATTTTGGATATTTTTTCTTTCAAAAGCTTGTTTCAATAATCAAACCGACCGTTAGGAAGGTTTGCTTACTGTCACTGGTCAAAATCAATTTTTCTAAAGTCAAAAAAATGTGGATCTTGTCTCATCGCGGTTTCCCTAAACTTCTTCCTTTTATTTCGCGCATCAAAGATTCCAAATTCAAATCTATTATGATTTTCAAATTCTAAAATTTTAATTTCAAATCGACAATTTTGAATGGTTTGATTAATATTTAATTTGGAATTCATATTTTCAGATTCAAATCTCAATTTATTCTTTTCCAACATACTATCACTTAATGTTTAAGTAATATTAACAAAAATTTTAAAAGTATATTTCTTTTCAAAGTTATACAATCGAACGGTCGGTTTCTCCACCGTTGTGCGGTTATACTAGTTTAAGTAGACTAATAATGGATATTTGAACCAGAGAAGCCATATTAATTGTCAACGTAAGGGACCATTTGGCAAAATTGGTTGTGCTAGTATGAAAAGTGCTTTAGCTTTTAAAAGTCAAAAAAAGTAAAAAATAATATTCTTTTGGTACAACAATGACTTTTGTCAAAAGGACAAACAACATAAAACACAGCCCCAAAAAAACAGCAATAACAAATAAAGAAATAACACCACCCTAATAAAAACAATCCAGATAGTTGATATGAACCAAACACACTCAAGTAACACGCACCAGCATATAAGATATCAGTCAAAGAACCCTCCCAAACACCCTCCCAAGCTCTGTTTCCCGATCAGTAACAAAATATAATTTATTGGTGTTAATTGTGTAGAGGAATATGCCACAACCACCATCATATAAATAATTAGTTATGTTTATTAGTCATCAAATCATTTCTATACCACGCATCCTCAAAGTCTGATGCTTGTGTACCTTTATTACTCATATATCTGGAGAACCAAGCATATATAGAGCTTTGTATATTTGTATCTTCATTCCAAACCTTGAATAATGCTTTATATATAGCCAAACTTCCTTTTTTGGGCATTTGGTACATTCAAAACTATAAACATACTCAAATTCTAGACTTATGTGTACATGAACTTCACATATGTAGTTGGAGCCTTCATATGTCTAAAAAATTATTCTTTGTAATCCTACGTTTTACAAAGTCAATACACATAAAAACTTATCTTCACTAAACTTGGTATACATATAAATAAAATTCTGTTCCTTCTAAACTTGATATATTTAAGAACTTGAAACATTCAAAATTTCTTGTAAAGTTATCATGAAGTCCACATCATATTTGCACAAATCCATGTATATCTTTAAAAATGTTTACACAAATTTTAAACTTGCCAGGATTTTCGAGTGTTTAATTTGTACACATTTGAAACCTTTATATCTTAAAAATCTGATAACATATAAGTCTTTAGTACAGCCATATACAGGATCTTTATATCTAACCATTTTTTGTATAAGTCTTTACAAAATATAATCCATTTTTTCTATAAGCCATAAACAACCAAATACAAAATAATGTTTGGAAGCTATATACATACAATAAATACAATAATCTTTATTCAGAAACAAACAATACACAAGTCTAATTTTTCTAATAGAAACAAATTTGGTACTAAACGTAGGGTAGTTTGAATCAAATCAGTTTGCATAATTTACTATCAGTGAAAATACCATAAGTAGCGCAAAATTGAATCATATCATCTATCAAATCCAAGAAAAAAGAATCAAATTCATATGGTTATATGGTGGATGAAAAAAGAGAGCATGATTCGACATACATAAAAATTAGCAGAATTCTTTGTTCATAACACATATACAATGCACAATTTTCAATTCAAATCTTTTCATTTCTCAAAATCAATAAGATGATATCAATAAGAATATCTAAAAACATATAAAGCAAGCGACAACGATACCTAACAGCGAACGCGATTTATGAGATTTAACAGATGATTTTTCAATGCCGAGCAAGAGAGGGAGTGTTATGCCCATCTTTTCTGTGCCTTGTATTGACCATGATGATCAGTAAAAAGCTAACGACAAAGGGTGGTTGAAAACTTGGATTCTTGAAGGCTGGAAAGACAGAGAAAAAATAAAAATGTACTAACAGAGTTTTTCAAATAGAAATGAATAAATTCTTTTATTAACTCCCATCTCATCCATACAACTGATTCTCATAGCTTATTTATATACACTTCAGATCTGAATACAGCTCATTACATGACTTAATCAAACGTTGAATAGATCAAATAATCAGTTACAACCACTGCCATTTGAAAAGGTCTTAACCAAGCTATGTACACGTGCACATGTGCACGTGCACACACCATCTACTTACTACCGGGTTTGACTGAAGGGTCGGCTGTCTCACTGGGGTCAAGTAGGTCCACATGAAGGTTGAAGTCAGACTGCACTCCTCCTGAATCGCCACTGGTAGCCGTAGAAGCAATCTGCACTCCTGTGTTCGACAAAATGCCACTATCACTAATTAAATGCAATCTGCTTTCCATTTTGTTTCTTCTTCCTTGTATATCATCTTGCATTCGAATCTGATGAACCTGAGGGCCTAACTCTCCCTTCCCCTTCAAAATTTGACCTTGTCTCAAGGTCAAAAGTGGGAAATCTCTTCACCAAGTCCCAGTAGTCTTCCCAAGTAGATTCATCTTGTGTTCTTTGTCTCCATTTAACTAATACTTGTGTAATGGTCTTATTGTTCCTTGGAAGTATCCTCCTATCCAAAATGGCCTCTGGCTCATCAAAAATCTCTTCCAAAAATGTAGGATTATCTTGCTGAAGAATAACACTACAGCATACCCTTCTTTTAAACTGTGAAATGTGGAATACTGGGTGTATGCGTGCTCCAGAGGGTAGTTCTAATTTGTAGGCTAACTCTCCAATTTTCTAAATAATCTTGTATGGCCCATAGTACTTGGGAGATAATTTGGTGGTCTTCAAATTACTCACAGTGATTTGTCTGTATGGCTGCAACTTTAGATACACCCAATCTCCTTTACTGTACTGCCTTTCGGTCTTCCGAGCATCACGTGCTTCTTCATTCTCTCTTGTGTGTGTCTTAGACTATCCTTTAATAATTGTATCACAATATCCCTAGGGTATAACTCCTGCTCTACTTGCGGCACCCTTGCAGTTCTTGGCACATAAAATATCAAGGAAGGTGGTGGTATTCCATAGACTGCCTGGTAGGGTGTGGTATTGATGGAGCTTTGCCAGCTAGTATTATACCAGTATTTGGCCATGGTGAGCCATTTTGACCATTTTTGTGGCTTGTGACAAACAAAAGAGCGTAAATATCCTTCCAAAGTCTTGTTGACAGCCTTAATTTGGCCATCTGACTGGGGGTGGTAGGCTGAACTCATTTTTAGGGTACATCCTTGCAGTCTCATCAGCTCTTGCCAAAAATTGCTAGTGAATATGCAGTCTCTATCACTAACAATGCTATGCGGCATGCCATGTAATTTAAACACCCCATCGAAAAATATTTTTGCAACTTCCTTAGTTGTATAATGTTGTTGTAGGGGAAAAAAGTGTGAATACTTAGAGAGTCAATCCACCACTATGTATATAGATGTGTACCTGTAACTTTTTGGTAACCCTATTATAAAATCCATAGAAATGTCACTCCATATTTTGTCCGGCACAGGCAATGGCTGTAGCAGGCCGGGGATTATTATGATTTCATGCTTGTTCCTTTGGCAAACATCGCATTCTCTAATATACTCTTCAATATTTGATCTCATTCCCTTCCAGTAAAATGATTGTTTTAGCTTGTGTCTTGTCCTTTTGATAGCCGCATGACCACCCAGTGGAGAAGAATGATATTCGTGTAGTATAGTTTGTATTATTTCTCTGCAACTTGGATCCAACATTATTATCCTCTTATAATATAACAAATTATCTACCACTGTGTATTTTGATGATTCAAGCTTGCCTTCCTCCAGTTTTTCTTTAATTCCTTAATATATGTTGATTGCCCCATGTAATTTTTAAGTTTTTGTATCCAGCTTCCCTCTAGTGTGGCCACTGCTTTACACTGTATCATCTGAACTTCATGCTCCTCTGGTATTCTACAAAGTGCATCAGCTACAGTATTTTCCTTCCCCTTCCTATACTCAACCTTGTAGTCAAACCCATGCAGTTTTGCCAACCATTTTCCTTGTATTCCAGTTGAGAGTCTTTGTGAAAGCAAGTGTCTAAGGCTTTGGTGATCAGTTTTGATAATGAATTTCCTTCCCATGGGATACCGTGTCCATTTCTTTGTAGAAAGCAATAATGCTAACAATTATTTCTCGTAGGTGGACAATAGCAAATTTTTTCCATTCAATGCTTGACTCAGGTAAGCAATAGGTCTTCCATTTTGAGTAAGCACAGCCCCAGTTCCCACTCCACTGGCGTCACACTCAATAACAAATTCCTTATTGAAGTCTGACATGCATAATATGGGTGGGTTCATTAGATGATGTTTGAGCTGCACAAAAGCTTCAGTTGCAGTTTCATTCCATAAAAATGCATTTTTCTTCAGTAGATTGGTTAAAGGCTTGGCTACCAACCCATAGTGTTTGATAAACTTTCTATAATACCCAGTAAGACCGAGGAATCCTCTCAATTCTTTAATATTATTTGGTTGTGGCCAGTCTCTTATTGCCTTAATTTTTTCTAGGTCTAATGCAATTCCCTTTTCTGAGATGATATGTCCTAAATAAGCAAGCTGCCCCTTAGCAAATGAACACTTGGATAGCTTAATTACCATCCGATTGTTCTTTAATACCTGCAACATCAACTTAATATGGTGTATGTGCTCAGACCAAGTCTGGCTATAGATTAGAATGTCATCAAAAAATACCAAGAGAAATTTTCTTAAGTAGGGTTTAAACATATCATTCATCAATGCTTGAAAAGTTGAAGGGGCATTGCAAAGCCCAAAAGGCATGACTAGAAATTCATAATTCCCTTCATGAGTCCTAAAAGCAGTTTTGTGAATGTCTTTAGGGTGCATTCTTACTTGATGGTATCCAGATTTCAAATCAAGTTTAGTAAAGAATTTTGAGCCACATAATTCGTCTAATAAATCATCAATAAGACGTATAGGGAACTTATCTTTGAGTGTCTGCTGATTGAATGTTCAGTAATCCACACACATCCTCCATGATCCATCTTTTTTCCTTACCATGACCACTGGTGATGAATACTCACTGGTGCTTGGCTGTATGACACCTGATTCTAGCATTTCTTTGATGAGTTTTTCTAATTCATTCTTGATGTGATATGAATGCCTGTATGGTCTCAAACAGACAGGTTTGGATTCAGGAATAAGAGGGATTTTATGACCATATTTTCTGGGTGGAGTAAGGTGGTTGCAGAGGCAATGACTGAGGGATATTGTGTAAGAATTTGATATAATTCAGTAGGTATGTCTTGATTATTGATGGGTTCCCCCTCCTGAATTTCCATTGAACAAAGCAGTAATGATAATTGACCTTTAGCACTTTCTTTTACAATGCTTTTTTCATCCACCAACCTATTATTGTCTTTAATTCCTTTCCAGATATGCTCTTTTCCATGATACTGGAACTTTAGCTGGAGTTTAGCAAAGTTAAATGATACTTCCCCAACTTCCTTCATCCATTGTGCATCAAGTACTAACTGACATCCCTCTAGTGGTATCAATAACAGATCAATGGCCATCTGACACCCTTGGCATTTAAAAGTTACCCCTCTGCATACCCCA
Organism: Allium cepa; assembly: GCA_030765085.1. Classification (NCBI taxonomy): domain Eukaryota; kingdom Viridiplantae; phylum Streptophyta; class Magnoliopsida; order Asparagales; family Amaryllidaceae; genus Allium; species Allium cepa. The sequence goes on from CM060929.1 coordinate 980,166,260, forward strand.
TTGCCTTGTATTCTATCACCATTAGCTACATGAACCACATAAGTTTGGGTCTCTTGAACTGGTAAACCAAATTTGCTCGCTATATCTGAATTAATGAAATTGTGAGTGGATCCTGAATCAACAAGAACAGTGATAGGATGCCCATTAACAGAGCCTTGTACCCTGATGGTATATAGAGTTGGTATACTGCACATTGCATTGATGGTAATAGCATAAGTCTCTTCATTTTTATCACTGCCTGTATAAAATTCTACCTGTGAATCAGTCTCTCCTTGTGGCTTATTATCTTCTTCTATTTCTTGGCAGATATCAGAGTCTTGCAAAGACATTACTCCTTCCATAATGTAAACTTGTTTATTTTTGCATATGTGCCCCTGGTGCCATTTCGCATTACAACCAAAGCAGAGATTTTTCCTTCTTCTTTCAACAATTTCTTGGGGTGTAAGGCCCTTGACTTTAGATGGATACTCCACATTTGGTTTGGTCACAGCTGTGGGTTTAGAGTAACCATTCTGATTGAGATTTTTGGTTGGTTTATTAACTTTATTCTTTTTCTTGCAATTCCGTTTGCATTCAAACACCTTTGCTAGACTAACTGCTTCCTTGAAATCAATAGGGTTGAGTCACAGTACATCATACCTAATTTCCTCTTTTAACCCATCAATGAATTTCTCCAACAAGAATTGGTCAGGAAGTGCTTCACATAAACCTTGCAACTGCTCAAAATTCTTGAGGTATTGCCTGACGGTTGTGGTCTGTTTGAGGTTAGAAATGGCTCCATAGGGTCTTTGTAACTCCTCTGGTGCGAATCTTGTTAACAGTTCTTCTTTAAAAATTACCCATTGGTCATAATTCTTGACTTTCTTGATCAGCGAACCAAACCAGAGATGAGCTTCTCCCTTGAGATGGAAGGAACACGTTGGCACCCATTCATTCTCTGGAGTATTATGATAAACAAAAAGTTTTTCAACTTGACTAAGCCATTCTATCACTCCACTGTCACCATCATAGGTAGGGAATTCTAATTTGATGACTGTGTTTTGTAAAAGCCAAGGTGTGTTGTTTCTCGTTACTGCATCGCTATGAGTGTTTTGGAAATTTCTGAGTGAAGAGTTGAATTCTTGATTGAATATTTCTGGTGCAGTAGTCTCTTGATCCAGTCTCTAATGATATCTCTGAGGTGGTGGAATATATAGGGGTATTGTTGCTGGTGTGATTCGTGATGGTGTTTGACTGTTGGTTTCTCCTATTCTACTATCAGTATCCCTTATATTTCTGAGCTCTTTCAACTCTCTGGCAACAACAGTGAGTGCTTCACTGATACTGTCGATCATGACATTTATATTTTGAGTGGTTTCTTGAAGGGTCATGGAAGTTTCTTGCAACTCTCTGATGGCCAGGGAATTCTTTAAACTGATTTGCTCTTGTTTGCTCTTTTCCATAATTTCATCATCTTGATCAGTTTGGTTATCATCATCGGTTAATTCTGGTGGATCTCCTGGCCCAACTGGCTTTGATACCAAAGCCCATCTTTTCCGTGCCTTGTATTGACTATGATGATCAGTAAAAAGCTAATGACAAAGGGTGGTTGAAAACTTGGATTCTTGAAGGCTAGAAAGACAGAGAGAAAATAAAAATGTACTAACAGAGTTTTTCAAATAGAAATGAATAAATTCTTTTATTAACTCCCATCTCATCCAACTGATTCTCATAGTTATTTATATACACTTCAGACCTGAATACAGCTCATTACATGACTTAATCAAACGTTGAATAGATCAAATAATCAGTTACAACTACTACCATTTAAACAGGTCTTAACCAAGCTATGTACATGTGCACATGTGCACGTGCATACACCATCTACTTGCTACTGGGTTTGACTGAAGGGTCGAATGTCTCACTGAGGTCAAGCAGGTCCACATGATGGTTGAAGTCAGACTGCACTCCTCCTGAATCGCCACTGGTAGTCGTAGAAGCAATCTACACTCCTGTGTTCGACAAAATGCCACTATCACTAATTAAATGCAATCTTCTTTCCATTTTGTTTCTTCTTCCTTGCGCATCATCTTGCATTCGAATATGTTGAACCTGAGGCCTAACAGGGAGGCAGAACTAAATTAAGGCGCGGGTGAAGGAGAGAGAGGCCAGAGCCTTTTTAGGGCAAGATCGGGGTGAAGAATTGAAAAAATTGTAGGGGAGAGATGCGTTGGCTTAGGGAATGGCTGCGTATTCACTCTGAAACTAGGGTTAAAAAATGGAGTTAGTTTGGAATGGTCGTAGAGAATTCACAATTGAGTTTGGAGCCATTGCAATGTATTTTTCCACTTCTCAAAGCTATGCAAAATTGCAACGGATTAGAACCGTTGCTAATTTTCTACGTGAGATGTTGCAAACTGACAGTTTTGCTGTAGCGTAAAAGGAGCATTTACTTTCCAGATAGCTTTGAGCATGTTTGTAGAGGTCTCAAAGAAGTTTAAATACTTATGCTTCGAATTTGAGATACAGGTTCCACATTTATCTAAACACCAAATTATAGTGTTCCTCTTATTATCTTGGTTATAGTATTCCAACTTGATACAAAGTTAGACAAACTGGGCTTAGGTAGTGTCTTCAAGGGCATGGGGGAATATAAGGTTCTATGGGTATTTGATGCGAGGCCTATAGAACTCAAATATTTGCATTTTTAAAGTTACAAATATCAAATAGTTCTTTAAACTAAACATGGAAATCTAGTTATCATGCCAAAATGCAGTATTATTGCTTGAATGAATTATATTATTGATCGCAAGGTTAAAATATTGAAGTTTTTGAAGATTGATTTCCAAAAGCGAGACATATTAATATAGTTAGGAGAGATATGATGCATGTTGTGGGTTCTATCAATATAGTGGTCTGAAATAATTTCTTTCCACAAAAGTTTTTCATTATCATTATTGAATTTCCAAAGCCATTTTCCTATATGCGAAACATTAAGGTTGTGTAAGTTTATAATTCCTAACCCTCCATAGCCGTTAGATTTGCAAACCATTTCCTAATTAACTACACAGTTAATGTTAATGAATTATCATCGTTCCAAAGGATGTTTCTTATGTGATTTTAATTGTTTTGTCGATGACCCATTTTGGAAAAAGTTAAAACGACATCCAATAGATCGACATGGCCAACGAAACAGAGTTGATAAGAATGATTTTCTATGCTCTAGATAAAAACTTATTGTTATAGTCTGATAGATTTCTATTAATTTTATTAATTATTATATATCGTCTTCTTTTTCATTTGTGAAGGTCTAGCCAAAACCATAAATATTAAATTGGAAACCTCATGGTTTTGCAATTAAGAATATCGGCGATAAGAGTTTCAAAATTTTCAGTATTGTTTTGCACTAGGACAGAACTCTTATCATAGTTAATCTTAAGCCTTGAAAACATTTCAAAACTAGATAAAAACAAGTTTAAGAGTTGCGATGTGTTCTAGTAGATGCGAGGTAAAAAGCATGGTACCATCAACGAATTGCAAAATCGAAAGACCGTCACTGGTGATCTCATTCCCAACACTACTTAGCACCCCATACAAAATAGATTGTTTCATGATCCTAAAGAATACATCCGCAACTAAGTTGAACAGAAAAGGCGATAAAGAGTGCATTGCCTAAGACGTTGTTTAGATTGAATTTTATTTTTTAGAAAACCGTTGAGTATAATACTAGAATTCCTAGACTTTAATAATGACAAAAGCCACCCAACCCATCAAGAACTAAAGCCCTTAGGCAATAAAAACTCCTTTATAAACATCCAATCAATAAAATTGAAAACTTTCGCAAAGTCAAGTTAAACATGGTACAAGTGATATTATTTTTACAATAATAATTTACAAATTCTTAAACTAAGTGACCCCAATAGTGTTGTTTCTACCCTTTACAAAAGAGGTTGCATTATGTTAATTAAGCTGTTCATTTTGTTGCTTAACCTACTAGCTAAGACTTTAGAAATAATTTTGATTGAACGGTTTATTAGTGAATACTGACTGTATTTTTCGTCAACCGCGGAATTGCTCCATGAAAATCAAAGGTTATTTCCTAATCGTCCGTTTAAAGAGTTAAAATGATCGTTCAATGGGTTCATGACCTATGATATAGAGTGGTTCAATAGTGCTTCCTACGTGCATTATAAATTCCTCTCATTATACAGCTCTCTTACAATTATAGGTAATTATAAGAGATGCAACAAGATAAAAGGGGGTGGCTCAAGACTGATGCTGCTACTAATCTTGAGGGCTTGTTGAGCTTAGAACTGTGAACGATGAGCTGCTGTGAGAATCTGCTACTTGATGCTAAGTTGAGGATGCGAGATTGTGACTGGCTGATGGATCCTTTGAATAAATCGACCGTTAGTGGGTAGCGACCAACCTTTGAATAGTCGACCTCTGAAGGGTGGCAACCCACAAACCCCTTTAAAGTTGTCATGCACGGGGTATTCATAATGGTTGAATCCGATGCTGGGAAGGCTGAGAAAACGTCGTAAAACCAGCTGGAAAGGCATTGCGCTAGATCTGATTATTAAGGGCCGGTTGGTGAAGTGAAGGGAATCGATGGTGGAGGTCAACATCAATAGAAAAAGACCCTGACAGGTACATTCCCTGCTCTTATCGTTCAAGTAATGTTCATGCACAATGAAACCAAGTTGCATAATATGCTCTGTGTCAGAAGAGAATACAGTTGGTTATACTTTTTTGATGACCTTGCCTGCATGTTGACATGGTGAGGCGAACTAGGAAAGCCAGCCTTTTCCTAAGGATAAGGAAATAGGTGGGAGACTGCTAGGGTAGTTTTGATGTAGTGGACTGAGCTGGGAAAGTCTGGCTGCACTTCCCAGAAGAATACTTCAGACCAACTATATGATGTGTTATGGAGGCTACATTGGAGCCAAATTAGCGATGGATCGAGGGAAGTTCTCGAGTAGATAAGTTGTCTGGGAGCCAGCTAGTCATAAGAGGGGGCCAGAAGATGGGGACCAGGCCAAGTAGTATGGATATCTTGCTTTGCTTGATGAGCTGGCTGTTGGCCGTTCCCTCAAGGAGCATTGGCTGGGAGGCCGATTGGAAATGTCATAGAGAGGACATGATAGCAGGGATCTAACCCAGATGGTTGTCGAGGGAGATTTGCTGACCTATTTCTAATCTTAGGTAGCTTGTGGTAGGCTGGCCTAAGCCTAAGTTGGCTCGGACTGAAACGGGTTAAGGAAAGAAACCTTGATTAGCCTAACTTTTTATTCTTGAAAATTTTGAGTAACATTTTTCTTCCCAAGCCCGTGCCCGTAAGCGAGCATGGACTTGTAAATTCTACAAGACTTCTATATATTGACAGTTCTGTTGTGACAATATTGAACTTATCCACATGGCTTTGCACATTAGTCGTGATGGTTGTGTTTCTCGATGCAGAAGAAATGTGTATTTTCACCTATGTGTATGGTATGACACATCACTTATCATCTTTGAACGATTAAGATTTCTTTTGCCTTTTCGATTACAGTGGCTGCAATTGAAGGAAAAGGCATATAAACAACCATTCCGCTTCCACTTCAAACTCATGGAGATTTGACCATGTAATTTCTTCTGTAAATTTGAATTCTGCATGGTTTTCTCATAGCAAAAAATGGATGACTTCGTTTTCCTCTTCTTTTCCATTACTCTCTATGGTTTGGCATTTGTCAAACTTGTTTCATATTTTTCTTAGATTTAGCGGGGTTTAGAATTGAGGTAGCTTTCTCGAGTGCCAAACTGTGTATGCTAATGGCAGTTTTGACCTCTACTCTTGGATATTGGCTGCTTGAGATGGACCTTGCCTTTGGCTAAGACCTAGATCCCTTGATCAAAGTTCTAACATTGATCGAATGTCGAACTCGAGTTATAGATTCGAGAAAGGCTAGGGTGCTCTATTACTTTGATGCTCCTATTTTCATGATTGTAGGTTGGTTTAGAAGCCTTTATATCTCTTTGGAAGGAGTAAGAGTCGGTGTCTATAATTCAAATTTCACCATTGGGACCTTGGTTGCTTCTTGATAAGGTTTCCTGGTAGCTCTTTGCGATCTCTTATGAGAATAGAAGTTGAAGGTATTAGTGGTGGCAGCATTCTTCTTCTTCAACAAGTTTTAGATTGGTCGAAGCATGTGAAGTGATTCAAAGATAGGAGCTTGCGGTTTTCTTTACCTTGTTCTTGTGAGTTCCCCTTATTGGGAGATTTCTAAGCGGTGATAAGAGTGCGAGTCGGTTGGCCTAGGAAGAGCGTTGTTAATGTAATTCTTCTTCTCTGCTCTTTCTATTCTTTTCAACTAGTTTGCAACTGAAAATAGTTGCAAGCATAGCAAGGCGAACATTGTGCCCCCATGCACTACTAAACCGAACACAACATATTCTTTGTTGCAAGCTTATTGTTTGAGAAAATAGCTGCAATATTTTATTCTTGCATTCGACTTGTAAGATAGCGTATCTCGAATAGCTAGCATTCTTTTGCGTTGGTCTGACAAAATTTCTTCAATTGCCTGCCTGAAAAGGTTGAGGGAATTAGGGCAAGCGCTGACCATGCTGCTTGGGTGCTTGTAAGGTGCCGAGGTCGGTGTGCAATGATAGAGTTGGAGGTATGCCCTAAGGGTAATTACATAATTTGTTGCATATATCTAACTCGTTAACCAATCTTGGTCGTAATAAAAGGTGTTTTCTTTCTATTATATACTTGATATAATGTGTTACATTAATTAATTAAATTAAATGTATATTTTATAGAAAACTCATAAATTATATGTTTTGTGATGGTAGTTACAGAGTGTTGTAACAGTGAGTAATTTATCATAATGAAAACAAATATTCCTTTTTAACTGTTCCTAGACAAGATGCATTGAGATTGGATATCGATGTATCCGTTGAGATTAGAGTCCATAATGCTCTTCAAATATTAGGCAATGTGTTACTCCTGACTGCTGGAGGCACCTAGGGATTGTGTACTGATAGTTATTGGATAATCATTGAATGACTTACTTGCTAGTTTTCTGTTGGTTAATATAATTGTGGCCAAACAGAAAATATCAATGTGACTGATTTACACATTTCTCTCAACTTAAGAATACGTTCGATATACGAAATCTCCCCTTTAATTATAGCAAATCATGGAAAAACTCCATCGAGTGACTATAGTTGGGTCAAGTAGAAGTATTGGAAATGAAACACCATTTAAGAGAGGATTGTCTCCTTAGTTATATGGGATTAATATCACCGTCAAAGTCAACTCAAACTTAAAATCTCTGGCCAGAGCAGATCAGTTAATAATAATTGTTCTTACTAAAACAAGGACTTTGTATTTGGACTATATAGTTGAATATGATGACATTGGAATTCTGACCATTATCAAATTTGATAAGTCCAAAGTGATATAATTTCGACGAAGTGAATTAGTGTAAATAAAAGTCACAATCGGATAACGCTTAATAAAGTAAAATTGGATTTTACCGAAATAAAGTAAGCGCTATATTTGGTCAAAATGTCATACCACCTGCTAAATGAAGTGTGAATGTTAATATTCAAATAATTCGGCAATAATCGCCGATTAAGTTTACCCCTAACAAGTCACACAACTGAAACAATAAATTCTAATTTGATCAAACAATTTAATTAATTAGTAATTATTATAAATTAATTAAATTAAATAATATTTATGAGATAATATTTAAATTTTAATTTTGATTTGATAAACAAAATGCATTTATAGAAGTTATAAATACGTTAATCGATATATGATATCGATAAGTGATTTAAATTAGATTTAAAATGCAAAATATTTATTCGAGGTCTAAATGGGTTTAAGGCCCACGATGTGGGCTGGTCATTCAGTTGGAAAAGGAGGTTAGTGTAGCTACAATATGGTCTAGAGAGGAGTGAAATGGATGGCTGAGATTGAAGGAGATTGAGTAAAAGATATGATCCTAAATTCCCTCATCTCCTCCCTCTATTTGAATATCTCTTCCTCCTTTTGATAAGAATCTTTTTTGGAGCCTCCACATCTATTGCTTGTCGGTCGAAATTTCTCTCTTCTCTCTATATTTCTTAAGTTCAAATCGAATAAATTCAACAGTTATTCGATAACTGGTGGTCAATGGTTCAAGGACTAGCACTCTGTTGGATCGAATATCGTTTCTACGAGCTTACATCATCGTTTCATGGTGTACATTAGCGATTTAGCTGCAAGGTATATTTCTAATTTAATTACAAACATGATTTATATTTATAACGTATTTTTTTAAAAAAATTATAATGTATATTTAATCTACACACACACTCACATATGTATAATATTGTTAGTTAGATGACCAATATAAAGATATATTGTCATAGTTTTGATTGGTTGTATGTATATGTATATACATTTAAAAAAATTTACGAAAATTTACGTTAGTACAGCATGAGTCAGAATCAAATAAAAAACATTTTTGATTATTTAATAATTTAATATATAATATATACATATATTTATATAGTTTATAATTTAAATATTGTATTGTACTTATGTGTAAAACATGAACATATAATTTTATATATGATGTTTAACAAGTATATTACTTTTAATAAAAAGAAATATTTTTTATTACTTATATATTATTTTTAAATAATTTATAAATCAATTAATCATATAAATAATTATATAAATTCATATATGTATCAATATATTTATGTTTTATAAAATTATATTGATACATACTAAAATCAAGGTAGAAAATAAAATAAAAAAATTGTATTTTTAAATATTGAAATTAAAATCGAAAATTTAAAATTTGTTTTTAATTGTAAAATCACATGTATAAATTCTCAAACTACAAAACATTCGTCTAAAATTTGTTGGAAATTTATAATTTAGTTTTGAATAAAGTGTTTTTGCTAATTTTTAGATAATTTAAATAGTGTTATTAATACACACACATACACACACATTTTTGTTTATCTAAAATTAAAAGTTAAAAAAGAATATCCTAAGCCATGCACAAAACCATATATATATATATATATATATTATTTTATAATTTTATGTATATATAGTATTATACACATACATGTATGCGTTTAACATATCCATTTCTACATGTGATATTTTCAAAATTATAGCAAGAAAATATCATTTGTTATATTTTTAAATGATGTAAACATATTTATATATTAATCAATATATACATTTTGTTAATATTATATATTTATATTCATATATGAATATTTATGTGTTTAGACAAAATTATATATAAATAAAATTTTCATTTATATATACATATGTATGTGTGTGTTGTAATATTTTATTATAAAAGCAAAAGTGTATACATAAATACATTTGGAGGCTATATTTGCATATTGGATGAGCTAACATGTCCATTGCAATGTATATCCCAACATCTATACATGGGCATGTTATATCTTGCACGGAGCAATATGTTACACATTCACACTTATATATGTGTATATAATACAGTGTATATGTGTAATATAAAATAAATTAAATAATATTATATCATTTTGTAAATTTAAATAAATAAAAGATTAAATTTAAATAAAATTCAGAAATATTCTAAATAAACTAAACTTCATAGACCAAACAAAGATACAACAAGGTAAAAAATGAAATTCACCCGTAACTTCTACTATGGGCTAGCCCATTTCCAACAATAGTATCAGAGTCCAATAGCCTATGCGGTCTAAATTAGTCGTGTTGGGTTTAACTAATTAAGCCCACAACCCACATAGTAGAGTGTCTAGAAATGTAGTGTCCAAGGATTGAGTTTGATAATTAAATGCTCTACCCTACACGGCTACTAACGTGGCCTGAATGGATATGTGATCCCAATGGTTGCCTCTAATAGAAAAGACCTAAGTTGAATATGGCCTTAGGTTAATTTTCAAAATTGTTTGAAAATTAAAAATATATATCTTTAAACTTAAAAATTAAATCTAAAATAAGGTAAACATATATTATAAAAGTTATTCTATAATAAAAATTTCAAAATGTAAAAATAAATAAATTAATCTTGAAATTTAAAATTTATTACTACGATTAATAAAATGAATAAATTAATTAAATAATTTAATTAATAAAAATATATAAATGTATTACATATTTTTTATATATGTTATGATATTTTAAAATATATCATAAGTACACATGTATGTATATTATATGATTTTTCATAAAATATATAATTTCAAAAAAAGAAGATATCATATGTACACATGTATGTATATAATATGATTTTACAAAATTAATATAATTTAATTAAAATATTTAGTAATAAATTAATTAAAGGTTAAATTAATCAATCAATTAATTAAGAGTTTAATTAATGAAATAATATACACATATATACGATATATGTGATATACTATAAAGGTTATAGTATATAATAAATATTAAATATAAATGTCATATTAATATAAAATTAATTAAAACTAGTTAAATAAGATTCAATTAATATCATAACATACGTAACACTATTGTATAAGTAATATAAAATATAAAAGTTGTATAATAATAAAACTTATATAATATGAATGTATAAATGAAAGGTGTAACATTAAGAAACCCTAAACAGATTTAAAAAATAAATACATATGTAAATGTACGTATATTGTTATTTCTAATGTGTTCGAGACTTGAATCGCAATGGTATTTTATTAGAAATACATTATTTCATAATTCGATATCACTCAATATATTATATTAAATAATATGAATCATTATATTAAATAATATGAATTTTCAACATAATGCTGTCCTCTGCCATATGTATATTAATAAATTACTTGCATACTTTATAGTTTTTGAGCAAACTCAATCTAGGGATATTATTTGTAGTATTATTAATATATTGAATAGACGAGGTAAGATAACTATATGTATTTGTTTAGCAAACTCAATATAAATATATTATACTTAGGTCATCGCCATATGTCAGGTATGAGCGAATAATTTCCTTTTGAATTATTGAGCAAACTTAAGGTCGAAGTGAAATTAGGAAAAGGTATCAAGGGTTATGAGTTGTATTCGATACAACTAATAAGGTATTATCCATCATCCGTGGAGCTATGATTTATTAAGCAAACTTAAAGTCGAAATTTCAAGACGGACGAGTCCTAACGTCCACTAGTGAAGTCAAAAGAATTCTATGTTTCACTTAAGGTTTAGTGAAACATAAAAGACTAGTGGGAGCCCTATTAGAGAAATGAAATGATAAAATTTGATCATTCTAATATTATAATAACATATACTTTATAATGTTATAATTATCTATATTGATAAATTTGTGCATTCAAAATGGTTGATAAAATATTTATTAATTAAGATATACAAATGAATTGAATTGAAGATTGACAAATAGAAATGTAACATATACTTACTAATAAATGCCTATTGCATGTTAACATTTCAATACCCATGGAAGCATATGATTTTAAAACAACTAGATACATTTATTATTTGGCCGCTTACGTGTTTATTTGTTCGAGATGGTGTATTGCATTCTATGAGTTTCGAACTCAAAAGCAATGCAAGATTATGGATATATAATCCATATACAATCGCATGTAAATGTTATATGGTGAACGGTCCTGATTCATAATGTATTGATGAAATTAGTTCATTTGAAGCAAACAAATAAACCGTACCGTGAGATCGAGTATTTAATTTGACTGATTGCAATAAAGATCATACTATGTTAAATGTAATAGTAGACCAAAACTACAAGATAGATATAATAACTTGATCGATGAAATGTCGGTTTGATCAGTTAACGTAAAGTGCAACATATTTGATATTCTTAAATGTTAAGGATGTTCGAGTGTGCTTTTGTAAAGAGTTCGTTATGATGTTGCGATAATTCGACCATTTAGAAAGAAAAAAGAATGTACAAGAGTAGATGTGATTCAAGGTATAGTTGGGATGAAGAGAGTGAATAGTCACTTTTAATTCATAAAGAAACATCAAAAAACGACTGTAATAATAATGATTGATACTTAACATTGGAATAAAAAATATGAATTCTACTTTGAAATGTATTTTCATGTAGGAAAATTATTTTCTATGAGATTTATTTCTTTAAGTTCAAGATATTTGATTAAAGAACTCTCTATTGTGAACTAGTTACAGTATATGAAATAATAATATATATTAAGTGAATAATGGAACTTCAAATTTAGTACGCTATTATAGTAATGGCGGAAATAGTGGGAGTGTGCCATTAACACTTATTGATTAAATTAAATTATGAAAATTGTTTCCGTCAAACATACCGAGCATTATTTACGTAATAATGACTAGTTTTCGATGTTGACTAAAAAGTAGACATATTATAGTTCAATGTGAACGTTGTGTATATTAGTTATTAAATAAAAATATAATGTGGTATTTGTTTTCACAACAAAAGTGATGCATCGGAAAATACTAAAGTATCTAAAATTATTTACAATTACTTTGAAATTATAGACTAAGCTTTAGTTTTAAAAAATAATTTTTTTATCATATGATTACGAATCATATGATACCAGTTAATTATATCTCAAACAATTAAAGGCTATGCACCTATTTAGTGTGAGCATCATAAGAGTTGAAGAACTCTTCAGATTGCTACATATAAATGTATATAATCATAAGTCTATTAATACCAAAATGGTTCCTCGTACTTCGTCATATTCATCGATGATAGTTATCACAGACATGGACATATGTATTTGATACACATATATAAGTCTATGATAAGCTCATAGAATATGAAACAAAAGAAGTAATACAACATGCAACATAATTAACTTGATTTAATCAAATATGTAAGTATATTGTAAAGAGTTTCGTACGTACCTAATATGACTAAAGATTCATTCTCAAAGGTCCTTCCTTTCTATAATACATAATGATGTATCGATAAGAAGTAATCAAACTTTGTTGAGCAAAGCACAATTAATAATGAGTGAAGTTGAGTTAAATTTTTTCTATAAGGTGTGTACTTAACAGTAGCACTCAAAGTTAAAATTGATATCATGTAAAGAATGTTTTACAAAATCATACATGACATGGATTGGTAAGAAACACTGTCGTGTCCTAGACCAAAGAGTTGGCGGGTTGCGTGGGTTGAAAGACTGCACGTAATAATTATATGTAAATGATCTTGTATGAATCATCCAAAAAAAGTTTGGGTACGATAGTCAGTGAATGACTAATTTATATTATGAAGATAAATATATTATGAACTAATACAAAGTCAGTTTAATAAAGCAATTCATATAATGTTTATGAATGCCTGTTCTGTTGCACTGAGAAACAAATGTTATTTCAAGAAAAACTAACTTCATAGCATTAATAAATTATTGTTATAAAATTTGGATATGATCCAATGATAAAAACGAGTAGAGGGATAAAATGAAATTAACCGAACCTAAACGAACACAAATGCATTACAATGTCTAATGAGTATTCTTATACATTAAAGTAAAATTGTGAGTTTATTGTAAGTGGGAATTAGCCACAAGGGCCTCTTTAGCAAATGAAATTAATTTTTAGGACACACAACTAAAATAATTACTTTTAAGGACAATACGCAAAATAATTAGTTTTTAAGGCCTAAAAACCTAAGAAATTATATCCTTGAAAGTAATTGGACAACTGACTTTGTCCTTGAAAGTAATTATTCTACTGACTTTGGCCTTGAAAGTGATTATTTTAGATGTGTGTCCTAGAAACTAATTGGACTGCAAAGTTTGACCTTTTGGTGAAATGCCCCGTATTGTAATGTTAAGAATAAATAATCTTTGGTTGTTTAGTTAAATCATTAAGAGTATTGACTCTATGATATGATATGAGGTGCAAATTCAAAAAAAATCAAAGTACATTATCAAAATATGATTTTGATAATTGTACCCAAAAAGATCTGATCCATTGACCGCAAATACGTCTTAAGAGAAAGACAAATGCATTTAGAATATAGTCAGGGCCGGTCCAAGGCCATTTTGGCCCTGGACAAAGTAGTAATTTGGGCCCCTTGCAAATTAAGACTATTTAATATAACTAGAATAAAAAAACATATATGAGAATACAATATTTGCTTATACAAATTAATTTTTTCCATAAAGCAATAACTACAATTTTGTTTAAAAGTAATCAAGTTACTGGATATTGATTACAAAAGATACACAAAATCTCAACAATAAATCTCATTTAAAAATATCTCTCAGTGCAATTTTTGAAGCAAAATCATTAATTATACCATCTTGATCAATATTTTCCAACATGTCCTTCTCAATGTATAATATCGCTAGTCCATTCAATCTATCTTGTGACATAGAAGTGTGTAAATATGACTTTAACAATTTCAGTTTAGAAAAATTTCTTTCAGCGGACGCCACAGTAAGTGGAATAGTCAATAATATCCCATGGACAATCATCACATATGGAAACATATCCAGTTCTTTCACAAACTCTAAAATCTTAATGGAGGTCCATGACTTATCTACTTCATAGGCTTCCTTTGATAACATCACATGCAACATTTGTAATTCAGAATGTAATTTTTTTCCAATAACATCAAAATGGTCATCTTTTTTTAAAGCGTTTTCAAGATTCATGCAAGCCATTGATAACTCATGATCATTAAGATTAATTAACTTTTTAGCATCAAACAAGAAACCAAATATGCACTCAAAATATTTCATTTGTTCGAATCTAGACTTCAATTGAGAAAGTGCAATATCAACTATACAAAGGAAGTAATCAATTCTAAAAGATTCTTGTGCTGATAATTATTCTCTTTCATTATCTAATATTTCATCAAATTGCCATTTTCTACGACTTTGATGTTTCATACGAAATACTGGCCATTTCCATATCAAAAGCTAATTATTTTGCCTGTTCTAATGTTAAATTGAATTCATCTTCTTAATACTTTTCAGAAAAAACAATAAGTGCATCCAATTGTTTAACAACAATATCAAGACGCATGTCTTCATATTGTAACTTTTTACTGACTAAGTTTATTTTATTCAAAACATCGTGCCAGATAACTAGAGATAATAAAAATTCAAAGCTTGAAAGTTCACATGTTGCTAAAGTTTGGGCATCCCTACTCAATTTGGCATCTTCAGTAGTTTCAGCTAATTTAAACAAAGCTTCTCTAATTTCAAGAAATTGTGATTTTATTGCTTTAATACTTTCGATATGGCTTTTCCAACGTGTATTTGATGATGATTTTAGTGTTAAACCCTTTATATGCTCAAGCAATATGCTCCATCGTTTTGTTGAGTTAGAAAAAACAGTATATATGCATTGATATGCTCCAATCATATTAGAAAGAACTAAATTAAGACAATGAGAGCCGCATGGCATGTAAAATGCTTTAGGATTTATTTGAAGCAACCTTGTTTGTACTCCTTGATGTCTTTCACTCATATTAGATCTACTATCATACCCTTGTCCCATTATATCATCAATACCAAGTCCTAGCTTTGTCATTACAGCTTGCAGTTCATTAAAAAGGGCCAAACCAGTTGTACCTACAACATTAATGAACTCTAAAAAAATTCTTCTATTTTATTGGTGCATTTAACATATCCACGCATCTTACAATTAAAGTCATTTGTTCTTTGTGACTTGAATCAGGAGCGACTCTAAAATAATAGAGAAATATTTTGCCTCTTTAATTTTTTTAATTATAGCATTTTTGACTTTCAATCCTAAAATCGTTATCAATTCATTTTGAATTTTATGATCAAGATAATGATGATGAATTTGTTTGTTCCCAATGAGTTGAAAGTGGTGTTGCATTACGGGGTTAGACTCGAAAATCATATCAATTAGACCTAGAAAGTTACGTTTAGCATCATCGTCAATTTTTTCATTACTTCCAGGAAATGCTAAGTTATTTATTGCAAGACATTTTACGACCACAATAATTCTAATCATGACATTTTTCCAATGTAGAGTATTATTTCTAATTTGCATTTGTAATCCTTTGTCAATAGTTTGATTTTTCTTTAATCTAAATTTTAACATCTTTAATGATTTTAAATTTTGAAGATGTTCGATACTATTTTCATGTTGTTCAAGTGTCTTGCTAAGATGTTTCCAATCTCTAATTCCATCACTTGATGATTGACTTCGAGACAACTTAGTTTTAAACAATTTACAACAAAAGTAAAAAACTTTATCCAACTCTTTTGAGTATACTAACTATTCTCTACCACGACTCTCACCGTTTGGTAAAATTTGAGTATAATGAATTGAGGAAAACTTTCTAGAGTGTTCGTCTAAAGGATATTTGATATTAGCTTCTCGTTTTGGGCCATTTTCAACAAGTAAATCTCGCATATTTCCACTAAGATTATCCCAAACTCTAGGGTCATAAATATTTAAATTAAAGCTTGTTTTCCGATATTCAAGATTGTTGATAATATGCTCATCATCCATATCATTTTCATTTCCTTTTAATGCTTGGGTCAGACCGAGTATTACAGATTTTCAGGTAAGGATGTTCTGGAGCTCAGGAGGCGAGCTGGAGGGTAGGAACGTAAGGAGAGTTTCCCACTGTGATATGTTATTGTATAACTAGGACATGTTGTTTTAAACTGTCCGGTGTTGTGTAAATGTTGTAACTCTGATATATAAAAAAAAAGTGTAAATGTACTAATACAGTCCTTCTTTATAAACTGTTATTTTATTTGATATTATATTTTGTCCGCTGCGAATGTGAGATGTTGGTATTTTTGTTCTTTTCTTTTCTTCTTTCTCTTTTCATCTTTTTCCATAAACTATCCGGAGTTTTCGGGATCGGAAATTCCGGCTTGTCACATTGTTCATTGACAGTAAATTCATTTGTACGAAGATTATTAGCACCACTTGTTTCTTCAATTACGTCTACATTTTCATCATTTAATTCATCATTCATTTCATTTACTTCTTCATAAACGATTTGTTGCTTGGATTGATCTAATAAATTTGCATCGTTTTCATTAAGTGAAAACTTTAAACTTTGACCAATATTTTCTTGCCTTTGTTTCTTTTTCCTTTTTTGGCTTCCAGAAAGATGTTTCATAATTTCAATCCAACAGTTAAAGCAATAAAATCAGCTAATTAATATTCAGTAACAATAGAACCTGATTTGTAGGTCGATTTCCTTCTCCAAATACTTCAGATATGATAAATAGTAAACAATGAATTGCTATGAACTACTTGCAATTCATCAACTATAAGAAAACAAGTTAATCCAAATAATCAATTAATATAAAATAATAAAAACATTCAAGTAAATAAATTTATTTCTAAATCAAGTAATTCTGGAATTGAGATATATTGATTTCCTGTTTTAGTTGCTGATTCCACAAAATATTGACAAAACACTGCTGATTGATCAAAAAAGAATACCTCAATTCATAGTTTTGCTGTCTTGTTGATTGTTCAAAGCTTTCTTTCAAGAATCAAAATTGATTGATAGTTGAGAAGATGTTGCTGAAATGAAGAGTTTTGCTGAGAAAATGTTGCTGAGATGAAGAGCTTTGCTGAGAAGTTGTTGCTTGCTTTCAGAACTAATTAATAAAGGTAGAAAACTATAAAACATAAGTGAGAAAAAATAATTATTGAAAAGAAGGAACGGACAGAGAAAACGAGGCGATTTGTGTAAAACGAAGTGAATTCTGATCGTAATTACTGCTCTTCTTTCTACTTTGTTTCTAGATGGGCTTGCAGCTAGGGTTTTAGTTGATATAAGCAAAATAATAATGGAATTATAAAAAATAATGGAAAGCTACGGTTTTAGATGGGCTTACAGCTAAGGTTTCTAGATGGTACTAGACAGTTGTCCAGTTTGTCCAGTATAAAGGCCGTACTTGAATATACTGAGTCATATTGATAAGAATTACAACGTGAATTTCAATTATTGAAATTAACGTAACAGATTGACTGTTCGAGGTGCTCAAGTTGGTTAGAATCTTACTCACAATCATAACGAGAATAACAAGTTAACAACGTGAATTTCTTGCATACCCCGCAATCTATCGTGCACGCAATAAAGGCACATTTGTACGCACAATCATAATGAGATTCTTTCAGATGAACACAACGAAATCGTGTTCCCAATGAATCCATACCAGTCTTAAATAACTGTTACGCAGGCGACAGAATCAGAAAGAGAAATGCGTGGTCATATTATTTCCACTCATCTTTCGGGATGTACGTATCTAGTATCTTGCCTTAGATTCAATAACACTATGTTACTCCTGTTTTAAGGGAAACAATATATGTCAAATCCAAATCTTTGATATACAGATAAACTTGTATAGTAATATACGAATCGTTAATACTAAGTGCATATGAATTGTTTAATTCTAAGTGTCGGTTTCGTATATGGGTTAATAAGAACAAATTTTCAGGTAGGACGACTTCTATTATAGGACAAATGAGAAAGTGAAGGTAAACATAGATGAACTAAGTAGCATGAAGAGGATGGAGTGTTTAAATACATACGTACATCATTTTGGAAGAAAGGACGATGTGTAGATATTTCTAAGCACGAGTGTTATGGCACGCGCTTCGCGCGTGAATTATTTTCCTTATAAATTGTATATGTTTAAATCAGTCACAAAAAATGGTTATTTATTTTTAAGTGATATTAAGATTTGTATATTTGTAAAGATTTATTTGATTTCAGAAAGGAAGTTTAATTTTTGATCCTATCTTTAGAAGCGTTTTGAATTTGAAAAGCATGTTTAATTGTTAGATCCTACTTTTAGTAATGTTTAAATTTGTAAAAGAAGTTTAATATTAGATCCTATTTTTAATATATATAAAGGGGCATTTTTGATAGTTCACGTTGATATCAAGAAAGTGTGACACCAAAGGTATTACAACTATTAATAAAGATATGCCAGACAATATGAGCATGAAGGATTTGGCACAAGCAGATTTTGACCAAGAAGCATATGGTATAAATAACGCATTGACACGTATAGGTAAATTCAAAACTACAGCGGAATAGCGTGGTATTATAAACATCATATATAAACTAATGTAAATATTTTACCCTCTAACAAAATAATGAATAGTGTATTTTGCCTTCTCACTGCTGGATCTTTATACAAATATGTCTATATATATAGGCTCATCTATGTGTATAAATGTCTTTAATTAGTTGTATATATGTAATAGAGTGAAGATGAAGTTTATCATACCTTGATGAGTTGAAAACGACAATTGCCGTAGTATTGGCCCTACGCTAGTACCAGCTTAAATGCTATTTCTGCAAAAAAGAGGATTTTAGCACATGCAAAATCAAATACATATATTTATATGTATATGTGTGTGTATGTTTACCATACCTTGATGAGTTGAAAACGACAATTGCAGTAGCATGAGCCCCACTTTAATACCAGCTTGAATGCTATTTCTGCAAAGAAGTGGATTTTAACACGTGTGTGTATATACCAAGTACAAAAAAAAAAGAATACAGGAGATTTGAACTTCCAATTTTTCGCTCTTTCAGTTAGAGTAGCAGATTCGCTGACCTCAAGTCCCTAACGTAAAATACAAATTTTGGAGTGAGACCAAAAAAATGTATATTAAAGCCCAAGCAAACATTTTAGCCTAGCCCATTTAGGCCATATCCTGGAGATTCAGGTTCTTTCTCCTCCAACCCGACGGTTAGCATAACCGCAGCAAAGTGCCTGAAGTGTCTACAAAAGCTAATCGCATAAAACCCGCTCCTTCATCATCTTCAAGTTCGCCAAACGTCCAAAATCAAGAGCCAGTATTCAATGAAACGTTGCACTTGTGTTTGAAATGTTAATTATTAAATATCAAAGCAAAAAAAGCTTATTTATCATGAATTGTAGCATTCATATCATATTAATATTTTGTAAAAGAAATTCGAAAAACAAGGATAAAAAATTTATTCTCCTGTGCAAAATTGTGATTTCTAAAATTGATAGATGATGCTATAATCTTTCCTTTTAATTTCTTTCCATGAAAATAGACGTTTAAGATTATAAATTTGCAGGATTATGAAGATTGTGATTTATAAGTTAATTTAGGAACTATAAATTAAATAAATAGTGGAGGAATTGGTACTCATCTTTATTGCATCTAGCATCTCTACTAAGTACATTATCATTTGATTACTTAATGCATTAAAAACAAATACTTATCCAACTTCGTAAATTGTTGCCCTCTTTTCCCGTTGGCCCTAGGCGACTGCTTGACCTAGGGCCGAGTCTGTTTACAATGAGTTCTACCATGACAGCTACACGTTGACAGCTACACGTGCGGCTAATGTTTGAAAAGTTTTGTTGTGAACATGCAAACACAATAAAAAAAAAGTAAGTTGAGGTAAAAGAAGAGATAATGACACTTCTTCCAATGGAATAGGTTATCATTGTTGTCTTCACACACAACTTTTTTTTTTTCTACTTGAACATTAAACAAAGCATGTAATATATTTAATCATTTCACATTTATAACTTATGTATAAAATATCTTATTCATCGATTGCAATAATTTTGTTCTATAGTTACTTCGTAGCTATAAGTTTATTGTTCAAGAAAATATTAATTTATCAAACCGACCGTAGGGAGGTTTGCCTATTTCCACTGGCCAAAATCAATTTTCCTGAATCCAAAAAAACATGCTATCTGTTTTGCTTCGTTTCCCTATTTTCCTCCTTATGCTTTGCGTTTCAAAATATCTATCCATCTTCCTTCTAATTTCAAATATCAAATCATGGTGCGTTTCCCTATTTTCCTCCTTTTGCTTTGCGTTTCAAAATATCTATTCACCTTCCTTCTAATTTCAAATTTCAAAATATCTATCCACTTTTCATGCTATGGTTCAAGATTTCTGCAATCTCAAATTACTTACAAACCGTATGCAATAAAAATTTCTAATTTCAAATTACAATTTCAAATTATTTTATTTAAATCCACTTAATTTTTTATCAAATTTGCAATAAAGAAAAAAATTAAACAAAAATGTTTTTCTTTCATATTAAATATCACAACGGTCGGTTTCCCCACCGTTGTGCGGTTATACTAGTTTATTTAGTTTAAAATACTTGTAGCTGTAGTTTAGAATGTGTTACACGTTCACTGTTGGTAGGAGAAAACTGCATAAAATTAGGACTATTATAGTAAGTGCAATGGGGCGCGTCAATTGTTTTTCTTATAAATTGTATATGTTTAAATCAGTCGAAAAAATAATTTTTTATTTCAAGTGATATTTTATAAAGAATTATTTTGAATCTGTAAAAAATGTTTAATTTTATATTCTATTTTTAGAAGAGTTTTGAATTTTAAAGCTTGTCTAGTCATTAGATCCTACTTGTATGAGCATTTGAATTTGTAAACAAAATTTAGTATTATATCATATTTTGAAGTAATTATGATTAGATAATATGTAGATGGACATTTTTGGTAGCTCACGTTGATAACAAAAAAGTGTGACACCAAATCTATTACAACTATTATTAAAGATTGATTATCATTATCATTTTTCAAATATCGTTACTGTGTCATTTCTAATGATAAGCCAAAATTTCTTACGCCTACCGTTACAGATTGACTAATATACCGAAGACTGATGTATCAACAATCTAGTAACCCTTAAACTGATAATGATAAATTAACGTTTGTCTACAAATATCAATAGTTTTACACTATAACGATGTTTTATTGTAGAATTTATAATGTTACTTAATAAAAAACACAAATGAGAAAGAAAAGAAGTGTATTTAGTATTATTTCACCAAATTACAGAAATAAATTAAATTATTTGTTTGGTTCTAAATGACAGTTTTAAAAACTATTACGTACATGAATATACATGTGTTACGAATTGATTGGTAAAATTACTCTTACGTTGGTTTGGAAGAAATATCATCGATTATTTATCGTACAAAATAGTAAATTTACCATTACCATAGCGATTAAATTTGTATAATGAATTCAGTCAAAAGGGTAACAAATTGGCTAGTAATGAAGTGTTAATGAAAAATTTATCGTTAGCATACCGGCCCTGATAAAAATACACCTTAATCTATCTATATGTTTATAAGAAATTAGATTTTGGTTTTTCATGAAAAATGTTATGTTTTTCATATAACCATCTCTATTAGAAACACATTAACAGATCTATCCACGTAATATATGTTTACCTCTTTCATCATATGTTAGATTAGTACTGATTTAAAGAGCGTATGTAGAACAATTATAAAATGCTGATTATAAAGAAAATGCTTCATATCTATACGCAAAACCATAAAGGATTTCTACTGCTGAAGAATTTGAGATGTCTTAGTATGCATCTTATCTATCGAATATCTAAACACTTTTTTTTTAATAAATAGCTGTACATATATAATCTCAACCAAAAGCTGTCAACACGCCTGACAGGTAACCAAATCAATCCCAAAAGAAATACAACACCGAGAACTCACAACAGAGGAAAACGAAACAACCTATAAGGTAAACCAACAGACACAATCGAGTAGCAGAGGCGTAGGATCACTGGCCCTGCCACACAGCACTCCCGATGAGCTCCTGAATACTCACCGCCCATCCAACATCGTAATCGAGCTCCGGCAAGGCCACCGCCCGACGACGATGTTGAGGGACCACCAAGCACCGAGAAGCAAGCCCATCCGCCGACCCTTCAAAATGGAAGGAAGAAACGGCCACCACCCAACAACTGTAAGGCCGTCAGCTGGAAGAGAATAACGGAATTCCTTGAAACAAACTCCAAAAAGCAGAGGAACTAAGAGATAATAACCACCCCAGAAAAGCAAGAGCCTGAAAGCAATAGTCACACTGTAAGAAATCAAGGGGGGGAGGGGGTAGGGGGGAGGGGAAGACAGACATGTAGGAGACTAGTAAGCCAGAACCACCAGTCTCCTAATCGGCAATCATCCTATTACCGCTCTACTCGAAGACTGAGAGCAGGAAATAGATAAAAGGTTCACTAAGCGACCAAAACGAGCATTGACTGATCCTCTGAACGGTCGGCCCCGAAAGGCCAAGAAAACATCATCTCTAACCCGCCGAATAACGGATAGGGGGTCCATAGGAATCTCGTCAAAAATTGCTATGGCCAACGGATAGGCCAAGAAAATATCTAAACACTTTCAGAATACATGATGTCGATCCATCCACAATTGATAATAACCTTTTTGTTTGTTACAATTTATGCACGAAAAATTCCTAGTTTATAAATCGACTTGGCAAAGCTCTTAAATTCCCTTGCCACTGTAACTTATTTATTAAAGGATGGATATAATTTTTTCAAGTAACATATGTCCAAAAAAAAAACAGTTAGCAAAAATATTTTTTGTTTTGCATAAGAAAGTTTGCAAAAATATTTTTTGTTTTTCATAAGAAAGTTTGGCGTTTACTTAAATAATAATAATAACAATATCGAACATAAGGCCTAATAGAGCTAGTATTGGAAGAAGAACATAATTTTAAATTATGATTGATAGAATATATTTTACATATATTATAGGCGTTAGAATATTTCCTGATATTACCTACATTTATTCTCTGATTTGACTTATTCTTTATTTGGGATATATTTATTTAGTTACATTCTTTTAGCAAATCAGTTGATTTGACGATATCTTTATTTAGAAAGTATTTATTTAGTTACCTTTGTTTTAGCAAATCAATTGGCTAATTTGTAGCCTATCTTAACTCTTATAAACCATATATATATGATTGAAAGTGGAATACAATGACAAGCAAATTGATTTCTAAATAGATTTCTTTCAATTATGTTGATTGGGCACAAAAGCAACCATGCTGATACAAATAACACATTCAATATTATTTTATAAAATTAAAGACGCCATATAAATATTTGTATATTTGTAGTGAACTCAAAGCAATTTATAGATTGGAATACGTACAAGCCTATTTCACTCCATCAAACACTTGTAGAAAATCAATCGTATATATGACTGGCCAGGGGCGGAGCCATACTTTGCTTAGACGGGGCCAAGGCCCTACCTAAAACTTAATAATTTACTTATAGAAACTGACTTTGTTAAATTTTGCCCTAACCGAAATTGTTGAACTGGCCCTACCTCAAATCAATCCATGCATATAACACATTTCCTCCTATACTCCATACAAAATTCAGCAAGTACTTAGAATGGTTTATATATATTGAAAGATGATGCTCTACCTCAATTGTGTGCATGAAAAACCCAAGACCGGCCCTAGCCCAAAGCGACTAAGCCCGTTCGTCTAGGGCTTGTGAGTTTTGAGGGCCCAAATTAAGAATATATATATATATATATATATATATATATTTGAATTTGGTTTACATATATATCACATCTTATCCTTTAAAATAACAAGCATATGTTTAGTGTGATGGTAAGATAATTTTCTTTATATTCAAACCACCAGAGTTCAAATTTGACGTTGTTCACTTATTTTGCTTGATTATAAATTTTCATTTTAATGCCTCATAAATGTTTTTTACACTTTACTTTAGATCTTTAAACCTTAGGCCTCCAACAAGCTAGGACAAGCCCCGCAATAACCATTCAAAAAGAAAAACCGGACTACACAGCAAATATACGACATATGATCTAAAAAATTTGCACAAAATATCTAACATTCAACTTTATAAAATTATGAGACGATGATTCTCAATAAGGGGTTGTTTCTATATGCTATTTCAGAAACCAAATGAGATCATGTATTAAGTTTATTATATTAACTCCGATCATATAGTTTACTAGTGTGTAACCCGTGCGTTGCACACTGTATGTTGTAGAAAAATAATATTATAATTATTTTTGAAGAATATAATTTACTATGCAATATTTGATGAATTTTCTTAGGATAAATGAGTTATAAATTGAAATTACTATATTTATAACTGTATTTTTGTTATGAAATTTGTATATTTTTATATTTGAATAAAAATTAAATTATCATTTTTGTCGATTAAAATGAATTATATATCGATTTATTATTTTTTAGGATTCATTATTTATGAATCAAATAAATGAAAATAGGTACTCTTAATAAATTTTGAAATTAATATTTTTACAAGATTTCATAAATAAATATTTATGTCCATATATTGAAATTGACATTTAGGTTTTGATAATTGGATTAAAAGTTAAATGATGTATGCGTTAAATTTCAAATAATGCTTGAGAAAATAACGACAAATACCTAAAAATAGAAGCATAATACCAAAAACTCAATGTATTTGTATGCATTTATAGTTCTTGTAGCACATATATATCAAAATAATTACCTGATATTATCAGAGCAATAAAAAATATTTATTTAACTAGTAAAAGAAATATTAAGTGAAAATAAGACCCAATGCATTACAAATCACGTTGTCATTTTAATTATGTAAAAAAATGATTTTTAATCCATTGTTCCATACCTTACTATTTTTATTTTATAACAAAACATTTCAAATTTCATTTAACATTTATGTAAAAAAGATAATAAAATATGAAAGAAAAATATTTCTAATCAAAATATGGTATAATTTTTGTCCAAGATTAACTCAGATTACGAATATAAATAATTGAAATGTAACTTTTTGGACAAAAAAGTACCGATTGAAAATATTTATTCATTTTACAATATTACACAATACAAACATTTATCACTTATCATTAATTGTAATGTTATTCTTCACAAAATATAATTTAATAATGATGAAATCCATTTGGCGTACCAATTTAATGAAGGAAAAACGTTATATATGGTTGTAATGATGTATCAATTTTGAAAATAATTTTTTATATATATTTGTGTAATGAAATACAAACTTTAGAAAAAAAATATGTATATATTTGTTTGTATTAAATATCTAATTTTAGAAAGAAAGAAATTTTATGATCTTAAATGTAGAAAAATGTAAAAGTATCAAAGATAATTTTGTAATTGTGAAAATGTTAAATTATACATACTTGAATAAAAAAATATAGTTTAACCATTTCTGTCAGTACAAATAGGGTATACACATTAAATCATCATTTTTTATGACTTATTAGATTAATAAATAAATATTTGTTAATTGGATTTAGTTAAAAAACTTAAATTCAAGATCAATTAATAAATTCAAATATATGGACTTCAATTTAAAATAATATAAGAAAACTTAGGAGAAATCCGTAAATAATTGTTAACATTATTGAATGTTGACCTCAAATGCAAAATGATAAAAGAGAATATTAGTATAACATTATAATAGTTTGTATATAATTATAGAAATTTAAAACTATCTGGACTTGAATGAAAATTAGTTTCACCATTTTTTTTCAATATGAATGTGGTACACATATTGAATTGTCATTTTTAAAAATTTATTAGATCAATTAATGAATATTCGTTAACTGTATTTGTTTTAAAGCTTAAATTTAAGGTCAGCTAACTAAATTTAATACGTATGGACTTAAATATAAAATAACAGAAAAAACTCGGAAGGAATCTATAAATAATTGTTCAAATTAGTATTAAATTTTAATGATAGAAGAGAGAACCAATACAAACATGGTAATGATTATAAAAACAATAAATTGTGATGAGGAAAAATAAAATATCTTGAGAGAATTAGGGAGAACAAAGATAACTCCTAAAATTGATGAGAGAGCTTCAAATTCTTCTGCTTTACTATTATTTAATAGATTAACTCTACCCATAAATAATAATCAGGCTACACATACAGTGTTCATGACTATGACATTATATGCTTACTGAATTATTCTACGAAAATATAAAATGTAAGCAAAAATATTGAAACGATGAAATTTTTTCATCATATGTTGTATCATATTGCAACGACATAAAATCTAACCCACCTTTTTCCTTTGGGCAATAAAGATCAATAAGACCATATAAGAGACAAAGAAGATACGGTGTCAAAGCAAACATATAGTGGAGTACACATAAACTCAGCATTGATATAGAAGAAATTAAAGTAAACAGTGTGTTTGCTTCAATAATCTTGTTGTATTCATAGGTAAGATATGACATATAAAAGTATTTTAAATATACATCGTCTAACCACATTTGCAAAGCCAATTTTGGTTGAACCCAAAGAAGCCGATAATCTACTTTAAATCTTTTACAAATCTATTACACTCCAAATTCTACTTTACATAGTTAGAGAAATCACAACACTTTAATCATAGGGTATGCTTAAACGTAGGGACAAAACTATCCCTAAAGGATACTAAACTACAGTCTAGTATTTTGGTTTTTGATAACTCAATTTTTTCAAAGAATGATATGCAACAAGAAGTAACAAACACAACATCATGCAACTCACCCAGTGTACCAATTTCTTTTTTCTTTTTGAAAAACTATGTTAATCGATTCATTAAGAGGCTATGTGCATTAAAAAAAACACAACCTTGATCCAATATCATCGAACTAGTGTGGTAGAATAGATGAGATATTGTTTAATATAGATGTGAACTCTATAATGATTTTTTTTTCTTCTGGAAAACAACCAAATTTACACATTAATGATAATAATTCTTTAAAATAGATAAATATGTTTCTAGTCTATTAACTAAGATCAAATTTCAAATTTACCCTCTTCATTCTTACATTGATTCACACTCAAATTGTTCATTAATTATGCTTGAAACTTTGCGCCCTAAAACACATCGAAACTCTCAAATCATTTGTGACAATATATATTATGAACTAGTTAAGCATTAAAAGTTGATATCAAAACAAAGAAGATAACGATTACATTTATATTCAAACTATAGCGAAATATATTACCCAGATTTATGTCACATTATGCAGAAACTAAAGTCAATCGTATGGCAGTGAAGGGAAGAGAAAACATACATTATCAAACGGACATTACAAATTAAGTTTATTTCATCAAAATTTGATGCAACTCTGTCAAAGCGGATATATTTAATCAATGAAGATAATAAAGTCTCACATATAGGCTTTTTGTTTCATGATAGATGAAGATGATAACATTCCACAATTAAATTGGGGGCTTGTTTTGATAAAAGGGAAAAGTAAAGACGTGAATATTATGGAGGGTAATAAATAAAAGAATGGACGTTATGCTATGCGTGGGCATCAATTAAGAAATTAAAATAGAACATTAACCGCGACCGAAAATGCAAAATGTTAAAAGAAAAAAAATGCATGACTTAAAATGTAAAATTTACCACTAAACATGCAGAAGTGAGTATATAAGTTGAGGCTAAGTGAAAAGAGGCACAAGTACAAACTTCATATAAAAAATTAGATTTAAGGCCAAAAAGTTTTTTTGTCATTGTTTTAGACATCATAGATGTCATATATGACGACGACTTGTGGAGTAATTGCTCGAACGATCCCTAGAATTAGCTCAATTTTCGGTACCAATCAAAGCCTTTGCTCGAATGATCCCTAGGATCAGCACAATTTTCGATGGTTGCTCCTATCAACATCCTAGGATAGTCCCTGGAAGGTAGAATAATATTTTAATTTAATGATTGATCTAATCCTACGATTAGCCTAATTTTTGAAATCACCCAGCGGGCCAAAGGATAAGCTTTTGGGCCTAAGTACAAATCATATCTGAACTTAAAATGGTCATATCTTAAAGAATGGCTTGGTAAAATTATTAATTTGATGATCCCAGGGAAAGGAAAACTATCAAACCTTTCATTTGAAACAAGAATCACTTAGAAATTTGGCCTCTATCAAAAGTTATAGTCGTTTCAAGTTTTCTAGACCGATAATGCCTATATTTTATTCTAAAGTCCAAAACTATCAAATTATTACAATCATAAAGTTTTAGCTCATTTTAAGTTTGTTTGCTTATGTAAATAATATTTTACTTAACTACTAAAGGTAAAACTATTGGTTGTTACATGAATGTGATATAATGATTAAGCACAATAGGAATAAAGCGACACATGCATGCAAAGAATAATTTCCATGTTTCAGTTGACTTTAGATCTACAATGGCATATATTAACGATACAGATGGTCATCAGCATCTATAGTGGTAGCCATACGCAAAGCGCCTTCATAATTTCCATGTAAATGCATTCCATCTATGCAAATCAATGGACTGTAGTGAGCAAATCCTTCGTATATGGTACAAATGACCAAAAAGCAGACTGAAATACGGTATCATCATAAGTATTTCTCCATTAAATAGTTCCTGGATTTGTGTTTTTATCTCCGTAAATTATTGCAGCAAGTAAAGTTTACCCAATCTCTAAAATGACTTCAACATCGTACTGAAAGCTCTTCGAGCCTTCATATAACCAAGTTTTATGAACATTAATTGACTAAGACTCATATTGTAATAGCTATAATATTCAAATTAGCCATAAGATAAGGCAATAACTACGTAATGAGGAAGCACACATTGCTTTCCTATGATTTGAATTAATTGTTGCATTAATACATTCAAGAAACCAATATATTTCCATATTTTCCTCCATTTACGACATGCTTTCTTGGGCACAACTGCATGAATCCTCCAAAGGCACTTATAATTAATGTTACTTCTAATGGCATTGTAACATCCTCTATCTTGAGGCCTGAAGCTAAGCGCTGCAGATGCTGTAGTCAATTATAGTATTAACTTTCGGTGATAAAATACGGTAATGTTAATGATATCCATAATATCAGAACCACATGAATATGAAATAAAACCAAATATTTTAAAAAAATCTTTTCTGATTACATTTCAAATCCATATCTCATATTCAAACATAATCCCAAACGAATCCTAGGTTTTGAACAAATATAATTATTACAAGTTACACCAAGAGCGATATATGAAGATGCCCCCTTGGATGATAAGACTACTAAATAGACCTATCAGTCATAAATTACATCACAACGGAAAAAACCCAATAGCTCCTACATAACAAACTTTGCCTCCTACACGTCTTCGAAAGCTTGTTCGTCCAACCTACTAAACCTGAAAAACCTTAACTCTCAATCTACTCAAATTAAATTTTAAGCACCTGAGAGTTTAAGGGGGAAACATAAATTTCGAGTCGAACATTAAAAACCCGATGTTAATAATACTATTACATCTCGATTTACTGATATTAAGTGAAACCGCACCGCTTAGCGGAACGGATTCCCCTTACTAATATCCCTTTAAAAGCATATCTTTTGCAAATTATAATCCTGCAATCAAACTGATAATAACAATAATAGCAAGTGTGTGTGTATGAAAAATAAACAGGAATCAATGGACTATCTGTCCATATTATAGTTTTTATCTGGCTAACTATTAACCATTGGATGACTCGGGCCTACCAGACATACTCAATAATCTAACTACTGTTAGACACAATACTTGATTGACCGCTCTTAACTTTTCTTTTTCTAGCGTCAATTGAACCTAATGGTTTTATGGGCTCATCAATAACCTATCTTTACTCTATATATTCCCTTCCGTGTGTAACCATAATTTAGTCCCACCCGTGCAAACCCCATACAATGGAATTTTGGACTTATTTTAGCTAGGGCCTAATAGCAAAAGTATAGGGCATGACCCTACACCAGTTCCATCCAGTCTTCTAATATCCGAGACATAAACTTAGGGTTAATTACCCTATTCGTGTTTCATTTCATATCTTAGGGTTAACTACCTTGTTAAAATATTATTTCCTTGTAAATAGTCTTTACAAATGATTTAACCCAAAAATCATACCTTTATAAAACAAGGAAACCGCATACTTTTATTTACTCAAAACACTTATGCCATGATATATATACTTTACATAAAACGATGTTGATAAAACCTTATCAATGAGATTATCTATCCCTTCAAAATAAGTTAAAAACCCTTTTTAACTTAAAATATTTTGGGTCATGAATCCAAGGTAAAACCTTCAAAACCATTGTTTAAAACCTTAAAACATACCTTTCCAAACTATTGAAATCAACCCTTTCGAATGCTTTAGTAAAACCTTAGACATCCTCTTTTAAAACCATTTAAACTTGCTTTTCGAAAGCATTGGAAACCCTCCATTAAAATACTCAAAATAGACCTTTTGAAAACATTAGGAATCTCCCCTTCGAAACCCATATTATATACCTTTCGAAAGCATTGAAATTCTTTGCTTAAAACATACCCTTCGAAAGTATTGGGTTCAAGTAAAAGCTTGTGGAAACATGGCTTCAAAACCATTTAAAACCATTCCTTTCGAAACCTTTTGAGTTTGACTTTTAATATAACTAAGCGTCGTAAAAGAACAAAGGCGAAAGCATTAATTTCGAAAGCATACATCCCAAGTAAAGATAAATGGTGGTTTCGAAACCAACCCTTTCGAAAGCATCGCCTCCGAAACCGTTTCAAAAGCAGTTAAACTACCCTTTCAAAAGCATAGAGAAGGCGACTTCAGAGTATAAACGCGAAAGCACCCTTTCAAAAGCATTGATTTGAAACGTTTAAATACGATAGCATGGGTTTCGTCCTTTCGAAAGCTTCTTTTACAACATAAAGGCGGCAACTCATTTTAAAGCTCTTTTATATAAAAAAAAGCAAGTTGATTAAGTCGAAAGCTAACTCCAACCCTTCCGAAAGCCTCATTTATAAATGAAAACTGTTTAAAGTTAATAAGAGTGGCTTCTACCCCTTTGAAAATATGGTTTCAACACTGTACTTCCGCCTT
This sequence comes from Allium cepa, assembly GCA_030765085.1. NCBI lineage: Eukaryota > Viridiplantae > Streptophyta > Magnoliopsida > Asparagales > Amaryllidaceae > Allium > Allium cepa. Next base: position 980,197,948 of record CM060929.1, read on the forward strand.
TCTCCAATTCACTACATATCAATTGGTTGATACCATGCGCATTGGTTTCAAAAAGGTTCTAGCAGAGGTATGGTGTCAAAAGGTAACTGATGGAAGTGGCTAAGCAGTAAATTTTACCAAATTTTCAGCCATTAAAAGTAATTTCTTTCCAACTAACCTGCCTTATTTGTCAATGTATAATTAGTTGTCAATTCTTTTTCAAAATCTTTTTCCAAAAGTGCTGCCGAATTCAAATGCTATCAAATTAAAACATCTAACAATTAAGCCCTTCTCCTTTAATAAACATATAAACTTTTGAGTCCCTCAACTTAAATGATTTTATAACCATATAAAATGCTTAGGAAAATTCTCCAAAACTCACCGCAATTCACTTTTAAAATGCTTTCTAACATATTTAAATTTCTGACCCAAAACCAATATATAATTGCCGAAAATAATTTTAAATCCAATTTTACCTATTTCTTTCATAAAAAATTCACAATAAATCCACAATTGCTTATAAAATTATGAAACTTAAAAACTACTTCTAAAATAATGTTTTTGACCGTATAACAACAACGCAAGTCATTTGGATGTTATTTAATAGGTTTTCAAATCTAAACTTATTATAAAATCTATATGAAGCAACATAAATCATTAACAAGTATATATATCCATTTAAACAATTATATCATGGCATATTATTTGCAAAACTAATTCGGATCTAACTAGAAACCCAAATCAACAAAAATAAGATGTAAGATCATTATTCACCTTAGCTTGGTGTTAAGAAGGTTGAGATTTATCTTTTGATTGATTTGCTTAAGCTTCCTACTTGAATCTTAGCTTTTCTTCTTATTGGTTCTCTTAATGGCAGCCGGCCAAGCTTACAAGGGTTTTAGTTTGGTTTGCAATTGTAAAAATGAACAAAGAATGAAGATAAGAAGGGTTTAGGGTATAAGAACATAGTCTATTTCTATTTTCCCCCTATCATATCCCTTCTATGTACATAATTTTAATTCTCTTTTTCTTATATTTATTAAGGCACAACCCCCTTATTGGTTAATAAATCTCAATCCCTTAACCATCTACATCGTTTCATTTAATTTATCTAATTAAATGCTCTAAATAATGTTAGTCAAAACTATGGTCATTAAAGATTTCCCTCCTTAAAGAATTTCGTTCTCGAAATCACGATAAGGTACTCGTAACATTCAAACATAAAGGTAAAACATACCATGAAATAAATCAGGATAAGTATCTCTAATCCTACTCTCAGTTTCCCAAGTACAGTCTCTCTCGTCGTCACTCCACTAGACTTTGACTAATCTAACTGTCTTGTTCCTTGGTCTCTTCTCATCTCTTGCACCTATATGAACTGGTTTTCTAACTTTAGTCATATCCGATTGCACTGCTAAATCATCTAACACAGTCAGCGCTATAGTAGTTTCTGGATCCCGAATACACTTCCTTAGATGAGAAACATGAAAAACATTGTGGACTCTTGCCAAACTATTAGGTAACCTTACTTTATAAGCGATCTTCTCATTCCGTTCTATAATAGGAAATGGTTAATGAATCTAGGTGCCAATTTTCTTGATTTTCCAAATCGTATTAAATCTTTCATTGGTGATATCTTAACGAAAACATGATCTCCCACTGAGAACCCAAAGTCTTTCCGCCTCCTATCAGCATAACTCTTCTGCCTAGACTGAGCTTTCTTCATTCTAGCTTGAGTTAACTCAATCTTTTCTGCAGCTTCTCTAACCAAATCCGGATAATGAACTAACCTATCCTCAGTCTCTAACCAACTAATGGGAAATTTGCATGGCCTTCCATGCAAAGCTTCAAATGATGCCATCCCTATGCTAGTCTAATAACTATTGTTATATGAAAACTCGACTAGGTGTAGGTGGTCTTTCCATAATTCTCCAATGTCTAGCACATAAGCTATTAACAAATCCTCTAAGATTTTGTTAGCTCTTTTATCCATCTATCTGCAGACGGTAAGCGGTACTCACCTTGAACTTGGTACCCAAAGTCTCATATAGATTCTTCCAGAACTCCCTAATGAATAAGAAATCTCTGTCACTTACTATACTACTAGGAATTTTAGGTAGTCTAACTATATCTTTATGAATAATTTAGTCAAAACAGGTGCCGTCTTGGTTGAATTAACCGGAATCAAATGGGCACTCTTGGTCAACCTGTCTACTATGATCCGTATACTTTCATTTCCTCGATTTGACCTTGGCAACCTGTCTATAAAATCCATTGAGATAGAATCCCATTTCTAAACTGGAATATCTAAAGGTTGAATTAATCCACTTAGTTTCTGATGTTCGGCTTTTACCTATTGATAGTTCAAACACTACTTCTCCCATAAGCCTACATAACTCCTCATACCTTCCTAGAAGAAACTTATTTTCATGTCATGATACATCTTAATTCCTCCCAAATAAATGGTGAACTTTGAACGATGGAATTCTCCAAGAATTTCCTTCCCAATGTTTCCCACATTCGGAAAATGCAGTCTTCCTTTTTTCCATAACCACCCATTCTGGTCTAGACTGAAATCTTTCAAGTCAACGCTCTCAGTCCCATTCCTTAGTTTTCTGATCCATTCAGCTAATAATGGATCCTCCCCTTGCGTAGAAGCAATCCTTTCTTTCATCGCTGGTCGAACTTCCAAACACGACAATACAACAGTTTTCTTGCTAGAACTAGCTTCAGATCTTCACTGTATTTTACATGTAGTCAACGCTTCTAAATCTTTCCACTCAATTATCATTGCTAATACTGCATTATGATGTTTCCTTCTAAGTGCATCTGTAATTCCCTTTTCCTGGTGTGTACTCAATTCCAAAGTCATAAGCAGCTATAAACTCTAACCACCTCTGTTGTCTCATTTTCAGCTCCTTCTGAGAGAATAAATACCTCAGTGACTTATGATCTATATACAACTCGAATATCTTTCCCAAAAGGTAATGTCTCCACCTCTTCAATGCGAAAATTACTGTAGTTAATTCCAAGTCATCAATTGGATATCTAAATTCACGCGGTCTGAGCAATCGTAAAGCGCAGGCAATCACTTTACCTCTTTGCATTAACACAGCTCCTAACCATCACTACAAGAAAAGTTGTCTTTTATAACGCAAATAGATAATGCTTTATCTCAAAGCGTTATTATTTGTTCTATTTTCTTTTATTCAAGCAAGGATCAGATACGTAACGCATTTGGATAAAGTGGTCTTGCATGATAATTTGCTTGCCCGCCTCTTCCTTAAATTATTTTCCACTTCCCTCTTCATTTTCGTTCGCTTCTTTTTTCCAGCTCTTAAAGAAATCTTAATTCTCTCCTACAAACCCTAAATATCGAATCCAGTTCAATAGCAACCTTCACATACTTTGCACGGAAAAGCTGATGAGAGCAAGCATGCCATTTTGGGGCCGAGTGTGGATCTCGTATGTTTCTCCTTTTATTTATTTGCCGATTTGCTTGAACTTTTAATCGATTTATGCAATAAAATATTGTTGAGTTTTGATTATTGAACATCACGTTGTTATAATCTAATTCATGTTCCTAATTTTGCGATTAGGTTTTATGATTCTCAATAGATCACCGTACCTTTTTTTAATTGATGCTTCGAGTATTGTTGAAATGATTGGCAGCTCCAAGTATTATCGAAATGATTGGCGTTCTTTTTTTAATCGATGCTTTGAGTATTATCAAATTGATGCCCTGAGTGTTCTCTCCCACTCCCAATTTTATGATTAAATTTAACCGCTCAAAAAATAATTTTTCTCTATCTATGTTGCTTCCACTTTTTTCACAAAAGGCAATGCATTAATTTTTGTTTTCCTTTTACATTCGCAAATTACTATATTTTTGGCCAATTCAATTTCTTCTTAAGCAAACTCAAAAGAGCAGATTGTGATGGCCATTTAGCAATTATTTTTTACTCGAAGTAGGTTAATTGATACGTTGAACGTGATTGTTGAAACTATTGCCAAGGGTGGTGTTCTGTTTTCCATTGAAGTTGTATTTCCAAACCCAGTAAATGATTTTTCAGACAAAGATGGTGAATTCCAAAAGAAGATGTACTCATGAATTGTAAGGGAAGATGAGAAAATGAACTTTATAGAAATCAAAGCCGGAGGTGAGCAAGATTATTTCAGATTGTTGGTCTGCAGCAAATTATATATATATATTTATTATCAAACAAGTTAATAATTATGCAAAGTACTAACAAAGAATATTTACATCTTTGTAAAATAACATAATTTTTTGTAGCTTGCTAAAAACATACCAAACTACTCCAATATTAGCCGATATTATCCTGTATTTTCAAAATATCACACATTCAGCCTTTTATTTTTTGATTTTGGTCTTAACTACTTAGATGTTATAACAGGTAAGTTTTTTGCATAGTAACAGGAAGGACCAAAATTATTGAGGTCTTGTTTTAGGTCATTCTTTCACATAGTAACAGTGTAAATAATTTAATCCTATGTATAGAGGTGGACATGATTTGATGTAATGTTCTGTAAACTACATAGAAATGGTGAAATAAAAGCTTGGAATAGCAATGCCAATTGATTTGGCCTAATTTATAGATGGCTTGCCTCATATTTCACAGCAAATGGACCAGGTGCAGATATGAAACTAGAACCAATTAACAAATGTTTCTTTCCTGCTGTTCTTGAAGAAGCTTACCTGAAGATTTTGCATCCAAATAAAGTGAATTCACTTCCTCCACATCAGACTTGCAAATTTTATCTCTTTCAATGCTTGCCTTTGATAACAACTGGATCGCATGCCTCAAAATTGCTTGCTGCGAAATTTCTCCAAGATAAGCTATAGACTTTCTTCATCATTTGCCATCTCTTCAACTTAGGAACAGATTGCCAATATTCGAGTCATTGTTAATACCAATAGCATTGAAAGCTTACAATTTATGTGCATTGAAAGTATGCAGTTTATCTTCAGAAAATACCGATTGAACAAAGTTAATACCAAGAGCAGCGGCCTCTACTTTTTGGCACCAACAACTTTGTTTGTGAAATTCAAAGCTTTCACATGTGGAGGAATGTTTGGCCTTCCAAATACCTGCATCATTCATTAACTACTGTGAGAAATGTGATGTAAAGTTTAAGCTTCTTAACCAACGTTGCACGTCGTGACAGGTTAGAAATTTTGATACAAAAATTATTGTATAATATACTGAGTTGATGGTACAAAAAAACCGAATCATCATTTATTTGTGTTTTTCTCTAGCAAAGATGAAACACAAATGCATTATCGCTGTTGCAGACAACATTGCATAGCTCGCTTGTTCAAACGGAAGCAGGAGGGGTACCACCTTGTAAAAGTTTCGGTTTCTTTTTCTGCAACTCTATGGTTATGTTCTCTCTCCCACCAGGTTGAACCTTAATTTTAGTAAATTAAAATGTTGGAGAAAGTGATCACATATGAGAATTCACTATCTGAAACAATAGGCTGTATAACTAAGTACATTTGTACATTCAATTATCCATTCAATCATTCAAGAACATATTACCTAACATCCAAATACTTATATTCAAATAATGATTTTAAATAAATGTGTCGTATTTCGATCCATATATCATATAAGTTTGTATTAGATGAATAAATTTGGACTTTATTTAGTAGTCCATAATCCATTTTCAGTCCGTGTAGTTTAAGGCCCTATTCTCAGTTCTTCACTAGCAGGTTTACAAAGCGCCAGGCGTGACCATAAACTTTTCCTTAACAATGAATGGACCTATGTAGAGTGGGATACAACATCCATTCCGTAGGACATGTCCAACACCAAGCCTTCATTAATTTTGTTATTTGGTATTGAAATTGATAAAAATGATTAAAAATAATAAATTGATCAAAAGGACATCAGTCTGCTATAATTTTCAAGCTATCAAATAAATTTTACATCAAAAGGATGCAGACGTTCATTACTCTTCTTGTATTCTTCTTGTGTTTTTGTATCAATACTAATGGCCTAAATCTATGGCCAATGCCAATGTCAGTAAAACATGGATCTAAAACTCTCACTTTGAGCAACAATTTCCAGCTGAACACAGAAGGAAGAAAATATTCAGATGGTTCTAGTATTTTAAAGGATGCATTTGTGAGAATTATTGATGTCATTAAAGTTAGTCATGTTATTGATGGAATTGCTTTAGGCTCTAAAGTTCTTGCTGGTATTCATGTCATTGTTTTATCCCCAACTGAAATGGTATTAAATTACAATATTTTGAGGATTTTTATGAATTATAATATTGTATTTAGAATGTGTTTGGTTAATTTTAATTTTCGTTGTTGCTTTGCAGTTGAATTATGGGATTGATGAATCCTACAAATTATCTATTCCAGAAACTGGAAATCCATTATTTGCACATATTGAGGTCGGTTCTGTTTGCTGCAACTTTATTTAAAAGCTGTAAAGTATACATCATTTCATTAGAAAATAATTTCAGTTTTTTATATTAAATTGGTAGGAAATCATTTGCAGGCACAAACAGTTTATGGAGCACTACATGCTTTACAGGTCAATTGACCTCATTAAGTACAAAATTTCAATTTTTTATATGCAGTTTAGATAATCAAGATACATACCTTTTAAATTTTACAGACTTTTAGCCAACTTTGCAACACTAATCTTGCATCGAGGACAATCGAGATAAATTCGGCCGCCATATCTATTATTGATGTTCCAAGGTTCTCATTCCGTGGACTTTTGATTGGTTAGCACCTGACTGTATAACTCTTTTTTTCTTCTTCTTTGAAAGTTAATATTATGGACATCAGTTCATAAATTTCTATCATTTATATAAGATTTGAAGAAAGTGTCAAGTGAACAAGACTTGTTTAGTAGATATGAACCCCCGAAAGCTGAATAAACTTTTTTATTTTATTTTTTGTAACATACAGATACATCACGCCATTATCTGCCTGTGCCTGTAATAAAGAGTGTCATTGATTCCATGACCTATTCCAAATTGGTAACTAATACGTTTCTCAACTACCATCTTAATTTTGATCCTTATTTAATGAAATTATAATCACCAATTAGTAATGTTTCATATTCCAATATATAAACACAGAATGTTTTACACTGGCACATTGTAGACACACAATCTTTCCCTTTAGAAATACCTTCATATCCGAAACTGTGGAATGGTGCTTACTCTTATACAGAAAGATACACCATGTCTGATGCCATTTCTATTGTGCAGTGAGTCATTCTTTCCTTCACTATTCACCTTCTGTTTTCAAGCATTATGGAAGTTATGCATGAGCATAAGTGTAATTTTCAGGTATGCAGAAAGAAGAGGAGTCAATGTGCTTGCTGAGATTGATGTGCCCGGTCATGCATTGTCCTGGTAGCTCACCCATTTTGTTTTCGAAAATAACGATATTCGTGCAACTCAATGTGCATAAAACTATGGGAGTCTTTATGTACATGTGTATTTTTTTATAGGGGTAAAGATTATCCTACTTTGTGGCCGTCGGCTAGTTGTCAACAGCTTCTTGATGTCAGTAATGAGTTTACATTCAAGATAATTGATGGAATCCTGTCAGGTTAAGTATATTTGTGTTTTTCTGTTTTTAAGTGAAGTTCTACAGTTGTTTCTTGATTCAGACGATTTTATCCTTTGCTTCTTTCAGATTTTAGTAAGGTTTTCAAGTTCAAGTTTGTTCATTTAGGAGGCGATGAGGTTGATACAAGTAAGTTTTATTTTTCCCTTTCACTTATCATTATATATTGCGCATTCACTAATTTGGATCATTAAGGTCCATCTTACTTTCTTACTCTTTGTTGCTTTAAATTGCAAAAAGTAACCAGTTTCGAGTTTTAATTATGCACGTGTATATATGATTAATGCTAAAATTGTACATATGTACATAATAGTCGCTATACTGTTGAAGGATGCCTAAAACTTATTTAAAATTTGTTAATACTCTTTAAGGTCTCAAACAATATAGTTCCACTATTTGTATACTAAGTTAACAACAATCTACATTTTTAAGAATTATGAATTTTGTAAAACTCGAACAAAATGAAATTTTTTATTCACGCATTTTGTTCATATATAGGTCAGTTTTCACCTTTGAGAGAAGTGTGTTACATCCAATTTCTCTCTCTAGAAGCCTCCTAAATTATATGCTATACTCCTCTTACTTAAATATTAAATACTTAAAATATCAACATTCAATATATCATCATAAAAATCCAAACTGTACAATATAATTTATTATGGAAACAAAATCACCCTTAATCTAATGGTGTATTCACATTAATGAGAAGGGGAAAAATAATATAAACCATTCATAATGTTATATGGAATTCTCACTTAGACTTTAAAGGCAACAAGTACAAGGCCGAACGAGTATGAGTTTAGATAAAAATTGAACCCATGTTTGAGAACTGGAATTGTAACACCCATTGAATTGTATTATTTGTCAACTTTGGATTTTAGATGGGTAACTCTGTATGTTATGCTATTGTAGCAAGTTGCATGCTTCTTAAACTACCATAGGCATCTTTAGGAAAGAGCTGCCTAAGCTGTGGGCTGCTGCTACAGGACAGCAGCACACTTAAAAAAAAGTGTTCTAGTGGCAAGTAGGCTGTTGAATATACAACATTGATAAAAAATATCAAAAAATATACACATTGCACGTGATTTTTAGTAGTTTCTAATATATTAGCATATATCCTAACATGTATGAATTTGGAAATAAATGGTCACGTTCTACTTCTCTTGCCCAAAATGATAAACATACAAATTTGACCAAGGTTTTAATGCTAAGTTAGAAAGCATGAATTGCATTTTGTATGCAATGGAACCTTATCTTCTTGTTTATTATTGCATCTGCATGCGTAATTCAGGTATTGAATATGGAGTAAAACTAGAATTATGTAATATTCAGGTGGTTGAGAGAAAGAAAATACTGTAGCCATTTGGATCACTAGTGAGTTTAAAAGTAGAAGAAGTTAACTAAGAGCTCACTTTGACACTTCCTTTAAACTGTTGAAACTAAGTAAGTAAACTATTTTCTTCTGGGGTAAAATGTGAATTGATTTGTATTTCAGACGCTCTAATAGTTAAAATTGTTAGGCTTGATTATTTCAATTCTTTGTTGGCCGCGATTTATAGTCAAATTATGCCCAAAAACCCTAAATTGGTATCTCACTCGACAAGCTTCTCAATAGACCGACCCTGCCTAGGTATCGATTTTAACTTTAGTTAATACTGGTGAATCGCTGCTGTTAGAATTTTACTGTAAAATTTGACTAATCTGGAGTTAGAATTCATAGCCTAACTTGTATTGATGAACTTTACTGTACAAATTTAGTTGTAATGATGAAGGGAAAAGGACTGAAGAAACAGCTGAGGATCCAATGGAAGTTTCGAGAAGAATTATGCAAGGTTGAACCCATAGGACCTTGATGACCTTCCCGATGTATTCTATGGTATATTTTACATTCAATATTATCATGAATTAATATTAACAGTATAACACTGGGTTGGACTGTATTGTTTTTTTCTATGATTGTACTCTGTAATGACCTTCCTGATGTATTCTATGTTTGTACTCTGTAATGTTTTATTCAATGGTTATGCACTTGCTTTAATGTTTGTACACTGTAATGAAAAATATATCAAATTTCTTTCTGAGCATGCTCTTGTGTTATATTTGTTTATTATAATCTTTATTCGTTTCTGAGCATGCTTTAATGGTGTTATAAAGATTTCCAATTCCGTTGAGATTTAGCTGTATTATAGCGACTACAATGAGCTATTGAATAAATATTTTATAGCGGCAAAATGGTGTTATAAAGATTTCCAGTTCCGTTGAGATTTAGCTATATTATAGCGGCTATAATGAGCTATTGAATTAACGTACCATAGCGGCAAATTTGCGTTATAAAACTAAGCTCAACCATAGCGGCATATTTTGTGTTATAAATATTCAACAGTTTTTTATAACATGTCGATATACAGCACTTATCAAACCGCTATGGTTGTGATTAATAGCGGCTATATGCCGCTATAAAAGACACTTTTTGTTGTAGTGCATGTTCCACATCCATCCGTGTACACAACTACGTTCTGATTCACCTCTGGAACAACCAACATATGTGCATTAGTTAATAAGTGCTTCATTTTCTAGAATGCCTCCTCACACTTATCAGTCCGGACAAACTTCACATCCTTTCATGTTAGCTTAGTCATCGGTGCCGCTATCCGTAGAAAATCCTTAATGAATCCCCGATAATAACCAGCTAATCCAAGAAAGATCTTTATCTCGATCACTGTCTTGGGTCTCTTCCAATTATTTCACCTCCTCAATTTTAGCCGGATCTACGGACAACCCTTTCTCTATGACTACATGACCAAGAAACTTCACTTCCTTCTTCCAAAAATGATATCTCAAAAATTTCGCTTTCAGTTGATGCTGCCTCAACATCTCAAGCACCACTCTAAGATGAACTTCATGCTCTCTTTCATCTTTAGAGTATGTCAAAATGTCATTTATGAACACTAACATGAATCTATCCAGATGCTCCCGGAAGATCCTTTTCACCAAGTCCACGAAAAGTGTCGGCGCATCAGTCAGTCCGAACGGCATCACTAACCATTCGTACGATCTGTGTCTTGTCCTAAATGTCGTCAAAGGAATACTATCTTCATCCACTCTAAGCTGATGGAATCCCATTGCCAAGTTCAACTGGGAAAACACTTTGCCTCCATTTAACCGGTCGAATAAATCGTCAATTCTAGGTAACGTATATTGATTCTTTATCGTTTTCTCATTCAATTTAGGATAATCGATACACAAACTTAAAGATCCATCCGGTTTCTTTACAAACACCGCGGCTGCTCTCCAAGGCAAACTACTTGGTCTGATAAAGATCTTACTTTCAAAATCCACCAACTGCATCTTTAGCTCCTTCATCTCAGTAGGTGTCATTCTACTTGATGGTCTACTCATCAGTTCTGCTCCTAGTACTAAATCTATCCGAAACTCAATAACTCATTTCGACGATAGTCCAACTACGGGCTTAAAGACGTCTACGAACTCTCTAACAACGAAAACTCCGTTCAACTCATCTTCTTCCTCTATAACACCCAACAAAGCATTTACCCCAAAACTAAGGTTTTCTATAGAGTATATAATCCGATCGCTACAACTAAGGTGTCTAAGTGATATTTTCCTATCATGGAAAAATGAAAAATATCCTAGCATCATATTCACTTAATCAATCCATACCTAAAATAATTCTGAACCCTACGAAATCAAATACATGCAAACTGCAAGCAAATATGTGACCTAACAATTCAAACTCTTAGTGGTCACATCTCATCCCAAGAGTCGCATACCTTCCTATCAGATTCACAACTCTTAAGGAAATAACTAGGTATGAGGGTTCTAGGTTAAGCTTGTCAACCAAACAATGAGATATAAAAGAATGCAATCCACCAATATCAAATAGAATCCTAACTAATACACCATGAATCAAAAGCGTACCTCCCAACACAGCTTTTCCCTTCTCCTCAAATGTTGGTCCTGAGGTAGCTGGTTCCAATGCAAACACTTTGCCTTTTCCACCCTTGGCTGGTTCCTTGCACTAGTTCTTATAATCTCCAATCTGATCATAGTTAAAGCACCTCACCTCTTTCTTATCAGCAGCTTTCTTTCCTTTACCCGTCCGACACTCATGAGCATGGTGTCCATTCTTATCACACTTAAATCAAACTAGATTAGCCTTCACCTTCTTGGTAGCTTCTCCCTTTTGAGAGCCCTACTTATGAAAAAACTTCCTCTTCTAGTTTCGTCCACTTTGAGCTTCCCCTGCTTTGCTATCACCATGAAAAACAAGCATCTCCTCCTGCCTCAATGCCATCTCAACAACTACATCACATGACTCCCCGATATATGGTAGAGTTGCTTTAGCTAATTCAAGTTTCAATCCATGGATTAACTTCTCGTTCCTTTTGATGACTGTATCAACAGTAGCATATCTATATCTTGATAGCTCCTCAAATCTGGTTGCATACTCAAGAGCTATCATGTCTCCCTGTTCTAACTCCATAAACTTCCTGAGCAGACTCGACTTAGCAATCTCCGACATGAATCTTTTCTCAAACCTCATTCTAAATTTAGCCGAAGTCGTGGTTTCCTCATTAACTCCCACGGTAACACTGTTCCACCAGTATAGTGCTACTCCTCGCAACTGTCTAGAAGCAAGTCTCATTTTCTGCTCATCGTTAAGCCTTAAATCAGCAAAAATCCTCTCACAATGAAGCAACAAATTATTTGCTTCAATTTCATCCTCGGTCCCGATAAACGGTTTTCCTCCAAGCCTAGCGTAGTCTCTGCTCAATATTGCATAATTATTGAGCATTGGAGCTCCTTGATTTACTCCTTCAGCATTTCCTTCGAATAAACCCGTAGCAACTCTAGCCTGTATCATATTAATGAAGAAATGATACATAACTCCCATATCAGCTTGCGGCACTCCTACACCCACATTAGTATCTTGTGCCCGACCTGGATTCCTCCTATATTTGGTCCTTCCCACTAGTTGTGGTGATTCCTCCATCAATGTTAACTCTTCCACCCCTAGCATCCATGTCTTACGTCCTTAAAATATGCATTCGAGTCTTTGTAAGATCCAGAAGAATAGCCTAAGAAAGAAGGAGAATAGAGATAAAGCGCATACTTATATATAGCAAATACAAGTACGTTACTATAGAGTTTTCCATACCGTAGTCTTTTCTCTAATTCTTTAGGATTATATTTTCGAAGTCATTAAAGTTTAAAATTTCTTTTAAGTTTACATAAACCAATGCTTTGATACCAACTTGTAACATCCCCTATCTTGAGGCTCGAAGCTTAGAGATGCTACAATCATCTATAGTATTAACTTCTGGTAACAAAATATGGTAATGTTAATGGTATCCACAATATCAGAAGCACATGAATATGAAATAAAACCACAGATTTCAAAAACAACTTTTCTAATTACATTTCAAATCCATATCTCACATTTAGTTACATAGTCCCAAAATAAATCCTAGGTCTTGATCAAATATAATTATTAAAAATTACACAAAAAGCGACATATGAAGATGCTCCCTTGGATGATTAGAGTTATATATAGACCTATCAGTCATAATTATATCACAGTGGGAATAAAAACCGATAGCTCCTACATAGCTAACTTTGCCTTCTGCACGTCTTCGGAATTTTTTTCGTTCAACCTACTAAACCTGAAAAACATTATCTCTCAATCTACTCAAATTAAATTCTGAGCACCCAAGAGTTTAAGGAGGAAAACTAAACTTCGAGTCAAGCTTAAAGCCTGATGTGAAAAATACTAGTATATCTCGATTTATTGATATTAATTGAGACCACGCCGCTTAGCGGAATTGGTTTCCCCTCACTAACATACCTTTAAAAAGCGTATCTTTTGTAAATCAAAATCTTGCATTCAAACTGATTATAACAATAATAGCAAGTGTGCGTGTACACACACACAGATATACACACACACATGCAAAATAAACGGGAATCAATGGACTATCTTTCCACATTATAGTTTTTATCTGGCTAACTATTAACCATTGGCTAACTTGGGCCTACCAAACATACTCAATAATCTAACTTCTGTTAAACACGATACTAGACGACTGCGCTTAACTTTTCTTTTTCTAAGGTCAACTGAACCTAATGGTTATACGGGCTCACTAATAACCTATCTTTACTCTGTATATTCCCTTCTATGTGTAACCTCAATTTAGTCCCACTTGTAACAAACCTTGCATACTGGAATTTTGGACTTATTTTCGCTAGGGCTAATAACTAAAGTATAGGGCACGACCCTACACCAGTCCCATTTGGTCTTCTAATATTTAAGTCATAAAATTAAGGTTAACTATCCTATTCATGTTTCATTTCATGTCTTAGGGTTAACTACCCTATTAAAACTTCATTTCCTTGTAAATAGGCTTTACAAATGATTTACCCCTGAAATCATACCTTTGTAAAACAAAGAACTTGTATACTTTTCTTTACTTAAAACACTTATGCCATGATATATATACTTTACATAAAACAATGTTGATGAAACCTTATCAATGGGATTATCTATCCATTCAAAGTAAGTTAAAAACCTTTTTTAACTTAAAAGATTTTGGGCCATGAAGCCAAGGTAAAATCTTGGAAACCATTGTTTAAAATCTTAAAACATACCTTTCGAAACCATTGAAACCGACCATTTCGAAAGCTTTACTAAAACCTTAGACAACCTCTTCTTAAAACAATTTAAAATTGCCTTTCAAAAGCATTGGAAACCCTCCATTCAAATACTCAAAATAAACCTTTCTAAAAAATTGAGAATCTCTACTTTGAAACCCATATTATATACCTTTCGAAAGCATTGAAAATTTTCACTTAAAATGTACCTTTCGAAAGTATTGGGTTCAAGTAAAAGCTTGTGGAAACATGGCTTGGAAATAATTTAAAATCATTCCTTTCGAAACCTTTTAGGTTTAACTTTTAATATAACTAAGGGTCATAAAAGAACAAAGGCAAAAGCATTACTTTCAAAAGCATATATCCTAAGTAAAAGATAAAGGATGATTTCAAAACCAACCCTTTCGAAACCATTGCCTCCCAAAACATTTTAAAAGCAGTTAAACTACCCTTTCGAAAGCATTGAGAAAGCAGCTTCACTGTATAAAGGCTAAAGCACCCTTCGAAAGCATTGATCTAAATGGTTTGTATACGGCAGCATGGGTTTTGTCCTTTCGTAAACTTATTTTACAATATAAAGTCGGCAACTCATTCAAAAGCTCTTTTATATAAATAAAGCAAGTTGATTAAGTCGAAAGCTAATTCCTACTCTTTCGAAAGCATCATTTATAAAAGAAAATAGTTTACAGTTAATAAGAGTGGCTTCTACCGCTTCGAAAGCATGGTTTCGACAGTGTATCTTCCGCCTTTCTCCAACTCACAGTGTCTCAATTGGTTGGTACCATGCACATTGGTTCCAAAAAGATTCTAGCAGAGGTATTGTCGAGAGGTAATTGATGGAAGTGACAAAGCAGTAAATTTAAGAAAACTGATTTTTAACATTTTAAAATAATTTCTTTCCAACCAACTTGCCTTATTTATCAACATATAATTGGTTGCCAATTCTTTTTCGAAATCCTTTTCTAAAAGTACCATCGAATTCAAATATATCAAATTTAAACATTTAACAATTAAGCCCTTCTCCTTGAATAAACATATAAACTTTTAAGTCCCTCAACTTAAAATAATTTTATAACCATAATAAGTTACCTCCAAATATCACCATAATTCACTTTTAATATACTTTCTAACATATTCAAATTTCAGACCCAAAACCAATATATAATTACCGAAAATAATTTAAAACCCAATATCAATTTTCTTTCATAGAAAATTCATAACAAAACTACAATTGCGCGAAAAATTATGAAACTTTGAAACCCACTTCTAAAATAATGTTTGTGACCATATATCAAAAATGCAAGTCATTTGGATGTCATTTAATAGGTTTTCAAATATAAACTTATCATAAAATTTATAGGAAGCAATATATATCATCAACAAACATATATATATCCATTTAAACAATCATATCATGGCATATTATTTAAAAAATTAGTTCGGATCTAACTACAAACCAAAATCAATAAAAATGAGATGTAAGATCATTACTCACCTTAGCTTCGTATTAAGGAGGTTGGGATTTATCTTTTGATTGATTTGCAAAAGCTTCCTACTTGAATCTTAGCTTTTCTTTATCTTGATTCTCTTAATGTTGCCGGCCGAGCTTACAGGGGTTTAAGTTTTGTTTGTAATTGTAAAAATGAATAAAGAATGAAGGTAATAAGGATTTAGGGTATAAGAGCATAACCTATTTCTATTTTGCCCCTTATAATATTCCTTCTACTTACTTAATTTTAATTCTCTTTTGCATATTTATTAAGGCACGACCCCCTTATTGGTTAACAAATCTAAATCCCTTAACCTTCTAAATTACCTCATTTAATTTATCTAATTAAATGCTCTAAATAATGTTAGTCAAAATTAGGGTCATCACATGTATATTTAGTTATGTTGGATTTAATTTGTTTGAAGCAAACTATATAGGATCGAATTCACCCTAAAGGGAGGGTAAATAGGGTGATATTAATAAGAATGAAAATTTAAGGCGAAAATCTATAAAATAACTGCAGCATAGATAATAGCAGAATAATAAAAGCAGAGACAGAAAAACATAGATTTACCAAGCTTCGGCAATAACCTACCTATGTGCTGCCTCCAAGGTTTCTACTAGAAATTAAGTGGTCAGATGCTTACATACTTAAACTTGCGACACCCGCTATCGACTAACCTAAATCTATGCTCAAAACCTGCCACAACTCAGCCACTGAGTTGCGAATTCTCAAACTACGCCCCGTAGTTTGTCCCTAGTCACATGATAGAAAATTATGAAAGTTTAAAAGAAAAATTAATAAATAAACTAAACAATACAAAAGCAAAGCCCTTTTTATTAATTTCGGCCCAATATAACTTATAAGATAACCGACCCAAAATTAAGGCTTAAGAAAAAAATGTTTCCCTTTTCTTTTGTTCGGCTCGTATGCTTTTGTTTCTTCGTTCGTTCCTCTTTCAGATTAGGGCTTTGCGAATTGAAGTTGCTACTTGTTCTTTTGCTTCGATTTAAATATGGAGTTACTTTGGATTGATTGCTGCTTTGTTCGACTTTGGCCGCTTCAATTTGTCGAGATCGAATAATCCATTGAATTGGTACGTTTATCCCCTTTCCAATTTATATTATATTTGACTTGGTTTGAGTTATGGATTGATGCTTGCTCTCTGATTTTTTCCTTGATCTCGAATGATTTTGATTTGCCGATGATGATTGGGTTTAAATAAGGTACAATTCCCTTAATTATCATTCGTAAAATTTCATTTTAATTCTTCAAATTGATATGCTTGACCACTGATTTGTAATCGAATGTTGGTGATTAAATTGAATGGTTCAATTCGTATATTTTTCTGTTATGGTTGCTTGGTCACCACGGCTTGCATTTTCTTTGGATTGGTTCTGTTCTTTTTGGCATTTGAATTCATTTCTACTGTGACTTTGACACTTTGGTTTGTTCAATTCAAACTTGTTATTACCTTGGTCACCTGGCATGATCATTGACTTTGTTTGAAACTGCCACTTAAACATGCCTTGATTTTCTGACTTGCTTGTTGCATTACTCCATGTATGTGTGTGTATATTATGACTCATGCCACACTGACTCGTTTACTTGAATATGTACATTTGAAATGGGCTTTGGTTCAGGTTACATGATCTGATCCCTTGATGACCCATTCTGACTTTGTTTCACTTGAGTTTGCACTGGGTAATTAAGAGCCTGGACTGTTTGGTTGCGTTTATATTTCATTGATGCATTATGATCTCCATATATATATATATACATATACATACATACATACATACATACATATATCTATGCATATATGTATGATTGCTTTGGTGCCTTGCTGTCCTTGTCCATGTTGAAGCTTATGTTGATTTGCACTATGTCCTGGCTGAGAGCTTGTTTCTTCTGTTAGTAATAGTGCACATATAAACATGTATATACATACATATAAATGTATGTATATATGTTTATAATTATTGTGCCTATCCACTTGATTCTTCATTTCTGGGTTGTACATTTTGATTTTCTGGCCTTGTTACATATCAAGTTGCTTTGTTTTCTTATTCCACTCGAAGTGTGTCACCATGTGTACACATGCATATGTATGTGTATGTATATATGCTATGAGTTGCTCGAGTTTAATATTTTCACTGCATGGTGTTTCATGTGTACTTGTCATTTTTCAAACTGCTACTTTTTGCTCTGATTGCTGTGTTGATGTTCATCCAATTGAGTTAATTCATTCACTACTTTGTGTATGTACATGAGTGATTGCACATCCATGCTAGTCTGGTTTATGCTTCATCGTTTTCTTGTGCACTTATGGTTGCATTTATTATGGACTGGTCAGGTGCACTATGTGGTTTGTGTGCTTATGCACTTGATTGTCTCTGGTTTGATTTGTTGTATTGCATCATGTGCTTTGTTTGCATTGAGTTGTTGAGCTTCTTGTCATGTAAGTATGTTGGATCCATGAAGCTACATGTTGCTTTGTACCGAGCCTTGTAGATGTGCAATCTGATTCATTGCACTGTAGTCTTGTATTCTCTGGTTCAATGATGATGCTTTGAGTCATGTGCTTGTTGTATATATGCATGTCTAAAGCATTGTGACTTTGTTCTGGTTGGAGTCTTCATGTGTCTGCACTTCTATTGTCTTCATTTGGCCTTGCTCATTGATCTGGTTGAAATTTGTGGCCGTGATTTCACTTGAGTCTGAGCTTGTGCCTTATCTGGTTCACTTGAGTTTTGAGCTTGAGAATGGTTATGTTGATTTGGTCGAGACTCATATGCATTTGAGTTGAATCCAGCCTCGTCTCGGGTTTGACCTTGTGCTCACTTGTCCTTGTAGTTTTATCAAGTGTATATCGGTATGCACGACCTTGTGGCATGTACAGTGATACATTGTGCATGTCACAGGTTGTTCGTGTTTAATGAATTCAAAATGAAAATGATGACGAACAATCCAAATAACTGAGGCAAATAACATTTTCAAAAATACACATTTTATTTTACACTGCAAAATATTCCTTTTTCAATTTTACTACGTTAGTGTTTATTTTGTAGATAACTCAGATGCGGGATACAAATTGTAATAGAGTTGAAGATCAGATAAGAGTGTTGAGTGGATATATAGTGAGGAAAGTTAAGGTATGTAAATTGAAATGTAAATGAAGTTGTGTTGTAATTGAAAATTGTGTATGTATAGCGAGAGCTCAAATTTGTACTATTCAAAATTGTAATAAAATAGTTGTTTGAATTTAAATTCTGTGTTATTTATTTTATTTAACAAATATTTATTAAATTATGTGAAAAATAAAATAGTAAAATAACAAATACATTTAAATGAATATATATATGTTTAATATCATCAAACGAAAATCATATACTAGCATATTCAACAATCTCCCTATTTTGATGATAATAAATATATATTTAAGATTTTGAATTTGTTAAATGTATTTGGTCATTGATGAAACCTATTTGCTCTCCCATTTTGAATGCTCCCCCTTCAACAAAGCTTCCCCTACACAAATTCGTGTAGTTAAAACTGAAAAATTAATAAAAAATAACTTTGAATAAAAAAACTCTAGAATATTGGTTAGGATATCGCTCAAAAATCAAAATCTTAACCTCTCTCCACCTTTTGTTATCATAAAAATAATAGTGATTGAAATGGCTATGATTTTGATTAAAAATATAAAATCAAATCAAGAGGGAAATATTAATTTCAAATTCCAATTATTCAAACAAAAATAAGAATATTTCAATAATTAGAAACAAACTCGACTTTAGAGAAATGGTAGAATTATGGACAATTTTATATAGTGACAAGAGTTTGATATTTTCAATAAAAGAATAATCTGTGCATTTTCTCTTTTCAAATACTATACAAAAAATTGCGAAGCACTTACTAACCATGCATAATCGTTAGGACTTTTAAATGAGGTTAGTAATTACCACCTCCTTTTAAAAAAAAAATATGTTAAGTATTTTCTGACCATGCATAACCGTGAGGACTTTTAAATGAGATTAGAATATACTTGATATTTATCCTTTTCTTATGTGCGTCCCATCCATGCAAAACCACAAGGACTTTTAAATGAGAATGGAAGCCCATATATAGAAATTCAAGTAATTCACCCATGCATAACCACGAGAACTTTTAATTGAGAGCGAATACTTTACGATATAATTATTTTACAAAAAATATTTCCTTATTTTGAAATACCAAATTCTGCACACTACATTATGATGTATGGATTGACAGAAAGTTGAAAGTGATAGAAATGTTCATGGAATAAGTACTAACCAAAATATTATAATTTTTTTTAATTTTCATGAAATTATGAAATTATACTTCCTCTTGTTATGAAATATAATTTAATCAATATCCATCTCTTTTCAAGCACTATAATAATTTTGATAAATTCCAAAGAAGTTCAATTAGTCCACGATTATCTTTTCTAGAGTACAACTCTTACTGAAATAAACTAGAGTATTTTTAACACGATGCAAACCAAAGTTTCAAAAATAAAAATCAATTTTATGTAAGGGGGTTTTGGGAAAATGACTTCTAGTTGAAAATCAATATAAATAATTAAATTATTGCAAAAATTATTTCAATATGAGATCATATAAGATACCACTTGTATCTGAGATATTCGTGGTGTTATATAGTGGTATATAAGAAAAACGTGTATTCCTCAACATTTGAATTTGTTTGAAATTTTTAGCACATCCATTTATATCAAGCTCAAGTAAGAAAACACACATTCTAAAAATTCGTCAAAGCCGTTTTCATGACATTCCAAAGTGAATCAATAAAAACTAAAGAAAATAAAGAAATTATAGCATTGTCGATTTTCTTTCCAGAACTTCAAGAATTTAAAAGTTGAGATGGCAGAAATATTTCAGCAATGTTGATAAGAACAAAATTAACAATATGTGAACAAAATTGAGTTGAGAGATCATACCTCACTTTCCTTTGATGTCGTGATATCCAAATTGAGATGATCTCCATCTAAGCTTTATAGGCTAAGGAACATTTAAATTTTAGTTTATCAATCACTAAAAAACTTGAAATCTATCTCTATCAAATTTGTTCCTTAGCCCACTTATGTATCTAAATTTTTGAGAACGCAAGTGGTCTAACTAAGGATGTAGGACCACTGTTATTGTCTATTGAAATCTTTGGTACCTAAATTTGTCTATATAACAAACCGTTAGCATTTACAATTGTACCCTTAGGAATCCAAATTTGTTTAAACTTCAAATAATTTTTATACATACCTTTTGGAATCCATATTTGTTTAACGGTTTTGTGTTTGTATATATTTTGACAGTTATTCTTCCCATGAATAATATTTCCACTCTTTACGCATTTTGGCATCACACTTTTTCCCTTGATAGTGTTATTAGTCGTTTGTTCATATTTTGGCACTTTTGCAAATCCAAGATCTTTCCTTTTATTCATGAAGAGTTGATTTTCTAAGAACAAGTTAAATGATTTTTCTCTAGGAAAAAAATTTCGAGCAATCAACTCAAGTTATTAACTTTGGATTTTAAAATTTTATTTTCATTTATTAGCTTCGAACAACAACTAATGGTATTATCTCTCTTTTTAAAATTCTTCATTTTCAAGTCCATATTTTCATTTTTAAGCTCTCTAATTTTAGTCTCAATTTCAAGCATCTCAATTTCAAAGGGTTGGAGTTTTTTAAATTCATTTTTTTTCAAAATCCTTGATTTTTTCAATCTCCTTTCAACTCGTGATTTAATCGAATAATTTCTGATTTCCTCAAAATCACGTTTTCTTTTTCAAAGGTTTTGAAGTCGTTGACTTAATTTAATTTCTTTTCAAAAATCACACATTTAGAACTTTCCGACTTCTTAAAACTATCCAACTCTTTTTGCAAAATGTTGGTTTTACAAATCAACTCAGTTTTGTTCTTCTCGCGCATTAAAATTTCGTTTTCTAACTTTTGAAAGTTTTCATGAGAATGGGCAAATTATTTTTCATAGTCTAAACACCTTTTGCAATTAGAACTTTTATTTTTCTTAATATTTTTAAGCTCATTTTCCAAGTCATTATTTTTCTGATGAAGTTTAGTTTGTTCCCTTTTCAACTTATTATTTTTCATCTCAAGAGTTTTATTATTTTCAATTAACTTTCGGCACAAGAGAACTAAATCATTGAGTAGAAAATCACTTATCTCATCGGCTATTGAATCTTCGTCACCGCTGCCTTTTGCCAATTCTGTAAAGCACGTTTCTTTAACTGAGTCGATTGTGGAGGATTTATCGTCGTTGTCGGCTTTTGCACCATATATTGCATCAAAAATATTCCAGATTTCCTGTGCATTTTCATAATGAGAGATAAAGTTAATATTATCTTGATTAATGTGAGAATAAAGTATATGCATAACAAGAGCATTAATCGAAGTATTTTTCTCATCTACTATATCACAATCATTTTCAATAATATCCCAACATTTAAAAGTAACAGATTTTAGGTAAAACTCCATTTTTAGTTTCCAATTTAAAATATCCGTTCTTTCAAAAACATCAAGAATAATACTGGATCGACCCTCAGTAAAAGCATTATTAAAAGAAGCCAATTAAAATCAAATTTTTAAAAACAAAAATTGTTTTTTATTCCTAGCTCTGATACCACTTGTAGGATCGATTTCACCCTAGAGGGGGAGGGGGGTGAATAGGGTGATACTAATAATAATAAAAATTTAATACGGAAATATATAAAATAATTGCAGCACAGATAATAACAGAATAATAAAAGCAGAGATAGAATAACACAGATTTACACAACTTCGGCAATAACCTGCCTGCATGCAGCCTCCAAGGTTTCTATAAGAAATTAAGTAGTCAAACGCTTACACACGTAAACTTGCGACACCCGCCATCGACTAACCTAACTCTATGCTCAAAACCCGGTCACTACTCAGCCACTGAGTCGTGAATTCTCAAACTACCCCCCGTCGTTTGTCCCTAGTCACACGACTAAACAATTTACAAAAGTTTAAAAGAAAAATTACAAAATAAACTAAACAATACAAAAGCAAAGCCCAATATAATTTATAAGGCGACCGACCTAAAATTAAGGCTTAAGAAAATAAACTCGTCTCCCTTTTCTTTTGTTCGGCCCATATGCTTTTGTTTCTTCATTGTTCCTCTTTCAGATTTAGGGCTTTGCGAATTGAAGCCGCGCTTGTTCTTTTGCTTCAATTGAAATATGGAGTTGCTTTGGATTGATTGCTGCTTTGTTAGACATCGTCTGCTTCAATTTTTCGAGATCGAATGATGCTTTAAATTGGTACGTTTGTCCCCTTTTCGATTTATATTATACTCGACTTGATTCGAGTTCTGGATTGATGCTTGCTCTCTGATTTTTTTCTCAAACTCGAATGATTTTGATTTGCCAAAGATGATTGGGTATAAATGGGGTTCAATTCCCTTAATTATCGTTCGTAAAATTTCATTTGAATTCTTCAAATTACTATGCTTGACCATTGATTTGTAATCGAATGTTGGTGATTAATCCCGACTGGTTCAATTTGTATATTTTTCCATTATGGTTGCTTGGTCACCACGGCTTGCGTTTGCTTTGGACTTCTTTTTGGCATTTGAATTCGTTTCTACCATGAATTTGACACTTTGGTTTGTTTTATTCTAACTTGTTATTATCTTGGTCACCATGGATTTGATTTTTGCATGATCATTGACTTTGTTTGAAACTACTACTTAAACATGCCTTGATTTTCTGACTTGGTTGTTGGATTACTCCATGTATGTGTGTATATATTGTGATTCATGCTACACTGACTCATATTTACTTGAATATGTACATTTGAACTGGCTTTGGTTTAGGTTACACGATATGATCCCTTAATGACCCATTCTAACTTTGTTTCACTTGAGTTTGCACTGGGTTATTGAGAGCCTAGACTGTTTGGTTGCGTTTATATTTCATTGATGCATTATGATCTCCATATATACAAACATACATATATCTATGTATATATGTATGATTGCTTTGGTGCCTTGCTGTCCTTGTCCATGTTGAAGCTTATGTTGATCTGCACTGTGCCTTGGCTGAGATCTTGTTTCTTCTGTTAGTAATAGTACACATATAAACATGTATATACATACATATATATGTATGTATATATGTGTATAATTATTGTGCCTATCCACTTGATTCTTCAATTCTGGGTTGTACATTTTGATTTTCTGGCCTTGTTACTGTCAAGTTGCTCTGTTTTCTTATTCCACTCGAAGTGTGTCACCATGTGTACACATGCATATGTATGTGTGTGTATAAGCGTTGTGAGTTGCTCGAGTTTAACTTGTTCACTGCATGGTGTTTCATGTGTACTTGTCATTTTTCAAACTGCTACTTTTGCTCTGATTGCTATCTTGATGTTCTTGTAGTTGAGTTAATTCATTCACTGCTTTATGTATGTACATGAGTGATTGCACATCCATGCTAGTCTGGTTTATGCTTCATCGTTTTCTTATGCAATTATGGTTGCATTCATTATGGACTGGTCAGGTGCACTATGTGGTTTGTGTGCTTATGTATTTGATTGCCTCTGTCTGATTTATTCTATTGCATCATGTGCTTTGTTTGCATTGAGTTGTTGAGATTCTTGTCATGTGAGTATGTTGGATCCATGAAGCTACATGTTGCTTTGTACTGATCCTTGTAGATGTGCAATCTAATTCATTGTAATGTAGTCTTGTATTCTCTGGTTCAATGATGATGCTTTGAGTCATGTGCTTGTTGTATATATGCATATCTAAAGCATTGCGACTTTGTTCTGGTTGGAGTGTTCATGTATCTGCACTTCTGTTGTCTTCATTTGCCCTTGCTCATTAATCTGATTGAAATTTATGGCCTTGGTTTCACTTGAGTCTGAGCTTGTGCCTTATCTGGTTTACTTGAACTTTGAACTTGAGAATGGTTATGTTGATATGGTCGAGACTCATATGCACTTGAGTTGAATCCAACCACGGCTCAGGTTTGACCTTGTGCTCACCTGTCCCTGCATTTTATCAAGTGTATATCAGTGTGCACGGCCTTGTGGCACGTACAATGATACACTGTGCATGTCACAGGTTGTTCGTGTTTGATGAATTCAAAATGAAAATTACGACGAACAACCCAAATAACTAAGGAAAATAACATTTTCAAAAATACACATTTTATTTTACACTGCAAAATATTTCTTTTTCAATTTTACTACGTTAGTGTTTATTTTGTAGATAGCTCAGATGTAGGATACAAATTGAAATAAAGTTAAAGATCAGATACAAGTGTTGGGTGAATATGTAGTGATGAAAGTTTTGTAAATTGAAAGGTAATTGAAGTTGTGTTGTAACTGAAAATTGTGTGCGTAAAGTGAGAGCTCAAATTTGTACTATTCAAAATTGTAATAAAATATTTATTTGAATAAAATATTTGTTTTAATTTAAATTCTACGTTATTTATTTTATTCAACAAATATTTATTTAATTATGTGAAAAATAAAATAGTCAATAACAAATACATTTTAATGAATATATATATGTTTATTGTCATTAAACAAAAATCACATACTAGCATATTCAACAAACTTCATATTTAATGGACCACTCACTTAGTTACTGCAACAATTTTCACTTGCTCTCAAACATTGTTGCCTCTTTAAACCTTATGTCAATAAAAGTTGAAGAAAACAATTTTCCATTATATAAACATCTTTGATAATAAGTGTAGCCATCAGATCGCACTGCAACGATCATTGTCAAGTGGCGATTCACCGACTTCAACATCACTATCGTCATCACAATTTTTGTCACCATCTAATGGAAGGATAATCACATGCATATTATTCATCCAATGAAAAATTCCACCTCTATACCCATATTACCAAATAGTGTTGCTAAGTAATATTGTCTAATAATATGAACAATGTGGTAATATTGGGCTGTCACATTTGAATATTCTCATAGGCTAATACTGGTACATATTTCAAAATGTGGCATTTCACCAGAAGGACAAACTTTTGAGTCCAATTAGTTTCCAGAACACACATTCAAAGAAATTACTTTCAAGGCCAAAATCAGCAGAATAATTACTTTAAGGGCAAAGTCAGCAGTCCAATTACTTTCAAGGACATAATTTCATAGGTTTTTAGGCCCTAAAAACTAATTATTTTGTGTTTTGTCCTTGAAAGTAATTATTTCAGTTATGGTCCTAGAAACTAATTCGACTTGCTAAAGAGACCATTATGGCTAATTTCCACTTTCAAGATCTTATACTACTCACTTATGCGTATCAATTATCGATATAAAACAATAAACACGTGCGTTTCTAGGATAGAACAATACACAGTATAAAGTGAATTACAAAGAAATACAAAGCCATCAAATGCAGCAATAAATATATAATATAAAATATACATCAGTCCATGTGGGCCAATATATAGAGTTAATACCTTTGATATTTAATTCTATAATAAATGTCTATCCTTGCCCAAGTCTACATGTCGGTCACATCGTCCATGGGCCTTAAATGTCTCGGATTGACCAAAGTATTATAAAATAACACACGACACAGGCTATGTCTAAAATGTGGATATCGATAAATATAATCACCACCAGCCTATAAAGAACATGGTGATATAACAAATAGGATATAAGGTCAGTAAGTGTAACAATCTGCACTTTAATGGGCCCGAATTACGACTAGATCGAAACCCACAACCATTAGGGTATAGATCATTGGTTTTGGTAACTGGTAATAAACATAAGAATATCAGAGTGCGATCAACATAAACTCACAGCGCAATTGAAAAATATAATATAACATGCATATTGACTAAGGCCACTAACTCGAAATATTAAACCTAGGATATTTAATTGCTTTGTAAGCATCGTGCATGAATAGGAAGACTTCATCACTTGTAGTTCCCGTCTTACTCCAGTATTTAGTCCTTCTAAATCTATCATGTGGGTTGTTATGAGGAGAGGGGTCAAAACAATGTTCTGGTGATTGCAATATTAGATACTTTACCCATATTAGTAATTTATGTCGATTGATTTCCATTAAAATGTTATGTCTATTATTTACGATTAATTTGCTAAATCTTATGTGCGCGTATGATATGTATAACCTAACCTTCCCCATGGTATAACTATATAAGTATATGCATATCTACATATATGTCTTATCGTTTCACTATCCAAAAGCCTCAACCACTTAGTACTGCTTAAATAGGGAGGAGGCGAACCCCGTAAGGGCAAATTAATACCTCAATCCCCGAAGCAGGCCATTAACAACATAACCATTAGTCAATCAGTCATTACTATAGAGATCGATGACCCCTAGTTAAGGCTTTATAATAATTTCCATATTACTAGCATATCTAAACTCTACAATTTATCCTCAATTGTAGGCCAAAGGCCCTTCCCAGTCCCACGCAAATACCGTCAATTAGGACCTGACAATGTAAGAGATAGTACCCAAGCCATTTAAACCTTATCAGCGAGAACTATGCAGACTCTATTCATTTAATACCTACATTTTAAGCAGTCCCTACCATTTAATACCTATCCCAAGATGGACCCTCTCCGATACTATCTAGCTGGCATCGCACAAAATCTCATCAGGCTACTTAATACTTCTTTATGGTAGAGGCAGACTCTATAATAGCTACTTAATACCTAAAGCCTAAAGCGGACCCTTCTCGAGATATCCACTACCGTACCTAATAGCCGACCTCGGCTATCAAATACTTCCTAAATAAGGAGGAGGCAGACCCTATAATAACCACTTAATACATCCATTCCAGAAGCAGGTCCTACATCATATGCATATCCTTTCCCAACTGCTACTATGGTTAGAGATGTCCCACATCAGTAGTAAGTATGCACAAATGCTGGTAGCATCTAGGTGAAGGGCAAACTTTTGTCATGTAACTCACTAACCCGCATCCCAACTCGCTAAACCAAACCAATCACCCAAAGCCTAACTGTTGGGCTAAGCCCATTAATTCACGTTTATTCTAAACGTATAATTGAAGCTATATAATTTCCTACTATGAAAATTATATTTCATTCTACATATATTTAATAGTATAATACTTACTTGTTCGCTACGTAATTATTCCTAATTTATATACTTAGGCTTTGGTTTCTTTGTATTTTCTATTAAATGTCTATTAACCATAATAATTGGTCATTAATGTCAAAATTGAACAATGTCTAATCAAGCCCTCTTTAATTCATTTAATCTATTTACCGATTTTAAAATCCATTTATTATGTCTACTCAGTTTTTCCATAAATATCGCATTGATTTCTCTAATCAATCCCCATTTAATTCTTTTTAAATTCTCTATTAATTACAAATTTATTGCACATTACTTCTGTACTTAATACCCATAAATCCTAGTCCTATAATTACTACACCGTTAATAACTAATATAAATATCGTTGTAAATTATGCTATTTGTATATTTTTATTTTTGAACATTAAGTGCGGTTATGCGTGTTTATTTATTTATTTATAATTCTAACTATTAATTTCTAGACTAGAACATTCCTTTTCACAATTTAATTTATCAGAGCTGCCTTTTCACTAGGATTACTATTATAGTTTTCCATAAATTATCTAAAAGCGAGATCTTTGCTTCGTTTGAAATTACAATAAATTATTTCTTTTTTTTATTGAAATATACGGTAAACTAAAGAAAAGAATATTCATATCTTACATATCTCTTTCCCTTTTTGTATATCCCTTGTTAATTCAAAATACTTTCTTTTATACATATTTTGGAATTGGATAAATTATGGCAATCACACTGAACCCGCTCCAAATAAACCAAAACATAGAAAATCACATTCTAAGTCAACTAGGGCAACCTAATTTATAACCTAATTATAGATCTAGAATGAACAAACGTTCTACAAAAATAAATATTTAGGATTGAGTTCAAATTTCTAGATTATGTTGGACATGCTATTCTTATTCCGATTACCTATTTTATTGAATGTATAGGTGATAATCCTATACATTTATCTTAAGCCTACAATTCATATCTTATTTAGGAATAATAATTAAATAAAATCCAACGATATAAATCTCAATATTATAAATAATTTATATAATTTTCCACTCACCTTTTAAAGCTTTTCAAATCTCCAAATAGTTAAAGTAAACAACATATCACATTTGACTAGTGAGGCATCCATACATTTAGCCATGCATAGAATCTCATATCAACAAATAATAGGCCACTTACTTATAATGAATAGGCCACTCGTCTGTAATAAATAGGCCATTTACCTATATAAAATATGGGGATACACTAAATGCGCAATCTCAGGTATAATCACCACTCATCATCTCAAGTAAGGTGTATAACTAAATAATATATGTCTATCAACTACGCACACTATAGAACTAGACGAGAGATTGATAGCCACTTGCTTCCTTCAGGAGTCTACACGTGTGCTCGCCTAGCACTACTCTTATAGCCTTTAGTTACCTAGATAACCATCATGGCCTAATATCCATTGGGTGCAAGATAGCGCTAAGCATTGGTCATAACTTTGCAAGTGCCACATTATAACAGACTACTGGTCCATGTTACACTAGGGCAAATAACATCACGTTGTTATACACAACTCACTGTGTGTCACAGATCAGAAGCACGACTCTACAATCAGGCCGCTAGGATGGATAATAGCCTAATCAGGTTCACTTCTGCACGTATAATAGGAGTTTACAAAGTGATAAACATCCATATATATATATATATATATATGAATGTATGTATGTATGTATGTATGTATGTATATACTGGCTCATAGCCATAGGCACACAACCTTACTCACCGCATCGGGGGTATCGCCTCGTATAAACATGTTGCTTATCATCACATGAGTGTCGTTTACTTATAAGGAATAATCAAACAGATATCAATTCAGGCATCTCATACCAACTGCCAATACTCATTTATTCAATGTCCACAAATCACACTCTCTCCATCATGATATTCTATATCACGAGTCAAAGGAGTAATCAGAATAATATTAAAGAATGTCCCATGCAAGAAGTATTACCGATGGGGTTAGGGGTATGGCCTAGGGACAATAATGTAATTTGTTACATATATCTATACTCTATGACCAATATTATGCAAAATAAAGGTGTTTTTCTTTCTATCATATACTTATTATATAGTAATATAAATAATTAAGTAATCGATTTAAAGTATATAGATGGAAAATCCTTAGATGATAAGTGACAGTAAGTACAAGTGTTGTAATCATGAAAATTTTATCACAATGAAAATAAGATATTGTTTTAAATATTCCTAATTAAGATGTTTTGAGAAAGGTTATCGATTCACCCTTTGAGACTAGAGGACTAATGCTCGCCAAATGTTAGATAGTGTATTTATTATGGCTGATGAGGGCACCAAGTGATTATGTACTAATAGTTGTTGGATAACTGTGCAATGACTCACTCGAGAGTTCTCTGTTGGTTAATATAACTAAGGTCAAACAGACAATCTCGAAATGACGATGTTGCATAATTCTCTTGACTTGAGAATACCGTGGAACTTCAACGTGGACACTCCACTTTGGTCATAGTTAATTCATGGCATGATGCCCATCGAACGATTATAGTTGGGTCTAAGTTAAAGCATTGCAACTGAAACATTGTTCAATAGAGAATGCACCTCCTTGGTTATATGGGTTTAGCATCATGATGAACTATAGTCAACTCAAAATCAAAGTATATGGCCAAAGCAGTAAGGTTAATGATAATTGTTATTATTGAAGAAAGAATTTTGTGTTTGGAATTACAAAGTTAAATGTGGACGACTTTGGAATTTTAACCAAAACCAAATTCCATAGGTCCTAATGTGATATAATTTTGATGAAGAGAATTGGTGCAAATAATCGTCACTATCAGGTACCACTTATAATAGGCAAATTGGATTTACCAAAAATATATGTAAGCGACAAATTTAGACAAATGTCACACCACTAGTTAAGGAGACGTATGTACGTTAAGATTCGAATCATTCGATATTAATTGCCGGTTAAATTTACACATTTGAATCGCACAAATATAATGATGAAAACTTCAAAAAATCACACTATTTAATTAATTTATAAAATGTTATAAATTAATTAATATTTGAAAAATATAAATTATTATTTGATTTATTTGATGTTTAGGGGTTGTCTTTAATTATATGAATGCATATATAAAAGTTACATTTGTTTGCATTGATATACGATATTGGTGTATTTTTAAAATGGATTTAAATAAAAGACAGTTGCATGAAGGGACTTATAGAAATATTATGCAATTTGATGGCAAGTAATTTTGGTCTTACCACATAAAGAGAGATGAGTAGAGAGAGAGAGAGAGAGCAAGAATTAAGGAAATTAATCAGGGAAGTTTTAATTAAAAGAATGAGAAAATTTTCATTCTTTCAATTAATAATGTCCACTAAAACCTTCCTAGTAGAGATTCATTCTTCCTAACAAAAATCCATTTCCTTTTTCTCTTGCTTTCCTCATCTCCTCTGATGGCTCGAAATTCATGTCCTCATGAATGACAAAAAGTCTCTAAACAATTCAAGCAATAAATATAATAAATATAAAGGCGGTTCTTCATGTCGTTGCAATTTCTGAAGATGATTCAATTGAATGTAGGAGTCTTCATACATTCAAGGTGTGATTTATTGGCTACATCCAAAGGTAATTCTCTGATTTAAATTCGTCTATGTATTTATATCATTGATATAATTAGACTTTGTATGATTCACCTCATGTTTTAGTTATTCATCTTGCCACATGTAACTTAAACCTCCTGTATGTCTATTTTGATTAAAATATGTTTACTGTATTGTTTTGGTTTAGATCTATGTTTGTTTATCATCTTCCTTTAATATATTCTCTTGATAAATTGATATGTTTTTGATCACATGTTACTTTTGATAACTTGTTATTATTCTTTGTATTGTTTAGATCTACAAGTTCTTATCACAAACACATGCCTACTTTGTTATTTCTTTTATTTTGTTTCAGAAATTTTGTGAAATTGAAAGCAAATTTAGAATGGGATTTTTTTTCATAATTACATAGCATTTACATGAACAAATGCAAATGAATTGTATAAGCTTAGTTACTATTTTCAAAATTTTATCTTTAAGTTTTTATGGTAAATACTTGAATATAATTGTTTCAATCATTTTTTATAAAAAAACTTGATTTAAAATTAGTGAATGAACTTTAGTGTAAATTCTAATTCTTTGTGGTTTTCTAAATTTAAAGTCTCACGTAAAATTCTAAACTCTAGTTTCATTCATAAATTAAAAGTTTAATCAAAACTTTTAACCCTAATTCAGGCTTATTTGTATATACGTGTATATATGCATATCGTATGCTAAAATGTTTGCTAATATATATATTGTTTTAGATATAAATTATTAAATTGTAATAATCATATACATGTGTTAACTCGCTTTTGAGCCAAGGCAGATTTCAACTGGACTTCGAAGATTCAAACCAGAACTAAACGACCTGAAACTTGGTAGGCACACTCAAATGGACCAAGGAAATAACTAATAAAAATTTAGAGCCAAAATAGGGTACATGCATAACTCGACATTGAGTTATCTCTACAACTCTGTACTGAGTTATCATGCGTAATCACCGCAACCTCCTACTTGGAATAAGTGATTCTCTAGCCCTTCCATACATGTCCAAGATATTTCATGGAATCACGGATAATATATCCCAGGGATGGAAGAATTGGCTTCTACAAACTGCAAAATAGGATAAGTTATGGAGGAATAACCATTAAAACAAGTCATTCCTCTACGAAACATATGGATAACTCCAAAATGAAGTAAGAAGCACGATGCAAGTGGAGTATTGCAAATTGCACCAGCTTTATAGCTCGACACCGGGTTATCATGATGACTCGGGTTGGCTTGGGTCTTCTGGTGTTACTTGTGCTATCTCCTGTACTTCGTTGCTATTGGACCTCTGACTCTATACTACCCAATTTCTCTATAAATACTTACCTACCTGCTACCTGAAAAGGGCCATCTTCTTCTTCCTTCGACTGAATCTTCTTCAACACTCTTGGACTTGGAGTTTCCATTACATTTTCTTAACTTCTATTCTCCTCTACCAACATTTTTAAATCCATTGTAAATATGAAATCCACTATATTATGGTCATATTAGGTCTGATTAGTTATAATCCAAAAAGAGATCAACTAATAAAAAAGATTAAAACGGACGTAGGTCGAAGATTACACCGAACCACTATATAAACTTCCGTGTGTTCTTGTCTATTTTCTACGTTTATTTTTTATTTTTATCTGAGTTGGTGCTTTCATCCATATTTTTGGTTTTGATCCATTTTTTGGGTTAACATTCGGTGCATTCAATGAGAACAAAGTCAGATCTAAAAACTTAAAGCTTGAATCCGAGATTTGGAGAAAATGAAGAGGCCTAATACTAGATCTAAAACTGAAGCAAGTTAACCAGATTTAGGGAGCATTCAGGAAGTGTCCTCTAATTCTCACCAATCCATTTACATGACCATGGAAGAGATAAAGAGAATGATGAAGGAGATGCAAGATGGGATGATAATTAGGCAACAAGAGATGTTGGAAGGATTTTTCCAAAGGTTGAACAACAAGGAATAGCTATAGCTGTAGGAATTCATAACCAAGGACAATAAGCAAATATAGAAGCATCTAGAGTTAGAGTGGAGCAAATAGGAACAATGCCCCCACAAACAAAACAACTCGGTAAGGATTATACTTGGGGGCAACATTGGTGTGGCTGCTAGAATGTTGGGGATGGCTAATGATGGAGCAAGGAATGCAAATCAAAATGTAAATGCATAATAATCGGAGGGATATATGCTAGAGCTTCTCTGTAGGAATGGAGAACAAAACGAAACCAAAGCTGTGAAAACACTAATGTATAACTAGAAGAATATGTGCCAGAATTCCCCTAGAGGAACAGAGGGCAAAGTATTGCTTTTGGATAGATACCTTCATTGGATGGCGAAAACTAGCTTACTGAGCTGGTAAGAAGAATGATCAGAGCTGGACCCCCAGGTCAAAGCTTGGAGAACATGAACATGAATTCGTTCACTTCTAATACCTAGAATGCAAGAAATCCTCCCGATTTCAAGCTTCCAGTGCTGGAAATGTATGACGGGAAGTAAGATCCTATGATTCATCTAATGAGGTACATCCAATATATGGAGATGTAGGGTGAATATGAGGAGGTAGTGGGTTGATACTTCCCATTGTGCTCAACGAACTTGGCAATGATGTTGTTTAGATAGATGGAGCATGGGTCCATTAACACATGGACCGATTTGGTGAGTAAGTTTTTGAGACGGTTCAGAGTTCATGTTTGTCGACCAAAGAATATAATGATGCTATCAAACCTAAAAAAAGGCCCGGAGAGACCAAGAGAAGCTATTTAACAAGATTTAATGCAGCGGCAGGTGCAGTCGATAAGCCGAATCCATCTATAATTTTAATGGCGGCAGTATCCGGAGTTGTAAGGAAGATTGACTTTAAAGTTGCACTAGAGAGGGATCCATCAATGAATCTTGAATAATTCTACCATGAAGCTGAATGGTATTTATGCCAGGTAGATGCCGAAGCTAAGGTCGAGGATGCCGAAGTTCACGCTGGGATGACAGAGTACTGTTCGGAGCGGGAAATAGAAAAGGACAATTAGAAAAGGAAAACCGATGACAACTTCGAAGAATCAAAATGATAAAGGAGGGAGCGGAGATTCTCTTCCTACACTGACTTGATTGAAACCCAAAGGGATATATCTAGATACTAGGGGGCAGATACTTTATCGAAAGCCAGTTAGGAGAGAGATAATTGATCAGGAGAAAAGTTCTAGAAAGTTTTGCATCTTCCATGAGCTGGATGGACATGAAACGAACGAGTGTCAACACCTTTGTGATCTGATAGAAGAACTGGTTTGGAGCAACTAGCTGAAAAATAATATGAGAAACCAAACTACAATGGTGCAACCGGAGCGACCACCATCTACAATGAATGCATCAAGGAATAACCAAGGATCTGGTCAGAGACTCGATATCCCTTGATCAGGATGAAGGAGAGTCGAACTCGATTCCTGCGCTTTGCTTTTTTCATTTCTTATCTTGTGCTTCTCTTTTCACATTGTGTAATAAAGATAATAGTATCCTCAGGGTGCTTACACGTGTACGGGATCCCAAACGGTCCATAGGTACGCTCTGAGTTGGATACCTGAAATGATTATTTATGATGATAATAACCACGGGCCGCTTACATGTGTATGAGACGCAGATTAGTCTCTAGGCATGCTCTAAGTCGGATGTTCGGGATGAACGCTTAGATTTCTGCTTGTTTGCTTTGAATATTTAACTTTTGAAAAAATTCACATTGAATGTGATGACTGATATTGATCTCTTTTAAGTTTCATTTGGAGAGACGGAACCAGAGTGCAGGGTGCAAGTCCCTCGCCGGAGAGCGAGCGGATGGGCTTGTAAAATATTGATTGCTTTAAGCTACCGTCCGGAGAGACGGGGTCGAAACGCAAAGAAGTAAGCCACCTCCACCGTAGAGTGAGTGGATGGGATTTCTTGTCATTAAGTCCCTTTGCTGGAAAGTGAGTGGATTGGACTCTACAAGGACCCAAAGAGGTTAGGGGTAGGTCCCCTTACCAGGAGTGAATGGATGGGACTACTCGGTCGTTGGGTCTCCTTGCAGGAGAGCAAGCAGGTCAAATTCATTAAGTGACCACCAAAGAGATTAAACCCTAGAGTGGATGAAGAACGATCCAAAGAGATTGAAACTTAGATTGGAACACCAACGGTCCAGCGGGGCCAAGCCCTGGAGTGGATTCAGACTTGATAAAAGGATTTAAATGCCTTGTAAGTAGAGAAAGAAAGATAAGCAATGCTTGGACACAGGATGACTTGGATTCGAGTGATGAAATTTCATGATGGTAGACTAGAATTCAGATAACCGAAGTGCTTTATTTTGATTGGATCAGCCAAGGAATTAGATTAGAATAGCCAGAGAGCTCAACTATCAGAATTTGATTATGGATTATTGGAATTTTTTCTTGAGCAAAACACACCTTTCCTTCAAAAGGCATACTTTAGGGGGAAAATGCTAACCCACTTTTGAGCCAAAGTAGATTTCAACTGGACTTAGAAAATTCAAACCAGAATGAAATGATTTGAAACTTGGCAGACATACTCAAATGAACCAACGAGATAACCGAGGAAAATTTGGAGCCAAAATAGGCTATGTGCATAACTCTACACCGAGTTATCCCTATAACTCGGTACCAAGTTATCATGCCTTATCACCGCAACCTCCTACTTTGCACAAGTGATTCTCTAGCTTTTCCATACATGTCCAAGATATTTCATAGAATTTCGGACGACCTATCCTAAAGATGGAAGAGTTGGCTTCTACATACCGTAGAACATTACAAGTTATGGAGGAATGACCATCAAAATAAGTTATTGCTCTACGAAAACATATGGAGCACTTCAAAATGAATTAAGAAACACGATGCGAGTAGAATGGTGCAAATTGCACCAAGCATTATAACTCGACATCGAGTTAACATGATAACTCGGCACCAAGTTATCATAATGACTCGTGATGACTTGGGATTTTTGGTGTGACTTCGTGCTATCTCCTGGACTTTGTTGCTATTTATCCTCTAACTCTATGATACCCAATTTATCTACAAATACCAACTAACCTGCTACCAAAAAAGGGCATCTTCTTCTTCCTTCGGTTGGATCTCCTTCAACACTCTTGGAATTGGCGCTTCTAGTACACTTTTTTCACTTCTATTCTCCTCCAATAACATTTTTAACTCCATTGTAAATCTAGGATCCACTAAACTATGGCTAGATTGGATATGACTAGTTGTAATCCCAGAGAGATTAATTAATAAAAAAGATTAAAGCTAAGGTAGGTTGGAGATTACGCCGATCCACTATAAAACCTTCTATGTGTTTTTGTC
This sequence comes from Allium cepa, assembly GCA_030765085.1. Taxonomy (NCBI): domain Eukaryota; kingdom Viridiplantae; phylum Streptophyta; class Magnoliopsida; order Asparagales; family Amaryllidaceae; genus Allium; species Allium cepa. The sequence goes on from CM060929.1 coordinate 980,234,821, forward strand.
TATTTTCCACTTTTACTTTTATCTGAACTGGTGCTTTCACCTTGATTCTGGGTGTTGATCCATTTTTTGGATTAACAACATGGAATATACATGCGTAGTTTAACTCAAATTTGCAAGAGGATTTTATGCAATAATATTACCTTTTGTTGTCAATCCTTTCTTTAATTGAAATCATTTTTGTGATTATTAATTTTGGATTTCAAATTATATAAAATAATTGATAGGTTCTCAATATATATACATATACACATACATACATACATATATATATTATAAATGTATTTATATATATTTAATTAGTCAAACTTGGACAACTAATGCATGTGTAAATTTACTTAATTTTTTATAAATGTTATTTAATATATCAATTATTAAAATTAAAGAGAGGGAGAGATGATGGGTTTATATATATATATATATGTATGTATGTATGTATGTATGTATGTATGTATATATATATTGCCATATCTTCTCTAAATTAATTGAACATGTTAAGAGAGGGAAACAAAAGGTTTCCTGCTCTGATTTCATTTATGTATGTTTCATTCACACACACACACACATACACTACTTATATACTGCACTTACACTTCACACAAATGAATGTATTTGATACAAATTTAAAGCTCCATTTTAACAATTTAAACAAAATAAGTTTTAATTTAAAAATTTATTAGATTGGATCTAATATACCATTAAACTTCATAGGCCTAATATGAACCAGATATGGAATTTTTTTGAAACCTATCTAATTCATCCGCTTCTGACTAGCACGGTACCTTCAATTACTAATCCGTTTACTCAATATTCTCACTATATTGAACTTCACACAGCAATATTCTATTTGATAGGTCTAAAGAATAACCGAAAAAATGTTACCGAAAGTCCCGTACCAATCGGTATTATAATCCTTTTATTCAATATGCTCGTCACACAGAAATAGAAACACAAATAACACATATATAGAAAAGAGATTTATATTTGTTGGAAAATTAAATTTATCTATTCCAAAGCTTTTATTATGTCTATATATAATGAAAATTTAGTTTCCTTTTCACTTAAACTAGGTATAAGGACTTTAATCCTCCAAATTTGTTTCTCCATCTCTTTCCAATATCTAAAATTAATGAAAACCACTTTTATATTCTAATATTATTTAGATGAATTATTTCATAATTTAATATAATTAATATACAATTTTTAAAGGAATTTGCAAATTTAAAACTAGTTTATTTTTTATTTTTATTACACATAGTTTCTTTTATTTTTATTACATACAATGTTATATACGATTTTTATAAACTTCATTCTGGAATGATTGCTAGGCTACCCCTATCGCACTCAAATATGAATTCCCTGATCTTTTTTCCACTTCGAATAATAAAAATGACTTAATCATTGACGTCTTTAGGCCTCACCAGAAATTTAAGCGGAACTTCCCCTTTAATCAGAATTTAGTTGGAAATGTTTTAAATCAACACGTGGATCTTATTGACATTATTGAAGACATTGAATTGGGTGATCAGACTGATCAAATCTTTTGGACTGGGGAAAAAAATGAAGTATATTCATCTAAATCTATATATAAATTCCTATTTTATTCTGGCTCCTCCAAATTTAATTATTTTAATTCTATTTGGAAGATAAAAGCAGCTCCTAGGATTAAATTTCATATATGGATCGCTCTCCATGACAAAGAAAACACTATTAGTAACTTAAACTTTAAACTAAGCAATAACATAAACAAAATTTTGAATTTTGATGATTCAAATATTTGTTAAAGAGGAAAGAAATTGATTAATTGATTCACTCAAATCAATTAATTTGGCTAGTATATGGAAGAATATTTTTTGGCAAGGCCGACGGTTTTATAGTGGACCGACCACTTTTATTACGAACGTAATAAAGTTTGAAGTACAGGAGTAAGGTAGAAGCACCTTAGCTACTAAGAAAGAAAGAAATAAAAATACAGCACAGGAGTATGACAGACATGTCACATCTACTAGATATAAGTTACTAGACTAGTTCTCCTCAGAAGAGGAAGAAACACAATCGCTCTCAACTACACGGGTAGAAATCAGAGTTCCACCTCCAAGAAGACCAAAATAGGGGCGAAAAAGTACAGCAAGAGAAGGATCATAACAGTCAACGCCAGAAGAGTAAATAAAAGATCGATCCCAGGCAGAATCAGCTAGAATAACAGAATTAGCTTGCGCATGCGTTCCATCCGTGTCAAGAACCAAGGAATCACCAGAAATTTTATAGTAGAGGCAGCGTAGATCAAGAAGGTCATCAGATACATATCTGAAATAGGAGTTCTCCACAGGATTGAATCTCATATCTGAACGGAGATCAACCCAACTATGTTCTGTGTCAGCCCAAACAACAAGATTCTGCACAACAGAAGAGACATCAGGAACTGGGGAAGAAGGCCGCGCTAAGGAGAGGGAAGGTCCAGGGTCAGAAGATTGAGATGCAACCTGTTTGACTTTGGGGACCCATTTCTTAAGCGGAGGCCTAGGAAGAGGGATCTTTGGAGCAGAAGCAGAAATAACTGAGTGCAAGCATGCAGATGCTATATGACCAAAAGAGTGACAGGAGGTACAAATGTCAGGGACCCATCCATACCGAACACGCACATTCTCGACATGTCCAACAGCAAGCTGAACAGGAATAGAGGTAGGAAGAGGCTTATGGGGAGTAATTTCAATCAAAGCCTTGGCATAAACAAGCTTATCACGCGCCGCAGTGTTGGAGTCAAAACACTTCAATTTACCAACATTGCAAGCAAGCCAATTCAATCCAAGAAGCGGTTGAAGAGCAGAAGGAATTTGAGAGAAGTAAACCCAAACAGGGATAGAAAGAACCTGTTCACGAGCTCTAGCAACCGTCGGAGACCAGGGGGTGATAATAAAAGGCTGACCATCAAAGAAAGTAGGCTCGGACCCAAGAACACGGCTACGTTCCTCAGGGGAGGAGAACAAAATGTAGTATAAGGAATCAACCAACTTGATTCTAAGACCACCAAGAAGACGCCAGGCCCTACGACAGACAGCAGCCACATCAAGAAGACGATGCTTAGGGTCTAAAAAGAATCCAACTACGTATTCTGACCAAAAGTCCACACCGGCTTGTATAACACTGGGGGGAGGGATCTTTACTCCGTTTTCCTCAAGGATTTCGAACTCAACTGGTTCATAAACACCCGCATTACGGGGCATGGATTTAAAGAGAGAAGACCAAGATTTTGGGACCGTAGGGCAAGTAACAACAGGGCGACACTCCACCACACCAGTAGAGGCCACAGGAATGGGGCAATTTGCTACAATGGGAGATTGCAAATTATCACCAACATCAGCAATGACAGGTGAGCCACAATCAATGACAGGTGAGCCTAAAACATTAGTCTCAGGGCATACAATCGGTGCCGTAGGAGGCCCAAAACAAACAACACCAGATGGCATGGACGGAGTAGCATCACACAAAGAGTTAAACAAACCAGAATCTCTGATAGATGGACCAGATCCCACTTTGTCATTAATACAAGCACTAGTCGTGCAACATTCGATCTCAACAGGCACAACCAAACCTAAATCATCTCCAGTCAGTCCACCAAGATCACTCACTATTGCCAATGTTCCTCCGACTTGCTCGCCAAAAACACCACAGGGAGACCCAACGGAATCGACAATGTGCCCGGAGTTAGAAAGAGGTAGCTTACCTGACTTACACAGCGTCGTTGTTGCAGCCGAGATACCGGTAGTAGATAAAACATTGAGGCTAGAGTGGGCAGTAGAAACAAGGGGAGGAAATTCACGGGGAGAAAGAAGATCTGGACGGTCGATGTTATGTAGGACCATGGCTCCAAATTGGCGGCCTGAACGAGTAGACGAAGGGGAGAGCAGACGCGGAGGCTTGTGGAAAGAATGAGGAGAGGACATGAAGGGGGCGATCGAACCAGAGTGGGGCAAGAAATCACGGAGGGGAAGACAATCGCCTGGAACCAGAAGACATTAAATTGTAGTGATAATTATTTCTTAGGTCAATTATAATTCGAAAAAAAACTTTGGGGACAGGGAGACTATGTCGCCCTGACCTTTGGTTAGACTGGTTTTATAGTGCCCAGACCACTCATGCCTCATACTTTGTGGCCGCTGGGAATCGATCCGGTGCCACTACAACAACAGTGTAGCCACATCCACTATGTCGTAAACCACTGGACCACTAGTACTTGGACATTTTGAAGAATATTTTGAAGGAAACTAATTAATTAATCAATCAATTAATTAGTCAATATATTTACTATATGAAGGAATAAATGATTGGACATAGAGAATAAAGGAAAGATATGGAAACAAAGATTACGCCATCTATTTGTACTAAAATCAAATCATGCAATTTGAAAAGATATCTGGGTAATCAGGAAATTGATTTTCTTAATCTCCAAGCAACCCTTCAATATCAAGTCTATTTAAATGAAGGAATTTCATCTTCATATATACAAGCAAGTGTGTGAGAGTATCCACCATTATTCTTCCCTCTCTTTTGTACTCTTTTCTTTAGTGAAATAAAAGAAGTTGTTGGGTCTCCGTGGACGTAGGATATTCATATTCGAACCACATTAAATCTTCTATGTCTCTTATTTCTGTTATTATTTCTATGAGACTGCATAATTTTATTTTATTTTAAGTGTCAATGGTATCTAAATAGAAAATACTAGATTCTGATCAAATAATTCGCTTTCGCTCAAATTAAAACAAAATTCACCACAGTTTGGTATCAAAGCTAGTGTAATTGTTCCTGTTTGAATATTAATGGTCACTTCTAGTAAGTCTATTGGTAGATCTGGTGTCAATTATGAAGTAACATGTTTTGACGGAAAAGGAGATTTTGATACTTGAAAGATGAAGATGAAGGCTGTGTTGAAGAAGGAGAAGACTTACAAGGTTGTTTCTGCGCCTGAGAAATTGAAAGGTAATGATGCAGCTGATTTGAAAGAGATGGAAGATGAAGCTCTTATAACAATTCAGTTGAGCCTTTCAGATGATGTTCTTAGAGAATTCTCTCAGAAGAAGACAGCGATGGAACTATGGGATGCATTATCAAATGCATATCAAGACAAGTCTCTCACTAATCGGATTATTCTTCAGCAACAACTTTATTTGTTCAAGATGAAGCCTGGAGCTGATCTCATGGAGCATGTAGATGCTTAGACGACTTTTATTATGAACCTAAAGGCAGCGGAAGTTGATATTACCGATGAGGCTCAAGCTGTGATCCTCTTATGTTCCTTGCCTAAGGAGTATATTACTTTTGTTAATTCATGATTTATGACCACAATAAAATTAACCTGTCTGATGTAAAGGCTGGTCTTCATAATGAAGTATTAAGAGGTAGATTAGCGAGTACTATCTTGGATAGTGATACCGAAGGCTTATCTGTTCAAAGAGGTAGAGGCCAAAGCAGGTCGAAGAAAGATGGAGGACGGAATTATTCACGGTCTCAGTCTAGGAGGCCTAAGAATTTGACTTGTCATTATTGTATGAAACCAGTGCACTTCATAGCACAATCTCCCAAGCTTGAAGGTAGAAGAAAAGATCCAAAGCAAGCCTCAGCTTCTACAGCAGAGAAATCAGATATAGAAAGTGACACCGATGTATTTATAGCTTCTGGCTCTTCTGAAAAGAGCAACTTATTGCTGATTGATTTCGGCACATCCTATCATATGACACCTGATAGGAACTGCTTTTCCACCTACCGTGAAATTGATGGAGGAGAAGTTCTGATGGGTAATGATGTGTCTTGTCGTATGGTTGGTGTTGGTAGCGTGATAATTAGGATGCTTGATTGTCTTATTCATACGATCACCGATGTTAGACATGTACCTGATTTAAGGAGGAGCTTGATTTCTGTTGGGTCATTGAGTAGACTTGGCTTGAAGATTGAGTGGAAGGAGAGAAAATGAAGATATCGAAGGGTTCCATGATTGTTATGAGAGGTGCGAGGGCAGGAAATCTTTATCTATTAAAGGGCACTACTGTAATTGGTGAATCAGCTTCTGTTACATGTATTGATTTGGACTCTTCCAGACTATGGCATTTACGGATGGCTCACGTCGGTGAGCGCAGCATGGATGAGTTAAGAAAATGAGGATTGATTGATGCAGTTCATTATTCAAAACATGGTTTTTGTGAAGAGTGTGTTCTTGGAAAGAAATTGAAGATTTCTTTTGGTATAGGAGAGCATAAAGCAAAAGCTGTCTTGGAGTATGTTCATGCAGATGTCTGGGGTCCCTCCCCTTGTTAGTCTTTAGGTGGAGCCAGATATTGTTTTCATTTATATGATTTCTCTTGTAAAGTATGTGTATACTTTCTTCAGTCAAAGAGTGAAACCTTTACCAAGTTTCGAAAGTGGAAATCTATGGTTGAGAAGCAGTCGGGGAAGAAATTGAAGGTTCTCCGTTCAGATAATGGCGGTGAATTTTATCACATGAATTCATTGATTGTTGTGAGTCTGAAGGCATTAAGAGGCATTACACTACATCAGGAGACCCCTAGTCTAATGGAGTTGCAGAAAGGATGAATTAGACATTATTGGAAAGAACAAGATGCCTCAGACTGACTGCTAAATTGAAGAAAGGATTTTAGGCTGAAGCTTTATCTATGGCGGCTTTCCTCATCAACCGCACACCTTCTACTGCCATAGATATAAAGATCCTTGAAGAAGTATGGAAAGGAGAGTCTGTTATCTATTTATTTCTCAAAGTGTTTGGTTGCCCAACTTATGTGCATGAGAGCAAAGGGAAGCTGGAACCTAGAGCTCGCAAGTGTATTTTTCTAGGTTATAGGAGAGGAGTGAAGGGATATAGGTTGTGGTGTCCTATTAGCAAGAAAATCGTTATAAGCAAGCATGTGACTTTTGATGAGAAGGCTATGTTGAAGGTGGAGCGTTCCTCATCGGATGACAATGAGAGGACATGTGAAGAATACCCGACACAAAGCAAGTCATCTGTTGATTCTTTCCATAGACGTTCAAATGGTGTTTCCAATGACAACGTGGTTGATGAGGATAATATCGATGTTGATACAGAGGATAAAATTCAAGGTGGAGCTCATTTAGAACCTAGGCCTGTCAGACAAAGAAGAAAGCCTAAATGGCTTGATGAGTTTGTTGGATTGAGCATCAAAGATATTATCTTCGATGATATGGCAACATATGCTTTGAATATTGTCCGTAATGAGCCATGTGACTATAGAGAAGCTATCGCATCAGTTAACAGTTCCAGTTGGTTAGTTTCTATGGAGGAGGAGATTGAATCATTGCAGAGAAATCATACTTGGGATTTGGTGCCTCTTCCCACTGACAAGAGAGGTATTGGATGCAAGTGGATCTATAGAGTGAAAGACGCTGAAAATGGTAATCTCAGATACAAGGCAAGATTAGTCGCAAAGGGGTATGTTCAGAAGAAGGTGGTAGAGTATCATGATATCTTTGCTCCAGTGGTTAGGCATACTTCTATTCGTATTCTTTTGCATTAGTTGCTCATTATGATATGTAATTAGAGTAACTAGATGTCAAAACTGTATTCTTGCATGGTGATTTGGATGAGGAGATTTATTTAAAGCAGTCAGAAGGGTTCATTGATAGTAGCAGACCAGATTATGTTTGCAAACTCAAAAAATCTCTATATGGACTGAAGCAGTCTCCTAGACTATGGTATAAGAGATTTGATAAGTTTATGCTTTCACAGGGATACTGCAGAAGTTTCAAAGACCAGTGTGTTTATTTCAAGAGATATGATGGTGATATGATTTATTTGTTGCTATATGTTAATGATATGCTGATTGCATCTCTGAGTATGGTCAGAATTAAGGAGTTGAAAGCGGAGCTCGGTAGAGAGTTTGACATGAAGGATTTGGGAAAGGCATAAAGAATATTGGGTATGGAGATTAGCAGGGATATGAAGCGGAGAGAGTTAAGGCTCACTCAAGCATAGTACATCGAGAAGGTCCTCGCTCGATTTGGAATGGAGAAAGCTAAATCGGTTGGCACTCCATTAGGCTCTCGTTTTAAGTTGTCAAAAGACTTATCTCCCTCATCGGAAGAAGAAAAGAGGTATATGGCTGATATTCCTTTATTCTAGTGCTGTTGGTAGTCTTATGTATGCTATGGTGTGCACAAGACCAGATTTGGCCCATGCAGTGGGTGTTGTGAGTCGATATATGTCTAACCCTGGCAAAAAGCATTGGCAAGCTGTGAAGTGGATTCTTAGATATCTTCAAGGCACTTCTTCAGTGGGTTTGTTATATGATGGAGTGGATGGTGACATCTTTCTTAGAGGGTACTGTGATTCTGATTATGCTGGGGATAGAGATGTTAGGAAGTCAGTGTCGGGCTATGTTTTTACCCTTGGCATAGGCTCGATTTCATGGAGATCAAAGCTGCAATCTATTGTAGCTTTATCGACTACCGAAGCAGAGTTGATATCGATTGTGGAAGCAACAAAGGAAGCATTATACTTACTTCAGTTGTTGAATGATTTTTCAATGGTGCAGTAGACATTAGAACTATTTTCAGACAGTCATAGTGCGATTCATCTTGTAGAAAATCAAGCTTATAGTTCACGGACGAAGCACATTGATGTTAGAGGTTTCATTCTTATGCTTGGGGAAGAACGAAGCAAGAACAAATTGTTGAAGGTGAGTACTTTGGATAATCCTTCAGATATGTTGACTAAGTCACTTCCAAAGGACAAGTTTGAGCATTGCTCAAACTTGATCAGTTTGATACATGTTACTTGAGCGCCATGAGGCGCTAGACCCAACAACTTATATTTCGATTGCTTGATGATAAGGCGATGAAGAGAGATTGTTGTATTTGAATCAAGGTGGAGGGTTGAATTTGGACGATTCAAATATTTGTTAAAGAGAAAAGAAATTGATTAATTGATTCATTCAAATCAATTAATTTGACTGGTACATAGAAGAATATTTTGAAGGATACTAATTAATTAGTCAATCAATTAATTAGTCAATATATTTGCTATATGAAGAAATAAATGATTAGGCATGGAGAATAAAGAAAAGATATGAAAATGAAGATTACGCCATCTATTTGTACGAAAATCAAATCATGCAATTTGGAAAGATATCTGGGTAATCAGGAAATTGATTTTCTTAATCTCAAAGCAACCCTTTATTATCAAGTCTATTTAAATGAAGGAATTTCATCTTCATATATACAAGCAAGTGCGTGAGATTATCCACCATTATTCTTCCCTCTCTTTTGTACTTTTTTCTTTAGTGAAATAAAAGAAGTTGTTGGGTCTCCGTGGACTTATGATATTCATATCCGAACCACGTTAAATCTTATGTGTCTCTTATTTCTGTTATTATTTCTGTGAGACTGCATAATTTTATTTTTTTAAGTGTCATTGATATCTAAATAGGCAATACTAGATTCTGATCAAATAATTCGTTTTCGCTCAAATTAAAACAAATTTCGCTACAACAATAACCCTTGTTCATTTCGCTAAATATCCGCTAAATCAAACACACACCATTTTTTCCGACTGTCATTTCACACAATACATTATTCAAAAAATCTTCTATATTTTCGGACGCAAACATTATAATTCCGTCTCCACATGAATATTGGACCAAATTTAGACTTGAATAATTCCATCTCCATATTGAGCAAACATTATAATTCCGTCTCCACATGAATATTGGACCAAATTTAGATTTGAATAGTTCCATCTTCATATTGAGCTCAACCATAACTCAACCCCAACGCAACATTAGGCCTCGGGCCAGCCATAACAGCGAATTCAGAAGCTTCAATCAAGACCCGACGTTTATTGCATTTTGCGTTCAATCAAGACCTGATGTTCAAATATAGTAAAATGACCTTGTCCAGTTTTTATCCGCAGCTTAGTTCATTGCAGTTCGCGGCCCATGCTCACTCCTTAATAACTGCTTGCCTCCCACTTCAACACTGACTACTTTGCACCTCCCATAGCTGCAGAATTCTGCTTCTTGGCCGCAAGTTCACACTGATATTTCATGCCAGACTAGCATCAGTTCGCAAACTCTTATGATTTACAAGCCTATACTGCTGCACCTGCTTACTTCATTGCAGCTTGCTTGACTCTTCATCTCTGCCTTATATCGCATCTGCTGGCCTGACACTTCATCTCTCTACCAGTCATGCAATCACTCACTGATGATATTCAGCATGAGCCAATCTCTACCCTACAACAATTTTCATGTTCTTCAGTCTTTCAGTTTCTCACTGCATTACAAGCATCAGATTACTTATGCTCTACAAACTTTCACCCCTTCACTGCATTGCAACAGCCTTATTATCTGTCAGAAACCAATCCGCTCCGATCTAGTTAATAGTATTAATACAAATGCTTGTGATTATTTTGGTTTATTCTATCATTTCCTTTCCATTTTGTTGATCATCATAGTGATGATCTTGTTTTATTTATTGTGTTACATAAATCTAATAAACATTTGTATAGCCTTTATTTTGTAGTTAATAAAGATTCAAGTGCTCTCCTCTTAAGAGGACCACTCTTTTTTATCTTTGAAAAATATTGCCTATACTTATAAAACATGGAATACACTTTAAATACCACAAAATATTGATTAGAAACCATGTTATATTTTTCTAGAATTTATATAGGATTTTTAAATATTATTTAACACTAAAAATCAATATCTTTGATAATATAATTGTTTTTTAATTTAAATAAAACTTTTCTCCAAAATAATTATATATTTATAATATACATCCATTTTAAATCAAATTTTAATTTAATTTTCAATTTTTTTGTACAACGTATGTAAATTGGCCTGGAGCTTCATGACCCAGGCTTCCCCAGACCGACCGATTGCCCTGTCATAAACGGTCGATCACTTAGTGATGGTGGTGTTGACTGCTGTGTGGTAACTTCAGCGATAAAGCTCTAGTTTGCCTCCAGTTCAACCTTTGTCACTCCCCGTTCGAACCTCCTTCAATACTACTATTTTCACCACCTACTACTACATTTAAATCACCCAACAATCATCACAATTCAAGCATGAGCATTTGCAAAAGTTAGGGAGTGGATTGAATCAAAGCACAACAAGAAAAACGGACAGCAATTCAAATCAAATTCAAATGCAATCCACATCAAAAAATACACGCACATCCAGATATTCATCGCTAGACATAGAGTTTGTGAGTAAAAGCACTCACCAGTAATAGTTATGCTCCCAATCACTTTACCACTCATCACTTCTTCCTCCTCCTCTTTTGCTGTAAATCACCATACCCTCCAATCTTGATCAAATTTGGTTTTTGCAAGCTCATATTGATGTAGCCTTGTATTGTGAAGCCTATATAATGATTTCGAAATTCATAGGATTTTATTTCATTTTATTTTGACTTTAGAAGTGGAAATTAGGTTATGAGCTTTTACTAGAAGATGATGAAAATGAGTTACATTAACCAAAATAAGACACGTGATGATATTTGATATGATTGGGAATGAAGTGGTCTAGATATAGAATTGTCCAGACATTTCAAAATTAGGGTTTGGACTAATGTTATTTGGGCTCAAGATGATTATTAACCCAATTCTCCTTCTTTTGTTTCATTTTTCACAAAACATTTATATTTTATCCAAATAATTTTATTTAAATTCCCAAATAAAACCACATTTACTCTATATTAATAATTACACAACATTGTATAATTTTATAAAATTGTATTTCCATAATTTATTTACTTAAAATTATTATGAAACATTAATCGCATTATATTAAAATCATTTATCAACCCAAATTAAAATAAGTTACAAAATCTTTTATATTCAATTTTTATCTTTACAGAATATATCTAATTCACCTTTTAATTTATTTCAAAGTGTTTTTTGATAAAAGAGTGATCTATTTAAGAGGAGAACACTCATAGTTTTATTAAAGTTATAAAACCAAAATCAAACAAATTGGGCAGTATTCAATACAAAGATTGATCATCATTTTGATAATCAGCAAGATATATATGCGAAAGTAAGCACAAAAAAATATTCATTTTTATTCAAATAAATGCACATAAGCTGTAGAGAAAAGCTATTGTAGTTGAGATGTACGTTGAGGGTTGCCCACCAAAGACTGTGATAATTAGACGCACATGCTGTATATTTGGTGGAGGTTGCTTGTATAGAAGAGTGAGAGAGCACAGTAGAGATGTTGTAATGGCCCTAATTTCGACTAACATTATTTAGGCTATTTAATTAGAAAAATTAAGTAAAATAATGTAGACGGTTAAGGGATTGAGATTTGTAAATTAATTAATTGAGTCGTGTCTTAATGAATACACACACACATATATAAGCAAAAGAGAATTAATGATAAGTAAGTAGTAGTAATATGATAAGGGTGAAATAGGAATAGTCTTTATTCTTATACCCTAAACCCTCATATCCTTCATTTCTCATTCATTTCAATACTTAAAAACAAAATTAAAACCCCAAGAGCTTAGCCGGCCACCATTGAGAAGAATCAAAAAACGATAAGCTAAGAATCAAGTAGAAAGCTTGAAGAAATTTAACATAGAGCAAATCTTAACCTTCTTAACACCAAGCAAAAATGAATAATAGATTTACATCTCATTTTGACTATGATTTCGATTTTATGATTATGGCCAAATTATTTTGTAAATAATTGGCTATGTTATATTTGTTTAAATATATATATATATATATATATATATATATATATATATATATATATATGCTCGTTGATGATTTATTTGTTTCATATAGATTTATAATAAGGTTAGATTGGAAAACCTATTAAATGACATCCAAACGACTTGCGTTTTTGAGATATGGTCAAAAACATTATTTTAAAAGTGGATTTCAAGTTTCATGGTTTTCTAAGTTGTTGAATTATTATGAATTTTCTATGATAGAAAATAGTTAATATTGTGTTTAAATTATTTAAAGCAAGTATATATACATTTTGGGTCAGAAATTTATATATGTTAGAAAACATATTGAAAATGAATTATGATGATTTTTGGAGAATTTTCCTAAGTATTTTATTATAGTCATAAAATTATTTGAGTTAAGGGACTTAAATGTTTTATATGTTTATTCAAGAAGAATGACTTATTTGTTAAAACGTTTTAATTGAAAATTTTTAAATTCGGCAGCACTTTTAGAAAAGGATTTTAATAAAGAAAAAGCAAACAATAACATATTGACAAATAAGTCGAGTAGTTGAAAAGAAATTTCTTTTAAAGGCTAAAAATCAAATTTTCTTAGATTTACTACTTCGCCACTTCCATCTGTTGGCTTTCAACACCATGCCTCCACCAACAAACCAATTCGAAACCAATGCACATGGTATCAAGCAATTGATACGAAGTGCATTAGAGAAAAGCAGAGGTACAGTGTCGAAGCCTAGTTTTCAAAAGAGTAGAAGCTGCTCTTATTAACTTTGAATCACTTCTGTTCATAAAGGATGCTTACGGAGGGGTTGTATTAGCTTTCGAATTTATCAGCCTGCTTTTGTTTTAGAAAAGAGCTTTCGAAAGAGTTATCGCCATTTTGTTTTAAACAAAGCTTTCGAAAGGATAACTGCTTTGAACATATTCGAAACTCATGCTGCCGCATTCCTACCTTTCGAATGTTGAATCATGATTTTGATTCATGACGAAGAACATCAACAAGCATTGACGATCATAGCTCACAAGATGATGAAACATAGCGACAAAAAGAGAATAGAACTTCAAACAAAGATAACTTCAATTGTATGTATATTTATATTATTTTTGAGTCTTGGTTCTGTTCAGATACTGTTAAAATCATCCCTCAAGAAGTCACACTCGCACACAAAATGATTTCATCTTGAAATATTGATTTTTAAACTGATCTGTGCAACATAGCACAGGTCAGTCGACTGACTCATACCAACCAGTCGACTGACTTGTGTTAGTGCACATAAAATTGCTATGAAATGCATGGTTTTGAATTTCAGTCGACTGGCATTTCTGAGTTAGTTGATTGAACGGAAAATACCGGTTATTTTACTGAAAAGACACCTTCTTTCATGAAGGGGTTTCAATCCAATTTCAATAGGAATAGATGCAACCTTTGATTGAGATCTTTCACGAACGATTGCATCCCTATATCCACTATATAAACATGCTTTGATTCTCATCACATTCAACGAAGTTTTACTTTGCTCTCTTAATCGATTTTTGCTCTATATTTAAAGCATTCACAAACTTTGTATCACTTGAATCTTTGAGTTAATACATATAACCTTTGATTCTAAGTGATTTACTTCCTTTCAATCAATACACACACAAAATACTCTTGAGGATTTGATTATAGGAAGGGTGTACTTCAAGACATATCTGTGTTATCAAGAACATATTAGTCAACAAAGCTTTCTGTATATAGTAGTAGTCCTGTTCGGTTGTCCAGGCAGAAAGACCTCTTCGGCTGTTGAGGCGAAATCCTGTTCTGCTGCTTAGGTCCCTTGTTCGGCTGTTCAAGGGTTGTATAAACCTGTTCCTTCGGGTTAAGTGAGGATTGTTGTTGTTGAAATTCCAGAAAGGAGTCTGGGACTGGACGTAGAACGGGAAGTTCGAACTAGTATAAAAATCCCTGGCGTGCTTGTTTTATTTTTACTTACTTTACATTGCTATAGTTTATTTCCGCACTTGTTTAATATAATTCCATATTGCACGATCCGTACAGTAACTTTCATTTGGTATCATAGCAAGGATTCTTATAACCGTTACACAGTTATCTGATATTTTGCTAAGATGGAAAACAACACCAATACTATTAACACTAACACTAGTTTTATGGAAGGTCAATCTACTGCACGACCTCCACTATTCAATGGCATGAATTACAACTATTGGGCAACTCGAATGCGTATTTATATGCAAGCAAGTGGTTTTGATTCATGTAATATCACTCAAATAGAGTATAACGTTCCTACGACAGAGTACTCTTCATGGTCAAACACAGAAAAACTAAATGCTACTGCAAATGCCAAAGCTATGAATATGTTATTTTGTGCTTTATATAGAAATGAATTTTAACCGTGTTAGCTTGAGCACAATTGCTTATGAAATATGGAGAACACTTAAAATTATTCACGAAGGGACTAACAAGGTTAAACAAAGCAAAATATCCATGCTCAAAAGTCAATTTCAAAATTTTAGAATGAAGCAGGATGAATCTACAAACGATATGTATTCTAGATTTCAAGATATATATCAATCATTACTAGGACTTGGAGTAAAGAATTCTGATTTTGATATTGTTTCAAAAATTCTTAACTCTTTAATGGATGAATGGGAAAGAAAAGTCTTAGTTATTGAAGAATCTAATGATCTTTCTACCATGAAACTAGAAGAGTTAATAGGAAATCTAATGTCCTATGAAGTGAATTTGCAGGCTAAAAGAGTACAAGCACAAGACAAAAAAAATATGGCATTCCATGCTGAAAAAGAAGAATCAGACTCTGATGAAGAAGACTTAGAATTTATTGCTAAAAACTTTAAAAAGTTTTTGAAGTACAGAAAAGGAAATCAGAACAACAAGAAAAGAAACTTCAATAACAATACAAATAAGCCATCTTCATCTATACTAGAATGCTTTAACTGCCATAAGAAGGGACACATGCAAAAAGACTGTCCAGAACAAAAGAAAACATATCACAATAAGAATCGAAAGGATAAGGTTAAAAGAAAAGCATTTTCAGTAACTTGGGATGATTCAGATTCTTCTTCTTCGGAAAGTAGCAGTGATAGTGAGAAAGAACAAGCAAATATTTGCTTCATGGCTACAGAAAATGAGGTAAATGATCTTACTTTTGATGATATGATTGAAATTAATTCAAAACTTCTTGATACCTTAAAAAGCATCAAAAGAAAATATAAAGAAGCTCTAGAAAATCAGAGGAAAGCAGAATTCGAGAGAGATATGCTTAATGATGAAAAGAAAATATTAGAAGAAGAACTTGAAAAACTTCAAGATATCTTCTCTAATGATAACTCTCAACTTACTTTATTGAGTCAAGAAATTGAAACTCAAAAAGAAAAGAATGATTCTCTTGTCTCTGAAAATCATGAATTAAAAACTAAGATCAAAATAATAGAATTAGATAATACTTGCCTCAAAACCAAGTTAGATAATATTACTAGAAATGTTTCTAACTTTAATAAAGGTAGAGAAAATCTACCCAATATTATTGAAAATTCTCAATCCACTTCTAATAAGAAAGGACTAGGATACACTAAGAAATCAAAATCTCCACCTAAAAAGGAAATTAGGAGAAATATTTCTAATACTAATACTTATCCAAAAAAAGCAATTTTAAAACCATAAAAATAGTTTGATTAGGAATAAATATATAAATACCTTTTTGAAAACTGTTCATAAAAATCAAAATTATATTTTTAAGAGGGATACTGAACCTACTTGGGTTTGGTTTCCTAAGACCTAACTCTTAGGACCCTATCATAAAATGGGTACCAATGTTATTATTATTTTTTGCAGGACACACTTAAAAAGAGAGGAAAATGGATACTCGACAGCGGTTGCTCAAAACATATGACTGGAGACAAAAATATGCTATCAAACATTACTTACTCAGATGGAGGTTCAGTCACATTTGGAGACAATTCCAAAGGGTATATCATTGGAAAAGGCGACGTCAGCAATGTCGGTACATCTAATTTACCTCCTATTTCTAATATTTTATTATTTAAAAATTTAAAACACAATCTTTTAAGTATCAACAAGTTATGTGACAAAGGTCTCAAAATCTCTTTTTCTGAAGATAAGTGTAGCATTTTTGATATAAATAAAAATCTTATATTTGAAGGAAATAGAGACAGAAATATCTATGTTCTGAATATGAAAATCAATCACAATTCAGATATGTGCTTAATAGCTAATGAAAATGATCCTTGGCTATGGCACAAAAGATTCTGTCATATCAACTTCAAAACTATAAACAAACTTTCTAAAAATGATTTAGTCAGAGGATTACCAAAAATGAACTTCAAAGTCAATTATATTTGTGATGCATGTCAATTAGAAAAATTAAATTAATCATCTTTTAAATCTAAGAAAGTTATTTCTACTTTACAACCACTTGAATTATTACATATGGATTTATTTGGGCCAACCCAAGTTCAATCCTTAAACCATAATAGATATGTGTTTGTAATAGTAGATGATTTTTCTAGATATACTTGGACCATTTTTATGAAAAACAAAAGTGATACGTTTGAGCATTTTATAATTTTTGTCAAACGGATTCAAAATTTAAAAGGTTTGAAAATAAAGAATATAAGAAGTGATCATGGAGGAGAATTTGAAAACGAAGATTTTGACCATTTTTGTAAAAAGAAAGGAATTTTTCATAATTTTTCGTTTCCTAAAACTCCAAAACAAAATGGGGTTGTAGAACATAAAAACAGAACTTTACAAGAATGTGCACGAACTTTGTTAAATGGAAGCACTCTTCCAAAACATTTTTGGGCAGAAGCTGCTGCAACTGCTTGTTATGTTTTGAATCGTGTTTCTATTCGACCTCTAACGAAAAACACTTCTTATGAACTTTTTACTAGAAGAAAACCAAAGATTTCTTATTTTAAAGTGTTTGGTTCAAAATGTTTTATATTAAATACAAAAGATCAGCTTGGAAAATTCGATGTGAAATCCAACGAAGGAATCTTTCTGGGATATTCAGATCGTAGCAAAGCTTATCGCGTATTTAATAAAAGAACAAATACCGTTGAAGAAACGTTACACGTATCTTTCGATGAAAATTTTCTACAAAAACCAAGTATAGAAGATGATGAAGATTTTCCAGATAACATTACAAATACGGAATCCACAAATTTAGAAAATGATGAAAACATTGTTGATAGTAATAATGAATTAAGATCTCCACAAAAATATTACGGGATTATCATGTTCAAAATATTATCGGAGAAATTAATTCAAATGTACGAACTAGAAGTCAACTAAATCAAATGGGCCACGTAGCATTCCTTTCTAATATCGAACCAAAGAATCTCGAAGAAGCTTCCACAGACGACTACTGGATAATTGCAATGCAGGAAGAACTAAACCAGTTTGAACGCAATGAAGTTTGGGAATTAGTTCCAAGATCAAGTGATCAAAGTGTTATTGGAACAAAATGGGTCTACAAGAACAAAGCAGACGAACAAGGTAACATCACTAGAAATAAAGCAAGATTGGTCGCACAAGGATATAATCAAGAAGAAGGAATTGACTACGAAGAAACGTTTGCTCCGGTTGCAAGACTAGAAGCAATACGAATCTTAATGGCCTATGCATGTTTTCACAATTTCAAACTTTATCAAATGGACGTTAAAAGTGCTTTTCTGAATAGTTATATAACAGAAAAAGTGTATGTTGAACAACCTCCCTTATTTATTCACGAGAAATTCCCTAATCATGTTTATAAGCTTAAGAAAGCTCTTTATGGTTTAAAACAAGCACCACGTGCTTGGTATGAACGGCTAAAGACATATCTAATTTCTTTGGGATTTCAAATTGTGAAAGTTGATCAAACACTTTTTATTAAACATTCGAAAAATGATATTTTAATAGTTCAAATTTATGTTGATGATATCATTTTTGGTTCTACTAATGACAAGTTGTGTCAGGACTTCTCAGAAATAATGACCAAGGAATTTGAAATGTCTCACATGGGAGAATTAACATATCTTCTTGGTTTACAAATTAAACAACTTCAAAATGGCATATTCATTAATCAAGAAAAATATTGTGATAATTTAATCAAACGTTTCGAAATGGAAAATACTTCTGCCAAACCAACTCCAATGAGTACAACAACACATCTTGAAAAAATGACAGTGGCAAAAGTGTTGACCAGAAACTATACCAAGTATGATTGGATCATTACTATATTTAACTGCAAGTCGTCCTAACATAATAATGAGTGTATGTTTGTGTGCTAGATTCCAAGCCAATCCAAAGGAATCACATTTAAGAGCAGTAAAACGTATATTACGTTATCTCGCTAACACCAAAGATTTCGGTCTATTCTATCCTAAAGAATGTCCATTCGAATTAGTTTCATATAGTGATGCTGATTTCGGTGGCTCACGAACAGATCGAAAAAGTACAAGTGGTACGTGCCATTTTATTGGAAAATCACTTGTATCTTGGTTTAGCAAGAAGCAAAATTGCGTTTCTCTTTCTACGTGTGAAGCAGAATATATTTCTGCTGCTTTGGCTTGTACTCAAGTAATCTATATGCAACAAACACTTAAAGATTTCAATATAAATTTATCAAATTCAACTATATATTTTGACAACTCTAGTGCTATTGACTTGTCTAAAAATCCTGTCAATCATTCACGAACTAAACATATTGACATTCGTCATCATTTTCTTCGTGATAATATTGAAAAGGATATAATAAATTTAGAATTTGTAAATTCTAAAAATCAATTAGCTGACATCTTCACTAAACCTCTAAATGAAAATTGTTTTATAAGATTAAGAAGAGAACTAGTTATAATTTCTTTATCAGAATTATAAAAATAAATTATTTTAATATATATATATATGTATTTTTTTTGTGGTACTCGAACTCTGCACCTCGGGTTTGATAAGTCTATGTCTTTACCACTTGGCTATTCATTGCTTCAGATCTACACCATATACATTTGTTTCTTTATATTCTAATTTTTTTTTAAAAAGAAAAAGAAAATTTCAGCCACAAATTCTTTATGGTTCATTCCCTTCCTCTAATTATTCAAACTGCACGTTAAACCATCACCTCTTAACTACCTTTTACTCCTATATATTCCAGCTCTCTGTTCTCATATCCCCACAAAAAGAAAAATTATTTGTTTTCAAACATATTTGTTTCTTTCTCTACATCATCTTCTAAATTCAAAATGTCGTCATCACATAACTCATCAGATGGATCATCCTACTCTTCTATCAACTTTGAGACTCCATCATCCGCTTCATCAATCCTACCAACACCTACTCCGACCCATGAACCTGCAAGACCATCAACTTATCGAACGGGTTATACACCTGAGAAAAAGAAAGCTAGACGGTTCCTGTTCTTTGGTTCTCCTCAAACCAAGCAAAAAATTGATGATCTTCATCATTACCAAAGGGAATCAATAACGCTTCAGTGAGAAATGTATTATGAACAGAAAATGAACTCTAGACGTCTGAGTTTTCTTGAACAAATTGGATGGAAGTTTTGCGGTTCATCTTCCATTTCGGCTCATCAACCTACACCATTGGCAACTCAAAATCCATGGGATAGGTCGTCACAAGCTCCACCTATATCTCCAAACTCTTGGGAGCGTGGAAACCGTTGGTCACCTATGTGACCATATGTTGAGAAGACTAAAGATGAACCAACAAAATCCAACTCTCCATCAACCTCATCTTCAAAATAAATATGTGTTTTTGTCTATTCTTTAATTATTTTACTCCATTTTATTATGCATTGTATTAGTATATAATAAAAATTATCTGTTGGTGCTCAAAAATGACTGTATATGCTGAAAGACAAATTCAGTCAACTGGAAAAACTGAGTCAGTCGACTGAATTTTATAGTAGAAACTCTTGGGTGCAGCTCAGTCAACTGGAAAAACTGAGTTAGTCAACTAAATTTCATGGAAAAAACTACATGTTTCAGCTCAGTCGACTGAATGTATGTCAAAAACTCCCGGGTTCTACTTTCATTCGACTGACTCAGTTATTTCAGTCGACTGAACGTAGAATTCTGCATTTAAACGACTCTTACCTTTTTTTTACCCCACACTTTCACTTTTTTAACCTTTCTTCTTCTTTCCTCTAGCCCTAATTCCGAATTTCACCACTTCTCCATTACCAAATTCCAATTTTTTGACCTCTCTCTTTCAATTTCTATGGCTCCTAGGCAAACAAAACGTGTCAAGAAAGGTCCTTCTTCTTCCTCCACTCCAATAGATTCTTAGATTGCTACTTGGTTGGTCCATGACAAAGCAATTCAACGGTGGATAAATATGCAAGATTCGCGTATTTTTGAAGGCTGTTTTGTTCATTATCTTGATTTTAACGCATATGGCATACGAGAGCTTTCCGAAAGAAGTGGGTTGGATACTTTTCTGGACTGCAAGAAGAAAACCTAAAAATCAACCATACAATGGTTAAACTCTTTTATGCGAACTTGAATCTTCAAGAGCCAGCTCCTAGAAATAGAGAAAACTGCATTTGGACTTGGGTATGTGGAATCTCTGTTTTTCTTTCTCTAGAACGAATGTACCATTTGCTTCAAACTAGAGTTAGGGGAATTAATCTTCGCCATGTAAGTTGTGATATGAAACTTCGGGGCAATATAAGTCACTTCTTCCTCGAAGATAATGCTGTTGAAGTTAAATCTATGTCTCTACGACCCAAAGCTAGATTAATGCATAAATTTCTTCTTAAAAGCATAACCCCCCAAACAGGATCATATGAATTAGTATATCCTGAAAATTTTCGTGCTTTATATGCTATATGGGAAAATTTGCATGTTAATTGGACTCAGCTTCTTCTGGATGAATTTCTCAGTTTTGACCAAGGTAGAACTAATGTCATTTACTTTGGTGAATATATAATGCGACTATAAATGATTTTGGTATAAGATCCCCGGAATCTGAATTCTCCAAAGTCGGCTTATATAACATTCGTACCATAAGATTAATGAAACTCCCTGATCGACCGGAACCTTTTATCACCTTTCACGATTGGCAAGCAACCCAACAACAAAGACGACAAGGTATTCACATTGCCGAACAATCCTCTTCTCAAACTCATCAATCCGAAGAAGAGGTTATCCGTCGTCCAACTGTTGGTCAAACTTCGTGAGAGGCTATTGATTTGCTTGCACAAAATCAACTTATTCTTGGCTCTCGTTTGAATAAGATAGATAAAAGGCTTAACAAGATCAAAGGTTTCTTCACAATTTTATGGGAGGCTATTTCTTGTACATCTTCCACTACCGGTTCTTTGCATTTGAATCCTGGAAAAAGACTGACTCCACAATTCTCTTGGTCGACTTCTGAAGCCACAAGCTCTAGCACAAGTGCTCATGACATCGCTAAAGGAAAGAAACCAATTCAACCGGAGGAGGAAGATACTTCTGATTTCGACGAAGAGTAAGTTGTCTTATGGCTTTTGGTTAGGTATTTTGGTGGTTGTTTTAATTCATATGACTATGAACTTTTCTAAGAACTATTATTGTGTAAAATGTTTATGTGACTATATGATCTGTAGTAGAATGCTAATGTGACTATATGGCTATGAACTTATGTGATCTTCTATGAACTTTTGGCTATTTCTAAGTATTCTTTTTTATCGATGAAAAAGGGGGAGAAATTATTGTGCTTTCTAATAGTTTTTTGCAGAGTCATACATTCAGGGGGAGAAAAATATAGAAAACGAATTCTTTATAACTCATATTATATATCGTCAATTATATATATTGTCATCAATCAAAAATGGGGAGAATGTTGAATGATGATTTTGATTCATGACGAAGAACATCAACAAGCATTGACGATCATAGCTCACAAGATAATGAAATATAGCGACAAAAAGAGAATATAACTTCAAACAAAGAGAACTTCAATTGTATGTATATTTATATTATTTTTGAGTCTTGGTTCTATTCAAATACTGTTAAAATCATCCTTCAAGAAGTCACACTCGCACACAAAATGATTTCACCTTGAAATATTGATTTTTAAACTGATCTGTGCAACATAGCCCTTTCGAAAGGTTTATTTTCAGTGTTTGAATGGAAGGTTTCTAATGCCTTTGAAAGACAAGTTTAATGGTTTTGCTAGAGGATGTCTAAGGCCTTAGTAAAGCTTTCGAAAGGGTTATTTTCAATGATTTGTAAAGGCATTGTTAGCGGTTTTAAATAGGGATGTCGAAGGTGATGCTTGGCTTTAAAACTTAATGTTTTCTAAGTTAAAAAGGGCTTTAACTTGTTTTAATGGGATCGATAACCCTATTTATTTAGGTTTTCATCAACATTGTTTTGTGTAAAGAATTTATCATGGCAAAGGTATTTTGAGTAAAGCAAAGGGCATATTTTCCTTGGTTAAGTATGATTTAAAAGGGTTTAATGAATTTGAAAGAAATGTTTCAAGGAAAAGTGGATGGAGTAGTCAACCCTAAGTTTATGACTCAGATATTAGAAGACCAGATGAGACTAATATAGGGTCGCGCCCTATACTTAAGCTATTAGCCCCTAGCTAAAATTAGTCCAAAATTCCAGTATGTAGAGCTTTGTCATAAGTAAGACTCAAATGATTACCCACGGAAAGGAATATACAAAAAAACGATAGGTTATTGGTGAGCGTGCAAAATCATTAGGATCGGTTGACCTTAGGAGAAGCAAGCTAAGGACAAACCGTCCACTATTGTGTCTAATAGAAGTTAGATTATTTATTATGTATGATAGGTCCGAGTTAGCCAATGGTTAATAGTTAGCCAGATAAAACTATAATGTTGGATAAATAGTCCATTGATTACCTGACTTATATGCATGTATGTTATTACCCTTGCTATCATGATCAACTTGATTGCATGATTTGGTTTGCAAAATATATGCTTTTAAAAGGATATTATGAGGGGAAACTGTTCTGCTAAGTGGCATGGTCTTATTTAATATCAGTAAATCGAGAAGTAATAGTATTATTCTCACCAGGCTTTATGTCAGACTCGAAGTTTAAGTTTTTCCCTTAAACTCTCGGGTGCTCAAAATTTAATTTAAGTAGATTGAGAGTTAGGGACTTTTTAGGTTTAGTAGGTTGGTTGAATAAGCTTCCGAAGACGTGTAAGAGGCAAAGCTAGCTATGTAGAAGCTATTTAGTATTATTCCCGCTATGATGTATTATGACTAATATGTCTATTTAGTACTATGATCATCCAAGGGAGCATTTTCATATGTCGCTCTTGGCATAATTTGTAATAATTATACTAGATGGAAACCTAGGAATCGTTTTGGGATTATGTAACTGGATATGAAATATATGGATTTGAAATTTATTCAGAAAAGTTGTTATTGAAATCTATGCTGATTTTATTTCATATTCATGTGATTCTGATATTATGGATACCATTAACATTACCATATTTTGTCACCGAAAATTAGTCTATGGATGACTGCTGCATCTGTAGCGCTTAGCTTTGGGCCTCAAGATAGGGGATGTTACAACTTGGTATTAGAGCATAGGTTTATGAAAAACTTAAAAGAAAATTTTAAACTTAAAATGGTTATGAGAACATAATCCTAAGGAATAGAGAAAAGACTGGGTATGGTATAACGCTATAGTAACGTAGGTGTATTTGTTATATATAAGTATACGCTTTATCTATATTCTCGCATCTCTCTTAAGCTATTCTTCTATATCTTACAAAAACTCGAATGCAGATTTTAAGGATGTAAGATATGGATGTTAGTGGTGGAAGAGTTAACATTGATGGAGGAAGCACCACAACCAATGGAAATGCCAGACCAAACGCTAGGAGGAATCCATGTCAGGCACAAGCTGCTAATGTGGGTGCTGGAGCATTGCAAGCAGATATGGGAGCTATGTATAAGTTCTTTATTAACATGATGTAGGCTGGAGTTGTTGCGGGTTTAGTCGGAGGAAATCTTAAAGGAGGAACTCAGGGAGCTCTAGTGGTCAATAACTATGCATGACTAAGAAAAGATTATGCAAACCTTGGAGGGAAGCCATTTATTTGGACTGAGGATGTCCTTGAAGTGGAGAATTGGTTACTTCAATGTAAAATAATTTTTACTGATTTGGAGCTTAATGACAAACATGAAAGGAGACTTTCTTTTAGACAATTGCAAGGAGAAACACTGTACTGGTGGAATAGTGTTACTGTGGGAGGTAATGAAGAGACCATGACATGAGCAGAATTCAAAAGGAGATTTAAGGAAAGGTTCATATCAGAGATTGCTAAGTCAACTCTGCTAAGGAAGTTTGCTGAGTCAGAGCAGGGAGACATGACAATTCTTGACTATGCTACCAGATTTGAGGAGTTATCGAGATATGGGTACACTATAGTTGATACGATTATCAAAAGAAATGAGAAGTTCATCCGCGGATTGAAAGTCGATCATGCTAGAGCTATTCTGCCATATATCAAGGATCCGTGTAATGTAGTTGTTTAGATTCTCTGAGACATAAGGAGATGCTCGTTTTCTAAATAGTAACAAAGCACAGGAAAATCAAGGGCGGGCCAAACCAAAAGAGGAAGTTTTTCCATAAGAAGAGAGCTTAGAAGAGTGGGGCTGCCAAGAAGGGAAAGGCAGAAGTTATCCGTTATAAGTGTAACAAGAAAGTTTATTTTGCAAATAAATATCGCTTGGGAGATGGAAAGAAGATGATTGGAAAGAAGAATATTAGATGCTTCAACTATGGTCAGATTGGACATTATAAGAACCAGTGTAAGGAACCAGCCAAGGATGGAAAAGTCAAGATGTTTGCATTGGAACCAGCTACCTCAAGACCAACATCTAAGGAGAAAGGTAAAGCTATATTAGGATGTACGCTTCTGATTTATGGTGTATTAGTTATAGTTCTATTTGATACTGGTGCATCACATTCTTTTATATCTTATTGTTTGATAGATAATCTTAAGCTAGAACCCTCATACTTAGTACTTCTGTAAGGTTTGCGAATCCAATAGGAGGGTATGCGACTTTTGAGATAAGATGTGACCGCTTAGAGTTTGAATTGTTAGGTCATATATTTGCTTGTAATTTGCATGTATTTGATTTTATAGGGATTGGAATCATTTTGGGTATGAATTGGTTGAGTACGTATGATGCTAGGATATTTTGTTATGATAGAAAAATATCACTTAGACACCCTGATTGTAGTGATCAGATTATGTACTCCATAGAAAACCCTAGTTTTGAGGTTAATGCTTTGTTGGGTGTTATGGAGGCAAAAGATGAGTTGAGTTGAGTTTTTATTGTTGGTAAATTCATAGATGTCTTTGAGCCCATAATAGAACTACCACCGAAACGAGCCATTAAGTTTTGAATAGATTTAGTAAGAGGAACAGAACCGGTGAGTAGATCACCAAGTAAAATGACACCTACCGAGATAAAGGAGCTAAAGGTGCATGTGATATCCCAGAATTTTTGGCAATATCAATTTAATAATCTTTATTTAAAATTAAATTGATTTGATAATATTGATTAATAAAATATGAATTGGTTTAATAATCTAATTAAATAAATATATAATTGGTGCTTTATCTTTTAAAAGCTAAATAAATGTATCTATCTATAATGTATATATATTTATATATATTATAGATAATCTTTGATTTGGAATTTAATAAATAAATAAAGTCTTGTTTTCAAATTCTAACAATATATTTAATAATTTGGAAATTACGATTTAAATTAATACTAAGCTTTTCAAAGTTATTTAATTAATAACTATATGGTTTGTAAATACTTAAGATAAATGTTAATTGCTTAAGATTATATCTTAGCTTAATTTTTAAATTTAAATAAAAAGTTTGTTTCATTTCTTTTAAATATTACTTGATATATATGATTTGAAATAGAAGTTTAAAATACAATATGGCATATGGTCCTAATTCATTTAATAATAGAAGTGATTTATAATCTCTTTTGTAAATCATTTAAAATTGTTAAATTTGTTATTTTCAAATGATAATTATAATACTTAGCTTTTATAAAAACATAAATAGATTTTATAGGAATAGGATTGTTATTTTAAATTTAATAAGTAGTTATATATGTATATATAACTTGATTCTTAGATTTAATTTTATAATATAATTTGAATTTAAAGCTTTGAAATTCAAAAGAATAGATATTTTAAAAAAAAGTAAATATTTAAAATGTTTTGGATCTTAAAAATATTTGGATAAGTTTTATTTATAATTTGTTTTTATTACATTTTCTTTACATAAGAAATTCACACATATATTTACATAAGTATAAATAAATTAAGTAAAACCTTTATTAACATTTAAAATAAAAAAAAGAAAATAAAACAAAGACATGTGTTAATATATTAGGTACTTTTATAACATGTGTTAACTTATGAATTAAACAATATGACAAGTGTCATTTAATTCCCATTTTCCTTTCTTTTATTTTGTTAAATTATTTCAGCCTATGTACATTGTTTTTTTCATTCATCATTTTCCTTTCTATCTTTTTACTCAACTAAGAAGAAAACTTAAACTATCTCTCAAAAGAAAATCTGCGTCAAACCAGAAATTATCAAGCAACAACCTGTAATGCAATATCAAAATTAAAAAGCCTACAAACCTACTTCATTTTCAAAATCCTGTCAACATTTTTTTTTCAAATCTGAATCATGTCTACATGTTTCAATGACAAGCAACTCATGCATGCAAGTTCAATTTCAAAAACAAACAAATCTGTAATCTCATTTTCATTATCAAAAGAAAATATGAAATTCACTCCTCAAACAAAAATTTTGCAAATCAAAAGCCTGTAACAGATTTTCAAAATACAACCTTTCACCTGTAATCCATTTTCTGGAAGCAACCTGGAACCAAAGTTTTGCAAGTAATCAAATGTCTACATTTTTCAAAAACCAAAGAAATCAAGCCTGCATGCATGTAGTTTAGGACAGGGACCAAAAGCATTTCAGTTTCAAAACATCTCAGCACTCAAGTTTTAAAAGTTTTAAAGGATTCAAAAGCTTTTTAAAAATGAAGAGGCTCTGTTTTTTTGAGAAAAATAGGTGAGTAACATTTTGTTTTAAAAATAAATTAAGTATGATTCTGGTTGCCTAATTAAGTATGATTCTGGTTGCCTGATTGTCTCTGGAAATAAGATTGCTTGTGTGTATATTTATTAGTGTATTTGTGTGTATATATTTGAATGTATGATGTGTGCATGTATGCTAATGTCTGTAATGTCTATGTTCCCAGATTCAAGTTCAGTTTTTTTAATTTAAATCCTCCATCTCTTGATCTAGTCACTATTTTGATTTAAGTTACAAACAAAAGTTGTTTGTTTGATCATAAATTTAAGCTCAAAAATTTAATTAAGTTAAAATAAATTTAAACTTGCTCTGGAAAGCAAAATGGACAGGAAGACATGAGTTTTGTTTAAAATTCAAATCCTCTAATTCATTAAATTAGGTTTGTAATATGAAACCTTATAGGAAAACAAGATTTTTAAAACAGAAAACACAATTTTTAGCATTGAATCATGGGAGCAGTTCATGTTGATCTAGAAATGGTGTTTGGGGTGTTTTTTTGGCGAACGAGGCGATCTGGATGGTTGCAGTCAACACTGGAGGTAGATGGGTGAACGGTGAGGTCAGCAAAAATGCCTGAAGGATGCTCAGATCACCGTAGTGGCAGGGGTAGATCAATTTTACATGTAACCCTAGTTTTTGGGGTTGGTCGAAATGCATTCATTCCATCTCCTCCGGTGAATCGAGTTCCACCTGAGTTTAGGAATTGCTAGCGGAAAGGACGGCGAAGTTGTGTCAGGAAGCATAGGTGCTCCGATGATCGACATTTGAAGTTTGAGGGGATTTCCATCTTGGGTTTTTGTTCCAGGTTAGTAAAGAGTGACTCGATCGAGATTTTGGTTGGTTATGGATGAACTGATGATCAGAATAGCGTAGGAAGAGGATTGTCGACATGTAAGGATCATCATGAGTGGTCCGGAAAGGTGGCAGTGCGGGTGCATGTGCACGTGCACGGAGGTGATGGTGTATCTGCAGTTGATTTGGGAAGAAAGGTACTCGGGTATTCATTCGAGTTGTTTCATGTTTTTGCTCGAAGCTAGGAGTGTTTTAACTCGAAGAGAAAAAGAACAGGCTCGGGTAAATTTTGTTATAGGATTTAGAAACCTGTCAGTGTTACAGTTTTTAAAATTTAAACTAAAAATAAAAATAAAGCAAGTTTTAATACAAAGGTTTTGGAAACAAGTTTAAATCTGAATTAAAATGAGTTTGAATTCTAGTTTTTAAAATAAATAAGTTTTATAAAAAAAGTAATGTTTTTTTAACAACTAAAATTATTAAAGTATTTTATAAAATGGTTTTAAAATCTAAAAATAGAGATTTAAACAGGGTTTTAAAACTAAGTTTAAAATCTGGATTCAAAAATGAATTTGAATCCTAGTTTGAAACAAGATAAAGTTTTTAAATTTAAAATGTTTTAAAACAACTTTGAATATTTAAAGGGTATTTTAAAATTGATTTAAATTGAATATGTTTTAAAACTATTTTAAATTCCCTTTAGAAGATAAGTATTTCTTTAACATGTAATTAAAAGATTTTTGAATTGTTAAACTTTGTTTAAGTTAAAATTGTTTTCATTTTAAACCTTAAATTTAAAATGAAATTTAATAGTAAATTTGAAAGCAAATTGTTTTAAAATACTTTGTTAATGAAAATTTAATCATTAATAAGATTAAGGTTTATCTTAAAGTTAATTAGGACTTAATGATTCATAATTCATTAAATTATTAAGGTAATTAAGATGGATAATTAATTAATTTAATTAATGATTTGGGTTAATTAATTAAGTAATTAAGGGTTTAATTTAATTAGTTAAAGGATTAAATAAGATAATTAAGATTAATTAAATTGTAATTAAGAAAATCATTAATTAGATAAGATTTGATTTTAAATTAATGATTTGAAATTTATTAATCAAGTAATTAAAAATTAATTAAGTTATAGATCAACACTTAATTAATTAAATAATTAGAGATTAATTAATGGGTTATTATAGATAACTTAATTTGTAATTAATAATGATTAATCTCAGTTAATTACTTTAGAGAAGTAATTAAAGATTTGTTAATGGTTAATGAAGTTCATTAACTTAGGATTATTTAATAATTAATTAATGTGATTAATTTTAATAATTAATTAGATTAATTAATTTAAAGATAATCATTTGAGAATTGTTAAGTGTAATTACTTAATGGAAGTAATGAAGAAATTAATTACTAATTGTAATTAATTAAGTTTATTTTGATTAGTTTAAGTTAATTAATAAAGTTTAATTAATTTAAGATAATCACTGGATAATTTAAGAAGTAATTACTCAATGTAACTAATGAAGAATAATTACTTAGTGAAGTAATTAAGAAGATAATTACTGGATGTAATTGAATTGAAGGATAATTAGGTAATGGAAGAGATTTGGAGATTAATTACTTTGTGTAATTAATATAAAGAATAATTACTTAGTGGAAGTAATTAATAATTAATTACTTAGTGTAATTAATTAAGAATTGGTTAATAAAATTATTTGAAGATAATTAAGAGATGTAATTAATTAAGTGTGATTAATTACTTAATGAGATTAATCTAGGGTGATTAATAAATATAATTAATTAAAGATTAATTATTAGAGATAATTAATTAAGGAGTAATTAATTTATCTAATGAAGTAATTAAAGGTAGTTAATTACTGAATGTGATTAATCAAGAGTGATTAATCAATGGTTTAATTGATGTTTAATTTCTTAATGTAATTAATTTAAATAGGGTAATTATAAATAAAAACAATTAAGGATCATTAATTTATATAATTAATGATGTAATTAAGGATTTATTAATTAAGGACTAATGTAGTGAATTATAGTTAATTAATTAATGAAGTAATTATAGGTTAATTACTGAATTTTGTTTAGAATAATTAATTTGTGAAATTAATTAAAGGCTAATTACTTGGATGTAATTAAAGGATAATTAATCAAGGGTGATTAATTAAGGTGATTATTAGAGGGTAATTAATTAATTGATTTGTAATTAATTAACGGTTATGTAAGCAAAATTTATAGAGATGAAGTAATTAATTTAATTTATTTTCAATTAATTATAGAATGGTGATTAATAAATCATTGCTTATGAATGCTGATTAATATTGATTTCCTTGAATGGTTTGAGATCTCAAATATGAGATAAGTGATGCTGTGTGATATGGATGCTTTGGATTGCATTGTGATGATAATATGAATTATTTGTTTGTGATGATAATATGAATTATCTGTTTATGTTGATAATGTTGATTATCTATTGTGATATTGTGAATTATCTGTCTTTGTGTATATAGATAATATTGAATTAAATTGTTTTAAACTTTAAAACAACTTGGACCTAAAAGATGGCGTTTTGGATTTCGATGAGACCGGGATCAGGTTTCCAGATTTGGATATCCGAAAACCACATCGATCCAAATTAACGATAGGTCGTGAATCTCAAGTGAAGAGTGAACACTCGAGGTGTAAGGACTATTCGTCGTTAAAACTCTTAGGGTGATTCCAATACGAGTTTAACAGGGTAGTACTTTCAGATTCGAGATGAAGATTCAGAGTGCAAGGATTATCGTCGTTGACTTTGAGGATGATTCCAAAATGAGTGTAACGAGATAATGCCTTCGGTTTCGTTCGAACCCGGAACGAACTTGTATGGATTGAATGCTTTCAGAACATCTTCAGGTGGACGTTGAGCATTCTAAGAGATGTGTTCTCTAAAGGTAATCGTAGTCTCAAGCCTCATCAACCGGGAATGGCTAAAACAGGGGAGGTGCAGCAAGGCTAAGTGGGTCATTCCCATGTAGGACGAGATTTACCCCTGTCTAGAAGTCCCTTTATATTCGGCTGTGTGGGGCAGTTGATTGCAACAACAGCCGGGGTTGTTTTGTTCGGGACTGTTCAGTAAGGAATGGTCCTGGCCTTGTGTTGCAGGGGATTTAGGGTGGATCCTCGGCACGGTGACCTAGGCCACGTACTGTGACGGGCGGTACCCCAGTAGCCCTGCCATTGATGGAAATCCATTCTTTCTACGAGACCCTACTGTTTTGATTTTTATTACCCACTTTTGGGGCTAGTAGCTGGAATTTAATCATGTAATAATTTTGGCTATTTTATATTTACTTGAAAACCCTAGACACTATTATAATATCATCGAATTTCCTATCAAATGTTTTGGTTAGCGTAAGGTAAAAACTTACCCGTGTTTATTTATGGGGAGTCTTACGTGATACCTTTTGTATTCAAAGGATTTTTAAAGTTAAGCAACCTTAACCTTTTACTCACACCTGACACATGTCTGATCCAGAGTTTATCTTCTGTTTTCTTAAACTCTTGGGTACTCAAATTTTTACGAGTAGCCAAGGGATTCAGGTTAGCTTTGACGAATTGTGGAGGAGCAATGGAGCAGGAGGCTTCGACGTTAGATATATAGTTTCCGCTGTGTCTTCTCTGAATTGGGTTTGTATGGAGTTGTAATAACTAGACATGTGTTTATAACTGTCTAGTATGTGATGTATGTGCTGTGTAACTCTGATTGGTATTATATATTATGTAATACTTATGTTATTAATATAATTTATTCGTTCCGCAGTTGAGATTCTGGTGTTGTTACTTCTTTCTCTTCTTTCTTTTCTCTTTTCTATCCCTTTCTTTCTTAAAGATGATACGACTTTCTATGGAGAAAAGTCGGATTGTCACAGTTGGTATCAGTGCGCTAGGTTGAATGAATACCTAGGCTTTGGAGTGATTTCTTTCTTGAGAGAGCGTATTTGTAATTTATATATATATATATATATATATATATATATATATATATATTTCTACCTATTTGTTGGGTTACCTGTACAGGTTTTGCAATATAAGTTATAATGGTAGATGGGGTAGTGGTGTGTATAACGCGACTACCATTGGTTGGAGTTTGAATGTTTGAGGTTGGAAGTGTATCTGTCGAGACTATAGACCTAATACCGTCTCGAGTAAGCTCTGTAGTGATGTAAGGATTTCATCGAACTCTGAAGGTAACCTGTTAAGGTTCGGAGTCCATCTTTGAAGTTGGATGAGTAGAGTTTGGGTCGTCGGTTAGGCAGAAGCAAGTGATGGTATCTTGACACCTCAGGAAGTAGTAGCTGCGTGATGAGATGTAGCGACTATGGATGTTTCCGAAGATGTTTTCTTTGGAACAAGTTTAAGGAAGTAGGTATGCTTTGGTGAAGTGGCTGAGTTCAGCAGGGTGTTTCTGTTTAGTTTGAGGTCCGAGTTTCTCGAAGAGCTTTGGATTGAGAATTCTTTGGCACCTGTGTCAGTATTGCAGCTCGGGGTGTTCTGTGTGCTGTCAAGGAGATCTTCCAGTTTAGTAGTTTTTCTAGAAGTGGAGTTCAAAAGCAGTAGAGTGGATCTATTTCTTCGATGGATTAGCAAGACCAGCGTAAGCTGTTCTGATTGGTAAAGAGAGAACAGTTTTCTTTGGTTGTTAGGCTGGATTGATCGCAAAAGTGACTTGCGATTGCTGAGTGTTCTCTTGGTTATCAGAGATCTACTGGGTTGTGTTGTCCAGTTTGCGCTTGTGTTCATCATCAACATTTTCAACTACTCCAGATCAGAGTTGTGCAGCGGAAGCAGTTTGGGAGTGCATCTGCTTTTCTTTTTCGGATATGAGAAGTTTGTTTTCTTCTGATGGTTGTGAGTGGACGTTGTTCTTGATCTTGATGGATCTTGGAGGATCATTCTGGTGGATTGGGTTTGGTCCAGGTTGTTTCTTGAGACATCAGCGAGGATTGAGCTGATCAGGAAGGATGTAGGCAGTACAGGATCGTCCAAAGAGTTTTGTGGATCTGAATCGGAGATCTGATTTTGGATAAGTTTTCTCCGGTTTTAGGAGCTATAAGATTGAGTAAGGTTGGGAAGCTAGCTCCGTGGAGTTTTGGATCTCTTCTGTGTTCTTGTGAGAATAAGTGTTTGGCCTTCAGTATTGAATTGCCAGTTTGGATAACTAGGATTCATTGTGTTTCACGTATCTCTGAGGGAGTACGTGTATGATCTATCTCTGGTTTTGAGAACCAGCAGTTCAGGAAGGTTTGGTAGTTGAGTCAGACTTGTTTGTAGTCTGATTTCTTGTTTAGTTTGGTAGATCTAGATGAGTAGGAGCTGGGTATCTTAGTAGTGTTAATTTTTTGGATTCTGCAGAGCGAGTATCCCGGTGTTTATACTTGGGAAACTCGAGAAAATTCTATTTAGAATTTTTGTCTGGACAGTTAAATTTGTTTGTTTGGGTGAATTGGTTGCTATAGCTGTTAGCATATGGTTGATAATATATGCTTGTGGTTTAAAATTAAATCTTTAATGATATTATTAAATTACCTTTGTTTTGAATTTCGGGGACGAAATTCTTTTAAGGGTGAAAGAATGTGATATCCTGGAATTTTTGGAAATATCTATTTAATAATCTTTATTTAAAATTAAACTGATTTGATAATATTGATTAATAAATTATGAATTGGTTTAATAATCTAATTAAATAAATATTTAATTGGTGATTTTATCTTTTAAAAGCTAAATAAATGTATCTATCTATAATGTATATATATTTATATATATTATAGATAATCTTTGATTTGGAATTTAATAAATAAATAAAGTCTTATTTTCAAATTCTAACAATATATTTAATAATTTGGAAATTATGATTTAAATTAATATTAAGCTTTTCAAAGTTATTTAATTAATAACTATATGGTTTGTAAATACTTAAGATAAATGTTAATTGCTTAAGATTATATCTTAGCTTAATTTTTAAATTTAAATAAAAAGTTTGTTTTGTTTCTTTTAAATATTACTTGATATATATGATTTGAAATAGTAGTTCAAAATACAATATGGCATATGGTCTTAATTCATTTAATAATAAAAGTGATTTATAATCTCTTTTATAAATCATTTAAAATTGTTAAATTTGTTATTTTCAAATGATAATTATAATACTTAGCTTTTATAAAAACATAAATAGATTTTATAGGAATAAGATTGTTATTTTAAATTTAATAAGTAGTTATCTATATATATAACTTGATTCTTAGATTTGATTTTAATAGTTTAATTTGAATTTAAAGCTTTGAAATTCAAAAGAATAGATATTTAAAAAAATATATTTAAAATGTTCCGGATCTTAAAAATATTTGGATAAGTTTTATTTATAATTTGTTTTTGTTACATTTTCTTTACATAAGAAATTCACATATATATTTACATAAGTATAAATAAATTAAGTAAAACCTTTATTAACATTTAAAATAAAAAAAGAAAATAAAACAAAGACATGTGTTAATCTATTAAGTACTTGTATAACATGTGGTAACTTATGAATTAAACAATATGACAAGTGTCATTTAATTCCCATTTTCTTTTCTTTTATTTTGTTAAATTATTTCATCCTATGTACATTGTTTTTTTCATTCGTCATTTTCCTTTCTATCCTTTTACTCAACTAAGAAGAAAACTTAAACTATCTCTCAAAACAAAATCAGCCTCAAACCAGAAATTGTTAAGCAATAACCTGTAATGCAATATCAAAATTAAAAAGCCTACAAACCTTCTTCATTTTCAAAATCCCGTCAACATTTTTTTTTTCAAATCTGAATCATCTCTACATGTTTCAATGACAAGCGACTCATGCATGCAAGTTCAATTTCAAAAACAAACAAATCTGTAATCTCATTTTCATTATCAAAAGAAAATCTGAAATTCACTCCTCAAACAAAAATTTTGCAAATCAAAAGCCTGTAATAGATTTTCAAAATACAACCTTTCACCTGTAATCCATTTTCTGGAAGCAACCTGAAACCAAAGTTTTGCAAGTAATCAAATGTCTGCATTTTTCAAAAACCAAAGAAATCAAGCCTGCATGCATGTAGTTTTGGACAGGGAGCAAAAGCATTTCAGTTTCAAAACATCTCAGCACTCAAGTTTTAAAAGTTTTAAAGGATTCAAAAGCTTTTCAAAAATGAAGAGGCTCTGTTTTTCTGAGAAAAACAGGTGAGTAACATTTTGTTCTAAAAATAAATTAAGTATGATTCTGGTTGCCTAATTAAGTATGATTCTGGTTGCCTGATTGTCTCTGGAAATAAGATTGCTTGTGTGTATATTTATAAATGTACTTGTTTGTATACATGAATGTATGATGTGTGCATGTATGCTAATGTCTGTAATGTCTCTGTTCCCAGATTCAAGTTCGTTTTTTTTGTTTAAATCCTCTATCTCTTGATCTAGTCACTATTTTGATTTAAGTTACAAACAAAAGTTGTTTGTTTGATCATAAATTTAAGCTAAAAGATTTAATTAAGTTAAAATAAATTTAAACTTGCTCTGGAAACCAAAATGGACAGGAAGACATGAGTTTTGTTTAAAATTCAAATCCTCTAATTCATTAAATTAGGTTTGTAATATGAAACCTTATAGGAAAACATGATTTTTAAAACAGAAAACATAATTTTTAGCATTGAATCATGGGTGCTGTTCACGTTGATCTAGAAATGGTGTTTGGGGTGTTTTGTGGCGAACGAGGCGATCTGGATGGTTGCGGTCAACACTGGAGGTAGATGGGTGAACGGTGAGGTCAGCAACAATGCCTGAAGGATGCTCAGGTCACCGTAGTGGCGGTGGTAGATCAATTTTACCTGTAACCCTAGTTTTTGGGGTTGGTCGAAACGCATTCATTCCATCTCCTTTGGTGGATCGAGTTCCACCAGAGTTTGGGAATTGCTAGCGGGAAGGACGGCGAAGTTGTGTCAGGAAGCATAGGTGCTCCGATGATCGGCATTTGAAGTTCGAGGGGATTTCCAGTTTGGTTTTTTTTTTCCAAGTTAGTGAAGATTGACTCGATTGAGATTTTGGTTGGTTATGGATGAATTCATGATCGGAATAGTGTGGGAAGAGGATTGTCGACATGTAAGGATCATCATGAGTGGTCAGGAAAGGTGGCAGTGCGGGTGCATGTGCACGAAGGTGATGGTGTATCTACAGTTGATTTGGGAAGAAAGGTACTCAGGTATTCATTTGAGTTGTTTCATGTTTTTGCTCGAAGCTAGGAGTGTTTTGACTCGAAGAGAAATAGAATAGGCACGGGTAAATTTTATTACAGGATTTAGAAACTTGTCAGTGTTACAGTTTTTAAATTTTAAACTAAAAATAAAAATAAAGCAAGTTTTAATACAAAGGTTTGGAAAACAAGTTTAAATCCGAATTCAAATGAGTTTGAATTCTAGTTTTTAAAATAAGTAAGTTTTATAAAAAAAGAATGTTTTTTTAACAACTAAAATTGTTAAAGTATTTTATAAAATGGTTTTAAAATCTGAAAATAGAGATTTAAACAGGGTTTTAAAACTAAGTTTAAAATCTGGATTCAAAAATGAATTTGAATCCTAGTTTGAAACAAGATAAAGTTTTTAAATTTAAAATGTTTTAAAACAACTTTGAATATTTAAAGGGTATTTTAAAATTGATTTAAATTGAATATGGTTTTAAAACTATTTTAAATTCCCTTTAGAAGATAAGTATTTCTTTAACATGTAATTAAAAGATTTTTGAATTGTTAAACTTTTTTTAAGTTAAAATTGTTTTCATTTTAATTCTTAAATTTAAAATGAAATTTAGTAGTAAATTTGAAAGCAAATTATTTTAAAATACTTTGTTAATGAAAATTTAATCACTAATAAGATTAAGGTTTATCTTAAAGTTAATTAGGAATTGATGATTTATAATTCATTAAATTATTAAGGTAATTAAGATGGATAATTAATTAATTTAACTAATGATTTGGGTTAATTAATTAAGTAATTAAGGGTTTAATTTAATTAATTAAAGGATTAAGTAAGATAATTAAGATTAATTAAATTGTAATTAAGAAAATCATTAATTAGATAAGATTGGATTTTAATTTAATGATTTGAAATTTTATTAATCAAGTAATTAAAAATTAATTAAGTTATAGATTAACACTTAATTAATTAAATAATTAGAGATTAATTAATGGGTTATTATAGATAAATTAATTTGTAATTAATAATGATTAATCTCAGTTAATTACTTTAGAGAAGTAATTAAAGATTTGTTAATGGTTAATGAAGTTCATTAACTTAGGATTGTTTAATAATTAATGTGATTAATTTTAATAATTAATTAGATTAGTTAATTTAAAGATAATCATTTGAGAATTGTTAAGTGTAATTACTTAATGAAAGTATTGAAGAAATTAATTACTAATTGTAATTAATTAAGTTTATTTTGATTGGTTTAAGTTAATAAATTAAGTTTAATCAATTTAAGATAATCACTGGATAATTTAAGAAGTAATTACTCAATGTAATTAATGAAGAATAATTTCTTAGTGAAGTAATTAAGAAGATAATTACTGGATGTAATTGAATTGAAGGATAATTAGGTAATGGAAGAGATTTGGAGATTAATTACTTTGTGTAATTAATATAAAGAATAATTACTTGGTGGAAGTAATTAATAATTAATTACTTAGTGCAATTAATTAAGAATTGGTTAATAAAGTTATTTGAAGATAATTTAGAGATGTAATTAATTAAGTGTAATTAATTACTTAATGAGATTAATCTAGGGTGATTAATAAATATAATTAATTAAAGATTAATTATTAGAGATAATTAATTAAGGAATAATTAATCTATCTAATGAAGTAATTAAAGGTAGTTAATTACTGAATGTGATTAATCAAGAGTGATTAATCAATATGGTTTAATTGATGATTAATTTCTTAATGTAATTAATTTAAATAGGGTAATTATAAATAGAAATAATTAAGGATCATTAATTTATATAATTAATGATGTGATTAAGGATTTATTAATCAAGGACTAATGTTATTAATTATAGTTAATTAATTAATGAAGTAATTATAGGTTAACTACTAAATTTGGTATAGAATAATTAATTTGTGAAATTAATTAAAGGCTAATTACTCGGATGTATAATCAAGGGTGATTAATTAAGGTGATTTATTAGAGGGTAATGGATTAACGGTTATGTAAGAAAAATTTATAGAGATGAAGTAATTAATTTAATTTATTTTAAATTAATTATAGAATGGTGATTAATAAATCATTGCTTATGAATGCTGATTAATATTGATTTCCTTGAATGGTTTGAGATCTCAGATATGAGATAAGTGATGCTGTGTGATATGGATGCTTTGGATTGCATTGTGATGATAATATGAATTATTTGTTTGTGATGATAATATGAATTATCTATTTATGTTGATAATGTTGATTATCTATTGTGATATTGTGAATTATCTGTCTGTGTGTATATAGATAATATTGAATTAAATTGTTTTAAACTTTAAAACAACTTGGACCTAAAAGATGGCGTTTTGGATTTCGATGAGACCGGGATCAGGTTTCCAGATTTGGATATCCGAAAACCACATCGATCCAAATTAACGATAGGTCGTGAATCTCAAGTGAAGAGTGAACACTCGAGGTGTAAGGACTATTCGTCGTTAAAACTCTTAGGGTGATTCCAATACGAGTTTAACAGGGTAGTACTTTCAGATTCGAGATGAAGATTCAGAGTGCAAGGGTTATCATCGTTGACTCTGAGGATGATTCCAAAATGAGTGTAACGAGATAATGCCTTCGGTTTCGTTCGAACCCGAAACGAACTTGTATGGATTGAATGCTTTCAGAACATCTTTAGGTGGACGTTGAGCATTCTAAGAGATGTGTTCTCTAAAGGTAATCGTAGCCTCAAGCCTCATCAACCGGGAATGGCTAAAACATGGGAGGTGCAGCAAGGATAAGTGGGTCATGCCCAAGTAGGACGAGATTTACCCTTGTCTAGAAGTCCCTTTATATTCGGCTGTGTGGGGCAGTTGATTGCAACAACAGCCGAGGTTGTCTTGTTCGGGACCGTTCAGTAAGGAATGGTCCTGGCCTTGTGTTGCAGGGGATTTAGGGTGGATCCTCGGTACGGTGACCTAGGCCACGTACTGTGACGGGCGGTACCCCAGTAGCCCTGCCATTGATGGAAACCCATTCTTCCTACAAGACCCTACGGTTTTGATTTTTATTACCCACTTTTGTGGCTGGTAGCTGGAATTTAATCATGTAACAATTTCGGCTATTTTATATTTACTTGAAAACCCTGGACACTATTATAATATCATCGGATTTCCTATCAAATGTTTTGGTTAGCGTAAGGTAAAAACTTACCCGTGTTTATTTGTGGGGAGTCTTATGTGATTCCTTTTGTTTTCAAAGGATTTTTAAAGTTAAGCAACCTTAATCTGTTACTCATACCAAACGCATGTCTGACCCGGAGTTTATCTTCTGTTTTCTTAAACTCTTGGGTACTCAAATTTTTACGAGTATCCAAGGGATTCAGGTTAGCTTTGATGAATTGTGGAGGAGCAATGGAGCAGAAGGCTTCGGCGTTATATATATAGTTTTCGCCGTGTGTTCTCTGAATTGGATTTGTATCAAGTTGTAATAACTAGACAGGTGTTTATAACTGCCTAGTATGTGATGTATATGCTGTGTAACTCTGATTGATATTATATATTATGTAATACTTACGTTATTAATATAATTTATTCGTTCCGCTGTTGAGATTCTGGTGTTGTTTCTTCTTTCTCTTCTTTCTTTTATCTTTTCTATCCCTTTCTTTCTTAAAGATGATACGACTTTCTATGGAGAAAAGTCGGGTAATCATAGTGCTATTGGTGGATTTGAAAAGTAAGAACTTAATCAGACCAAGCAGTTCACCTTAGGGAGTAGCTATAGTGTTTGCAAAGAAACGGATAGATCGTTATGGTTATGTATTGACTATCGTACATTGAATGAGAAGACGATAAAGAATCAATATCAGTTACCTAGGACTGATAGTTTGTTTGATCAGTTGCGTGGAGACAAAGTATTTTATCAGTTGGATTTGGCAACAGGATTCCATCAGCTTAGTTAGCGGAGGATAGTATTCCTTTGGTGGTGTTTAGGACCGGATATGGATTGTACGAATGGGTAGTGATGCAGTTCGGAATAACTAATGCGCCAGCATTCTTTGTGGATTTGATGAACAGGATCCTCCGGTAGCTTCTGGACAGATTCGTGTTACTATTCATAGAAAACATTTTGATATACCATAAGGATGAGAAAGAGCATGAATTTCATCTCAGAATGGTTCTTGAGACGTTAAGGTAGCATCAACTAAAGGCGATATTTTCGAAGTGTCATTTTTGGAAGAAAGAAGTGAAGTTACTTGGTCATATAGTCTCGAAGAATGGGTTGTTTGTGGATCCGGCTAAGATCAGGTAGTGAATAGTTAGAATAGACCCGAGACGGTGATTGAGGTAAAGTGTTTTCTTGGATTAGCGGTTACTATCGGAGATTCATTAAGGATTTTCAGTGGAGAGATGCGCCGATGACTAAGCTAACTAGGAAAGATGTGAAGTTTTTCTGGATTGATAAGTGTGAGGAGGCATTCCAGAAACTAAAACACTTATTAACAAATGCACCTGTGTTAGTTGTTCCAGAGAGGAATCAAGACTTAGTGGTGTACACGGATGCATGTGGAACAGGTTTAGGAGCTGAGTTAATCCAGAAAAGTAAAGTGATTGCCTATGCTTCTCGACAGCTCAGACCGTATGAGGTTAGATTTCCAATTCACGATTTGGAACTAGCTGCAGTAATTTTCGCATTAAAGCTGTAGATTCATTACTTTTTCGGAGAAAGATTCGAGTTGTATATGGATCATAGGTCATTGAGACATTTATTCTCTCAAAAGGAGTTGAATATGAGACAAAAAATATGGTTAGAGTTTTTAGCCGTTTATGACTTTAGAATTGAGTACATACCAAGAAAAGGAAATAAGGTTGTAGATGCCCTTAGCAGGAAATATGAGAACACAATGTTGGCAATGATAGCTGAGTGGAAAGATCTACAAGCATTGACTACGTGCATAGTACAATGAAGACCTAAGAGTAGTTCTAGTCAAGAAACTACTATGTTGTCATGTTTAGAAGTTCGACCGATGATGATCAAAATGATTGCTTCTAAGCAAGGAGAGGATCCATTATTAGTTGAATGGATTGGAAAGTTAGAAGATGGAACATAGAGCGATAACTTGAAAATTTTCAGTCTTGACCAAAATGGATGGTTGGGAAAGAAAGGACGACTATGTGTTCCGAATGTGGGAAACATTAGAAATGAAGTTCTTGAAGAATGTCATTGTTCGAAGTTCACTATTCATCTAGGAGGAGCTAAGATGTATCAGTATATAGAAAGAAGTTTCTTCTAGGACTGTATGAAGAGTGACGTAGGCTTATAGGTGAAGTAGCGTTTAAACTGTCAATAGGTAAAAGCCGAACATCAAAAACAGAGTGAGTTACTTCAGCCTTTAGATGTTCCAATTTGGAAATGAGATTCTACCCCCATGGATTTCATAGATGGTTTGTCAAGGTT
This sequence comes from Allium cepa, assembly GCA_030765085.1. Lineage (NCBI taxonomy): Eukaryota > Viridiplantae > Streptophyta > Magnoliopsida > Asparagales > Amaryllidaceae > Allium > Allium cepa. The sequence goes on from CM060929.1 coordinate 980,277,210, forward strand.
GAATAGAGGAAATGAGAGTATATGGGCTATAGTGGACTGATTGACCAAGAGTGCCCAATCCATTCTAGTTAAGTCGACTAGGATAGCACCAGATTTAGCTAAGTTATTCATGAAAAACATAGTTAGACAACATATAATTCCTAGTAGCATAGTAAGTGGTAGAAATTACTTATTTACTAGCGAGTTATGAAAGAGTCTACAGGAGACTTTGGGTACCAAACTCAAGATAAGTACCGCTTACCATCCGTAGATAGATGGGCAAACAGAGAGAGTTAACAAAGTCTTAGAAGATTTGTTAAGAGCTTTTGTGCTAGATTTTTGGGAGATCATGGGAAGACCATCTACACTTAGTTGAGTTTTCATATAACAACAGTTATCATGCTAGTATTACGATGGCACCGTTTGAAGCTTTGTAGGGAAGGCCATGCAAATCTACCATTTGTTGGTTAGAGACCAGGGATAGGTTAGTACCTGGTCCAGATTTGGTTAGAGAAGAATGAGTTAATTCGAGCTAGGATGGAGGAAGCTCAGTTTAGGCATAAGAGCTATGCTGATAAAAGATGGAAAGACATAGACTTATCAATCGGAGATCATGTTTTCGTCAAGATATCACCGATGAAAGGTGTAATCCGATTTGGAAAATCAGGAAAATTGGCACTGAGATTTGTTGGACTATTTCCTATTATGGAAAGAATCGAGAAACTTGTGTATAGATTATAGTTACCGAATAGTTTGGCAGGATTCCAATTTTTTTTTCATATTTCTCATCTAAGGAAGTGTGTTCGAGATCTAGAAACTATTATTGCACCGGCTGTATTAGATGATTTAGTGGTGGAACCAGATACGATTATAGTTAGGAAACCAGTTCGTATAGTTGCGAGAGATGAGAAGAGACTAAGGAACAAAACAGTCACATTAGTCGAAGTCCAGTAGAGTAACAGCGATAGAGATTGTACTTAGAAAACTGAAAGCAAGATTATAGATACTTATCCTGACTTGTTTGATGGTATGTTTTACCTTTATGTTTGATTGTTATGAGTACCTTATCGTAATTTCGAGGATGAAATTCTTTAAGAAAGGATGTCTATAATGACACTAATTTTGACTAACATTATTTAAGATATTTAATTAGATAAATTAAGTAAAATAATGTAGATGGTTAAGGGATTGAGATTTGTAAATTAATTAAGGAATATATATAAGCAAAAGAGAATTAAGGATAAGTAAGTAGGAGGAATATGATAAGGGCAAAATAGGAATAGTCTTTATTCTTATACCCTAAACCCTCATATCCTTCATTTCTCATTCATTTCAATACTCATAAATAAAAATAAAACCCCAAGAGCTTGTCCGACCACCATTAAGAAGAATCAAAAGAAGATATGCTAGGAATCAAGTAGAAATCTTGAAGAAATTAAGTGCAAAGAGCAAATCTCAACCTTCTTAACACCAAACCAAGGTGAATAATAGATTTACATCTCATTTTGACTATGATTTCAGTTTTACGATTGTGGTCGAATTATTTTGCAAATAATTTATATTTTTTCTAAATAGTATTTGTGCTCGTTGATGATTTATATTGTTTCATATAGATTTTACAATAACTTTAGATTGGGAAACCTATTAAATGACATCCAAATGACTTGCATTTTTGAGATACAGTCAAAAACATTATTTTAAACGTGGGTTTTATGTACATAACTTACTAAGTTGTTGTGGAATTATTGTGAATTTTCTATGAAAGAAAATAGTTAATATTGGGTTTAAATTATTTAAAGCAAGTATATAATGATTTTGAGTCAGAAATTTATATATGTTAGTAAACATATTGAAAATGAATTATGATGATTTTTGGATAATTTTCCTAAGTATTTTATTATAGTTATAAAATTATTTGAGTTAAGGGACTTAAATGGTTTATATGTTTGTTCAAGGAGAAGGGCTTATTTGTTAAAATGGTTTAATTGAAAATTTCTAAATTCGGCAGCACTTTTAGAAAATGATTTTGATAAAGAAAAGGCAACCAATAGCATATTGACAAATAAGGCAAGTAGGTGCAAAGAAATTTATTAAAAATTCTAAAAATTAGCTTTGCTTGGTTTTACTACTTCGCCACTTCCATCTGTTGGCTTTCGACACCATGCCTCCATCAACGCACCCACTCGAAACCAATGCACATGGTATCAAGCAATTGATATGTAGTGCATTAGAGAAAAGCGGAAGGTACAGTGTTGAAACCTATCTTTCGAAGTGGTAGAAGCTACTCTTATTAACTTTGAATTACTTTGTTTATAAAGGATGCTCTCGAGGGGTTATATTAGCTTTCAAATTTATTAGCTTGCCTTTGTTTTAGAAAAGAGCTTTCGAACGAATTGCCGCCTTTTTGTTCAAAAAAAATCTTATGAAATGATAGTCGCTTTGAACCCATTCGAAACCAATGCTGCCGCATTCCTACCTTTCGAACTAGATAAGACCACTTTTCTTTATAGCCTTTAAACAATGTATTCGAAAGGGTGGTTTTGCCTCTGTATCTTAAAGCCACCTTCTCAATGCGTTTGAAAGGGTAGTTTAGCTGCTTTCAAATGGTTTTGGAGGCAATGGTTTTGAAAGGGTATTCAAAACCATCCTCTTTCTTTTACTTGGGATTAATGCTATCGAAAATTATGCTTTTGCCCCAGTTCTTTATGACCCTTAGTTATATTAAAAGTTAAACCCAATGGTTTCAAAAGGAATAATTAGTAATGTTTCCACGATCCTTTACTTGAACCCACAGCTTTCGAAAGTTATATAGTATGTGTTTCAAAGTGGAGATCCCCAATGTTTTCGTAAGGTTTATTTTAAGTGTTTGAAAGGAGGGTTTCCAATGCCTTCAAAAGACAAGTTTAAATGGTTTTGACATAGGATGTCTAAGGTTTTAGTAAAGCTTTTGAAAGAGTAGTTTTCGATGATTTCTAAAGGCATTATTTGCGGTTTTAAACAAGGGTTTCGAAGGTGATGTCTTGGCTTTAAAATCTAATGTTTTCTAAGTTAAAAAGAGCTTTAACTTGTTCTAAAGGGATAGATAAACCTATTGATTTAGGTTTTCATTAACATTGTTTTGTGTAAAGCATATATCATGGCAAAGGTATTTTGAGTAAAGCAAATGGTATATTTTCCTTGTTTAAGTATGATTTGAAAGAGTTAAATCAATTTGAAAGAAATATTTTCAGAGAAAGGTGGATGGGGCAGTCAACCCTTATTTTATGACTCAGATATTAGAAGACCAGATGAGACCGGTGTAGGGCCATGCTCTATACTATAGCTATTAGCCCCCAGCTAAAATTAGTCCAAAATTTCAGTGTGTAGGGCTTTGTAACATGTAAGACTAAAATGATGTTACATACAGAAAGGAATATACAGAGAAAAGGTAGGTTTTTGGTGAGCCTGCAAAACCATTAGGATCAGTTGACCCTAGGATAAGTAAGTTAAGGACAGACCGTTCAGTATTGTGTCTAACAGAAGTTAGATTATTTATTGTGTCTGGTAATCCTGAATCAGCCAATGGTTAATAGATAGCAAGATAAAACTATAATATTGGATAGATAGTCCATTGATTACCTTACTTATATGCATATATGTTATTACCCTTGCTACTATAATCAGTTTGATGGCAGGATTTGGTTTGCAAAAGGTATGCTTTTAAGTGGATATTAGTGAAGGGAAACCCGTTCCACCAAGCGGCATGGTCTCGTTTAATATCAATAAATCAAAATGTTATAGTATTATTCACACTAGAATTTATGTCTGACTCGAAGTTTATGTTTTTCCACTTAAACTCTCGGGTTCTCAAAATTTAATTTGAGTAGATTGATAGTTAGGGACGTTTCAGGTTTAGTAGGTTGGACAAATAAACTTCAGAAAATGTGCAGGAAGTAAAGCTAGTTATGTTGGAGCTATTTAGTCTTATTTCCGCTGTGATGTATTATGACTAATATGTCTATTTAGTACTCTGATCATCCAATGGAGCATCTTCATATGTCACTCTTGGTGTAATTTGTAATAATTATATTTGATCAAAACTCGGGAATCGTTTTGGGATTGTGTAACTGAATATAAAATATATGGATTTGAAATATAATCGGAAAAGTTGTTATTGAAATACGTGTTGATTTTATTTCATATTCATGTGCTTCTGATATTGTGGATACCATTAACTTACCGTATTTTGTCATCGAAAGTTAATATTATGGGTGACCGCGACATCTATAGCACTTTAGCTTCGGGCTCAAGATATGGGATGCTATAGATATGGAGCCTAAGATGCAAAGTTAAGATTGTATAAATATATGCAAAAGCGGAGCTCGGGAGATTTAAATAAATCTACAGCAGTTATGGTCACTGATGCATGTATTAATGGGTGTGAGCAGGTTAATGGATGGTGAGGCAGAATTTGTACTCACTAATTGCTTTGAGATTGAATGCGAAGCCTAGGTTGATAAATGTGGAGAAAAATATATATAGAGGTAGATTGTGATCCCAGGTTGATGGATGATGGGGAAAATATATACAGAAATAGAGTGCATGGGATCCATTAGCATTAATATAAGTAGAGCTATAATGCATGTGCACGCTGGTTGTTTAGAGTAGTTGTGCATAGTTTGTTGTATGTGTGTACTGATGGATGTGTATGTTATCTAAAGAATGTACACCCTGCTAAATGTATATGTGAATTGGAGGATAGCAGGGAGCATGTCCTATCTATTGGGAGTTGATGCTTGTAAGTGTTAGGGACAAAACATGTAGCTGAATTAGAACAAAGACTTTGAAGCGATGCAATGATGGTGGATGAGCCTGGTGATTCCTTCCGCAGAGTCATGTGGGTGACAGGATTCTACCTAGATGTTGAATTGATAGTGCCGAAAACAATATGGACGCTGTCTAGAAGAGAGGGAGAGTCTTTCATTCAATTAGTTCTGGTGCTGTGATCGTACACAAGAAGTGGGAAGCCTGAGTGAATTGTAAAATTCTTTGATCTCATGAAAGCATACCTTCCAATTTGAGTGCCTATTGCAAACACCTTTCCAAAGAGAGATTTGCAAGGCAATAAAATACAGTACGCTTAAGGAATTTTTATAAATGCAGTTAAATATTCTTTGAATGTGTTCATGCTAGAGGCCATAACAAGTGGTTAAATAAACACTGTCAAGTGATTTTCTAGAAATTTTATCATATTTGAATCTAAATGTCGACCAATATACATGTGGAGAAGGTATAATACTATTATTGTCAAATCCAAAGATGTAAAAGGTCTTACGAATAATATGCTAAGAGAATTGACATTCGTAAAATAGGTGTGTATTAGTTTTGAGGGCTGAGTTGCAAAAATAGCAAGGATTATGATTTAGAATGTTTGTTAGTTTAAAGTATAAGTTGCTAATGGTGTTTAATTTATCGTGCAAAACAATCCACATGTGAAATTTAATTCTAGGCGTCATGTTGATCTTCCAAATAGATTTAAAATAGTTAAAAGTGGTGGTACCAGAATAAGTTTATAATTTGTACATAAATTTAGACATATATATTTCATTTTTATCCTAGCTCCATTTTATTTGACCTGATTGCTCATCCATGTTAAATCATTAATAATTTTTACATATTGATTTAAAACATTCCCCACTAAATTTTGATTAAAGGAAATGTTCCATTGAAATATTTGGTGCGGCCTAAAGATGTCAATGATAAGGATGTTTTTATTTAGCTGCGTAAAGATCAGGAAGTTCATGTTTTAAAGTAATGGGGAAGGCCCAATGATCATTCCAGAAAGATGTTTTGTCCCCTGAACGAACACTAATACTAAGACCAATCTTAAAAATGTGATAGAGCTTGGAAATCTCTTCCCGAAAGAATAATAACATCAAGTTGTTGGGTTTGTATAGATTTTGGTTCTATTATAGTAATAATTTATAATTATTTCCTTTATAGTATTTTTATCACCTAGAAGTTTCCAAATCCACTTACATAGCAAGGAGGTATTTAAATTTTTTAAGTTTATAATGCCCAATCCCCCTGTATATGGGTTTGCAAACAAGGTCCTAGTTAATTAGATAGCTTAAATTAGAACATTCTGAGTTACCTTTCCAAAGAAATTTGCATCCAATGTCATCAATCTTATTAATAAACAAAAAAGGAAAAAAGGTAAAATGAGAGCAAGTGACTCGGTATTACGGATAATATTAAGTTAACAAGCACTGTTCTTCCTGCTCTAGAGAGAAAATTGGCTTCCATGAAAATAATCTCTTATTAACTTTATCGATGAGATGTTTAAATATTCTTTTTTAGGTTTCATCGATCTAATGCGAAATCCCAAGTAGTTTATCAGAAAATTCATGATTTTACAATTTAAAGGGGAAGCTATGTTAATTATCGCGTTTAATACATTACAATGATCAAAACCGAGCTCTCATGGTAATATGTTGACATGAGGAGGAACATATTTACTACTTATATCATCTGCAATCGCTTGAATCTCGAGACGTTCCTCGAACCAATCATATACTTTATTGAGATAGGGAATTCGAGAGGACCCCCCCGAGAACCGTATATGAGAATTTCATCTCGTATGGCTCAAATAGAAACGCACAAATACCGATTTTGACGGATATACAATAGAAAGTTCAAAACTTCTTAGCTGCTCGATGCAATTTGTGCCAAAGATAGGAAGTAAAAAAAATACGAAATCTCTTCTTTGTGATACTAATGCCAAAAATATCAAGTTAGCTCGTATACCTTTCTTTTTCTTTATATTGATCGTTCCAGGCCTCTTGAATATTCTTTTTCCTATTTTGTGATGAGGAAGATAGGAATAGAAAAGCAAGGTGTCTCCGCATATTGAAGGATAGAGACCCCATCTTTAGTAGTATCTCCTTTGATTTTAGGGAGAATGTTATTGTTAATGGCTAGTTTAATTATTTTAGTAAAAAAATTAACTGCTAAATAGAAAAGAACAGGTGAGAGTGGATTTCCTTGATAAAGACCCCTCTTGGTCGAATTTTATTGCCTTTAATACCATTTACTAAGATCGATGATGCACCTGATTTCAAGAATCCAAGAAATCCATTTTTTGAAAAATCCTCTAGCTTTCATGGTGTTCATCAGGAAATCCCAATCAATTGAGTCAAAGGCCTTGGCGAAGTCTAGTTTAAGGATGGTGCATGTTATATTTTGTTTGTGGCAGAAGTTAACGAATTCTTGAGCAGTAGTGATACCGTTTACAATTTGTCTATCTTGAATGAAAGCTGTTTGGGATTTATCAATTAGTTTATCCATCTTGTTTCTTAACCTATTAGCTAGAAATTTAGTGATAATATTTACTGAGCAGTTAATTAACGATATAGGTCTAAAATCAGTCAGCTCATGGGGATTTTCCATTTTTGGGATGAGGATGACATCCGTACAGTTAAACCTTCCATTTGGAGTCTACCATTGTACAGTTCATCAAACAAATCCATAACGTCATTTTTAATTGTGTACCAAAAGTTTTGATAGAAAGAAATAGGGAAACTATCTGGGCTAGGGGCCTTGTCACTAGCTAGCTCATTTAAGGCCATAACAGCTTCCTCTTCGGAGAAAGGCAAGTCTATATCCAGCATGGAGATATCCACAGTTAAACATAAGCTCGACCAGTTAACATGAATTCTACATCCACAATTATTCCTAAAAAATTTAGAGTAGTGGCTGGTGAAAACATTATTCATTTCAGATTGATCAGAAATTACTGTTTCATTAACTGTAATATATGTGATGGTGTTTTTACGTCTTCTACCGTTAGCAACATGATGAAAGAAACTAGTGTTTTTATCTGCTTTGTTGATCCAGTTACCATGAGATTTTTGTTTCCACTTAATTTCTTCCTGCTCCAATATTTTTTTTAATTCTATTTTAAGTTGTTTTGTTTGTTTTATTCATCGAAGTTTAAACACCTGTTCTCCCCTATTCTGTCTAGATATAAATTTTGGTTAAAATCTATATAGATATATTGCCAAAGACATTAATGTTTCAAATCATTAAGAATTTCTTAATTCTCGAAATTTGAAAACTTATTTTTTTTGCTGCATTATTTTGGATTTGATTATTTGTCGAGTTTCATTTCGTGGTTATAAGATTTTCAAAATTTTCCTCTTTAAGCCACATTTTTTCGAACTTAAATGGTTTGAGTTGAATTTAATCGTGTGAATTTGAAACAAAAGGTAGTGATCGGAGATGGTGCTGGCTAAATCATAAGCTTTAGAAAGTGGGAATTTGTCTTTCCACTCCTTACTCATGAAAATTTTATCTGGTAACTCCAACGACGGTTCTTCTCTAAAATTGGACCAGGTGAATTTTCTTCCAATAAAAGGAATTTCGATAAGGTTGTCTGAGTTAATAAAATCATTAAATTCCTCTATATCAATAAAATTTCCTTTCTCTTTGGATTCTAACTCCAATGTGCCAAGTCACATTGAAGTCCCCATTAACAATCCAAAGCCCGTAAGAAAGGTTTCTTATTTCATGGCATTCTATCTATAAAATTCGTCTACCAAGTCTGTCGTTAGGGGCGTACATGTTTGTGATGTTAATAGTATTATTTTCTTGCAAATTTAGAAGAAGAACAAGTAAAGAATAATAATTAGGGATTGTTTGTAGTAGTTTGAAATTTTCCTCCTTCCATAGTGTTAAGATCCCCCTGAACTTTCCAATTGAAGGAACGAAAGCATAGCCCGAAAAACAATTCCCTCCAATTGACCTAAAAGGAGTTGATTGAGGAGCTTGATTTTGGTTTCCTGAATTAAAATGATATCTACTGGATATATGAATCTTTTAATTCTAGATCTTTTTAAAGGAATTCCTAGGCCTTTTACATTTCAGCTTGGTATCTTCATTAATTTGCATTGTTAGCCGTCTAAAGTTCTACTTTTTTAATGATTTCAAAGTTAGAATTATCTTGATTATAAATAAAACCGGTATTTTTAGCGATTTGGTAAGCTTTATTAGGGGTTACATGTTCAAAATAACTGACATGTACGTACTTCTAAAAAGAACGTGTTCACCTGACAATGACAGATCAAGAGAAAGCACCAAAAGGAGGTGTCTATAGCTTTTGTGCACAAAATCGTTCGAAGAGCTTTAGGTTTGCAGGTCCGCCTAGCGCTTTTTGACTTGATGACATTCTCGAGGATAGAGGTTGCTATTGGCATAGGCGAAGCAGGGCTGTAGTGTCAATGGTTGTGCCTAGGATCTGGACTGCAAGTTCTAATGCCTGTTCGGCGACTTGCATAGACTATGTAGTAACTCTTTTTGATTGGAATTCAGTAGCAAAAAATAATGCCTCGACTTCATCTACAATTGCCGATGGAAGCGGTTTATTTCACTCGGGATTCCTCAGTGCCTGGCATAATTGAATATCTAGGTCCAATAAACTCGCATGCGCCTCACTGCGGTTGTCGGATCTAATATTGGAGCCGTTAAATAAAGGTTCAAACCAGCTTGTATCTGCTGTTTCAACAGAGAAGATCGAAGCATCAAGATGATAAGGATTATCTTTAGGAATCTTAGACAAAGCTTCAAACAAATTGATCGGCAATTCCGATTACTTAAGCAGGGGTTTTGAGTTAAAGAAATCAGGTGGCATACGGATCATTGAACGTAGCTCCAAGATGTTGAGGCGAATTTGGTGATGAAGATAATCAGAGCTAGACATCAAAGGTACAGGATAGGCATGCTGTTTAGGATACGTGGTGGTGGATGATATATGTTTTGAATTGCAGTTGGATTGTTTGTGCCCAAAAGTTCCTAAAACTATTATTACTTCACAAATATTAATATCCATCGCAAAAATATTGGCAGACATGTTGGCAGCACATTGTCTTGTGTTATATATATATATATATATATATATATATATATATATATATCTTCTCTTTTTAGAAGATCACACATTTTTCTTTAAAAATATCCATCACAAAAATTCCGAAAACTATTATTAATACCAATCTATCGCTTTAAAAATATTTATCAGCAAAATAATATATTTAATAACCATTTTATCGAATAATTTCCCTCAAAATAATTTCTAATATCACCAAATTAATTTACGCCTTCACCCTTTTCACATTAATAAATATTTACTAGTGTGAATCTGTGCTTCGCATACGGTCGTAATGAAATTGTGGCAATGAAAATCAAATAGTTATGTGTAGTTAAAGATTTTAAATTTAATAGACGTGCGTTGATAGACCCATGTTGAAATTAGAAAATTTTGTTGATTTATGTAAAAAAAATTGTTCTAATTGGGGTACGGTTCTATACCTATGAATGAACCGAGCAAAAGGAAAGTAAAGGTTGGAGAAAGTTATATACCTTTGGACAGTATATTGGAAAACCAAAAAAGTAGTATGATATAGTCAGTGAGTATAAAGCAGTAGCCAGTATGCACTGAGTGGAAAGAAACAGAAGTAAGAAAAAGAGTTTAATAAAAGTGGTCAATATATATACATGCAGGAAAACTGTTTGTATACATTGCAGCAGGTAAGAAAAAGTAAGAGGTATGATGTTGCAAAACCAAGTAGCTGCAGTTTCAGGAAGAAAAAAGACAGTAGTGGAGGCTGGAAAAAAACATAGCATAGAAAATCGAAAATGACCCAAGTTTAATCTGTTTGCAATTATAATTGTTTACAGTAGTCAGGCCATAAATGGCAGCTTTCAGTATGTAAAAATACTGAAATAAGATTTGCAGTATTAATAAATCTTCATGCACGCAGGTAGAAACAGCAAGAAGAAGTAAAAAAATAGTATAAACGGCAACGGAGGCTAGTAAAATGCAGCCCAGGTCAACTTGTTGATCATATTTCTTTCTTCAACGTGATGCTGTTCTAGAATTATGGACTTGCAGAAGAAAATCTGACCATGTATATGCGTGTTTAAAGTGAACAATGTGTGTGTCCTTGTGCTTGGATGACGAAAGAGAATGACATTGTGCCAGTAAAGTAAAGCCGAATAATATCCAGTAATGAGTGCTTTTTTAAGTCAGTAGTCGATGGGACGAAGTTGTGGGAAGCCTTCACATTGTAGTCAGCAGTCGTTAGTTGTATGGATTTTGGAAACTTTTGAACTTTAGAATGGAGATTTTACCATTTTCGACTTCTATCTTTTTTTAAATCTGAAATCAATTTTACTTTGGCTGCTCCTGCTAAAGTTTAGCAAAATAAAGTTCATAGTGAATGTAGGCTTAAAATATCAGCTAAATTAGTTAAACCCCTTTGTGCCTTTCTTTTTATTTTTGAATTTGTTACATTTAATTTTCCTTTTAATCGAATGAGGGGTTTGCCATATTTTTTTTAACAAATGTTCTGTTAAAGTTAAACTTGGCAGTGCAAAGAGTTAGCTTTTAGCTTGTAAATTAGAATTTTATACTCATTTTTATTATCATGTTATGATTTTGTGTAAAGATAAAAAAATTATTTGATACAATTTAAGTAATTGCTTTTAGTTTTGAAATAAAAATTATTTTCAATTTTCAATTTAGTATTTATTGAATTAAATATTTGTTATCCAAATTTTGTTTACATATCAAAATTAATTTTCTTAAAAATTATCATCATAACTTTTTTCGTTTTATTTTGATTTTTGTAATACCGTAATGTTTTATTATTATAGTTTAGTATATAGGAGAATAGGTTTAGTCTTTATTGGTGAAATAATACACTTATTTTTCAGCTTTACTACTGTTAAATTGAATTTTGATAATGAAATAGATTATTATGTAGGCCATTATACATAAGTTTGAATTGAATATGTCAAATTAAATAAATGTATTAAGACTTATGTTCGTTAAATTAAGTAAATATTTTGAGATTGATGTTTTGTTAAATTAAATAAATATCTTAAGGCTGCTGTTCTGTTATGAAAAAATACTTTCAGACGAATGATTATTTATGTTATATATATATATATATATATATATATATAGACTGGTTTGTGTGTATATAACGTGGGAGGGTGTGTGTATTACATATATCTTTCACAGTGCTGCAAAACATTCTATGACATATGATGTTATTTTTAAAAACATTCAGTGGAACTAATGTTATTAAGTTATTGAATGTATTAATATGAAACATCATTTTCTGGTCCAATTGGATGGTGTGCCGGATAATTAAGAAAAATTCCACGGGGTTGGAGCAACCATGGTTGAAAAGTCCTTATGAAGAAAAAGATGAATAAAGTATAAGCAATAAAGTGGTTGGTATGGACTAAATAAAAATTAAATCAAGGGACAATGGTATAGCAATTTACCATCGATGTATTTTGGAGGCTGGAGATAGTTTAATGACTTATTTAGATATCAACTAAATTTTAGGTGGAAGGAAGAAAAATAAGGTGAATATACGACATGTGCTAATGTTATAAAATATTATGAATTTAAAAAAGGTTAAAGAAATTTATACGTGTTGAACATTATTGTATCTGAAAATGTACCTATGAGGGAAATTGGTTGCATGTGTATTTTTCCTGCTGGAGGAAGGTTCGTTGTTGAAGTGGCGAGCGCTGAGGACATTCAGCAAGTCGGTGCTGGCGATGTCCACACCACTAATTGAGTTTTTTATTTTGGACCGTAACCTGTGAAGTGATAAAGAAATGAAATGTAGTTAGATTGTTGAGGCATTACCTTGTTTGCGCAGCTGTCCGATGCATTGGTGTGCAAAGGAATATACTTTTCAAGAACGTTAATTTTCTGGTCCAATTCAGTTTCGAAGCATCAGCAGCTGCATAATGTATTGTTTTAAACATTATTCGCTAGACATGAAGTTTTTTAGGCATAAATATCCATAAATATCCATGAAGGATTCACGTGTATTTTAGAGTGGAAGCAGAAAATGTTAGATATTATTCGTGAATCAGTTTTTTAGGCATAAATATCCATGAAAATGATGTTTTTTAGGCATAAATATCCATAAAATAATGAAGGATTCACGTGTATTTTAGATTGGAAGTAGAAAATGTTACCAAATATGGATGCAACTTCATAATCGCTGCCAAATATATGAGAAGCATAACAATATTTAAATTAATTTTTCCTCCATACCACTGTTCCCAGATGTCCCGCTGACCACAGCAGGTAAAAGCTTTCAAGCACAAATTTTTTTGCACTGTCCTTAACAAATGAATGTTTAATATATTTAGGCTTAGTTCATGCCATACAGATCACAACTTCTGCTACCTGCACAACAAATGGACCGCTAAATAAGTTGTAGAGTCATACAGTTTCACACACGATATTTATCAAAAGATGAAAAATATAAAATATAATAGTATATATATTACATGCCTCCAAAATGTTGGATTTTCTTATTTTATATCCATAGCCATCAATGTAATTAAACTGTAGATTTCAATGCAATTAAAAACCTAAAAAGCATAGCATGGGAGGAAAATATACGATATGTTTATTAGAATCTATAGTATAATTCACTAAGGACAAACTAATAGTTGGGTGCTAAGATGAATTAAAGATGCGTAATTCCTATCTTACTTAAAAATATAAAACAGGAAAAAGTATATTTAATGTATAGGATCTTGACGGGGTAAAGGGAGAATTTATAATGGTTAGTATGTAAAGTACAGCTAATGCACCAATATACCAATGCGTATAATGTTTCTTATAAAGGACATATGAAATGTAAATTCTATTAAAGGAAACATATGAATACAAATCAGAAAAAATTAAATCGGATGATAAAATAGCAGATCAAAGAGGCTTACAAATATTTTTCCAAAGTAATAGATGAGCTGAAAAGGAAAAGCAAGTTTCTTCATAGAGTCTATAAGGAAAAAGCATATCTTGTTTAAGATAGTTAGTAAAATTTGTTATGATTAACTTATAAAATAAATAAAGGAAAAAAATGAATAGAGTGATACCAATTTTCAATCTAGCAAATTCGTACAGAACACAACTTTAGAGTTCATAAAATATGACCCAATTTCCTCAAACATAGGGACTATGCTTACATAATCATTAGGGAAAAATTCAAATTAGACGTAGCTAATGAGAAAATATACAAAATAATGGACCTCATAGATACCGGCGATAATAATTGGACATGGGATTTGTTGAGTTATGACATGTGACAACTCAAAGAAACTGTAAATAACATATATATTGCATTTCCAAAGCATTTGCCATGAATCAAAATAAGAGAATGCAGCACACACATTATAGAGGTTATTAGCTAAAATGTCTAATTGCTATACGTATTAATAATACCTTCGTACTGACACTACAAATTCAACATTCGCGGATGGATATGTTGAAATGCTGATGTAGAGCCCATCAAGGATTGTAGTTTGGGCCCAAATATACCCATTTGAGTGATTTTCCACTGAAAAAGGGACCAAAAAAACTGCAAATATGTGCTTCCACTCTCAAAATCATGTGCTAAGTAAACCTGAAATTTTGTACAGTTAGAAGAGATTGTCATTGTGTAATTGAAACTTGAACACCATAAATAATTTAAGGGAATACTTGCTCCAAGCACATCTCTTAACTAAACTATGAAGGTTTGAATCATAGAATCTTCGTAATGTCATTATGGAAAATTTGAAGAATGTTCTATAAGATAATCATATAATTTTTTTTATTGTATTTCCATTTGGAAACACTATTTCTCAGTTATCGTATATGTCATAATTACTTTGAGGATTAAATTACTATATTTTATTTTTGATAATTATATTTTATTTCATTCGTCGTGAGATCTGAAAGTGTAGAATATTTAAAATTTTATATTTTTCTAGATTTTCCATTATGCCATCTATGATTCAAAATATATAACCTGATATTTTCCACTATACGAAACTTTTCATGATCCTAAATCAACTTATATGATCATAAAAGAATTAAAAGTCAATAATTATATTTCCATATACATAACTATGTAATGTTATTATATATTAAATATGAGTAATTTACATATAGTCATCATGATAAATTGGTATAAGATTTCAAATACAATAGTTCTACTGATTCAGAAGTCATTGAAAATGAGTTATCAATTACAGATCATAAGGAACTATCAATTATAGTGTTGTACTAATAAAGAAAGCAGTAGTGAACATCGTGTTAAAAAAGAGAAACCCAAGAAAAAAAGAAAGGCTGGCATTGAGTGTACCCAAAAAGTAGATAATTCAATATGATGAAAAAACGTAATATAAAACCTATAGAACTTGAATTGATTTGATAAAAGTATAATTCTAATGGGTTCATAGAGTGTATATGAAGATGTAGTTAAAGATAATCAAAAAACTGATAAACAACCAAAAATTATATATACAGATTTTTGAGTGATCACCAAAATATTTAATTATTTAATAGAAAGGCATATATTTAAATAAAAATATGAGGCGGGTTAATGGAGGGAAAAAAACTCGGGCAAAGGAAAAATAAGTAAGTACTAAGTCTAAGCGTTTTATTGCATGGTTAGCGCTAAAGCCTAATATTTACTTGCGATGCACTTAATGACTAAGATAAAGTTAAACGTGTCATTATAGCTTTTTCAGACTATAATATGTGTGAAGTATTACAAACTACAAATCTTTCTTCATCTTCAGCTAACATCTAATCAACTTTATGGTTATCCATGAAATTGTGGGTGTAAAAAAGGTCATAGTCACCATAGTAATTCATCCTAACATATTTGAATTTCCATAATAGATAATTTTAATATTAATAGTTTGCATTAATTTTATACCATGTATAGTAACCCGATGGGAAAATAGTGTCTTGCATAACTTACAGACCATACAACAATAGATCCATAAGCAAATGAATATGTTTATTGACAACATGCATATATTTTTGTCTGTTTAAATAAGATCTCTATTACATAAAGGGTTTGATAAAATAATTACAAAGCTGCACTATTTATATAGCATTCAAAATATTTTGGAAACTTTTGTATTTGTATTGTGAAGGGGTAAAACTTTTAAATTTTTTCATTATACTCGTTATAATTTCTTGCATTATTGAAAAAAAATGTGGTGAAGAGATAGTTTTATTGGCAAACAATATCCCAAGAAGATTGTAAAATTGAGTATGTAATGATATATAAAATATAGGTTAGGTTACAAAATGTCTCACATAAATATCAAGTAAATTACCTTATAAAATTCTTGATTCTTTCAAAAAAATTAGGTTGACTAATTTACACTGTCATATACATGTAAATTCAGGTAATGTGATGCATTGGAATTCTCCATTGTCATCACGAAAAAATGCAATAGAAATCGTAAACTAACACTGATCTCGAATGGTAAGTTGATAAATGGTTTAGGATTAAATGAAGCGAAACGGAATTATTAAGGCATGAAGAAATTTTTTGGCAACATCATGTTCAAAAATCAGCAAGGATATATAGCTATGTAAGTTTATCATTCTCCATATACATAATGATAAAATTTGTAGAGGTTTCTACCATTGTTGAGATTTTACATTTGAATATTTTGAAATGTTTATTCTTGTATTTCATGCAAGCGACATTTATAATTTTTTTCACTCTAGACTCCTTAAAAACTGTATCGTAAAAAAACTATAATTTCCATAAAAAGATGTATCTAATGGTCAAACCATACTGCTAAAAATGGAGCTTTTTTGGAATATATTGAGTACCACATTTAGTTGATGTAAACTATAATAGTTTTTGTTTTCAATCTTTCTTGCAGAGTATAATGTATTGCAACGAAAAATCCATTAAATCATGTGGTTTGAAGGATTATTTATAGTGCAATAGGTCCGAATCGGACCACTAAATGTTGAGAATGAATTTTCTTGTTTTTCTCGCTATAAAATAATAGGAAATGGATGAATACTAGGTGTACTTACGCTTAACAATAGAGGATCGAAAGAATAATTCATATAATGCAAGGAATTGTTTAGCCAATTTCCCCTAGCTTAATTCCTAAAATTCATCAAATTTTAGTTCTCATATAGATCTTAAAAAATATCCAAAAGTAACCATGAAAAAACAAAAAAATATCAATATGAGCTTCATATTGCATAGAAAAGCGTTAGAAGGTAGATTGCCTTAAAACGTTGTCGATTCCTTCTAGGAAATTTGCTTGGATTAATTTATAGTGACATAAATATCTTCAATTCAAATAATGTGGTGTATCAAAATTCTCTATTATCATCATCACATATCCTAATAGAGATCACAAAAAAACCTAACATATTTCAACACGCTGAGTTGATGAATGGTTTATGAATATTGAAATGAAACAAAAATACCAATCCAAGAAACAAAGTGAAAGAAAATGTCTTGATAGATATCAGCAAGGATTGGTACCAACAGCATGATTTTCAAGATAAATGAATGAACTGTTGCCTTAAGAGCGCAACATAATAAGGTTAGTTGAAATTGGCACCAACAGCATGAAGAAGCACGATATAATGCAACACATAAAATATATACACAATCGGAAAATAGGCATTCGAAGAAATGATTATTAGGTGAAGTGTTGCAGCAGCCACACAGAGCATTCAGTTAGAAAATATTCAAATAAACTGAAATTTCTAAGACTACACCATCAGTAGTACCAAGAAAACAAAAAACATTTTACACCATCAGTGGTACCAAGTGGAAAAAAACATTTTACTACAAAACACGCCCACAAAGTAGTATGTTCAGTTGAGGTTGGTTGACTATTAGAACAAACAGTAGATAAATTTTAAGGCGATCAATATTTTTTTACCATATAGTTTTGTGTTTGTGATATATTAAATATATACTTAATCAAAGTATAGTCAATTGTACATATCGTTATTGTAAGAAGCGTGAAAGCAGGCTTAACACATTTTGTCATAAAATACACAAATAGTTTGAAATTGGAGAGACTCCATCTACAGTAAAAGCAACCAAAAAAAGTTGACAAAATAAATGTTCAGACACAGGTTTATTTGGTGTACATAATGCATCGCCAAATGTAAAATTATTAGACTTAATGTTAGCTTGGGCTATTTAATTCTATAACCTATATTCAAGTAATTTGCGCCTACATAATGAAAGAACGATATAGCTACAACCATTTATATCCATGACAATTTGAATTAGAATAAAATACGACTTATTATCAAAATACAGGTCCAGTACGGTTTTTTCTAGAGAGACTATGAATTAATGCAAGTAGTAGTATAAGTCATACCATATTGAAATCTTAATTTTATGTACGCTATAAAAGACAACATTTATTCTTGAACCTCAATTAATGCAACTCCAAGCAGCTTCAGGTGGGGATTTCATGAAATAAGGTAGCACATAACATTAACTTCCATTGTTTAGCCATGATTTTCTTTTAATTTGTGGTATAAACATGAAAATATGTCTATGTCATGTATAGAAACATGAACAAAATAAAAATTTGGTCACATGCGCTGAAATTTTAATGCAATCCTCTTTGAGAACTTCACTAAGTATTTCTATGTTTAATAAGTTATTTGCTTTCACCGTTGGCGGATCATTATGTATACAAAACACACACAAAAATTACATGAAAAGTCTCATAGTACCAAAAGTACATGGAAAGTACAGACTATAATGTACAGATAAAACAGTAATGGTGTTGAAGTTCCATGCATACAGTCGATAAAAAAGATCATTGGAATACATTCATCGATGCATATGGCCTAAGGATATGTTGTGGAAGTTTTAAGGTTCAAGATATGTATGTCATATTGTAAGCTTCTATATAACCATATCAAAAGGTATAGCGAAAAGGTAGTTAGGAACACTACCTATAACTTTAATTAAGAAAAGTGAGAAATATGGACATGATACTTCTATTATTTTTCATATTTGTGTTTGTATTGAGAGTAAAGTTGTATTAGCGAGATGATGTTATACATAGATATAACTGAAAACAAATTTTTGGTTCATAGATCTAAGAAAAAATGTTAGAAACAAAAAAATGTATAAGGTCAAAAAATTATGAATTACTATCTTAGAATTGTGTATTTATTTTCAGTTGGTTAATGTGAATAGAAAATATCTCAATAAGTATATCTTCAAACTTTTTTGTGAAAAATATTAATAGCCGTTGATATTTTTTATTATGGTAATTCAGTAAATTTCTATTGAATGATCCTACAGTGATTGCTATCAGTATATTAATAACTTCGCTTGATATTGTTTGTTGTTAAATTCTATATTAGATTTTAACAGTTTTGATTCAGAAGTCTAATAGATTTACCCCAAAAACACAACATAACATATATTCCAAGTACGGTTAGAACATTAAAGATTCGGAAAATAATTTAATTAATGGTGCAGGTGTAATTTGATTCATAGTCTTTTGCATCATTTGAAGGCCATGAACTGATAAATAAAACATAAATAACCCCTTAATCTAAATGATTGTCAGCGATAGACAGCATACATGTGAATAATTGTATATCGCAAAAAGCAGGGAAGATGTTGGCCTAGATATAGTTATCAGTTATAAAAAAAGCGGAAAACATCCATAATAACCCAGTTGCAACATAATCAAGAAACCAAATCTTCCGACATTTAGAGAGGTCAAACTGAAACAACGACGTAAGATGATAAATCAAAACCCAAGCTGAAAAAAGATAACCTTTCGTCTAAATGGGTTTTGCTGACTGAGCAACTGGATTTATTCTATCTCTGGAGAGATGAAACCGAAGACGATGGAAGAGGCGAGGGGATCATCGAATCGAAATCGAAGCAGCAACGTGGGGCCTGAAAGGATGCATAAATCCAGAGACAGAAGGGTATGTGACAGGCATGAGTGGAGAGGTAGACGTTGATGCACGGTCAAAGACGCAAATTAGGAACAGAAGAAAGTTTAGGGTTTGGACTGGAAGGGAGGAAGCATAGAGAGAAGGATGAAAAGCAAAGCAATATGCATGTGACGTTTCGTTCTAAAATTTGTCCAAGGAGGCTTCAGAGCTGCCGAAATTGTGTAATCAGTAATAATATTATAGTATAGATAGTATAAATAATATAATGGTATAGACATAAATTTGGTGACTGTTCAGTTGCCAAAATTCAAGGGGGCTTGTATGCTCTTAAACTGAACTCACTAATAATATAATAGTATAGATTACTTAAAATCTCCCATTTTCTCAAAAATACAACATCATTTAAAAATATAAATAAATCTTTGTACTTCCAAAACATCCCAAATTTGTATTTATACATTATTTAATCCCAAACATTCACAATTTATTATTTAAAACTCAATTATTTTTTAAACCCTATTATTAATTTTATTTAATTTGCTTCTCAATACTAGGTTGTTATAGACCCCATTCCTTAAGAAAATTGCGTCCTCGCTATTTCTTCTTAGGGAAAATCTATAACAAGTTAATACTTCTAACTTTACCATGCCATCTAAAATTCACACTAATTATTCAACAATGAATCACCAAAAAAATCACGCAATATAACCAATTACGACCATACCATTAAAAGCTCCTTATTTACTATTTCGGGTTAGCATGTATAGGGATCTGCATCAACCTGGCTATACAGCAACACAAGCTCATTTGAAAGATTTCAATACTTGCTGAACCACAAGAATATTTCCAAACGTCAGATTTCTCGGAAAGCTTTAGAGAAGTCGCTTTGGTATGAAGATATTTCAACAATTCACAACACACCACATATAATAATATACATTTTTAACTTAAAAATTAGTTCACTCAGAAATTATATCCTTTGGTAATACAAACACTTTTTATAATTAAAATGCTAACACTTCAAGGTATTTAATAAATACTACCCATTCAATACCTTTTAGAAATAAGGATGTAAAATAAGATAGAGGCTCTCCTTTCCAAAATTCTTAAAATACACACACACACACAATATAGAAGACCTAAAATACATTCATAAAAATATAATGTTTCTAATTATAAACTTATATACTTTCACCGAATAAGCCCTATACTATGTATCCTAATATAAATACTACGAATTTCATAGTTAAGGTTTCATCACAAAAATTATTTCTTAAAAAATTGCTTTTCCATTCAAAAGAAAAATCATTAAAATCCATTCATTGTTTGACTTATTCATTTTATTCAGTTTAAATTTCCACTTTGAAATCTAAAATTGCATTAATCCCATCTTCCAGAAATAATTGGTATAAATAAAATAAAAAGGGGTTTTCTTTTCTTTTACTTCAAATATTTCAACATTCCAAACTTCATTTTAAGTACATTTTTAAAACGCCCTTTCTTTATTTATTAACTTAAAATTCATTTCAACACATAGCATGATAGCATACCTTTGTAAAATAATTATTTTTCTGAAAACTCATTTCACATAAATTACACTTATATCTCACTTTGTAAAAACTTTACTAGCACTTATCAATACTAAAATACAATTTTTTTTGAAATTCCTTTTAATATCAAATTCACAAAATTAATTTCGCTTGCTTTATAAAAATACTTTTATATCTCACCATTAATATTTTATAAAGCCATACTTTACCGAAATATTTCTTATTCACAAAAAAACAAAAATGTCTGAAAATCAATAATTTATTACAGTTGTTTATGAGTCATAATTTATTTTTAACTTCTTTTAAATTAGAAACTCATTTACATTTACATATATATACTTATACACATATATAAATATATACAAACACACACACACATATAAGTATCTATTTTTTAACATCTATATAATCCCTACAACATGTCACATACAATTTACTTAAATATGCACTATATTTTCAAAACAACACTTTATATTTCCAAATTGTATACATTTTTTTATCAAACCACTTTATTATTGTTCATCAAGACAACGTAATTCCTTTACAAAATATAGTTTATATTGCTTCATTTAAATATTGTTTTATCTTTAAAATAATTTTTTTTCCAAAATTATTAAAAATATTTTTTTTCAAAATAAGCACTTATTTCAAAAAAATATTTACTTATCTCAAAACATTATTTTTTATCAAAATATTATTTATAGAACTCTCCAAAACATTATATTACTTCTCAAAACATTATATCCAAATGTCTTGTTCTAGTGTTTAGCAATCTCTAATTGACAACGTTGGCCAAACACATCGACTAGATTCTTAAATAACTCAATATGCAAATTAACACAAAATTTACTTCGAAAATTTCTTTAAATATTACTTTATATAAACTCTAATAAAATTTCTTCATAAAAATTATTGTTTATTTATATTACAACATAATTTAGTACCACTTGTGTCTAGATATACTTTAACAATTTTTTTATTAAAACATATGCTTGTTTTTAAAAAGATATTTCAATTAATCGTTATATTCGTATACAAATAATTATTTACATACAGCCATCCAAACATCACACCCATTCATCCCTGACATCAAGCAAGCAAACATCCAATTTAAATCCATTTTACATTTTTCCAATAATTAATTATATATAAATAATATATTGTCTTTTATGCGAACCAAATTTCCAATTTCTCTTGTAGTAGTTTCAGTACCAAAGACACAACAAGATTCCAATATAATAGCTTGAGAAAGCTTCGAACTTCCAAATACTCATACTTAAAACCTATCTTCAATCAATTATTCACAAATTTAACACAACCAAGCACCAGTTAACAAATCAAGCATACACATAAGAAACAAAGCAACTAATGCGTTTAGTTGAAAGCAATATATCAGCTTTCACTGCGCTACACTAATCACTAAAAGATTAGGGTGCAAAAATTTAATATCAAGCCACCCAAAAGTGTAATATACACCACCAATGCCTACACTACAATCGGACCAACAACTTCTACCTTCATTACCACATTAATCATTATGTATCTCATACAGAAATTTATACTCAAAAGAGATAGAAGTAATGATATTATATAAGAAAATATTAAATATGTCCTTGAATGATTACCCTAGTAATCATCCTATACACCTATTATCACTTAGTATAGGGTAACTAACCAACGCACCTAAAGGAACAAAGACTCTAAGTCTCGTCTAAGGCTGACACTCCGTATTGTTTTGAATATGCTATTATACCAAATGAAACACCCTACCTCTATACCCATATTACCTAAGAGTATTATTGAATAATACTTTATGACAATACAAAGAATGAGGCAATATTGGGCTATCATATGTGAATATTTCCTTGGGCTAACACTAGTACGTATTTCAAAATCTTAAACTACTCGTCTATATGTATCCAGTATCAAAACAAAGCAATAAACATGTGCATTTTCAGGATAGAAAAATACACAATATAAAGTAAATAACAAACACAAAGCCATCAAACGCAATGATCAATATATAATAGAAAATATACATCAGTTCCAGTGGGTCAATATAACGAGTCAATACCCAATCTCTCTCAAAAGTATATACAACATAAATCCAATATACATCTCAGCATCACATAAATACATGAAGCTAAAAATGTATTAAATGATATTCAAACCTATAATGAATAATCATCCCCCATTATGCCCAAGTCTACATGCTGGTCATAAGTTCCTGAACCTGAAATGTCTCAGACTAACCCGAGTATTATAAAGTGACACGAAGGTCAGACTTTGTCTAGAATGTGGATATCAATAAATATAATCACCACTAGCCTATGAAGAACAACATGATAAAACAAATAGGATATAAGGTAGGTGAGCACACAGCTAATCATACCTTTAGTCATACACACCAATAATTATATAAAAGTGGGCTCACAAATAATCTTAGTAAATAAACAATCACCCAACATGTAACATATAATGGACGAGAACACAATTAGTCCCTAATACACACACACACACACAAGGGAGATCAAAAAATAGAAAAGCACACTGCAAGTGCCATGGAATGATAGTCATTACGCATTAAAGTAAACAATATATCACAAATGATGAGTAAGGCATCAATACATCCAATCATACAATAGAAACACCCGTCAACAAATAATAGGCTATTTAGCTGTAATGAATAGGCCACTTGGCTGTGATGAATAGGCCTTTTGCCTATATATAGTACAGAGATTGACCATACACCAAACACATAGTCTTAGGTATAATCACAACTCATCATCTCAACTGAGGTGTATAGAATAATAATACATGTCTATCTACCACATACACCATAAAACCAGACGGGAGGCTGATAGCCACTTGGCTTCTCCAGAAGTCTACATGTTTGCCCACCTAGCACTTTTCCTACAGTCTTTAGTTACCTCTAACGTCATCACGACCCAATATCCGTTGGATGCTATTCGACGCCATGCATTGGACATGACCTTGTAAGTATCCAAAGGTAACGGACTACTGGCCCATGTGACACTAGGTAAAATAACATCATGCCACTATACACAACTCATAGTGTGTCACATATCCAAAGCGAACCTACAATTAGGCTGCTAGGATGAATTAGGCTAATCCGATTCATTCCTACATGTATAAGAGGAGCTCACAAAGTGATAGACATCCATATATATGTAGTAGCACATAACCATACTCACCACAACGAGTATCACCTTGTATACACATATCGCTTATCCTCGCATTAGTGTCATCTACTTACAAGGAATAACCGAATAAATATCAATTCAGGCATCCCATACCACTTGGTGATACACATTCGTTTATTCAGCGTCCATAAATCACACTTTATCCACCATAATATTCTATATCATTAGTCAAATGAGTAATCAAAGTAATACTACTGAATGTCCCATGCCAAACGATATTACTAATATGTTTACTCAATATTCCCACCATATTGAATTTCATAGAATAATATTATACATGACAAGTATAAAGAATAACAAAATATTACCGATAGTCCTATACCAATTGTAATTATATCTCTGTTTATTCAATATTCTCATTGCAAGGAAGTAGAAACACATATAACACACAATTTATATAGAAAAGAGATTTCTACTTATAGGAATATAATACATATTTATTCCAAAGCTTTTATTATACATACATACATACATATATAACAATAGTGAAAATATAGTTTCTTTTTCACTTAAAACCAAATATAAGGATTTTAATCCTTAAAATATATTTCTCTATCTCTTTCCTATACCTAAACTCATGAAATCAATTTTATAATTAATATTATTTATAAGAATCACTTCATAATTTATGGAAATCAATATATTATTTTTAAAGGAATTTATAAATTCCAAAATTAGTTTCTTTGATATCATAGAATATATCTTTGAAAACTCTTGCTTATACTCATAAATTATAGAATACACATTAAAAACCACAAAATATTAACTAGAAACCATTACATATTTTTTTTAGAATTTATATAGGACTTTTAAAACATTATTTAAAGCTAAAATACAATTTTCTTTAATACATCAATTTTTTTTTTATATTTTCACTATTATTAACCTTGAAGATATGCGGCATGAGACATGAATATGATGCCGCTTTTCAAGATGGAAGCACTGACGTGCTTTGTCAATATCGTTCAGAACTGCATACGATTAATAACGCTGGTTGCTGATACCGCTTCTGCTTGATGTCACCTCCCATATATATTACACCTCATTGACTTTCCAACTTATCGATGCTACCTTTCACATGTGAAAATAAAATAAACGTCGCTCATCACTGATAATACCTACAACCAAAGCGGCAAAGTAATGATGTCGTTTCTCTTTGATGCTGCTTCTATTTTGATACCACCGCCCTCTACATCTTTCAAATAATACTAAACCAATCGATGCTACCCATCATTGATGTCGCCAATAATCAATGTAGCTTCCTTTTATGGAAATAATAATTTCGACGGTAATAAATATAGTAAGTCAACAATGAATATTGACATAACCTACGTACCATCTCATTGGTGTCGTATTTTACCGATGTCATCCTCCAAAGTGGTTCCTCTTTCTGTCAACGTCACTCATTATTACCGCTGTTTGCTATCGAGACCGATCATTGCCCATATTTCCACTCAAGAATGCCAATGCATACCAACGCCTTCTTTATATATGCCGACACCACTTCATGACAATGCCGCTTCTCACCCATGTCGTCTTTCCTCAATGTCAACACCGCCTATCAAATGATGCCACATATTACCTGATGTCGTATGATATTATTGCCAAAGCTATTTGATGGACGACGCCGCTCTAATGATACTTCCATATAATAATGCCACTTATAAATAGTGCCATATCATGATGACAACATGGTTCATCAATCTTTAGGGGATGTCGTACATCTATAAGTACGATATTAATTCCGGGAGTCATCAATGTCCAAGGAAATTACTATGTCGCTCTTTATCAATACTACTCTATATCAATGCTTTAATTTCTCTAAAGCTTAATGTCGCTTTCAATTGATGCCATCAACGACCAATTGAGAGCATTTCAATGCATAAGATTATCAAGGTCGAAGGCTATTATTGCTAAGATGTCGCCTATGTTCTACTACTTACAAAGGAATGCTAAAAACCATCATTAAACAAGGCCTGGTACCATGCAAGGTTATTGACATTAAAGGGCATGAATTCCGAAATCAAGCTGCTAAGCGTGCCATATTTCCATCCTTATAAATATGGACCTAAGGGCTTTAAAGATAGGACGGATCATTCTTATCTCTCTTCTTACATTTTAAACTTTGTAACCCTAAATTGATTTGAGGATTTATAGCTGATTATAACACTTAAACTATTGGACTACTAATCGTGTTAAAAATCCCTAAACGGGGATCCTCAAAGCCTCAAATGACTAGGTGAAATTACCAAATCACTAATGATATCTGACTTCATAAAGAACATGTGCTAAGGCATGTAGCATTACAAGTTATGAAGAGAAGAAAAGACAAGTGGCTCCATACAATCCAGAAAAATGGAGTTTGAATCCCTTTCATATGTGGCCAACATCATTTGCTTTGGGTAGGAAATAAAAATATGATATCATCATTTTGAAATGAGGAAAGAGATTCAACTCAAAGCTAAGGGGACCACTTTCAAAAGAGAAATAACAAAGGATTTTTATCTATTTACTAGAAGGTGGGAAAATGCCCTTAACCACCCTCAAAAAACAAATGAAACTCGAAACTATTTAAAAAGAAAACTTATGGAAGCCAAAGGGACCATCATGCATAAGAGAGGTAGAAGGAATTTAGAAGGATCAACTTCCAAAAAATCATGACTTTCTAAAAATTGCAACCCTTACCACCTCTTATGAGAATATCTACTTCCTAACTAAAGACGAGCTTAACTGTTGGCCTTCATAAAAGAAGCAATCAAAGAGTGAAAAGAATCTAGAAGGGTTATATTATCATTACCATCGCTCTAATGACCATGACACCAATCACTACCGAAGCTTGGAAGGAATAATCAACAATCTCTTAGGGAAAGGAAAGCTTGATGAATTAGTACAAAGATATTGAACAAGTCACTAATAAAGATAGAGTTTCTTAAAAAAATAAGTGTATCTACATATTTAAGGAGTGATACACTCCCAAAATAATGAAAAGCCCAAACCACTACCTATGATGATAGTAAGGGGCTGAAGCCTTTGTCCTTGCCAAGATGGCCTGGTCAAAGCACTTCCTAGAGTGAAGTTAGAGCAAGCCTTTGGTTCCATCTAAATAGGCCTAGCTAGAGCATCTGTAGGCCTTCAACGCCTGCCTACACAACCTGGTTGAAGCGCCTCCAAGAGTGGCCAGTCCAAAGTGCCAAACCAAGCCTTTAGTTCCATCATCAAAAGCCTCACTGAAGCTTCTCCTAGTGGGAGATCGGGTAAGTCTACGATTCTGCGAAATATAGCTAACCAAACGCACTGAACTAAGCTTTAATGTTGTCATCAAAGGCCTTACTAAAGCGCCTTTTAGAGGAAGGTCAAGTAAATCTATGGTTCAGCTAAAAGAAAACTAGCCAAATGCACCGGATAACAAACCTAAATCATCACTTTAGACAGTGATAATGAGTTCGATCCAAGTTGAGATTGTCACCTACAATGGTGGAAAAAAGCAATCGAGTCAACCAAACTCTATCAAAAAGAAAGTATCGAAAACGGTCTTCTTGAGGAAGATCAATCAAATTCAACTCAATTCAAAAGAAGGATTAAGGATGTCTTCTAGAGGAAGATCAATCAGAGTAAGTCAATCAGCACCTCCAAACAAAAGAAATCTTCTAGGGGAAGATCTACCAAAATACGAGTCATCAAAAGTTAGGAATTATTGCTAGACATGTATTTTGGTGTTCTATTGATATTGCAAACAATTGTTTAGGTATTCCATTACTATTGCTAGACTGGTTTTTTGGTCTTCTATTATTAAATACTAGATGCATTTTCTAGTCTTCCTTATTAAATACCAGATGGGTCTTCTAGTTTTCCTTATTAATACCGGATGGGTTTTCTGGTCTACCTTATTGACCATGAAATGGGTTTTCCAGTCTTCTCTTTGCTCTATAACCATAGTAGTTCCCTGGGCTTCTTTTTAAGTTATTATCAGAAGGATTTATTGACAATGCAGCTTTGCTAAATCGGCACTTAATTCATATTTGAATTCATGTAACGGGAATCTCCTTTACTAAATAAGCTGCTGGATATTTATCAATGGAAAGGAATTTTTTTATCAAGTTCTAAAAGCACAATTAGCAAGATTCTTAATTTTCTTAACAAGCAAAATATCCAGTAAAAAGCTCATAATACCGAAAAGCAAGATACCGACCGTTAAACGACTTCAAATAAGGACCAATATTCAATTCATGGCTACATACGCTACATTCGAGGTAACATTCATTCAAATACAATTTCACTTACGATCTAATACATTGTATACAAAGTTACATGTACAGATTCTGCATCGTCAACTTAATCAATTTGAGTTTATTTGAAAGTTGCTATAAAGGTACATGTTGCAGGTACAGAGTCTACATTGTATAAAAAATTAGAACTACATGTACATTGTATACAAAGTTATAGGTTACAGTAAATTGTATACAAGGCCTAAAGTTACGATCTAATACATTCACTTACGATCTACATCGTCAACCGAATCAATTTGAATTTTCAAAGCATGCTGGAGAGTCTTGTTGGCTCCTCTCACAATTTAAACCATGCCATTTAATTCTTTAATCTCTTATTTAAGAATATATTTCTTGCGCTTAAGTTTGTCAAGTTTTCTTTCATGTTCATTAAGGCATTGAGATACTTTTTCATTCCACTTATTACTGAAAATTTGCATGTATTCAAATTTAACTTTTCTGCTCCATTTTGGGAGATCACATCATCATTTAGACCAAAGGAGGACTCCATAAAGTAGGAAATTCTTGATTAACAAAAGATTGAGATCTCATTGTCCTTCTAGCAGTTGGAGTAGGAAGACTAGAATTGCCTTCACTGATGATGAGTTCCAGGGATTAGCAAGATACTTGACTCTTCATTAACTCCACCTCGAGGTCATTAATTTATTGATGTAATTTAACCATTTAGGCATCAATTTCAATTGTAGGCCTGGACTCTAAGGCTAAGTCTATCCATTCTTTTAACTCTGGGATTCTTTTATCCTTCTCCTTAATCTCCTCTTCTAAGCTAGAGACTCGTTCCTTTAGACCTTTAAAGGCCAGTTTCGGTTGGAAGTATTTCCTATGTCATTCTTGTGCCTCCGGATTATTTGGAAATCATAAAGCTGAAGCACCTTACAATGACCACCCTTTTCAATATCAGTTGGTAGTCTATCTTTAATCTCAGTCACTCGTGAGAAAACAACGAAAGGATCAAATGTGCACACTAATTGGGTTTCCTATTAAAAATAAGTAAAATAAAAATTAGTACATGAAAACTAGTTCTTTTATTAGTAACAACAAAGGTTTATAGACGATGAAGAAATTTGAATTACATCACAATGCTATTTTCGAGCATTTTTAAAGTTTTGAAAAAATAGCTTTAGTCTTTTCAAACGACCCAACGAATAAGGTAAAAGTGGAGTAAAAAGTAATTTTAATTCCTTCCAGAGTATTATCTGGAGGGAATCGATGATAGTCCCACTTCCCGACCGGAGGGCTACTATGGCCATACAACAAGTTGGCTTGATAAGTTCGCGTTTCACTAAGAAATTTATCTTTTTCATTACCTAAGAGTTAAAACAAAATAGGGGAAATCGCATGTAAACTTCCTGTAAATCTCAAAGAAAGCAATGTTATGCTAACTGAGAATTTATGAGGATTAAAGAACTCCTTAAAATCCCTCTTTAGCTTGAAAATTTTATTCAAAAGATCTATTGTAAAAACTATAAGCTGCATAAGTCATACATTGATATCATATAATCATTAGGGTTCGTACAATATCAATTCCTTATAAAATTCATAATTAAATCTCTTTTTATTGTATTTGAACTTTTTCGGAGGAAGAGAACGAGAAGAAAGAAGGATATGAGTAACTTTCTGGAGATTCCAATATTCCCGAGGTGAGGATCAGACCCATATTCGTTATAATACCCACGATGGAAGTGCCTAAGTAGACCCCCGTAGTAGCCACCTAAATAGGAGATGTCAACAAAAATGCCCCTAGTGTAAACTTCATAGAGAAATTCTTCCAAGGCGTTCCTATCATCAATCGGCATCCAAAAGAGGGTCATTAGCTCTGCGTTCTTCACCAAGAGTTTCTTAGATGAAGGAGTGCTTTCTTCAGTTGTGGAGCAACTTGCCTTCCTTTGAAAAGTCTTAATTTTGATGCGCTGGATGCGAGATTCTTGTATTACTCGGATAATTTATTATACTCTTTTAGCTGTCTATCCAACTCTCTATTCAATTAATCTATTTCTATTTGTTTATTTTCAAGCATAACATCATAATTATAATTTGGTTTTCTCCTTAACTAAAATAATCAATGTATTAACTAAGAGCTGTTTAACATTCTAAGGCTAATTAGAGAGTGGAATGGAAGACAAAAGAGTCTCTTCCTTCACTTTGGGTTTGTGGATCCGAGGAGCATTCTCTTTCCGAGGGGAATCTTTAGTAGGAGAATCAGGAATTTCAGTTGCATCCGCACCAAGAGCTACCAAATCTGGTTCAGCATTTCCTGACCCATCTTTCTCATTTGGCGATCCAGTAGGACCCTTTCCGTCGCCACCATCAATGTTATCATTATTGTCATTGTTGTGACCATTGTTACCATAATCATCATCATCTTTGCCTTCATCATCATCCTTTACCTCATCGTTAGAGATGTTTCTTCATCCGCTAGAGGGTCATTAAAGGACAACAATTTCTTCACATCAATTTCTTCCCCCTCCTTGGAAGGTTCCTCTTCAGGTGCCTGAGTTTTATCCAGCATAGCTTCAAATTACTTCATAAATTTCTCATTCCCAGATGAAGAAAGAGAAGGGATGTCCAAATCTGGGAATTTATGAATATTATCAGCGTATGTTACAAAAAGTGTCTTTTTGTAGGAACTCTCAATAATAGTATCAAGAATCGCGCTAAGGAAATTGGATACCTTCTGCTTTGCATCGTTGATTATGCCAGTTTATTTGATCAAAAGAGTTCTTTTATTTCATAACTTTTTCTTGAGAAATTCATTCTCCTCTATAAGTTGGCTTCCTTCATTCATCCACCGTTACTCCTATGTCTAGAGCCTTTACTTTATCATCTGAAATCTGTCTGGTGCTTCTCTCTTTATTAAGTAAAGTTTCTGCTTCTCTGAGCGAGCTCTTTCTGTTACAGCTTCATTTATCGCTAATGAGCTGTCAATTGTATGATCATTGAGCAAAGAAACTTTCTCCTTAAGTTTGGACACTTCAGACAAGTACCCACAACATCCTCTTGTAAAAGAAACATATGCTTAGCCACCTGAAATGAATAACATGTGTGGATTAGTATATTACATAAAGGTTATCGGCTTGAAACAGTTAAAACAGGGAACATACATACTGACAAGAATTGCCTAAGGATAGCAAAGCGATGATCTTGAGAATAAGATGAGGGATGGGTGGCTTAAGAGTAGCAAAGGAAGGAGATTGGATGATCAACTGGAGAATGTCATTGAAACCACTAACAAGGGTTGAGGATTGTGACGTGGAAGAAAGTGGATCTTATGAAGAAATACACAGTCCAAGCTCCTCACAAAGATTATCTAGATCCTTAGGAGAACCTGGAAAAGTAATACGAAGAGTGGATCCTAGGACTGCTCGGCTTCATTCAGCTGTTGGGCTTTTTCCCTAAAATATTAAGGTTTAAGACCCTATAACTTGAGCCGGTATCTCGGAGTGGCTCTTTTTCCACAATAACAAAGGTGTGCGTGTCCCTGACTTTACGCTTTTTGCTACGACTTGGGGCAGCAATGGAGCCGTCGCTTGTTTTCCTTTTCATTGATTTGAATGAACTAGCGATGACATCCTTGAAGGATTGAGACTCAGGAGCTTAGTTTAAGGCAGAAGTACCACTTTATTCTAATTTTCTTGGTGAGCGTCACTTGTCATCTCCTTCTTTTTGGAAGCAGTGGCTAGGGAGAATGAGCCTTAATCAGAAAGAAAAGCTTATAAGAGGATGCTATAAGAGGTTTCGTATAAAATGCAATAGTATCTTACCAAGCGTCTCGAGCTAACTGGTGAATTAGAAGTAAAGGATTTTGATTTTCCCGTGACTAATGATCGTTTTCCTTGCACATTATATTTGACCGTTGGAGGCTCTCCTAATTTTTTTTGATGATCTAGAATAATGGAATACTGGAGGAGTTTTGTGGGAGTTAATAACATAAGCCTGTTTCCCATAGTATCTGACGCTTGGTCAATGACTGTGTAATCTCTTAATCAGAAGAACATAGCTTTTTGGGAACATAATCTAAAAGAAAACATTTATTAGTAAAGAATAATAAACGAATAGGGGTAGTAAGAGACGAGATGCTTACTGGAAGTAGAGAATGTTCCTATGATGTTAAAGAAGCACTTAACAAATAAGAATTGCGTCTCCCATCCCCTCGTCTTGTTAACACTCTCGAAAATTATATTATTTTCTATAAGGACAGATCAAGTATAATTGTGACCTTGTTGTTCACCAATTTTGGCGGGATAAGTTACTGAATAAAGAATTTCAGCACTAAGGGAAGAATGCCCTACCTCTCGAGCCAAGACTTCCAAGCAAGTTAGATACGTGTAAAAATTTGACGAGAATGTAATTGTGCAATATCCAGATTTTGAGGTATCTCAGAAGAAAGCCGGACAAAGGAAGGTAGCATGCATGCAAATATGTATTGGGGTAAAAGTGAAATATCCTTTCGATGGATTGTAAATATTGTCTACAGGATCAGTAGGAATGACTGTAATTACCGTAAGCCCAAATTTTTCAGGAATAGAATCCACTTCATCTTGGGTTGTGATGTATGATGGATTTGAAAGATTATCTCCCTTCCTACCAACGGAGAGTGAAGCCTTAGGGTTGTACTGTTAACGAACGTCTTGCTTGGCTTTAAACTTTCCATCTATTTGCCAGGGATATTATTCCAAAATTTAAGGAATGATAATGTTCATATTATATAGAAGAATCACTATATGCTAAAGTAAAAAAAGATTTTTTTTTTAACCAGATGACTTTTTTACTATCTAAGTAATGACATCAAGATGCCACATGTCAATTTTATCAAAAATACTTAAACTCTAACTTTAATAAAGAAATTCCATATAAAAACTATATGAAGTTAAATAAAATGGATATGCGATGAATAAATCCATATCGATAGATATATCAATGTCAAATATCGCATAGCTTATATTATAAAGCACTAGAAAACACTGCAACTATAACTAATATTGAAGTGAAGTGGTTATTGACATTAGTGAATAAAAACGATATGATTTGATAATGTGCTAATCAGTTAAGCAACCTGTGACATATTGGGCTGGCAATATTGTAAGCAATGATATCGAATAAAGCTTAATTTATAATGTTAAAGGTGGCTACAAAATGATGGCAACGAACCGTAAGACTGTCGGTATCAAAATTTATATCAACGACGATATCTTTGATAATTAAGTGATGTCGCATCTAATCGACGTATTCACTTTGACAATAGTAACCTCTGTAACTCTAAATGGGTTGCCGATTTTCACTTTCATAAAAAAAATTACTAAAAACATTTAATGTCGAATATCATATCAACACCGTAATTGTTGGTTATGACGTAACATAGGGAAAATTAGTCGATGCTGAATATCATGATGATGTCATGAAGTATCAGGGTTGACGTAGATTGGATCCTTATAAGATATCGGGTCCCATAAAATATCTCTTTCATCGTAAAAAAATACACCCAGGTTCTCGTCCCCAATAGCCTCGAATTTCATTTAAACAATGTAAAAATTCAGTGTTAATCTGATTTATAAAAACGAACGACAGCCGTTTACATTGATAATCTAAACATTAACATCAAAACCATCCAATTAAAACCCAAATGTCAATTCCGAGTTGATAAAGTCCTAAAAGTGATTTCGTGGGAATTCCTTAAATTGAATTAAATAGAACAATTGGAATTACACATCATACCTGAATGATGAATCGAACAATTGAAAATTAAATTTTTTTTGTTTCTTTTGAAAATTTGATTTCTCGCTTGTGTTCTCAATTGCACGTAAATGAGCAGTGAAGGAGAAGCTTGTTTATTTATAGAAGAGAAAGGAGGTAAATGAACACCATTGATTCATTTTGAATGGATGGCTAGATTTGTGTGGAATACTAATATATGGTAAACTTGATGTTAGAATTATTGATTTGAAAAGTCAACAACTCCTCTACATTAGGGAGGGTAAATGTTATCACTATCATTAACCTCGAAGATATGCAGCATGAGACATAAACATGACACCATCGTTCAAGATGGAAGTAATGCCATGCTTTATCAATATCATTCAATACCGCATATGATCAACAACGCTTATTGCCCATGCCACTTCTCCTTGATGTCGCCTCCCATCTATATTCATCTCATTAACATCGCAACTTATTAACACTACCTTTCACTTGTGAAAATAAGATGAACGTCGCTCATCATTGATACTACCGGTAACCAAAGGCATAAAGTAATGATGTCGCATCTCTTTGATGATGCTTCTATTCCGATACCGCTGCCCTCTAATGTTGTCTTTCAAATAATACTGAACTAATCAATGTTTCCCATCATTGATGTTGCCAATAATCAATGTCGCTTCCCTTCAAGGAAATAATGATGTCGACAAAAATAGATACTATAAGCCATTAATGAATGTCGACATAACCTACGTCGCATCTCATTGATGTCGTATTTTACCAAGGTCTCTTTTTAAAGTGATGTTGCTTGTCACTCATTATTACTTCTGTTTGTTATTGAGACCGATCATTTCCCATATCGCCATTCAAGAATGCCGGTTCTTATCAATGCCTTCATTAATCAATGCTGACACCGCTCTATGACAATGCCACTTCTCACCCATGTTATCTTTCCTCAATGTCAACACTGCCTGTCAAATGATACCATATATTACCGTATTGTTAGAACCTCCGATTTATGTTTCAATGATAACAAATACATAGATAGACCTTATAAAGGTTGCAGGTATATGCTACAAGAAGGCACCATGCTCGAAGATATTAGGAGTCAAAGAGAAACGAAGATTCATCGACTATACTAAGGTTATTCTGTTATAAAAGAGTCCTAGATATGATATCGTTAAGGTCTTCTTAAATATATATGCATACACGAGTATACACAATTCCATGTACATTGAAATAAGGTGAAAAATAGTTTTTACACTTCATAGACGTCTGTGATAAAATAAATGACATATAACAAGTCTCGGATTAAATATTAAACAAGTCACAGACGTCTAAGGATTTTACCCTAGACGCCTATCATGGGAAAAACTGTCACATTTGAAAAGATACTTCTGTTTTGAATTGAAAGGAAATCATCTTTCAATGAACAGTTGCAGCCACTAAAATGAAGAGACTTTTTCAAAGAGTAACAACTCTTCATTTGCAACTTTCTGAATCTATAAATAGCACTTTGATTGGAAAGTTAGCTTTCAAGAAAATGGCGTTCGCAACTGTTACTCCGCATAGATCATCTTTCTCGTTCCATCCTCATCTGCAATCGATCTAATTTTCAAAATCATGATGGTTATCGATCATACGCGCAAGTTATAAAAGATCGATTGCTTGCTTTTCAAACTCGCAAATCCTTTCATCGAAACCCAAACAACTATTGGATCGATTCAAAGAAATGATAGAATTTCTGCTTCAGATATGGGGATAAAAATCATTTGGCTAAACATTGTTGAGATCCAGTTAGATGCTTCTCATGTGGAAATTTTGGTCACAAAAAGAATAATGTTCAACGAAATTGAAATTCTGAGATTCTTGTCCTTCACTTGTAGATCATGGATTCCATTTTGTTTAAAAATGTATGTGGCTAAAGGGGATTTTGTTAGATCATCTTTGGCACAAGAGGAATGAAGGAATCAAACTTTTAGAAAAGACATTTGTACACTTCAATATTATTAACTCGCCAAATATCGGTAAGGGTTACAGGGACCGATTTGAAGATCTTGAAATATATTTTGGAAAATATGATTCTTATGATAATTCAAACTCAACAAAGGACAGAGTTGATGTTTTGAATAAGTATGGTAATGTCGACACTATTTCTTTTGCCCCTGCTAATTAATATGGGTGATGTCTATGGATTCGATCCTATGCTTTGTGATCGTGTTATTGCTCATTGTAGCGTGGATTCTTAATTTCAAAGGAAAGTATTTTGTTTAATAGTGTTGCCTCATCAAAGGAGGGTATAGGAATGGTTTTTGAACCGAAAGATTCAAACATTGGATTCATTCATTTTAATAACAAGAGAGTTAAATTGAAATCTCAAGATTTGGGAAGTTTTGTGTTAGCTACTGCAAATAAATTCGAATGCCTTTCTTATTATGAAACAACTAATATTTCCATTTAATCTATATCTTGCGAATAAAATAAACCCTAAGATCTATACATGATTATCACATATGCAATGAATTAATAAAACATACCTCCAGATATCTTGTATACGAATAAGCAATGGTTGTTGTCGAAAGCTGTTTCAATGGAGAAAGGAAATGGTTTCTCTCTCTTTTCCTATATCTTTCTTTATGTGTTTTCTATATCCTTTGTGATGGGCAAAAGTTAATATTTATAGGTAGAGAGAGGACCAAGTTTTCAGATTTGTAGACTTAATCTTGATCGTCCATCAAGATCAAGATGAGAGAAATTAATGCTCTAGATTATAACCGTTTTATTTATTAGCATATTAATAGGAAAACCCTTTATATTCTATTGACCACATAATGAGGAAGGAAACGTTTGAGGAAGGAAACAGTCCATTAATGTACCACATAATGAGGAAGGAAACGGTCTATTAATGTACCACATAATGAGTAAGGAAACGGTCTATTAATGTACCACATAATGAGGAAGGAAACGGTCCATCAATGTTTTTGCATTAATTTCCTTACAAAACGGTCAAATTTCCTTACAGTCTCCTACTTGGTCAATAGTAAAATCCATTAATGTTTTCGTATTATGGTCATGAGGCGCGCTTGATATGCTAAACTTTTCTTTAGTCAGTTATCATAAGTGTCTTGGCTAATCTAGTGGTCAATAAAATTCATGACGTGTACATGTTATTTTACAACATGCTTACTTCCATGTACTATGACATTGACAACTTTCATAAGTAGACCGTAGATGAGCGTAACTTAATGGTCACATAATGTCTTGAAGCAAAAGACCGTTTCTGTTATCATTTATCTAAAAATAAATGTGTACACATTATAAAACAAAAATAAAAGATGTCCAAATTATTAAGAGCTCAATGATTGTCATGTCTAGACTAATACAAAATAAATGGCATAATAAGAAGATAATTAGGAACTATCTGCAAGACCCATGCTATCAGTATGTCTCTGAAAGGTCTTTGGAGGTGGTCCTTTCGTGAATATGTCTTCCACTTGTAAGTCTGTACTTATCGTTCAACAATAATTTTTTTTAGTTTAACATCTTGCTTCAGTAGTAGGTATTTAAGGTCCATGTGTTTGGAACCTTTAGTTATCCTGTCATGCTTGGAGAAAAAGGTTGCAGCTTCATTGTCGCAGTAGACAGTTAGTGGCTTAGAGATAAAACTTAAAGTGCCAAATTGTGAGACAAAATTACGCAGCCATGTTCCCTGAATTGAAGCCTCATAGCATGCTACGTATTCAGCCATCATGGTGGATCCGAAAAGCATCTCAGATTTCTGGCTTCTCCGTGATATTGCACTTCCACATAAGAGGTACATATAGCCAAGAGTGCAGATCCTAGTGTCAGGACATCCAGAAAGGTCTGAATCAGAATAACCAGTTACCTGTAGGTAACTTGATTTTCTATAGGTGAGCATGTAATTCTTTGTTCCCTTTAGGTATCAGAGTACCTTCTTTGCAGCTTTCCAATGAGCGATTCCTGGGTTACTTTAAAATCTACCCAGCATACCAACTGCATGACCGATATCATGTCTTGTACTGACCTGTGAATACATCAAGCTCCCTACAAGAGATGCATAAGGATATTTGGTCATTTCTTCTCGTTCCATAGGAGTCTTTCGGCACTGCTCAAGAACAAGTTTGTCTCCTTTCTGCAGTGGGACAGGACTAGAGGAACAATTCATCATGCCAAATCTCTCAAGAATTTTGTCAATATATACTTTTTGAGACAATCCTAGAATTCCTTGTGATCTATCATGGAATATTTCTATTCCTATCACATACGAAGCCTCACCCATATCTTTCATTTCAAAGTTCGTTGAGAGATAATCCTTAGTTTCACGTAATAAACCAAGGTCGCTGCTAGCTAATAATATGTCATCAACATACAAAATCAAAAATATAAACTTGCTCCCACTGAACTTGAGGTATATACAAGGGTCAACTATGTTTTCTGTGAAATCGAAAGCGGTAATGATTTCATGAAACTTTAGATACCATTGTCTAGAAGCTTGTTTCAGTCCATATATTGATTTCTTAAGTTTGCAGACCATGTCTTCCTGTCCTTTAATTATGAAGCCTTCAGGTTGACGCATGTAGACTTCTTCTTCCAAGTCTCCACTTAGAAAAGCTGTTTTCACATCCATTTGATGCAACTCGAGATCATAATGAGCTACTAATGCCATGATAATTCTAAGAGAATCTTTCCTGGAAACAGGAGCAAAAGTTTCATTATAGTCAATGCCTTCTTTCTGATTAAAACCTTTGAAAACAAGTCTAGCTTTATATCGTTCAATTTTACCGTTGCAGTCACGTTTGGTCTTGAAGACCCACTTACAACCGATTGCTTCATGTCCTTGCGGCAATTGAAAGATTTCCCAAACTTGATTATTATCCATATATTTCAGTTCATCTTTCATGGCATCAATCTATTTAATAGAATTAACATCCTTAATGGCTTGTGAATAAGAAATTGGGTCCGTAGTTCCTTCAGATTCTATTAGATAAAGCATATAATCATCAGGAATGGTTGATCTTCTTTGTCTTTGAGATCTTCTTAATGCTAGTTCCTGTGGTACTTCATCAACATTATGATTGGTGATAATTTCATTATGGAGTTGTTGATCATTTATTGGGTTCTCCTCATTGTGAACAGGTTCAACAATGGTATGATTCCCAATATCTTTCGAAATAGAGGGTAAGATAATGGGTACTCTTATTTCATGAATGATCACTTCTTGTTGTTTTGTACTCCAACTGATTTCACCATTCTCATAGAATTTGGCATTGCCGGTTTCAACAATTCTTGTACTATGGTTAGGACAATAAAATCTATATCCTTTAGATTTTTCTGGGTAACCTATAAAGTAACCACTGACTGTCCTAAAATTCAATTTCTTCTCATTTGGATTGTATAGTCTAGCTTCAGCTGGGCAACCCCAAATTTGGAGATGTCTTAAAATAGGTTTCCATCCTTTCCAAAGTTCAAAATGTGTCTTTGGAACGGCCTTACTTGGAACTCTATTTAAGATGTAGACAGCTGATCGTAATGCATCCATCCATAATTATATAGGTAAATTTGCATGACTCATCATGGATCTAACCATTTCCATGTATGTACGATTTCGCCTTTCAGCTACACCATTCTGCCATGGAGATCCAGGCGTTGTGTATTGTGCAACAATTCCAAGTTTTTGAAGAAGTCTAGCAAAAGGTCCAGGATGTTGTCCTGTTTCATCATACCTTCCATAGAATTCACCACCCCTATCTAACCTAATGATTTTCACTTTTCTTTCTAATTGCCCCTCGACTTCAGTAATGAACACTTGTACAGCATCCACTGACTGAGATTTTTCATGCAACAGATAAAGATAGTAATAACGTGAAAAATCATCGATAAAAGTAATGAAATATTTCTCTCCTCCAAAAGTTGGAACATCAAAAGGTCCACAAATATCTGTATGTATTATTTCAAGAAGTTGTGTACTTCTTTTGGCTCCTTTCTTTGTGTTTTTTGTTGTTTTTCCTTTAATACAATCAACACATGCTGTAATGTTAGCGAAGTCTAGGTCCGGTAGGACACCATCTTTCACTAACATCTTGATTCTTTCACTGGATATATGACCCAGTTTTTTATGTCACAAGAAGTAAGAATCATCCTTGGATGACTTTCTTTTAGTTTCTTTTCCATGCAGGGTGAGTTGGATTTTAGCATTTTATTTAAGATGAAGTTTATAAAGTCCATCAATTAATATTCCAGAACCAATAAGACTAGAATTTTTAAATAAACTAAAATTTCCATTTCCAACTTCAAAAGAATATCCAAATTTATCAAGTACACTTACAGAAATCAAATTACGGGAAATAGACGGAACATAAAGAGTTTGACATAAATCTAACTAAAAACCGCTATCTAAAATAAGACGAAAAGTTCCAATAGCTTCAATTGGAGCTTTATCTTTATTCCCCATGAAAATGAAATTCTCACTTGGGTTTGTGGTTTGGATCGTAATGAATCCCTGCATAGAATTCAAAACATGAACGTTAGCAGTAGTATCAATCCACCAAGTAGAAGAAGGTACATTAGTAAGATTTGATTCGTAATGACTTACGAAACCCATTGCGTTACCTTTCTTTTCGAACCATGCTTTGCGCTTAATGCAATCTGCCTGGAAGTGTCCAGGTTTCTTGCAGAATTTGCAGACATCATCCTTCTTTTTCTTCTTGGATGGTTGAGTGGCGTCATCAGATTTGGGTGGTGCTCTTTTTTGCTGTGAGTTATTCTTTTTGCCAACTTGTTTTCCAACCCCTTGAGTGAAATAAGCAACTTTAATGCCTTGCGAGCCTTGCCTAGACTCCTCTTGAACCAATTTGTTAGTCAATTCATTTAGACTCCACTTTTCCGTAATAGTGTTGTAATGAATTTTGAATGGTTCATACTAAGAAGGTAAGCTAGTGAGAATAAATTGGATGAGAAAAGCATCGTCCATTACCAATCCCTAGTTCTTAAGTTTGGCAGCAAGGTTAATCATTTCAATGACATGAGCGCTCATTGAGCGAGAACCATCAAACTCATGGTTACAAGATCTGCCATAAGTTTCCCAGCAA
Organism: Allium cepa; assembly: GCA_030765085.1. Taxonomy (NCBI): domain Eukaryota; kingdom Viridiplantae; phylum Streptophyta; class Magnoliopsida; order Asparagales; family Amaryllidaceae; genus Allium; species Allium cepa. The sequence continues at coordinate 980,318,835 of CM060929.1, forward strand.
GGGATTTGTCTGCAGTCTTGAACCGATTTTCAATGGACTGCAAATATTCTTTTGCGCTTTCAGTTTTGGGTAGGGAGGTTTTGATGTTGGTATCAATCATCATTCGCATAAACATCATGCTGAGCCTATTAGATCCTTCCCAATCATCATGGAGTTTGTTTTCCTCAGGCGTACTTGTGTCAGTAAGTGGGGCTGGCTTTTCCTTTAGGAGAGCCATGTCCAGTTCAAGTACGCCTAAAGAAAACTCAACTTGCTCTTTCCATTCTGAGTAGTTGGTTCCATTGAGTCTGACGATAGACGTAGCGTGCGAATTAAGGTTTGAAGGGATTACAACTGCAGATATAAAAGAAATGTAGGCTTCTTTATTAGAATAAAACACATGTCATAAAAAGAGGTTAGGTTTAGCGCCTCCTGTGGGTAGGCAGTAGAACCATACTCATGAAAGATTGATAAACATTAATGTTTCATGCGTTATTGTGCAAGCAGCAGCCGCCTGTGGACGGGACTGCATGCATCAGACTAAAGGAAACAAGGAAATTAAGCGCGGAAGCGTAAACTAAAACAAGAGAGAAAAGAGATAAACATTAATGTTTTTTTTTGCATAAACATTTGTCATTCTTTCAAGTAATCCACAATAAGGATAATAAATGTTTAGTAACTCCAAGTAAATTCCATACATGAATTTAACATATAAATAATTATTTTGCAAATCATGTATAGACAATTATCTTGCAAGTTCCAAGTCATGAATTTAATGTCAAACTAGGAAACAATTGTTTTCAATATGTATACTTTCTGAAAAGTATTCGCATACAATAAGTTGTTCCATATTATACAGTAGGTCAAACATTAAAGTAGAAAAAATCAACTTTTGCGGAAATATAAATTTTCCAGATCCAGATCTAAGCATACAGTAAATAGAACAATATTGATAATCATGATTACTATAGCAACTTAAATAATATGAATATTAAACTTGAATCATATTAACATAATAATCATTATCATCATCATAGTAAAATTACAAACATCATATCGTAGATCTATGCTAGTTTTGTTTTATATATTGATGGATAATCATGAATTCTAAAACCATGCTCTGATACCACATGTAATCTATATCTTGCGAATAACATAAACCCTAAGATCTAGAATTACATGATTATGACATATGTAACGAATTAATAAAACATACCTCCAGACATCTTGTATACGAATCAGCAATGGTTGTTGTCGAAAGATGTTTCAATGGAGAAAGGAAATGGTTTTCTCTCTTTTCCTATATCTTTCTTTATGTGTTTTCTATATCCTTTGTGATGGGCAAAGGTTAATATTTATAGGTAGAGAGAGGACCAACTTTCCAGATTTGTAGACTTAATCTTGATCGTCCATCAAGGTCAAGATGAGAGAAATTAATGCTCTAGATTATAACCGTTTTATTTATTAGCATATTAATAGGAAAACGCTTTAGATTCTATTGACCACATAATGAGGAAGGAAACGTTTAAGGAAGAAAACGATTCATTAATGTACCACATAATGAGGAAGGAAACGGTCCATTAATGTACCACATAATGAGGAAGGAAACGGTCCATTAGTGTTTTCGCATTAATTTCCTTACAAAACGGTCAAATTTCCTTACATTCCAGTGTCGAGTATGGATTGAATTGTCATAAGTCATCTGATAATGCTACTGAGAAACAACCGATGATTGTAAATAGAAACAAGGCTTCTATAAATAAAAGTTTTGATATTAATAAAATCACAAAGGATGCTATGATGGATTGGTCAGGTGATATAGAAATTATGGAAAATGATTATAATGCTCACATACTTCTAATTCTTTTTATAGATTTATCAACTTTTCGTGTGCAACCAATAATTCTTTTAAATTTATTTGGAAATCAAATGCTCCTCCTAAATCTAAAATTCACATTTTGTTAATTATGGATGGAAAAATAAATACTAAAGAATTTTTAAAAAGAAAAAATTATACAAATTGATAATAATGTTATTTTTGTAATCTGCATTTTGAAGATATTAAACATGTATACTATGATTGCATGGATACTTATTTCATTCTAATTAATACCCTTAAAATCTTTAACTTTAATATAATAAATAAAAATTTTGATTGTGAATTCTATTGGAGTACTTTTAGATTTATGTTCAAAAAGGATAATAGATTCTTACTTGACATTTTATTTATTATAAATTGTTGGTATATTTGGTTTGAAAGAAATCGGAGAATTTTTAATCATAACAACAGTCACTTTAATAAATTGATTTTTATAATTTCTTTATTTTGTTCCAATTGGATCTCTAATCCTAAATATAAATTAGCTAAACGTAACCTGTTTAAGGAATATCTTAATAAGGCTAGTAATAATATTAATCTATTTAAACATAAAAATAATATTTTTGACAATAATAATTGTAGTATTAATATTTTTTCAAACTTAAATGATGATTTCACTGTGTATCATAATTTACTTTTGACCAAAAGTTCATAAGGATAATTTTAATTTTGTTTCAGTTTTTGCTTGTTATAGTTTATAGATCTTTTAGTTCTTTAGATCATGGATCCTATTAGCTTTACTTTATTAGATCTTTTGTTTTTTTAGTCTTTTTTTTATCTTTTCTTTATTCTGACCTATTAGCTTTATTTTTGTATCTTTACTTCTATCTCATTTATACATATATCTGTATAAAAATTTCATTTATATACATATGTGTTTATCATCCTAACCATTTCCTTAGTTAGTTTTCAGATACAGGTCAGGGCTAGGTAGGTTATGAGTTTCTCTTTGCAGGTATACAGGAATGCTAATTGCAGGATTGTTGAGAGCAATGAGGGATTCTTCTCATTACTCTTCATTATGGCATTCTATTTTTAGGAGGATTGACTCTTCAGCTAGGAGCTACTTCCAGTTTTATCGAGTCTACAGAGCGGATTTTTTTATTCAGGATCATTAACAGTTCCACTTTAGATTAGTTGCATCTCCTTTCCTTCCGAGTCAGCATCATGGAGCTTCCTTACTAGATGGTGTTGGCTTCCAGTATTATTGGTTTTGTGATATTCATTAGTTTTTCAGGTATTTCTATTACCTTATTATCGGACGGTGGCCATGCCGAAGCTCGATATTGCGGTGTAATGAGAGGTGGCCTTGCTAGAGCTCATTATAGGGTTACCTGAGTTTTTTCCTTTGATACTTGTATGTAGATTTGCTACCTACCAAGCATGTTGGTAGTGCCTTGCTTTGTGTTATACATATAGTTACATGTATGCTCTTCTCTACTTCTAGAGGATCACACATTTTTCTCAAAATAAATACCACTTTGATTGAGAAGTAGAGATTCCCGAACTTGTATTAATCTATTCTTTACACTCGTGATTTGTAAGCACTCTCTTGCATATACACTGTTTACATACTCTCAGTCCATTATAACCAAACTAAAATTTTGATTAAATCACTTCCTACAACTCAAAGCATTCGTATTCATATACTCAAAGGAGATCATAGGAAGATTTGTACTGTAAGTCAAAAACCATGTTATACGATACTAATTGATAGTCTTGAGGGTCGTATACAATCTAATTTGTGTATAATATGTAAGTATATAAATCAATGCAATAGTAGATAATATATAGTAAAATATAAAAAGCGTGCAAACCCGCGTTTTTATACTAGTTTGGACCTCCATCCTACATCCAGTCCCCAAGCTCCCCTTCGGTATTTCCTTTTAACAAATTACCCTCACTTCTCTCGGAGGAATAGGCTAGTACAAAAATATCTCTGACAATCTTGCATTCCAATAACATAATTTTTGACCCATAGTACAAATCTTCCTATGATCTCCTTTGAGTATATGAATACGAATGCTTTGAGTTGTAGGAAGTGATTTAACCAAAATTCTATTTTGGTTATAATAGATTGAGAGTACGTAAATAGTGTATATGCAAGAGAGTGCTTAGAAATTCAGAGAGCAAAGAATAGATTAATTCAAGTTTGGTAATCTCTACTTCTCAATCAAAGTGGTACTTATAGATTCAGAAATTTGCAGATGAAGAGTTGTTACTCTTTGAGAAAGTCTCTTCGTTTTAATAGTTGCAAATATTCATTGAAAGATGATTTCCATTTGATTCAAAGCAGAATTGTCTTTCCAAATGTGATAGTTTTTCACATGACAGACGTCTGTGGTAAAATCCTTAGACGTTTGTGACTTGTTTAATTTTTAATCCGAGACTTGTCATAGACGTCTGTTGTTTTATCACAAACGTTTGTAAGGTGTAAAAACTGTTTTCCACCTTATTTTGATGTACATGTAATTGTGTATGCTCGTGTATGCATGTATACTCAAGGAGGCCTTAACAATATCATACATAGGACTCTTTTATAGTAGAATAACTTTAATATGGTCAATGAGTCTTCGTTTCTCTTTGATTCTTAATATCTTCGAGCATGGTGTCTTCTTGTAGCATATATCTACAACATTGTTAAGAACTATATATGTATATGATTGTATAGTTGTTATCACTGAAACATAAATTGAAGGTTCTAACAATCTCCACCTTTTGGTGATGACAACTATACAATCAAATATCAATTATACTGTGAAATATTAACTATATGATCAAAAATATCAACTATGTAACGACCTGGATTTTCGGACCAGTCAAAATTGCAGAAAAACCCATTCGTTCTAAAACTACGAATAAAAACTACCAACAAATATAACTACGAATCTATTTATACCGGAAGTGTAAAGGAGGGTTAGGGTTGATGAGCATTGACAGGTGGAATAAGGCCGCTATTAGTCAACACTACAACGCGTTGTTACAAAACCACGACTCACTTTGGGTCAAATGGACCAACAAATATAACATTGGGCACAACAATTTCTGGGTAATGGAGGTGCCAAACGCATGCAGCTGGATATGGAGGAATATTTTAAAGCTCGGACGCAGTTTCTTGCCTCTTGTTCACTTTAAATTGTCAACAGTGAGTCTCTGCAATTTCTGGTCTATGCCTTGGCTTGGCAATGGGGTTGTTCTTGATCATCTCTTCTCTTTATAGCAGAAGCATCAGTCAGGTATTGGGTTTAATGCGCTAGCTAGGGATCATATTGTTGATGGGAAGCTGGTTGTCCCTTATTCCAGCAATCAAGTAGTCAGAGGGTTCTGGAAGCAATATGAACAATGCACATATGAACAACCAGAACGTGATACGGTATTGTGGAATGACCGAACTCATTCTATTAGTGGTGTGTACAATGCCTTGCACGGTATTGAGGCTATGCCTGACTGCAAGTGGTTTCATGTTACATGGACTCCTGTGTCTCCAGCAAGTGATAATCTTGTCTACTGGAAGGTTATAAGTAATGCACTGATGACTAAAGACAAGCTGGTTCGAATGTGCATGCCTGTTCTCTCAACCTGTGTGTTGTGTGATCAACAGAATGAAAGTGTTCACCACTTATTCTTTGAGTGTGATTATGTGCAACACCTATGGAATAATATGTTACGTGCTGTGTAAGGCATCTTGCCTTCTCACAGTAACCTGAATCACTGGATGCCGATTGAGCATGCACTGGGATGGAAGGATGATGTTAGACTATATTTTTTCTTCATACTGAAAAGGCTTCTTAAAGAAACATGGTCTGAAAGGAATAAGAGAGTTTTCGATGGGAAGTGCTGCAGTAAAGCTAACGTTTGGGCGATGTTGAAAATTGCTATTATGGAAGGGATGCATGACAGTAAGCACTGTTTCCATGCAAGCGAGTTCGATCCCTGGCTTCCATAGTTTTCATCTTCTCTATTTTTCATGGTTGCCGCCTTTCTGTAATGTTTGTCTTCCCTTGTTGTTGTGTTTTTTCGTTTGTTTTTCCGTTGTCGTTTTTCTTTTCTCCTTGTACGTTCTTCTGTTTTTAATAAACCTGGTAGGGGCCCAGCTTAACCTCGCTTAACTTGCAAAAAAAAACTACCAGCTTAATGCATAATATTTGATAAATATTCAACATTACTAAATGCATAGGATACAACTTCCAATTATACAAGTTATCAGAGTAATTATTTATTCTACAGCGTACTTTAATACAAACCCAAAATCAAATACTACAAATCAACTGTATATCCACCGCTACGCAACTCTGATGAGAAACAACAATATCCTTACCTGCGAACTTAATAAACAATGTAAATGCGGAATAAAATAGTAAGCATGAAAGATACAACAGTACAAGATATATATAGAAAACAATAAACAGAAAATTGTTACGTTATTTTTGGGTATGCATTACTACCACTTGTGACTGCTTACGTACCGTTATCTAATTGGGCACCCAATTAAATACAGGATCAAGCCAACATAGTTCTCGTACTGCAAATAGGACTCATGGAGCCTATGATGCACAAACAATATGCAATTCCAAAAACTCCCCAATTAGGCTTAATTTTCAAATTTTGATTTGAAATATAATTAGCTTTACAGAAATTATCTCTTTGGACTTTATTCCAGAATTCTTATTTCAAAACTTTTGAAATATATATATATATATATATATATATATATATATATATCTTTTTATTGAATATGCAAGTATATGATTTTTGTTTGATGATAATAAACATATATATATATATATTCATTTAAATGTATTTTTTAATGTACTATTTTGTTTTCCACATAATTAAATAATTATTTGCTGAATAAAATAAATGACACAAAATTGAAATTCAAACAGACATTTTATTCAAACAAATATTTATTATAATATTTGAATAGTACAAATTTAATCTCTCACTGAATATATACACAATTTCAATTGCAATACAAATTTGATTGCATCACAATTTTCAATTTACATTTGCACCTCACTACATATCACACATTCGCTAGTATTTATCTTCAACTCTATTCTAGATTGAATCCAGCATCTGAGCGATCTATAAAATAAACGCTGATACAGTAAAATTGAAAAAGAAATATTTTCTACAGTGTAAAATAAAATATGGTTTAAAAAAATTATTTGTCTTGGTTATTTGGGTTATTCGTCATCATTTATTTTGAATTCATCATACACGAACAGCCTGTGACATGCATAGTGTATCACTGTACATGCCACAAGGCCGTGCACATCAATATACACTTGATAAAATTATAGGGATAGGTGAGCACAAGGTCAAACCCAATCGAAAGCTAGGTTCAACTCAAGTGCAATAAAAATAAAGCCACGACATAAGCACTAGGTCAAAACCGAGCTATAAACTAGATTCAACTCAGGTGCAATGCAAAAAACAAATCTAGATGAAAGTGTACACATGAAGCCAGCAACAACAGAGGCTAGACAGTCAAGCCAAACTAATGTACACATAAATAAAAGCCAAGTCGGTGTACATCATTAATGACTAAAACAAATCTCGACCGAAAATTCAATTGTGTACAACATTGAACATGTACAAAGCTCAAAAGCTTAAGATGATATGTATCAAAAGAGCAAAGCACAATCAACTGACGTGAAGACCACACAAGCTCAGATGACTCAATGCAAACACCAGATTCCAAAATACAAGTGGAAATCGATGCAAGCTCAACCGAATATAAGAGCAGACCACATGAATAACATGATCTGGCTCGAATCAGTAAACAACATGTATACATGTGCAGTGGAAATATGAAGCAGTTCAAATAGTAAAATGCTTCGACCGGACTTATATATGAATGACTGGATATGTAACCAAACTACTAGTAAAACAACAGCCTTAACATGAAGACAGCAGCTTTTATGAGCAAATGGACTCAAATATCATATGCACTGACTCAATTCAAATGCAAACTGACTCAAAGGAACAAGCCCATGAAACAGCACACTATATAACAAGTGCAAGGCTACCAAGTTCAAAAGCATATTGCATATGGTCAAGCAACAAAGATCAAGTGAACCATACATGCAGTGCATAGCATATCAGATTGCAACACTACAACAACACAAACAAATATGTCTGGACTAAATGCATATGAACTCGTGTGGACAGTGCAATTCAAGTAACAAGTCCATCATGTAACAGCAAATGAAAAATCAGAATATCACCATACATCAAAATGGATACAACAGATAAAACTGCAAACAACTATACAGATATCAAGTGAAACAAGTCAGGCTATCAGCAACAAACCGGTGCAAAATCAAGTGAAGTAAATTCAACCCAGACTCAAATATCAATGGAAAGTGCAATGAAGACCACAAGGCTCAAGTCTGCAACATACAACATGAATATATATGTATGTGTGTGTGTATGCAGTGAAACCAGAGGCAATAGCAAAGCACTTCCCAACAAGTCAAGTGATAGCAAATTCAAATATCATAAACAAAGTCGTAGTCAAATTTTCACAAAATCTAAGTGGCAGATATCAACAGCATAAAGATCGGAACCAAAGTCAAGTTTAAATGCCACAAAATCAAAGCCACGATGACCAATGAAAATATCGAAGAAGCCAAAGTCAAAGCCGTGATAACCAAGTTAAACAAGCAATGAAAATATACGTATTGAAAAGGTCAGGATCAATCATAAGCATGCATTCAAAAATAAGTGGCCGGGCTAAATTAGCAGATGAATTCAAACGAAAAAGTTGAATGAAAATTTAGGGCTTTATTCCCTATTTAAACCCAATCATCATCGGCAATATGATTCATTCGAGCTGAAGACAAATATTTAATGTATACTCTTAAATCAAAGTCAATTCAGTAACTCAAATCAAAAGTCAAGCGTAATCAAAATCGAAGAGGAACATCACATACCAATTTTTTTAACCAAGTATACATGCTCGCCAAATTTTGAAGCAGCCGAAGCTGAGCAAAGAACAAGATTGAAGAAGCATCAAATGAAGTTTGACAGTAGATCGATCAACAACGAAGTCGGCGTGCTCAGAAGCCCTAATTTTCTTAAAGAGGAACGAATAGGAGCAAAGAAAAGAACGCAGCTATTTTCTCAACAAGGCCGAAGAAACAAAAGAATAAAAGGGATCATTTTTTTATTACTTAAATCTTTTTGGGCTGGCTCCTTTAAATCCATATTTTGGCTTTAGATTTTTAAATTAGGGTTTTTATTATTTTAAATTGTTTTTATTTGTAATTTACTTTTAAACTCTTGTAATTTCTAGTCATGTGACTAGATTACGAACTACGGTGGTGTAGTTCGAGAATTTGCAACTCAGTGGCTGAGTTGTGGCAGGGTTTTGAGCGTAGAGTTAGGTTAGCGGATAGCAGATGTCACGAGTTTACGTATGTAAGCGTCTGACTACTTAATTTGTAGTAGAAACCTTGGGGGCAGCACATATGCAGGATTTTGTCGAAGCTGGATAAATCTGTGTTGTTCTATTTCTGCTTTTTATATTCTGCTATTATCTGTGCTGCTATTATTCTGCTATTGTCAGTGCTGCGATTATTTTATATACTTTCGCATTAAATTTTTATAACTAATAGTATTACCCTATTCACCCCCCACTAGGGTGAAATCGGTCCTACACTTTTATATTCAAACTAGTCCTTTACTTCGGGATTTGAAAACAAATCACTTTTTTGAAACATATCAGTATACAAGCATACAGAATTATATGCCACCTGATCGGGATGTTTCTAATCATAACAAGGGAACTTGGTCCCAGCTTTCAAAAAAATTAATATAGATATGTATATCCTTCTGCAATGAGAGCGGACTATATTGAGGCTACAGAACATCTGCACCTCCCTTGTCCATTTTTTAGTTGTGGGTTACCCGAATCGTCGGTGACGTAACAAATCACTTTATATCCCGAACTGGCAAAATCATTTACACTAATAATTACAAATACTTCAGATCTATAAAAAAATTCATTTCCAAATCCTTTCAAAAATAAACCTAAAACCATCGGGTTTAGTCCTCGTAATTCTTTTTGTCATGATCCAAATTTCAACGTTCGAAAATCGAAATCCGTACTCCACTTGTACTTGAATGCCGCAGATTCAAACGTTGGAATTCGAGTCGTGCCGGAGCTTATAACACATTAAGTATAACAACACAGCGGAAGAAACGAATAACATATATCAATATACAACATTGATACAATATCTGATACAATAAGATACAACGGATGATACAGTAGATATCAATATACATCAGAAATATGATACAAGACAATAGCAGCGGAAAGAAAAGATAACATCAACAGCGGAACAATATCTCGAAGATGGTCTTCAAGAAAAGAACTCCAGCATCGGTAATCTCCATCCCCAAGGCACCAATCCAGAAATACCTCGAACTTCCAATAACGATGCACAAAGATAAGCGAGGTCAGTCCTGATCCAAAGACTGAACTAGCTCCAGATAATCTACTAAACCTGACTATCTGAAAAACCCAACTCTAGACTGCCCATGTGGGAAAATTATGGTCAGCCAGAGTTTAGGAAAGGAACAATAAACTCCAGGGCAGTCATGAGACTGGTGTGAGCAAACAAAAGCAGTTTGGTCTTTAAAACAAACAACAAAAGAATTTAAAATAAATCCGCAATGCTTTTTTAGAAATTGAAACTACCATAAGGCCTCCCGCCACACACACAATGCAAACGTAGAATTGGAGGAGATTTCCCCTTATGATAGTCAAATATGCTTGATACGAGAAAAGTTCTTTGATATTATTATTATAAGTGCACAGTGTAGAAAAAACCCTTTCGAAAGTATAATATAAATCCTAGCCAGCATAGACATTCCGAACTATGCCTACTATAGCTACCATCTAAACAGTGGTGACCACCATAAGTAAATGACATGTTCTACAATTAAAACCGTACAAGGCGCATATTGAAGAATGGATTTCCAACAAATGGTCAGGCTAAGGAACTTCCTACTGCCACATGGGTACGCATCTGGCGGGACGTCCCGAGAACCTAACCGGATCTTTGCCAACACAAGGTCGGGTTACCTCTGTAACTAGGTAACTACTACTCGAGCATGCCATCCCCCGGTCCTTTGGGATCTTTATCCGAGGTACCTCTAATCCAACAACCATAAAGCAATCACAAAGTAATAGATCTGCGATATCCACATGAGTGAAATATCTGGGCACCATACAATGATACCGCCCTTTTCTAGAAGGGAATGACACACCCTAAAGGGCGCGACCCTCATAACCTTGCCGCATCTTTCATGTTTCGACCATTTTCGGGGTGTGAGGTCCTGATGCAGTCTCGTCCACAAAGCTACGCTTTACACAAAAGCCATGCTTTGATCAACAAATGATACACAGCAGCACTCAGCATGTCACACTACCAAATACGAAGAATATCACCGATAAATATCAACTACATAACCTCTGAGCTCGTACGTCTCAGAAAAGGGTGTTAAGCTAAGAGAATAAATTCTCCGCCACCAAGAAAAAATGTATTTGATAGAGATCAGTTTAATATCTCAAAGTGTAGTGTCAGACATACAACCATACAATGTCCCGGGTTTGAACAGAACCGAAGGCACTTTCGAAGAAGCCCTTGCAAATCCGGGTATCCACAATCCCGATCGGACTTCCCATCACTTAGGGAATCTCTACACCATAGTACTCGGTGCAGAGACAATCGATAGGTTATCCTAACGTTATTGAAGACACCCGGTCTTCAACACCGGTCTTCAAATGCAATCCATAACATCGTATCACTATTTGGAATGGATTATATGACACCAGGTCCTCTCCCGCACTACACCATACCAGTCATTTCGCAACCCCCGAAGGCGGAAAATTTGCAACGGCTCTAAGCCTTTGCTATTAAGCAACGGTTAAAGTCCGTTGCAAAATCTTATAATACGGCTCATAGCCGTTCTAAATTTTGGAACGGCTCTTGCCATCTATATTTTAGTACAGCCTTCCATACCCCCATTCCCAACTAGCTACGCCCTTTACTTTCATTTTCCTCTTCGATCAAAAAAGAAGAAGATAAAAAGCGATAATATTTTCAGCCGAATCCAAATATCCAGATCCAGATTTCGTCCATCATCACATGTAATATCAGATCTGAAGAAATAGTAATTCCAGAAAAAGTCTTGATTTTCAATTCAGGTAATCGTGATTTCCGTGTATGATGTATGACGGCATGATCATGATTCCGCTTTTGCCGATGACGAAGAAACCGAGCCACCAAATGCTTCAGATACTATAGAATTCAACTAGGGCTGCAAAGGTGGGTATTCTATTCTTGTTGTTTTGATAAAATCATTATTTAGATGAATGTTTGAAAATAGCTGGATTTATTTTAGTTCATTGTGTATAGCATTTTCAAAAGGATATTGTGCGGTGCGTTGAAGGTTTTATATCGATTAGTTCCAAACAGAAAGAAATAGGTAAACCAGAACTCTTGCTACTGATGAAAAATTCAAACACGTTCCTATTATTAAAAAAAAGTCACGAACTCTTTGATCTACAGTGACAAAGCTAGCCATAGATTGTTGCAAATATGGGAACGAGTATGAAAGTTCTGGCTTTGCTCTTGCATCTGCATCTCTTGAATTTGGTTCTTCACATCTTTTAATGCAAAAAGAAAGTGATGATCTTCTAACTATGCTGGCCGATCAGGTGTCATTTGCTGAAAATGATGGATATTTTACATTCATGCATTAGAACTTATATGCCAAATATTCATTAAGAATCTGCAGTTTGACTGCTTGCACTTGAGAATATTATGAAATGACTTCGATTCTGCTAACATCAGGCCTACAATATTTTAGACACAACATCAGGCATACAATACTTTAGACATAATTGATTTATCTCACTTAATTAATTTAATTTACTTGTCAGGTATGCAATCCATTACGTGCAATGTTCACTTGTGCTCCTTTAGAGGACACTTGCCATTTGACTCAACGCTATGATCAAATAAGGCGAGATGTAGAGGCTCGGGTAATAATACTATATATACATATATAGAAAATTGTGCTAATATTTTGGATCATTCTAGCACAGCACCAAGTTATTTTTCATGGATTCCATGTGCCATACTATACATACGTACATACATATATACATATATATATATATATATATATATATATATATATTAAGTAATATATACACAGACTTTTATCCTTTTGAATATTCTAATTTTTGTGTTGTTTAGCTAGTGCATATTTCTCATGGATTTCATGTATTTTCCCTTGTTTCCCAAAGTTTTAAATTTATTCAAACCTTAAAGTAAAATATGACAATTTTTTTATAATTTCATCAGGCAGCTGAGGTACATAGACGCCAATTGAGATCTATGGATGTTGGTGCAACCGTAGGTGATTCCACAAAACTACGAAATTCAGAAACAAAATTATCCAAACTAAAAAATAGTTTATCCGCATTGGGGAAAGAAGCAACGGCTGCTATGGCATCAGTAGAGGCTCAACAACAAGAAGTTACTTTTCAAACACTTAGTACAATGGTGATGCATCAATTCTTGTTAACTTTGAATAGCAAACGTGGCATAACACCTGTAAAATTTAGACCGTTCTATGTCAATAAACGTATAACATTTATCTAATTACATATATAATTCGTCCCTTTAGGTTGATGCTGAGAGATCATATCATCAAAATGCTTTCAAGATACTAGAAAAACTTTATGCAGAGGTACTGATTTCTCTCCAGATGGTTATCTATTTACAACATTTTTCATGAGTAATATATGTTCTTTACCAGATATCAAATCTGGTTTGTCAATATATGTTTGTATTAGATGGCTAGTATGGAAGCAGATGGAATATGCACGAAAATCTTCTAGCATTAATGGTGGGAGTCTTCAAACTGCAATCGAGGATTTTGAATCAAACAATTCCACCGATCTATCGGTTACAAGTCAAGATACTTCATACTTTGTTGCAGAAGTAACTTCTCTTTTTTAATCTTTTAAAATGAGATTATGTTATTATTAATTGGAAATGCTATTTCTACACTATGCTGATGACTTGTAGTAGAAATGCTAGCCTCATATTCACATGCACATGATAGTATTACTTCCTTTGCTCTGTCTGGCGTTGCAATATATAGCTGACCATCGAGGATTTCATAATTGTTAATTCATATATGAAAGGTTTGTTCTACTGCACTACTTTTTGCTTTAGGTAACCAGTTACCTTAATTGCTATCTGACATGATAAATAATAAGCTATATTCACTTGCCACAGAGCGCAGAAGTTGATTTAGAAAAGCTTTCTGATTTGTTCTTTGTTTCAGGTTTTTAACATTTGTTTCGGGTTGAAGATGCTTTTTCTGTGTACCTTTCTGATTTAGAAAAGCTTGATCTGTGAGGTAACACAAAATTTACTTTGCTTCCCATTCTCAGATATTTCATTGCGGGCTTGTTTACTCCTCTTTGTGTTTATACAGACCTCATGATGCATCTATAGTAAAAAAAAATATTTTATAAAACTAACATAGGTAATATCTTCACAATCCAATTAATTATGAATTTAAGAAACATAGCCAACTGGTAAGAGTATTGTTTTGCATCACATTTCAACACTAAAAATCAACATGCATTTCCTTTTGCATTTCATTTGTGCTATTTTACATTTGCACTGTTCTTCAAAAAAGCTTCTGTTGATTTCTTTAATTAGCTTCCCACTAGTTTTGCACTTATTTCTGCAGCTCTAAGACCATACATCTCCTTTTTCAAGTGTAGATGACTGTTTCATCTCACTGCATCCTTTCAGTAGTTGTTGTAGATCCTTGTTTAACTGCGTTCGTCTGGTAGTTCTCATTGCAACCATTCATTGCTAGAATTTTGTACTAGTAGGACTATATTATCATCAGCAGTAACATGTGTTCCAATATTTCATACTTGACATGAATTCATGATAGAATCTTGCATATATTCCAGTAATGAATCTTGCATAATGCATATTGCATATATTCTAACAAATATATAATTGCAGTAATGAATCTTGCATAACCACAACAGCTTTCATATTGTTCCTGACATTTTAAAGCATAAGAAGTTCCTCTTTGTTAAATGTATAACATTTCAGTATTGGTAGTGCCTTTCTGGTCCAACAAAACACTGGCTAAAATGTATAACATTTCAGTATTGGTAGTGCCTTTCTGGTCCAAGAAAACACTGGCTTATACCATATAAAAAATGGTCAAAATGCCCAAATGAATGGAAATTTTCTTGTACTTTAAAGCGAAAAACATTTGGTATATTGATCATTGTTCGAGGTTCCGGCCGGAACCTGGGCATTCCGCCCATCCCGCTCCGGTTTCGGCCAATGCCGGAACGAAATCAGACCTAAAATCCAGTTCCGGCCATTAGGCATGTAAAAAATGTTTAAAACTTCAAAAAAATAAGTAGCAGTTTTGTTATGTATTTTACAAGTGCCATTAAAAGAAAAGTTAAAATGTTAGGAGCAAAGGGGAAGATGAAATAAGAAGAAAGTACGGAGATGTATGGTCATTTACTGCAATAGTGATTTTTGTTCGTTGGTACATGTGTAACTTTATCATATATTTAAGTCTGCACTTGATTTCTTTTTCCAAAGGATGAACGCTATAGCTTCTAACATGGATCGAAATTCCGACGGAATTCCTATGATTTCATTCCGGTGCCGCTCAAAACCGGAACGGAATTCGGTCAAAATTCAGGTTCTGGTCTAAATTCTGAATTTTCTTTTCAAATATTGAAAAAAACTTATAAAAAAGTAAAAATATAAAAAAGATTAAAAAAAGAAAACAAATTAATCGGGACAATAAATAAATGGAGAAGAAATCATATAATTTCATAAAAAAAGTTGTTATACTTTTATTAATTCACATCAAATCGTAACAAAAAATTCAAAATTTTCAAAATTAATTAAGTTTTAAAATCTCAAATAAATAATACAGAATCTTACACACTAGTTTTTTAATTAAAGTGTGTATATGTAATTTAAAAAATGTACTATAAATTTATGACAGTATTGGATATTTATTAGGGTATATAGCAAATAAAAGGAAAAAAGTACCGGAATTAGAAAACCGAAATTAAAGCGGAACTTTCGGAATTTCCGGAACGAAACCGAAAACTTTAAAATTACCAATGGCCGGAACGGAAAACGAAATTTTGAACCTTGATATTGATACTAGTTCAGTTTTTATGTTAACCAGTTAGTACAGAGGAGTAACAAATATATGGCTACAACTTTTTAATTCAAAATTGACACTGATTTGGTGCGAATGTAATTTTAACTAAATTTTTTGAATGACTCACATAACCAAACTAAGAATAATTTCATTTCCTTGTATAATTTTGGAGAAAATAAAAAATAAAATTTGCAATACCTTAAGATTTCGGTAACTTGGTGAATTGTACTTTAATATGTTCATATTCATATTGAGTTGTATTACACGTATTTCATATTGAATTGTATTATAACATACATAATGCATATATTCCAATAATTTTTAAGCCCAATGCCCCTCTATAGGTAAACAGAGTGTTTCTTATGTACTTTATGTGTTTTCTCTCGTGAAATAATTGCAGACACAAAATTTATTTTATCATTTGTAGCGATGAAGATATTAAAGGCGAGCAATACTATAGAAGAATTATTCAAGGGAACAGTTTTTCTCTCTTAGCTATGCTTAACATAATAGTGCCTTATCCATTAAATTTATCATTTATTCTCTTAACCGAAGTGTCACAGCCAGCTTATTTAGGAAGACTAGAAGATAAAGGGGTTCCTAGATAAATGATGGGTATAATACCTTAGCTAAATTTGGTAGTTTAGAGTTCTGATTCCTCAACATCAAAATGATCAAATTTGGAGTTCAAAGATTTGAATTTTAGATGCTCAACAGGTAAAGCTCGGATTTATGTAAGCAAGTCAGTGTATTGTACAGCAAAATATTACAGCTAGTTTTTGTTTTCTTTTACCATAAATGTTAAAAAAATAAAATAAATAAAAAATAAAACCACTAAAGGAGAGTACGAAGAAAAGTATCAGGCAAAATTAACATGTTCGAAGCCACTATAATATTCTTTTAAGTATTTATCAAAATCTATCGTGACCATACAGAATTTGTGATGGAAACCGTATATCGACTCGTTACATTTTTTTGTACTTTAGATTCAATCCATTTCATCATGCATATCTCCCAAAAGAATCTCAATGTACTTGATGTTTTGCTCACGGCAAGCTTTTTGCAGCCAAAGAATTATGTAGCACTCATAGCTGCAGTTCATACTCTCTTCTCTTTTTTACTTGCTGGGACTTTTCTGAATTTCCATCGATTAATATATTAGCTTTCGTATGCAATTTTAGTGGAAAAGTGTTCTTTTCATTACAATAAGCAGCAGGTTGTTCTGTTTCCTTTCTTCTTTTGAACCATGACAATAACGAACCAAATGTTTGTAATGTAAAGGACTTGATGGTTTCTTTGTTTGCTTGCTCCTTTTTAGGAACCCCTAATAGCTTAACTGATTGCTGCATAAACGAAGAAGTTGAGATGTTCAGTGCACTGCTAGTATTTCTATTTTAACCCTGTTCGTTTATGTTTATTACTATTGGGTAAATAGGACAGTGTAAGCACTATATTTGATCAAATAATATAGAGTGTTAATGTTATATCATGGTGAGTGTGCTTGCGTGTGAATGTCACCATATTAGCTTCACCAT
Source organism: Allium cepa (assembly GCA_030765085.1). Classification (NCBI taxonomy): domain Eukaryota; kingdom Viridiplantae; phylum Streptophyta; class Magnoliopsida; order Asparagales; family Amaryllidaceae; genus Allium; species Allium cepa. The sequence goes on from CM060929.1 coordinate 980,336,493, forward strand.
TTCATTATATAAGTTGCAGTACTCTATATATGTTTTATTTAGTAAGATGAGTAACTACAGTTTTTTTATATATGTGTGTTTTGTTAATCTAGTTGAAATTGGCTACAAGATTAAATTATTTGGTCATGAGTTCTGTTAACTTAGTGGAAGTTGTAACTCATTAGTTTTCAATTCTTGTGCGTCCGTCATATATGTACATTTAAAAATCAATCAAATTAAATATACACATACTTTAATAAATATTTAATGGATATTATATATATTAATGAATGTAAAATAAATGTTTACAAAATACCTTGCATAATTGATTATATACGTACGACCTGGGAGTTAATTACCTTATAGGTTCATTTTATAATGTTAGTTGTGTGTGTTGCTAGTGCATGGTAGGTGAATGCATTATATGACTTCATGCATCTCAGTTGCTACTTCTTTCTATCTTGGCTTGGACCTCTTGTTTTATAGCATTTTTTTGTACTGTATTCAGAAAACTTCAGTTGCTGGTGCTTTAGCTTGCTTACGATCATACAGAGAGTATAAGATGAAAATTTTATATGGACAGAAGGATTAAAGATAATAGTATTAAAACTAACTTCACAAATGTCTTCTTAAAATCTCTTCTATTATATGATCAAATGGTGACGTAAAAAAGAAGGCGGCTTGGGTGCATTCATTTTTATGATCACTTCAATTCATGAGAAATTTGGTAGATGCCATGTATTAAGTAAAAAAGAAGTTACAGAGTTTCGAATTGCTGCAAAAGCAAGTATTATGTAACCAGATACAATGTATTCTTATAGATGCTTGTCATAGATGGTAGAAACAACAAATCCATCTTTATAAACAAAGTAATATCAAAATATAATTAACTTTTATTATCACAGTTTACAGATGCTTCTATGTCTGAGCAAAATGCCCCGTTGTTTATGTTATACTTTATTCTTAAATGTCCCATTGTTTTTCATTTTTATGGTCCTGAATTAAAACTTCCATTTGCTTGGTCTTGTTTTATTTTTTTCAGTTTTCATTTCATGTTTCTTCCTGCTCTTGTTTTCATTCCATTATTAATTTGTCCTCAGGTTGAAGGAGGAAGACAAATTATCATGTTCGTTTTAGGAGCTTTCAGTTGCTGTTATTTCTTCACCAATCCTATTTGTATGCAAACTACTAATTTTGTTGAAATCGTCAGGGCTGCATACTCTTCTTCTTTTGTGTAAGTTCTTTTTCTTCCATTTATATCTTTATAAAGACATAACCATATAACTTGTATTCTCCTATTTAATTGATGGTTATTTCCTCTATATCAATTAATTATAGTCTAATATTTAGTTCATTTTACTTATGTTTAATGTATTTTCCAATAAACCAATAAGTGTTGATTTAAAGGATTTTAGAAGAAATAACACCTGATTCATCTTTAATGCAACACACATAAACTGTGCATTATATTATTGAATAAACCCATGCATCGAAATTGGAATGTATTCAAAATGGTACAGTTTCACTCGTATCTGAGGTCCACCACTAATAAGGACAAAAAAGAAAAGGGTAACTCCAATACTGGAGCAAGCACGTCACTCGCCGCTCGTGTTAGGATCTATTATGACAAAATCGAAGCTCTTAGATTACGAAATGTGAGAGTTTGTTAAAGACGTCGACTGTATATTATTTTCTTCAACACTGCAGTAATTAAGCAATTAATGTGAGAGCTTGATATTAGGACTCACGGCATTTTTATTTTCATTTCAGTCTAGAAATTTGATTAATGGATGGGTTGGTTGTTTAAAGGTGGATTATGTGCTATGGGACTGAAAAAGCTTTTGTTGCTATTATTTAATATCAACATCTTAATAATGAATTCTTAGCCTATTTTGAATTCCAAATTTTCTCATCGTAATAATGAGACCATCATACATGTGAAAAAAACAAAACTACTGCAATATGCAGTAAACTTAACAGATTGGGAAAAAGACAATTTAATGTACAGAGTGGGAAGAGCAGTCTTGTTTGCAAGAAGGTGTAGCAAGGCAGTGAACAGAGTTTGAAATGAATGGAAGTGATATGTGGAGCACGACAGTTATGGCATGTAGAACTGGGCTATTATGGTGCAGTAGGCTATGATGTGTGTGGTTAGCTTCTTTTTATTTATGGAGGAGGTGGTGATAGGCAACGAAGGGGTTGTGCAAAAGCACAGTGCACAGGGTTGCGGTCGGGGGTCAGGGGTTTGAATGCAATGTAAGTATGAATGTATAAGTGATGTAGGCAAGTTGATGGTAGGCTGATGGTCAGGGAGATTGTAATGTTGTTGTATGTGGCTGAAATGGCAGTAGGTAGATGATCAAGTGGCAGTTAAGTGGTTGGTGAGTGTGAGGCTGCAAAAGGTTGGGTTTATGTGCATTGAGTTGGTCAGAGAGGAAGGCAGGTGACTGGTTGTGGGAGTGAAGAGCTTAGGTGACTGGTTGTTGATGTTCAGGGGAAGTACATTGAAGAAATAGGGGATGTTGTTGTAGATGATCTTTGAAGTACCATACAGTTGATTTTTGTGTGATGAAAGAGGGACGAAGAGAATGAAAAAAAGGGAGAAAAGCGTCGAGTATTCTTAACCTGGAAAATGTACTCGCGTAAGCATAAAAACATTAAAAGAAATATGGTTTGCATAATTTTGAACCGTGCAGGTTATAATGCATATTTAAAGCGCGGTAAATTTTAAATTGCGCAAAATATATATAAACATGTTTATTTTTACAATTAGCATCTAGCGCAGTCTGTTACTAAAATAAGTTTTTTATGAAGCTCGTGACAAAAATTTATCGTTTGCATAGGATATGCCTTTTGCCTGTATGTATACATTTCTGCAAGCAATGAAATGCCTTTATTTTGTTTAAAAGGGGAAAAGAGATAAGCATATAACTCTGTAATAATACTTTAAAGAATTGATTAAGCGTTATGAAAATAAGTTACTATTAAACCACAAAATATGGAAGAAGACTGAATACATCATGGTTTAGTTCAAATAAGCTTCCAACCAACAAAATTAAAAGTCTGAATGAATCATTATGGTATCAGCATCAGATGTAGTAGTTGAATCAATAGCCTTGTCAGGCATTTCATGGTTGTGCGTTCCTTCATATGTGGTAATGAAAGATTTTGGATCATCTAATGCTCTCTCTATATGTTTGAGAACGTTGCACTTTTTATCACTGCATTTGAAATAACTCCTACCAAAAAACAACATATATATTTTTAGCATCTATTGCATATCTATACTATATTATGATTAGTGAGTTTGATTTCAAGAGCGCAGAAGCACCCTTGAATTTGGACAACTGAACCGTCTCCAAATTTGCACGTCTGTATTTTATCTTCCCCTTTTCCTCCAGCGAAACCTTCCGTTCTCCCCATCCCTAATCTTCTCCTTCGAATTTCCTCAACCCGAAATCGAGCAATTCCCCTTTTGCTTATCCCAATTTCCCCTCTTTTCCTTCATTTTGTTGGGAATTGGTAAATTCCCTATGATTTCTTGCTCGGCCGTTCCTTTTACCCGCTTTTTCCTCTCGATGTCAAAACCCTAACCTCGACGTCACAACCATTTTTGCCTCTCCATTGGTTGCCGCCTGCTTCGCCCATCAAAGTCAATGCTTATTTTCAATGTCGCCCTGGTATTTCGAGTTCATCAAAGGGGTTTCTTCCACTTTGTGCACTCTTCTCCCGATGTAAGCATATGTTTTTATTCTTTTAGGCAATCGATTTTGAATTAGTTAGGTCCTTTTCTTGATGGTTCGGTGAAGACCCCATTCTTGATTTCATCTATTATAGGATAGAATTTGATTTTTTAGTATTTAAAGGTTCGTAACGAAAGATAATTTATTAAGCATGTGGAAAGCTATCACATGCAGTGTAAAAGTAAGGTAAACTATTGCCCAACATTTATATAGAATCTGGTACCTGCTAAAATAAATAGATGTATATTTGGGTATTCAGCTGATTTTTCATAAGGTGCCCGATATCATGTTAATATGGTTGAATCATGTGCAATGCTGTAAAAATATGATTTAATTCTGCCAATATGTTTTAAGTATACAAAGAAAATTTGCATGACTGAGCTGCTTGCATAATACAGACAATAGCCAATCATTATAACTAGATATAGTGCTTTATTGTGGCATTCAAATCCAACACTTTAAAATCTCAGATCGAAAAAACTGATGCTTTCCCCTCTTCTATTTGTTTGAGTTTTCTTTTCTTTTATGCTACTTTGTGCATTAGACATGCTGCATTGCGCATATAGTATATAAAGTAGTCACTCTTCTAATTGTAATTTAGTCATAAAAAGAAGCCATAGTAAACATGAAATCAAAGTCATTCATGGTTACATATAACAGGAGTAAACATATTATAGTTTCGCTGATTCTCATTGACTAAATTAGAATATCATTATGATAATTTAAATATGTATCCCATAGTTATTTACTACCCGGCTGAAGAATAACTTTATAACGTAATCTTAGTTACAAGTTCCAGTAATTCATATCCTTGCTGCCATATACTACGGTTAGGCACTAATTTCTCTTTATTCATAGTGTTTTAGCTGTATATGTAATTTCAGTGGACCGGCTATATATAATATATACATACAATTTTAGGAGAATTCAAGTACTAAAAAAGGAAAGTAAAACTGGATATTTTTTGGATAACTTTACCTTTTATTGCATATCACATTGACCATTCTAGCTAAAAAAAAATTTTAGTCCTACATTACTTATGACGGATTAAAACATGTGTTTAATGCATCCGTGGGGCCTGTATATTAGTAGTATTACAATTTTTACTATCGTTCGCTTTAGCTGTACTTACCCTCCACCAGTGTAATCAATTTTTTTCGGCTAATGCAGAATTCAGTCCAATAATAGAGGACAATAATTATGTTTTTTCTACCTAATAACAACTAACTTCGCTTATTTCATATAATAGCATCAGCTGATAGGGGAACACATGATTTCGCAAAATGAATTATTGAGCTGTAGCTGTTTAGTTCTAAGTTGTTTTAATTTTTAACTTCCTATATGATCACTGTATTCAAAATCATACAAAACCTATGCATCATAAGTTTTGGTACTGTATTCTCCCTTCTCAATGCAATTTAGCCATATGCAGTATCCTAGCTACATGTGGTGCATTTATTGAATTTAATTCGTGAACCATTACCCAATACTGAACTTAGTTTAACCACTATTTTTTCTTTTTCCAACTTTCATTCTCTGTTTAACATGGATAACAACTGTGCTTGGACTGTTGCACACTCCTAATCTATAGCTTGGGAATGTAAAACTTTCTTAGAACATAATATTCAACCATGCACAATGTGAATAAACGACATGGTAACAACAGTTATAGAACATTGTTGCAAATGTTTGTACAACAACTACCACCGTTTTTGCAAAGAAAAATAAATTTGTGATCGTAGATAAATTTGCATGCTGAAATAAAGGTGATCAATCTTGCAGGTGCTGTTTTCTTCCTTCTTGGCCTTACCATGTGAACCATAGGTACACCTATTTAATATTCAACCAATTCATTGAACTAAAATGTCACTGACCATTTTAATTGAAGTATTCTCAAACTTCGATTCAAAAAAATTGACATGTTAAATTTATCAAGTTCAGGTGGTTAGTGATAAGTAGGCTGTAGCTACTGAAAAATAAAAGTTTTATATGATGTGAATGGTTTAACTATTGGAATTAACAGCAATTTCCCTTTAGTTTTAGGTTGTACTGCTATTGTCTGCAAGTCCACATACAAATGTATGACTTTACTTTAAGCAAAGAAGGCTTTAACAATTTCGTATCAATATTTACCAATGATTTATTGGAAATAATTTGCATGTAAGGTATTGCAACTACTTTCATTTAAGTTCATAAATTTGTAAATTCAAAAAAAAATATTTGAACCAAATTTATGTCAACGTGTTCTTTAACATTCAGTTTTTCAATTTATCAAATTTTGTCACACACACACACACACACATATATATATATATATTGCTAAGTTATTTTATGTATAGATTATTAGCATTAAAATATAATTTTTATAAAGGAATTTTCTTATCTTTACGATTGATTGTTTTTATTTTAAGCTGTATAATATGCAAGGAAGTTAGCATTTTTATCAGTGCTTTCAATGTTTTCAATGTTAAAATTACATCACTACATAGTTAAACTAATCATTGCACAGTTAAACCAATTATTATAAGAGTTTCCACTGCAAATCTTATTTACATCACTTCATTATCAAACAGACTGACAACCAGATGTTCTACTCAGCCTTTTACTGATATTTTCAAAGATATTTCTACTTTTAGTACCATTATTTTTATCTCCAAAATTGATAAATGATATTTACCTTTAAAAATTTTGTATGTTACCCTTACCTTTATTGCATGAGTTATAGTGTCATTTTATGATCATAATTGATACTTACCAAACATTTATCATATTTCCGTTAAAAAAACTCTTAAAAAATCAGACTCAAATGTTTGCAAGAAACAATGTATAACTGTACAACTAACAAGCCTTCCAAAACTATATTAGCAAAAGGTTTGACAGCTCGAAGTTAAGCTGTTATCATTAAATGCGTTACGTATTTCCCTGGGATTCAATCACTAAATCTGCGATGAATATTTCATGGTTTTCCCCCAAAATTAACATAATGCTTATTGACCATAATTCCTTTTAAACTGTCTTTACTTTTCCTCTAAATTCGTTTCACGTTCTTCCACTAATCCCACTAATTTCATTTATATTTACTACCTAAGTTTTATATGGAATTTTGCTATAATTTAATCTGCTTTTACTATCCTAGATTTGTAGTACATTTGTTACAATTTGTCAACTGAAACCTGTATACACCTTTTTACTTATATATGTACATATATATATATATATATATATGTGTGTGTGTGTGTGTGTGTGTGTGTGTGTGTGTGTGTGTGTCCTTATTTTTATTTCACTATTTAAACTCATTTATTTTATCCTTCATTTGTTCTTTAGGTTATTATCTGACCTCCACGATTCAACAGAGAGAAGTAATTGAAAAAGGAAGCGATCCAACATCCACCAGGTAATACCATTCAGTTATTATTTGTTACTAGCTGTAGGATGTATACAATAAATGTTTTCAACATGCTAAAAGTTATAGTTGCTGACTTAGCCGCACTTGAATAGTTCAAAACATTTTATATGCATCCAATATTATCTCCATATTTTTGTCGTTTCATCCATAACAGTAACAACAACACTACTTCAGTATGATTTCTCTTTCACTATCTCTATATTGTTTTTCTACATTTTTACTACAATGAGTTATACCACCCACTTCTTACATGCTTTTATTACTGCTTTACTCTTTTACCATAAAATATTTTACTCGGTTTTTTCCTACAGCTACTGTGTACTCAGGTTATGCATAGTGTAAATTTTTCATACACCCGTAGAATATTTACTCTTCTCATTATTCGATTTAAACATGACTGTTTGCTGATTATAAATTAGCATGAGAATATTATTGTCTAATGCACTATAGTACCATTCCTAATTGGCATAAGATTAAATTATCATTAACCATGTTTACCTGTCCTACCAAAAATTTGGTCCTTTTTCAATACAGTGATTGTATTTTTATTTCTTACCATTTATTTAAGCGTCGATTACCAAATAAAATACATTTTTCCCTATTTTCTATGATAAACAAATGGATGTTCAACAACGAAAACAAACGTTGGGTGGCACAGCGAGCTTGATGTAATAGGATGTCAACCGATGCATGGGAAGCCGAGCTGGCTAATCGTAGACGACAACGACGTACACAACGATTGCAAACATCTGAAATGCAAACGCAAGGTGCAACCGATACCCATTTTGATTTATATTCACATTTTCAGTTTTGTCTTTCAAATTATCAACATTCTACATATGACTACTACTGACAGATAGTTTAGAACTGAGAAACAACATGCTGAATAACCATAGACCATTGCATAGTTGAAACTTACACTATGAATAGGTGACTAGCGATAAGCCCATATTCTTTAGTATACCGAATCGTTAAAAACATTAACCAAAATTTTAAACAAACCAAAACAGATTTTCTTGCAAGTGTGAAACTAAATGAACTTTGATATTTAAGTTTGTTAGTCCAGCAACATGAAATTTCTAAATGTATTATTTCAGGCTCATATTCATTATAACATAGATAATCAAATAGTTAGTAGGTCTTATTACTGTAGGACATAAGAACTAACTTATTATGTGCAGTTTTATGACCTATACCTAGATAGAAATCAACCAAATTTTTGAAAAGATGTTAATAACAGTTACTACCACAACCACTTTTAGTATTTTATTCTTGCCATATTTTTCAAATTTCATTCGATCCTCTTTTTCTGCTCATTTCTACTACAGTTTTAAATATCTCCTTTTTGACTTTTATATAGGAAATGCAATATCTGAAAATGAATAAACTTATTTTATTCGAAAACCTAAAAGAGTAAGGTAAGAACGAAATCTCATTGTAAGGTAAGCCCAAAATGTAAAACCTAAAAGAGTAAGGTTTAATTTAACTATTCTGCATAAGAAAATGTATTTGAGTTCAACTCCAGAGACAGCTAATAAAAATCTGCAATATTTGTTTGCCACAACTCAAACTAGAGAGTCTGGATGTTGTAAGCAACATCATATTGCCCATCATTTTTAATTCAATTCTGTACATTCCTTCCTTTTAACCAATGTGTCATGTACCTTTTGTTTTTAAACTTGACATAACGTGTGTTCTTCCAACTTATTTGCATGTTCACAGTTATTCAAATCTATTTGCTTGATACTTACCTTAAACGGGTACATACTAATGGGTGCAAATTGCAAAGTTCTTTATTCAACTGTACTTGCTATTTAATCTACTGCTGCATACTATTGCCTTTGGAACATAATTTATATTGACTCTTATTCAATAATTTTGATGTTCAGGTTACTTCATTTTCTTTGAATGGGAGAACTTTTTTGGCAAAACACGCCTTTTTTCTCATTTGTGATGACACCATAGGTCCAGCCAGAGATGAATTGTGAGTTCATGTCATATGGCAGTGCTTTTGAGTTTATTTGTAATGCCTTTTTATATGACTCAGATATAAATTAATCTTTGCCATAGATGGTTTGAAATTTTTTCTTAAAAGGGGCCCTCAAAAGCTATGTGCGTATATTATTTTGTAATGGGAATGTCTATTGCTACTTATGCAAATAGTATGGTTTTTTGACACTCAATTTTATCTTGGCATTAATAACCCAGTTTGCTTTTACAATTTGCGCTGAGATAAAATTTCCTTTTACATATGCACATCGGAATACAAGAGTGTGCTTGAATTGTAAACTGCTATAGAGTCCGATGTAGCGGGATTGAGGCTGTCCGAGTTTTGCAGAACAAAAGAGCGGGATGTATAATTTAACTGGAAAAACATATTGGCTTATGGCGAATGATTTATAGCTAACTCATTTTTGGGACCGTACCTTTGTTCGCTTGAGTTCAATTTGAATGCGTACCTATTTCAATTCTTCGCTACTTTTTGAGTGTAGCTTAAATGTAGTTCTATCTATAAAATTCATAATCCTTGATCGATTAATGAAACAATCACATTTTCTTTGCTGAAATAACACATGACATGAAATATTATTAAAAGGAACTTTACCACATCTTAATTTTTCTCTATGATACTATTTGATATAATCTTATTCTCGAAGCATAATATGTGATTGGGCAGAAAGTGAAGCTCAAGCATATAAGAAAATGTAATATACTTCTTCTCTAATTTTGTTTGCATTGTAGGTGTGTACGAACACACATGTGTATATACGTATATATTTGATTATATTGATTTAGTTAATCAACTGCTTTCGTCCCAACAGTCATATACTTACGATAGAAATAGACATGTTTTTTTTTCATTTAATGTTGTAGGTGACGATACTTTTATAATAAATTAACAGACACATATGTTGCACATTTAAAATGCCCATTTATTTTCACCGTTGGATTCACTAAATCAAATAATGAATTAAAAAAATTGATTGAATAAAATTTTCCCTCTCCTTCGGGCATCATTTTTAATTCTTTCATATCCATTAATTTAATGAACACAATGACGAAAGTTAATGAGCGTTTAAGGTGCCAAACAAATTAATCTCCGTACGTCTCAAAAAAAATTTAAAAAATATTCGCCTGTAAATTTGTTGCTACCGCCATAAAATTAAACTATGATTAACCACAAACAAGCTAAATGGAAAAACAATCTGTCTATAAAATTTAGTGTACCCCGTGTGCGTAGCACGGTTTCACACTCGTTCATTCTTTAAATAGCATTTTATATTCAATCGATTGAACTCTTTAAGTTTTACCTCGGGTATGAGCTTCCTTTCACAATCTTTTGCCCATATTTTCTCCGGCGAAAACCATCCTTTGAAAGTTGTGGCTCCATTGAGCTTTCCACTAAGTCATCTGAATTACATCGTCTGTGTTTAAAAATACTGAATTCACATTAGCATATATTCGACGCAGTACATGGAGTATTTAACCAAATTTTGCACATCCCCAAGTGTATGGTCTGCAGTAGCACTCAAGTTATAGATGCTTTATGTTTTCTTTTGCAGACTGCTTACTAAACACATGGTTCAAATGCACTTCCAACCAGTTTATTTTAATGCATCTTCATTAGGAAAATAGTTTATTACTGCTTTGTATAAACATCCAGCCTAGTGCAATGGCATCTGTCCTACACAAATTTCTATCACAGTCCTGTTGCACGTACATTTTTTATAAATTTTCATATATGGTGGATTTACAACTATTCAGATATTAGTATTATAATGATATCAATGAACTTCATCAAATATTATAAAATAACTTGCTAGTCGTGTAAGAATATTAGTGCTATTAATTAGCCCAATATAAGCCATCAAACTATAACATAACCTATTAAATTTATGTACGTCGTTTGTTGTTATATGATTGGCTTTTCATAATTTTGATACTATATTATAATTTATAGTCCCACATGAACAAATGACCATAAAATCTGGTTATGAATGAAAAAGACAATTTAATAGACTGTGCACTAGTGATTTGTATACTATAAAAATTGTGTTTACATGAATCGTCATAGATAAGTTTAGCAGTGCATTAAAGTTGGAAACTTACAATTAGAACGTGACAGAGAATCATTGCTGAAATTTCGGTCTTTTACCCATGTTTAATAGATTATTGGGATGAGATATTGATATGCCTATGCCAGTGATATTGGATTTGCCGAATAATCTTCTTTTTTGATTAGTATACATTATAATCGATAAATCTGATTTAAGAAGATTCTACGATATTTTTATCTAAATATCGATATATGAAAATGTTTTAGTTGATATGAATGCATTTTGCCTTCATATTGAAATGGAAAAAAATAAGATGCTAACCGATTTGTGAATTAGACAAAACGGAAGTTCTAAATTTTGTGGTCTGAAAATTATAGAATTAGTTATGTTTCTTGTGCTTGTTCGTAAACTTTTTATCCAACTCACGTCATCTTATTTTGTTTGTTCTTGCTACTTTTTACAGGTAACAATTCGCTTCTTTATATGTCTCATAGTTGAAGAGTCTCGGTTCCTAATTTTCAAAGATATATGTGGAAGGTTTTTCTTGTTTGATTACTTCAGTAAGCTCTTCTGTCCTAAAGGATACCTCCGTTTGTATTAAGTGCTGTATTCTGAAATATTAAGTATGGTAATATAGTATTGTTGGCAATGTAGTATTGTTGTTCTAATCATTTTGTTGTTGTTGCCAAACTATGTACTGTATACTATAATATTGCTGTTGTTGTCGCTTAACTATGACTGTAATGTATTGTTGTTGAACATTGTAATTAAAAGATTTGTTATGTTTGGTCTTTGAATCTATGAAAAATATTTGATTTAATGATCTTTCTTTTTTGATATTATGTTAAATTTTCAAATATTTGTATCGAGTATGATAATGAATTAACTCATACTGTAAGAGGGTAGAAAAAGCAATGTATGTTTGTAAAAAAATATTAAAATTAGCAACTGTTTTGAGCCGTTGCAAACCAAATTAACAAACCATGTACAACAAAGTTTTACAACGGCTTTTAGCCGTTGCGAAATTTTTACCACTGCCAATTTTGTAACGGCTCTAAGCCGTTGCGAAACTCGTTTGCAACGGCTCTAAGCCGTTGCGAAATGGCATTTCTGGTGTAGTGCCGGCTAAACCGAATAATGAGCGCAATATTTAAAAACATATGGATATGGGATTTTAGTTAAGTCATAACTTTTAAAATCCAAAACTTTTCTTCAAATGGTTAAACAAATTACCATCTCAAATCTTTTAACAAAAAGATTCGTTTCACAAAGTTCACCTAGCTTCACAAAGATCTATTCATAGATTTTCAAAACAATTTCCATTTCAATTTGGATTAACTCAATAAATCTTTAAATTAAAGATTTACTTTTAGCTTTCAAACCCGTTTCCAAAGATTTATTCATGACTTGAAAGATCCTTTTCATTTTAGACTTGAATTCCCTTTTAACACAAATTGGAGATTCATTTCTTATGTGAAAGCTTTTATTTTTTTGATAACATATAGGTTTCATTTTGGGAAAAAAACTGATTTACATTTACATAAGTTAAAGCCATTCAAGTATGAGCTTGGTTTAAACTCAATTTTCCAAAACAATACTTTTTAAATGGTTAAAAACAATATAAACACATTTATAAGTTGAATAACCTTTTTGAACCATAGTTCCAAATCATAGAATTTAATTTCACATATTGAATTCAAATTTAAATCAAATTATTTAAATTTCAAAACTCAATCAAGTTATTCAAAATAACTATTATTTTTGAAATTCATTTTCAAAAGCTTTCAATTCCAATTCCAATTCCAAAACTATTTTGGATTCAAAAATTCAATCTTGAAAACTATTTCAGAATCTGTGACTTAACCCATTTCCACGTGCAACCCATATTTGTGTGTGTATAAGTGTGGTCCAGGGATTTTACACAATAAAAGTGCCACATCGTCAATCAGCAAAGATTCAAATATAGCAATATATTCGGTAAGCGGTATAACTATAATGCTTATATTTGATAAGCGGTATGAACCACAACGCTTATCTTTTATTCACAGATCACAGGTATATATATCACAGAAAATAAATTAAAGTAAACATAGCTCAAATCAAATAGAGCATCACAATCAGGGATATCAAACAATTGAATCATCCAATAGAATCCAAACATCCATAAGTAAAATCAGTTAATTGTCTGATTAATTCAAATCAGATTTAATTACTTATGACTTACTAATCCTGGTTAATTAATATTAATAAATTACAAATCATCTTGATTAATTATTCTTTAATCATTTGTTAATTAACCATTTATAATTAATTAACCTTTAACTATAATTGATCAGCCTTCAATTATTAAAAAATTAACTTTTAATTATTAAATTAACCATTTAATTAATTGTTTTTAATTAATAAATTAACCCTTAATTAATTATCCTTTATTAATTTCACCAAGTAATTAGCTTTAATTTACTCTCATAAATAAATTTATCTGTTAATTACACATCCTTTATTAATTTCTTATTAATCTCAAGCTTTTAATTTCTATTTTATTTTTAATACATTTTATTTTGAAATTCAATATTTATTGGTAAGATACTTATGCTTAAATTTCAAATTAAATTTTCTATTTATAATCAAAAATTATTTATCTATTCTAGAAATCTCTAATTAGTACACAATTTATTTTCAAAAATTAATTTAATTACCAAAATAAACTTGGTAAATTTTCAGGAATGTTACAGATTCTCCCCCTTAAAAAAAATTTCGTCCCCGAAATTTGCAAGGGAGACGAGAAAGAATAAATGATAGATAAAGAAATGATTGATCAGATCAGACCTAAATATTTATTCTGCATTCGGTTTACCCAAATCAGAATATCAACAATATGAGAACAAACTCACACAATTATTTCACAAGATACTCGGGTGCACCGGTCTACGAATATGCAAGGGCATTGATTAGTTCGAAGGGATAACTAATCGTTCGTAGAATATATCGGTCCCCAGAGAACAGATAGATGGATTTAATCTTCCACAATTTCTCGAACGCTAGGTATGGATCCCAAATTAAAGTCTAAATATCCCAAAGTAGACATCAACTTGTCCCTCTTCGGGCTTTGATATACACAAGAAATTACAATAGAATTTCATGTTGGTTTTAATCAATATCGTTTTATTAATACAATTCAAATTTAGCTTCATATTCTGTTAACCAATTTCACTCAATTTAAAATTTCCAATTTATTTAAAGTTTTCAAATTCAATTTTCAAATTCATTAAAGTTTAGATCGAAAAGCTGATAAGAAATCGATGAAGATACAAAGTAAGGATTCTCTACAATGATTCGTAGGGACACCATCACACCGAAGCTTCTTTCTGGAGCTGCTACGAAGCAATCAAAAGAATTCGAATCGAATCAAAGAAGATTGATAAAGAAAGTTGTTCCCACTGTCGCAGGGTATTGACCATTTGTAGTGGTACTCCCCTGTCCCCTATCTCGTCATTTTCTCGCACTCATACTTACTATTAGCGAATAGTAAGAGAATTTACTGAGGCATTCGAATGGATATCTTAGGGATACTCATTCTAGGGTATACCTCACCCTATCTCTAATGAGCTACTTAATGTGCTATACTCCTAAGCTATAGTTTTAACCTTCAGCTCTGATACCGGAATGTCACGATCCAAATTTCAGCGTTCGAAAATTGACAACCGTACTCCACCTGTACTTGAATGCCGCAGATTCAAACATTGGAATTCGAGTCGTGCCGGAGCTTATAACACATTAAATACAACAACACAACAGAAGAAATGAATAATATATATCAATATACAACAATGATACAATATCTGATGCAATAAGATACAACCGATGATACAATAGATATCAATATACATCAGAGATATGATACAAGATAATAGCAGTGGAAAGAAAAGATAACATCAACAGCGGAACAATATCTCCAAGATGGTCTTCAAGAAAGAACTCTAGCATCGGTAATCTCCATCCCCAAGGCACCAATCCAAAAATAGCTCAAACTCCCAATAACGATGCACGAAGATAAGCAAGGTCAGTCCTGATCCAAAGACTGAACTAGCTCCAGATAATTTACTAAACTTGGCTATCTGAAAAACCCAACTCTAGACTGCCCATGTGGGAAAATTGTGGGCACCCAGAGTTTAGGAAAGGAACAATAAACTCCAAGTCAGTCATGGGACTGGTGTGAGCAAACAAAAGCAGTTTGGTTTTTAAAACAAACAACAAAAGAATTTAAAATAAATCCGCAATGTTTTTTTAGAAAATGAAACTACCATAAGGCCTCCCGCCACACACACAATGCAAACGCAGAATTGGAGGAGATTTCTCCTTATGGTAGTCAAATATGCTTGATACGAGAAAAGTTCTTTGATATTATTATTATAAGTGCTTAGTGTAGAAAAAACCATTTCGAAAGTATAATATAAATTCTATCCAGCATAGACATTCCGAACTATGCCTACTATAGCTACCATCTAAACAGTGGTGACCACCATAAGTAAATGGCAGGTTCTACAACTAAAACCGTACAAGGCGCGTATTGAAGAATGAATTTCCAACAAATGGTCAGGCTAAGGAACTTCCTACTGCCACATGGGTACGCCTTTGGCGGGACGTCTCGAGAACCTAACCGGATCTCTGCCAACACAAGGTCGGGTTACCTCTGTAACTAGATAACTACTACTTGAGCATGCCATCCCCTGGTCCTTTGGGACCTTCATCTGAGGTACCTCTAATCCAACAACCACAAAGAAATCACAAAGTAATAGATCTGCGGTATCCACATGAGTGAAATATCTAGGCTCCATACCATGATACCACCCTTTTCCAGAAGGGAATGACACACCCTAAAGGGTGTGACCCTCATAACCTTGCCGTATCTTTCCTATTTCGACCATTTTCGAGGTGTGAGGTCCTGATGCAGTCTCGTCCACAAAGCTAAGCTTTATAAAAAAGGCATGCTTTGATCAACAAATGATACACAGCAACACTCAGCATGTCACACTACCAAATTGGGAGTATATCACTAATAAATATCGACTACATAACCTCATAGCTCGTACGTCTCAGAGAAGGGTGTCAAGCTAAGAGAATAAATTCTCCGCCACCAAGCAGAAATGTATTTTATAGAGATCAGTTTAATATCTCAAAGTGTAGTGTCATACATACAACCATACAAGTCTGTCCCCAGGTTCGAACAGAACCGAAGGCACTTCCGAAGAAGCCCTTGCAAATGTGGATACTCGGATTTAATGAACCATAACGCTTATCTTTTATTCACAGATCACATGTATATATATCATAGAAAATAAATTATAGTAAACATAGCTCAAGTCAAACAGAGCATCACAATCAGGGATATCAAACAATTCAATCATCCAATAGTATCCAAACATCCATAAGTAAAATTAGTTAATTGTTTGATTAATTCAAATCAGATTTAATTACTTATGACTTACTAATCCTGGTTAATTAATATTAATAAATTATAAATCATCTTGATTAATTATTCTTTAATCATTTGTTAATTCACCATTTATAATTAATTAAACTTTAATTATAATTGATCAACCTTCAATTATAAAAAAATTAACTTTTAATCGCGTTTCCGCTTCTCTCCTTCATCTTGTGAAGTCATGCACGCAGCAGTACTTGCTACCAAAAACGCAAGCCTGCAACATCTTTCTCTTTTCTTTTCTTTTCCTTTCTTTTATTTATTTTATACGCGGGCTACTTCTATGAACATGCCCATGCTAACATTCTTCACCATAAATGCCCCCCAGACATACACGCCTCTCTATATGTACACACACATGCATATAAATATATAAAATGTAGGGTAAAACATACATATAAATATACATGTGTGTGGTGTGTATGAAACTGAAACTAAAAATATTTCTAGTGCAGCAACTAAAATGTATGAAATCAAATGCATATGCAAAAGCAGGGAAACCTTCTAATGTAGACAATAATGCACATGGACAGTTTACAAGTGTGTAAATGAAACTAAATATAATTCAACTGCAGATGCTAAAATGCATGGAAATAATTATCTAATTACTTGTGTGAAAATATGTCCATGCATGTGTATACTTTTGTTCATATTTGCAAACGGAAAATAAGGGAAAAAGAAGAGAAAAGAAAGAAAAGAGTTGCTGTATATAAATTTGCAGAGAAGAAGTATAATCTCTGCTTCTCTACTACTAATAATGAAAATTCGTTTAACTAATTTACTCGATGTCTTTCTGAAATTCCAAAAATGCTTATACTTCCGTTTACATATTTATGCTCAAACAAAATATCAACGTATACGATAACACAAACAGCCCGTACACAACTGATTACAATATAGATATTTGTGATAGATTACTGAAGAAATGCTCAGAAAAAATGGCAGAATACACAAATCTTAAAGATAATCCAATCTTTGGCCTTGATCAGATTGGAGGGTCTTCTCCTTCTTCCTCATCCCTTTCTCCTCCTCCACTAGTTCCTATTCTACATTCACAACCAGTTTCTTCAAAAATTTGATGAAGAGGGATTTCAGATCGTACAGCTCAGAAAAAGCCGAAATGAGAATCAAAAGCATCGATCTGGAATTGGATCAAATCAACTGAGCCTGAATAAGGGAATCACTCATTACAATCCAGATAATATAACAGAGATTTTTTGAATTCAAGATTCAATGAGAAATCAAGAAACTCAGCAAAACATGTTGTAAACCCTTCTCAGTCTGGCTTGAATCCAATTCACAAATCAAAAACTCAAGAAACTATCCAAGAAACAGTCAAATTTCAAGCGTCTCTGATTCTCGATACAATACTAACCTGAATAAAGCCTCTTCGTGGGCTGATCTCATAAAGAAAGAAGGATCAAACTCTGAAACTGATCTAAAGTTTGTTGCTCCTCTCTCAATCAATGATAAGAAAATTGTAGTTGTGAATGCAGAGGCCGGTAGAAGAGCAGAAAGCAAGTGGTGCCATTCAGTTATTGCTTATGTATTTGACAGCAGACCCGCGTATCATCATTTTAAGGCTGTCATAGCAAAATCTTGCACACCCATGGGTAATTTTGATATTTTTACTCGCAACAATGGATTTTTCATTATCAGATTTTCAAGTACATCTGACTGTGAAAAAGCCATTAATGGAGATCCTCATTTTATAAATGGAAAACTTATTATTATGAAAAAATGGAATAATAAAATTAATCTTGACAGAGATTTGCTCACTTCTATGCCAATTTGGATAAAACTTCCAAAACTGAATCTCAGATTATGGGATAAGGCAATTTTAAGCGCTATAGCTAGCATTGTGGGCATCCCTATTAAATTGGATGAATATACAGCTAAAGAATCAAGAATATCTTTCGCTAGAATATTAGTGGAAATACAAGAAAATTCTGATTTACCAAATGAGGCTCATATTTCAATCATGATGTTAAAAAATTAATACAAAGCATTGAATATGAATGGATCTCCCCAGATGCAAAACATGTTGTTGTTTTGGACATTCTGTCGAAAACTGTGTTACTAAAATGATCTGGAAAGAGAAGCAGAAAATTCAAGAAAATGTTGCTAATAACAGTCTCACAAATGAAAATGGTGATTCATTTATAGCAGAAACGATGGAAACAAATAATAGATCCATATGTCCACCTTTGAAAGAAAAGAACATAAGTAATAATAAAACATTCACTGTTCAAGATCTAACACAAGAAATGGAAATTCAAGAAGGTAATGTGTTACAGAGTCTGGGAGAGAAAAACATAGAAACAGAAAAGAGCATCTCAGAAATTCCTTTGGAAGCAAATGAAATCAGCAAGAATGCTTCAACTCAATCCAGAAAACAAAATTCAATAACAATAAACATGAGCATTGATGGCGGATCATATATCTTTGCTATTCTCAGTGAAGTACCACCTAAAAATCCCAACATTAGTCATGTTGCAACCCACCTTTCCTCAATTACCACAAAGCCAAGTTCAGAAACTAGTATTCAAAAGGTAGTTAATTTAATGGCAAATTCCTCCTCAACATTAAAGAAAATCAGGAAAGTTAAAAGTGGAAAAAAAGAGGCAGAATGAAAAGCATCAATGACATTGTTACTGAAGATAGCATTGTAGATACTGAAGATAGTGACTTCAAAAGAAATCACATCTCAAGAAATTCAAAATGGGAAGAATAGCTTAAAGCAATTAGCAAAACAACATACAAGAAAAAGGGTAGAAGGCTGGAGACCTTGGTGGAAGAGAGCAGTCATGGTGCTTAGCTTCACTTGTTTATATCCTTTAAATATCCTTTTATAATCATTTTATTTTTATTATGTCGATAATCTCATGGAATGTTAGAGGTCTAAACTCTCCAGAAAGGAAACTAAACCTGAATAATCTCCTTTTGACCTTTAAACCAAGTATAGTTGGATTGCTTGAACACAAATTAGACAATTTTAATATTGCAGATTTACAGATTAGAAATCCAAACAATTGGAAAATCATTAACAATAATCAAATGGGAGGAAATGGTAGAATTTTGGTTCTTTGGGACTCTAACATATGGGACATCTCTCATATTTTATAAACTTTCAGTTTATTCATTGTAAATGTGTAAACAGAGGTGGATTTCAATTAGAAATCACTTTTATTTATGCTTCCAATAGTGAACTGAAAGATTAACTCTTTGGGATAATCTTGAACAAATTAATACCAACATGAGATCGCCTTAGATAATAATTGGTGATTTCAATACAGTCATGCATGGTTCTGAGAAAAGGGGTGGGAATCCTATCCCTTTTAAAAAACTTGAAATGCTTCATAATTTTCTTCTTAGAACTGGTTTATTTGAACCAAATATGGTTGGAAATTCTTTTACTTGGAAATCTGAAAAATTTAGAAACATCCACGGTAAATTAGATAGAATTCTTTTAAATAATACTTTTACTAATTTTTTTAAAGATTTTAAATGTTCTACTCTTCCTCAGGCCACATGATCACACTCCAATTCAAATAGAACTCACTCAAAATATTAATAATAAAAAGAACATTCCTTTCAGATTTGTCAACGGCTGGGTGTATGAAGAAGGTTACAAAGATCTTGTTAAAAGTTGTTTATCCACAATAATTTTGGGCACTCCCCAATTTAAATTCGATAAACTTCTCCATATCACCAAAGGAAAGTTAAAATCTGAAAAAAAAAAAGAATTAATAATGAAAATAAAACCATTACGGATGAATGTGAGCTTAGACAGAATGAGTTAGTTAAGGATTGCTCAGATATTTATAAAGTCAACAACTTTTTGCTAGCCCAAAATAATCCAGTTAAGCCCCTTCATGTGCAGTCTACAAATTTAAGACAGAAAGCAAAAATTGACTGGCTTTTACATGGTGATGAAGCTAGTAAATTTTTTTATGCTAAAATGTCTGGTAGAAAACATAGGAATGATATAGGGAAAATTATTGATAACAAGGGTAATGTTATCAATGATTTAGATTGTATTAGGAAAGAAGCCATCAGCTATTTTTCTAATTCGTATAATACCAATCTCTATGCTAATTCCTTTCCTATTGTAGAACCTAAATATAAAGTTAAGTAAAAAAGCAATGATATTCTTTTGGCTCCTATCAGTCTTGAGGAGATTAAAAACATCATTTTTAATTCCAATAATGATAAAAGTCCTGGTCGTGATGGATTTGGTGCCAAATTTTATAAAACCCATAGGAAGAAATCAAATTCTTTTTGTTAGATTCTATTTCTGAATTCTTTAGGACTGGTAAAATGTTAAAAAGTTAAATCATACTTTTATTACACTAGTCTCAAAGGTTCAAACTCCTAACTGTTTAGAAGACTATAAGCCTATTGCTTGTTGTAATTTCATCTACAAAATCATTTCAAATGTTCTATGTAATTGGTTAAAAATGTTTTTTGAAATATCTTATTTCTGAAAACCAGAGTGCTTTCATACCTGGAAGATTAATTGTTGAAAACACTTTGCTAGCATATGAATTAATATGGAACTTTAATAACAATACTAAAAGTCTCATGTGCATTAAAATTGATTTACACAAATCTTTTGACAAAATAAATAGACGTTTCATTATTTACATGATGAAACAAATGGGCTTTTGCAATAAATTTTGGGATTTAGTCTTTGAGTGTATTAATAATGTTTCTTATTTTATTTTGGTTCAAGGTTCTCCTAATGGACTTATTCAAAGCAATAGGGGAATTAGACAAGGAGACCCACTTTCTCCTTACTTATTTACTATTGCAGTGGAATATTTCTCAATACTTATGGAAATTGAGCTTTTAAAAGGAGATATCAAACCAATAAATAGAATCGGGCCATTTATTACACATTTATTATATGCTGATGATTTACTTATTTTTTTGAATGCAGACACACAAAGTGCGAAATCCAAACATTTTTGACAAATTAGAAGAGCATGCTGGGTTAAAAATCAATGAATTCAAAAGCAAGATTTATTTCAGCAAAAACTACTCCAATAAAATGGACATTTTATATATCTTAAATTTTAAGGAAGGAAATCTGCCTGTTAAGTATTTGGGTCTTCCTCTTAATGTTAATCAAATATTTGACAGAGACTGCACAAGACGTCTAGATATCATTCAAAATAAGTTTGAAGGATGGGCTAGCAAATTTCTATCTTTAGCGGAAGAATTGAACTAACTAAAACTATCATCATCGCAATCATCATGTATTGGATACAAGCTCACAATATCCCATCAAAAGCTATCCACAAAATTGAAAAGATTTGTGCAAATTTTATTTGGAAAGGTAAACAACACGAAATTGCTTGGGAAAAAATTTGTCTACCAAAAAAAGCAGGGGGATTAGGTCTAAGAGACATTAATGATCTCAGAGAAGTTTGTAAACTAAAATTATTTTGGAAATTTATAAATGGCAATTCTCTATGGGCCAAGTGGATGAAAGCAAGATATCTTAAAAATAAGAACTTTTGGACTACTAAAATTGAGAATCATCACTCTTTTGTTTGGAAAAATATTCTCAGCAGCAGAGACACAGGAATCAAGCTTTTCGAAAGAAAATTAAAAAATGGTAATCAAATTAGCTTATGGTTCGACCCTTGGATTCATGGAAAAACTTTAGTTAGTCTTGTGGGATGGATCAACATATACTTGTTTGATGAAATTCATGAAAAATTTAGCTGTATTATCCAAAACAGCAGGTGGAATACATCTCTGCATCCAGCTACATCTATTTTCAATACTGCCATAAACCAAATATCAATTAATTCTAATCTTTCAAAAGACAAATGGGATTGGAAAACATCTACAAAAGGTTCTTTTTCCTTCAAAAAAACTTTGGAATTTATAAAAGGGCATGTAACCGAAGTGGATTGGCACTCTGTTATTTGGAATAAAGCAAATTGCCCAAAAATGTCCCATTGTGCTTATTTTGTAATTATAAACGGATTCCCTATTAGGGATAGATGATTAAAATGGAATAAGAATGGGGATACAACATGCCTACTATGCCGAGAGGAAAAGGAGAGTATCAATCACTTGTTCTTTGATTGTACTTATACAAAACATATTTGGTTTATTGTCAAAACAAATCTCAAAATCAACCAAAATCAGGTGGTTCAAAACCTGAAAACTTCAAAGGAAAAACAAATGAATTCAAAAAAGCCAGTATTATGCTGACTGCAACAATATTTCACATCTGGAAAGAAAGAAATCAAAGACTTCACTCTCAATCAAAAAAAGAAAGCATTCAACTCTGGATGAATATTGATTTGGATTGCCAAATCCTCTTCAATAAAAGCAGAAATCAAAACAAATTGTCTGAGAATCAATACTATGCAAACTGGAACATGGATAAATATGAAGAGAATTTAGAATATTTCTTACAGAATTGGAAAATCATCTCCGACTCTCCCAATATGAGGCCTCTTCATCGCAGTGACAATCACTGGATGATAAAGCCTTTGGGTAATGTTAATGCTTCCTCAAAACTAACCAGCACTGATGGTGGCCACTTCAACCAACACTACAGGAGTCATTCCTACAACAATAAGGGAAGTTTGTTAAAAGACGTTTCTTTTTTCCCTAGAAATAAGATTCATTTATGCACTAATAATTCTAATCTCATACCTGGTAGGGGCAGAAGCTACCGCACACTCAGTCCTCATGATCAAATAGGCAATCACCTGAGCATTAGCAGAGATTGGCAAGCGACAGTCAGCATCAATAATGTTTTCAACATTCCTTGCTTAGATGATAATTATGTGTTCTTTAATAAACACTTATCTGAAAAGGGTAACAGAGATCGAACAGACAACCAATCTAGCAGTTCCCAAAATGTCAACTATTAACAACAAGGGAAGTATCAAGGCTCCTTTTAATTTCAAAGATGTTAACTTCAATACTTCAAATTGTAAGGATTTTGTTTCCTTACCTGACAGATCTGGAGGATACTGTATGAACTACAGCCTTCAAGAGCATGAAAAAAACTCCATTTGGCTATTGAAGAGCAAAAATTAGGCTACAATCATTATCGAAGCTGAATTAATAATCAATTATTTCACTTATCTAACTGGAGGAGAGGAGAAAGCAGCTGGATGAACAACTTTGCAAACCCGACCATTATTAGCAAGTCGCTTGAGGAAGCTGAAGCAAAAACCAATCTAACGAAGGATTTTCACCTCATATCAAAGCTCCGAGAGGCTCAAAGACTAGTTACGATGAACTGGAAGCCTCCTTAGGCCTTGCTTAGGGCTTGAGCGAGTTGATCTATAAGTTGTTTCCAAATTCGCACTTGGCTGTTCGCCATTTTTGAGTTCCTGTGTTTTGTAAATGGGGGCGCATTTTTCCCTAGAATGCTAGGGTTTCGAGTTCGTAAAGAGTATGTAAGGTGATTCGGGTTATTATTTTTATACCCGATATCTCTTTTTATTTTATATTTGGGCTTGGCCCTTTACTGTTTCAAAAAAACAGCCCGTACACAAACAGTCCGTGTGCGAAGCACGGGCCATACTAGTATAAATAACCAACATACTTCATAACAAAGGAAACAACAGGAACAATGGAAACAACAGTACCATATAATACCATCACCAAACATTTAATGCATGCCACGTGCGCACAGAAGAGAATAATGTTTAAAGATATTTTGTTAAAAAGTTTCGGGGTATGAAACTATACCATATTTCATTTGCGTATGTACCGCGAATGACCGAAATAAAAATATGATCGTGCACAACAATGTTACGCGATCACAAAATAGCAGTAAAATAGACCGGTTAACGTATTATGTAAAATTTCAGAAGTACCGACGTTTGGTGCAAAAAGCATCAAACGAAAATTTAATTATTTTTCAGATTATTAATTATGAAAAATTCTATATATTAAATTAAGAATACCTCATAAAAAATTAGGTCTAAATTTAAAACACAAATTTTATTATAATTTAAATTCAAATCCGAATATTTAAATAAATTAAATATTCAAATCTAACGACTCAAAAATATGGATCGTTACACCCTATGTATATGCGTCTCCCCCTATGTATATACATAAGTCTGATGTCATATGATATTATTACCAAAGCCATTTGATGGACAGTACCACTCCAATTATACTTCTTTTAGACAATGCCACTCATAGCCAGTGCGCATCTTGATGACATCACTCATCAATCTTTAGAGGATGTTGCAAATCTATAAGTACGATATTGATACCGGAAGCCATCAATTTCGATAGAAATTGGTATGCCTCTCTTTGTCAATAATGCTCTATATCAATGCAGTTATAAAGATTAATGCCGCTTCCGACTGATGCTGTCAAAGACCGATCGAGAGCGTTTCAATGCATAAGTTTGTCAAGGATGAAGGCTATTATTGCTAAGACGTCGCCAAAGTTCTGCAGCTAACCAAGGGATGCTGAAACCATCAGTAAACAAGGCATGGTACCATTCGAGGTCATTGAGGATGAAGGACATGAATGCCAAAGTCAAACTTCTAAGCATGTCGCATTTCTACCCCTACAAATATGGACCTAGGGGCTTTGAACATAGGGCGCATCATTCTCATCTCTCTTCTTACATTTTAAACTTTGTAACCCTAAATTGAATTTGGGATTTACAGAATTACTTGAACTATTGGATTACTGGATTTTGTACCTTCGACATTATATTGAATAAAAATAAGATTTCTCGAATTATGACATACATTCGAATTCCACGACATATATGATTTTCTAGTAAAAGATTTCTTTGAATTTTAGAAGTACTCATATTCTGATTTCTCTTTTCGATCATATGAATGTCTAATATAGATATACTTCAAGCATATATGATGTCACTTAGCCTTGCATACAATTTCCCTATGAACCTAAACTTGTTTGTCATTCCTCTTAAGCCATAACTCAATCTGTCGCCTTGTGCCAAGACTCATTGAGGCTAAACTTAAGCTCTCCAAATTCCACGTCTAGCTATGACTCTCACCCTTGCACTTTTAGGGTTGACGAAGAAATTCGTTAACATTTGATAATTTAGTTACTATTTAATTTAAATAAAAAATTTCTCCAAAATAATTATATATATATATATTTACAATACTTACATTTTCAAATTTCTAAATCAAATTTTAATTTAATTTTCAGAATGTTTTTTTAATGATATACGCAAATGTGCCTCGAGCTTCATGCTCTAAACTTCCCTAGACTCGGTTGATCACTTTATCACAAGTAGTTCATGGCTTAGTGATGGTGTCGACCGTTGGGTGGTAACTGGAGCGATGAAGCTCCGTTTGCCTCCTATTCGACCTTTGTCGCTCTCCATTAGAACTTCCTTCAATGCTACTATTTTTAGCACCTAATACAACATTTAAATCACCCAACAATCATCATAATTCAAGCATAGGGGCCTTTGCAAAAGTCAAGGAATGGGTTGAATCAAAGCATAAAAAGAAAAATTAGGGTTCACAATAATTCGGAGTTAATTCAAATGCAATCAACATCGACAAATACACGCACATCCATATATTTATCACTAGACATAAATTTTCTGAGTAAAAATACTCACTAGTAATAGCAATGCTCTCATTCATTTTATTGCTCATCACTTGTTCTTCTTCTTCTTCTTCTTCTTCTTCTTCTTTTGTTGTAAATCATCAAACTTCCCAATCTTCATCAAATCTTGATTTTGCAAGCTCCTATTTGTAATGACCTGGAATTTTGAACACTTCATATTTAAATATCTAAATTATTTAAATATTTGAATCTTGGATTTTGTATGATTAAATAGATTTTAAACCTTGTTACCCCATTTTAATTAATTACTAATGACAAGAAATTTATTTTTGAATATGTATACAAAAATAACCACTTCGAAGAAATATCGATAATGTGATCGAAAATCGTTTTATCGATAAACGATTTTCTCTCTCCCGATAAATGTTGTTAAAACTTCATGTCTAATATTTATGTGTAACTAATTAGCAACTAAAAATATTTTAAGTAATATGGCTAACTAAATGTGAATAGTTAAAAGATTAGCTAGTGGATTAAGGAGAAGATATTTTAGTGAAAAGATATTTTCTTAAGGGTGTGAGGTTTAAAGTAAGTCACATGAGAGGAATCATGCATTGTGACCCACCATGGAGGCTAACAGGTAAGTGATTACCTCTTTACCAGTTCTACATATGGACCTCATGTGTTACATTAAAACATTTGCTAATTTTCAAAGGAAGAAACAACTTAGCATTAATCAACTTCCATCTTCACTAATCAATCTTTAAGTAAAGTAATCTTCTCCAATCTTCACCAAACTCAAGTATAAGGCTTAGCACATCATATCAACAAGAAAAATCATCTTAAAGCTTGAATAGAAGTGGAAAAATCACACATCCAAGATATGGCTATGAGCAATATTGGGGTCTACGGGGAGATCAAGAGCATTTTGGAAGGAAATATGGAAGCTTTGGATGTTTTGTGATGGTATGAAGTGTTCTTATGATTTTAGTGGTTTGTTCTTGGTTATTGGCTTTATTTGGTGAGTTAACTCACCATTGAAATGTAAAAATGTGTGTTTATGTTGTGCTTAAATATAAAGTTAAAGTTAACTAAGTAAAGTTATAACTTTGGACCCCTCTTGCTTTTGAAAGCAAATAACAAACATATATATATGTGTGTGTGTGTGTGTGTGTGTGTGTGTGTGTGTGTGTATGTGTGTATAATCACCTCTAGTACCCTCTGCAACATATTACATGACCTTGACTTTGTGTTTGTATGTTTGGTTTGGTTATGAGTGGCATTGAAGTATGTTTGGAAGTGTTTGAAGCGGGAATAGTCGCTATAAGTGCACCATGAATCCCTTGTGTTTTAACTTGTGTTAAATGGTTATATGTGAACATATTGTGCAAAATTATATCTTGGTTGTTCTATACAATTAGAATAGTGTACGAGATAGAAAGTAAATGGTTTAGAAAATTAAAGTAATGTTAGGATAATTTTCTAAAAGTTAGAAGCAAAATAGTCGCTGTGGATACACTTTGAAACGCCTTGTATTCGACAATTTTTAATATGATTTTGAAAGATACATCCTTAGGGTTTTCTTTGCATAGTTATTAAGTACTATAAGTAAAGTACTTGCTGTAAACAAATGGACTTTAAATCTATTAATAACTAGTTAAAAACTGGTCAAACTTAGAAGGGTTTAAAACTGGCTGTGGCAAAAGTATGAAACTGCCACACTTTATGAGTGCTTCTAAACTTTAGACAGAACTTCTGTAAATGCTGTAATATATCGGTTGAGACTTTAAAATGGTTAAAAATGTTATTTAAATAAAGTATTTTTCCGAGATCTTTTTATGGATATTTGGTAACATTAACTAGAGTATTCCAAAAGTGGTTTGAAGTTAAATATATTATTAATGAATTTTGAAAGTAAAGAGTTTTAAATATAAAATATGTTTTTTTATTGATTTTTGTTAAGTTCCGAATTTGTTGTTTTTAAGCAATATTTTATATGGATATTGAAAATACATATAAGTTTGAAAAAAAAGAAGTTAAATATTTTAAATATGCATACATTTTTAAGAATATAAAGAATAGAAATGAATAGTGAAATAGTAGTACACATATTTAAGGAAGTGAATAAAAGAATTGTGGATTTATATGGTTTGAGATCCCCCAAGGAGGATTCATTCGTATAAAATGTCTTTCGCTTTTAGAATGTATATATTCAAGATCCCTCGGGGAGAAATCCTACACATCGTTCACTTTCTTCTAAAGGAAGTAATTATTTGATAAAAGAAGTTTTGATTAATAAAAGAATTAATCAAATAAAACAAGGATTAGAAGTCACTTATGTGACTTAATCATGCTTTATGTGTTTAGTCATTTATGGAAATTATTTAATCCTATGCTTAGCACCAAAATCTAACAAAGTTGACTTTTTCTATCTGTGAGAGTTTAGAATGAGGTGTCTAGGTGGGGCTTGGATGCAACCAATTCTCTAACATATATGGGTTTACTCTTGACTAGGGGATAATGTAAGTTAAGAAGGTTGGAAACGGTGATAAGTATGTGAAACTTGATTTCCATATGCAATTATCTTTATTTCTATCGAACTTGACCAAATTAACTTAGAAAGTATAAAAAAGCTTTATGGCTTCATACGATTTGAGATACCCCGAGGAGGACTCATTAGTATGAAACGTTTCTTTCTTTAAGGATGAGATATATGAGATTCCCTAGGAAGGACCCCTTTATATTGTTCGCTTACTTTTAAAAGAAGCAAAATTGAGTTAACCGAAAATTCATCGATTTAGTTTTAAAGAGTCTGGGATCGGATAAGTATGTTTATGTATTACTTACCGAAAACTACTTCAAAATTGATATGCGAGTTCTATGTTTTAGAAGCGATCTTAGAGTGGAATGTTACAAAGTTGAACTGTCTATCCTATGGTTAAGTCCAAGGAAGAGGTCAGCGTTAACATTTCAGAAAAATGCTATAAAGTTGAATTGTCCATCCGAAGGTTTAGTCCCAGAGAGAGAGGTCAACGTTAGCATTCATCGGACGACTTATGTTTGAATCCATGGAGAGATTCGTGATATGTTTGAGTGATGAAGACTCATGTCTTGAGATACTGAACAAGACTTCACCATCGAAAATGACAGAAGATAAGGTAGGATGCTCATCTTGAGATATAGCTAACCTAAGTGTATATTAACTCCATATCTATAGATTTTTATCGATGTTGCTAATAGGAGTTGATGATATTGGGCATCACATATTCAGGCATGAGCCAATTGTGTTTACCTTATTGCATATTTTATCTAGATATATATGATGCTCGAAAGGTTATTTCAGATCCTTGTCATGGGGGCTGACCTCGATGTACTAAGGAAACCTCCATGGAAATCTATAAGTGAGCATACCTTAGCAGTTTTAGTTGTACTTTAATATTGTTGTGTTGTGAGATGCAAGCAGCAAAACTATTTTTTGATTTATATTCTATACCCCAGAAATGATCTATTATATTACACATTAGATGGTTTCGGTTATTTTGTGGGGAAAACCGTTATGGTGGTTCGAATATCCCCAAAAGATACTGTTATATGGTGCACCATATTTCATGAGTTTTACGCACTAGGCTTATGTCTGACTCATGGTTTTATCTTTTCCTTAATTCCTTGAGTATTCTTTTAAGCAGTTTGACAAAGGCAGGCTTTAGTTGGATATTCTTTGGAGCTCAGGGAAGCTAGCTGGAACATATCGTAGTATTCCTATTTCTACAGCACTACTAGCATGTGTATATCAGCATTTGAGAGGACAGGCTGTTATAACTACCCAGCTTGATGATAATACTTAGGATTGTAACTCTAGAGTGTATGTATCTTATAGTAGCATTTTATACTATCTTTTGATATTATATATCATCGTTCCAGTGTGAGATTCAAATGACTTGTTCTCTTCTTTCTTGTTCTTTTTCCTTTTTTCGTTTTATTTTACCATAACAATTTGTCTTTCTAGCACTTGGATGATCGACACTTAAATACCGTGGATGTATTAGTGTCGACGTTTAAGGGTCGAAAAAGCGGTTGTTACAACTAGTATCAGAGCTAAAGTTTAAGAAAGAATCTGGCTTTTCGGTATAACTCAGTAGAGATAGGGTAAGTGATGCTCTAGAATGAGTTGACAATATTATATACAAGAGCGTATTTGTATTTGTTATAAACGTATGCCTAAAAGGTATTCCAACTACTAAAATTAAAAGGTCTTATACATAGGTGTTACTACAAAAATTGATATCGAGCTTCTAAAGGAAAACATGCCGAGCTAGTGAACGACAAAGGGTGTCGAGCCAGAAGAAAGCCAAATCAATAGTCAATTAGCATTTTACAAGAAGGTGTTGGACCTCTAAGCAAGCTAGGCTCCAAGTTTTAAATGAATACAAGGGTTATCGAGCTTGAATAAAGAAAAAAGGAGGTATCGAGCCTCAACTACCATTAAGGTTATCGGGTATGTAAGGCGGGAAATGTGTCGAGTCTCAACAACTATAAGGAATGCTGAGCACGTAACGAGCAGAAGTAGGTCGAACATCAACGATAAATTAATATGTCGAGTTTACAAGATAATGGAGGTGCTGAATCGATAAAAACTTACGGTTTTCAAACTACAATAAAGCAAAGGTTACCAGGCCTAGGGATAAATGGGTTGATAAAAATGAAGGAGAAGGTATCAAATTACTCCAACAAGGAGTGTTGTAGAAGAAGTAAAAATGAAGATGTCGATCCTTTAGTCTTAGAATAAAGATGTCAAGCTTCTAGAGATAATGAGTCTATGCTGTACCAACCGTCACCAAGTGGCTACCACAATAACCATTATCGAGTACCTACCATAATAAAGGCTGCTAATATATCAACCTGGCTTTTTGACCCTTAAAAGTTGACACTAATACATCCACAGCATTGAGCATCCGAGCGTCGAAAAATTAGATTGTTAGGTGAAAGAAAAGAAAAGACAAAATCGAGGCTCATGTTGTGACGAGTAATATATAATATCCAAATGATCATTACAAAATAAAACTATAATGTACAAACAACAATAGAGTAAACTAACCTATCATAAGCTTGGACAGTTATAACAACATGTCCTCACAAATGTTGACAAATACAAAACAAGAAATGGAGTGGAAATAAAAGATATGTGAATACATCTTGGAGTCATCCAACTCATCTCCTGAAGCTCCAAAGCATCCATAACTAAATTTTGAAATAAGTTTGGGTTGACCCAAGCATTATAAGAAAATAACGTCTGGATAAGTCTAATAAATCAGCGTGAGAAATACAAATCAAATGGATTTTAATATTAAAAAACCTTTCAAAAATAAAGGTATCTCGTAAGACCACGCTGCACATACACATGGACGGTTTTTACCTTACAATAACCAAACCACTTCAAATAGAAAACCTAGTGGTATTATAATAATGTTTAGGGTTTAAAATAAAATTATAACATAGCTGGAATGCTTGCATCTCACATCCCAACATATTTGGACGCAACTAAGTCCGTATGGCACTTATTGGAGAATAGATTTCATACAATGACAAGGCTATTTAGGTACTGTCTATCACATTACACCTTTAGACAAATGTACCGAGTCAAACACCTTTCAACCCCTGCATGGCAAGACCGACCTACCCCTTTCTGGATAGTACCGAATATATCATCATCTTGGTTGTCGTCCAACAATCGTACCGATTCACTAGCATACATAAATGGTTCAATATCAATCTAAATCGGTTGATGACGATACCCTAATGGTAGTGAACTACATAGCTTTGTGGCATATCCCTTATTTTAGTCATTATCGGGTGTGACGTCTAAGGATACGTTTTATGTAACACGCCTAATTTTTAGTTAACATTATTCAGGACATTTAATTTTATAAATTAGATAGATTAATGTATATAATTAGGGAGAATGAGATTTGGTTAATTAGTGTAGTTTCTAACTTAATGAACTAAGTAAGATTGTTTTAAAATTAATAAACATAGAAGAATACATAGGAGGGGCAAAATAGGCATAGATAAACCCTTCATTCATTAAACCCTCACCTCCTACATCATTCTCATGTTCACAAAAAAACAACCAATAGGAAGATCGAAATCTAGGACTCAAGGGAAAGCAAGCTTAGGATTAAGAGCTACACTAAATCTCAACTCCAACCATTAATCTAACGCGAATAATAACACCTATCTTCTCTTAAACCTTTGTTTTGATTCGGTTATGGGTAATACCCAAAACTTATGTGATTGATTGGTTAAGTTATGATATAATAATCATTATTTGGATAGAATAATGGTTAATGGGTATTTTTGGAATTTATTAGAAATGGTTTAGTTCAGTTTTGGGGTTAAATCCAAAGTTTTTATCCTCCAAATGATTTGAAATTTTGATATGTTAAGAAAAATATGATTTTGGAGATGAGTTTTTAATTTCATAAATTTCCAAATTATATAGATTATTTTATGAATTTCCTGTGGAGAAAATAGCTTAATTATGAGTTTTAATCATTTTAAATAATTTAATGAGGGTTTGGGCACTGAAATTTTATATAATGTAGAGAAAGGTATTCTCTAACTTTAGTGAATTTTCATAATTTTTCCAATGTAATTTTGAATTATGAAGAATCATTTATGCTAGAACAAGCATATAAAAGTTTAATTAATTTTGATTATTAGCTAATTATTTAAAGAAATGTTTTGGATCTTGCAAATAGGGCGCGGTAGTGTTCAGTAAAGAAAATTGATAAAATCTTGTTAGATAATAAGCTTTTGATAAATTATAGAGGTTTGGTGAAAACTAATATCTTTACATGGTATTGTGGCAGTTTTTAAGTTAATTACAGTTTTACTATGTAAATATTAGCTATGTTGAGTCATATCTCTTCATCCCAGTGTCATTGACGCGGAACAAATCAATGCCGCATGACGTCAATGAGTTTGACATGCAGCAGATTGGTTTTGAGCCTCATCGAAGCCAAAGTAACAAAGAGAAAAAGGGATAGGCCTTGACACGGCGGTCGATGTTTATAATCTCTAACCTTTATAGCATTGATGTCGCACTGTTTTATAAGTGACTATGAGCTTTGGGCCTCGAAGACCCAGATGGTAATCGAGCCTACCCATGCCACTTTTAACTTGTTGTCGAGCTTAGCCATGCCGCTTTTGACTTGCCATCAAGTTTACCAATGTCGCTTTTAACATATTATTGAGCCTACTTCATGCCGATTTTAACTAGTCTTCAAGTTTCTTATAGGTGCATAGCAAATGTATCATGAAGATTCATGACTTCATTGTCATCGAGGCTCATGATACTGCATGTTTTAGTTGTTTGAAATACGCAGAGAGCCTTATACTTTTACATTGACACAGTATAGATGTCGACATTAATGCATATGGACTTTATAAATGGTGGAGAGCCATTTTTTCATGATTTTAACTTCGAAACTTAGGGACACTAAGGTATATCTTAATGAGTTTGACATGAAACCTTTTGAGGGTTACCAATGTATGCCACTATGAAATTTAATAAGGAGAAATAAATTAATTGGGGTACCAATGGAAATAAGTTATACATGTGGATAGCGTGGACTAATGTTGAACATGTGGGTAGCATAGAGTAAAGTTAAACATGTGGTAACATGAGATAAATAGAAACATGTGGATAACATGAATTAAATAGCTACGTGATGGGTTCATAGTCATCCTAGGATAACTATAGGATATATGTTGGATAGGTGCATCATGCCGGAGATGGATAGTCTCTAACTGGTTAATTTAAGGGTTCATAGTCATCCTAGGAAGACTATGAAATGTGAGATAGATAGTCTGCATTAGTTTAAATGATAAAATGTGAGATGGATAGTCCATGATAGTTTAAGTAAAATACAATATGGGATGGGTAGTCCACATGAATATAAGACGGGTAGTCAATAAGAACTAGATGGGCAGTCTAATAAATGAGGGATGGGTAATCCAGTACATATGACATGTTTATAAACTATCATATTATTTTGTTATAACCATTGTGGATGCAGAAGCATAAATATGGTTGGGATGTTTATAAACTAGATATGTATTTGTTTGAGACGTAGATTATGATTCACACCAGACTTTTTGTCAGACCTTAAGTTTTTGTTATCCCCTTAAACTCTTGGGTACTAATTTGATTAGGTTGAGAATAAGGGTTTTTTGGGTTCCCTTTAGATGAATAAGCTTTCAAAGACGTGCAGGAGACAATCTAGCTAGTATGAGATATATATCTGTTTTTCGCTGTGTTTTGATTCTGCATTTGTGTTGTAATGGCAAGTTGTATTAAATGCAAGAGATTTGACTCTGATCATCCAAAGGGGTATCTTCATATGTTACACTTGGAATATGTTGTAATAATTATATTTTCTCCGAATATGGTTTGGAAATTGGGATTACATAATGTAACTGAAATCTTATTGTGAAATGAGATGAGAAAATTTATTTTGAATTTGTATTGAATTTCCATATTCATGTGTTTCTGGTATTATCAAAATGATTAACACAACCTCATTTTGTCACTAGAAATTAATAAGTATGGATGGCTGTAACATCCTAGCACTTAGTGTCGGGCCTCAAAATGGGGGATATTATAGTTTGGTATTAGAGCATGGGTTTATGTAAAATTAAAAGGAATTTAAACCTAAAAGATTTTGAAAACATAAACCAATGAATTAGGAATTAGATTGGGGTTGCGATAATGTAATAATAACGTACTTGTATTTTGCTGTATATAAGTATGTATTCCCCTCTCCCTTAGATTGTTTTTATGTATCTTACTATGGCTCGTATGTAGATTTACGAGAAATAAAGGTATGGAAGCGGGAAATAGAAGAGTGAATCTAGGTGGAGGAAGCACCACAACTAACAGAAATGCCCTACCCAATACCAGGAGAAACCAGGGTCAATAGGCAAATGCTAATCAAAAGCAAATGCCAAAGTAGGTGTTGGAATCACACCAGTAGATATGGGGATGATGTATCAATTATTCATTAACTTGATGCATGCTGAAGTGGTTGTAGGAGCAAATGAAGGAAATGTTGTGAATGCGAGAGGAGCAAATCTCGTGGCGCCAGTTGGCGATAAATATGATTGAGTGGAGATTATACCAGTTTGGGTGGAAAGCCTTTTTTGGGGATGGAAGATGCTGTAAAAGTGGAAAATTGGCTTTTTTATTGTGATAAAAAAATTTA
The DNA here is from genome assembly GCA_030765085.1 of Allium cepa. Taxonomy (NCBI): domain Eukaryota; kingdom Viridiplantae; phylum Streptophyta; class Magnoliopsida; order Asparagales; family Amaryllidaceae; genus Allium; species Allium cepa. The sequence goes on from CM060929.1 coordinate 980,371,985, forward strand.
TGATCTTGGTTTGGATGATGAGCAGAAGAGAAGATTGGCCTTTAGGCAATTACATGGTGCAACATTGTTCTGGTGGAATAGAGTTACCGTGGGTGTGCTAGATGAAGAGTTAACTTGGGCAAATTTTCGAAGGAAATTCAAGGAGAGATTTTTGTCCAAGGTAGCTAAGTGCGCTTTTCTTAGGAAATTTATGGATTTAGAGCAGGAGAAAATGTCGGTGTTGGAATATTTTGCAAAGTTTGATGATCTGTCTAGTTATGGATATGCCATTGTGGACACTGTCATTAAGAGGAACGAGAAGTTTATCTGGGGGTTATGACTGGAAATCGCTAGGGCAATGTTGCCACATCTTCGAGATCCATCAAATGTAGTAGTGGAGATAGCAATTAGAAATGAAGAAATGCATCTACCTTCAAGAAGGTGAATTCAACGAAGACTCAGAAATCCCAGAATAAGTAATAAAACTCATTAAGAAGAAGGATGCTCAGAAAGAAGCAGCAGCTAAAGTGTGGAATGCAAATATTGTCTATTATAAATGCGATAAGAAGGGGCGCTATGCTAATGAGTGCCGTTCGAGTGATGGAAAGGTGGTTGTAGGGAAGTAGAATATGAAGTGCTTTAACTGCGACCAAGTGGGGCATTACAAGAACAAGTGTCCAGAAGCAGCCAAAGCTAAGAAGGGTAAAGTATATGCTTTAGAACCATCATAATCTAAACCAACAATGGTTGAGAAGGGAAAATCTGTGGTGGAAGGTATGCTTTTGATCCCTAGTATATGAGTTAGGATATTATTTGATACTGGTGCATCGCATTTCATTTATATCTCATGTTTGGTAGATAAGTTATGCTTAGAACCTTCATACCTAGTTACTTCCTTAAGGGTTGCGAATCCAATAAAAGGTTATGTAACTATAGGGATGAGATGTGACCGATTAGAACTTGATATGTTAGGTCATAAGTTTGCATGCAATTTGTATGTCTTTGATTTTGTAGGCTTCGGGATCATATTGGATATGAATTGGTTAGATAGATATGATGCTAGGATATTTTGCTAGGATAGAAAAATATCATATAGACATCCAAGTAGCAGTGACCAGATAGAATACTCAGTAGAGAATTAGAGTCCAGAAATTTGTGCATTGTCGGATGCTATAGTTGCAAAAAAAAGTTGAATTGGGTTTTGGCAGCAAGAGAATTTGCATATGTTTTTGAGTCGGTCACAGGACTACCATCAAAATGAGCTATAGAGTTTCGAATAGATCTTGTGCCAGGAGTAGAACCATAAGTAGACCGTCCAACAGGATGACACCTACCGAGATAAAGGAGTTAAAGGTGCAACTTATGGACTTGGAAGGAAAGAACTTTATCAGACCAAGCAGTTTGGCTTGGGGAGCGAATGTCGTGTTTGTGAAGAAATAGGACAGGGCATTAAGGTTAAGTATTGACCATCGTAAGTTGAATCAGAAGACGATTAGGAATCGGTATCCTTGGTTGAGAATCGATGACTTATTCGATCAGTTGAGTGGATCCAGAGTGTTTTCTTAATTGGATTTGGCTACAATGTTCTATCAACTTAGAGTGGCGGAAGACAATATTTCATTGACGGCATTTCCAACGAGTTATGGTTTGTACGAGTGGTTAGTAATGCCATTCGGGCTAACGAATGTACCAGCTTTCTTTGTAGATTTGATAAACTGGATTTTCCAAGAGCACTCAGATAGATTTGTATTGGTGTTTATAGACGACATTTTGATATATTCTAAGGATAAAAGAGAGCATCAGATGAAAGTGAAGTTTTCAAAGTGTTATTTCTGCAAGAAAGAAGTAAAGTTTCTTGGCCATGTAGTCTCATAAGAAGGGTTATCAGTTGATCCGGCTAAGATTGAAGCGGTTAATAGTTGGAAGAGACCCAAGATAGTGACCGAAATAAATAGTTTTCTTGGATTGGTTGGATATTACCAAAGATTTATCAGGAATTTTTCGCGGATAACAGCACCTTTGACTAAGCTAACCAGAAAGCGTGTTAAGTTTTTTTGGTCCGACAGATGCGAGGAAGCAGTCCTTAAGTTAAAGCATGTATTGACCAATGTGCCTGTTTTAGTTGTGCCAAACGGTAATCAAGGGTTAGTAGTGTATATAGATGCATATGGGACTGGATTAGGAGTTGTGTTGATGCGGAAGGGTAAGGTAATTTCTTACGCTTCTCGATAGCTCAAACCACATGAAGTAAGATATCCAACCTGTGATTTAGAGTTGGCAGCGGTAATCTTCACATTGAAAGTGTGGAGACATTATCTTTTGGAAGAAAGATTTGAGTTATACACGGATCATAAGTCTTTAAGGTATATATTCTCTCAGAAGGAGTTGAATACGAGACAACAGAGGTGGATGGTATTTTTAGCAGCTTATGATTTTTGTATAAAGTATACACCAAGGAAAGATAATAAAGTAGCGGATGCTCTTAGCAGAAAATATCAGAATGTGGTGTTAGCTATGTTGGTAGAATAGAAGGATCTTGAGGCATTGACTACATGTAGTGTGCGGTTAAAGAGAAAAGAGAAAGGAAATGGTGTAGTGGGGCTCTCTTCATCAAGGCTTTGGATACATAGCAACCATTGAGTCGGAGGTTGGTAGAGCTGCTCCGGCCAAGCTAACGATGAACATTCTAGTCAGGCAGCATGATCCTACACGGGTCCCGAAGATCGGATCGCAGCTTGGCTCGAGGATGCAGAAAGATTTGATTGGTTTTCTCCAGGAAAACCTGGATGTGTTTGCTTGGACTCACTCTGACATGTGTGGAATATTGCTGGAGATAGCGAGCCATGCATTAAATATTAATCCATAATGCATTCCTTTGAAACAGAAATGCCACAGCCTGGGTTTGGAGAGATCCATTGCAGTCAAAGAAGAACCGGAGAAGTTGAATAATAACGACTTCATTTGTGATGCTTTGTACTCGCAATGGGTATCAAATCCAGTTTTGGTGAGAATTCAAATAGAAAGTGGAGAATACGTGTTAACTATTTCGATTTGAATAAGGCATGCCGTACGATTAGCTTCCCACTTTCAAGGATTGATTAGCTGGTGGATTCGATGGCTAGACACGAGTTGCTACTGTTAATGGATGCATATTCTGGATATAATCAAATTCTTATGCACGTATCTGATCAAGGACACACCAGTTTTATAACCGATTTGGGGTTAAACTGCTATCTTGTTATGCCCTTTGGATTGAAGAATGCTAGAATGACTTATCAAAGGTTGGTAAACAAGATGTTTAAAGATCAGATTGGACGATCGATGGAGGTTTATGTAGATAATATGTTCATGAAGTCGCGGTGATCAAGGAACTATGTTGATGGCTTGGCTGAGATGTTCAATGTCCTCCAAAAATCAGGAATGAAGCTCAACCCTTTGAAAAGCTCTTTTGGCATTGCGTCAAGGAAATTTTTGGACTTCATTGTGAATTCCCGCCGGATTAAGGATAATAAGGAGAAGATAAAGCCACTAAGGGATATTGAGGCTCCGAAAATGGTCAAAGAGTTCCAGAGCTTAAATGGATTTGTCACCGCAGTAAGTCGATACATCTCCAGATCCACTAACAAATGCATCCCTTTCTTTAATGTGATTAAGAAAGGAAAAAGTCAAAAGGGATGTAGGAGTGTGTAGATACATTTCAAGTTCTGTTGAATCCCTTAGAGATACCCCAATTCAATCAAAACCTTTGGATGACAAGGATTTATTTATATATCTGGCGATGTTAGTGCATGCTTTGAGCACTGCACTTGTTCGAGAGGAATATCGAATCCAGCGACCGATCTATTACATCAGCAAGCGATTGACAGGAGTAGAAAGAAATTATCCAAAGCTGGAAAAGCTTGCAAACTGCCTATTATTCGCTTCAAGGAACCTCCACTCCTATTTCCAAGCACATTCGATCTAAGTTCATATCGACCAGCCTTTGCGACAAATCTTGCAACGTCCAAAGACTTCTGGAAGGCTGTTGAAATGGAACATTGAGTTGACCCAATGATATATCTTATCACCCTCGAAGAGCAATTCCGGGTCAGGCATTCGTGGAATTTATAGTTGAATACACTATGCGAGATGATATCCTGGAGAGTAATCGTGAATGGAATGTTGGGTTAAAGATGTACACTGATGGCGCATCTAATGAACAATGTTCTTGTGCCGGAGTCATGTTAGTGACTCCTGAGGAATATCCGATTTTTTACGCGTTGAAATTAGATTTTTCTGCAACCAAAAATGAAGTAGAATATGAGGCCTTGATTGCAGGACTCAAAATTGCCAAAGAACTGGGAGTTAGAACCTTGCATATTTTTTGTGATTCCCGGCTGGTGGTATGTTAAGTGTGGAAGGAATTTAAAGCGAAGAGAGAGAGGCTAGCTCCTTATTTATACTAGGGCCTTGAGTTGCTCAGTGATATTGAATATTACACGATAACGCATATTCCCAGAGAGGAAAATGCAAAGCTGACTCTTTAGCAAAGTTGGCCAATTCTGGGGTTGCACAGCTCAAGGGTCTCCTTTCGATCGAAGTGTTATTAGCTTTGAGCATCGACCAGATGGATGCCGATTGGATCTTGAAGTTTGAGCCTGAGAAGGAGTCATGGATAAATCCAATAAAAAGTTACTTACAAAGAGGAATCCTTTCGGATAGGAAAAGGGAACGATGTCAACTCCTTCGCAAAGCTCCAAGATTTATCATATAAGAAGGAGTGCTTTACAAGAAGGGTTCTTCGTCCCTATGCTTCAGTGTGTAGCCAACAATGAGATCAAACGAGTTCTGAAGGAAGTTCAGAAGGAGCATGTGGCGACCAAACCGGGGGGGGGGGGGGGGAACCTTAGGGAAGAAGATTCTTCGTTATAGTTATTTCTATCCAACTGTCAACCGGGACACAGCCGATTATACTGGAAGGTGTGACAACTAATAGAAGTTTGCCAAAATACTGAGAGCCATATCGATAGAAATTACTCAAACGATTAATCCATGGTCATTCGCAGTCTGGGGAATTGATATTATAAGTGTTTTACCGATAGCCAAAGGAGGTGTGAAGTACGCTGTAGTTGGAGTTAATTACTTCACTACATAGGCTGAGGCAGAGCCGTTAGCCATGATCACCATGAAAAAGGTAATCAACTTTGTTATTAGAAATATCATCTGTTATTTCGGGGTCCCACAAACGATCATATCAGACAACGGATCCCAATTCAATAGTGTTGAATTCAAGGAATTCTGCCACAGCATGGTATCAAGAAGAGCTTTGCCGCATTGATGCACTTCCAGTCGAATGGATAGATCAATGTAGTGGATAAAATTATCAAATCGATTCTAAAGTAGTGATTGGAGACGGCTAATGGGACGTGGGTCAATGAATTACCATTAGCACTTTGGGCTTATCGAATGACCCACAAATCGGCAACTTTTCAGTCTCTATATGCTCTAACTTACGGATCAAAGGCTATGATCTCGATGGACTTAAAGTGCCTTGCTTTAAGTGACTCATTATAACCCATAGGGGAATGAGCAACTACTACTGGAGTTTCTAGACATAATCGATGAGAAATGCAAAGAAGCCAAGTTGAGAGCAGCCGCGCATCGAAGTCGAGTCTCCCGACAGTACAACACGAAGGTCAGAACCAGGATCTTTAAGATTGGCGATCTCGTTCTTAAACGAATCTTTCCTAGCCATGGGAACTTGGGTCTGACATGTGAAGTTCCATATGCAATTGAGTACAAGCTTGGAGATGGGACGTTCAAGCTGGCAATGGTAGACGGGTTCTCACTCCTATGGGTATAGAATATCAAATATTTATGACGCTATTTCACTTGATTGTAAATTTGTATATATCATCCCATTTAATCAGACATAGTCTGTCATATCGAATATTTTATAAAAAAATGACTTTTTGAAGCTCATAAATATGCCTATACTAGATGTAACACTGTGAATAGTGTATATTTAAATAGACTTGCAAATGAAAATTGCAGGTATGCAAGTACTTGGAGATAGGTGTCAAATAACTCCTCTAACCCTTGACTTGGGAATATGAGTATGGTTATTTCTAATTCAAAGGTTAAATGAGATTATTTGCCTTTACCAATTGAACAAGACAGCTCACCTTTGTCGCTCATACCCCGAATCTGGTAGAGCATACACCCATTTCCCGGAGTAGGCCTGATAAAAGGTCTGCACCCGTAGATAAGCGAGATCTTGTTTACAAACTTCAATATATGCCTAGAATCAGGCATGACCGAAGACATATATCTTTGTAAAGGATATTTAAACCACCACACTTAGTGGTTAACTCTGGTCGATGCCCAAGTTCAGCATAGACAAGGATGTCTGGAGATATGTTCGAATACAAATTGCTTCAATCAATACCCAACATTGAAAATAAGATCATATCATAGATGTATGATGTTAACGAAGAGAAGTGGATCGTCGAAACATTGTATGTAAAGAGTATTTCTCAAACACTTAAAAAAGATTCACATAAGACTTAAACAAAAGCAAAAGCCTTTTTATTTCATAGCCAAAATAACTACAAGTGTTATTAACTTTGAATCCAAAAGAAAAAATGGAGGCCGAATCCGCATAACACTGGCCAAAAATGAAAAAGACTTTGAAATTATAAACTACTACCGTGGAAAAAACATAAAGAAGATAAGCGATTTCTTCTTCTTGTGTTTCTTTCCTTTCTTTAATTCACCGGAGGACAGCCCACCTACTTTTGCTTCCTCGTCCTCTACTTCCTTGGCCCTTTATCGGAGTGCTCTACAATAAAGAGATGGGTGCACTCTAGGTATCACTACCATAGGAATAGAGTCGGTGGGTGAAGCAACGGAAAACAGAATTGGAGGTGGGTCAATGGCTCTTGGTTGATCTTATTGATATCCAAGACTCGTTCATCTTGAATCTCCTGCATGGTGAGCCCTATGGTAGGCTCCAAAGTCACCATCATCCAAACATTTTCGTCAACCAGAATCTCTTAAAACTAACTGATCCCTTCTTCATCCATAGCTTGTTTCATCTACACTGGGGCTGGGGCATCAGCAACTGAAATGGTCGGGATCGCCCAGGGATGGACACGACCGTTGAGTCAGTTGTTGTTGCATGTAGACTTGGTTGGGAGCTTTCCTTGGGCAGATCTGTGATTGCCCGCTTACTTGAAATTTGAGAAAGGTGAAATGAGAGATTAGCTACATCAACCAGCAACATGTGTGCCCTTCCACAACTTGGTAAAGTCAATGAAATACCTCCACCCAAGTGTGGCTCTGAACATGCAGGAGTACCGTCCAAATTTTCTTCCTGGATGAGAGACTTTATGCTTGGCCTATGAAATTGTGGTGCATTTGGATTATACCTAGGATCTGATGAAATGAAAGAGGAAGTTGGTGGCATAGAGGTAAGGCATATAATAATACCTTGAGGAGTGGTGCTAGAACCTTCAGCTTGGTCCTTTTGAGTAACGACAACAAGTTCAGGGTGTAGAATGCATTCGCCGACTCTGAGCACCTCGATTTCCTCCTTGCTCAAAAAATCCTTTTCCAACTCCTCTAGGTTCACCTAACTTCCTTTAAGTATTTTCGGTCGTCACTCACTAGTTTCTCCTAAGCCATTGCTAAGGTACGAGGATAAGCCTTACCAAGCCATGCTAGGTCTCTAAACTTGAGAACATTAGCATTTTAATTTGTGATGAGTGGATCAAAGCTATCCTTAATCCGTCTCTCCGAAGTGGCTACAATTTCATCCACTCTATTAGCTTTATCCAGTGCCTCATTCCTTTCTCTACAAGTGGCATCTCTTTCTTCACACGCATCAAGCAACTCATTACAACAGTTACGGGTATTTTGAAGAGCTTCATCTTTCTCTTTCTTCTCCTTGTGAATTTGTGCCTTTAATGATTTAATCTCTTCAACTAGATCATAATTTTTGTTGTGGATAGATTCCACTTCGATCACGTGGTTCCTTCTTTCTTGCTCAATCATAGTATGTAACTCCATGACCTTTTTATTATCCTCCTCTTTCACCTTCTTCAAATTGACAGCTTCCTTATCAAGATGGGCAATGGTCACATTATTCTGGTCCTTTATGCGTTTCATTCCCATGATTTCAACTTCTAATTCCTTATAATATTACGATATTCTTTGAGCCAACCTTTTATAAGTGAGATATTGATTGTATATATCATTGACATAAGCAACTATCACAGTATGTTTTTGCTCAGGAATATCTTTTCTGCTTGGAATAAACTTGCAAGCTTTTAAATTGATCTTAGGAAACTAATGCAACAAATCAGCTACCAGAGGGTTTGAAGAGATCGATCACTCTGTGTTTGCAATAGACTATTTGTCAGGTTGTTCAACCGGCTTCTCAACAGGTTCCTTATCATACTTGTGTCGAGAGGAATCAGCTCCTGTGGACTTTATAGAGTGCTAAGATTACTGAGAAGCATTGGACAACATTGGTCGCTTACAGAAGGAGAAATATAAGACATGTCATCACATGGATGATCGTTTTGGCGATAGAATGTCTCTCTGAACCCCTAGATGGGGAAGATCTGGATCTAGAACGATGCTTAGACGATGAATTGTGCTACCTGTAGTCTTTCTCTTTACTTCCATGATCCCGGTTTGAGTACCGGTTAGACTCAAACCCATGGCGAGAGTTTTTAGGCCGTATGGTTAGTCTACGCCTCAGGTGATACCCTGTATAGTCCTGGAAATTGTCAAATAATCTACGATGGTCCATAGAGACTGCACATGAAACAAAGACGAATCAGTCTTGATTGGATTAAAATGCCACATGAATCAATTAAAGTACGATGTTTATGTATGTTCGTGTTAGTGTCCTAGTGTCCCACCAACAGACCATGGTAACTAATTTTTCCGATAGGGGTTATCTCCTCTACCTTTATTGAAGGAATGTCTTCATTAAATCAAATAGGGGATGCAACATCCCAGAGACTCATGTTGGCTAGACAATGTGATTTGATCACATCTGGAATAGCCCCAAAGGCTGCATAAGGGTCTTTAGAAGTTTGTACAAGAATTTCGAGTATGGACCTAACTAGAAGAGGTGCTATTAGAGTCTTCATTTTAAGAAGCTTAATCTTGAGTCTTTTCCTTTGGAGAAGTTGCTAATTGTCATCGTTGTCACCTTCTTCATCATGCTTCTTGCTCCTTCTTCTCCGCCTCTGATTTCACCCTCTTTAGTAGGCTCCCGAAAATCAACAACCCTAACTTCTGGATTTTTGATTGGGGCACCAGTGATTCACTTTGTCATTCCTAACTGCTGGTCCATCCTCCTCATTGTCCACGACAATCAAAGTATGACCGACACTGTAGTGAGGGTCCAATAAGTGGTAAGCCAAGAGATTTTCATCAATAAGCAACAATTTGGCTCTTCTCTCTACTATAGGGAGTGCTTGAAGTTGTCACATAGTCTCAGCCTAGGTAGCATTATTGTCCTTACGTGGAACATCTTCTAAAGGAAAAGTCAATTAGAAATCACAAAGTTAAGGATATGGATTTATACCTGAGAGACGAGACCAAAGACTTACATCTGATTGCCACCATTATGTGATCCCAGCAGGACAACAAATATAAAAGAACTCCTCCTTGAAATAACTTAACTTGTTCTAGGTTCCAACCACAACTTTGTACATTCTAGATGACTCTAGAAAGATATAAGAAGGTCCCCCTTTTTTACGCTTAAAACTGTATAATTATTGAATCTCTTAAAAAATCGAAGCCCGTTAAAAGTGACGAGCAAAGATGATGTACAAGCGGTTGAGAAAAGCATAGTTGTTAGGATGAATATGAGTAGGAGCCAACTTCATTTGATGCAAAATTTGTCTTATGAACGGGTTAAATGCTAGAACTCCCTCTAACATGCACACGTACTTGTTACAGGCCGTATATCCTTCAAGAGGGTGATGAACCCTGAGATCTTCTAATATGACCACATATGGTAGTGTGTCGAGAACAAGTTATACTTTTGGTTCTTACGCAATCTCTCCTCAGGATCCTTGAGTAGGCTGATCTTCTTGAGGAATATCAGGTTGAACGGCAGGTTATGCCAGAGTTTGTTGCTTTGAAGAAGTCCTTGTCCAGCTCAGCTCGATACTGATTCGTTTTATCTGACGGTTGACGGACTAGCAGTTTAAGAAGAGAGACGCTCGGAGCGTCCAACGTCTATAGCTATGAAAAACTAAACATAATAATCAACGTTAGACAGATCAAAAATCTACACCCCTATGCTATATTGAATCTATTGCAGTGTTATGCAACGACATAAACTGCAAATGTTCGATGTATAATGCAACGGTCCATTCTGGAGATCAAAGATTGCTCGAAGTGACCATCATTATTGACCGTCTCAATGAGCTTCGCATCGTCAAAAGCATGCTTGGGCTTCCTTAGAGCTTAGAGTGTCGAGTTCACTATAAATTGACTGCAATTGTATAAAGACTAGAACTCAGAAAATCCCACTAAGGGCCTGGTTCGATACCGAACCATCCCACTTAGGGGATTTCGAGTTTTATCCTCCTCCTCTTCTTGCCGTAAGAACTTTAGCCTCATCCAAGCATGATCTTTAATGCCAATCATCTCCAACCACTCTTCATTATCACCACTGACCAAAAATATGCTCAACGTCAAGTTCTGAGTATGAGGATACGGCCTATGCTCGTATGGGTCGGCCTATGCTCGTATGGGTCGGTATGGGTCAAAAGTGATCCCGGCCGGCATCGATTTGGTCGAGGTGGAGAAGATGTTTGATCGTCAAGGCTAGAAGGAAGTGGCAGCCTAGTTTGGTTTGAGAGGGTCGATGGTGTTCAAGTTTGAATCTTAAGTCTCGTAGCTCTTCAATGGTAGAACTCAAGTCTACAAGAAGATAGCAAGGCAAGGTGAAGAGAAGGGCATTGGCGTAGGATCTAGATTAACCCTAGAGGGGGGGGTTGAATAGGGTTATAGCAAATTTTCTGGAATTAAACGTAAAAACAAACTGCAGAAATAAATATGCTGAAAAGTAAATAACACACAAAATTTACCCAGCTTCGGCAACCTCTGCCTACTGCTGCATTCCCAGATTTCTATTAGAATTAAACAGTCTCCCGCTTACAAACACTCTAACAGACTCGCAAACCCTTGCTCCCGCTTACAAACACTCTAATAGACTCGCAACCCCTGCTCCCGCCTATAGAGTTTTGCAAACTCGCAAACCCTGCTCCCGCCTATAGAGTTTTGCAAACTGGCACACCCTGCTCACTGAACTAATTCTAACTAGACAATCTGACACTACCTACAACCTAGGTGATGATTTTACCAATTCTTTGACTCGAAAAGAAAAACTAAAAACAAACTTAAAAACAGCTTAAGACTAAGAACCCTATTTGAATATAAACCCAAAAAATAAAGCCCTTTCTAACAAATAAGGCCGGTCCAATTTATTTTCTGCCCGTTCTCTTTTCTCTGGTTTATGAAGATGACGGCCATTCCTCTTTCTGAAATTAGGGCTTCAGCTCTTGCGAAAATTAGGGCTTTGATTCTTCGTTCAATCTGATTTGCGTTACCCTTGCTCGCTTGCATTGCTCTTGCTCGCTTGCGTTGCTCTTGCTCGCTGCTTCGCTTATGATTGATTCTCTGGTTTGCGTTGCTCCTCTATTGATCGAGTTCGTTGTTGCTTAGGTATGTAGTTTCCCTATTTGTGCTTTTATGATTTCTCGTATTCGAACTCGATGCTCTAACTTGCCGATGATGATTGATATTTATAGGAGATGAATTCCTTGAATTTGTTCGTATCAATTCGATACTTTCCTAATTTTCAATTGCGTGATGCGCACGACTTTCCTGATATATTTTTAACTTGATGCGCACGGCCTTGATTTTGTAGGGTTCGATTTTCTCTTGATTGATACGGCAGAAACTTTCCTATTTTACTTTGCTTTGACTTTTTCAAAGATATATTTGCGTTGAATTCTGACTTCGGCTTGATGCAGTAACTTGGTCAATTTTGACTTTGGCTTGAGATCATTGATCTGCATTTCTTTATTTCTTATGAAGCTCTGCTGCCTTTGCATTGCTGTGCATACTTGTATTCATGTGCCACTGTTTGTTCACCTTGATCTGCATCACTTGTAGCTTGCTGTATATATGAACTTGCATTGCTTCGAGTTGTATTTATAGCACTTTTTGTTGCTTTCATACACTGCATAGTGTTCGAGACTTGTTTCTTTGATGTTGTTTATGTCTGCATTGTATCACGGCACTGACTGGTGGATTGAACTTCATGTACCTAATTGACGTTCTGTCCATCTGCATGTAGTTGGTTGTTTGCATTCATGTCTGCATATTGGCTTGCTAGTTTTCATGAGTGGTCTTGTTGCACTTTGTCTGCTGTCATGTTTGCTGTGATGTCATATATGCACTGTGTTTCACTTGGTCGTGTCTTTTCTTTGTTGGCACAGGCTGTTGTCTTTGCGGTCTTCTCATTCATGTGTGTCTGTTCAAGTTCATTCATATTGTGTTCCCCATTCACTGTTGCCTGGTTTTAGTCTTGTTTCATGTTTGAACATAGCATTCATATTGTTGTGTCACTCTTCATGTTGTTCAACACATGTTGTTCATGTTGTTCACTCTTTAGTCTTGTTCAACACATGCATAACCGTTAGGACTTTTAAATGAGATTAGTAGTATTCCAATTTAGTTTTAAAAAATGAAATCAAGTATCTTCTAACCACGCATGACCGTGAGGACTTTTAAATGGGATTAGAATCAACTTGTCTATTTAATCAATTAATTTTGATATGCGTTCCATACATGCATAACCATAAGGACTTTTAAATGAGCATGGAAGCACATAACAAATTCCAAGTAATTCACCCATGCATAACCGTGAGGACTTTTAAATGAGAGTGAATACTTTGGATATTTATTTATTTTTACAAAATAATGTGAAATGAAAAACAAATGATCCCTGATTATAGTACCACATATCGACAAACTATATTGAATTTTTGAAAAACAATGGTCGATAGAGATATGATAGATATAGAAATGGTCATGGAATCTTTACCTAACAAAAAGTTTTATAACTCTTGTTTGAATTCCTAAAGAAATTTTCCAAATATACTCTCTTGAGTAATGTATGTTAAATATCAACACTTATCATCTTTTCAATCACTATTTATCCTTTTGATAATTAGTAGGGAGTCAGATTAGTCAAAATTTGTTATTTAAAATCAAATAAAAATGACTAATCTGAAAATATGGTCAAAAAATAAATTTCTTAAAGGGGTTATATGAGGAAAAAAAATTCTGTTAATTGAAAATTATTTGTAATGAAAAGTAAGCAGATATTTTCTTTGAAAAACGATGCAGTTACTAAATATCTCACCATAAATCACGTTCAACTGTAAGTTTTATGTCAACTAGATTACCAGTATGATCTGCATCTGAATTTCTCTTTCACTCCAAAATATCACTAACTAAATTTGATAGACCAGATCATGAAGTGTGCATAAAAATTCCAAACTCAATTTTAACACCAATTTAAATGACCTTCTTTGAATTTGAATTGAAGCCGTGTAAATAATTAAAAAAAACATGAATATAGAGTTAGCCAAATTATAACCAAAAGTATTATCATCCAACAAAACACTATTTTTAATCCAAACGAATATGTATGAAGTAAATCCAAGAATCTAGAGATTTTTATAGTGTTTTGGCATAAGAATATAATTTGGCCAACTATGTTGAACAAGACAGAATCAAAAAATCATCTCTTTACAACATCTCAATATTGGCTGATTTCATTTAGAATACGGTGCAGATTATCACACTTAATATATCGATCAAATAAATATACCTTCACTTGTTTTACCTTTACGATAATTTTTCATGGTTCATCATTGTGATTCTGTCACTTTTGTATTAGGCTAAGGAACTTTGCTTTGATGCCCGTTGTGTTTCTGGAACAGCCAAAATCCAGAGAACACTATTGTTGTTCCTTAGCCTGCCACCATACCTACACGATGAAGGATTTTTGTGACCTATTTGTTTTTATAGGTCCATGGTTGTTAGTGGCAGAATATTTGAAAAATAATTTTGTGGAGACCCAAAACTATTTATAATTGCTCCCTTCGGCACCCAAATTTGTTTAACTTTGAGAGATTTTATATTTGTGCCTTTTGGAACCCAAATTGATATAGTTTTCATGTGTTTGGGTCTATACCAACAATTATTTTGATTGTGTCCAAATTTTCTACAAATTGTGCACACTGGATTTTCTTGATTAATCTTGCTTTCAACATTTTCAGATTTATTATATCCAAGTCCTTGTCTAACCGTATTAACAGTTTGCTTTCCTAATAGCATATTCAACAATTTTTCACTTTTTGAGAATTTATCTAAAGTCAATGACAATTGTTGGACTTGTGTTTTGAGAGAATCATTTTCATTTATCAATTGTGTGCATTTTTTAATAGAATTCTCTCTCCTAGTATTTTCATTCTCTTTTAAAATCAAAATTTCATTTTCAAGTGATTATTGATTTCTGATTTTTTAATTTCCTTTTCGAATGTTGGACACTTATCACACTTAGGGATCTTACTTTGATAGGTTTTAACTAATTGGTCGAGTTGTTCATTTAATTCTATCAAAGTATCTTTTTGTGATTCATGTTTGGCATACTTCTCCCTAAGTCGTTCAAAACAGCCATTCACTTCGTGGAAATAAATAAGTAACTCAGAGTGAGTGAGTTTTGATACCTCGCTTGGCTTCATATTGTGCTCTCTGTTTTTTAATTTTTGATTTAGAGCTGGATTTCCGTATTTGCGGTTCCTCCTTTTGAATTTCTTTATTAGTAATGCCAGCTCGGCTGCTCCATCATTATCATCCTCATCACAACTGCTATTTACCAATCCTGTTAAGCACATTTCTTTAACTGAGTCGTTTGTAGGGGACATCTCATTGCTGTTGACTTTTGCTCCATATATTGCATCGAAAGTATTCCAGATTTTCTGTGCATTTTCACAATGAGAGACGAAATAAAAATTGTCACGATTAATATGAGAATATAATATATGCATAGCAACAGCATTAATCGAGATAATTTCCTTATTTGTTATATCACACCCATTTTCAATAATATCCCAACATTTAATATTAACAGATTTTAAATAAAATTCCATTTTCAATTTCCAGTTCAAAAAATCTGTTCCATCGAAAATAGAAGGAATAATATTGGAACGACCCTCAACAAAAGTATTATTTGGTGGATTCATGACTCTATAGTTAAAGAAAAATACCGTGCTCCGATACCACTTGTATGATCTACATTAACCCTAGAGGGGGGTGAATAAGGTTATAGCAAATTTTCTCGCATTAAACGTAAAAAAAAAAACTGCAGAAATAAATATGCTGAAATGTAAATCACACACAAAATTTACCCAGCTTCGGCAACCCTGCCTACTGCTGCATTCCCAGATTTCTATTAGAATTAAACAGTCTCCCGCTTACAAACACTCTAACAGACTCGCAAACCCTTGCTCCCGCTTACAAACACTCTAATAGACTCGCAACCCCTGCTCCCGCCTATAGAGTTTTGCAAACTCGCAAATCCTGCTCCCGCCTATAGAGTTTTGCAAACTCGCACACCCTGCTCACTGAACTAATTCTAACTAGACAATCTGACACTACCTACAACCTAGGTGGTGATTTTACCAATTCTTTGACTCGAAAAGAAAAACTAAAAACAAACTTAAAAACAGTTTAAGACTAAGAACCCTATTTGAATATAAACCCAAAAACTAAAGCCCTTTTTAACAAATAAGGTCGGTCCAATTTATTTTTTGCCCGTTCTATTTTCTCTGGTTTGTGAAGATGACGGCCATTCCTCTTTCTGAAATTAGGGCTTCGGCTCTTGCGAAAATTAGGGCTTTGATTCTTCGTTCAATCTGATTTGTGTTGCTCTTGCTCGCTTGCGTTGCTCTTGCTCGCTGCTTCGCTTATGACTGATTCTCTGGTTTGCGTTGCTCCTCTGTTGATCGAGTTCGTTGTTGCTTAGGTATGTAGTTTCCCTATTTGTGCTTTTATGATTTCTCGTATTCGAACTCGATGCTCTAACTTGCCGATGATGATTGATATTTATAGGAGATGAATTCCTTGAATTTGTTCGTATCAATTCGATACTTTCCTAATTTTCAATTGCCTGATGCGCACGGCTTTCCTGATATATTTTTAACTTGATGCGCATGGCCTTGATTTTGTAGCGTTCGATTTTCTCTCGATTGATACGGCAGAAACTTTCCAATTTTACTTTGCTTTGACTTTTTCAAAGATATATTTGCGTTGAATTCTGACTTTGGCTTGATGCAGTAACTTGGTCAATTTTGACTTTGGCTTGAGATCATTGATCTGCATTTCTTTATTTCTTATGAAGCTCTGCTGGCTTTGCATTGCTGTGCATACTTGTATTCATGTGCCACTGTTTGTTCACCTTGATTCTGCATCACTTGTAGCTTGCTGTATATATGAACTTGCATTGCTTTGAGTTGTATTTATAGCACTTTCTGTTGCTTTCATGTACACTGCGTAGTGTTCGAGACTTGTTTCTTTGATGTTGTTTATGTCTGCATTGTATCACTGCACTGACTGGTCGATTGAACTTCATGTACCCAATTGACGTTCTGTTCATCTGCATGTAGTTGGTTGTTTGCATTCATGTGTGTATATTGGCTTGCTAGTTTTCATGAGTTATCTTGTTGCACTTTGGTCTGCTGTCATGTTTGCTATGATGTCATATATGCACTGTGTTTCACTTGGTCGTCTCTTTTCTTTGTTGGCACTGGCTGTTGTCTTTGCGGTCTTCTCATTCATGTGTGTCTGTTCGAGTTCATTCATATTGTGTTCCCCATTCACTGTTGCCTGGTTTTAGTCTTGTTTCATTTTTGAATATAGCATTCAAATTGTTGTGTCACTCTTCATGTTGTTCAACACGTGATGCTAGTTTGAGACTGTGCTTGCACACCATGTTGCATGCATTGAGTAACTGGTTTTGGTCGAGGCTTGAACTTTTGACTTGGTCATCTTGTACTTCTAGATGCACTTGTCCATTTCAGTTTTCACAGTTGCTCCATTCATTTTGCATACTGGGTTGACTGTTGCACGTGTGTTGTTCACCATGTTGCATTCATGTCATTGTTCTGGCCTTGTACCTGTAGTTGTATTCATGTACACTACTGCCTTGAACTTCTGGTTGGTTACTGTTGCATTTTTCATTTGAGTAGCTGAACTTGTTGTCTTGTGCATTGCCACGCTGAACTTGATTCATCTCATGTTGTAGCTGGTCTTTGCATCAATTCATGTTGATTTTTAAAATTTCACTTGACTTGAATCCAGTTTCAAAACTCGGGTTTGACCTTGTGCTCGTGTCGTAATTTTAAATATTTTGCACGTGAGTTGAACCCGGCTTTTCATTTGGGTTTGACCTGTGCTCACCTGTTCCTGTAAATCGATCAAGTGTATATCGATGTGCACGGCCATGTGGCATTTACAGTGATACACTGTGCATGTCACACTGTTTGTGTGTGATGAATTCAAATGTGAATAATGACGAACAACCCAAATAACCGTGGCAAATAATATTTTCAAAAATCATATTTCATTTTATATTGCGAAAATATTTCTTTTTCAATTTTACTGCGTTAGTAAATATTTTTGCAGATTGCTCAGATGCTGGATTCAAACTTGACTAAAGTTGAAGATAAAACTACGAGTGTGAGTGATATGTAGTGAGGAATTTATGTAAACTGAATTGTGATGTAATCAAAAATGTATATGTATAGTGAGAGCTTGAATTTGTAATATTCAAGATTGTAATAAATATTTGTTTGAATAAAATTTCTGTTTGAATTCAAATTCCATTCAAATTCTGTGTAATTTATTTTATTCAACAAATATGTATTTAATCTATGAAAAATAGAATAGTACATTAACAAATACATTTAAATGAATGTATATATATGTTTATTATCATCGAACAAAAATCATATACTCGCATATTCCACAATTGGTGGGCCTAGTTCTATAAGGCCAACACTAATTTTTTTGGATATAAACCAACTTAATTCCTAAGTCCTTAGCTTGGTATCGAACCATTGGGTTCAATACCAAACAATCCTATAGAAAAAAATAAAGAAAAGAGAAAAGGAAAGAAGAGAAGCACGATAAAAAAGAAATCATAACCCAAAATTTCTAGAAATGGAAATATTCAAGAGTGCCAAACTTGGAACAACAAGTTGTGAAGGTGGATTCCAATTTTATAATCCCATACACCGTTGAAATGTCATAGCAAATGGGAAAAGATACGACTATTCAAAGAAATATATCTAAGGAAGGATAACAACTGTTCGTAACAAGACTTGAGATTTGACACGATGATCCTAACCTAACCCGATTCGAAGCACATTATGTTTGAAATGAGTTTTACTTTGGGGGCAAGTGTTGTCCAGCATTTTGACATGGCAAAACTTAGTCAGATTAAACAAATCATGTATAAAGATTATCGGAGGAAGCGACTCAAGATAATACCCGGAAGGCTCAAGGGAGTAGTAGAACCAAGCTCGAAGACTAAAACAAAGCATACCACTCATTAAATAATAGGGAGTTTCCCTAAGTCTATGGTTCAGTATCAAACCATCCACGGTAAGGCACCGACCCATAAAACCTTATGGGGATGGTCCCATCTTATCACCGCATACTAGCCAAAGGTCATGAAGGCCATCCAAGCTCTATATCATCGCTCACATGAAGCTCCCTATCATTATTCTCAAGCACTTCAAAAAAGCAATTTTGGCTTCCCACTGACCCATAAATTAGACTAAAAAGGATGCTCGTAATGACACAAACAACTATGAAGCCATAAAGCCAACGGTCGAGAAACCAATCTCGAAAAGTATAGAATGATGATTGACAAAGTTTTATGGGTTGGTACTAAACCATAGCTATGGTTAGGTACCAACCTATAGAGAATTATAAGCTAGCTATGTCTTCTTCTTCAGTAACTACCGAGAGATCATGGAGAACGTGGGTTTGGACGTGCCTGAGGCTTTCCTATCGACCTATACCTATAAATAGACGATAAGGGGCTTCATTTGAGGGATCTTTTTCACTTTTTAGCACTTGTACTTATTTTCAGTAATTGCTTATCGTTCGATGACAAACCATAAGAACACTTGTTGTATTTTTAGCAATAAAAAGGGAAGAATCTTTAAGTGGATGTAGGCATATCTTGTTGAGTCACTATAAATCGATTGTCTACTGTTTATTTCTCATTTTTAACTCACTTTTCATCATTTTATTTCTCTAAATAATTCTACAGTTGTTAGCGACGTTTTTAACACTAATAGTTAGTAATAAATATTTCCTCAAATTTCAATAAACCACGAAGAGTTTCTTATCAAATTTGGAAAAGATTTCAAGTACATTATTGAAACACGATTTTAATAGATGAACCCGAAGGGTAATGATCCATCGGCCGCAGTTGTATATTCAATAGGAAGACCAATGCAGTTGGAGTATAGTAAGCAGCATTGATGAGAATAACTTCAAAAATTTCAATTGTTGAAATTAGCATAACGGATTCATCAATCAACTTGCATGAGTTACATAGGATTCTATTCGCAAAGTTATCGCCTGATATTACTTCTTGTTTTAGCACATCTTGTTGAAACAAAAATTATGAATAATGATTTAGAATAAACCGTTTGTACATGATAACTGAAATGTTAAGACATGAGCGTGAGAGATAACTGATTTTGTAAGTGTTGGATAATATCAAAGAAGGCATACAACAATATCGTTCGACGAAAATTAGAGTCAAGTGAACACTACAAGAAAATATATTATTGATAACGTCATTTAATAACGCATTATTATAAAGCATTATGTTTTCCTTTAATTATTTGTTTTTTACTCTAATTGTTTTGTACTGTTACATGTAACGCTTTGGCCCAAAATTTTTGTCTCCCTCCCAAAAACACTTAACCAGATTCGTCTCCCTCCCAAATAACACTTAACAATTTTCATCTCCCTCTGAAAATGAAATAACCTTAATCGACATTCTACTCCATCTCCAATCAATGTAGTTTAGTCGTTCTACTCCCTCTTCGATCTTCAACACTTCGCTCTTAGCAATGTGAAGTCAATGACGCCTAGAACCCTAATCTCCAATCTTCGATCTTTGATTTTACTCTTCATCAATATGTTCCAGATTCGAAATAGGGGAATGTATATTCGAAGGTGTATTATCAAACATGAAAATTTATAAACAATTTTGCTCTTCATCAATCTCACCCTAAATTTATAAGCGGTTCTTTTTCTTAGGCCCGGACTTCAACTTTAGTTGATTTATCTTTAACTTCAGTATCTATATCTAGTTCAGCATTTGTTTCTCTCTTGTTGTTTATGAAGGTACTTCTCTCTCCTCTTTTTCTTTAGAACTCGAATTCTATTGAAGGATTCTGATCTATAATTTATGACATGTAGTGTCAAACTTCCATCCACTATATATATATATATGTGTGTGTGTGTGTGTGTGTGTGTGTGTTTCATTTTTTAGTAGAAGATCTCAATTTTATGGAAGATGGTCGCTTTTACTATCTGAAATTTAATTCTATGATATGACTTTTTTAGGTGTGATTCAAATTGCTAGGCAATTGATCTACATTTTTATTAAACCTATTTCTGCTACAATTGAACTTTTTTTTGTTGTGAAACCTTGAATAAAATAGTTAAATTATTTTGATTTTGGGGTTTGAAATGCGTCATTTGCATAGATTTGATATTTATTGTTGAGATTTACTCTAAAATCTAATCGATATAGAGTAGCTACAAACATCTTTGCTAAAGAGGTTTATTAGATGCTTTTTTGAACTTGGATCAAATTTATATGCATTAGCTATCATTGATGAAGTTTAATCTCTATCAATCGCTTGAAGTTCTGTTATGTTTATAAACATTTATAGGTGCACCGGAAAGTGCCAATGATTCTCAATTAACATGATTGCAGTTTTTTTGTGGTTTTGAAAGCTTCCTCTTTGTATCAAAATGGAAAATGCATCAACTGATAAGTTAGAAATTTCTCTTAAAGATTTGGCTTAAACCACGTATCCTGTTAACGTTTTTCAATACCGGAGTATCATTGTCATTTTAAATGAGATTGAGTCTGAGTGTTAACTTCGTTATAAGAACTGTTATTTTACCCTGCATTACCTTTTTTTGTATAAGTTAATGTGGTTGGTTGAATGCCCTTCTATTTAGGAGGTTTTGCCAAGCGATAATTTTAAGTGAAGCCGACAAGCAGTGGTTCACGTATGGCGCAAATAATTTAATAAGATAAACAATTTAAATGATTTAGACAGATGTCTTGCATGTTTGAAGAAGCGTTGATAAATAATCACGTGTTATTTGCTCTTTTATATATTCATATATGTGATGAATAAAATTGTTAGTTTATATTAGCAAAATTTCATCTATTTTATTTTCATCACTGCATCTTTGATATTGTTTTTTTAGTTACATGATCCCTTAGTATGAAAAGTGTGATGAAGATTATTAGAATACAAATCAATTTGACATTTTTAATGTGATTTGTTATTAGTGTCATAGGTGTATGATATACTTGCAAACGTGAATAAGATGATATTCTGCCACTTGATAATAATATGAAATATAAGAAATTATGCTCATTCGGTTCTCTGTTAAATTTTGATGATACTAGAAAATACAAATTAAGATTGATAAGGATCTTTTGCTTCAAATATACTAAAAAAAAGAACCAGATTATGTGATGATGACGATAATGAGAAAGAACATGAATATTTACACAAAATTAGAAGGTTGCTGTAGTAAAATAGTCTTGGCTACACTTTCATGTTATTTGTGTCATGCAAATAACTCTTATTATTATTGTTTTAATTTTAGGTTTAATTTCTAGCTGGCTTTCATAAAACGTTTAAACATTTAGATGAGCATCTTGTTGAAATTGGCACAAAAGTGAGTATCTTTATTTGATATAAAGTGTTCTAGGTCAAAACCTTAAGCCCGGCTTTATATGTCTCTGTGTGCTCATTTAATATTCGCCATTCATTTACAATAAATCTTAAAATCATATAGAAACATTTATAGAATATGCAGAGATATGGAAAAACAGAACTAGATGATTATCTACATAAACATTTTTCGTTGTATCAATTTTCATGACTATAGTAAACTAGCAAGTCAATATATGATAACTTATTAGGGAGGAACTAAAGCAAAAGAAGTCAAGAAATATGAATGTGAACGGATGGCTACTTTAGCAACAAAAAAGGAGATTTATGCATAACTTTTTAAATTATATTTCCCAAATCTTTGATTGAAGATCAGAAGAATAAAATCAAATAAAATTTCCTAAATCTTTAACAAAAAAGGAGACTCACAAGTTAAGTATTCCTAAAGGAGAAAATAAAAATCTGATTGGAATACATGTTCAAGGAAAGGTTGGTGCTGATGTCAAAACACTGCAGTATTTTTAGTGATAAGTCACATATGTCAAATTATAATTTTTAGCTGAACTAGACTAACGAATATGGAACCAATAGTATGATGGCACACATGAAATTTAGCATTAAAAATAATAGGACGGCTTAGCACCTTCATTTTTCTCATTTATGAAATAGATTCTTGTTGGATTTCATTTCATAGATGTATAAACTCATCTGATGTAACTGTGAAACTTAAATATTAAGTCTTATTAAATTGAAACAATGTGGAGAACCCTAAGCTATTTGTAATAAGTGATTAAGGCCGATGCATTGAGATGTTTGTGTTGTAATAAATAAATTCTAGATTTGAATACATACAACCCATATTGATTCTATCGAGAAACATAGATGTGAAATTAAATAATTCAGCAGAAGTCGTACCTGAATCCATTGATGTTTGCAAAAAGAAGATCAACTAGGTTTTAGATCTTCCAAATTGACACAAGCTTAGATCTGAAAATTCTCTTTAGAAGAGGGTGGAGAGAATATAATAAGACTTGTGTAATTTGGGGACCATAACCCCATATATATAGCGTGTGACATTTTTCAGTTCGGCCCTTCAACAAACTAAAAATTATCACTCTGGTATCCACACATTATAAATTTGCATGACGAATATACCCCTTAAGTCTTGTTGTATTTATTCCAAATAGATCACACAATTAAACTTAATCCCAAGATAGCCCATACATTCAAATATTAAAATATATGGCCCCATAATGCTGAATTATTCCAACAATCTCCCCCTGGGCCACATATGTAACCTTATAGAATGTATTTAACTTTATAAGCTCTCAAATAGCTATCTTGACAATTTGGTATATCCATAACAATCTCGTCCATTGATTGTGTTAACATAGGATCAAAGCGGTTTTCATTATCGTTAGTGTAACTAAACCCATCAATGGTCACGTATATCAGTATAATCAAATGACATAGATCAATCATGTATGAGTAGCGTCGAAATTACATGAAATGTGATCTTTACATGTCTATTTCCAACTGGTCCTACTTTACTTTAATGAGATCAAAATCGAAACATGTATAAATAATTTGAGTGCAATTAAAACTTTATTTCTGGTCAGAAAAACTGAAGCATATCCACAATCAAAATATAGAGCAATGTCACAAAAGAAATGACTTAGTACAAACTCCCCCTAAACCAAAATATTCTTACATAAAAGATACACCCATTTTAGCAACATGCTTATGAAAGACCTTGGGTGGTAATGCTTTTGTAAGTGGATCCGCTAACATGGAATTTGTCCCAATATGCTCTATGGATATTAACCCATTTTGCACTCTTTCCTTCACAACTAGAAACTTGATGTCAATGTAATTTGACTTACTTGAGCTTCTATTGTTATTAGAATATAATACTGCTGATCTATTGTCACAAAACAACTTTAGTGGTCTTTCAATATTATCTATAATGCGCAGCCCAGTGACAAAATTTCGCAGTCATTTTCCATGATTAGATGCCTCATAGCAAGCCACAAACTCTGCTTCCATAGTGGAAGAAGCTATAAGCATTTGCTTAATGCTCTTCCATGACATAGCCTCTCCACTCAACATAAATATGCATCCTGAAGTGGATTTTCTGCTATCCGGACATCCAGCAAAGTCAGAATCAGAATACCCAATGATCTCCAACTGATCTGATCTTCTATATGTAAGCATATAGTCTTTTGTTCTTTGAAGATACCTCATAACCCTTGTTGCTGCTTTACAATGATCCATTCCAGGGTTACTAAGATACCTTCCTAACACTCCTACAATGTACGCAATATCCAGACGCGTACATACTTGAGCATACATTAGACTCCCTATAGCAGATGCATAAGGGATCTTCTGTATTTCATTAACTTCAAGGATGTTATTAGGGCATGGTTTGAGACAAAACTTATCTCCTTTGGCAACAGGATTATCACCTGGTTTACAATCTTGCATGCCAAATCTCTTAAGCACCTTTTCTATATAGTTCATTTGTGACAATCCAAGAATGCCTCATGAACGATCACGATGTATTTGGATCCCTAATACAAAAGAGGCATCACCAAGATCTTTCATTTCAATATTATTTGAAAGAAATATCTTAGTTTCATGCAACATATTTAAATCATTGTTGGCAAGCAATATATCATCAACATATAAAATTAAAAATATAAATTTACTCACATTAAACTTGTGATACACACAGTTATCAATGATGTTTGTCTCAAAACCAAAAGAGGTAATTACATTATGAAATTTGTGGTACCATTGACGAGAAGCTTGTTTGAGTCCATAAATGGATTTCTTTAGTTTGCAAACCATATTCTTTGGATCTTCGACCACAAAGTTTTCCGGTTGCACCATATAAATTGTTTCCTCAATGTCCCCATTGAGAAATGCAGTCTTAACATCCATTTGATGCAACTCAAGGTCAAAATGTGCAACAAGTGACAAAATTATTCTAAAAGAGTCTTTCGATGAAACCGGAGAGAAAGTGTCTTTGAAATCAATGCCTTCCTTTTGAGTAAAACCTTTTGCTACAAGATGAGCCTTATATCTTTCCACTTTGCCTTTTGCATCCCTCTTGGTTTTAAATATCCATTTACAACCAATGGGCTTCTTACCTTCAGGTAAAGGGACAAGATCCCAAACTTTATTGTCTTGCATTGATTTATACTCTTCATTCATAGCTTCAATCCACTTTTGAGAATTAATATCTTGCATGGCTTGGTTAAAGTTGACAGGATCATATTCCATCAATCCATTATTATCCTCTAATTTTTGAAGAAATACAACATAATCATCCGGAATAGCATTTCTTCTTTCCCTAGTGGATCTTCTTAATGGCAATTCATTTTGAGGTTGTTGAATTTGTGCTTGTGGAACATTAACTTCAACTTGAAGAGGATTTTCTTCAACATTGTTTTGTTAGGGTTCTGGATTCACTTCTTGATCAATGACAGTAACAATAATCTGCACATTGTCCGAATAAGCAACTGTAGTAGGAATCATAGACGATGATTCCTCCTCAAAAACTATGTTCCTTACTTCATTTCTCCCTCTCAACTCAACATCCTCAAAAAATGTTGCATTTCCCGTCTCAAATATTTTCCTCAGTATGGGATCATAAAATATATAGCCCCTAGATCGCTCAGAATAACCAATATAGTAGCTACTCACTGTTTTGGAGTCCAATTTTCTTTTATTTGGCCTATATGGCCTTGCCTCAGCTGGACATCCCCAAATGTGAAAATGCTTTAGAGTAGGCTGTTTGCCTGTCCAGAGATCATAAGGTGTTTTAGTAGCTGCTGTAGTGGGTATTATATTAAGGATATAAACTGCTGTCTTTAATGCCTCTCCCCAGAGTGATTTTGATAAGGTAGAATGACTGATCATACTCCTTACCATGTCTTTAAGAGTCTGGTTTCGTCTCTCAGCAACACCATTCATGCTAGGTGAACCTTGCATAGTGTATTGTGGGACTATTCCACATTCCTCTAGGAATTTGGCAAATGGTCCTAGACATTGTTCACCTGATCCATCAGATTTACCATAATATTCACCGCCACGGTCAGATCTGACAGTTTTAATCCTTTTGTTGAGTTGGTTCTCAACTTCTAACTTAAATTTCTTGAACATGTCTAAGGATTCTGATTTATCATGAATAAGATATAGGTAGCCATATCTTGAGTAGTCGTCTATGAATGTTATAAAATATTGTTGACCATTCCATGATGCCTCAGGGAATGGCCCACAAATGTCTGTATGTATTAATTCTAAGACGCCAGTTGCTCTATTAGCACCTATTTTCTTATGTTTGGTCCGTTTTCCCTTGATACACTCTACACAGACATCAAGGTCTGAAAAATCAACAGATTCCAAAATGCCATCTGACACGAGCCTTTGAATTCTATTTTTAGATATATGACCTAAGCACTTGTCCACAATGTGGCTGAAGTTTCCTTATTAGCTTTTCTTTTAGTACCACGTGACTCTACATGCAAGGCTTCATTATAAGAGGTATTAACATCAAGCATATATGAGTTATCATAAACATTAAGAGAACCAGTTCCAATAAGAGTTGAATTCATTGATAAACTAAAAGTACCATTCCCAAGTGAACAAGAATAACCAAATTTGTCCAACTTAGAAACAGAAACCCAATTCCGTCTAAATGACGGTATAACAAAAGTATCAAATAAATCCAAATAAAACCGTGTTCTTAATAACAACTTAAAATGCCCAATAGCCTCCACTTTTATCGATTTTCCATCACCCACATAGATGTATCTTTCAGCATCAGTTGGATTTCGGTAGCTTAGGTAACCCTGCATAGAAACACTTATGTGAGTAGAAGCACCAGAATCTAACCACCAAGTGTTTCCAGGTACTGTAGCTAAATTTACTTCAGAATAGACCAAAACAAAAGATGCACCTTTCTTAACACGCCATGAGTGGTATTTGGCACAATATTTCTTCAAATGTCCAGCCCTTTTGCAAAAGTAACAACCATCAGTCTCCTTTTATTGTTTCTTTTCAGTCGGACCCTTAGCAGTTTCTTTATCCTTCTTTTTTTTGTCTTTTCACTTAGAGGTGTATGCTAAATGAGCACTTTCAGCCTTATCATGCTTCAATCTCTCTTCTTCTTATACACAATACGAAATGAGATCATTAAGAGTCCATTTCTCCTTTTGACAGTTATAACTGATCTTGAATTGGTTGTATTGTGAAGGAAGAGAGATTAATACCAAATGCACGAGCAAATCATCTGAAAGCTCAAGCTTAAGTGCCTTAAGTTTTGCAGCAGTGTTAGACATTTCCTTAATGTACTCCCTTATGTTTCCTTTGCTTTGATACTTCATGGAAATCAAGCGTTGCAAAAGCGTGCTTGTTTTCGCCTTATCGTTTTTAGCAAAACGTTTTTAAATCTCAGCAAGGAAATCTTTAACATTGGTTATCTTTTCAGATATCGCACCCCTAAATGCCTCCGGAATGCCACGTTTTATGATCATTAGACTCATGCGGTTTGAATGATCCCACCTCTTAAAGTTCTTTATAATATCAGAAGAACTTTCATCCGTAAGAGGGGCGGTTCATCTACCTAAGTGCAAGGTCAAGATCCATGCAGCCAAGAACAAGCAATATGTTCTCTTTCCAATCCCTAAAGTTTGTTCCAGTCAGAATAGGAATGTTGTTCGGATTGGCAGATACCGTAGTCAAATTAGCTATAATTTTAAATTAATCAAATATGCTTACATTATAAAACAACTATAGTAAATTTAAAATAATTGGTACGTCTTTGCTCAAGATACCTAGCGCAACATTAATATCAGGTCTTTGGACAGTAATATTAACTGTCAGTGGTATTCTTGTTGTAATAATCAAATATTAACAATAAATTCAAGTCAAATAATAATCTTCCTTTGGGCCGATTAATTATTTTCTTGTAAAACTTTATAATTGTTACATATTTATCATCACACATGTGTATCTAATTTGGCCAGATATTAACCTTCCTTTGAGCCGACTAATATTCGCATAAATAAATACACACAAATATCAAACATTTTTCATGAGCAACTAAAATAAGAGAGGTCACTTTGGTGACATATTATTTCAATTAGTTCACTTGTAATGTAAGATATTCATAGTCAGTTTGCAAGACACAAAATAATATTTGAATTTGTTTATTTTAACTCGTTCATTTATGCGTATTCCATAAATTTCATTTTTTGTTACTTTTATACATGTTGAAAATATGGCTTCATAGTCGTAATTAAAAAAAATTTGACATCAACTAAAACTGCAGCAATATATAACAAATGGTATTTGCAATAACATTTAATGATAAAATATTACATATTTTATTTAACTGTCAATATTCAAAGAAGAAGAAAAACCAAATTTTAACATAGCATGGTCCATACATGTGATATTATATTACAGAAAGTGAAACTTTTATTTTTAATGAGCGGGCCATACATATAAAATATATGTATTTATAAAATATAAATGCATTAAATAATAAACAATATGTCCTTTCTTATTCCAAATACAATGCTGTGTCGTTAAATTTATTGCAACTGATGCATTTACTGTATTTATGATAATAAATTAATTTATTTATTACTATAACAACCACATTTAATGCAATTATGATAAAAACTAAATGCAATTGACCGTTATGTGATCCAATACGTATTACAGGAACATTAAAAGGCATGAATATGCTTCCATATGTTTGAAAACAAAATTTAACATGGTAACCATCTATAGCAATAAAAAAATTGCACAGTCACAATACCACTGACAATAAAATATGAATAATAAAAGTAGCAACAATTAAAGGCATCAGATTTGAACAAGCGGAATTAATTCATGAATTATTTATATAGATCTGAAACAAAGGCATCAGATGAATCAATAAGAAAAGAGCAAATTTCATAGATCTGAAATAAAGGCATCAGATTAATCAACCAAATTGTAAATCCAACAACCCTAATTTCATATGTTCTTAAAACCAAAGAATTTCTCAATAAAATCAATGATGGGTGGCTCTGATACCACTTGTTATAATAAATAAATAAATAAATTCTAGATCTGAATACATACAACCCATATTGATTCTACCGAGAAACAAATATATGAAATTAAATAGTTCAGCAGAAGTCATACCTGGATCCATTGATGTTTGCAAAAAGAAGATCAACTAGGTTTTAGATCTTCCAAATTGACACAAGCTTAGATCTAAAAATTCTCTTTAGAAGAGGGTGGAGAGAATATAATAAGACTTGTGTAATTTAGGGACCATAACCCCATATATATAGTGTGTGACATTTTTCAGTTCGACCCTTCAACAAACTAAAAATTGTCACCCTGGTATCCACACATTATAAATTTACATGACGAATATACCCCTTAAGTCTTGTTGTATTTATTCCAAATAGATCACACAATTAAACTTAATCCTAAGATAGCCCACACATTCAAATATTAAAATATGTGGCCCCATAATGCTGAATTATTCAAACAATCTCCCCCGGGGCCACATATGTAACCTTATAGAATGTATTTAGCTTTATGAGCTCTCAAATAGCTATCTTGACAATATGGTATATCCATAACAATCTCGTCCATTGATTGTGTAAACATAGGATCAAAGCGGTTTTCATTATCGTTAGTGTAACTAAACCCATCAATGGTCACGTATATCAATATAATCAAATGACATAGATCAATCATGTATGTGTAGCATCGAAATTACATGAAATGTGATATTTACATGTCTATTTCCAACTGGTCCTACTTTACTTTAATGAGATCAAAATCTAAACATATATAAATAATTTGAGTGCAATTTAAACTTTATTTCTGATCAG
Organism: Allium cepa; assembly: GCA_030765085.1. Classification (NCBI taxonomy): domain Eukaryota; kingdom Viridiplantae; phylum Streptophyta; class Magnoliopsida; order Asparagales; family Amaryllidaceae; genus Allium; species Allium cepa. The sequence continues at coordinate 980,401,971 of CM060929.1, forward strand.
AAAAACTGAAGCATATCCACAATCAAAATATAGAGCAATGTCACAAAAGAAATGACTTAGTACAAACTGCCCCTAAACCAAAATATTCTTACATAAAAGATACACCCATTTTAGCAACATGCTTATGAAAGACCTTGGGTGGTAATGCTTTTGTAAGTGGATCCGCTAACATGGAATTTGTCCCAATATGCTCTATGGATATTAACCCACTTTGCACTCTTTCCTTCACAACTAGAAACTTGATGTCAATGTAATTTGACTTACTTGAGCTTCTGTTGTTATTAGAATATAATACTGCCGATCTATTGTCACAAAACAACTTTAGTGGTCTTTCAATACTAACTATAATGCGCAGCCCAGTGATAAAATTTTGCAGCCATTTTCCATGATTAGATGCCTCATAGCAAGCCACAAACTCTGCTTCCATAGTGGAAGAAGCTATAAGCGTTTGCTTAATGCTCTTCCATGATATAGCCTCTCCACTCAACATAAATATGCATCCTGAAGTGGATTTTCTGCTATCCGGACATCCAGCAAAGTCAGAATCAGAATACCCAATGATCTCCAACTGATCTGATCTTCTATATGTAAGCATATAGTCTTTTGTTCTTTGAAGATACCTCATAACCCTTTTTGCTGCTTTACAATGATCCATTCCAGGGTTACTAAGATACCTGCCTAACACTCCTATAATGTACGCAATATCCGGACGCGTACATACTTGAGCATACATTAGACTCCCTATAGCAGATGCATAAGGGATCTTCTGTATTTCATTAACTTCAAGGATGTTATTAGGGCATGGTTTGAGACAAAACTTATCTCCTTTAGCGAGAGGGGTATCACCTGGCTTACAATCTTGCATGCCAAATCTCTTAAGCACCTTTTCTATATATTTCTTTTGTGACAATCCAAGAATGCCTCGTGAACGATCGCGATGAATTTGGATCCCTAATACAAAAGAGGCATCACCAAGATCTTTCATTTCAATATTATTTGAAAGAAATCACTTAGTTTCGTGCAACATATTTAAATCATTGCTGGCAAGCAATATATCATCAACATATAAAATTAAAAATATAAATTTACTCCCATTAAACTTGTGATACACACAATTATCAATGATGTTTGCCTCAAAACCAAAAGAGGTAATTACATTATGAAATTTGTGGTACCATTGACGAGAAGCTTCTTTGAGTCCATAAATGGATTTCTTTAGATTGCAAACCATATTCTTTGGATCTTCGACCACAAAGTTTACCGGTCGCACCATATAAATTGTTTCCTCAATGTCCCCATTGAGAAATGCAGTCTTAACATCCATTTGATGCAATTCAAGGTCAAAATGTGCAACAAGCGACAAAATTATTCTAAAAGAGTCTTTGGATGAAACCAGAGAGAAACTTTCTTTGAAATCGATGCCTTCCTTTTGAGTAAAACCTTTTGCTACAAGACGAGCCTTATATCTTTCCACTTTGCCTTTTGCATCCCTCTTGGTTTTAAATATCTGTTTACAACCAATGGGCTTCTTACCTTCAGGTAAAGGGACAAGATCCCAAACTTTATTGTCTTGCATTGATTTATACTCTTCATTCATAGCTTCAATCCACTTTTGAGAATTAATATCTTGCATGGCTTGGTGAAAGTTGATAGGATCATATTCCATCAATCCATTATTATCCTCTAATTCTCGAAGAAATACAACATAATCATCCGGAATAGCATTTCTTCTTTCCCTAGTGGATCTTCTTAATGGCAATTCATTTTGAGGTTGTTGAATTTGTGCTTGTGGAACATTAACTTCAACTTGAAGAGGATTTTCTTCAACATTGTTTTGTTAGGGTTCTGGATTCACTTCTTGATCAATGACAGGAACAATAATCTGCACATTGTCCGAAGAAGTAACTGTAGTAGGAATCATAGACGACGATTCCTCCTCAAAAACAATGTTCCTTACTTCATTTCTCCTTCTCAACTCAACATCCTCAAAAAATGTTGCATTTCTGGTCTCAAATATTTTCCTCAGTATGGGATCATAAAATTTATAGCCCCTAGATCGCTCAGAATAACCAATAAAGTAGCTACTCACTGTTTTGGAGTCCAATTTTCTTTCATTTGGCCTATATGGCCTTGCCTCAGCTGGACATCCCCAAATGTGAAAATGCTTTAGAGTAGGCTGTTTGCCTGTCCAGAGCTCATAAGGTGTTTGAGTAGTTGCTGTAGTGGGTATTATATTAAGGATATAAACTGTTGTCTTTAATGCCTCTCCCCAAAGTGATTTTGATCAGGTAGAATGACTGATCATACTCCTTACCATGTCTTTAAGAGTCCGGTTTCGTATCTCAACAACACCATTCATGCTAGGTGAACCTGGCATAGTGTATTGTGGGACTATTCCACATTCCTCTAGGAATTTGGCAAATGGTCCTAGACATTGTTCACCTGATCCGTCAGATTTACCATAACATTCACCGCCACGGTCAGATCTGACAGTTTTAATTCTTTTGTTGAGTTGGTTCTCAACATCTACCTTAAATTTCTTGAACATCTCTAAGGATTCTGATTTATCATGAATAAGATATAGGTAGCCATATCTTGAGTAGTCGTCTATGAATGTTATAAAATATTGTTGACCATTCCATGATGCCTCAGGGAATGGCCCACAAATGTCTGTATGTATTAATTCTAAGACGTCAGTTGCTCTATTGGCACTTATTTTCTTATGTTTGGTCTGTTTTCCCTTGATACACTCTACACAGACATCAAGGTCTGAAAAATCAACAGATTCCAAAATGCCATCTGACACGAACCTTTGAATTCTATTTTTAGATATATGACCTAAGCGCTTGTGCCACAATGTGGCTGAAGTTTCCTTATTAGCTTTTCTTTTAGTACCACGTGACTCTACATGCAAGGCTTCATTATAAGAGGTATTAACATCAAGCATATATGAGTTATCATAAACATTAAGAGAACCAGTTCCAATAAGAGTTGAATTCATTGATAAACTAAAAGTACCATTCCCAAATGAACAAGAATAACCAAATTTGTCCAACTTAGAAACAGAAACCAAATTCCGTCTAAATGACGGTATAACAAAAGTATCTAATAAATCCAAATAAAACTGAGTTCTTAATAACAACTTAAAATTCCCAATAGCCTCTACTTTTATCGATTTTCCATCACCCACATAGATGTATCTTTCAGCATCAGTTGGATTTCGGTAGCTCAGGCAACCCTGCATAGAAATACTTATGTGAGTAGAAGCACCAGAATCTAACCACCAAGTGTTTCCAAGTACTGTAGCTAAATTTACTTCAAAACAGACCAAAGCAAAAGATGCACCTTTCTTAACACGCCATGCGTGGTATTTGGCACAATCTTTCTTCAAATGTCCAGCCCTTTTGCAAAAGTAACAACCATCAGTCTCCTTTTGTTGTTTCTTTTCAGTCGGACCCTTAGCAGTTTCTTTATCCTTCTTTCTCTTTTTTTTTTGTCTTTTCCCTTAGAGGTGTATGCTAAATGAGCACTTTCAGCCTTATCATGCTTCAATCTCTCTTCTTCTTGTACACAATACGAAATGAGCTCATTAAGAGTCCATTTCTCCTTTTGACAGTTATAACTGATCTTGAACTGGTTGTATTGTGAAGGAAGAGTGATTAATACCAAATGCACGAGCAAATCATCTGAAAGCTCAAGCTTAAGTGCCTTAAGTTTTGCAGCAGCGTTAGACATTTCCGTAATGTACTCCCTTATGTTTCCTTTTCTTTGATACTTCATGGAAATCAAGCATTGCAAAAGCGTGCTTGATTCCTCCTTATTGTTTTTAGCAAAACGTTTTACAATCTCTGCAACGAAATCTTTAGCATTGGTTATCTTTTCAGATACCGCACCCCTAAATGCCTCCGGAATGCCACGCTTTATGATCATTAGACTCATGCCGTTTGAATGATCCCACCTCTCAAAGTTCTTTATAATATCAGAAGAACTTTCATCTGTAAGAGGGGCGGGTTCATCTATCCTAAATGCAAGGTCAAGATCCATGCAGCCAAGAACAAGCAATATGTTCTCTTTCCAATCCTTAAAGTTTGTTCCAGTCAGAATAGGAATGTTGTTCATATTGGCAGATACCGTAGTCAAATTAGCTATAATTTTAAATTAATCAAATATTCTCACATAATAAAACAACTATAGTAAATTTAAAATACTTGGTAAGTCTTTGCTCAAGATACTTAGCACAACATTAATATCAAGTCTTTGGACAGTAATATTAACTGCAAGTGGTATTCTTGCTGTAATCATCAAATATTAACTATAAATTCAAGTCAAATAATAATCTTCCTTTGGGACGATTAATTATTTTCTTGTAAAACTTTATAATTGTTACATATTTATCATCACACATGTGTATCTAATTTGGCCAGATATTAACCTTCCTTTGGGCCGACTAATATTCGCATAAATAAATACACACAAATATCAAACATTTTTCATGAGCAACTAAAATAAGAGAGGTCACTTTGGTGACATATTATTTCAATTAGTTCTCTTGTAATGTAAGATATTCATAGTCTGTTTGCAAGACACAAAATAATATTTGAATTCGTTTATTTTAACTTGTTCATTTATGCGTATTCCACAAATTTCATTTTTTGTTACTTTTATACATATTGAAAATATGGCTTCATAGTCGTAATTAAAAAAAAAATTGACATCAACTAAAACTGCAGCAATATATAACAAATGGTATTTGCAATAACATTTAATGATAAAATATTACATATTTTATTTAACTGTCAATATTCAAAGCAGAAGAAAGAACAAATTTAACATAGCATGGTCCATACATGTGATATTATATTACAGAAAGTGAAACTCTTTTTAATGAGCGGGCCATACATATAAAATATATGTATTTATAAAATATAAATGCATTAAATAATAAACAGTATGTCCTTCCTTATTCCAAATACAAACATGCTGTATCGTTAAATTTATTGCAACTAACGCATTTACTGCATTTATGATGATAAATTAATTTATTTAACCATATTTAATGCAATTATGATAAAAACTAAATGCAATTGACCGTTATGTGATCCAATACGTATTACAGGAACATTAAAAGGCATGAATATGTTTCCATATGTGCGAAAACAAAACTTAACATGGTAACCATCTATAGCAATAAAAAAATTGTACAGTCACAATACCACTGACAATAAAATATGAATAATACAAGTAGCAACAATTAAAGGAATCAGATTTGAACAAGCGGAATTAATTCATGAATTATTTATATAGATCTGAAACAAAGGCATCAGATGAATCAATAAGAAAAGAGCAAATTTCACAGATCTGAAATAAAAGCATCAGATTAATCAACCAAAATTGTAAATCCAAGAACCATAATTTCATATGTTCTTAAAACCAAAGAATTTCTCAATAAAATCAATGATGGGTGGCTCTGATACCACTTGTTGTAATAAATAAATAAATTCTAGATCTGAATACATACAACCCATATTGATTCTATCGAGAAACAAATATATGAAATTAAATAGTTCAGCAGAAGTCATACCTGAATCCATTGATGTTTGCAAAAAAAAGATCAACTAGGTTTTAGATCTTCCTAATTGACACAAGCTTAGATCTGAAAATTCTCTTTAGAAGAGGATGGAGAGAATATAATAAGACTTGTGTAATTTGAGGACCATAACCGCATATATATAGTGTGTGACATTTTTCAGTTCGGCCCTTCAACAAACTAAAAATTGTCACTCTGGTATCCACACATTATAAATTTACATGACGAATATACCCCTTAAGTCTTGTTGTATTTATTCCAAATAGATCACACAATTAAACTTAATCCCAAGATAGCCCATACATTCAAATATTAAAATATGTGGCCCCATAATGCTGAATTATTCCAATGCTGAATTATTCCAACAGTTTGTGCTCCTTGAGCAATGATTTTACTGATCTAACTTTAGTATTGAAAGTTTAAGCAATGAATAATGATTTTAATATCTTTACATCTGTAGGGAACTAATGTACAACACATAATATGCGCTATATGAGAATCTGGATAGTCATAATACAAATACATAATTTGCATTTGTAGGTGAAGCACTTCAAATGGGAGATTGACACATGTTTTGGTCACCAGATTGTAAAGAGAACATTATGATTGGGATCGGTGGGAAGTTTGAGGATCTAATAATACAGTCTATGTATATAGATGTAATTGTGGTGGAAAAAAATTTCCACGTAGAAAGAGTTGTGATTCATTGGCACGACATCAGATAAGTTCAACTTCATATATTATTTCAAAATATGAATAGATATAATAAGATGTACACTAAAAATTTATGCATCACGTTTTAAATTACTGACTACAGTATAGGATTTCATAGGATAATGGAACGACCTCGATCTCTCAATGTGCAATCAATCCATAAGAGACTTTTACTTGTAGGTTTATAGTTGACAAGGTACATAACACCTTGATAGTATTTCATTAGTATTATTCCTTTAGCACATTATGTTTTCTAAAATATTGGTTGAAGCATAATACAAGCATTGATAAAGGGTTAAGATAAATAATAATGTTGACTTACTAAGCCGGGTGTCTGTTAGATATCAAATTTTATTTATTTTACTAACATTTGTTTGGGGTCGAATGATAAAATATGAACAAGATTTACATATAGTTATATATAGTTTCTTCTTTTATTAAAATAAAAAAGCATGAAATAAATATTTCCTAAATGGTTGATGAATTGATTTGGTTTTGTTAAGGTTAATTAAGTGTGGTTTGAGGAGTTCAATCCCTGACATGTGTCTGATATGCAGATGTATCTAATATAGGCATATATATGCTTATTTTGAATGTACAGTTTTATTCTAGAGTGACTTTTGTTTTGTTTTGTTAAAGTTTCCACTGTTGTTTTTTTTATATTCAGTAATCAGTGATGCAACGGAAAGTTATTGAACAAATAGTTATAGTCGATATATAACATGTAATTGTATTATTACCGATTTAGTGGACAATCGCAGAATTTCCCAAGGAAAATTACCTTTGGGTATATTTCTAATGCACCACAAAGTATTACTTTCAGGTATATTTTTGATCTGTTTTTCATATGGGTTTGTTTCTAAGCTTTATTTTTCCTGAAATATGTCTTTTCATCAGATGAAACTGAAATTAAGGTAGAAAATTGTTATATGTGCAACTACCATGTTTGTTGTTATTACCTAAGTCTAGTACCGTTGCATATGATTTCACAGTTCCTAATATCTTTGTTGCACAACTAATGACTACTAATAACAATGCTCAAATCTTATAGATTACTTATATGATTTATAAATTACTTGCAATCTTATATTTGGTTTAACTCATCTAGAATCAAATCTATGAGCTAACTGTAAATGTTTAACACTGGATGTATCAAGTATATGTGAAAATGCACACAACATGGAAAGACATCTAATACAATTCACAAATTTTTGTAAACACCTTTGATCATTACACTTGTTTAATTTATCTTCATTTGATCCTTATACTTCTTTAATGCATTAATGTATCATCATAATTTCATGTGCAATTTCCAATAAATCTTATTTCTGTTTAGTTTATTTTTGTATTATAATCAGGTGACCAAGGTAAATTTTAACCTCTTTTAGTCAGTAGGAATATTTTAATTAAAAAGCCAATGATTTAATTATATAGTTAAAGTCAAGCTAAAGTACATTTGTTTTATTTTGACTTATATTGTAATATATGTTTAGAATTTTGATGTATTTTTTACTTGCGCAAATTCTAATTGAGATTAAATAATTAAATTCAGGTTCTTCAAACAATGTCCACACCTAGATGACAAGTAAAGGAAAGAAATAAGTAGAGAATCAGAATTGGAGCCACTGCAAATCAAATATTGGTTCCAAAACAAACACTCTCAAATGAAGGTTATACGGTTTCTGCTTTTGCTAATCAATTATTGTACTTTTCATATTTAGGACAATTGCAAGTAATGTGACAATCATCAAAGTACATAAATATATTATCTTATATTTATCTACTTGATGTTATTTACTTATAAATCTACAGTTATAAATGTTATTTCCAAGCTTGGAGGTTTCACTAATATCCACACTGGTAAGGTATTAAGTCTGATGTATTAAGAATATGTATTTCATGTTGTGCATGTTATCAATATTGATAATTTTGGCTAGATTTGGAGTGGATAGCCAACTTCACTTCGTACCTTTTAGTTTTTTTTACTCATTTTCATACTCTCAAATGTCAATTTGATTGTTGTAGTTAATTACTTACTAGCAATCGTTTCCCTACATCTATATCTCTTGTATGTTGTCGGGCTCTTGACTTGATAAAAGGCTAGAACTTTCATAAGTTAACAAATTCATGTTTGGAAGGGTAGTTTTCAAATGAGGATGGGACTAAAATAGTATGTATTGCCTCAAAATGTTTGGAACTAGAGCAGTGAGAGCGCCCCACTGTGAAGTCGCTAATTCTTGCGTTAACTCCTCTTCAAAAAGATGATGAGGTAATTCTCTTTTTGCTTGTATATTTGGAAATAAATTTATATAACTACAGAACCACTTTATACATTTTGAATCTGATTACCTAGTATATATGTACATGGTCATGGCTTTGTCAATGCCAGTATTAAAATAAAATATTATTTTATAAGAAATGAAATAATATTAAGCAACATACCATAGCTTCATTATTGTATTTTGCTACTGTAATTATAGGGTTTAGTCAACCGCGATATCTGAGCAGATTCCAGTTTGTTAAGACTGAGGCTTGCGACTTCGAGTTTCTCTATAGAGAATATAGTTTCAGAGCATAGTGAGAAAGCTCCTTGTGACGACCCGGAAATTTTAACAAAATTAAATTGGAATAATTAATTGATTTTAAAATATTCAAAAGTTAATTTTAACTTGAATTCCAAGTATTAATATTTACTTGATAATTAAATCATTGAATTATATAGTTTGAATATTGAATTTAATAATTGAATTGGGTAAATTGTTGAATCTGAAATTTCTAACTGTTTTAAATAATTTGAAGGCTTGTAAAATTTATAATGATGATACTGAAGATAATAGCATGGTTGGAATCAAATTTAAAGGTGATATGTTCAATTTTGAAAAATATATCGTTTAAATTGAATTTAAAAATAGCCTTCCGAGGCACAGTCTCGGAATTTGACGAAACCAGTTCCATTGGATCCGTAGTAATTAGTTATTATCGGATTTCAATTTTCATAGCAATCGGAGTTGTCGTTTGCCCCTGGCAGCTCATAACGCTTGGAACTATTTTAATCGATTTAATTGAAAATTGGATCGTTTCCTTTTGTAACTCGCTCATACGGTTAAATTAGTTTTCGAAACAAGTTCCATCGTGTTCGAAATACGGGTAAAGCTGTATAATCGTCTAGCGACATCTTTTAAGAGGAGTTTCAAATTTTATATGGAAATTAGCGAGGGCATTTTGGAAATTTTTTAATATAATAAAACTTAAAGTACATTAGATATTTTGATATGGAAACAAGCGTTCACAAGAAGCTTCCCCTATCCTTATCTTATTCCCGATTCCCCTCTTTATTCTCAGAAAACAATCGAACTCTATATAAAAAAAAAAAAGGCCGATCGAATTCATTCCGTTCTCTTCTTAAAAAAAAAAAAGATGGGGGTTGCGTTTCACCCGATCGAACGTTGCAATCGAAGCGGTTCAAGGGGAAAGTCGATCGCGATTTCAGGGTTTTTGTTTATGGGGGAAATTGGCGACAGTCGAAGTCGCGACGTTGGGTTCGAGTCGTTCAAGCTCGGGGCGAGTCATTAACGGTGACTGGGTTGTTCGTTGAAATCGAGCAGTGAGTCGAGATGTGGTATAGCGGTGCTAGGTCTTAGAGTTGCGTTCGAGCAGAGGGTAAAGGCGATGGTTTTGAGAAGAAGGGTGCTCGTGCGATAAGGAGAAGGAGGCGCGAGTGGTTTCGAATGAGGGTTTCGGCATGTCGTGTTTGGATGTTGCTATGTTCGTGGGTGATGTCGCGTTCGTTTTACGGCAAGCTGGGAAGGCCGTGGGTTCGTAGTCGTGGAGGTTGGCAACGGCAGTGATGAGTGAACCTTTTGTGCAGTCGCGGCGATGAAGGCTCCAGGTCGCAAGTCTTCAACAGAGATTCGAGTTTGGAGAAAGAATCGTCTTCTTGGCAGTCAGGTCAAATCGAAGAAACCGAGGCTAATTTGAGATGGATTTGCAAATAAAAGCAAAAGGTGAGCAAATCTCCCTCGGCTGTGTTTTATTTAAATTTTAATGGTTAATTTAATAATTGATGGAATGATTGAATTGATTTGACGTGCACTGTGAACTAAAGATCGGGTGACTTTGGTTTTGGATGATTCGTTGATTGTTTGACTCGAAATATTTGGGTTTATATTGTTTTAAAACTTTAATCATTGAATTTAGTAATCAAAGTGGTAAATTAATTGATTTATTAAGTTTTAACTTAATTAATCAAGTGTAAGCAATTCAGAATAATTATTGGAAGTTTGTTAAGTAATTACTAAATGTAATTAATTAAAATATAATCACTTTGCGAAATTTATCAAGAGGTTGATTAAGATGATTAATAAAGGAGTAATTGACTTATTGAAAAAAAAAGATAGATAATTATAGTTTGGGATTAATCGGAAAGATTATATGGTGATTTGAAGTATGATAATTGAATTTGATTAGGATAAATTAGAATATTATTGGAAAATCCTTAACTTATATAATCAATGATGTAACCAAAGATTTATTAAATTAAGATGAATTAATCAATAACAAGGGACTTGTGAGCAATTAATTAATACAAGTAATTAAGGATTCACATAACTAATATAGGAAATTAAATTATGAATAACTAAAATTACTTATTGATTTTGGTTAAGGCTTATTAATGTCGTGAAATTAATTAAAGATGATTACTTGAATGAAATCGAAGGGTAATTAATCCAGGATGATTAATTAAAATAAATAAATATGGAAGCGTTGATCAATTAATTGGTTTAGAAATAAATTAATGTAGAAATCTAAGTAATTGGAAATAATTAATCTATGATGATTAATCAAGATGAATAACGAAGGGTTGATTAATTAATTGGTTTTGGAATTAATTAGTATTGATTAAGGAAATCTAAGGAATGTGGTTAGAAAATTCAATTAGAATCAATTGAATTACTTTGTATGTGATTAAGCATTGCTTGTGGATGTTTGGATGGTATTGGAGGCTTTGAATGAGTTGACATCTCTGATATGGAATGTTGTGTATTTCATTTGGATAACTTGGGTTAGGATGACATGAGTTTTCGAAGAGACCGGAGTCGGGTATTGGGAGATACCCGAAACCACTTCGAATTTTTATAAATTGATTTGAGAAATCAATAGGCTGGAATGAAATACTTTAAGTGAATTGAATTATTTTATCTAAGTTTGATACTTAGAAATTTATATGTGAAATAAGCATTGTTAGTAGTAAATTGTGAATTGGATAAATTGATATATGATACCCCGGGTTTATATAAATTGGTTGTTCGGTATTTCATGTTAGTTGGATTTACTCACGCTGGTTTCCAGCCTGACCCGGGTGTTACTTTGGTGTAATGCTCGGGTCAGACCGAGTATTACAGATTTTCAGGTAGGTACGTTCTGGAGCTCAGGAGGCGAGCTGGATGGCAATATCGTATAGAGTTTTATTTCCGCTGTATTTATATTATTGATAATCTGAGATATGATAATTGTAAATATTCAGTGAATGTATATTATGTGAATCTCTGATGTATATCAAATGTAATCAACTGATATAGTATTCTGTTGTAAACTGTTATTATTTATTATTATATTTTATCCGCTGCGTATGTGAGTTGTTGATGTTCTTCTTCTTCTGTTCTTCTTCTTCTATCTCTTTCTTCTTTTTCATAACAATCTGGAATTTTCGGCTTCGAAAATTTCGGGTCGTTACATTTGGTATCAGAGCAGAAAGGTTAAGCGAGAACCTTGGCTCTGGTGGGGATTACTCATTGAGTAGAGTTCGTAGAACTCTAGAATGAGTTGAATGTATATATTATATGAGAGCGTACTTGTTATTTGCTTATAAAGATTTTAAATGGTTTTATACAAAAGTATATTTTGATATATAAAGTAATATTTGCTTCAAATAAATATTAAGGTGATTGGTTGTTAAATTATTAGAATGAAATTAAGAAGTAATATAATACAACCAAACTAAAATTAAATAAAGATAAGTTTGAAATGGATTCAAACTGAAATTGAAGTTTAGAATTGGAATTAAGTTAAGTAGGAATATAATACAACCAAATTAAAATTAAATTAATTAAAAATGAAATTCTAGAATTAGAACTCAGAAATTAGAATTGTTTGAAACTTTAGATGAACAAAGTTAAATTTGGTTTAAAAAGGTTACATCAATCTTTAAGAATTTGGCTCGAATTATATAATTCGAGATGGTTTAAATGTGAAGTTGGAATTGAACTCATTCAAATTGAATCCGATTTGAATTAATTGGATTTGAATTGAATATGTACAAGATTCAAAATTTTAAATGGAAGATTGAATTGGATTGAATTGAAATGATTGAAATTGAAGTGGGTTCAATTGAATGGATACTAATCCAAAGTAATTAGAATAATTTTGGAATTGTAATTTAAGTGGAATTGGTTTAAAAATCAAAAAAAGGAATTTGAAATATAAATTGTAAATGTAATTTATTAATTGAAATACTTTATAAATAAATGAGATTACAAGTTGAAATAGAATTCCAAAGAATATTTGAAATAATGTAAGATGAAAATTCCAGGGAAATGTTTAAATATGAATTGGATGGATTGGGAATTTGGAATTTTTGGGAAAAATTAAAATTCCTTTGGGTTTGAAAGTGGTTTCCAAGGGTTTTGAAGAAAGAATAGTATTATTTCAAAATTATCTTTGTGTTTGAAATCTGGGAGATTTGAAATTTAAAAAAAAAAAATATTTGGAAATGTTTTAAGAGATAAAAGCATTGAACTCTTTCGGTCACTGGAAAATAAAGTCGGTGATGACTGCAGCATCATCGATGTTTATTTTCGAGTTTCTAGAAGAGTAATTTTGCTACCAAATTGTTTTAAATTGGAATTGTTTGTGAACTGGGTTTGGTTTTGAAATTCAAAAGAGATAATTGGATTTGCCAAAGAATTTTGGATATAGTTGAATTCTAAGGTGATATTGAAATTTTGAAATTTTGTTTCTGGAACCTTGATTAAATGTTTATGGAATAATAAATATATTGGTCAAATAAAATATATAACTCCAAGGTAAAAGCAAAATGTGAATGTAATTGATTATAAATAGAAGTTGGAAAATGTAAATTATAATTAAAGTTGTACAAGTTTAAAATTCAAATGGGAAATTTGTATTGGATTAAAATCAAATGGAATTTGATTTGAAGTTGGAACTAAATTGAGACTTAATTCAACTTGAAGTGGGAATGAATCAAGTCCAATGGAAATTGGAGTTAATTAAATTGAGATTGGGTTAATTTAAATGGAGGGGAAATTTAAATTGAATTGTTGGGGAAGTGAACAGTTTTGACTCTAGACCATTCTCAATGTAAATTATTTTAATATAAATAGTTTTAAAACTATTTTCTTATCTATTTACTATACAACTTTCTTAAAAAAAAAAAAACCCAAATTATTTTATACTGGTTTTTGCCACTACTTTTGGAACTCTTTACCTATTTTACAACTGTTTTATATACTAATTACTAATTTTCAACTAAGTTACGAATTAATTTTTATTTTACAACTATTTTGCAATTATCTAAAATTTCTGAAACTATTTAACTATTTTCCAACTATTTAACTGTTAGTTAACTATTTTATAGCTATTTTACAAACTAATAATTATTTTTCAATTACTTATCTATTTTTGAAATTTTCAAGCTAATTTCCAAATATAAACTGGTCGGAGTTTAAACTGTTTTTGATTTAAATACCCAACTGGGATGAGAATTGAGGAAATAATCCAAATGGGAATAAAAGCAAATGTGAATAAGTGAATGTGAATAGAAAGGAAATTGATATTGGAAAGAGTAATCGAATTTGAATATTCGATTTTGAGTAAACAAAGTTATATCTTTGTTATATATTCTCCCCTTATTGAATCTATTGCTGGAAGAAAAGGATTTTGGAAGTGTTTGAAGTATAAAAAGGAGTTTTATACATGTTTGAAAGGATCCAAAGTTTTAAAATTTTTATATATCTGTATATATATATATATATATATATATAAAGGATCTTATGTGGATTTTGGAAAAGGTTTTGGGAACCTTTGGATTTGGAAAGGCTTTTGATTTTTGGGTAAAATCAATATTGAATTTGGAAAGCCTAGTTTGAGAATTATCGATTTTGGGAATAATCGATTTTGTGTAAAGGAGCTTTGATGAAATTCATACTAGGTTTATGATTTGACAGATACTATATGTGCATAGTATAAAGTGTTTTGATGATAGCTCTGGGGAAAAAGGCGCTCCCTTGGAATGGACTTCTCAGGAGTGCCATTGGGTGGCGCTGCCTTGAGCCCCAAGGGGGGTTCTAAAGTTGATCCTGTGAGGAGTCCGGACAAAACTAGTTCCTGAGGATTATGAGTTGAGTTACCATAGCGTAAGTCGTGTGTGCCGCGGAGAGCCAACAGTTACATGGACTTTTGTTGTGACTGCAACATAACCCAGGATGTAACTGCGACCTATGGTAACATTGTGGAAGTCGTGTGTGCCGTTGAGAGCCAACAGTCTGCGTTTGAGTTTATCTCGGTAGACTGCGACTTATGTAGGAGTGGAGAAGTTTCATTTCGTCAGCAAAAATCAGAGGCCGCTGAGAGCCTGCAGTTACATGGACTTTTGCTGCGACGGCAACGTAACCCTGGATGTAACTGTGATCTGTTGTGTGGGTTCTATGGCGTAATCAAAAGTGCCGCGAAGAGCCTGCAGTTACATGGACTTTTGTTGCGACTGCAACGTAACCCTGGTATGTAACTGTGACCATGGATGGGAGTGATGATTTTCAGAGCATTGTCACCAAAAATATTTCCTCTATCTCAAAATGCTTTCAATATTTTCAATAAAATTATTTTTCAAATATTTTCACTGGGTGTTGAAACGGGTTTACCAAGTACTTATAGATTTTCGGTCCTACGCCTGATCAACGTATGACTGAATTTCTGTGAGAACAAGGATGGACGGGTTGAGACATCGAGTTATAAGAAATATTTTATAAAAACTATTTTAATATTATTATGAGATTTTATAGGCATTTCTAAAATTTTAAAATAAAGGAGATGAAATTTTGGAAAATCAAGGGAAGTTCAAACTGAAATTGTAACATAAAATTGAAACTCGGGAAATTTTAATGAAGTGATTCTTTGTAATTAAAAATCCAATGTTGAATTAAAAATGGAAGTAAGCTAATTATCTAAATAAATTATTTAATAGAGAATGTTAATAAATTCAACCTGGATAACTAAAATGGATTGTAAGTAGATAATGAAGTTTGGAAATAAATTCGAGTTATAAATAGAATTCGACTTGGGTTTGATAATGAATTAAATAAGAGGAGATGTTGTAAAATAAAAAGGAAATAGAGTTGGATTGAAAAATGTGATGGTTTGGATTGCAAATAAAATCCAAGTGTGATTTGTATAATATTTAATAAAATTTGCAAGTAAATTTGATATGATGGAAATGTTGTCGAATGAAATGAAGTGAATTATAATAGAAATGGTAAGAGTTGCAAGCAAAACCCAAGTGAATAGTAATAAATTGAGAATGGCTTTGTATTAATATAATAAATTTGAAAATGAATTAAGTAAGTAAATTTAAAATTTAAAATGGATGGGCTAACTAAATTAAATGGAATTTGATTAAATGAGAATCAAATCGAAGAAACTTAAGTTTAGTCTTGAAATAAACTAAAATAAATTCACTTAAGTTTAGAATCTATGGAAGTTTGGCTTCGAATAAGAATGGAAGCCCATTAAATAGAAGCTTGGATTAAATTAATTTGGAAATGGTCATTAATTTATAAATTTGAATGCGCCAAGCTTAATAAATTGTTTGCATGAATCTAATGCAGAAATAAAATGAAATGCAATGAATGGTTGGTAGATAATTTAGAATTGAAATGGAATTAAATTCAGAATGGGTTGGAATTAACTTGAAGTAGTTATAAAATAAAATAGATACTCTATTAGGCGAATATTGTCGAATTGGCATGAGAATAATTGTTGTTTGGCGTAAACCAAAGTAATTAAATACTATGAGTTGGTAGAGATTTAACGAAATTGATTTTGAATCATTTGAAGTGAATTTGAGCTTATTTGGATTAAAAATTGATGGTATGTAAGAAATTGAGTTGCAAACCTTTGAAACTGAGTGAAATGGCTTATAAATTGATTGAAAGCAATTAAATTAGCTTAAAAATTATATAAATCGCTTATGGAAAGCGTTTTAGTGCTTGTTGCTTTTGATATTTGTGTTTAACTATTGAATATAAGTGAAATGTTTGTGATTTGCTATGAAAGTAAGTGAAATATTAATAGATTTTCTATATATGACACTTACATGTTTAAATTGAGTAAGTACAGGTACAGGGAAGCCGTTTGGCTATTTTGGGGTATGCAAATTGCTAATATAAATAAGCCGCTTGCTTAAATGCTAAATAAGGTACGCCTACGCAATAAAAATAGGAAATATGAACTGTTTTGTTTTTCCGACCGGGTGGGTCGATGTATACATATTTATATCTCTTGTCACATTGCAAAAGCTCCTTCGTACAAAGGAGACTCTGCCAAAAATTTTCCAAAATTTTGGGAATTAGAAAATTTTTGAAAACTTTTGGTTAACGACAAAACAATTTCAAGTGGGAAACTTAAAATAAACTAGTAAATGAAACTATTATGAATCAGTTTAAATGAAAAATATAACTCCATATTAGAAATCGAAAATAAATTGAATTCATATGAAACGGTGGAAACTAAGTTAAATAGAAGTAATGTGAAGGCTTCTGTAAGAAAATGTATACAATGATTTGAAAGATTACGATTGGATATTGTTGTTAAATAGAATATGCAGGTGTTATAAAGGAAAAAGGAAATTGGATTTCGTTCTAAAAGATAAATTTGAATTGCCCGACTGAGAGGTACGTATTGTGATTTTGTATGATATTGGATTGGGTTTTTGATGTAGCCACTTGGCTTTTGTTTTCTTTTTGGAATTTGGGAGCCCCTAGAGGCCTTTTGTAGTTGTACCGAGCTATCCACGCAAAGGAAACGCTGGCAAAAATTTTCGGGAATTTAGAGAGTTAGAAAAATTTTGAGGAAATTTTGATAATTCAAAATTAGGTTTTAAAATTGAAATTTAAATGATTGAGGAGAGGGAATTGTTTGATACTATAGAAGGTTTTGGGGAGTTGGTTAAAGGTGATAGTGGGTCTTTAATAAAGGATAGTTGATTGGATGTTGAATTGTGAGTTTTGGGAATAGTAAACGGGTATCGGACCATTCTTCCTATCTAGTAATTTCGGGGACGAAATTCTTTTAAGGGGGGAGGAATGTGACGACCCGGAAATTTTAACAAAATTAAATTGGAATAATTAATTGATTTTAAAATATTCAAAAGTTAATTTTAACTTGAATTCCAAGTATTAATATTTACTTGATAATTAAATCATTGAATTATATAGTTTGAATATTGAATTTAATAATTGAATTGGGTAAATTGTTGAATCTGAAATTTCTAACTATTTTAAATAATTTGAAGGCTTGTAAAATTTATAATGATGATACTGAAGATAATAGCATGGTTGGAATCAAATTTAAAGGTGATATGTTCAATTTTGAAAAATATATCGTTTAAATTGAATTTAAAAATAGCCTTCCGAGGCACAGTCTCGGAATTTGACGAAACCAGTTCCATTGGATCCGTAGTAATTAGTTATTATCGGATTTCAATTTTCATAGCAATCGGAGTTGTCGTTTGCCCCTGGCAGCTCATAACGCTTGGAACTATTTTAATCGATTTAATTGAAAATTGGATCGTTTCCTTTTGTAACTCGCTCATACGGTTAAATTAGTTTTCGAAACAAGTTCCATCGTGTTCGAAATACGGGTAAAGCTGTATAATCGTCTAGCGACATCTTTTAAGAGGAGTTTCAAATTTTATATGGAAATTAGCGAGGGCATTTTGGAAATTTTTTAATATAATAAAACTTAAAGTACATTAGATATTTTGATATGGAAACAAGCGTTCACAAGAAGCTTCCCCTATCCTTATCTTATTCCCGATTCCCCTCTTTATTCTCAGAAAACAATCGAACTCTATAAAAAAAAAAAAAAGGCCGATCGAATTCATTCCGTTCTCTTCTTAAAAAAAAGATGGGGGTTGCGTTTCACCCGATCGAACGTTGCAATCGAAGCGGTTCAAGGGGAAAGTCGATCGCGATTTCAGGGTTTTTGTTTATGGGGGAAATTGGCGACAGTCGAAGTCGCGACGTTGGGTTCGAGTCGTTCAAGCTCGGGGCGAGTCATTAACGGTGACTGGGTTGTTCGTTGAAATCGAGCAGTGAGTCGAGATGTGGTATAGCGGTGCTAGGTCTTGGAGTTGCGTTCGAGCAGAGGGTAAAGGCGATGGTTTTGAGAAGAAGGGTGCTCGTGCGATAAGGAGAAGGAGGCGCGAGTGGTTTCGAATGAGGGTTTCGGCATGTCGTGTTTGGATGTTGCTATGTTCGTGGGTGATGTCGCGTTCGTTTTACGGCAAGCTGGGAAGGCCGTGGGTTCGTAGTCGTGGAGGTTGGCAACGGCAGTGATGAGTGAACCTTTTGTGCAGTCGCGGCGATGAAGGCTCCAGGTCGCAAGTCTTCAACAGAGATTCGAGTTTGGAGAAAGAATCGTCTTCTTGGCAGTCAGGTCAAATCGAAGAAACCGAGGCTAATTTGAGATGGATTTGCAAATAAAAGCAAAAGGTGAGAAAATCTCCCTCGGCTGTGTTTTATTTAAATTTTAATGGTTAATTTAATAATTGATGGAATGATTGAATTGATTTGACGTGCACTGTGAACTAAAGATCGGGTGACTTTGGTTTTGGATGATTCGTGGATTGATTGTTTGACTCGAAATATTTGGGTTTATATTGTTTTAAAACTTTAATCATTGAATTTAGTAATCAAAGTGGTAAATTAATTGATTTATTAAGTTTTAACCTAATTAATCAAGTGTAAGCAATTCAGAATAATTATTGGAAGTTTGTTAAGTAATTACTAAATGTAATTAATTAAAATATAATCACTTTGCAAAATTTATCAAGAGGTTGATTAAGATGATTAATAAAGGAGTAATTGACTTATTGAAAAAAAAAAGATAGATAATTATAGTTTGGGATTAATCGGAAAGATTATATGGTGATTTGAAGTATGATAATTGAATTTGATTAGGATAAATTAGAATATTATTGGAAAATCCTTAATTTATATAATCAATGATGTAACCAAAGGTTTATTAAATTAAGATGAATTAATCAATAACAAGGGACTTGTGAGCAATTAATTAATACAAGTAATTAAGGATTCACATAACTAATATAGGAAATTAAATTATGAATAACTAAAATTACTTATTGATTTTGGTTAAGGCTTATTAATGTCGTGAAATTAATTAAAGATGATTACTTGAATGAAATCGAAGGGTAATTAATCCAGGATGATTAATTAAAATAAATAAATATGGAAGCGTTGATCAATTAATTGGTTTAGAAATAAATTAATGTAGAAATCTAAGTAATTGGAAATAATTAATCTATGATGATTAATCAAGATGAATAACAAAGGGTTGATTAATTAATTGGTTTTGGAATTAATTAGTATTGATTAAGGAAATCTAAGGAATGTGGTTAGAAAATTCAATTAGAATCAATTGAATTACTTTGTATGTGATTAAGCATTGCTTGTGGATGTTTGGATGGTATTGGAGGCTTTGAATGAGTTGACATCTATGATATGGAATGTTGTGTATTTCATTTGGATAACTTGGGTTAGGATGACATGAGTTTTCGAAGAGACCGGAGTCGGGTATTGGGAGATACCCGAAACCACTTCGAATTTTTATAAATTGATTTGAGAAATCAATAGGCTGGAATGAAATACTTTAAGTGAATTGAATTATTTTATCTAAGTTTGATACTTAGAAATTTATATGTGAAATAAGCATTGTTAGTAGTAAATTGTGAATTGGATAAATTGATATATGATACCCCGGGTTTATATAAATTGGTTGTTCGGTATTTCATGTTAGTTGGATTTACTCACGCTGGTTTCCAGCCTGACCCGGGTGTTACTTTGGTGTAATGCTCGGGTCAGACCGAGTATTACAGATTTTCAGGTAGGTACGTTCTGGAGCCCAGGAGGCGAGCTGGATGGAAATATCGTATAGAGTTTTATTTCCGCTGTATTTATATTATTGATAATCTGAGATATGATAATTGTAAATATTCAGTGAATGTATATTATGTGAATCTCTGATGTATATCAAATGTAATCAACTGATATAGTATTCTGTTGTAAACTGTTATTATTTATTATTATATTTTATCCGCTGCGTATGTGAGTTGTTGATGTTCTTCTTCTTCTGTTCTTCTTCTTCTATCTCTTTCTTCTTTTTCATAACAATCTGGAATTTTCGGCTTCGAAAATTTCGGGTCGTTACACTCCTAACATTGTTTGTAGAGAGAATCTTGATGCACAAAGATAGAGCGCAGTTAAGAGATCAAGTAGAGTGACATGGCCAGATCCTCGACGGTTTATGGTAGTTTTTGTTTCCTATATTTCCTTTTCATTAAATTTTGATTAGTTACCATGTTTGCATATGTATATTATCAATTCAATGCTGCATTTGTAGTGTATGTGCTATGTTAAGAGATTATAAGGTGGAATTGATTGGATGACCATTCACTGTACAAAATTTGTGGGCATGCACACACACACATAATCTTTAGCAATTACGATTAAATATTATCATCCATATGTTCTGTTTAAGTTTAAATGAAAAGGCAGTCATCCTGATAGTGAAATTTTGGCAAGCTAAAAACAGTACATCTCATTTTTGTTCCAATAAAAATGATCTGTAATCTGCCATTTGGCGAAACCAATGACAAATCTACATTTATGAACAGACAATAATGGTCATTCTGCAAATGCATCTAAACACAATTGGAATAAATATGAAGTTAACATGCATATATACAACTTTATGAGGTGCTAATACCGCATCTACATAACTTGTATTATAATAATAATAAATTAACTTAGTTTATAGTAATAATAGTAACAACAACAACAACAACAATAGTCATAATGATAATAATAACAATCAACAAACTAAGTTTATAAAAATTAACTAAGTTTCATAAAAATTAATTAAGTCTAGAACAACAACAACAATGGTAAATGAAAAGTATTAACAAATTTAACTAAGTTTTACAATATTAACTAAATTTATATAACAATGATAATAAATTAAACAAGTTTATAAAAATTAACTTCATTAATTAAATTTAACAAGAATTAAAGTTTATAAAATTAACTAAGTTTATAATAATAATGAATTAATTAAGTTTATAATGATAATAATAACAACAATAATAAATTACAAAGTTTTCAACATCTTTACATCTAATTCATTTTATAAGTTTCTAAATTATATAAAAAATAACTAAGTTTATAGACGATGATCAATGAATTTTATAACTACGACTAAGTTTTATAAAATATAACTAAGTTAATAATCATAATAATATAAACAATAATTAAGTTTATAATAATAACAACGATAAGGAATTAACTAATTTTGTAATAACAATAAAGTAACAAATTATAAAATATTAACTAAGTTAACTAAGTTTTGTAAACAACTACCGAGTTTATGTATAATAATAATAAATTAACTTAGTTTATAATAATAATGCTGACAAAAACGACAAAAATATTCATAATAGTAATAATAGTAATAAACAAGCTATGTTTAGAAAAATTAACTAAGTTTAGAACAACAACAACCATAAACGATAAAGTATTAACCAATTTAACTAAGTTTTGCAAAAAAAATTAACTAAATTTACATAATAATAATAGTAATAATTTGTATAATAAT
Organism: Allium cepa; assembly: GCA_030765085.1. NCBI lineage: Eukaryota > Viridiplantae > Streptophyta > Magnoliopsida > Asparagales > Amaryllidaceae > Allium > Allium cepa. The sequence goes on from CM060929.1 coordinate 980,424,235, forward strand.
AATAACACTAATATTATTGAAAATTAACTTCATTGGTTAAGTTTAATAAGAATTAAAAAAGTTTACAAAATTAACTAAGTTTATAATAATAGATCAATTAAGTTTATAAAAATTAACTAAGTTTATAATGATAATAACGTAATAAATTGTAAAGTATTCAACATCTTTACATCTAATTCATTTTATAAAATTCTTAATTTCATAAAAAGTTACTAAGTTTATAGATGAAGATCAGCGAATTTTACAAAAATAACTAAGTTTTTTAAAAAATAACTAAGCTTTACTAATAATAATTAACTAAGCTAATAATAATTAATTAAGTTTATATAATAATAATAATAATGAACTAATTTTATAAAAATTAATTAAGTTTATAATAATAATACTAACAACGACGATGGTGACGATTTAAATTTGATGTTTAAAAAAATTATGTAAATCTTCATCCATCTAATAATAGAAGGTACTACCAGTAACCTGTAATTTTCATCACAGTTTTATATAATTATTTTCAAAATGTTCTGAATTTTTAGGAAGTAGTACCGATGACCGAAGACGTGCATGAAGAAAGGCTTTGAGCAGTTCAAGTTCTTAGTGATGCATTTGGTACTTGTAGACGTTAACTTTGAACTATATTGTCTTTTTTTTATCATGAATATGTATTGAATTTGGTAACTCATGTATTGAACTTATTTTTTGTTAGTTGATACTTTATTTTGTTATCATGAATATGCATTACATTTGCAGATTATTATATTTTTTTCATTCATACATTGTTCAAATTGTTATCTATTTGAAGAAGATTCATTTTGATTATTATGATATGTAATAGTGGGGTGCATAAAATATATAGTAAAATAAAGCATTGCTCCTTAAAAGCCCTATGACTATATGACATAAGTGCTATAAAAAAGATAATGCAATGTATGAGGTTACTATCAAAGGATAGCCGCAAATAGGCGTTATTGTATCTACACATTTCAAGCAGTACATATATGCCGTAAATGGATATAGAATATACTATAAACATGTTGAAATATAGCGCGAAATAGATAGAATAACTATTTTATAACGGGTATATATGCTACGAAATCATGCTCTTTTATAGCGGTTTTTTTGTGTGTTATAAATGTGTAATTCTTTTTTATAACATGTCGTTATACAATGTTTAACAAACCGCTAATGTTGTGTTCAATAGAGGCTATAAGCCGCTATAAAAGATTGTTTTCCTTGTAGTGAAATTTTTTAACAAAGAAATATAATAGCTTGATTTCCAATCAAATGTAGTGGAAGTTTGTATCTATAAGAATGAATATTAAGATGTACTAAAATATTTCAAAAACTGTAAATAAGGATGTTAGGATTGTCCCAAACAATATACATAGACACAATATTAACATGTTTAATATAGAATATATGAGATGGATTCCTTATGCATCGGTAATAGGAATTATCATATGTGCCATACTGTGTGCTATATCATAATTTTCTTATGTAATTAGTATATTGAGCGGGTATCAAATCCGAGTTAAAATCGCTAAATTTAAATTATTAACGTTCTCATGTACTTATGAAATACTAGAGGATTGTTCATAGAAGCAGCAGAATCCCTATGAAAGAGAGTTTAGATTCGAACTTCATAAGTGATAACGGATTGAGTTTGTCAATCCTAAATTCATGTTGAATCTAAGTTAAGAAACTTTAGGTTGAATATTCCCCAGCAAAACATTATGGCGATTCAAACAAAAGGCTAAGTACATCCCTTTCAATAACATCGTAGCAAAATGTTTATGTATATATAATGCACAAATTTATAGCTGACCTATGGTGATTCCAACTGTTGAGATTCCACAACTTTGTTTTGCGAAAATGATAATGCGATAAGGATCGTGAAAATTCCTAGGCTCACTAGAAGCTATGAAACATACTCAGAAAAGTTCCATGTGATAAAGGCAATTATCAAAGTCGGAGGAATTTTGATAGAGTAAATAATTAAGACAATATAGCATATCCATTCACGAATGGCTCAATCAGTTCTGAGCAGATAGATCGAGGGGATTAGACTGAGATTCCATAATTAGTCCCAAGTTCAAGTAGGAGAATGGGAGTTAAGGGTATGCCACATGGGTAATTCCGTAATTTACTATAAAATATTAACTCTGCAATAAAGTCTCATTCGAAATAAAAGGTGTTTATTTTCTATCTTATACTTGTTATATTGAGACATATTATTTAATTAATTGATGTATACTAAAATAGAAAACTATTAAATGATATGTTATATGATAGTAATCAGGAGCTATAATCATGAGAAAATTATCATAGTATAAAATAACATATTAGTTTAATATTCTTGGTTAAGATGTTTCAAGAAAGGATATCGATACATCATTGGGAATAGAATGCATAGTTCTGTTCAAATACTGGATAGTGTATTACTCATGGCTACTGGGTACCAAGGGGTTATGTACTCTTAGTTATTGGATAACTATGGGAAGAATCGTCCGAGAGTTTCATGTTGGTTAATAACAACTGGGTATAACAAGAAATCTTAAGGTGATGATGTCACATAATTCCCTCAATTTAAGAATACCGTGGAACTTTAATATGAGTACTCTACTTTAATTATTGCTAAAAATCATGGTTTGGTGATCAATCAAGCGATCGCAATTGGGTATGAGTTAAAGCATTGAAAGTAAAACACTATCTAATGGAGAATTCGTCTACTCAATTGTACGATGTTAGTATCATTGTCAATATAGTCAACTCAAAGTCAAAATCTATGGCCAGGGAAATATGGTTAAGGATAAATGTTGTTATTGAACCATGGACTTTGGTTATAAGCTAATTGAGTTGAATAATGATGACATTGGAATTTTGACCAAAATCAAATTCCATAAATCCTAAAGTGAGATAGCGTGGATGAAGATAATGTTTAAATAATCGTTGCTAAAAGGTACCGCCTAAGAAAATCTGAAATCATGGATTTTTCCCAATGATCTATAAGCATTGAATTTGGCCAAATAGTCAAACCACTGGCTAAAGTGATGTGTAAACGTTAATATTTAAATTATTCAATATTAATTGTTGACTGAATTCATAAGTTTGATTCTTACAATCGTATTTGTGAATCCTTATAAAAACCACATGATTATATTAGTTTATAAAGTGTTATAAGTTAATTAATATTTAAGAGATATTGATTATTAATTTATTTGACATTTAGGGTGATGTTATTAATTATTTGGATATGTATATAAAAGTTATATATAGATGTATCAGTGTACGATATCGATATATATTTAAGCAAGCTCTAAACATATTTAATTACTTCAATAGGCCATGGAATTTTTGGACCATACGGGAAAAAACCTTAGCCAGCTATAAGAAAGAAAAACCGGTCCAGTAATTTAGATCTAATTAAGGAACTGAAGAGGAATGTTCTAAAAGAGAGATTGAAAATGATTTTCATTCTCTCCATAAAGCAAGTCTTCCTCATAAAATCATTAATTTAATCTTTCCTCCTTCCCCTTTCATGGCCACTACTTTCCTCCTTTTCTCTCATGGACAAAACAATTTCACCCCAAATAACATCGAACAATATAAAATAAAAGCGACTTATCCGATTCTAGCAAGATTGAGTTGTGATTCAAGGAATTTAGGAGTCGATTTACAAATCCTAGTATTACAAAGGGTTGGATCTATAAAGATAAATCTATATTATTTTTATTTACTTATATACATTTTCACACTTGAACCAAATTAATGTGTGTAATATAGATTTAAATTGTCGTTATATATTATTGAAGTTTGATTTGTTACATGTGTTGTTCATAAATAAAATTCAAAAGGAAAAATGAAAAAAAAACAATGAAATTGGATGTGAATCTTCTCTTTTCAATGTGTTTTATGAAATATTAAATGATTTACACACACGCTTGCGTGCGTACACGCAAACATGTGTACATACATACATATATATTAAGTGATCATTTATTTTTTATTTAATCAAACATGTGTATTGATATGAATCTAAAATTGATGTCTTCAATTTTTTTTTTTGAATTATGATTTTTTTTCCACTTAGTTGAAGAAATAAATTTGAAATTTATTTTGTTAATTATTTTGAGTATTATATGTACATATATAAACTTAATTTATAGTCATATGAATTTTTTTATATCACATACAAATACATAGATGTTGTTTTATACATAAAATCAAAATTAAATATATATGTATACAATAATATGTTTATCTATTTACCTTAACATATATGTATTTATTGATCATTTTGCAAGTTTCAATTTATGTAATATCATATATTATTCACCTTTTTAGGCTACTAATAATTTTATAATTTTCAAGTTAGTATATATGATTTGGATCTAAATTTAGTAAGGATTTTACAAGAGAGGAAGGTAGAAAGAATTTCCATTTGTCTTGGATGTCAATTGGATATCTCACGAACTCAACTTGAAATTTATTTCATTGATTATTCTATACATAAACTTAGTTTTATGGCAATTCACGTATATACATTATATATCTATGTATATGTCTAAACTAGATATATGGTACTATTAATATGCAACAAACCATATATTTATATTATAGCATATTCAAACATATGTTTATACTCGGCATTTATATTTCTGATATGCGTATGTACCTATTAGATGTTATGTAAGTATAATCTATATGCATATATAATAAATATAAATGGCAATTTCTATATGTGTGTGTCTATATATAGTTATAGATATGTTAATATATCTTTTTGTTGCTATTTTATGTTTTGAATAAATACATATAGGGCAAGGATTGGCCACACCTCATTTATGCTATACCTCTGTTCTCCTTGATTTCAATAACATATTTCGATTTAAATAACATACTTTCTCTTTCTTTCCACCTTATTATGTTATTTATATTGGAATGTGTGTTTGAAATCTGACAGAATAAAGCTATAGTAGGAATGAGATGTAGCCGATCCTCGCCAATCTATATATATATATATATATATTCGATCAAACAAAAATTAAATTATTAATTGATGATTAAAATAAAATAGAATATTATAAAGTAAAATATGATTTTGTAAATAATAATTATGAATCTAGTGGGACTGGTTAGAATTTGATGATCCAAATAAGGAATTTTATTTAAAATCAACCTACTTCACCCATAGCAAAACTGGCCAGGTTTCCTTAGTCACTTCAAGACCCATGCAAGTGCCAAATTATATGACTAGTAAATACGTTCATATCTTTGGTCATCTATGTTTTTATTTGCCCAAGACTGCTATTGTCTTATGTGAGTTTTTAACTCCAAAGTAGTACAAGAAAACGTATATTTGATCCATACCAATAACATATAAAAGTTGAATGTTGGATAGTCGTGTTCATAATATTCAAAATCTTAATGAAATTGGTTCATTTCAAATAATAAATAAGCAAGTAAACCATAGTGCATGATCATGTGTTCAATACGATTGAATATAATGAGAATCTGTTGTTTTGAAAAGTATATTAGACCTAGGAGTAAAAGACCGATCTAGAAATTTGATTACCGAAATGTCAGCTTCGATTAGTTTACTTGTGCTGCCTATGAGATGGCCTCAAAATGTTAAGGATCTCCGAATGCATTTTTGTAAAGAATTCGATGCAGTCTTGTAGTAAGGGTTTCCCTTCTAATGGTTTGATTATCTGGAAAGGAAAGAGAATATCCAACATTTAATGTAATATAATCACGGTTGAGATAAAGAGAGCGAATGATCTCCTTTAGTTCACAATGAGACGTCGAAAATGAGAATTGTATAAAAATACTAAGTAGATATCTAACATGGAAATGATAAATGTGACTTATATTCCAAAAATAATTTTAGAATTTTTTCGATTATAGTTAATTCTTTGAGTTTAAGATATTTGATATAAAACTCCCGACTTTAAACTAGTTTGTGGTGGATGAAATAAGTTGCCCATAATAGGCTGTTGATAGAGCTTCCTATTTCATGCATTGTTATAGTAATGGTAGAAATAGTAGAAGCATATTATACGACACTTGTTAATGGATGCATCAAGTTAACAAAGATTGCTTTTGTATATAGAATAAATATTATTTGTGAAATAATAACATTTTTTATTAAATGAAAATAGATATTATTATTTTAATATAAATATATAAACATTCATTATAAAATAACTCTATTGATGGGTATTTTTTATAGCAATAGTAATGCATTAGCTATACAAAACATAAAAGTGTTTGAAATTTTCTATAATTATTTGGAATTATAAATTAAGTAATTTCCATGAGGAATACTCTTTCATCTTTTGAATAAGAATTGTATAGTACTCCTGAATTGCATCTCAAAATATTAAGGGAAAAGACTCATTTAGTGTGAGTGATGAAGGACTTAACGAACTGTTCGGATTGATATACGTAGATATATATGCAATTCAAGGTCTTATGATGCCAAAACTACTTACTTTGTTAAATTCACCGATGAATTATCAAAAATATGAACATATGCATTTGATACACAAGTAAAATACCTTGATAAGTTCACTAGTATAAAATGGAAGTAGAAAACATAGCATGAAAAGGAATTAAAACAATCCAATTTGATTGAATAGATGAGTATACATATTGGAAAAAGTTTCAAAAGTATTTGAAATGAATAAGATTCAATCTCAAAGTCACTCCTTCCTATGATACATAATCATAATGATGTATTGATAAGGAATAATCGACAATTTCTTGGACAAATAATGATTGATGACAGGGAGGTTGAGTTAACATATCTCTATAAGGATATGTACTTTAGAGTAAGTACGTATGTTAAATTTTAATTTAAGTAAATCTTAGTTTATGAGATCATAAAATATATTAGTTGACAAGAATCTCATTCTCATATAGTTTAATATGCGTGGTTGTCTAATTTATGTTATGAACATAAGTTTCGTAAACTCAAAACCGAATCAGTTTTATGTAAATACAAAAGCTGATCATAAGTTTTTGAACACCTGTTCCATCGCAGTGAACAGTTGTTTTTTAGAAAATAAAACATTGTTCGGGTCGAGAGGTTGCATTTAAAACTTGATTCAAAAATCTAATGTGAAAACAAATTAAATAAGATGAATAAAATTAAAAAAGCCTAAAACTGACATAACTCATTAGAATGTCTTATAAAAATTCTTCTACATTAAAAGAGAAACTATGAATTTCTTATCAATGTTGAGAAAAAGAATTTTTAGCAGTAACAATTTCCTCGGTTGTCAATAAGCTACGAAGAGGATAGACTTTTCCATATTGCACAATACTATAAATTCTAAATGGATTCCAGGTGCATTACCAAAATACGATTTTTCTGGTGGTACTTAAATTGATATGATCCATCAACTGCAAGTTATCTTTGAAAGGAAGTATGGAATATAGCAGTCAACTTCGATAAAGAATAACCTCATAAATTGTTATTGTTGAAATTATCATAACAGATTCATTTGTTAACATGCATTAATCAATTCGGATTCAGCTATCAAAATTGTCGCCTAATATGATTTTGAATTTGGTACGTCTTTGTTGAAACAGAAATTATAATAATGATTTAGAATAGACTATTTACACATAATACTAGAATGTCATGACGTCAGTGGGTGCGATAACTGAGTAATGTAAGCGCTGGATAAGATCCAAAAATTGATCGACGATACCGCATGACAAACATTAGAAGTGAGAAAACATGTTGATAGAGAACTCAAATAGTTTGATTATTACTCTAATTGCAGAGGAAGCATCTTTCCATGAGAAACAAAATTAATATATGATTATTTCTAAAATTATTGGTAAGGATGTTGGGACTGTCTCAAAAGATACAGATAGAGCAAATATTCTTGATATTTCCTAGGTCAATTTTGGTATAATTCAAGAATAATGAGAACGGTTGCATATGGAAATTAAGCCTCGTATGAATATAATTCAAGCATTTAAAAAAATGTTACAAAAATATTGTTTACTACAAACCCAAAATACTTAAAGCTTAATCATTGTCTTTGAACCTCTTTTTTAAAGATCTAATTACATTTACAAGTGTTTAAGAAAAATGTTACTTAAACATTGTCACAAAAAACCTAAAACATTTCATACTTTAAAAATAATCTTTAAAACTTGCTTTCTAAAGATTTCATTATACTTACAAGGGTTAAAAACAAATGTTATTAAAACATTATCACAATAAGTCCAAAACTGTTCACTCATAATTATCATTAAAGTATTCCTTAGCGAAGTCCTAATTATATTCCCAAGTGTAATTAATACGCATTAAAAAAATATAACTTAAACATTGTTTAGTACAACCCAAATCCATTTACTTATTTTTATTTTGTCAAGTTTGATTGTCGACTAATCGACTATTTAGTTCTAAAAACGACTGCTTATAGTAATCAAGGTTTGCATATTTAACATGCTCCCGACCTTCCTAACTTTACTATTCCTTGGTCAAGAGTGAAGTCGGTAGGTTAGAGCACTATTGCTTTCTATCCCTACTGAACATCAATCATAACTCTTACAAATATATAATCTACTTTAATTGCATTTAGTGCTAAGCATAGTATTAACGACTTTCCATAAATAAGTAAAACAAACAAACATGCTTAAGCCACAAGCGCTCTTAGACCAGCAAACCACTTTGTGAAGCAACTTTTTATAGTTAAGAAACCTTTTCAGAATGATATGTATGTATGTATAACAATTTATTTATAAGAAAACTAGTTAAATATTTTATAAATAAATGCTTATGTAATATACTATTTTTTACATTGTTTTTTTGTTATTAAATATTATAACTGTATATACTTAAAAATACTTATAATTTTGTTTAAAATATTTGTTTAATATATTACTTCAAATATCTATTTTATGACTTATTTAAAACTTCAAAATAACATATTTTCCTTTATTTAAAAATAAACCTCTTGCTTTAGTAATTCACATTAAATTATTAAGACTTAAAATAATTCCCAACCACTTCTAAAATAGTATAATTTAAGTTAGAAAAGACTTGTAGAAAGATTAAAGTAAAATACTTAAGTTTAATTTGTTTCAAAGAAATTTAAACTCTCAAACAGAAAAGATAGAATCTCCAGAATGCTATAAAAAGTGGTATAAGGAAAAGATGGTGTTTCTAAAGTACCACGGATTACTGTTGTGAATGACTATGACGGGCCGGGCCAGTTTTGTACATTCAAATGTTTTGCTATTTTTGGATATGATAACATTCTTTTTAACATCTAATCTTTTTACAGTAACTAATATATACATAAAACAACACAACAACGGTGATAAACTCTTCAGTATCTCTCTACAAATTTCTATAAAAACTGCTGAACACAAAGCAATTTCTAAGTGCTTTTATAGTTGCTAGTCGGTATAAAACCATTTCAATTCAAGTCCTATTTAAATCAAAGTACAACCAAACCTTATGTGTTCCATGTCAAGGCTATACAAAAGTCATAAGAAGTCATACAAGTCCAAAACCCATCATGTACATATGCCATCTGCTTTCTAAAGAAAAAATCACAACAAAAATTCAAGCAACATATATATGATTAAGACAACAACATATAAACTTCATATTCAGTTGGATGGTGAGTAAACTGACCCATACACAAGCAAATAACCAATCTTAAGCCACCACCAAGCTTCTATCTTTCTACCTCAACCAAGCAACCGTGAAAATCCCCCTCCCCCCACCTTCCATTTGCTCATGGCCTAAGACCATTTTTTATATTTTGGTGCTCACAACCACGGCTTCAACGGGATAAAGTTATCCAAAACATCCAAATTTCAGTTGTTAAAAGGCGTTGTCATGTTCTCCTAAGAGTTATACTTGAGTTTGGTTTGATTTGTAGTTGATTTGCTTTGCCTTTTGTTTAGGATTTTATGGAGAGAGAAGAGTGAAGAGTTTTAGTTCGTTTTCCTTTTCAAAACTTTTGTGCAAATGAAATAATGAATGGAGAATTATCAAATGAGATAAAGAACCCTATATTCTTTTTTTTGGACGGCCAAAATAATAAGCATCTTTCCTTGCATATGCCTTCCATTTACACACCATTCTTCCCTTAAACGCCTTCATGATTCCCTTTGCCTTTCATGCCTTAAATTATGGATTTTGTCCCCTGAATTAAATCTAGGTTTATACTAATTTTCACATAATAAATTAGGTGGTTTAAACTGTTGTAAAGGCCTCCATATATCAGAATACAAGTTCCAAGGAACTTGAACAACTTTTATTGAGAAAAAAGTCGTTTATCGATTGTTATCCAGCTTTGTGACAAAGCCACATCTGGACGAGTTAAAACAATCTAACAGAGAAATTACCAAGCATGAATCCAGAGCAATAACTACCAAACTCGATTATCAAGTAGAAACAATAGGTGAAGTTTAGAGCACGTCAAAGGCTCCAAAAATAGCCAATACACTAGGTAAATACAAGCGTAAAATCCAATGCACGTATATTAATCGAAGTCATAGATGGGTACCCATCCCTAACCATGGATTGACATCAAACTATGATAATTGCCCCCAAACTTCTTCGATTATTATATCATGCAATTCTAAGACATCCATAAAATCAAAAATGCGGTTAGATGATGGTTCACTTGCCATACGCAATAAAAACACTTGATGGACGATCCAAATATTATCAACCGACATTCAAACAAAGGGATTTAGTCAAATTCAGACTCATACTCATACAACTAGATGTCAAGGACCAAGATATAAGCAAATCAAGCATTCGTTAGGAACAAGCCAAGATCAAGGAATAAAGTTCCTAGATCGGTACTGATCCATGTCCAAAGATCAGTGGATCCATTGAAATTGAAGGGCGTCATTGGGGAACCTTTTGACTCTCTTAACAATTTTCCCTATATCTCTCGTAATCCCAAGGATCCATATTGATCCATAAGAACAGAATTTGTAATCAGCAACTAAATTAGTAATAAAGCAAGCAGACAAAGGCAACGATTAGTCGAGCTACTATAAAAAAATTTATCTTGTTTTTTCTTGTCTTTCAAACTTTCTTCACTCTTTTTTTCCAATATACTCATTTGGGTGTTTGTGCCACATTTTGGTGCAAACAATTTATCACCTTTCACTAAGAAATACTTGAATTCAACAACTTGAGACGTGAGATTGAAAAGGATGATGAGACCATCAACCAGAAGAACTGTTGGGGAAAGCCAACAAGTTTGTGGTGGCAGCCAAGATGTGTCCTCAAGATCTAACCCCTTCTTTCTACATGACCAGAGATGAGATGGAAACGATGATGATGGAGATGTAGAACAAAATGATAGCAAGCAAGGAAGAAATGATGGAAGGGTACTTCAGAAGGATGGGAATAGCCGGAGTTGCTGCAGATCAAAACCAGAGACCAGAGGCCAAAACCAATTATTCCTTTAGAAATGAAATGAAGCGAAGTGAAGCGGAGTAACGATGGAGAAGTGCTATGGATCGGTACTGATCCCTAAGGACTTGGGAGCATGGTTGATGTGAAATTAGAGAGAGACGGTGCACGCCTAGGAAACAATTTTGGACACCAGAACATAAACGAGAATGTAGATGTATGATCAGAGGAGTACACACCAGAGTTTCTCGATAGGAACAGAGGGCAGAATGAAAGTATGAAGCAGAGACTTTCATTAGATGACAACGATAGAATCCCTGAGATAGTTAGATGAGCAATGAGATATAGACCACTAGATCAGAATTTGGAGGATATAAACAAAAATCCATTCGCTCCTAATGTCTAGTTGCAAGGAGTCTACTCGATATCATGATGCCGACGTTGGAAATGTATGATAGAAAAACCGTTCCAGTGGTTCATCTAATGAGATACATCCAGCATATAGAGGTCTTGGGTGCATTTGAAGAAGTAATGGGATGATGTTTCCTTTTGTACTTGACAGATTTAGTGGCAATGTGGTTCAAACAGTTAGAAAATGGTTCCATTGGCACATGGATCGAGTTAGTGAATAGATTCATGAGGCAGTTCAGAATACATATTTCAAGACCGAAGTACATTATGACATTATTAAGCATGAAGCAAAGGGCTGAAGAGACCCTAAGGAGTTACCCATCTAGATCTAATGTAGCAGTTATTGTGATGCATAAGCTAGATCCATCTGTGATTCTGATAATGATGGTTTTAGGAGTGGCTACCAAAACAGATTTTAAAGTTACTTTGGAAAGAGATCCACTGATGTATCTCGTGGAACTTTACCATAAGGCGAGAGATATCCGTGTCAGGGAGATGCAGAAGCTAAAAAGGTAGAGGTCAATGTTGTGGATGGCAGAGGACCATCTAAGGCAGGATTTGATAAAGATAAAGGAAAACAAAAGATCAATGACGGCTTTGAAGGACCAAAGCGGTAGAGAGGGGAACATAAATTCTCTTCTTATATAGAATTGAGTGAAACCCCATAGTGGATATACCTGGATACTGGGGGTAGATTCCCTATCGAAAACTACTAAGGAGAGAACCCACTGATCGGGAAAGAAGATCATGGAAGTTTTGCATATTCCATGAGCAGGATGGGAATGAAATGAAGGACTGCAAACACCTCCACGACCTTATCGAGGAACTGGTTAGGAACAACTAGTTGCAACAATATGTAAGAAGATGAGCTGTAGTAGGGGAACAGGAGCATCCATCATCTATAGCAAATCGTAGCAGTCTCGGAGCTTGGTCGAGGAAAGTTATCCCATGACCGGAACGGTAGGGAGTCGGGTTCAATACCCACACTTTACTTTTTGTTTCCAATAAATAATAGGGAATCACAGCCAAATCACTTACTCATATATAGGACCTCGATCGGTCAGTAGGCATGCTCTAAACCTAGATATTAGGCTATAGTGTTGGAATGAATGTAACATCCCGGAATTTTTGACAATATCAATTTAATAATCTGTAATTAAAATTAAATTGATATTGATGTTCTGATGATAATTATTCAGATAAATTTAATAATCTTTTTCAATAATTATTTAAATTGGTTATTTTATCTTTTAAAAATAATAAATTGATTTCTATTTACAATATGAATATATGGTTTATATTTTAAATAGATTGGTATAGTTTTAAATTTAGAATAAATTCAATAAAATGATTTTAATTTAATAAGGGATGTTTATAAAAATAATATTAATATGGTATTGACTTTATAAATAAGTTTTGAATAAGGTTTGTAATGTTTGTTTCAAATTGAATTTTTATTTATAACTTAATTTGAAAATTGTTTGATTTTTTTAATCTAGTTTAAATTTAAATTCAAAGTATAAAATCTTCAATTGTTTTAATTTTTATTTGTATAAGTTTATAAACATGATTTGTTTTCATTTATAAATTTATACATATAAACTAACAACTTCATTTAAGCTAATATAACATTAATTTGTAATTAAAAACTAATTATCTTTAAAGAAAACATGTGTTGCATTTATAAGCATTGGTTTAAACAAGTGTTTAATTTACATGCATTCATTTGACAAGTGTAAGATTTTGATTTAATTTTTTTTTTCTTTTCTTAAAATCTGAAAATACATTTGTATAGTTTAGTTGCATTCTTCATTTCATATAACATTTTCATTCTTCTTTAATCAAAAGAAACTCTTCAAATTTCTTGAATCAAAATCTGCATATACAATTCACCAAAATCTGTACAAATTCCACCTCTTCAAAATCAAATTCATCTACATATCCAAAACTAAGATCAAATCTGCAATTTTTTCAAATCCCAAATCCGCATATCCTCAAATCTAAAAAAAATATGCAAGTTCCTCTTCATAAAAATTCATCTGCATATCTTATTTCTGCATATCCTCAAATCCAAACCTCTGCATAATCAAAACCTTCAATCTGCACTTCCTAAATGTAAAGCCTGCACATGCTTGTTTCTGTAAACTTTCAAATGAGCAACTGCATTCTATCTACATGCATATGAGAATCTAGCAACTGCATCATCTACATGCAAGTAAATTGAGGAGCATGAGCAACCCAGACTTATAGCAACAGAGGAAGCCTGCATGTTGTCTTCTGCAAATTTCAAATAAACAACTGGGGGTCTGCATTTGTTTTCTGCATTCATCAATTAGGTGAGTAACAATTTATTTTAAAACTAAATTAAAATGATATAGTTGCTTAAATTAGTTTCCTGATAAGTATGAAGGATATGTCTGTGTTTGTGTATGAGATGGAATGCCTGCATTTTTTAGTTTTCTGCATATTCAACTGAGCTCTGCATTTTTCAAAAGTGAGTAACATTTATATCTCAAATTAAATAAGTTGCTTGTTAAATGTTGAGATAAATATGTTGTGTACTTATATAAGTTTGAATGTACATGATGTTTATGCTCTGTTGTGATCTCTAATTCATCTTCCTATTGAAAGTAATCCACCAAATATGGTTAAATTTGTGTTAGAATCTGTTCTTCAAATAACTAAAACTGTTTGCTTATCTAGATTAAAAATCAAAATATTTTTAGGTGAATTGATTACTGCATGGAGATAAATAAACTTTAGCAAGCTAAAGATATAAGTAGTGTGGCCTCTGCATGTTAATTCAAAACAAATTTTCAATGAGTTAACATGGTATTTCAGAATCACAAAACTATGTATTAATTGAAGCTTGATTTTTAAATCAAGTTCTAGTATTTTTAGGTGCTTGACAATGAAACAGTTTATTCTTAAACCAAAACTGAGTATAAGCAAAATTCTTGCAAACTGTAGTTTAAGGAAACTTAAAACTCTCCTGAGTCATAGAGTAAGGATCATTGATCCTCAGAAAAATAAGCGATTTATTTAAAACTGTTTAGAGTTAGTACAGTTTAAAAAATTTCAGTTAAACCTAGTTTTGGAAGTGGGTCTAAGCTTTTAGTCAGTGTGAAGAGAGGGAATGATCGAGTGTTATGAAAGTTGGTGATGGTGTAGATGATGGGTGAGGGAACTCAGGGCAGAAAGGTTTGATCATCAGATGATCGGAACGGCAATCACTTGCCGTTGACAGGTTAGAGTGTAAACCTGTAATATTTTTGACAGGTTTTTGATTTGTGGGTTTCAGAGCTTAATATTGGAATGCTTGAAATTTGTTTCAACCTGGTGTTGTAGTTAGGGTATTAAGGGGTTTTGGAGGTTGTTTGATCATCACGAATGATCGGCAGATGTGGCGGCGATGAGTTTTCAGGTGAAACTCTGGTGATGTTGGGTTTGGGAGTGTTCAGGGAAGATATTTGAATTGACTCGGAGCACATAAGTTGGAAACTCGGAGATAAGGGGAGGGAAACCCGAAGTAAGGATGATGTTTCCTCGGGTCGACCTGGAGATTACAGTTTATTCAGTGAAACTGTTGCTTTAAATCTGGGTTTTAAAAACTTTTTTTTAAAAATCAGGGTTTGAAAATTTAAAATCTGTAGTCATAGGTTTGAATAAGGTTTAGGTTTAAATTTTAATTCAAGTTTGAATTCCAAATTTGAATTTAAATTACAGGTTTTAAGTTGAAAACTGTTTTTCTGTTTTCTTTAAAATCTGGATTTTTAAGTTAATAAAAAAAAATCTGGGTTTTTAGATATTGTAAAGTCTACAGATTAATTTAAAGTATGGATTAAGTATAAATTCAAATGTAAGTTTGAATTTTAGATTCAAATTAAATCCCAGGTTTTGAAATAAAAGTTTAAAACTCTCAACTTAGTTAACTATTTCAATTTAGTAAAATAGTTGAAAATTTTAAATAATGAAGTTTTAAAATATGAAGCAAAATTTTAAGATAAGTTTTTAAATCTGGAAATCTGAGTTGTAAAATGAAGCTCAGCTCAAATTTAAAGAAGATTCAAAGTTGGAAGCTTTAAACTAAAATTGAATTTAAACTTCTAAAATTTTGAAATGAACTTAACTTCAAGTTCTTATGATTTGATTTTTTAAGACAAACCTTTGTTTTGTCCTGGAATTTAAATAAGTTTTAAATTTAATTAAAACTTTGATAAGTTTAAATTTATTTTATTTTAAATTTGAATTTTTAAAATTGAAATTTAAAGATAATTTCAAAAGTACTTTGTTTTAAAACAAATTGTTTAAACATAATTAAGTTGTGTTTATTTTAAATTTGATTAAGATTTATGTTTTAAAATTTATTAACAGGTAATTAAGATTTATTAATTAATTTAATTAATTAATTAAATTTGGGATTAATAATTGATTAATGATTAATCAATTTGGAATTAAGAACATTAATTAAGTTATTAATTAATGATATATGAATATTAATTATGAATTAAGTTTTTAATTAAGGTTAATTAGATTAATAATTAATTTTAATTAATGAATGATTAAAGATAATCTAATTTGTAATTATTTTTAGTTAATTACTTTAATAAATAATTTGAGGATGGTTAACGAAGGTCATTAACCATGATTATTTAACAATTAATTAATGTAGTTAATTTTTATAATTAATTAGATTAATTAATTTAATAATAATCAATTATAAATGGTTTGAATAATTATTTGATAAAGTAATTAAGAAATTAATTACTTAATGTAATTAATTTAATTGAATGAGATTGTTTAACTTAATTAATTAAGTTTAATTAATTTTAAACACTTGAGTTAAGGATAATTACTTTATGTAATTAATGTTTTGGAAATTACTTAGTTAAGTAATTATATAATAATTACAGGTTGTAATTAAGGAGATGTTTAAGTATGAAGGAATTTGGATTAATTATTTAAATAATTAATCAAGGTATTAATTAAGAAATTAATTTAAGGGTAATTAATTTAGTTTAATATAGTAATTAAGTTTGTTAATTACTTTGATAATTAATTTAAGAAGTAATTAAGATCATTAATTATTTTAATTAATGATGTAATTTAAGTTGATTAATTATGATTAATTAATCAATAATAGGTAATTAAAGGTAATTAATTAATGTAATTAATTAAGGATAAATGTAATTAATTATGATTAATTAATTAGTTGGAGTAATTAAAAGTTAATTACTGTTTAGTTGAGGATAATTAATTTTAATTACATGAATGTAATTAAGAGTAATTAATCAAGAGTGATTAATTAAGGTAAGTTATTTTGAATGATTGATTAATTGATTGAAATCAATTAAATGATTGAGTAAGCAAGATATTTTGGTAAAGCAATTAATTTAATTTATTTTAAATTAATTAAAGATGAAGGAATTAATTTAATTCATTTTAAATTAATTTGAGATAGAAATGATTAATTTAATTCATTTTAAATTAATTATATTGTGATGAGTGAATCTTTGCTTATGGATGAATGGTTTGACTTGGATGCTTTGTAATCTCAGTAATGAGATAAATGATATTGTGTGGTATGGATGTTGGTTATATTGTGATGATAACATAGGTTATCTATTGTGATGTTGAGATATGGAATATCTATATGATATTGATGATGTGAATTACCTGTTATGTGATAATGTTGATTATCAGTTATGATTTAAGTTATCTATCTGTGTGTATATAGATACTGTAATTGAAATGTTTTAAAACTTTAAAACAACTTGGACCTTAAAAGACACGCTTTGGTTTTCGATGAGACCGGGATCGGGTTTCCATATTTGGATATCCGAAAACCACATCGATTCCAAATAACGATAGGTCGTGAATCAAAGTGGAGCTTTGTGAAGACTCGAGGTGTAAGGGCTATGAGTCATTATAACTCTGTGGGTGATTCCGTAATGAGTTGACGGAATTAGTCCTTATAGATTCGAGATGGTGAATTAGAGTGCAAGGGTTATTGTCGTTAACTCTGAGGGTGATTCCAAAATGAGTGTAACGAGATAATGCCTTCGGTTTCGTTCGAACCCGGAACGAACTTGTATGGATTGAATGCTTTCAGAACATCGTCAGGTGGACGATGAGCATTCTAAGATTGATATGTCCTATAAAGGTAATCGTAGCCTCAAGCCTCATCAACCGGGAATGGCTAAAACAGGGGAGGTGCAGCAAGGCTTCGTGGGTAGCGCCCACTGGAGAGCAAGATTGATCCCTGTCTAGAAGTCCCTTTATATTTCGGCTGTGTGGGGCGATTGCTAGCTAGAATCGCCGGGGCTGTCTTGTTCGGGACTGTTCAGTAAGGAACGGGTCCGGCCTTGTGTTGCAGGGGAGTTAGGGTGGCTCCTCGGTACGGTGATCTAGGCCACGTACTGTGACGGGCGGTACCCCAGTAGCCCTGCCATTGTATGGAATCCAAAATCCAATAAGTGCCGTACGTATTAGTTGTGCCCAACTATGTTGGAATGTGAGATGTAAGCATTTCAGCTATTTCTGTATTTTACTTGAAAACCCTAGACACTATTATAATATCATCGGATTTCCTATCAAATGTTTTGGTTAGCGTAAGGTAAAAACTTTTCCATGTTTATGTGTGGGAAGTCTTACGTGATACCTTTCTTTTCAAAAGGTTTTTAAAAGTTAAGCAACTTTAACCTGTTACTCACACCAGACCCATGTCTGACCCGGAGTTTATTTTTGTTTTTCATAAACTCTTGGGTACTCAAATTTTTATGAGTAGTCAAGGGAATTCAGGTTAGGATTCTGGATTAGCTTTGACGACTTGTGGAGGAGCAATGGAGCAGGAGGCTTCTGCGAGTAGATATATATCTAGTTTTCCGCTGTGTAGTTCTCTGAGAGTTTGTTGTATTGAGTTGTATAACTGGACAGGTGTCTATAACTGTCTAGTATGAGATTGATTATGCTGTGTATCTCTGATATTGTTGTAAACTATGTAAAGTATTATGTTATTAATATAATTTATTCGTTCCGCTGTGTTAGATTCTGATGTTGTTTCTTCTTCTCTTCTTTCTTTTCTACTTCTATCCCTTTCTTTCTTAATTCATGACGCGGTTTTCTGGGAGTGAAATTCGGGTCGTGACATTGTGGTATCAGAGCTTTAGGTTGAGCGAATACCTAGGCTCTGGAATGAATCTTTCTTTAGGGAGCATTAGGTTGAGTGAATACCTAGGCTCAGTAGTGGTGTCTTTCTTGAGAGAGCGTATTTGTAATTTTTATATATAACTATATATATTTCTACCTATCTGTTGGGTTACCCGTTCAGGTTTTCCAATATAAGTTATGAAGGTAGATGAGGTAGTATTGTGTGTTACACGATTACTACCATTGGTTGGAGTTTGAATGTTTGAGGTTGGAGGTGTTTTGTTGAGACTGTAGACCTAATACCGTCTCGAGTGAGTCCTGTAGTGATGAAGAACTTCATTAATCTCTGAAGGAAACCTGTTAAGGTTCAGAGTTTATTTCTGAAGTTGATGAGTAGTGTTTGGATCTGTTTGGTTGAGCTGAAGCAAGTGATGGTATTTTGATACCTCCGGAAGTAGTAGCTGCGTGATGAGATGCAGTGACTATGGATGTTCCCGAAGATGTTTTCGTTGGAACAAGTTTAAGAAGGTGAGTCTGCTTCAGTGTTGTGGCTGTGTTCAGCCGGAGTTTCTGTTTGCTTTGAAGTCCGAATTTCTCGGAGAGCTTTGTTTTGGAATTCTTTGGCATCTGTGGCAGCAGTGTAGTTTGGAGTGTTCTCGGTGTTGGCAAGAGATCTTTTGGCTTAGCAGTTTTTCTGAAATGGAGTTCAAAAGCAGCTGAGTGGACCCGTTTCTTTGATGGGTTGGCTAGTTGAGTTTGAGCTGTTCTGTTTGGTTATGGAAGAACAGTTTTCCTTGGATTTGGTTTGGGTGGATCACAAAAGTGACTTGCGATTGTTTGAGTGTTCTCTTGGGTTATCTGAGTTTTTCTGGATATCTTCAGAAAGTCAGAGTTCTGTCTGCCTCTGGAGATTGAGTTGGTGTAGCAGCTCGGAGTTTTGGAGGAACTCCTGAATGATTCTTATGGATTTGTTGAACCATATCTTTGGGGTATGTTGTTGAGTTGTGCTTGTGTTCTTCTTCAACAATTCTCTTCTTCAGATCAGAGTTGAGCAGCGGAAGCAGTTGGGGAGTGTATCTGCTTTTCTTTCTGGACAGGAGAAGTAAGTTGTTGTTTTCTGATGTTGAGGAGTTGAGTTTGAGTTCTTGGTCTTGGTTGATCTTGAGGAGATCATTTTGTTGAATTGATTGGTCTGGTTTGTTTCTAGAAGCATCAGCGTAGGTTGAGCTGAGCGGGTAGGCTGTAGGTAGCTCAAGATCGTCCGAAGAGATTTTGTGGATAAGAGTCGAAGAGATTTGGACTCTGAAGTCGGAAGTTTAATTTTGGATAAGTTTTCTCTGATCGTAACTGAGCTATAAGTTTGGGTAAGTCTGTGAAGTAGCTCTGTAGTGTTTTGGATCTTTTCTGTGATCTTGGAGAATAAGTGATGGGTCTACAGGATTGAGTTGCCAGTTTGGATAACTGGGAATTGATGAGTTTCACGTATCTCTGAGGGAGTAGGTGTATGATCTGTCTCTGGTTGTGGAACCAGCAGTTTTGGAGTTTTGGTTGTTGAGTCAGACTCGTTTGTAGTCTGATATTTTGTCTAGTGTTATAGATATAGTTGTATAGGAGCTTTGTAGCTTTATAGTATTGTTTGTTTGGATTTTCTAGGGCGAGTATCCCGGTGGATATATATATACACAGGGGAAACTCGATAGAATTTTATCCAGAATTTGTCTGGATAATTAGATTTGCTGGATTGGTTGAATTGGTTGTTTGGTTGTTAGCATATGTTGATATATACTTGTGTTTAAAATAAAAATATAATGAGATTATTAAATTACCTTTGTTTTAAATTTCGAGGACGAAATTCTTTTAAGGGGGAAGGATTGTAACATCCCGGAATTTTTGACAATATCAATTTAATAATCTGTAATTAAAATTAAATTGATATTGATGTTCTGATGATAATTATTCAGATAAATTTAATAATCTTTTTCAATAATTATTTAAATTGGTTATTTTATCTTTTAAAAATAATAAATTGATTTCTATTTACAATATGAATATATGGTTTATATTTTAAATAGATTGGTATAGTTTTAAATTTAGAATAAATTCAATAAAATGATTTTAATTTAATAAGGGATGTTTATAAAAATAATATTAATATGGTATTGACTTTATAAATAAGTTTTGAATAAGGTTTGTAATGTTTGTTTCAAATTGAATTTTTATTTATAACTTAATTTGAAAATTGTTTGATTTTTTTAATCTAGTTTAAATTTAAATTCAAAGTATAAAATCTTCAATTGTTTTAATTTTTATTTGTATAAGTTTATAAACATGATTTGTTTTCATTTATAAATTTATACATATAAACTAACAACTTCATTTAAGCTAATATAACATTAATTTGTAATTAAAAACTAATTATCTTTAAAGAAAACATGTGTTGCATTTATAAGCATTGGTTTAAACAAGTGTTTAATTTACATGCATTCATTTGACAAGTGTAAGATTTTGATTTAATTTTTTTTTTCTTTTCTTAAAATCTGAAAATACATTTGTATAGTTTAGTTGCATTCTTCATTTCATATAACATTTTCATTCTTCTTTAATCAAAAGAAACTCTTCAAATTTCTTGAATCAAAATCTGCATATACAATTCACCAAAATCTGTACAAATTCCACCTCTTCAAAATCAAATTCATCTACATATCCAAAACTAAGATCAAATCTGCAATTTTTTCAAATCCCAAATCCGCATATCCTCAAATCTAAAAAAAATATGCAAGTTCCTCTTCATAAAAATTCATCTGCATATCTTATTTCTGCATATCCTCAAATCCAAACCTCTGCATAATCAAAACCTTCAATCTGCACTTCCTAAATGTAAAGCCTGCACATGCTTGTTTCTGTAAACTTTCAAATGAGCAACTGCATTCTATCTACATGCATATGAGAATCTAGCAACTGCATCATCTACATGCAAGTAAATTGAGGAGCATGAGCAACCCAGACTTATAGCAACAGAGGAAGCCTGCATGTTGTCTTCTGCAAATTTCAAATAAACAACTGGGGGTCTGCATTTGTTTTCTGCATTCATCAATTAGGTGAGTAACAATTTATTTTAAAACTAAATTAAAATGATATAGTTGCTTAAATTAGTTTCCTGATAAGTATGAAGGATATGTCTGTGTTTGTGTATGAGATGGAATGCCTGCATTTTTTAGTTTTCTGCATATTCAACTGAGCTCTGCATTTTTCAAAAGTGAGTAACATTTATATCTCAAATTAAATAAGTTGCTTGTTAAATGTTGAGATAAATATGTTGTGTACTTATATAAGTTTGAATGTACATGATGTTTATGCTCTGTTGTGATCTCTAATTCATCTTCCTATTGAAAGTAATCCACCAAATATGGTTAAATTTGTGTTAGAATCTGTTCTTCAAATAACTAAAACTGTTTGCTTATCTAGATTAAAAATCAAAATATTTTTAGGTGAATTGATTACTGCATGGAGATAAATAAACTTTAGCAAGCTAAAGATATAAGTAGTGTGGCCTCTGCATGTTAATTCAAAACAAATTTTCAATGAGTTAACATGGTATTTCAGAATCACAAAACTATGTATTAATTGAAGCTTGATTTTTAAATCAAGTTCTAGTATTTTTAGGTGCTTGACAATGAAACAGTTTATTCTTAAACCAAAACTGAGTATAAGCAAAATTCTTGCAAACTGTAGTTTAAGGAAACTTAAAACTCTCCTGAGTCATAGAGTAAGGATCATTGATCCTCAGAAAAATAAGCGATTTATTTAAAACTGTTTAGAGTTAGTACAGTTTAAAAAATTTCAGTTAAACCTAGTTTTGGAAGTGGGTCTAAGCTTTTAGTCAGTGTGAAGAGAGGGAATGATCGAGTGTTATGAAAGTTGGTGATGGTGTAGATGATGGGTGAGGGAACTCAGGGCAGAAAGGTTTGATCATCAGATGATCGGAACGGCAATCACTTGCCGTTGACAGGTTAGAGTGTAAACCTGTAATATTTTTGACAGGTTTTTGATTTGTGGGTTTCAGAGCTTAATATTGGAATGCTTGAAATTTGTTTCAACCTGGTGTTGTAGTTAGGGTATTAAGGGGTTTTGGAGGTTGTTTGATCATCACGAATGATCGGCAGATGTGGCGGCGATGAGTTTTCAGGTGAAACTCTGGTGATGTTGGGTTTGGGAGTGTTCAGGGAAGATATTTGAATTGACTCGGAGCACATAAGTTGGAAACTCGGAGATAAGGGGAGGGAAACCCGAAGTAAGGATGATGTTTCCTCGGGTCGACCTGGAGATTACAGTTTATTCAGTGAAACTGTTGCTTTAAATCTGGGTTTTAAAAACTTTTTTTTAAAAATCAGGGTTTGAAAATTTAAAATCTGTAGTCATAGGTTTGAATAAGGTTTAGGTTTAAATTTTAATTCAAGTTTGAATTCCAAATTTGAATTTAAATTACAGGTTTTAAGTTGAAAACTGTTTTTCTGTTTTCTTTAAAATCTGGATTTTTAAGTTAATAAAAAAAAATCTGGGTTTTTAGATATTGTAAAGTCTACAGATTAATTTAAAGTATGGATTAAGTATAAATTCAAATGTAAGTTTGAATTTTAGATTCAAATTAAATCCCAGGTTTTGAAATAAAAGTTTAAAACTCTCAACTTAGTTAACTATTTCAATTTAGTAAAATAGTTGAAAATTTTAAATAATGAAGTTTTAAAATATGAAGCAAAATTTTAAGATAAGTTTTTAAATCTGGAAATCTGAGTTGTAAAATGAAGCTCAGCTCAAATTTAAAGAAGATTCAAAGTTGGAAGCTTTAAACTAAAATTGAATTTAAACTTCTAAAATTTTGAAATGAACTTAACTTCAAGTTCTTATGATTTGATTTTTTAAGACAAACCTTTGTTTTGTCCTGGAATTTAAATAAGTTTTAAATTTAATTAAAACTTTGATAAGTTTAAATTTATTTTATTTTAAATTTGAATTTTTAAAATTGAAATTTAAAGATAATTTCAAAAGTACTTTGTTTTAAAACAAATTGTTTAAACATAATTAAGTTGTGTTTATTTTAAATTTGATTAAGATTTATGTTTTAAAATTTATTAACAGGTAATTAAGATTTATTAATTAATTTAATTAATTAATTAAATTTGGGATTAATAATTGATTAATGATTAATCAATTTGGAATTAAGAACATTAATTAAGTTATTAATTAATGATATATGAATATTAATTATGAATTAAGTTTTTAATTAAGGTTAATTAGATTAATAATTAATTTTAATTAATGAATGATTAAAGATAATCTAATTTGTAATTATTTTTAGTTAATTACTTTAATAAATAATTTGAGGATGGTTAACGAAGGTCATTAACCATGATTATTTAACAATTAATTAATGTAGTTAATTTTTATAATTAATTAGATTAATTAATTTAATAATAATCAATTATAAATGGTTTGAATAATTACTTGATAAAGTAATTAAGAAATTAATTACTTAATGTAATTAATTTAATTGAATGAGATTGTTTAACTTAATTAATTAAGTTTAATTAATTTTAAACACTTGAGTTAAGGATAATTACTTTATGTAATTAATGTTTTGGAAATTACTTAGTTAAGTAATTATATAATAATTACAGGTTGTAATTAAGGAGATGTTTAAGTATGAAGGAATTTGGATTAATTATTTAAATAATTAATCAAGGTATTAATTAAGAAATTAATTTAAGGGTAATTAATTTAGTTTAATATAGTAATTAAGTTTGTTAATTACTTTGATAATTAATTTAAGAAGTAATTAAGATCATTAATTATTTTAATTAATGATGTAATTTAAGTTGATTAATTATGATTAATTAATCAATAATAGGTAATTAAAGGTAATTAATTAATGTAATTAATTAAGGATAAATGTAATTAATTATGATTAATTAATTAGTTGGAGTAATTAAAAGTTAATTACTGTTTAGTTGAGGATAATTAATTTTAATTACATGAATGTAATTAAGAGTAATTAATCAAGAGTGATTAATTAAGGTAAGTTATTTTGAATGATTGATTAATTGATTGAAATCAATTAAATGATTGAGTAAGCAAGATATTTTGGTAAAGCAATTAATTTAATTTATTTTAAATTAATTAAAGATGAAGGAATTAATTTAATTCATTTTAAATTAATTTGAGATAGAAATGATTAATTTAATTCATTTTAAATTAATTATATTGTGATGAGTGAATCTTTGCTTATGGATGAATGGTTTGACTTGGATGCTTTGTAATCTCAGTAATGAGATAAATGATATTGTGTGGTATGGATGTTGGTTATATTGTGATGATAACATAGGTTATCTATTGTGATGTTGAGATATGGAATATCTATATGATATTGATGATGTGAATTACCTGTTATGTGATAATGTTGATTATCAGTTATGATTTAAGTTATCTATCTGTGTGTATATAGATACTGTAATTGAAATGTTTTAAAACTTTAAAACAACTTGGACCTTAAAAGACACGCTTTGGTTTTCGATGAGACCGGGATCGGGTTTCCATATTTGGATATCCGAAAACCACATCGATTCCAAATAACGATAGGTCGTGAATCAAAGTGGAGCTTTGTGAAGACTCGAGGTGTAAGGGCTATGAGTCATTATAACTCTGTGGGTGATTCCGTAATGAGTTGACGGAATTAGTCCTTATAGATTCGAGATGGTGAATTAGAGTGCAAGGGTTATTGTCGTTAACTCTGAGGGTGATTCCAAAATGAGTGTAACGAGATAATGCCTTCGGTTTCGTTCGAACCCGGAACGAACTTGTATGGATTGAATGCTTTCAGAACATCGTCAGGTGGACGATGAGCATTCTAAGATTGATATGTCCTATAAAGGTAATCGTAGCCTCAAGCCTCATCAACCGGGAATGGCTAAAACAGGGGAGGTGCAGCAAGGCTTCGTGGGTAGCGCCCACTGGAGAGCAAGATTGATCCCTGTCTAGAAGTCCCTTTATATTTCGGCTGTGTGGGGCGATTGCTAGCTAGAATCGCCGGGGCTGTCTTGTTCGGAACTGTTCAGTAAGGAACGGGTCCGGCCTTGTGTTGCAGGGGAGTTAGGGTGGCTCCTCGGTACGGTGATCTAGGCCACGTACTGTGACGGGCGGTACCCCAGTAGCCCTGCCATTGTATGGAATCCAAAATCCAATAAGTGCCGTACGTATTAGTTGTGCCCAACTATGTTGGAATGTGAGATGTAAGCATTTCAGCTATTTCTGTATTTTACTTGAAAACCCTAGACACTATTATAATATCATCGGATTTCCTATCAAATGTTTTGGTTAGCGTAAGGTAAAAACTTTTCCATGTTTATGTGTGGGAAGTCTTACGTGATACCTTTCTTTTCAAAAGGTTTTTAAAAGTTAAGCAACTTTAACCTGTTACTCACACCAGACCCATGTCTGACCCGGAGTTTATTTTTGTTTTTCATAAACTCTTGGGTACTCAAATTTTTATGAGTAGTCAAGGGAATTCAGGTTAGGATTCTGGATTAGCTTTGACGACTTGTGGAGGAGCAATGGAGCAGGAGGCTTCTGCGAGTAGATATATATCTAGTTTTCCGCTGTGTAGTTCTCTGAGAGTTTGTTGTATTGAGTTGTATAACTGGACAGGTGTCTATAACTGTCTAGTATGAGATTGATTATGCTGTGTATCTCTGATATTGTTGTAAACTATGTAAAGTATTATGTTATTAATATAATTTATTCGTTCCGCTGTGTTAGATTCTGATGTTGTTTCTTCTTCTCTTCTTTCTTTTCTACTTCTATCCCTTTCTTTCTTAATTCATGACGCGGTTTTCTGGGAGTGAAATTCGGGTCGTGACAATGAATCTTATGATAGATATTAAAACTTTAAATTCTTCGAAATCTTGATTTTGAAAGCCAGTTGAACGTGATGATTAATGTTGATCATGGTAGTTTTGTTCGAGGAAACAAGGAAATGCCAACAAGGTGCAAGCCCTCTTTCCAGAGAGTAAGTGCATTAGGCTTGTGCAAAGGTAAGCCCCTTCACCGGAGTGTGAGTGAATGGACTTGCTTGGACATTGAGTCCCCTTATCGGAGAATGAGTGATTGGACCCAGTAATGATCCAAAAGAGATCGGACCCTATATGAGGTATTAAATGGTCCGGCAAGCTTGAGAAAAGGTTCAGATAGATTGAACCTTAGACTGGACATTGAGTTCCCTCATCAGTGAGGGAGCAGATTGGATTCAGCAAGGATCCAAAGTGATTATACCTTAGACTAGATGTCAAATGGTCCTGAGAGATCAAACCTTATATTGGATGCTAAACTTTCAAAAGACATTGTGGATTGAAATAACAATCTAAAGAAATCGATGATCGTGCTGACGATCCAGAGAGATCAATGATTGAGTTAACAATCTAGAGAGATTGATGGTTGGATTAGCGATCTGAAAAGATCAATGGATGATCTAAAGAGATCGAAGAACGAACTGGAGAGATCAATAATGGACTAGTGGCTCGGAAAGGTCGAAGATTAGATTAATGATTCAGAGTAATCAAGAATTGAATTGCTCGTCAAATACATAGCTTAGAGTTCTTGAAAAACAGACTTTGGTTTCGAACACCAATTGGACTTGAATTGCAATTATCGACTTAAGCTATCGATTTTGATCAGTGGTAGTTAACTCCTGGATGAACACAGGACGATCCTTATGTGTGATATGCCATACGATATGACGATTTTGGAGGAACATTAAATGATGATTATTCGTGACAAACATTCGAGCAAGGACTCGAGTCCTTTGCTATAATAGCCTGGAAATATCTTTGATTTACATGTGAATCCAATGGAATCAGATGATTCACCATGATTTGACCAAGTTAACAGCCAAGAATTTAGATACTCGGGGATAATCGGTTTTAATATTTGTTCTTGAACAAAGCACGCCTTCCATTCACAAGGCAAGCCTTAAGGGGAAAATGTCATCCAACTTTTTGACCAAGCCACATCTGGATGAGTCATAACAATATAACAGAGAAATTACAAGCAGGAATCTAGAGCGTTAACTGCTAAATTCGAATATCATGTGGAAACGATAGATGAATCCTAGAGCATGTCGAAGGCTCCCAAAATAGCCAACACACCAAGCAAATACAAGTGTAAAATCCAACACCCAGATGTTAAAAGAAGTCATGGTTTGGTACCGATCCATGACCATGGTTTGGTACCGGTCCACGGTAGTTACCACAAACTACTTTGATTTTTATGGCTAGCAATGTTACGACGTTCAACAACTCAAAAATGCGGTTAGATGAGGTTCTCTTAACATACGCAACCCCAACACTTGATAGACGTTCCAAATATTATTAACCAACCCAAACATAGAATGATGATTATTTATAACTAAAATTCGAGCAAGGACTCGAGTCCTCATCTATAAAAGCCTAGAACTATCTTTGATTTACAGGTGAATATGATGGAACCCGATGATTCATCACGATTCGACCAAGTTAATAGCCAAGAATTTGGATACTCGGGATTATCGGTTTCAATATTTATTCTTGAACAAAGCACGCTTTCCGTTCACAAAGCAAGCTTTAGGGGGCAAATGTTATCCAACTTTGTACCCAAGCCACCTCTGGATGAGTTAGAATAATATAACATAGAAATTACCAAGCAGGAATCTAGGGCGATAACTACTAAACTCGGATATCGAGAAGAAATGATATATGAATCCCAGAGCATGTCAAAGGCTCCTAAAATACCAACACACCAAGAAAATACAAGTTCAAAATCCAACGCCCTGAAATCATGGATGAGCATGGTTCGGTATCGATCCATGATAGTTGCCCCAAACTACTTTGATTTTCTTAGCATGCAATGCTAAGATGCCCAACAACTCAAAAATACATTTAGAAGATGGTTCACTAATCACATGCAATCCAAACACTTGATGGACGATCCAAATACTATCAACCAACATTCAAACTAAGGGACTTAATCATATTCAAGTTCATACTCATAAAACTAGACACCAAGGACCAAGATACAAGACAATCAAGCATTTGTAAGGATGAAGTCCATATCCAAGAAGCAAGCTCCTGGATCGGTATAGATCCATGCAAATTGATGACGTAGCCACGTCCTTCTTCGAGCCACTTTCTCTGATAGTGGATAACGTGGGTATGATCATGGATGAGCAAATTTCAATGACCTTCCGCTATAAATAGGCATGGAGGGGCATCATTCGAGGGATCTTTTGGCTCTCTTAACAATTTTCTCTATAATCTCTTGTAATCCCGAGGAACCATACCGATCCATGAGAACAACATTTGTAATCAGCAACAAAATCATCAACAAAGCTAAGTAGACATACTCAAAGATTAGCCGAACCACTATAAAACTTTTGTGTCTTATTTTTGTTTACTTTTTCACTATTTTGTCCACTATAATCATTTGGGTGTTTATGCCACATTTTGGTGCAAACATCGATAAAATGATTTTCGGTCACATTATCGATATTTCTTCGAACTATTTATTTTTGCAAACAAAATTCTAAAAAAAGTTTACCTTCATTAGTAATTATTTAAAAAGAAGGTTACAATGGCTATAAAATCATTTTTATATTATTTAATCCAAGATGCAATATTTAAATAATTTAGATCTTTAAATACAAAATGTTCATAATTTCTGGTCGTTGCATTCTCCACCACGTAGAATAATTCATCCTTAAAATTTCAACACGAGCAACCAAAGAAACAATCACATATCCACACTTAATAGTTTTTATAATTATTAGCAAACATAGCTTATGGTTTGTCTAGGTTTAGAACCTTCTCATCGCACAAGGATGATACATAAACTACTGCGTGTACCTTTCATTCATAGCCTCAGGTTATTAATTAGTCAATTATTCATGCTACCTTAAACAGTTCAAAGTGCCATTCCCCAAACTCTACATAAGCCAACAAAACATAGCATACAAATATACAAAAGCCTATACGATGTACATATATCACCCCCACGCAATATCAAATCTGATCACTTGCTCGATCATATAAGTTTTGCTTCCAAACAAGCATAAATCACTTGACCTCTCTATTGCGGAGTCTGATCGGGTTCTTGGATTAGCGGCCTCTATTTTCTTTACATAGCCATATACTATGATAGAGTACCTCAGGATCATATTAAGAATCTGTACTAAGTGTTTGCCGTCAAGAAAAGAGTGAAACATCATTGTTCGGAATGGTATAAATCACTTTTAAATCATGTACTCGAATCCTAGATCAAGAACCATCATGCGAATAAAGTGATCTACGTATAAGTTACATGCTTTATTCCATTGGCTTCTTAACTTCAACAATTTATTTTTATTTTAAATCACATTCATTTTCACATGTAGGATTTCTCATTTTCATACTAAAATCATTTATGAACCATTTCATAAAACATTACTTAAGTTTTATAAACATTTTATAAAGATATATCTTATTGAAAAGTATTCCATAACTCAAGTTCATATTCATATAATAATCTACTGCATCCTAAGAGTATATACAAAAAAAATCCTATATACTTTACTTAACAAAGATGTTTATTAAACTTTAAACTTGTTAAATTTTTACTGCGTTCTCAATTTAAGAGTTACAAAAACTCATCTTTTATATATATTTTTACGAAATTATTTAGCTTCAAATTTCTATACCAATTTGGAAGTATCTGACTGTCTAAAATCATTGAAAATTCTGTTTTATTTCAACAAATGAAAACTACCAAACAACATATCATAACATGATGCACAAACCAAATTATCCTAATGCATAGGATACATGCGTCCATAAACATCGGGTTTAATTCAAATCATTTCATAATAATAATATATACTTATAACTTTTGTATATCAAATCATACTTTCGAGATATAAATCCGAATCTTGCTTTGCGAAAACAAATTGTAGCAAACTACTATGGTGGCATCCCCCACTTCGAAACTCGATAGTGAAAGCTGATAATGCTGCAATCATCACCCGAATTATTTTCGAATGATAGAGGTGATTTTTGTCATTCCTATCACCTTTAAAACCCTTTTTAAAATACTTCTTTTCGTAAATACTTTTAAATAATACTGGTATTATTTTCTCTGAATCTTTGAAAAACAATTTTCAAGACATTGGGATTTAAATTCTCAAATTCTCAGTTTAAACCCTTTTAGTTTATAAATAGTACCTTATAAACCATATTTATATTTATATAAAGTTGTTTTCTTATATAAAATTTTTTGCAATTATTTATTCCAAAATATCTCACCTTTCTTTTAGAATATAAAAGATTTCTTTTATTAAATTAAACTTTTAAAGCAAACAATATCACTAAACGTCTTATAGTAAAACTGTGAAACTTAATTTACATGGTGTTCATTCCAATGTTCCATAATTACTACCTACCCAACCCATATAGTAAAAAGGTAAACTACTTATAAATTAATAAACAGTGGTAAATGCTTAGAAACTGGCTGAGCATGACTAAGTGAATAAATGAGGGATAACGATAAATATCATTAATCCCTACATAAATTAGACTACCATATCAACTTATACTTATATATTACCAAAATATAACAAATACATATACGCTCTTATATATATAAATACACACACACACACACACACACACACACACACACACACAGATATATATATATATATATATATATATAATGCAATCAACCTATGCTAGGGCATTCCATTACCCTATCTCTTAATGAGTTATGTCCAAACAAAGCCAAGGTTCTTGCTTAACCTTCAGCTCTTATACCAGTTGTAATGACAACCCTTTTCGACTCTTAAATGTCTACACTAATACATCCAAGGTATTCACATGTCGAGAACCCAAGTGCCAAATAGATCGATTGTTAGGGTAAAAGAAAATGAAAAATGAAAAAAGGACAAGAAAGGGGAGGAATAAAACCAGAATCTCATAATAGAATGATAATATAGAATATCAAAAGACAGTACACAGTGTTACTCTAACATACATAGCATTGCAGAGTTACTAATCTAAGTACCATCATTAGCCTGAACAGTAACAACACCATATCCCTATAAATTATGATATAAGTATATAAATAATGCAGTGAAAATAAATGCTACGACAGGTAAAACATCCAGCTCCTCTCCAAGAGACCAATGAACAACTACGGGGTCAGAAAAAAGTCTGGTTTGAGAAACTCAAGAAATACGTATGACATATAATAGCACCTTTTGTGACCAACCGAATCATCAGATTGGTTTTCCCCTCAAAAGATCCAATCATATAATAAGTACATATAGTGATATATTAGATAATATCTAGGTTATAGGATATAAGTAAGAAATAGCTGTGTTGCGTGTACACCACAAGAATAATTAGGTATACAATAAAAAATGCTAAGGCATGTTCGCATAATTGTATAGGATCTCCATTGATGTGCCCTCTATACATCAAGAACGGTTCTCTATACAAGGATTAGAGATATCCTTCGAGCAGCATATATCTCTAGGGAATATAACATATGAAAACAATAGCTAATCTACATGTGTGTGGCACCAAGCATCATCACTCCCGCATGCATATTTGTAAACAGCACTAAAATGGAGTCGTTAGCACCCTTGGGTTAGTTAAACCCTTGGCTATGCATCCTATCTCTGGTTTCTGTCATTTCCTATGGTGAAGTCACGTTCAGCATCCTAACATATAAGCCATAAATCAAACATATTTCGAAACCACACATGGATTCAAGCATCTCAACTGATCTCAGAACAACACAAGGATTCCTACATGATAATCATATCATGAATCTCTACATGGATTTGAGCATCTCGATCAAATCTCAAATCTTCACATAGATTCCACCATAAGTCCAGTGATGAATTCTAACGCTGTCCTTTCGTGGAATCACTACAAGATAGATAGTCCCTCATGGTAGCATCGTTCAAAATGTTAATGGTGACCTCTCCCTTGGACTTAACCTAAGAACGGACTATGAAACTCTATAACATTTCGCTTCACAGCCGCTTTCAAAACATAGATCGCGTATATGGTTTTGGAGTGGTAACGGTTTCAAGTCAACTCATATAAGTACACTCCCCTGCTAACCGGACGCTCCAAAATCAATCGATAGATTTTCCGTTAACTCAATTTTGGTTCTTTCAGGAATAAACAGTTAATACGTAAGGGTGGAGAGCATCTCCTATTCAGATGGATTTCCATATCATTTGTTCTAAAAGAGAAAGACAAGCATTTATGTAGGTTATTTCATCACAGATTGAACAACCGTACCGTATAATTCTCGTGTTTCTTTTAAATATTTCCTAAGTCAATTTTGGTATAATTCAATGACAATGAGAATGTATTCATATACTTATTTCAAGCATAAGTATATTCAAAAATCAATTAGCAATATTTGGTTAGTTTAAACTATGATCAAAGAGGTTAAAAAACAAACATCAGTTAAACATTGTTATTATAAACCTTTGTCTCTTTTATACTTTAAATATATACCTTTTCTATCTTTATTCCAAAAGTTTCATATTCGTTATTTTCTTTACAATTTAATTATTAAATATCTAAGTATATTCAATATATTTTTCTCACTTTAAAATATAATTCAAGGGTTTAAAAACAAATGTTACAAAAAGATTGTTTACTACAAATACAAAATACTCCACGCTTAATCATTATCTTTAATCCTCTCTTTTGATGATTTATTTACATTTATAAGTGTTTACCACAAGTGTTACTTAAACATTGTCAAAAAATACTCAAAACAATTCATACTTTGAGCATAACCTTTAAAACTTGGTTTTTAAAGATTTTGATTATACTTACAAGGGTTAAAGACTAAGGTTATTAAAACATTGTCACAATAAACCCAAAACTATTCACTCATAATTATCATTAAAGTATTCTTTATCAAAGTCCTAATTATATTCCCAAGTGTAATTAATAATGGTTAAAATCAAATGTTACTTAAACATTGTTTACTACAATCCAAATCCATGTACTTATTTTTATTTGATCAAGTTCGATAGTCGACTAATCGACTATCAAGTTCTAAAAATACCGCTTATAGAAATCAAGCTTCATATACTAAACACATTTCCGACCAACCCAACTTTACTATTTCTCAGTCAAGAATAAAGCCAGTAGGCTAGAGCATAATTGCTTCTATCTCTACTCAAACATCAACGTTAACCCTCACAAATAGACAAGTCTATTTAATCGCTTTTAGTATTAAGTATAGTATTAATGACTTTCCATAAATAAGTTAAACAAACAAACACGCCTAAGCCACAAAGTACTCTTAAACCACTTTGTTAAACATTTGTTTAAAGTTTAAAAATATTTTAAGAATGATATATAGACATACGCACATACACGCTAATTTTTTTATAAGGTACAATATTTAGTAATAGAAAAACAATTTAAAAGATATTATGTCATAGAAGCTTCTATTTATAAAATGTAACGACCCGGAAATTTTTTAACAATTTTAATTGATTCTATAACGTATTTAATTGAATATTTGTGAAATCTTATAATAATTGAATTTTTAAATAAAATGTTTATATATTTAGAATACGTATATTTAAATATAGCAGATTGTAAATTTTCAAATAATATTATGGAAGTTTATTTAATTGAGAAAACGTGCTGTCCAATTCAAGCTATTAATTGCTTTAATTGATTTCTGAATCAGTGCGTAACGGTTTCTTTTTACTACCGTTAAAGATTTCTATTGCTTAATACTTTTCCAATTCAGGTAGACTTTTCCATTCGTAACCATTAATAAATTTGAGATCATCGACCTTGCTTTTATTATTCCTTATAGTTTCGTGCACTGACTTTTCCTTTCCCACTACCCATAATTTTCTCCATACGTTTCTTTTGCAATTGAAGCGTATATTTATATTTATGGTGGTGTGTTTATTCTGGTCTCTCTTTATTTTTCTTTTTAACGCTTGAAAGAATCTCAAATCATCAAGCTAGAAGCATCCGTTCCTTCCCTCGCTTTCATAAGGCCTATAATATATAAACCACTTGCTTATAGATCTGAACACAACTTTGTCATCAAATTTAATGTGCCTTCCTCTCCCTATTATTTCGGTTCCAACCTTCCTAGTGAATGGCTTTAATAATTTTTGGCTAAATCATAGCTACGGACTTTTCAAATTTCTTTCATTTTTTATTTTTTTCCAATTCCTTCATTTGCTTCAAAATTTTTGAACGTGCCTAATCATCTCAGGATGTATATATAATGTAAGCCTACCTTTCCTTGGAAAGCTATTGCTCACAAAAAAATTCCTGATTTCTTTCCTTTTATCCATTTTTATATCCTTGACTTTCAAAACTCATTATGTGTTGTACAAACAAACAAAAATTTATTGCTTTAAGTGTATAGCTAAATCAACTATTGACCGTTACAATTACTTTTATTTGTATATTCATTTCAATTTATTACTTAAATAACGTTTTGATGAATTAAGGGACAGCTTTACGTTTCTTTTGCTTTTGAAAACGTTATATTTATAGTGTACGTTCTTTTGCATTTCAAAAATTTGAAACATGCTGCCCTATTTAAGCCATTAATTGTTTTAATTATTTTTCTTAATCAACATATAAACGTTGCTTTTTATTATTCCAGGATTTACATCCATACTTTAATCTCTGCTGTTCCATTTATTTCATTTGAAATCAAAATTTATTTACCATTCATTTATACGCCTCTTTCTCTTTCCTCTTTTACCTCTTCGTTTCCATGTTTCTAGGAATATATATATAGTATAGCATAGATTGCATCTTCTTTTCTCTCTGTAGGCTATTCGTTGCCCTCAAATTAATATTAAAAGAGGAGAGAGCTTTGTAAATATTATATAAAGTCATATAGCACGTTCACATATCAGATGCAGACCTACCTTTATATTTAAGAAACTAGCATTTTCTCTATTGCCTGAAGAATGCCCTTCGCCATGTCATGTTGCTTGAATCACGCATGCATTCTTCCTTTAAAAATCGCCTGTTCTCATCTCCCCTCCATCTTTTCTTATTTCTTCCAAACCTGAGCATGAGCTCTCTCTTTTCCTTGGCCTGCCTCCTCCCCATGGCCGCATGCATTAGTTGGCAAAACATTTCCTCTCTGGTTTTTAAAAGTAAGTGCGCATTTTATTTGATATAAGTCTATTTTATATATTAAGAACAGTATAGATTGTGCATAAGTTTTGTTTTATATGTTTACTGCAACTATGTGGATTTTGAATTCCCTAACAGTTGAACTTTAAAAATAATAATATATTTCATAATAGTATAT
Source organism: Allium cepa (assembly GCA_030765085.1). Classification (NCBI taxonomy): domain Eukaryota; kingdom Viridiplantae; phylum Streptophyta; class Magnoliopsida; order Asparagales; family Amaryllidaceae; genus Allium; species Allium cepa. The sequence continues at coordinate 980,460,596 of CM060929.1, forward strand.
ATATGATAATTGTTATATTTATAAACGTGTATATAAATATTTAACTTCTGTTCGTATATAAAGGTTAGTATATATTTATACCGTATTATGTATATTATTTTAAGATTTTATGGTATATAGTTTTTGACCTTTGTTAGCATATAGTTATCGTACGGCTTTTAGATACGTATGTTTTACTAACTAGTTGAAAAGTTAAATATATATATATATATATATATATATATATATATATATATATATATGCGCGTTTTATTTTACTATTGATAGCTTACGGTATATATGGTATAAGTTTGGCAGCCTTCTATTAATATACGTATTTTTATATGTTTTATATATTTGGTTATAACAGTTTCAACTATAATAAAATATGTTATTTTATTAGATTTCATATGTTCGATATATAAAATATAGTATTTCAATTTTCGTTACTGTTTTGGTATATATATTATATAAAATTGGTGGGTACAAGTTTGATAGGTCAATTTATAATATATATATTTTTATGATTGTTTTAGTATTTTAGAGTCTACCGTACTATATTTTATTTTATTTTCAACAATTTACATAAGTTATATTTAAAATGTAGGTATATATATATAAAATTTTCTATGGTAGTTTTACAGTATAAGTTATATCAATATTTTATAATTTCAACAGTATATGCTTTCAAAATTTTATTTCATGTCAGCCTTAAGGTTGTTTGCACTGACTGATATACGTTGGATTTTTTTTTAGGGATGTGTATTTTGATTTCAAGTATAGTCATATGTATAGTCATATACAAATTGGTAGAGGAAATGTTATATAGTATATATATGGTTATATTAATATAGTCAGTCTGCACACCTATGTATATATATTAACCGAGGCATTCATAGTTTGTTGCATATTTTATAAACTGTGTCTGCATATGTTGGCTAGTTGTATATAAGCTCACTTATCCTATTTATCTTCCTTGATCCAATTCTGATTTGAATTCGTCTATTCCTATTATCAGCTTTGATCATTGAATCATGTCCATCTAGCTTTGTTTTGGAATTCGGATCTGGATTTCATAACTCACTTCTTTTCCTCTGGCCTCGAAAGGTGAGAAATCACTCACGATTAACATTCTTTTATTTACTAAATTTGATTTCAATTGAGACGACAATTGAAATATGAGGCTGTAGTTATTTAAATTGTTATATATGCTATTATCTGTAACTATTCACTTATGGGATATGACACCATATCCTATTGTTTATATATTTATTTTGATGATATATGCCTGTTGTTATTATTATTTACATATCTGTTATCACTCTGCAAGTTCCCTGTTAGTATAGAAATCACTATGGGTTGAAATGATACATACCCGAACAGACTTTAGAATAGGAGAAAATCGTTATGGGTTGAAATGATAAACCCAAGCGATTTTCATTTAATTGAATTGGGATTACGGGTTGAAATGCTATCCACCCGTATACATTTAGTGTACAGATTGAAATGATAAATATCCGTAACACTTGACCATATGATAAGAAATATATACAGACATCGTTGGTCCATATATATAAATATTTTGAAATTTAATTCATTGTTTTGGAAAGAAATATATGGTCTTATTAAATGTTAATCATTAAATTTTTTTATATATAAAGGGTAATGATATATAGATTTAATAATATTTAATTTAGTCAAAATTTGATTTAATACATAAACTATGATAAATATTTATGTAAATTTTATTCCAAAAAGTATTCTGCAATTTACTAAGATTGGGAGGTAATTGTGGGTTTATCTAAATGGTATTTAAATAAGGATTTATTCAATTAAATCAATTTGAAATTATTGAATGGGAAATTGAAGGGTATGATTTTGTAACTGGATTTTTATTTAAGTGATTTAATGAATATTTCACGTTTAAATAAATTAAAGAAAATATTGAGTAAAATGTAATTTAAGGTTACTTAAATGATATTGTATCTAATGAGGGATTAATTTAAGACTAGATAATAATGAGGTTAAATCGAGATCTATATGGAACTATTAAATTGAACATTTAATTAAATATTAAAGATTTGAACTATATTGGGATTTAAATGGTTTATTTTGAGATTCGGATATGTATTTGAAATCAGTATAGTTGAATTTATTATTTAGAAACTAAATTGATTAAAAAGTTAGTTTGAAACTTTGAATACTTAAAGTTTTGAAATATATTGAACATAAAGTGTATTTTGTGATTTCAAATCCGAATTTGAGATCGATAAAATTGAAGTGGTTATTTTAGAAATTGAGTTGAATTTAAATTAATAAATTGAGATTGAAATAGATTTAAATGGGGTGGTCGGGTTGATGTTAAACGATTTGTTAAGTTGAGGGAATTGAAATTTCTTTACTGTACAAATTATTTAATATATAAAAATACTATTTGGGAAGTATAGAGATATTTGAAGTGAAAATGATATTTGGTTTTGAAGTATAAATTAAGTTGAAAAGGCTACGGTGTTATAGTGTATACTTCTATCTTTTAGATAGTTCCATGGACCCTTAGAGGATGGTTATCCCAAACATCCTCTAAGTTAATTATATTTCAGTTGATATTTCACTTGAGTTAGATTTATAGATATAAGAATGTTAATCCTGACTCGAGTGTTTTGTGTTTTGCTTTACGCTCGGGTCAGACTGAGAGATACAGCATTTGAGACTCATCTTCGAAGTTGGAGCTTTTCTTGAAGATCCAGCTATCTATCCCTTCAGGCATCCAGTTGATTGGTTCAGAGAAGTCATCTGTTGCATTGGAGACTTCATGGCATTTGAACTATTCGGTTGTATTTTATTTCTAACTCTGAGGTATATAGTAGCTTCATGAACTACTATTCTTTATCTATTCCGCTGCATTATATTACTCTGTGTAAGTGATCTATGATTGATTTATTTACTGTATATTTTAAGTTTTGCCAAATTTTATTAACAATTCGGTATTTTGAATTATGCAAGTCGGACATGTACGGTTTTATTGTCGATTTGAATGGTCCAAAATAGTGGGTCGTTATAGTTGGTATCAGAGCTTTGGCTCTAGGCAAAACTTAGCATATATGGTAAATTTATTAACAGAATCACTTTCACGCGAGTTGAATCTCTTCCTTTCTGACTCGATTTCCTTTGAATTTTGGAATGTCCCTCGGTTTCAAAATTCATTCTTGTCTCTCTCTATTTATATTCTTTTGATTCTGAAGTATCCAATAACTCCACTAAATGATTTGTAAAGGGGGATGAAAACTCCTTTATAATTGGCGTCGATTCACCGAAGATTTTTGTATCCTCGGTTTAGATGCTACTATCTCCTGTTATTCCAAATTCTATCTCTAGCAATCGAATGTCGATTTGCCTTAGAATTCTGCATCCATCATATTGCTAAATGCACGATTGACCCGATTAAGGTCGCCCGTGATTTATAGAAGTATATCCATCTCCTATTTTGTAATTTAATCATCTTCGATCGAGTCTATCTTCGAATCAGGATTCTATTGGTTAGAGTCTTCTAATTTAAATCTCTATCTTTGTTTTAAAATCCATTCTTGAATCATCCATTGAAAATCGGGTTTGTTGTATTTTAAAATTGTTTTATACGAAATTATTATTTTGATAACTATGATTTTATTCTATATATAAAAGTGAAAATGTTTTCGATAAGGATTATATACCTATATATAAAACAAATAAAAAATGTTATTCTATATAAAAGGGTTTTGAAAGGATTTGAAATTTTGAAAAAATATAAGAAATTGATTTATATAAAAATGATTTATAACTGAAAAGTTAAATTTGAAATTCGAGAATTGAATTCCGGTATTTTGAAATTGGTTTTAAGATTTTGGAAAATATATAAAAATAATACGATTTAAAAGTATTTTTCCGAATAAGAAATGTTTCAATTGATTTCAAATGAATTCCAATAATTTTGAAGAAATTTCAAAGAAGTTTTCAAGAAAATAGAAGTCCAGAACTCACTTATGTCGCTGGAAAATAATTTCGGTGATGAGTGCACGCATCATCGACATTGATTTTCGAGTTTCAGAGTGGGGGAGAGGCCACTTTAATAGCTTCGCTATGCAAGTGATTTTGTAAAACCGTTTTTGATTTCAAATTCCGAAGTATAATTTGATATTTTAGAAAGATATAAGTATATATTTGAAACAATTTAAAATGAGACCGGTGTTCAGTCCTCGAGTTTTGGATTTAATAATTGATTTATTGATTTATTGTTGATTTTCAACTCTGGAATTGAAAATTTGATTTCCCTAACTATTTTGAATGTTCGAACACTTCCAAATTGAGATTAAATTTTCAAAGCTAAGAAATTTCGAAGAGTATAAAATGTTTGATAAAGAATATAAATTTAGTTTTGAAATGTTTTGAAAAAAATAGTTTTGAATAATGGTTTTCAGAAAGGTAAATTGGATATTTCAAATAGAAATAGATAGTTCAAAAGTTTTAAAGGGATAACTATAAATTTGAAAACCATTTTAAGTATAATTGATTTTTTGAGAAAATATTTGGTTTTGAAATTAAATTGGAATTAAAAACTAGTACTTATATGGTGATTTTAAAAATGAATTTGTTTGACTTGAATTATTTTAATTTGGAAAATGGGGTAATTTTCTAAACCTATTATTTTGGGAACTTTGAAATTTAGATATTTAATTTGGAAGAAAATTTGATGAAATCATATAGGATTTTGAAACTGAATGGATACTGAATGATTTGAAATTGAGAACCTTATATTATTAAGCACTTGATTTGGGAGTGGTCGAACTTATATAAAATGGATTGTATAAAGTTGATTTGAAAATCTATTGATTTGAAAGGTACTCAATTTGGAAAGAGATTTTATATAATCGAAGTCTATATTAGTATAATTTGATCTACTATTTATTTTGGAAAGTATTCGATTTGGGAAAAATGAAATCCTATATATATATGGATTTTATATAAGTATGATATTTGAAAGTATTTGAAAAGGTACTATATGATATATATTTTCGAAGTAAAGATATGGAAAGTTCCTTCTGCTTGATATCCGCTTTGTGGCCACATCGTGGATTCATTCTATCGATATTATTCTCTCTGATTTTCGGTTTTCCGGATGTAATACTCGAGTGTTTCCCACCGTGGCGTAACCCATGGTTTTTTTCCTCTCGTGACTGCATAGCGCAACTGCCTGGATGAGTCTTGCCTAGGGGTACGGATTGTTTCCTAGGGGATCCAGGCGTAACCATTGTGTATCCTGCAATCTGTGTAGGTCGCGAATAGTAGCGCAAGTGCCTGGCTGAGTCTTGCCTAGGGGTACGGATTGTTTCCTGGGGGATCCAGGCGTAACCATTGTGTATCCTGCACTCTACTAGTCATCATGGCGTAACTCGCAGGGCTGAGAAAGCTTACGGATATGGATTGTTTCCTGGGGGATCCAGGCGTAACCATTGTGTATCTGCGAACCATGATCGGACAAAGGTTTTGGTTTGGTTGTTTTGTTTGGATTGTACTTTCCATATCTGTTTTTAAGGGTTTTAAGTATTTTCACTGGTTGTTGAAACAGGTCTACTAAGTACTTGAAGAACTCTAGCTTTGCGCCTGATCAACACATGGCCAGAGTCTGCAAGAACGAGGATAAACTTGTTAAAACATTGAGTTATAAAAGTATTTTCGAAAGAAAAATTGGTTTCGATATAAAAGTATTTTATTTATAAAGGTATTTTATTATAAAAGTATTTTCAACAAAGAAATTTTGTATTAATATTTGAAATTAAAATTCTTATGGTTTGAAATAAATTATTCGTGCCCGATTCTATTCTTTTGAATCTACCTCATCTGCTCAGCTTCATTTTTCACTTATATTCCGTTTTCGGAATCTACCTTCCTTTCCTTTTTGAATAAATCTTTTAAATATTGCTTATTTGTATACTACATTGTTTTATATAAAATTTTAGTGTTATAAATATTTTTGAAGTTATAAATTAAATAAAACATCTTTAAAGAAAATGATTATTAATTTATTGATAATATTTGAAAGGTATCTTGAGAAAAATTAAAAATTTCATAAATTTTGGATTTAATATTTTCAATAGTCTTTGTAAATAGAAGTAATAATGTAAATAATTGTTTGCAAAGGAGTTTAAGAAGTATTAAATATTAAAGAAAGTTTAGTTTCAAATGAAATTTTCAAATAAATATTTTAAATAAAATTTATATAGTTTTAAAATTTATTGTTTATCTTGGCTTTCAATTTTTTTTTTCTGGTTGTTTTATTCTCCTACCTCCTTCCTTTTCGGGGACGAAAAGTTTTGAGTGGGGGAGAGTGTGACGACCCGGAAAATTTTTAACAATTTTAATTGATTCTATAACGTATTTAATTGAATATTTGTGAAATCTTATAATAATTGAATTTTTAAATAAAATGTTTATATATTTAGAATACGTATATTTAAATATAGCAAATTGTAAATTTTCAAATAATTTTATGGAAGTTTATTTAATTGAGAAAACGTGCTGTCCAATTCAAGCTATTAATTGCTTTAATTGATTTCTGAATCAGTGCGTAACGGTTTCTTTTTACTACCGATAAAGATTTCTATTGCTTAATACTTTTCCAATTCAGGTAGACTTTTCCATTCGTAACCATTAATAAATTTGAGATCATCGACCTTACTTTTATTATTCCTTATAGTTTCGTGCACTGACTTTACCTTTCCCACTACCCATAATTTTCTCTATACGTTTCTTTTGCAATTGAAGCGTATATTTATATTTATGGTGGTGCGTTTATTCTGGTCTCTCTTTATTTTTGTTTTTAACGCTTGAAAGAATATCAAATCATCAAGCTTGTAGCATCCGTTCCTTCCCTCGCTTTCATAAGGCCTATAATATATAAACCACTTGCTTATAGATCTGAACACAACTTTGTCTTCAAATTTAATGTGCCTTCCTCTCCTTATTATTTCGGTTCCAACCTTCCTAGTGAATGGCTTTAATAATTTTTGGCTAAATCATAGCTACAGACTTTTCAAATTTCTTTCATTTTTTATTTTTTTTCCAATTCCTTCATTTGCTTCAAAATTTTTGAACGTGCCTAATCATCTCAGCATGTATATATAATGTAAGCCTACCTTTCCTTGGAAAGCTATTGCTCACAAAAAATTTCCTGATTTCTTTCCTTTTATCCATTTTTATATCCTTGACTTTCAAAACTCATTATGTGTTGTACAAACAAACAAAAATTTATTGCTTTAAGTGTATAGCTAAATCAACTATTGACCGTTACAATTACTTTTATTTGTATATTCATTTCAATTTATTACTTAAATAACGTTTTGATGAATTAATGGACAGCTTTACGTTTCTTTTGCTTTTGAAAACTTTATATTTATAGTGTACGTTTCTTTTACATTTCAAAATTTTGAAACATGCTTCCCCATTTAAGCCATTAATTGTTTTAATTATTTTTCTTAATCAACATATAAACGTTGCTTTTTATTATTCCAGGATTTACATCCATACTTTAATCTCTGCTGTTCCATTTATTTCTGAAATCAAAATTTATTTACCATTCATTTATACGCCTCTTTCTCTTTCCTCTTTTACCTCTTCGTTTCCGTATTTCTAGGAATATATATATATATAGTAAGCATAGATTGCATCTTCTTTTCTCTCTGTGGGCTATTCGTTGCCCTCAAATTAATATTAAAAGAGGAGAGAGCTTTGTAAATATTATATAAAGTCATATAGCACGTTCACATATCAGATGCAGACCTACCTTTATATTTAAGAAACTAGCATTTTCTCTATTGCCTGAAGAATGCCCTTCGCCATGTCATGTTGCTTGAATCACGCATGCATTCTTCCTTTAAAAATCGCCTGTTCTCATCTCCCCTCCATCTTTTCTTATTTCTTCCAAACCTGAGCATGAGCTCTCTCTTTTCCTTGGCCTGCCTCCTCCCCATGGCCGCATGCATTAGTTGGCAAAACATTTCCTCTCTGGTTTTTAAAAGTATGTACGCATTTTATTTGATATAAGTCTATTTTATATATTAAGAACAGTATAGATTGTGCATAAGTTTTGTTTTATATGTTTACTGCAACTATGTGGATTTTGAATTCCCTAACAGTTGGACTTTAAAAATAATAGTATATTTCATAATAGTATATATATGATAATTATTATATTTATAAACGTGTATATAAATATTTAACTTCTGTTCGTATATAAAGGTTAGTATATATTTATACCGTATTATGTATATTATTTTAAGATTTTACGGTATATAGTTTTTGACTTTTGTTAGCATATAGTTATCGTACGGCTTTTAGATACGTATGTTTTACTAACTAGTTGAAAAGTTAAATATATATATATATACGCGTTTTATTTTACTATTGATAGCTTACGGTATATATGCTATAAGTTTGGCAGCCTTCTATTAGTATACGTATTTTTATATGTTTTATATATTTGGTTATAACAGTTTCAACTATAATAAAATATGTTATTTTATTAGCTTTCATATGTTAGATATATAAAATATAGTATTTCAATTTTCGTTACTGTTTTGGTATATATATTATATATAATTGGTGGGTACAAGTTTGATAGGTCAATTTATAATATATATATTTTTATGATTGTTTTAGTATTTTAGAGTCTACCGTACTAAATTTTATTTTATTTTCAACAATTTACATAAGTTATATTTAAAATGTAGGTATATATATATATATATATATATATATATAATTTTCTATGGTAGTTTTACAGTATAAGTTATATCAATATTTTATAATTTCAACAGTATATGCTTTCAAAAGTTTATTTCATGTCATCCTTAAGGTTGTTTGCACTGACTGATATACGTTGGATTTTTTTTTTTAGGGATGTGTATTTTGATTTCAAGTATAGTCATATGTATAGTCATATACAAATTGGTAGAGGAAATTTTATATAGTATATATATGGTTATATTAATATAGTCGGTCTGCACACCTATGTATATATATTAACCGAGGCATTCATATTTTGTTGCATATTTTATAAACTGTGTCTGCATATGTTGGCTAGTTGTATATAAGCTCACTTATCCTATTTATCTTCCTTGATCCAATTTTGATTTGAATTCGTCTATTCCTATTACCAGCTTTGATCATTGAACCGTGTCCATCTAGCTTTGTTTTGGAATTCGGATCTGGGTTTCATAACTCACTTCTTTTTCTCTGGCCTCGAAAGGTGAGAAATCACTCACGATTAACATTCTTTTATTTACTAAATTTGATTTCAATTGAGACGACAATTGAAATATGAGGCTGTAGTTATTTAAATTGTTATATATGCTATTATCTGTAACTATTCACTTATGGGATATGACACCATATCCTATTGTTTATATATTTATTTTGATGATATATGCCTGTTGTTATTATTATTTACATATCTGTTATCACTCTGCAAGTTCCCTGTTAGTATAGAAATCACTATGGGTTGAAATGATACATACCCGAACAGACTTTAGAATAGGAGAAAATCGTTATGGGTTGAAATGATAAACCCAAGCGATTTTCATTTAATTGAATTGGGATTACGGGTTGAAATGCTATCCACCCGTATACATTTAGTGTACGGATTGAAATGATAAATATCCGTAACACTTGACCATATGATAAGAAATATATACAGACATCGTTGGTCCATATATATAAATATTTTGAAATTTAATTCATTGTTTTGGAAAGAAATATATGGTCTTATTAAATGTTAATCCTTAAATTTTTTTATATATAAAGGGTAATGATATATAGATTTAATAATATTTAATTTAGTCAAAATTTGATTTAATACATAAACTATGATAAATATTTATGTAAATTTTATTCCAAAAAGTATTCTGCAATTTACTAAGATTGGGAGGTAATTGTGGGTTTATCTAAATGGTATTTAAATAAGGATTTATTCAATTAAATCAATTTGAAATTATTGAATGGGAAATTGAAGGGTATGATTTTGTAACTGGATTTTTATTTAAGTGATTTAATGAATATTTCACGTTTAAATAAATTAAAGAAAATATTGAGTAAAATGTAATTTAAGGTTACTTAAATGATATTGTATCTAATGAGGGATTAATTTAAGACTAGATAATAATGAGGTTAAATCGAGATCTATATGGAACTATTAAATTGAACATTTAATTAAATATTAAAGATTTGAACTATATTGGGATTTAAATGGTTTATTTTGAGATTCAGATATGTATTTGAAATCAGTATAGTTGAATTTATTATTTAGAAACTAAATTGATTAAAAAGTTAGTTTGAAACGTTGAATACTTAAAGTTTTGAAATATATTGAACATAAAGTGTATTTTGTGATTTCAAATCCGAATTTGAGATCGATAAAATTGAAGTGGTTATTTTAGAAATTGAGTTGAATTTAAATTAATAAATTGAGATTGAAATAGATTTAAATGGGGTGGTCGGGTTGATGTTAAACGATTTGTTAAGTTGAGGGAATTGAAATTTCTTTACTGTACAAATTATTTAATATATAAAAATACTATTTGGGAAGTATAGAGATATTTGAAGTGAAAATGATATTTGGTTTTGAAGTATAAATTAAGTTGAAAAGGCTACGGTGTTATAGTGTATACTTCTATCTTTTAGATAGTTCCATGGACCCTTAGAGGATGGTTATCCCAAACATCCTCTAAGTTAATTATATTTCAGTTGATATTTCACTTGAGTTAGATTTATAGATATAAGAATGTTAATCCTGACTCGAGTGTTTTGTGTTTTGCTTTACGCTCGGGTCAGACTGAGAGATACAGCATCTGAGACTCATCTTCGAAGTTGGAGCTTTTCTTGAAGATCCAGCTATCTATCCCTTCAGTCATCCAGTTGATTGGTTCAGAGAAGCCATCTGTTGCATTGGAGACTTCATGGCATTTGAACTATTCGGTTGTATTTTATTTCTAACTCTGAGGTATATAGTAGCTTCATGAACTACTATTCTTTATCTATTCCGCTGCATTATATTACTCTGTGTAAGTGATCTATGATTGATTTATTTACTGTATATTTTAAGTTTTGCCAAATTTTATTAACAATTCGGTATTTTGAATTATTCAAGTCGGACATGTACGGTTTTATTGTCGATTTGAATGGTCCAAAATAGCGGGTCGTTACATAAAATATTTAACTAATTTTCTAAAAAAACTATATATCCTTAGAAATACTTTAAAATTCTTATAATATTGTTTAAAACATTAATTTAAAATATTACTTCAAATGTCTATGTTATAATTTATTTAAAACTTTAAAAATAATATGTTTCCTTTACTTAAAAATAAACCACTTGCTTTAATAATTTAAAATAAATTATTAAAAATGCAAAAAAAAATTCAAACCACTTTTAAAATACTCTAATATATGTTAGAAAATGCTTGTGAAAAATATTGAAGTAAAATACTTAAGTTTAAAGTCATTTCAAATCAATTTAAACTCTCAAACAAAAAAGACAGCCTTTCCAAAATGCTGTAAAATTTGGTACAAAGGAAAAGATGGCGTTTCTAAAGTTCTATGGCTTACCGTTGTCAATGATTATGACCCAGGCCGGGCCAAACCAGTTTGGTACGTTCAAAAGTTTTAGTATTTGTCATGATGCTAACAATCTTTTTAATATCCAATATATTTATAATAATTAATATGAAAGTCTATGCAGACCGAGTAATATGATTATATCTTCTAAATTAAAACTTGTATATAATAGTAGCGAAATTAAAGAGTAAAGTAAAGTAAGAGGCAATCACACTAGAGATTTTTATATTGATTTGAACTTTCCGTTCAACATCCAGTCCCAGACTCCTTTTGGATTTAAACAACACTCTCACTTAACCCAGAGGAATAGGCACCTGACCAGCAGAACATGATTTCAATACACTTGCATGAGAAACCGAACGATACTTCAATACCCTTGCTTGAGCAGTAGAACAGGACTTCGACTATGAATGGTAGTAAGTTTCTTGACTGATTGTGTTCCAGATAACACGAATAAGTTTATTAAATACAACCTTCCTATAATCTCCTTGAGATGATGATTTGAATGTGTAATTATAGGACATAAATTATTGAGAATATTTGTAATTCACAAGTGCATATAGATTTGATAGATAGAAAGAATTATTTTTTTTAAAGTGGAATCTCAACTCTATTTGTAGATTTGAAAAGTTCTAAATCAATAGTTGCAACCATTTGAATAATTGCAACTCTTAAGAAAGAAGACGACTCTTCAAAATTTGAATTTCCGTGAAGAGTTGTCTCTGTTTATTAGGTTTAGAAGCCTGAGAAAAAGTTCCCAAATGTCTGAACGAATATAAAAAATTCCAGAAAGCACAGTAACAAAAAATAAGTCATCCTGATGTTTGGAATTTTTGTATCAGACTTCTAGTTTCAATATAGATGTCTAGTATAAAAAATCCAGACGTTTGGAATTGAACTAAAAAGCTCTTTTAAATTGAAATTATACAGACATTTGTGATGAATGTGATAGACATCTGGTACTGAACTATTTTGTTCATTTTACATTGTATTATAATTTAAACATACATAGACGTCCGCGATAAAAATTCCATACGTTTGAAATTGAACTATTTTGTTCGTTTGCTTTGAAATGCTATACTTTATTTACAAAGTGATATTTTGACTATTTTCTTTGAATGAACATGTATTATAAAATAGTTATATGGAAAAGATAATTTCCAAAATATATTTGTGTGTGTAATCATCAAGATTATATATAAAGTTTAGACCGACAAAAGCTACAATATAAAACCTACTTGTTTTCTTCAATTTCAGCCCGGTTTTGAGGTCGATCGTCATATCTCCTTGTATATATTCCTGCACTATAATGATTTTATATATACATATGGAACTATATAGTTGTCTCACTGAAATTAAAAATGAAAAGATCTAACATTCTCCTCCTTTTTCAAGATGACAACTATATATTACAATTAATAAGAATGCAAAGTAAGTATTACTCTCCCATATTATAATATCTCCCCTTAAGCATAATATCTCTCTCTTTTAATATGTATATGAATTTCTCTCCCTTTGTCACTATAAAAAAGAATGAGGTAATATATGAAGTGCATGAAATTATGACATACATAAACATGAAGAAGATGGTTAAAAACATCATAAAAATAGTAACAAGTAGGAAATAAAATGAAAATACCATAACAAGATTGAAAAGCCACTCAAAACAATTGCATATAGGTTAGATTATTAATTATGGGGATTTAGAAGTATACCAGACATATGTTTGAAATAGTCCAGACTTTAAGATTTGTGCAATCCTAAGAAGTTAGTGGTGGAACATTTGAACTGTATCAGACATTTGGAATTTTTGAACCATACGTCTATTTGCCAACTTAGACTTCTGTTTTAAAAATTATATATGTCTTTTCTAGGTAAAGTGTAAAAATATATATTATGTATAGCGTTCTAGACGTCTGGATCTTTTTCCATACTTGTAATATGTTGTGTATTCAGACATTTTGATTTTTGTTTTTCAAAGTTCACTTTAAAGTTATTGCTTAAGAATTTTAAGCTTATCTAATTGATTTCAACTTATTTATAATTCTTAATCAATTTCGAAAATATTTAAACAGGATGTACATAATATTATTTATATAATATTAAACAAAGTTATATATTTAAAATATTTATTACTTACAGAAATTATTTATATTTTCCTTAAAATACTATTTCACACTCTTTTAGCATAATAAAAATATTTCTAACACTTTTGAAAGCAACATCTTATATAAAAGTGCATATAACTTTTTTATTTTTATTAAATTTTACTTTGCGACACTCTAAATTAATAATACCAACCCCAAACTAATTATTTATATATAAAAATGAATTAGATATATCGAATTTGCTGCCGTTCTATTGTCCATAAATGCTTGTTCTGTATGATATCCACGAAACATTTTAATATTCAAAATGCATTTCATCCTTTTGTCTTTCTTTGGTACCTACAAAAAATAAATTCATATTTTGGTTAGCACTTCCTACATCAGGGTCCAAAGGGTTAGATAGAGGATAACCACACCTAAGAGGGTTTGGTGCTACTTCACAAATATAATTAGAATTTTTTTGAACAGTAGACAAAAGTGTATCTATATACTTATTTCTTATCAAATTGTTGTTAGTCTTCGAAATCCAAACTTTTATAGTCTTAGACTCGTTAATTGGTTTCTTTTGACAATCAACTTTCTTTTGTAATTAGTATATATTGATCTATATTGTTTAGAGCTAGTCTTAACCTCTTTGCTAGGTTTGTTATGGCCTAATACTCTTTTTCTAGAAGTAGATTGTGAATTCTTTATAATATTAGAAAGATTCGCTCTACCTTTATTAAAATTAGAAATATTTTTAGTAACTCTTTCTTACTTTTTTTTAAGACCAACACCTTCTAATTTTAGTATTTTTATTACTTGAAAAAAGCGTGATTCTCTTTTGTTAATACGTCATTTTAATCTTTTTGAGTTTCTATTTCGCTACTTATCATAGTAAGATGTGACGACATATTAGTACAAGAATCCTGAGATTTTACAAATTATTCTTCTAGTATTTTTTTTATTATCTTTTAACATATCAATTTCTAGTTCAGTTCTATTCAATTTTCTTAATGTATCTTTATATTTTCTATTCAAATCTATTAGTTATCTAACAATTTCAAATTTATTTCAACTAGATCATCGAATGAAAGTTCACTTGCATTGTCATTAGTAGCCATGAAACATACATTTTCTTGTTTGGATTGTTGTCATATCTGGCAAAGCAAATGAGCCTGAATCATTCTAAGTTACCGAAAAAGCCTGCTACTTCTTTTTATGAAATTTCTCGCTCTTATTGAAGTTATTCTTCTTTCGCTCTGGGCAGTCTTTCTTTAGGTGACACATATTCATAACATTTAAGCGACGAGGATGGCGTATCGTTATTGTTATTGCAAACTTTTTAGCCTTTTTATGCCTTAAAAACTTTCTAAAACTTTTGGCTAGAAACGCAACACCATCGTCATCCATATCGAATTCTTCTTTCTCTACTTGGAATGAGATTGTCTTTCTATCTTGAGCTCGTACTTGTTTACCTGCATGTTCACTTCATATGACATGAGATTTCCTATTAACTCTTCTGGTTTTATTGTTAAAATGTCATTAGCTTCTTCGAGAGCTAAGGCCTTTCATTCCCACTCATTCATTAAATAATTTAGATTTTCCAAAACAATATCCAAATCAGAGTATTTTCTCCTAGTGCTAGAAGTGAGTGATATATGTCTTGAAATCTAGAGTACATGTCATTATTGTTTCATCTTGCTTCATTTTAAAATTTTGAGATTGATTTTTAAGCATAGAAATATTGCTTTGTTAGACTTTTGTTTATACCTTCATGATTTATTTTAAGAGTATGCCAAATTTCATATGCAGATGTGCACATACTCTATTATTATTTGACGTTTTGGCCCGGCTATATTCAGACTTGCTGGACAAGTTAGACTAGACGATCATCGAGAGAGACAGTCTAGAGAGATGATTATTGGATATAAAGGTCAAGATCAGGCAATAATATGAAACAATGATCAGCCGAGACCAAGAGACGGAATCTTCATAATATTCTAAGTATGGAATAATGCCTTCCCTAGGCGGGGGATCGGTACTTATCCCTTTGCCTAGGGAACCGGTACTTATCGTTAATTTTTATTTCAAATTGGGTGAGATTTATATGGACTGACAAGGAAGCCCCCATGATGCTGCATGTCAAGTTTCAAGCCATTTGTAATCCGTATGCTCAAGTTATAGGCAAATTACTTCACCCATGAAAAAGGATTGGCATGTTTACGGGAGCAGTTGTATTTCGACAGAAAATAATTAATAACTCCATAACTACAAAACGGTTTGGAGTGAAACTTTGGAAACAAGAAGAGGGAACCCTAGGTAATCTACCTTAGGGATTGCATGGCATTTGGAGATGTTGGAGGTATCGTGATTTACCGCTCTGGAGGGATCGTCTAAACCCAATTTTATAGAAAAGATCGATCAA
The DNA here is from genome assembly GCA_030765085.1 of Allium cepa. Taxonomy (NCBI): domain Eukaryota; kingdom Viridiplantae; phylum Streptophyta; class Magnoliopsida; order Asparagales; family Amaryllidaceae; genus Allium; species Allium cepa. The sequence goes on from CM060929.1 coordinate 980,476,733, forward strand.
TATCTCAATATCTACACATCCAATTGACATGAAACTTAGAGCATAAGATAACTACAACATGTGGAATGGCCTATAGGGATCGCATATGATTTGGAGCAAGTTCGAGGGATCAGTACCTATCCCTCCATAGGGATCGGCTATAATCAGCCTTCATAACGTATTGAACCAAAGATTGATCAATAACTCGAGTTCCCCTGATCCAATTAGCTTAAAACTTAGAGGCTAAGCATAACACAACATGGAGAAGCTCCCATAGAGATTGCATGGCATTTGGAAGAGATTGGAGGGATCGGTACCTATCCCTCTAGAGGGATTGGCTGAAATCTAGATGCATGCAACACAACTTCATGGAAAATGCGATATCTCACAAATGGTACGTCGGAATGGCATGAAATTTGGAGAGCAAGTAGCTAATACATTAGGGACCCACCAGAGGGATTGCTTCCCATTTTGTGGCCAAAATATGGATCGGTACCTACCCCTATTGTGGGCCCAAATGGGCCACAAAATTCTAGCGTGGACTCGTCTAGGCCTAGAGGTTCTTCTGCCAAAGTTTCAGCCCGATCCATACATGTCTTCCCCTATAAATAATGCAAGCATAGCATCAGAAAAGGGATCCTTCTTTTAGCTAAAAAGGCTCTTCCTTTTTTATTCTTCAATCTTGTACTGATGTATCCTAGCTAATCCAAGCAATCTTGTAATCCTAATCAAGTGCAAGATCAATAAAAATATGAAGTGGACGTAGGCAAGAGTCAGACCACTATAAAAATATGTGTGTTCATTTATGACATTTGCACTGTTTTAATTTCATTCTTCATTTAATCTCTACTAGATTATGTTGGGTGTTGATGCCCATTTTTGGTGTCAACATCTATCATTTTTGTCTAAAGAACAAAATAACATATTCATTGCCTTAGCATTACTATGTAGCATCTAGGTTTTGGGTGTTTGACCACTATGCATAAACAGTGGTAGGAATTGTGTATTCATGTTAGGTAATATTCCAAGTGTCATACCCATGAGCCTACATATATATTCTCATTCTAGTTAACCAATAGGCGCAGTTTAATCCATTAAATATTGGTGGTCGTACAACAGATTGTCCTTCAAAAAAACTTAATGCATTAAAATTATCCATATTACTTAAATATCAAAAATTCTGTCGTGTTTATATGATAGTCTTTCTCTCATACCAAATGAAAGTCTATGTGGATGGGGTAATATGATTATATCTACTAAATTAAAACTTGTGTATAATAGCGGGTAAATTAATGAGTAAAGTAAAGCAAGAAGCAATCACACCAGAGATTTATATATTGTTTCGAATTTCTCATTCTACCTCCAGTTCCAGACTCCTTTTGGATTTAAATAACACCCTCACTTAACCCAAAGCAATAAGTACCTGAATTGTAGAACAAGATTTCAATACACTTGCTCGAGCAACCAAACGGGACATCAATACTTTTTCCTGAGTAGTAAAAGAATACTTCGACAACGAAAGGCAGTAAGTTTCTTGAGCTATTGTGTTCTAGATAACACAGATAATTATATTAATTACGACCTTCCTATAATCTCCTTAAGATGATTATTTGAAAATGTAATTGTTCGAAGTAAATTGTTGAGAATATTTGTAATCTACAAGTTGATATAGATAAGAAAGATAGAAAGAATTAGTTTTACAAAAAGTGAAATCCCAACTTTATTTATATATTTAAAAAGTTCTAAATTAATAATTGCAACCATTTGAATAATTGCACTCTTGAGAAAGAAGATCTCTTCAAAATTTGAATTTCTATGAAGAGTTGTCTCTGGTCATCGGGTCTAGAAGTCTAAGCAAAAGTTCCCAGATGTCTGGATGAATATAAAATATTCCAAGAAGCACAAGAACAAAAAATAGGTCATCCAGACATCTCGCATGTTTGTACCAGATGCCTAGATTCAATATAAACGTTTAGTATATAAAAATTTAGACATTTGGAATTGAAATAAAAACTTCTTCTAAATTGAAAGTATACAAACATCTGTAATAAAAGAGACAGACATCTAGAATGGAACTATTTTTTTCATTTTACATTGTATTATAATTTAAATGTACACAGACGTCTGGGAAAATTGTCCAAGACGTCTAAAATTGAACTATTTTGCTTATTTACTTTGAAATGCTATATTTGCTTTATAAAATAATATTTTGACTATTTTATTTGAATGAATATGTATTATAAAAGAGTTATATTGCAAAGATAACTTCCAAAATATATTTTTGGTGTGTGATCTTCAAATTTGAGACTGTACATAAAATTTGGACCGACAAAATTTATGATATGAAACCTATTTGTTTTCTTTGATTTTAGCGCGGTTTTGATGTCGGATGTAACGACCCATAATTTAATCACTTTGAACATAAATAGTTAATATGTTTTTAAATGATTAAATAATGGATTTTATATCTAGAAGTATTAACCTTGCCTAATTAAACAAGAAAGAATTATTAACGTAGCCTAATAAAACAAAATAGTATAATTACTTGCCTAATAAAACAAGAAAGAATTATTAACGTAGCCTAATAAAAAAAATATAATTACTTGCCTAATAAAATAAAATAGCATAATGATTATTATATTCCATGCGGATGGTTGCCATTGGAACAAAATCTGGTCGAACCAGGTTATGCCATGCGGATGGTTGCCATTGGACCAAAATCTGATCAAATCAGGTTAGGCCATAATTGATAAGGAGGATTTCTATTGGACCAAAATATGGTCGAATCAAATTATGCCATATGGCTAGCTTCTATTGGACCAAAATCTGGTTGAATCAGGTTAGGATATAGGAAACTACTGAAGTACCCTTCTCTTCACATATAAATAGCCAATTCCATATATCATTTTATTTCATTCACAAACTAAAGAAAAGAACATTTTAAAAGGTGAAGTATTCCAAGTCTTCATCAAAGAAAATAGGATGTGAGTATATTTGATGTTTTCATAGCTTAGTGGGTATAACTTATTCTGTGAGTACATTCCTTGCTTTCATAGTTTAGTGGGTGTAACTTATTCTGTGAGTATATTTCATGTTTTCATAGTTTAGTGGTTATAACTTATTCTGTGAGTACATTCCTTGCTTTCATAGTTTAGTGGGTGTAACTTATTCTGTGAGTATATTTCTTGTTTTCATAGTTTAGTCGGTATAACTTATTCCGTGAGTATAATTTAATTATTTTACAGTCAGTGTAATCTTAATCTCTTTCCTTTTACCCATTCATATTTTAACAAATGTTGTGTTAACTATTGATTTTAAATTGTTAATAATAATGAGTCTGCTATTATTCATGATATTATTCTTGTTTGGTTGTTTGATTTGTGCTCGGCCAGTTTATGAGCAATAACTTTGATGTTTAGTTAAAGGGAACTTACACCACCTTTTAACTTAGGATTGACATTTAGTGACTTTTTGGTTAAAAGGAAACAACACCCCTTTTAGCTATCTCATTTGATTAAAAGGAAGCTTCACCCCCTCTTGGTTGTAATCTCCTTTAAAGATGATGGGTTTAAGTTATGATTTGAATGGAAGTTTTAAATCTTTGTTTAAAGTATTTTAAAGGAGCTTCAAAATTTATATAATAATTTCAATGAGTTATTTATGGAAAGTAAGTAGTCCTATACTTGGCACTAAAAGCCGATGAGTAGATTGATTCTCTATCTGTGAGATCTGGAACCGAAGTGTCTAGGCAAGGCTAGGAGCAACCAGTGCCCTGACTTACCTGGCTTTGTTTCTGGGCGATATAGAGTAAGTCGAGAATATCGAAAACGTGACAAGTGTAGGAGATTTGATTTCTATAAATGATCTTTATAATTATAATGGAAAACGTTTGCATTTCTTATAGACAATTGTTTTTGACCCATCTAAGTATGCTTTTGAAATATGAAATCCTCTTAATTGTTTTGAGAATATGCTTATACTGATGGGTTAAGTATATGGATATTTTCCAAGTATTGAAAGAGTATAAGATTTAATTTCCATATACGATTGTTTTGTTATCCCCGATAGTCGATATCTTGACTATCAATTTCGATACCCTTCTTCCTTTTATTTTTGTTTCGTCAATCTAAGACGATTTGTTGCTCAATTAGAGCACTGATATCCTTTATCAAAAATGACTAAATAAAGAGCGAGTGGGGGCCAAGCTATGTGGGGTTGCTCCCATTAGGGTATTTTCACATCTACACTAGATTGGTTCCGGTTGTATGCGCATAGAGATGTGAAATACTCGGATACTCGGTAAGGATGGCGGGGTCCGTCTTGGAGGTTTCCGAGAGCCATCGTAGTTCTCAAGTATATTTTCTAGAGGTATACTTTCGATTAGGGGGGCGCACCCTCCTAGTCATTTGGAAAAAAATCCTTTTCCTTATTTTTGATTCAAACCTTTGGATTGATTCTTTCTTAATTTCATCGGGAAGCGTCTTGCAACTTAGATGTTGTTCTTGTGAGGGAAAAATCCGTTCTGCGTTTTTGCGATGTGGTCTCACTAGTTACTTTGTGTGTTCTATTTTTGGAGTTTACTCATACCAGACTTATTGTCTGACCTGAATTGTTGTTTTCCCTAAACGTTCGAGTACTCATTTATATTTGAGTAGTCCAGAAATGACAGGTTTCTTTGGACTCTTTTGAAGATGGTGGACGAGCGGAGGCTCCTTATCTATCTAGCTATTTATTTCCGCTATTATGAGATGTTGGCTCTATGTATGTATATTTAAAGGCAGGTAGTTATAACTGCCTAGACTGATAGTAGTACTTTTGTTGTAACTCTAATAACTCCATGTTGGGGAGTAACCTTATGTACTGTCTTATTTATATGTTATATTTAACCGTTCCATTGTGAGATTATTATTCCATTCTTATATTTTACCCCATGGCAACTCGTCTTTCAGATACTTGGGCAACGGCACATGAATACCATGGATGTATTAAGTGTAGTTCTCAAGGGTCAGAAAGGTGGGTCGTCACAGTTGGTATCAGAGCTTCGGTTGAGCGAACGCCTTAGCCTGATTGGGGTACAACTCACCAGAGATAGGGTAAGTGATGCCCTAGAATGAGTTAATCTTGAGGGAGCGTATTTCTAATTTTTATAGTAATAATATTTATCCTCTAAAGTCTAGTTTTAGATCCTTTGGTGTTATTTCCTTAAACCATTTTAATCCTATTTTTGTACTCTAAAGATACCTGTTATTTGTTCAGATAATAGAAAATGAATACAAGAAGAGGAGGAAGGAGAGGATCTAGAACTAGCACGGATACCAATGGCAGGGTACCTAGAAATGCTACTATGTCAGCTGTAGATCCAGTAGAGGAAATGCTAGTGCAAGTTCATACCCCTATGAACTTTGCAGCTTTGTGTATGAATTTTAGCGCTTTGGGTAGGAAACCATTCTATGGGACTGAAGACATTCTTGGGGTGCAGATGTGGCTTCGAACTTGTGAAAGAATGGATATCTTCGGTTGGAAGATGCAGAGAAACGGCTGTTGGCATCGCGACAACTTCAAAAGTCGGCAATGGATTGGTGGGATTCAGAAACAGCAAGTACTCCAGAGGGGGAGTTTTCTTAGGCCTAGTTCAAGGAAGTTTTTGAAGCACAGTTTACTCCAGAAGCCGGAAGAACTCGGTTATTTAGAAGTTTCATTGACTTAAAGCAGGGTGATATGACCGTGTCACAATATGAGCATAAGTTCAATGCTTTGTCCCGTTTTGGACTTGGATTTATAGACACACCACTCAAGGAAAATGAAATGTTTGTGAATGGAATGCGACCAGAGTTCCATCGTGAAATGGCCAATCATCTTATGGGTACATTCACCAACATTATTAGCATGGCTTTGAGGTTTGAGGCTCTTGATATTAAGGAAGGAGTCCAGAAGGGCGTAGTACCAGCAATAAGTGCCAAGCCTTTATCGGTTATACCGGTTGAAGGTAAGCCAAACTTCAAGCGTAAGTTTAAGGGAAAGAAGCAGGGTGCAGGAAAGAAACCCAAAGATGGCGCTCCAGCACAGAAGTAGTAGACCAACTTGGCCAACATTCTTTGTTTTAAGTGCAATAAGATGGGCCACTTTGCAAATCATTGCCCAATTGCCACATGTTTTAATTACGGCCAGCCAGGACATATGAAGAATGAGTGCTATTTTCCTAAAAAGGGATCTCAAGGACAAACTTTTACCACTGAAGAGATACCATTCGCTTCTTCAGATAAAAAGGGGAAGCAAGTTTTGCAAGGTACATTATCCATCTATGATATTCCTGTAAGGGTGCTATTTGATACAGGAGCTTCCCATAGTTTTATTTCTTATGATCTAATGGACAAACTAAACCTTAAATATGTTATCATAAGCAATCCTTTTTGTGTGTCAAACCCAATTGGAGGTCCGACAAATCTTGACACCGTGTGTCTAAATGTACATATTTCTTGTCAAAATCATCTCTTTCCTTTTGACTTGTTTGTTCTTGGGTTTATGGGTTTTGGAGTGTTGTTGGGAATGGATTGGTTATCTAAGTTTAAAGCTATCTTGGATTGTGGTAGAAGGCTTGTTAGAGTTAGTGATGCAGGAGATGTTGGTGTTGATATTAGTTGTGAAGAGCCTAAGAAGTTAATGAGCAGTTTTCTTTATTCACTTGAAGTGACTAAAGCGGAGCTTGGAGATGTGTCGGTTGTTCGAGATTTCATAGATATTTTTGATGAGGTGCAAAGTTTACCTCCTCACCGTGAAGTCGAGTTCCGTATTGATTTGGTTCCGGGAACTAGACCTATTGTACAACCCTTACAAAGGATGGCTCCAAAAGAGAAGAGGGAGTTAGAAAGGCAGACTTATGACTTGTTGCAGAAGGGCTTGATCCGACGTAGTACCTCGAGTTAGGGATCGCCAGTCGTCTTTGTTACAAAGGCAGATGGTTCTCTAAGGTTATGTGTAGACTATGGGGAGTTGAACAAAAGGACCATCAAGAATAATATCCTTTGCCAAGAATTGACGATATGTTTGATCAACTCCATGGTGCTCAGATATTTTCTCAATTAGATCTTGCCACTGGTTTCCACCAATTAAGAGTGGCAGAGGAGAATGTTCCTTTAACAGCTTTTCGAACTCTTGAAAATTTCTAGAGTGGTTAGTTATGCTGTTTGGATTGACTAATGCACCCGCTTATTTTGTGGACTTAATGAATCGAGTATTTCAAGACATTCTTAACAAGTTTGTTCTCGTCTTTATTCATGACATTCTTATCTATTCAAAGACAGAGGAGGAACACAAATATCATCTCCGTGTCATACTCAATACCTTAAGGAGCCATGAGTTGAAGGCTAAGTTCTCCAAGTGCCATTTTTGGAAATCTGAAGTTAGATTTCTAGGGCAAGTTATTTCGGGAGAAGGTATATTTCGGTGGATCCAGCTAAAGTTGTTGCAGTCCAAGACTGGAAGAAGCCCGCAAGTGCGACGGAAGTTAGAAGTTTCTTGGGATTGGCTGGTTTTTACCGTAGGTTTATCGAGGTCTTCTCGAAGATTGCTTCTCATCTGACGAAGTTAACAGAGAAAGATGTTTGGTTCGTTTCGACTTCTAAGTGTGATCAAGCATTCAATGAATTGAAAAACAAGTTGACTGGCCCTCCTGTTTTAACCATTCCAAATGGGAGCGAAGGTTTAACCGTGTATACAGATGCTTGTGGAACCGGATTAGGAGCAGTTCTGATGCAGCATGGGAAAGTTATTGCCTATGCGAGTCGACAGCTAAAGCCACATGAGAAAAATTATGCTACGCACGATTTGGAACTTTTGGCTATTGTCTTCGCACTAAAGATGTGGAGGCATTATCTTTTGGGTGAAAGGTTTGAGTTATACACGGACCACAAATCCTTAAAATACCTTTTTACGCAGAAAGATTTGAATTTGAGGCAGCAGAGATGGCTGGAGTTTCTCACCTCTTATGATCTAAAGGTTCTTTATACCCCTGGAAAAGCAAATGTTGTTGCTGATGCATTGAGTAGGAATGTAGCAATGGTTGCAAATCTAGAAGTTAAGCCAGTATTGTTAGAGAGAATTGCATCCAGTCAAGAGGCAGATCCTATTTTAGCTCGACTTAAGAAAGATGTTGAAGAAGGTGTTGTTTCTAGCTTTAAGATTGATGAATGGGCGTATTTGTGTTCCAAACTTTGATGGACTTAGGCAAGAAGTGTTAGCCGAATGCCACCATTCAAAGTTATCTTTTCATCCAGGAGTGACCAAGATGTTCAAAGATATGAAGAGGGTATTCTGGTGGAAGGGGATGAAGCGAGATATTTCAATCTTTGTGAGTCGTTGTGCAAACTGCCAGCAGATTAAGAGTGACCAGCTGAAGACAGCTGGATTGCTTCAGCCACTTGAGATCCCAAAGTGGAAGTGGGAGCAGATCTCTATGGACTTTATTGATGGGCTTCCTAGGTCAAGAAGAGGTAATGATGGCATTTGGGTTATAGCCGATCGTCTAACCAAGAGTTCCCATTTCATTCCTATTAAGCTGACTAGGACTGCTACGAGTCTGGCGAGTTTGTATGTGAAGGAGATTTTGAGACTCCATGGGATTCCTCGTAGTATTGTAAGTGACCGAGACCCGATATTCACTAGTAGGTTCTGGGAGGGACTGCAGACTGCTTTAGGGACTGAGCTAAGTCTAAGCACAGCTTACCATCCCCAAACAGATGGGCAAACAAAGAGAGTGAACCAAATCATGGAAGATTTATTACGAGCATACATTCTAGACTTCGGGGGTTCTTGGGAAGATCATTTACCCTTAGTTGAATTCACTTATAACAATAGATATCAAGAAAGCATTGGTATGGCCCCTTTCGAAGCTCTTTATGCCCGTCCATTTCGTTCTCCTTCGTGTTGGGTTGAATCTGGAGATAAACTTGTTCTTGGACCAGACATAATTTTAGAAGTCAATGAGAAGGTAGTTGATGTTAGAAGAAAGATGAAGGAAGCGCAAGATCGGCAAAAGTGTTATGCAGATCGAAGGCGTAGGGATCTAGAGTTCTTAGTCGGGGACTTGGTATTTGTAAAATTCTCTCCTCTGAGAAGTGTCGTAAGGTTTGGGAAGACAGGGAAGTTATCCCCTCGATATATTGGCCCTTTTCCCATACTAGACCGGATTGGTAAACTTGCGTATAAAGTGGAGTTACCAGATCGACTATCAGATGTTTACAACGTATTTCACGTATCTCATTTACGTAAGTATGTACACGACCCTTCGATGATAATAAAACCAGGACAACAAGTTGATTTGGAGGTTCAGCCTAACCTAACCATTATTAGGCGGCCTACTTGTATTGTTGCTCGAGATATAAAGCGATTAAGGAAGAAGATTGTGAATCTTGTTAAGGTTCAGTGGAGTGGAGATGTTAAAGATTGTACTTGGGAAACTGAGGACTATATTAGGTATTCTTATCCCGAGTTGATGTAGTTGTTGTTTGTATTTTGTTGTTTCTTTTTAGTGTACTCACCGGTTGTGTTAAGGTCACTTTCCTTGTATCTTTGTGTGGTATATATGATATCATTTGGGTTCTTTGATATCTAGAGTTTATCCAATTAATTTCGAGGACGAAATTTCCTTTAAGGAGGGGAGGATGTAACGACCCATAATTTAATCACTTTGAACATGAATAGTTAACATGTTTTTAAATGATTAAATAATGGATTTTATATCTAGAAGTATTAACCTTGCTTAATAAAACAAGAAAGAATTATTAACGTAGCCTAATAAAACAAAATAGTATAATTACTTGCCTAATAAAACAAGAAAGAATTATTAACGTAGCCTAATAAAACAAAATAGTATAATTACTTGCCTAATAAAATAAAATAGCATAATGATTATTATATTCCATGCGGATGGTTGCCATTGGACCAAAATATGGCCGAACCAGGTTATGCCATGCGGATGGTAGCCATTGGACCAAAATCTGGTCAAATCAGGTTAGGCCATAGTTGATAAGGACGATTTCTATTGGACCAAAATATGGTCGAATCAAATTATGTCGTATGGCTAGTTTCTATTGGACCAAAATCTGGTTGAATCGGGTTTGGTTATAGGAAATTACTAAAGTACCCTTCTCTTCACCTATAAATAGCCAAGTCCATGTATCATTTTATTTCATTCGCAAACTAAAGAAAAGAACTAAAATTCATTTTAAAAGGTGAAGTATTCCAAGTCTCCATCAAAGCAAATATGATGTGAGTATATTTCATGTTTTCATAGTTTAGTGGGTATAACTTATTCTGTGAGTACATTCCTTGCTTTCATAGTTTAGTGGGTGTAACTTATTCTGTGAGTATATTTCATGTTTTCATAGTTTAGTGGGTATAACTTATTCTGTGAGTACATTCCTTGCTTTCATAGTTTAGTGGGTGTAACTTATTCTGTGAGTATATTTCTTGTTTTCATAGTTTAGTGGGTATAACTTATTCCGTGAGTATAATTTAATTATTTTACAGTCAGTGTAATCTTAATCTCTTTCCTTTTACTCATTCATATTTTAACAAATGTTGTGTTAACTATTGATTGTAAATTGTTAATAATAATGACTCTGCTATTATTCTTGTTTGGTTGTTTGATTTGTGCTCGGCCAGTTTATGAGCAATAACTTTGATGTTTAGTTAAAGGGAACTTACACCACCTTTTAACTTAGGATTGACATTTAGTGACTTTTTGGTTAAAAGGAAACAACACCCCTTTTAGCTATCTCATTTGATTAAGAGGAAGCTTCACCCCCTCTTGGTTGTAATCTCCTTTAAAGATGATGGGTTTAAGTTATGATTTGAATGGAAGTTTTAAATCTTTGTTTAAAGTATTTTAAAGGAGCTTCAAAATTTATATAATAATTTCAATGAGTTATTTATGGAAAGTAAGTAGTCCTATACTTGGCACTAAAAGCCGATGAGTAGATTGATTCTCTATCTGTGAGATCTGGAACCGAAGTGTCTAGGCAAGGCTAGGAGCAACCAGTGCCCTGACTTACCTGGCTTTGTTTCTAGGCGAGGGATAGAGTAAGTCGAGAATATCGAAAATGTGACAAGTGTAGGAGATTTGATTTCCATAAATGATCTTTATAATTATAATGGAAAACGTTTGCATTTCTTATAGACAATTGTTTTTGACCCATCTAAGTATGCTTTTGAAATATGAAATCCTCTTAATTGTTTTGAGAATATGCTTATACCGATGGGATAAGTATATGGATATTTTCCAAGTATTGAAAGAGTATAAGATTTAATTTCCATATACGATCATTTTGTTATCCCCGATAGTCGATATCTTGACTATCAATTTCGATACCCTTCTTCCTTTTATTTTATTTTCGTCAATCTAAGACGATTTGTTACACAATTAGAGCATTAATGTCCTTTATCGAAAATGACTAAATAAAGAGCGAGTGGGGGCCAAGATATGTGAGGTTGCTCCCATTAGGGTATTTTCACATCTACTCTAGATTGGTTCCGGTTGTATGCGCACGGAGATGTGAAATACTCGAATACTCGTAAGGATGGTGGGGTCCGGCTTGGAGGTTTTCGAGAGCCATCGTAGTTCTCAAGTACATTTTCTAGAGGTATACTTTCGACAAGGGGGGCGCACCCTCCTAGTCATTTGGAAAAAAAATTCCTTTTCCTTATTTTTGATTCAAATCTTTGGATTGATTCTTTCTTAATTTCATCGAGAAGCGTCTTGCACTCTTCGCGATGTTTAATTATCTGTATCCATTCTTTTATACTTGGATGTTGTCCTTGTGAGGGAAAAACCCGTTCTGCGTTTTTGCGATGTGGTCTCACTAGTTACTTTGTGTGTTCTATTTTTGGAGTTTACTCATACCAGACTTATTGTCTGACCCAAATTGTTGTTTTCCCTAAATGTTCGGGTACTCATTTATATTTGAGTAGTCTAGAAATGACAGGTTTCTTTGGGCTCTTTTGAAGATGGTGGACGAGCAGGAGGCTCCTTATCTATCTAGCTATTTATTTCCGCTATTATGAGATGTTGGCTCTATGTATGTATATTTAAAGGCAGGTTGTTATAACTGCCTAGACTGATAGTAGTCTTTTGTTGTAACTCTGATAACTCCATGTTGGGGAGTAACCTTATATACTGTCTTATTTTTATGTTACATTTAACCGTTCCATTGTGAGATTATTTTTCCGTTCTTATATTTTACCCCGTGGCAACTCGTCTTTCAGATACTTGGGCAACGGCACATGAATACCATGGACGTATTAAGTGTCGTTCTCAAGGGTCAGAAAGGTGGGTCGTCACATCGAACGTCGTATCTCCTTATATATATTCCTGCACATTTAATGATTGTATATATACGTAAGGAAATATATAGTTGTCTCATTGAAAGTAAAATAGGCAAGATCTAACATAAATACACATAATACAACACAATCATATGAGAAACCCCTAACGATCTCTTTATATAATCTCTATAAAAGTTGCGGAACACAAAGTAATTTCTAAGTACTTCTATAGCGACTAGTCGCTATAAAACCATTTCAGTTCAAGTCTTATTCAAATCAAAGTCCAACCAAACCTTATGTGCGTCGTGTCAAGGGCTTGCAAAAACTCATAAGAAGTCCTACAAGTCCAACCACATCATTTACATATGCCATTTACTTTCCAAAGCAAAAATCATAACAAATATCATAACACAAATTTAAGCAGCATAAATATGATTTAAACAACAACATATAAACTTCATATTCATTTAGATGGTGAGTAAACTCACCCATAGGCAAGCCAAACAACCAAGCTTAAGCCACCACTAAGCTTTCGTCTTCCTACATCAACCAAGCGTCCAACAAAACCACCCCTACCTTCCATTTTCTCACGGCCTAAGGCCATTTTCTACCTTATGGTGCTCACGAGCTAACTTCAAGGGGCCAGAGTGCTCCAAATATTCTAATTTTGAGTTGCTAGAACGTGTTGTCATGTTGTTCTAAGAGTTATACTTGAGTTTGGTTTGATTTGTGGTTAATTTGCTTTGCCTTATTTTAGGATTTCATGAAGAGAGGGTAGTAAAGAGTTTTAATTCATTTTATTTTTCAAATGAAATAATTAGTGATCAAATGAGATAAAGAACCACATATTCTCTTATTTTCTCGGCCAGAATAATGCACATCTTTCCTTGCACGTGCTGTAACACCCCGTAAAATGAACCATAATTAAATGGATTAAATAGAATTAATATGATAAGATAGAATATGAAAATTTTATTAAAGTCAGAATTTGACCATGAAATTTATCCTGTTGCGTTGTTACCGAAATTCTGATCTGTATCCATATATAATATGCTAAAGACGCAGCTCAACCATAGAAAATTATGCGAGTTTGATGTTTTCATATTTAAATTAATTTAGTTTAAATTCAAATGAGAAATTAAATTTAGGGTTTAATTTCAAAAATCAGCTTAGTGGCCAAGTAAATGTTTAATTAACATTTAACATTAAAAAGTTAATTAGGGAATAAAAAATTATGCAAACATAACAAACGTTCCCTGAAATAGAGGAGCGGTCGACCTATATTGGTTAACTGGTCGACCGTAGAGGTCGACCGGTGTCATATAGGTGGTCGACCACTTGGCAACGAATGTTTCCAGTGGCGGCTAGGGTTTGAAACCATTTAAATTGAGTTGTATGCTCAAGATTTATCCGCTTCTAACCTACTTCCACTCTACGGTTCTGGCGCGTTTGAATCCCTACAAATGGAACCCTATCCTCTCCACTTTTTATTCATATTATTTTTGGGAAATTCAACAAAATTTTGCTATTGTTATGTAACAACCCTGGTATTGGTGATTACATATGATGATAGTTATAATTTAATATTGAATTAAAATGAAATAGAGAGGATAAATTTGGTTTAAATTGTTTATTTCAAATATACAATGTGTTTGAAGTTAAAGTTTGACCGTGGAATTTAATTGAATGGAGTTTTGGTTAATAAATTGGAAATATTGGAATATTTGGTATTTTAAGTTAATAAATTAACCAGGAGATGTATTTCAACATTTACTTGTTGAAATAGATATAAATTGATGAAAATAAAGTTTTAAAAACTTTATTTTGATAAATTGGAGTAAAATAATCGTTTATTGCATTTTAATTGAGTCAATGTGGTAATTATTGCCAATATAACCTTTTATTGAATTGAAAAGAAGAAATATGTAGAAAATAAGTATTTTATCAAAATAAAAGATGAAATATTATTTGAAAATAATATTTTGAAAATTTAATAAATTTAAAATGGTTTATTGTAATTTATTTGGCAAAGAAAATAATTTTTGAACAAGTTATACATTAAAAATGGTATATTTACAATAAAATAGGTTTTAATGTTAAAATTATCTTTTTATTAATAAAATAAATTTTATTTTATTATAATAATTATTTTATTTCAATACAAGGAGTTGTTTACATCTTATTTGGCTAGAATTATAGTATTATATGCATTTAGGGTAAAATAAGGGTAAGCGTGTATATACATTTCATTTCACGAAGTAATTTCGCTCTTGGGCTTAATTGGGTAGATATGAGATCTATTATCCTATTCTCTAGAGGATTCTGACTTGTGAAAGTAACTGTACGTAAGTTTCATTTCTTTCTTCTCTAAGAAACAAAACATACAGCAAAGCAAAAAGAGAAAAATAATGGCTTCCATCCTCGAAAATAAATTCCCTCTTCAAATTTGCAGTTAATTCAAGAAGAGAATCTACTAAATAATAAAAAATAAGGTAATCACATCCAATACTACAAGAAATTTCACCTAAAATCTTTGAACTGTGATATAATTGTCTATAAGCAAATTTTCTTGTGCCGCATGTTCTTGTTTCAACATTAACAGGTATTTAGAGCTTCCACCTTCATCAAAGATCATAGCTTGTTATAAAAAACCTTTCCAAATCACTTAGATGAGTTCAAGCTCACAAATTGCTCACTGGAAAATGAATTTCCTGTGAAAATTTTAGCTAATTCGTTTACTGTGTATGATGTTCTGTCTGTTAGTTTTTTCTTGGTTTTTCTAATTTCTGGTTGCTACTTTGAGCACCAATATCTCTTTTATTTTCAGTCAAATTGTTGTCGGATCTTTTCCAAATCGTAGTTTAATTGTCAAACTCTATGTGTGTCAATTTTCGCTACAAAACTTGATCGTTTGCTTTGCTAATTTGCTATTGAAAGTTGAGTTCAAGGCAGAAAACACCCAGGAAAACAATTCTGTGGCCTGGGTCGACAGGCAAGTCAATCCAGTAGTCTCCAGGTCGACCTGGAGGTCAACCAGGCCACTGGTCTGGGTCGATCCCTATTGGCCCAGGTACGTGAGTGTTATGCCTTTAGGTTTGAGCCTTTTTTTCCTTATATGTTTATCTTATTCTATGTTTTCGTAGCTCATTTCAAATGCAAATTTTGAGATGATTTGATGATGACTATGGGCTATGATATCCATCAATCGATTAGCCGAGATTTGGAGGAATTTTGAATTTAAAATTTTGAATTTAAATTCAATTTAAATTTGAATATCGATTGGGTGTATTTGCAACGTTTTTATCGATTTTCAAGCACTATTCCTTTCAAATAAATTTTGGAATTTTTCTAAATTAATTGAATTTTGAAATCATTATTGTAAAATATTTTAAAATTATTATTAAAATATTTTATAGTATTTTAAACATATTATTTCCCATAATAAGGATAAATTTCGCTAAATTGCTCTCAAAATGATTTCAGAAAATTATTTTAAAATCCTTTTTCCCTAGAAAATTATTTTATAAATAATATACTTTATTTTCATGCTTTTCGAATGTTTGAGAAAGAAAATTAAACAATTTAGTAAAACTTGTGGTATAGGACACGTGAGTTTACTTTATCGGTTAATTTCGGACTTGTACGATTAGAACCTCTTGAGTATATTGTTTTAAGTTGATTATTGGGATTTATAATTCCTGTTATAAGAATTATCTGAGTTAGCCAATATTTGGCGAGTTGAGAGGTTCGAGATCTCCTATTATAGGGATAATAATCAATGAGAACCACTTATATATGTTGTGTTACTCGCCGATGAGACAAGGCGAGTCTTGAGATGAGATTTTCCTTTTCGGAAACTATGGTTTATGAGAAACCACTATGAGATTTATTTGCACTTGCCGATGATACGATGCAAGATATATGAGTATTCCTAGATTTATGAGATTTAATATTTTATTTTTATGATATAGAGTTAGCACTTTTCGGGTTCCTTTCCGAGAGTTTGTGACACATCCACGAGTATGCCAGTGCTATAGACCTTCGGGTCATCTGAGTATGTGACTTCGGTCACCACGTGTTATGTGACTTCGATCACCATGAGTATGAACTTTGGGTCCACGAGTTAGGTATCTAAATTATAAATAGCACTGGACAAGAGTTTAGCATGTGCATCATTGCTTTAGCTTTTTAATAGGGGATCTGGCCAATCTGTGTTTTCTGAATTTTATACGATTTCACCATTTTGAGATTTTGTTGCATCGATAGCCTAGTGCTACATGAGATTTTATATAGGGTGATTTCTTTTCCATGAAATTTGAACTCTATTTTGAGTTCCATGAGATTCATATTGGAAATATTGATGAGTTTCTCTTATAGCTTTTGAATGGTTACTTGCATTTATATTGAATGCCTTTATGTATGGATTTCTTATGTTGAAGTAAACCTATTCATGCGACAAACCTTAATGAATCTATTCCATGGCATTGCATTTGAGCTATACATGTATATCATTCCTTTAAAATTAAAGGAAGAGTTCCCTTATGCACTTATATTCCTCTTGTCTTTTACTAATATGAAGTTCTAGCTAGCCTGACCCGTGTGTTTGTTACTCGGGTCAGACCAAGTTGTAGGTTAGGTAGTTGGACTCTTAGCTTGCTTTACCGTTTGGACTCCACCATTGTCTTTGGACATGGCATAGTTTTGAGTAGCAGCCTTCTGTTTGGGAACCTTATAATTTATATTCTTTTGTGGGGGATGTATGTATATATATGGTGGTCGAATAGCACTTGTGATATGTTGTATGATATTTGATGTATATGTATGTATATATATTATCTATGTTGGTGTTCTATGACTTAAGATTGTTGCAGTTATTATATTTTGTTTTTGAATCGATCATGTAGCCAACATAGTAGTGTATTACATAGGAATTATGTAGGTTGAACCCTTGAGATGGAAAAAAATGAGTATAAAATCGACATACTTATCTTCTATATAATGCAAGACTATGATGTTCGCCCTTAATTAGCCCAATTCTACGCATTAGCAGATAGAATTACTAAGTATTCTCTTTGTTATTATGGGTCTTGGGGTGGGGCATCACATTTTTTCTCTCTAAATTAGATTTAGACACTCCGTAGAGAATTCTGGTAAGAATTCAATTCATTCCCTAATATTTCTTCTACCTCCAACCTGTTCTTATTTTTTTTCTTTCTCCAACCATTCTGAATAGAAAAATATATACGTATTCCTATTTTGTATATATAAAATAGATAGATCCTGGAGGATATTAAATGGCGTGCAAATCCAAGGAAGGTGAAGCTAAGGTTGTTCTTCGAGTGAAAACCTTAGTATTTCTTTTTCTTTAATTGTTTAGTATACCTGTATGGATTTGAATATGCCTTAAGGATTTTGAAATTGTGAAAAGACGATAAATAAAATCCCTTAAAATTCCTTTTTATTTCAAAATGTCAACTCTATGTTGAGAATCTCAACTATTTACATTAATTTGGTGGAATTGTTTTGTTTATATAATTTTTGATAATTTCATAGTCTATTTTACTTTCTTTCTTGGTTTAACCTATGATTCTTCAGTGAAATAATGTGTTTGGATCATGGATTTTATTCCTAGTTTACACCACTTATTCCACACAAATTTCCTTCTTATCTTTTTTCTTCTAAAAGAGGAGTCGAGTAGAACATAGAGTTTAGATTGCAATTCCTATTGTTCAGGATATTCCACTGAACTGGTATAATAAATTAGGTTTCTATTTTATTTACAAGTCTGTTATTGTGGTTTTGGTTATGAATACTTATTTCCTATTTTGGATAATAGGATCCCTTATCATGGTATGTTGAAATCTTGGAAATTTGAAGAAAAGGGACTTGCAATAATATTTGGTTAGGGAATAGACATTTAACTCTATTTTAGGGCGAAAAATCTGTGCGTTTAGAATTTATTAGGCGCGAATATTTATTTTTCTCTATTAGCATCATTAACATATAATTATTGTATATATAGCATTGTTAATTAGGTATTTATTTTCATTTATTCCCCCATTAGGAATGTAATTGATTGTTAGGCGAAAATAAAAGGAAACTGTCATATAGTCTAATTATTATTCTAAGGTGTAATAAGGAAGAATCCTTATAACGCCTTATTTATGAAACAGTGAGATAAGTATTATATATGGAGTGTATTTAATTTATAGCTAAGTCATAAGGATACGAGGTCAATAGAGTTACATAATGGAAGTCCGCGCTTCCCTTTGAGGCTACCAGCAGTTGTGTATACTTCCTATCGAAGTGAGATATACTTATGATAAACACTTATAACGAGGTGAGGTTAGTCCCAAATTCTATAGGGGAAATCTACCTAGCTACTCTGGTTACCAGTTCTTACGAATAGTCGAACTAATATAAGACATCACTATGAGTATGGGCCATAGTACGACGGACTTGCTTCGAGGTCATGAGGTATTACGTGGTTGTTTGAGAACCTGCCTCTTTTCCCCAAATAAAGTATTAAACGGCCTAAGGGACATGTTATGTGGTATCTCTACTTGGGTCCGCTTCTAGATAAGGTATTGAGTGACTGATTCAGGGTCTACCTTTAATAAAGAAGCATTAAGTGACTTGAAATTTCATATGATGCCAGCTAGATAGTACCATTGAGGAGAAACCATTAGAAGTAGGTATTAAATGATGGGTTCTGCCCTAATTAAGCTATTAAATGACCAGATTCTGCCTATTTTCCATTAAATGGTATTAAGTGGCTTGTGTATTATCTCTTGCATTGCTAGCAATTTATGACATGGGATTTGGGAAACCTGCTTATGGAATGGAAGGTATTAAGTGGTTGATTGAGAACCCGCTTCCTTTCCTTATAACAAGTGTTAAATGGTTTTATGTTCATAGACATATTCTTATTTTGAAATATACTGCCTAAGTATACAAAAGTTAAAACTCAAGGTTTTTATTCACCAAACATACTTATTATTTTGACTCCCACCTTATTATAACACAGGTTAAGGATGGTGTAATAGTGGCAACGATGCTTAGAGATGGAGAAGCTTAGCTTGAAGCAGTATTTATCATTATCACTTGCTTTTATATGTATCCATGTATATAAACAATTGTTGTAAGAGATTTATGATACGATTTGGCGATATTTAGTATTATGACATTTTATGGTTTTGAAATAAATGAGTACACTTTGCTATTTTTTTTATTCCATATGATGTGAGATCTGAAAGATTAGTTATGGCTCTGTATTTTTATTTCTTTTCAAACCAGCAGCCCCCCTTGGAATAGATCTAAGTTTCGATTGGTCTTCTCTGGATCAAAATTTAGGCATGTTCTAGGGTGGGCTGTTACATATGCCTTCCGCTTACACACCACGCTTCCCTTAAATCACTCCATGATTCTCTCCATCTTTCATGCCTTAATTCATGGCTTTTGTCCCCTAAATTAAATTTAGGTTTACATTAATCTTTACTTAAGAAGTTAGGTGATTTAAATTATGGAAATGTCTCCATCTGTTACTATACAAGCGGCAAAGAGTTTGAACAACTTTTATTGAGCAAAAAGTCGTTTATCGATAAAATGGTTTTCTATCACGTCATTGATATTTTTTCGAACTGTTTATTTTTGTAGACAACGTTAAAAAACAAGTTAACCTTCATTTTTTATTAAATAAGAAGGGAGTTAACAAGGCTACAAAATCACTTTTCTAACATTTAATCCAAGATTCAAATATTTAAATAATTCAGATAATTAAATAAAAAGCATTCGAAATTCCGGGTTGTTACAATATGAGAGAGGTTCCTTATGCATCAGCAATAGGAATTATCATATATGTTATATTGTCTAATATATCATAATTTTCTTACATAATTGATACATTAAGGAGTATCAAATCCAAAATAAGATAACTTGATGGTAGTTAAGGGTGTTCTTGAGTATTTACAAAATGCTAGAGAATTGTTTGTGGAAATAATGCTCCTTTTGAAGGAGTATTCAGACTCAAACTTCACAAGTGATATCAAATATAGTTTATTAATCCAAAGTTAATGCTCAACCTAGTTAAGAAGCTCTAAGTAGGAGATGTTCCAACAAGAGGTGGTGGCTGACTCAACCGAAAGGCTAAGTACATTGCTTTGAATAACACCGTGATAAAAGATGCACACAAATGCACAAATTTATAACTGAGCTAAAGGTAACTCCAAATGCTCCCATGACTTTGATTTGTGGAAAAAATGTCATAATGTAGATTGTAAAACAACCTAAAGCTCATAAGATGTGTACATAGATACTCTAAAAGTTATAGTAATGTCAGCTTATCAACATCGGAGATAGACTAGATGATAATACAATATTGGAGACCCATTCACTAAGGAACTAGATCCATCAGTTATGCACTGATCGGAGGAATAATATTAAAATTCCTTAATTAACCCCAAGTGCAAGTAGGAGATAGAAATAGTTAGTGTAATGACCTAGGGAGAATTATGTAATTTGTTACATATATCTAAATTTGTTGTCAATCTTATTTGGAGTAAAGGCATTTGATTTAATTATGTATTATATTGTGATATAATTAATTTATTTAATATTAATAAGAAACTCCTTAAATAAAAGGCTATGTGATTGTAGATGAAAATGGTGAGTAGTTAATCGCAAAATAAAATAGCATTTTGTTTTATATATTCTCAGTCAAGATGTTTCGAGAAAGTGTATTGATTTAACCGTTAAGACCAAAGTATGCAATGATCACCAAATGTTAGGCGGTGTATTACTCATGGCTGCTAGAAGACCAAAGGGTTTTGTACTTGTAGTTATTGGATAACTATGGAATGACTCATTCGAGAGTTTCCCGTTGGTTGATGACAACTAGGTCAAGCATGGAATCTCAGTATGACGATGTTACATAGTTCACTGGACTTGAGAATACAGTGACTTCAATATGGATACTCCACTTTCATTATAACGACTCATTAAGCGACTATAGTTAGGTTTGAGTTAAATCATGGGAAGTTAAGTACTAGTCAACAGAGACTTTGTTTCCCTGGTTTTATAAGATTAGTATCATGGTCAACTATAGTCAACTCAAAGTCAAAACTTTGGCCAGAGTATTACAGTTAATAATGAATGATATTATTAAACCAAGGAGTTCATTGATGGACTAATCAAGTTGAATTTGGATATAATCAAGTTTCGACCAATACTAACTTCCATAGATCCTAATGTGATATAGTGTTAGGGAAGAGAACATGAATAAATTATTGTCACTATTAGTAGCACTTAAGATAATATGAAATATGATTTTACCGAATAGATCAGTAAGTGATGAGTTCATCCAAGTGGTCACACCACTAGCTAAGGTGATGTATAAACATTAGTATTTGAATTACCCAATATTAATCATAGACTGAACTTACACCTTTGTGTCTTTCAGCTTTATTTGGGAATTCTCCAAAAAATCACATGATTTAATTAGTTTATCGTTTTATAAATTAATTAAATTAATTAATATCTAAGAAATACTAATTATTATTATATCTGATGTTTAGGATGATATTAGTGAATGAGGTAGCTCCTAGAAATGTTATGGGTACAATTAGTAAATATTTGGACATGCATATAAAAGTTATATGTGCATATCGACGTATATTTGAAAAAGCTCTAAATATATTTAACTACTCAATGCTCTTTGGATTTTTTTGTCCATTAAAGGACCAAGGTAGGAATGGCTATCCATAGAGTTAAAATTTAGTCTAAATATAAATTTTTATTTAACTTAGAATTAATAAGAAAGGTTTTAAGGAGAAGAAAGGGAAAGGTTTTCATTCTCTTCATAAAAAGAAATCTTTCACATTAATTTCATTCTAATATTGATATACATAATATAGTTTGTTTAATGTTCAATCTGAAATATACATATGTATGTAAATAATCAATTTTTCATTTCAGACATGATTTAAATTGTACAAGATTTGTACATCTAAGATTATATATGTATATAATATATTGAAAAGGTTTTTATTCTTTTTTTGTGTCTACTAACCCAAAAAATATATTTATATTAATCATTTTGGTCATGTATACATCTTAACAAATATGGATACACACACACATATATATTTACACATATGAATGTATATGTTTAACGACCCGAAATTTTCGATACAGAAAATTCCAGATAGTTATGAAAAAAAAGAAAGAGGTAGAAGAAGAAGAAGAACAGAAACACCAACATCTCACATTCGCAGCGGATAAAGTATAATAATAAATAATAACTATTTACAATAGATACTGTGTCTGTCAACATACCTTTTATATTACATCAGAGCTACACATATATACAAAACTGAATATACACAACTATCATGCCATATATATAGTAATATAATAGAGCGGAAACACTCCCTATGTTTTTTTCCATCCAGCTCGCCTCCTGAGCTCCAGAACGTTCTTACCTGAAAACCTGTAATACTCGGTCTGACCCGAGCATTACACCAAAGTAACACCCGGGTCAGGCTGGAAACCAGCGTGAGTAAACCTATCTAACATGGAATACCAACCATACAACTTATATAGAACCCGGGGTAACTCGAAGCAATTCACAAAGCCACAATTTATTATACACATCACTTATTTCACCTATAAGTTTTCTAAATACCAAGATTATCCAATTCCTTTAAAACACTTCACTCCAGCATATAGATTTCACATTTCAATATGCAAAATTCAAAGTGGTTTCGGATGTTTCCTAATACCCGACCCCGGTCTCTTCGAGTCTCAAGTCACCCTAACCCAAATTATCCACATGAAATACACAACATTTCATATTAGAGATATCAACTCATTCAAAGCATCCAATACCATTCAATCATTCATAAGCAAAGCTTAATCACATACAAATTTAATTTAATTAATCCCGATTGAATTACTAACCTCAACCACTTAGATTTATTCATTAAACATTAATTAATTTCAAATCAATTAATCAATCATCCCTTCATTTTTCATTTTAATTAATCACCGTGGATTAATTATCTTTCAAATACATTCAAGTAATTAACTTTAAATTCATTTCACAATGTTAATTATCCTTAACCAAAATCAATAAGTAATCTTAATTACTTCATAAATTAATTAACTATATTAATTACATTAATCCTTAATTACTTATATTAATTAACTTCTCATAAATCACTTATTATCGATTAATTCACCTTAATTAATCAATCTTTAATTACATCGTCAATTTTATATAAATTAATGATTTCCGCTTATATTTCAATTTATCCTAATCTATATTAATTACATCAAATAATTAATCATTAATTAAACCGCAAATATAAATCATTCTTGATTTATCTCAACCTGTAATTATTTTCTCTTTTGTTTACTCCATTAAATAAATTAATTACTCTTTAGTTTATTATCTTAATAAATCTCTTGATTAATTACACAAAATAATTATACCTTATTAATTACTAAATAATTACCTATCAAACCACCCAATGATTATTCTGATTTAATTAAAATTCATTAATTAACTTAATCCTTAATTAATTAATTCAAACCCTTAATTACTAAATTAATCAACCCAAATCATTAATTAATTGAATTAATTAATTATCCATTTTAATTACCCTGCTAATTTGATTAATCACAAATCCTTAAGCCCTCATTAACATTAATTTTCTTATTTATGACTTAAGTTTAAAACAATTTAAAACCGAAATACTTCGAGTCAAACCCCAATTAACTCGAGAACCAACCAAAACTAAAGTCACATCATCATCAGTGCACATCCAATCAATTTAATCATTCAACCAATTATTTAAATTTAACCGTTTAAATTTAAATGAAAATCTAACAGAGCGAGATTTACTCACCTTTTTCCAGTTGTAGTCCACTTTATCCCCAACTTGATTCTCGCGATTAATGACCTTGTATAAACATTACATAATTTTTTTTATCAACATTCGAGTCAATTTGTAACGACCCAGAATTTTTAATAATTTAAATTTGAATATTTAATTAATTTTAAATATTTATAAGTGAATTTATAAGTCAAATAAATTTTTATTTGAATTTTTGGATTTAATTGGATTATTAAATCGATAATTTAATACGTTAAATTATGGAAATAATTGAAAATATAGTTAAATATGATTGAAAATGATTTGTAAAATTTTATTTTATCATGTTGAAGTTAGAACGATATTTTAGAACTTTTAAAATAGAATTAAGAGTTAATTTGTGAAAATTGAATATTTTAATATTTAATAATCGACTGTAAAATAGCCAATTTTTGAACAGTCTCAGAATTGAACGAAACCAGTTTCATTGGATCCGTATTAGTTAGTTATTACCGGATTTCAATTTTCGTGTCAATCGGAGCTATCGTTTGATCGTGGCAGCTCGAAACGCATCGAATTATTTTTAATTTAAATTTGGCGAGTCAAAATAGCCATTTTTCAAAAAGTCTCGGATTTCGACGAAACCAGTTTCATCGGATCCGTAATGTGATATTATTGTAAGGTTTCAAATTTCAAGTCAATTGGATTTACCGTTTGTCCGGTACAAATTAAAACGCCTAGAAATCGAGTTAAATCGGTTTAATTTAAATTGAGCGTTTATAGCCATAACTCGCACATACTTCCGAATTAGCTTCCGAAACCCGTTCCATTGTGTCCGGAACGCGGGATAAACCCTAGGTACGCTGGTTACGGCGTCTAAATCGGAGTTCGGAATTCCCGGGATGAATAGTGTCGCTCGTTCCTTATAAATAGCCCTACCCCTTCACAAAATTTGATAAAATATATTCCAAAACCCTAATTTGCTTCATGTAGCCGGCCCTAAAAATGAATGGCCAGAAAACACTCGACTTCCACCTCGATTATCTTCCAATCCGTCGACAATTAGCCTTAGGTTTCAACTACAAAGATGAAGAGCACGACGAGAGCTACGAGATCAACGGTGGAGATCGCATTTGGAGCTACGGATCTTCGTCAAAATGCTCGCGTCCATCTGCAGTTCATCACCGTGCGCACGCTAGAGGAGGAGGCCGAGTTCACTACTGTTGTGGCCGAACATAGCTAAGGTCGTGGGCTTCGTCATGGTGGTGTTGTGATCGAATATAATCGTGTGTGGTGGCCGAGCTATTTAACCCTAGAATTGTGCTATGGGTTCAAGGAGGTCGGCTAATTACCTGGAGATGAGAACGAAGAAGATGGGGGTGGAGACGTGCGGCCCAGATGTGAGGGGGGGTGAGATCAAAGGCTGTGATTTGTTTGGGTTTAAATTATAAAGTTATGTGTGATTTAAGTAATATAAATACGTGCAAACTTGTAAAATGCATAACTTTTTCATACGAGGTCGAAAAAATGCAAACTCAGTTGCGTTGGAATCGTATGGACGAGCACTACGCGATGGAGTTGGTTTGGAGTCGTTTGGAGTTAGTGAGAATTTTGGGTAAAATTAAACGCGCGTTTAATTTTATTCGAAATAAAAGCTAAAACGGAAATTAAAATCAAGGTGAGAATTTCTCACTCAATCGAATAGATTTCGATTTTATTTTAAATAGTTAGATTTAAATTATTTGAATTCATGTTTGAATGATGACTGTATATATTGATTGTTAAAATAGACATTATGCGCCGTTAGTAAGCGGATGTTATTTAATAAAAACATATACCGCGAATATTTCATAAACAGTGAAATTGGTATTATATATAATATCAATATATATATATTGGCATATGTATATATTACAGTTGTTGATTTCCCGCATTTTTTGTTTAGCGGATGAGACCCTATTACGCCGTTATTAAGCGGATAATATTTATTAAGAACATATACCGCGATAATTTCGTACTGGAGCGAAATTGGTATTGTGCTAATGTTTTTGGATGCAGGAAACAGGTTGGAGGGATCCAACTGGATTCCTCAACAGTATTTATTTAATTTCAGATATTTTGATATTTGATGGATTATCATATCGATATATGATATCGTTATTAGCCGTGATTGACTATTTGGTGTGTAGCATCATTGGACCCAGATTTTGGGATTTTAAAATGATTTTAAAAGTGATTTTGAAAATATACTATATTTTTGGAATTGATCCATTTTAAATAAATAAACGTTATAATTTTTAAAGTTATAAAATTATGGTTTTTGTGAAATATAGTTAAAAGCTGGTTTTTGAGAAATATGAACCAATGATTTTATAAAATAGTTTAAACTGGATTTTGGAGTTTATTATTAAAAGTTTAAATATAGGATTTATAAAATTTGATTATTTTATAAATCAAAATGATGAAATTATAAAGGAATTTAAAGACGTTTTAGAATAATAATATAAACTGATTTATATTAAGAGATTTATAAATGGATATTTATAAATTGAAATATAGATATTATAAAACGAGTTTTTATAAGTGTTTGAATGTAGTGAAAATGAATTTCATAAATGAATGAAATTTATAGAATTATAAACTGTGAAGTTATAAATGAAATTTATAAATAGTAAGATTTATAAATTTGTGAAGTTAATTGAAGAATAGATTTGGTTAAATAAATGAATCTTATAAGTTATAAGATTTATAATTATGAAGTTTAAAGAACGATTTTTATAAAATAATCGTTTTATAAGTATTTAACTTATAATATAAACATTTAGTTTATAATTGAGTTATAAACTGAAATATGTTAATAAAGGAATTTATAAAAAAGAAGTTTTTATAAATAAATAGAAATGGAATTTATAAACGTTGTTTTATAAATTCGCAAACGACTTATTTTGATAAGTTAATTGTTATAACCTATTAATGGAGTTATATTCACGTTATAAACAGTGAATAATCCTTTAAGTTAAAAAGAATAGAAATAATGGAATTTGTGAACATGGTTTATTCACGTTTTTGAACAGTGAATAACACGTTAAAGAAATTGTTTAGAATGTGAATGTTTTAAACAGAATTAAAACGATCTAACGATGTTTTAAAAGGCATTGAGATTCGAAACCATAGATTTCAACATTTATTGTTGAAATAGATGTTTCGAGAAATGAAAGGAGATAGTGGACTATAACACTGTTGTTATAGTAAATGATTTCCGAAAGGAAATGTTTTGAATAGTATTGGGATTTATATATCTATTTTAATTTCGAATCCCTATACTAGTGATTTTGGGTTGTCGTAACGATGTTTTACGCAACATTCGTTTTGGCCCAAGTAAATATGTTTAAGTGAATGATTTCCTTAAATAATGAAATATATACTTAATTCGATTTAAGTATATTGAATATTTTCAAAGGTTGAAAATAAAAAGATTTGTCGATTACTTATTTTTAATAAGTATGGAAATGTTTTCCAATATGAAGTGAATAATTAGAATTTATCTTTTTGAGGATAAATTGAAATGGATTATTGAAATCGAATATGCATGAATATTTTGAAATATAAAGTCATTATGGAATTTATATGTGAAAGTGAAATTTGTTTGAAAATAAATATTGATTTATTTTTGAAGTGTTGGAATTTTATATCTTGTAAAGATATTTTGGAAAATAAATAATTTGGAAAATTATTTGGAATCTGGTGATGTATGCATATCAATTGATAGTTCGATAGCCGACTATCAATATTTCCCTTTGAATGGGTATTTGATGTGATTTGATTGAATTTGAATGCACACTTATTTTTGAATAAGCGCTCACTATTCGGGTTAACCGGGAAAGGACCATGGGGTCGTATAACCCACTCCGAATATGTGATACGTCGTTGTGAATCGCATTTGAAGATCGGTGTTGAAGACCGGTATTTGCGAGAGTGATAGGATGAACTATCGATTGACTCTGCACCGAGTAGCTACGGTATTGAGTTCTCCATATGTGATGGGAAATCCGATCAGGATTGTGAATATCCGGATTGCAAGGACTTCTTTGTAAGTGCCTTCGGTTTTGTTCGATCCCGGAACAAACTTGTATGGATTGTATGCCTGACATTACAATTTGAGATATAAAGCCGATTTCTTTCAAATATATTTCTGTTGGTGGCGGAGAATTTATTCTTTGCTTAACACCCTTCTTTGAGACGTACGAGCTCAAAGGTTATATAGTTGAAGTTATCAGCGATATATCCCATTTTGGTAATATGACATGCTGAGTGATGCTGAAATGATCATTGTGTTGATTATTGTGATAGGATCATTTATTTGATCGTCTATCTTAGTGATCATTGTGTTGATCATTTGTTGACCCAAAGCATGGCTTTTGTATAAAGTATGTTTTTGTGGACGTGACTTCGTCGAGCCTCACATCCCAGAAATGGTCAAAACAGGAAAGATGCGGCAAGGTTATTAGGGGTTGCTGTAGCTCCCCTTAGGGTATGTGCATTTCCTTCTGGAAAGGGGTGGTATCATGGTATGGAGCCCAGATACTTACTCATGTTGAAAACACTTTATGATTGTGTGAATTGGATATCGAGCGCTCGGTTGAAAAGGTCCTAAAGGACCGGGGAATGGCGTGCTCGTGTCAGTAGTTACCCAGTTAGGGGTAACCCGGCCTTGTGTTGGCAGAGATCCGGTTTGGTTCTCGGGGATGTCTTTCCAGAGGCATTCTCAGTGGCAATGGGAAGTTCCTTGGCCTGACCATTTGTTGGAAATCCAATTCCCAATACGAAACTTGTACGGTATTAGTTGTAGAACCTGCTATTCACTTATGGTGGTCACCACTGTTTGGATGGTAGCTATAGTAGGCATAGTTCGAAATGTCTATGCTGGCTAAGATTTATATTCTACTTTCGAAATGAATTTTTTCTACACTATACAATAATAATAATATCAAATGTTATTTTAAATGCGTATCAAGCATCTTTGACTATCATAAGGAGAAATCTCCTCCGATTCTGCGTTTGCATTGTGTGTGTGTGCGGGAGGCCTTATGGTAGTCTCATTTTTTAAAAGCATTGCGAATTGAATTTAAAAATATTCCTCTATTTTGATTTTAAAGATAAATAAACTGTTTTGAGTTCTCACACCAGTCACATGACTGACTCGGAGTTTATTGTTTTCCTTCCTAAACTCTGGGTGCCCACCAATTTCCACACGGGCAGTCAAGAGTTAGGTTTATCAGGATATTCTGGATATTCTGGAGTTGCTGGAGGCAAGATGGATGGCATGGCATATTATTTATATAGTATTTCTTTTTCCGCTGCACTGTTTGTTGTATGTTGTTGTACACTCTGATGATATGATGTGATGTAATGAAATGTAATGTAATAACTGATAGTTCTTTGTTTAAAGATTATTCATTTATTATTATATGTTGTTCCGCTGCGAATTGTGAGATTCTGATGTTGTTCTTTTTTTGTTTCCTTTCTGTCCGTTCTATTTTTAAAATGCTTCTATCTTCTATTTTCCAAAATTCTCTGTTTTCTAAAAATCGTCTATCTTCTTTCCTCTCTATTTTCTATCTTCTCTCTTCTTCTTTCTTTTTATTTTCTTAAATTTTCTTTTTAAAACCCATAACTATTCGGTTTTTCGGCAACGAAAATCCGAAGCGTTACATTTGGTATCAGAGCTCTGATGGTTAAGCGACAACCATGGTTCTGTAGGGTATTACTCATTAGAGATAGAGTCAGTAGTACTCTAGAATGAGTTTGAGTGTAATAATAGCTATGAGAGCGTATTTGTTAGTGAATAAAATTGTTTTGTATTGTGTTGACTTATCGGTTGATTGTTTATAGATTCCGATCGATCTAGTCTAGCTAACTATCGTAGATAGGGGTTTCTAAACTCTTAAATAAGATGATTCGACATAGTATTGATTTTAAAATTGGGTGAATGAAATAATTTTACCTTGATTACATTTTATATATAAAGAAATAATTTTTCAAAATTATTAAATTGTATGTAAGTTGATTGTTAGGTTGTTTGAATAATCTAAATTAAAGAATAATTGTATAAGTAAAAGAATTATAAGAATAGAATTATAATTAAAGTGTTTACAATTGTGAAATAAACTTATATATATAAGAAGTGAAACTATATAAAATATGGGTTGTAAATAAAGGATATATAAATGGAATATAACTTAAGTGTTGTTGAATGGAATTGATTTTGATATCAAACTAAATTAATAAAGTTAAATGAATATGAACTTAAGTTATGTGAATGAAATTCAACTTTGTAATTGAATTGAATAAATGAATTGAATGTAAATCAATTGAATGTAAAATTAAGTTGATATGAAATAATGAATATAAATGTTAATTCATTAAAATCTAATTTTATTAGAAGTTGAATACTTGAATGAAAATCAATTTAAATAAAACCAATTGGAAAGTGAAGATGTTAAACCGAAATGAATGTAAGTGAAGTAAAGGAATTTGGTTATAATTAATATACTTTGGTTGCTATATGGATGTTAGTTGATTGTTTATAATTCATTAAGTATTAGTGAAATTGGAAGTTATGAAATTGAATTCAAACTTGAAGTAAATAAATTTGAATAGAATTGAATGTGAATTGGATTTAATTAGTGAATGTTAACTAATTGAAACTAATTAGAATTGAGAATGAATGTTAGTAAATTCCAACATTAATGAATCAAATGTGATTTAAATTGAAAACCATTTCATTGTATATAAATAAGAATATGAATGGATATTATTGGTTATGGATGTTAGTTGGTTGATGGTTGAATATATATTGCATTTGTTGCTTTAGTTGCATTTGCTATGTGACATATATATATTGTTATGTTGCTATATGTTGTATATTGAGATTATTTGCATATGTGCATGTTCTCATGTTGTTTGTTGAGTTTAGTAGGTGCGGATCGCTTTTGCTTCGCATTTGGAGTTCGCTTTAGCTCTATATTAGCCGTATATGCTCGCTAATAAAATATAAGGTACATATCTCGGATTAAATATCGCACTTTTACACTTTTTCCCTTCGGGATGCCTCATTACTTGATGAGATGTATATTTTTGATATATATACTGTCATTTTTTTTTCGGATCGAGCCGCGCAAAGGAGACTATGGCGAATTTTTCCGAAAATTTAAGGCGTTAGAAAAATTTTGAGAAAATTTAGAAAATTTTGGAAACTATAACTTTAATTTTGGAATTGAAAGTTAAATGATATAGTTTGTTTTTGAAAACATAACTAAGTATGATTTGAAAACTTAGTAAAGTATTGTAAGGAATTTAATTATGAATTTTGGAAAATTAATAGATTCTGTAACTCTTCTTACTTGTAATTTCGAGGACGAAATTCTTTAAGGGGGAAAGATTGTAACGACCCAGAATTTTTAATAATTTAAATTTGAATATTTAATTAATTTTAAATATTTATAAGTGAATTTATAAGTCAAATAAATTTTTATTTGAATTTTTGGATTTAATTGGATTATTAAATCGATAATTTAATACGTTAAATTATGGAAATAATTGAAAATATAGTTAAATATGATTGAAAATGATTTGTAAAATTTTATTTTATCATGTTGAAGTTAGAACGATATTTTAGAACTTTTAAAATAGAATTAAGAGTTAATTTGTGAAAATTGAATATTTTAATATTTAATAATCGACTGTAAAATAGCCAATTTTTGAACAGTCTCAGAATTGAACGAAACCAGTTTCATTGGATCCGTATTAGTTAGTTATTACCGGATTTCAATTTTCGTGTCAATCGGAGCTATCGTTTGATCGTGGCAGCTCGAAACGCATCGAATTATTTTTAATTTAAATTTGGCGAGTCAAAATAGCCATTTTTCAAAAAGTCTCGGATTTCGACGAAACCAGTTTCATCGGATCCGTAATGTGATATTATTGTAAGGTTTCAAATTTCAAGTCAATTGGATTTACCGTTTGTCCGGTACAAATTAAAACGCCTAGAAATCGAGTTAAATCGGTTTAATTTAAATTGAGCGTTTATAGCCATAACTCGCACATACTTCCGAATTAGCTTCCGAAACCCGTTCCATTGTGTCCGGAACGCGGGATAAACCCTAGGTACGCTGGTTACGGCGTCTAAATCGGAGTTCGGAATTCCCGGGATGAATAGTGTCGCTCGTTCCTTATAAATAGCCCTACCCCTTCACAAAATTTGATAAAATATATTCCAAAACCCTAATTTGCTTCATGTAGCCGGCCCTAAAAATGAATGGCCAGAAAACACTCGACTTCCACCTCGATTATCTTCCAATCCGTCGACAATTAGCCTTAGGTTTCAACTACAAAGATGAAGAGCACGACGAGAGCTACGAGATCAACGGTGGAGATCGCATTTGGAGCTACGGATCTTCGTCAAAATGCTCGCGTCCATCTGCAGTTCATCACCGTGCGCACGCTAGAGGAGGAGGCCGAGTTCACTACTGTTGTGGCCGAACATAGCTAAGGTCGTGGGCTTCGTCATGGTGGTGTTGTGATCGAATATAATCGTGTGTGGTGGCCGAGCTATTTAACCCTAGAATTGTGCTATGGGTTCAAGGAGGTCGGCTAATTACCTGGAGATGAGAACGAAGAAGATGGGGGTGGAGACGTGCGGCCCAGATGTGAGGGGGGGTGAGATCAAAGGCTGTGATTTGTTTGGGTTTAAATTATAAAGTTATGTGTGATTTAAGTAATATAAATACGTGCAAACTTGTAAAATGCATAACTTTTTCATACGAGGTCGAAAAAATGCAAACTCAGTTGCGTTGGAATCGTATGGACGAGCACTACGCGATGGAGTTGGTTTGGAGTCGTTTGGAGTTAGTGAGAATTTTGGGTAAAATTAAACGTGCGTTTAATTTTATTCGAAATAAAAGCTAAAACGGAAATTAAAATCAAGGTGAGAATTTCTCACTCAATCGAATAGATTTCGATTTTATTTTAAATAGTTAGATTTAAATTATTTGAATTCATGTTTGAATGATGACTGTATATATTGATTGTTAAAATAGACATTATGCGCCGTTAGTAAGCGGATGTTATTTAATAAAAACATATACCGCGAATATTTCATAAACAGTGAAATTGGTATTATATATAATATCAATATATATATATTGGCATATGTATATATTGCAGTTGTTGATTTCCCGCATTTTTTGTTTAGCGGATGAGACCCTATTACGCCGTTATTAAGCGGATAATATTTATTAAGAACATATACCGCGATAATTTCGTACTGGAGCGAAATTGGTATTGTGCTAATGTTTTTGGATGCAGGAAACAGGTTGGAGGGATCCAACTGGATTCCTCAACAGTATTTATTTAATTTCAGATATTTTGATATTTGATGGATTATCATATCGATATATGATATCGTTATTAGTCGTGATTGACTATTTGGTGTGTAGCATCATTGGACCCAGATTTTGGGATTTTAAAATGATTTTAAAAGTGATTTTGAAAATATACTATATTTTTGGAATTGATCCATTTTAAATAAATAAACGTTATAATTTTTAAAGTTATAAAATTATGGTTTTTGTGAAATATAGTTAAAAGCTGGTTTTTGAGAAATATGAACCAATGATTTTATAAAATAGTTTAAACTGGATTTTGGAGTTTATTATTAAAAGTTTAAATATAGGATTTATAAAATTTTATTATTTTATAAATCAAAATGATGAAATTATAAAGGAATTTAAAGACGTTTTAGAATAATAATATAAACTGATTTATATTAAGAGATTTATAAATGGATATTTATAAATTGAAATATAGATATTATAAAACGAGTTTTTATAAGTGTTTGAATGTAGTGAAAATGAATTTCATAAATGAATGAAATTTATAGAATTATAAACTGTGAAGTTATAAATGAAATTTATAAATAGTAAGATTTATAAATTTGTGAAGTTAATTGAAGAATAGATTTGGTTAAATAAATGAATCTTATAAGTTATAAGATTTATAATTATGAAGTTTAAAGAACGATTTTTATAAAATAATCGTTTTATAAGTATTTAACTTATAATATAAACATTTAGTTTATAATTGAGTTATAAACTGAAATATGTTAATAAAGGAATTTATAAAAAAGAAGTTTTTATAAATAAATAGAAATGGAATTTATAAACGTTGTTTTATAAATTCGCAAACGACTTATTTTGATAAGTTAATTGTTATAACCTATTAATGGAGTTATATTCACGTTATAAACAGTGAATAATCCTTTAAGTTAAAAAGAATAGAAATAATGGAATTTGTGAACATGGTTTATTCACGTTTTTGAACAGTGAATAACACGTTAAAGAAATTGTTTAGAATGTGAATGTTTTAAACAGAATTAAAACGATCTAACGATGTTTTAAAAGGCATTGAGATTCGAAACCATAGATTTCAACATTTATTGTTGAAATAGATGTTTCGAGAAATGAAAGGAGATAGTGGACTATAACACTGTTGTTATAGTAAATGATTTCCGAAAGGAAATGTTTTGAATAGTATTGGGATTTATATATCTATTTTAATTTCGAATCCCTATACTAGTGATTTTGGGTTGTCGTAACGATGTTTTACGCAACATTCGTTTTGGCCCAAGTAAATATGTTTAAGTGAATGATTTCCTTAAATAATGAAATATATACTTAATTCGATTTAAGTATATTGAATATTTTCAAAGGTTGAAAATAAAAAGATTTGTCGATTACTTATTTTTAATAAGTATGGAAATGTTTTCCAATATGAAGTGAATAATTAGAATTTATCTTTTTGAGGATAAATTGAAATGGATTATTGAAATCGAATATGCATGAATATTTTGAAATATAAAGTCATTATGGAATTTATATGTGAAAGTGAAATTTGTTTGAAAATAAATATTGATTTATTTTTGAAGTGTTGGAATTTTATATCTTGTAAAGATATTTTGGAAAATAAATAATTTGGAAAATTATTTGGAATCTGGTGATGTATGCATATCAATTGATAGTTCGATAGCCGACTATCAATATTTCCCTTTGAATGGGTATTTGATGTGATTTGATTGAATTTGAATGCACACTTATTTTTGAATAAGCGCTCACTATTCGGGTTAACCGGGAAAGGACCATGGGGTCGTATAACCCACTCCGAATATGTGATACGTCGTTGTGAATCGCATTTGAAGATCGGTGTTGAAGACCGGTATTTGCGAGAGTGATAGGATGAACTATCGATTGACTCTGCACCGAGTAGCTACGGTATTGAGTTCTCCATATGTGATGGGAAATCCGATCAGGATTGTGAATATCCGGATTGCAAGGACTTCTTTGTAAGTGCCTTCGGTTTTGTTCGATCCCGGAACAAACTTGTATGGATTGTATGCCTGACATTACAATTTGAGATATAAAGCCGATTTCTTTCAAATATATTTCTGTTGGTGGCGGAGAATTTATTCTTTGCTTAACACCCTTCTTTGAGACGTACGAGCTCAAAGGTTATATAGTTGAAGTTATCAGCGATATATCCCATTTTGGTAATATGACATGCTGAGTGATGCTGAAATGATCATTGTGTTGATTATTGTGATAGGATCATTTATTTGATCGTCTATCTTAGTGATCATTGTGTTGATCATTTGTTGACCCAAAGCATGGCTTTTGTATAAAGTATGTTTTTGTGGACGTGACTTCGTCGAGCCTCACATCCCAGAAATGGTCAAAACAGGAAAGATGCGGCAAGGTTATTAGGGGTTGCTGTAGCTCCCCTTAGGGTATGTGCATTTCCTTCTGGAAAGGGGTGGTATCATGGTATGGAGCCCAGATACTTACTCATGTTGAAAACACTTTATGATTGTGTGAATTGGATATCGAGCGCTCGGTTGAAAAGGTCCTAAAGGACCGAGGAATGGCGTGCTCGTGTCAGTAGTTACCCAGTTAGGGGTAACCCGGCCTTGTGTTGGCAGAGATCCGGTTTGGTTCTCGTGGATGTCTTTCCAGAGGCATTCTCAGTGGCAATGGGAAGTTCCTTGGCCTGACCATTTGTTGGAAATCCAATTCCCAATACGAAACTTGTACGGTATTAGTTGTAGAACCTGCTATTCACTTATGGTGGTCACCACTGTTTGGATGGTAGCTATAGTAGGCATAGTTCGAAATGTCTATGCTGGCTAAGATTTATATTCTACTTTCGAAATGAATTTTTTCTACACTATACACTAATAATAATATCAAATGTTATTTTAAATGCGTATCAAGCATCTTTGACTATCATAAGGAGAAATCTCCTCCGATTCTGCGTTTGCATTGTGTGTGTGTGCGGGAGGCCTTATGGTAGTCTCATTTTTTAAAAGCATTGCGAATTGAATTTAAAAATATTCCTCTATTTTGATTTTAAAGATAAATAAACTGTTTTGAGTTCTCACACCAGTCACATGACTGACTCGGAGTTTATTGTTTTCCTTCCTAAACTCTGGGTGCCCACCAATTTCCACACGGGCAGTCAAGAGTTAGGTTTATCAGGATATTCTGGATATTCTGGAGTTGCTGGAGGCAAGATGGATGGCATGGCATATTATTTATATAGTATTTCTTTTTCCGCTGCACTGTTTGTTGTATGTTGTTGTACACTCTGATGATATGATGTGATGTAATGAAATGTAATGTAATAACTGATAGTTCTTTGTTTAAAGATTATTCATTTATTATTATATGTTGTTCCGCTGCGAATTGTGAGATTCTGATGTTGTTCTTTTTTTGTTTCCTTTCTGTCCGTTCTATTTTTAAAATGCTTCTATCTTCTATTTTCCAAAATTCTCTGTTTTCTAAAAATCGTCTATCTTCTTTCCTCTCTATTTTCTATCTTCTCTCTTCTTCTTTCTTTTTCTTTTCTTAAATTTTCTTTTTAAAACCCATAACTATTCGGTTTTTCGGCAACGAAAATCCGAAGCGTTACACAATTTGAACAATTAAATTTCCATTTAAAATTTAATTAACCAGTGATTTCATTTTTAAACAAGTAAATTTATTTCAAACTAATTTCCTTTTTAATAGAATATCTTAGCATCCAAATAATTAAATAAGTTAGTTAAATAAATAAATTTCAAATATACACTATTTTTTTTATAGATTCAAACATCTAGCCTTTTATTAAATTTCTTTGGCATTTAAAATTCTTGTATACTTTTCTTTTCTCTTTACTGTACACAAATACAGTAATAAATTTCTTTTTCTTCTGCTATTTAAAATTTTTAGTTATGTACATATGCCCTACAGAGTACAACTATTGTTATTAAGCAATAATTAGTCAAGTTTAAGATATTACCAGAAATCGACTCGACCTCACTATCGTTGCTGATTTGCAGCTATCCAAAACTTCGGCATCTCGTACAACACCCACGCTGCACGCATCCATACGAACTGCTACTACCAAGTTCGAGCCCAAAACCCTATCCCAAATCGCGAATCCCTCCAACGAACCCCCAGCTCCACCTTGCCGCGCACCACTCCTCACGCTACCCATGTGAGTCACCCCCGCCACGCGACTAAGCCCTTCGGTCGCCGCCTCCACTCGCGACTTCCACCTGCTCGCTCGCGACTTCCACTCGCGACTTCCACTTGCGACTTCCTCCTCCACTTCCCTTTCGATCCACTCGCGACACTCCACGTTCTCTTCTCCCTTGCGCGATACGCGTCCGCCATTTATATATATATATACATACATACATACATACATACATATACATATATTTGATTAACTGAAGATGAAATGATTTGGGAATTTAGGCAGGGTCGGCTTCGGCCATTTTTTTTTAAAATTTGAGTTCGATTTCTGTTTGCAAATTGTAGAGGGGGGAATGAAGATAAAATATCAATTGGGGATAGCTTCCTGCGTACGCTTGTTTTACTAATATAAATATCTTTGTCAAGTGACTTTAAAGTTTATTATATTATAAAACTGCCAAAATTTCGAACATCTCTTAAGGAATGCCGCTAGGCGATTATAAAGCTTTACCCTTATTCCGAACACAATGGAACGTGTTTCGGAAGCTAATTTAATTGTTTGTGGAAGTTATCTTTATAAATCGATTTAAAATATTAAATTATCGATTTAATTTCAACGTGTTTCTCACCCATACGAGCAAACGGTAAATCCAAATGCAACGAAAATTGGAATTCGATAATAACTAACTATTACGGATCCAATGGAACTAGTTTCGTCGAATTCCGAGACTGTGCCTCGGAAGGCAATTTTTAAATTCAATTTAAACGATTTTTTTTTTAAATTGAACAAATTACCTTTAAATTAAATTCCAACCATTCTATTATCTTTAGTATCATCATTATAAATTTTATAAGCCTTCAAATTATTTTTAACAGGCTTAAAATTCCATATTCAATATTTTACCCAATTTCAAATTATATAATTCAATAATTTAATTATCAAGTAAATATTAATATTGAAATTCAAGTTAAAATTAACCTTTAAATGTTTAAAATCAATTAGTTATTCCATTTTAAATTGTTAAAAATTCTGGGTCGTCACATTCCTCCCCCTTAAAGAATTTCGTCCCCGAAATTACTAATTAGGAAGAATGGTCCAATACCCGTTTACTTTTCCAAAACCAAACAGTTATATCAACTTGCCATAACATATCTTTTATTAAAGACCCAATATTACGTCAACTAACCTCCCAAAACCTTCCATAGTTTCCAACGACATTATTTACTTCGTTTATTCAAATTTAAATTTAAAAATTCAAATTTAAATTATCACAACTTTCTCAAAAAAATTCTAACTCTCTAAATTTTCGAAATTTTTTGCCAGCGTCTCCTTTGCACGGCTAGCTCGGTACAACTACAAAATGCGTCTACGGGCTTCCAAATTCCAAAAGAAAACGAAAGCCAAGTGGCTAGATCAAAAGCCCAATCCAATTTCATACAGAAATTTAAATACATACCTTTTAGTCGGGCAATTCAAATTTATCTTTTGGAATCACAATCTATTTTCCTTTCCCTTTATAATACCAGCATATCTTACTTAGCAATAATATCCAATCGTAACTTTTTAAATCATTTACATATTTCCTTACAGAAGTTTTCACATTTACTTTTATTCAACTTAGTTTTTCCCATTCCCATATGAATTCAATTTGTCTTCACTTCTGAGTATTAAATTTTATCTTTCATTTATAACTGATCCATATTAGTCTCATCTACTAATTTACTTAAATTTCCAAATTGAAATCATTTTGTCGTTAACAAAATTTTTCTCAAAAAATTTCCAACTCCCAAAATTTTCAGAAAATTTTGGCAGAGTCTCCTTTGTACGGAGGAGCTTTTTCAATTTGACAAGAGATATAAATATATATACATCGACCCATACGGTCGGAAAAAGCAAAAACAGTTCATATTTCCTATTTTTATTGCGTAGGCGTACCTTTATTTAGCATTTTTAAGCAAGCGGCTTATTATTTTAGCAATTGGTGCAATCAAATCCAGCCAAACGACTTTCAGGTATCTGTACTTACTCAATTTAAATATGCAAGTGCCATATATAGAAAATTATTATCATTTCACTTACTTTCAATAGCTAAACACAAGCATTACATAACAACAAGCACCAAACGCTCCCCATAAGCAATTTATATGATTTAAAGCCAATTCAATTGCTATCAACCAATTCATATACCATTTCGTTCAATTTTAATGGTTTACAACTCAATTGCTTACATTCAATTTATCTTTAATCCAAAAAAGCTCATATTCAATTCAATTGATCTCAAACTCAAGTTATTTAACTTCTCTCAACCCATAGAATTTTAATTTCTTTCATTTACGTCAAACGACAATTCATTCTATGCAAATTTGACAATATTCGCTTAATAGAGTATTTATTTTTACTCTATAACTACTTCAAATTAATTTCAACTCATTATGTAATTAATTCCATTTCATTTATAAGTTATTCATCAACCGTTCATTGCATTTCATTTTATCTCCGCACTGGATTCATTTTAAAATTATTTCATTGAGCTTTACAACATCCGATGCTTATATTAGTATCCATTTCCCAAATAAATTTAACCCAAACTTTTATTTAATGGTCTTCCATTCTACTCGAAACCAAGCTTTTATTGACTTAAGTAATTTCACTTCAATTTAATACGCCTCATAACTTAAGTCCATTCCGATAACTCAATTCCAAACTTTGATTTAATTTTTATTCAATCAGACTTCATCCACAATTATTTAATTCAATTAACCCATTTATTCGCCTCATATTTAAATTTTTAATTCACTTACTTAATTCATTTTCGAATTTATTTTGTTAATACAAGCCATTCTTAATTTATTTCTACTCATCTGGGTTTTGTTTGCAACTCGAACCATTTCTATTATAATTCACTTTCATTTCATTCAACAACACTTCCCTTATATCTAATTTACTTGCAAACTTCGTTAAATATTATTCGAATCACACTTGAATTTTATTTGTAATTCAAACCATCACTATTTCGATCCAACTCAATTTTATTTTTATTTTTACAACATCCTCTTATTTAATTCATTACCAATCCAAGTCGAATTCTATTTATAATTCGAGTTTATTTCCAAAACCCATCATTAATTTACAATCCATTTGTTTAACCGAGTTAAATTTCATCAATATATTCTATCAAATAATTTATTTAACTAATTAGCTTACTTCCAATTTTTAAACCAATCTTCGATTTTTATTACAAAAATCACTTTATTAAATTTTCCTGAGTTCAAAATTTTTCATAATTCCAGTTTGAATTTATTTCATTTTCCAAAATTCCAACGCCATTATTTAAAATTTTTAGGAATGCTTTTATATTCACATCATACTAATAAAATAGCTCTTTATAAAAAACAAATACTTCTTATAACTCGATGTCTCAACCAGTCCATCCTTGTTCTCACAGAAATTCAGTCATACGTTGATCAAGCATAGGACAGAAAATCTATAATACTTGGTAAACCCGTTTTCCACATCCAGTGAAAATACTTGGAAAATAATTTTATTGAAAATATAGAAAACAGTTTTTGGAGATAGAGGAAATATCTTTGTGAGAATGCTCTGGAAATCATCACTCTAATTCATGGTCGCAGTTACATCCTGGGTTACGTTGCAATCGCAACAAAAGTCCATGTAACTGTAGGCAGTCCGCGCCCCTCGATTACGCCGTGGAACCCACAACAGATCGCAGTTACATTCCAGGGTTATGTTGTCATCACAACAAAAGTCCATGTAACTGTTGGCTCTCAGCGGCACACATGACTTTCGTTGTCAAAATGAAACTTCTCCACTCCTACATAGGTCGCAGTCTACCGATATAAAATCAAACGCAGACTGTTGGCTCTCAGCGACACACACGACTTTCGCTATGTTACCATACGTCGCAGTCTACCGATATAAAATCAAACGTAGATCGTTGGCTCTCAGCAGCACACACGATTTTCGCTATGGTACACACTACTCATAATCCTCAGGAACTAGTTTTGTCCGGGCTCCTCACAGGATCAACTTTAGAACCCCTCCTTGGGGCTCAAGGCAGCACCACCCGGTGGCACTCCTGAGAAGTTCATTTCAAGGGAGCGACTTTTTCCGCAGAGCCATTATCAAAACACTTTATACTATACACAAATAGTATCTTTCAAATCATACACCTAGTATGATCTCATACAAAGCTTCTTTACACAAAATCGATTATTCCAAAATCGATAATTCTCAAATTAGGCTTTCCAAATTTCAATATTGATTTTACCCAAAAATCAAAGCCTTTCCAAATCCAAAGGTTCCCAAAACCTTTTTACAAAATCCTCATAAGATCCTTTATATATATATAAATATAATTTTTAAAACTTTGGATCATTACAATCTTGTATAAAATTCCTTTTATACTTCAAACACTTTCAAAAATCCTTTTCTTCCAGCAATAAATTCAACAAGGGGAGATTTATCTTATATAACAAAGATATATAAGTTTGTTTATTCAAAATCAAATATTCAAATTTGATTGCTCTTTTCAATATCAATTTCATCCAAATCCGTACGATGTACACATATCATCCGTACGCTATACCAATCTGATCGCTCACTCGATCACACAATTTCACTTCCGAACTAGTATTGTCCACCCGACTTCCTAGTGCGGACACAGATCTGGTTTCTTGATCAGAAACAGTCATTCTCCTTGAATAGACATAACTATGATAGAGAATATCCAGAACCAATCAACTATCCCTATCCAGGCTCGCCGTCGAAAGTCGAGTGAAAAATCCCAACTCGGATCGATAAACTATCTCGAAATTCTATGCTCGAATCTGGATCAAATCACTATACGAATAGAATAATATACGTACATCCTACGTATTTAACTTCATTGATTATTAGCCAAATTAATTTCCTTTCCATTCACATTCACTTAAATTTTCATTCACTTATTTACAATTGCCTCAATTCCATTGGATTATCACTTCAATCCTTATCTCAATTGGGTATTTAATCAATAACAGTTTGAAATCCGATCAGTTTATATTTAAAAAAATAGCTTGGAAATTTTAAAAATAGATAAGTAGTTGAAAAATAATTATTAGTTTACAAAATAGCTGTAAAATAGTTAACTATTTATAAAATCATTGAGAAATAGTTAAATAGTTTCAAAAATTTTAGATAATTACAAAATAGTTGCAAAATAGCAATTAATTTGTCAAATAGTTGAAATAATAGTAATTAGTTTATAATAAAGTTACAAAATAGTTAAATAACTCCAAAAGTAGTTATAAAATAAGTATAAGATAGTTTTGGGTTTAATAAGAAAGGTTGTATATATAATAAATAACTTGGAAAAATGAGTTTATATTAAAATAGTCCAGAGTCAAAACTGTTCACTTCCCCAACAATTCAATTTAAATTTCCACTTCCTTTTAAATTGACCCAATTCCAATTTAAATAACTCCAATTTCCATTGGACTTGATTTATTCCCAATTCAAGTTGATTTAATTTTCAATTTCTTTCCAACTTTAAATCAAATTCCATTTGATTTTAAACCTGTTCAACTTTAATTATAATTTTAAATTATTCCAATCAATTGGG
The DNA here is from genome assembly GCA_030765085.1 of Allium cepa. NCBI lineage: Eukaryota > Viridiplantae > Streptophyta > Magnoliopsida > Asparagales > Amaryllidaceae > Allium > Allium cepa. The sequence continues at coordinate 980,520,095 of CM060929.1, forward strand.
CTTATATCAATTGAACTCACTTCAATTTCAATACCCTTTTAAGTTAAACTACTTCAAATTTTCCATTAAATTTTTAAACTTATCCATCTTCAATCACAAATCCAATTAATTCAAATCAGATTCAATTTGAACCAATTCAATTACAATCTCAATTTTAAACCATCTCGAATTATATAAATTCAAGTTAAATTCTCAAAGGTTGGTTTAACTTTTAAACCAAATTAACTTTGTTCATTTAAAGTTTTTAAACAATTTAATTTTTTTGAGTTCTAATTCTAGAATTCCATTTGTAATTAATTTAAATTTTAATTTGGTTGTATTTTTTGTTACCACTTAATTTAATTCCAGTTCAAGATTTCAATTTGGTTGTATTATATTACTTCTTAATTTAATTCCAATAATTTAACAACCAGTCGCCTTAATATTTATTAGAAGGGAATATAGCTTTATATATCAAAATATATATTTTATATAAAATCATTTAAAATCGTTATATAAGAAAATTACAAGCACGCTCTCATGTATATATACAACTCATCCTAGAGTACTACGGACTCTATTCAATGAGTAATCCCCACCAGAGCCAAGGTTCTCGCTTAACCTTTCTGCTCTGATAACAAATTTAACGATCCGAAATTTCCGATCCTGAAAATTCTAGATAGTTATGAAAAAGAAGAAAGAGGTAGAAGAAGAAGAAGAAGAACAGAAACACCAACATCTCACATTCGCAGCGGATAAAATATAATAATAACTATTTACAATAGATACTGTATCTGTCAACATACCTTTTATATTACATCAGAGTTACACATATATACAAAACTGAATATACACAACTATCATGCCATAGATATGTAGTAATATAATAGAGCGGAAACACTCCCTATGTTTTTTTCCATCCAGCTCGCCTCCTGAGCTCCAGAACGTTCTTACCTGAAAACCTGTAATACTCGGTCTGACCCGAGCATTACACCAAAGTAACACCCGGGTCAGGCTGGAAACCAGCGTGAGTAAACCCATCTAACATGGAATACCAATCATACAACTTATATAGAACCCGGGGTAACTCGAAGCAATTCACAAAGCCACAATTTATTATACACATCACTTATTTCACATATAAGTTTTCTAAATACCAAGATTTAGATTTAAAATAGTCCAATTCCTTTAAAACACTTCACTCCATCATATAGATTTCACATATCAACGTGCAAAATTCGAAGTGGTTTCGAATATTTCCCAATACCCGACCCCGGTCTCTTCGAGTCTCAAGTCATGCTAACCCAAGTTATCCACATGAAATACACAACATTTCATATCAAAGATATCAACTCATTCAAAGCATCCAATACCATTCAATCATTCATAAGCAAAGCTTAATCACATACAAATTTAACTTAATTAATCCTGATTGAATTACTAACCTCAACCACTTAGATTTCTTCATTAAACATTAATTAATTTCAAATCAATTAATCAATCATCCCTTCATTTTTCATCTTAATTAATCACCCTAGATTAATAATATTTCAATTACATTCAAGTAATTAACTTTAAATTCATTTCACAATGTTAATTATCCTTAACCAAAAACAATAAGTAATCTTAATTACTTCATAAATTAATTAACTATATTAATTACATTAATCCTTAATTACTTATATTAATCGACTTCTCATAAATCACTTATTATTGATTAATTCACCTTAATTGATCAATCTTTAATTACATCGTTAATTTTATATAAAGTAATGATTTCCGCTTATATTTCAATTTATCCTAATCTAAATTAATTACATTAAATAATTAATCATTAATTAAACCGCAAATATAAATCATTCTTGATTTATCTCAACTTGTAATTATCTACTCTTTTATTTACTCCATTAAATAAATTAATTACTCCTTAGTTTATTATCTTAATAAATCTCTTGATTAATTACACAAAATAATTATATCTTATTAATTACATTAAGTAATTACCTATCAAACCACCCAATGATTATTCTGATTTAATTAAACTTAATTAATTAACTTAATCCTTAATTAATTAATTCGAACCCCTAATTACTAAATTAATCAACCCAAATCATTAATTAATTGAATTAATTAATTATCCATTTTAATTACCCTACTAATTTGATTAATCACAAATCCTTAAGCCATTATTACCATTAAGTTTCTTATTTATGACTTAAGTTTAAAACAATTCAAAACCCAAATACTTCGAGTCAAACCCTAATTAACTCGAGAACCAACCAAAACCAAAGTCACATCATCATCAGTGCACATCCAATCAATTTGATCATTCAACCAATTATTTAAATTTAACCGTTTAAATTTAAATAAAAATCCAACAGAGTTAGATTTACTCACCTTTTTTCCAGTTGTAGTCCACTTTATCCCCAACTCGATTCTCGCGATTAATGACCTTGTATAAACATTACATAATTTTTTTATCAACATTCGAGTCAATTTGAACAATTAAATTTCCATTTAAAATTTAATTAACCAGTGATTTCATTTTTAAACAAGTAAATGTATTTCAAACTAGTTTCCTTTTTAATAGAATATCTTAGCATCCAAATAATTAAATAAGTTAATTAAATAAATAAATTTCAAATATACACTATTTTTTTTATAGATTCAAACATCTAGCCTTTTGTAAAATTCTTTGGCATTTAAAATTCTTATATACTTTTCTTTTCTCTTTACTGTACACAAATACAGTAATAAATTTCTTTTTCTTCTACCATTTAAAATTTTCAGTTATATACATATGCCCTACAGAGTACAACTATTATTATTAAGCAATAATTAGTCAACTTTAAGAGATTACCAGAAATCGACTCGACCTCACTATCGTTGCTGATTTGCAGCTATCCAAAACTTCGGCATCTCATACAACACCCACGCTGCACGCATCCATACGAACTGCTGCTGCCAAGTTCGAGCCCAAAACCCTATCCCAAATCGCGAATCCCTCCAACGAACCCCCAGCTCCACCTTGCCATGCACCACTCCTCACGCTACCAACGCGAATCGCCCCCGCCTCGCAACTAAGCCCTTCGGTCGCCGCCTCCACTCGCGGCTTCCACCTGCTCGCTCGTGACTTCCCTCCCACTTCCCTTTCGATCCACTCACGGCCCTCCGCGTTCTCTTCTCCCTTGCGCGATTCGCGTCCGCCATTTATATATATATATATATATATATATATATATATATATATTGATTAACCGAAGACGAAATGATTTGGGAATTTAGGCAGGGTCGGCTACGGCCATTTTTATAATTTGAATTCGATTTCTGTTTGCAAATTATAGAGGGGGAACGAAGATAAAATATCGATTGGGGATAACTTCCTGCGTACGCTTGTTTTGTTAATATAAATATCTTTCTCAAGTGACTTTAAAGTTTATTATATTATAAAACTGCCAAGATTTCGAACACCTCTTCAGGAATGCCGCTAGGCGATTATAAAGCTTTACCCGTACTTTGAACACAATGGAACGTGTTTCGAAAGCTAATTTAATCGTATGTGGAAGTCAGCTTTATAAATCGATTTAAAATATTAAATTATCGATTTTAATTTCAACGTGTTTCTCACCCATACGAGCAAACCGTAAATCCAAACGCTACGAAAATTGAAATCCGATAATAACTAACTATTACGGGTCCAATGGAACTGGTTTTGTCGAATTCCGAGACTGTGCCTCGGAAGGCTATTTTGAAATTCAATTTAAACGATATTTTTTTAAAAAAAATTGAACAAATTACCTTTAAACTAAATTACAACCATTCTATTATCTTTAGTATCATCATTATAAATTTTATAAGCCTTCAAATTATTTTTAACAGGCTTAAAATTCCATATTCGATATTTTACCCAATTTCAAATTATATAATTCAATAATTTAATTATCAAGTAAATATTGATATTGAAATTCAAGTCAAAATTAACCTTTAAATGTTTAAAATAAATTAATTATTCCATTTTAAATTGTTAAAAATTCTGGGTCGTCACAATATGTATATGTATATGTATATGTATGTTGGAACTGAACTAGTCGAAAGTGGGTGAAATAAGTAGATTTCAAAAAAAATATTCTATTTTGGATCTATTGGGCCTATGAAGTCTAAATGGATTTTAGATCCAATCTAATAAAATCTTAAATAATATCTTATTTTATTTAACTTTGTTTAAAAAGGTTTTAAATATTTATATTTTAATCAATATGAAATGTTTATATATAGAATATATCAAATGTGCACTTGTGTGTAAATTTGTGCAATAGTTACATGTTAAATTAATTTTATAAAGGAACCCCTTTTTTTCTTTCTCTTAATTCATCCAATTAATTAAGGGAATATTTTATTTTATTTAGAGAGAGAAACATTTCATCTCTCTTTAATTAAATTGATTGACTTATTAAATGACATTTATGACCAAATTTATAATGGGCATAGATTGTAAGTATATCCAAATATATTGCAGTGTAAAATGTATAAGTGCAACATGGCAAAAGGTGTATGTAGTTAATATATACGCATATGGATGTTGGAATTTGCATCTATAATGTATACATAGCCCATTTATATGTGTAATGGTTGTCACAAAAATAATTTAAACTATATTGAAATATTTATATGTGTGTGTATCAATATTAACTTGTGCATTAAATGAAATGAATAATGTAATGTTTGTATAGATCTAAAATAAAAGGTCCATATGAATGGGTAGTGGCGCATTAAGTGGCATTAAAAGAAGGCATTTAAAGTGGTAATTAAGGAGATGTAAAGATGGAAATTTTTTAGCCTTCTTGCCTTCTTTTAATCCTTCCTTAACTAGTTTTCAAAACATTTTAAACTTATAGGATTACATACATACATACATATTTCCAAATAAATTTATATATTAAACAAAATAAACCATCTATATTATTTGAATAGATTTAACTTAGTTAATAAAATATTAGTTTAAATTTAAAATCGAAAACATTTAACGTTCCCAAGTAAATAATTTGAAGTATTAAATTGAAAATAATAATATAGTTAAAGACATATAAAATCTACAAAATTAATATATATATATATCTGTGTATGTATGTATGTATTTATGTATGTATAATTTTGTAACATAAAAGTATCCTAAACAATGCCATCATTATTTTAGAAGGACAAACTATTTAAAATTACATTATGTGTGAAATATACATATAGTAATAAGGTTATCAATGTTTAAAACACACAGATATATATATATATATATATATATATATATATATATATATAATTTTGTACACTTTTTTTTTATATGCAAAACTCCAACTGTAATATTTACGACACATGAAAGGTTCAAATATATATCTATATATGCAGATTCCAATGGTTATAGGTGAAAATATTTGCATATATAAATTGTTGCAAAATATGAGGGATATAATCTACTCTATCAAGATATGATGATAATTAAAATTGAGATTAGATCATTACTGCAACAAGTAGCCTATGTAACACACCTTAAATGAATATATCTCCTTAGGTTTCCAAGATCCATGCTTAATCCTCGTAAGAGATGGATGAACCACTTATGTTTCATTATTTTGATGTTCGCATTTATTTTGAAGTTGGTAAATTTTTGGAAATCTTTATTTTATTTTTCTGCAATGGAAGGTTATGAGGAGAGAATAAAAAAGTGAGTGGTAAAAAAATGAATGTATGTAGAAAATGAATAAGTGGATTTATTTCAATTGAAAGAACGAAAATTTTCCATATTTTAATTAAGACTTCCATAATTAATTCTCTTGATTATCTCTCTCTCCAATCCTCTCTCTTCACATGGTATGGCTGAAATTCATACCATCAAATGACATAAAATTTCCATAAACACTTCATGCAATTATCTTTTATTTAAACCCATTTAAAATTATATTGATATTGTATATCAATGCGCGTAAATATAACTTTAATAAATGCATTCAAATATTCACAAACAACACACAAATATCCACTAAATTTAATAACAATTAATATTGTCAAATATTAATTAATTTAATTAATTTATAACATTTTAAAAATAAATTAAATCAAGTGGTTTTTCTAAGAATTCGTCACTACAGTTGTGCGACTCAAAGGTGTAAATTCAATCAGCAATTAATATCGAACAATTTGAATATTAATGGTCATACGTCACCTTTGTTAGTTGTATGACATTTTGGTTGAACTTATCACTTACACATCTTTTGGAAAAATCCGGTTTTAACTTTTACCAGCGGTACTTGATAGTAATGATTATTTACACCCATTCTTTTCGTTAAAACTATATCACATTAGGGCATATGGAATTAGTTTTTGTAAAAACTCGAAAATCATCCACATTTAACTTTGTAATTCTAAATAAAAATCCTTAGTTCAATAATAACAATTATTATTAACCGTATTGCTCTGGCCAGAGACTATGATTTTGTATTGAGTGTAATTGACCATCATATTAACCTTATATAACTAAGGAGATGAATTCTTTATTGAATAGTGTTTAGCTTCCAATGCTTCAACTCAGACCCCCACTATAGTTGTTCGATGAATGCCATGTCACGAATTGACTATAATCAAAGTGGTGTATTCATATTGAAGTTCCATATTAATCTCCAGTCTAGAGAATTGTATAACATCGTCACTTTGAGATTTTCCATTAGACCATGGTCCTATTAACTAACAGAGAACTCTTGGGTGAGTCATTTCATAGTAATATAATAATATCAGTATGTAACCCCTTAGTGCCCCTGGCTTGTATGATAATTCCTATTATAGACAATATTGTAGACAATACAACATGTATGATAATTCCTATTGTCAATACATAAGGAATTCATCTTACATGTTGCATACTAAACATTTTAATAAGGTGTCTTTGCATATCATTTGGAACATTCCCAACATCCTTTACACTTAATACAAAATATATAATTTGCAAATATAATATCGAGTATTAAATAACCGAACTACTACTGATTTTAACATAAGTACATCGTTAAAAATCAGTAATACGTTGTTTTCTTATAATTTAGAAATATCTATGTACCTTTTAATGTTCTTTCTTATGGACACATGCTACCTCTGCATATTGGCTGAAAATCAAATTGTTCGATATTTTTATCAAAATAGTCATTCAATATTAATGCTTATAGAATGATACTTTCGTATCATTTCTTAGATCATGTTTGAAAAAATAACAATCACAATGCCGCTCCCACTGACTTCATGACTTCATTATTAGAATTTTCCTTTTCAATGCATATGTACCAAAACTTAAAGTCATACCTAGTGATAATTTAGTGAATAAATCTGAAATAACACGAGCAAGTTGAACGACAAATCTACTATGCTAATTTCAACAACTGAAATTTATGATGTTATCCTTGTCAATGTTGCTCATTATATTCCAACCGCGTTAGTATTTATCTTGAAGAAACATTTACGGTTGATGGATCATATACATTCTAATGCAAATATCAAAATTGTATTTTAATAATGCATTTGAAATAGATTTCGAATTTGCACATCGTTCCATATCACAGGGTCAATACTCTTAATGGTTTAATTGATAATTGAGGATTATCTATTCTTGACATCATTAGAAAACTCATAGTTTCTCTTCAATATGCATGAATATTTATTAGACATTCTAATGCATTGTGCACACCTAGGCTTGATTAATTCATTTTATCCTTCATTGTCAGTTTTATCATTGGAACGTACCCAAATGAATTTTACTACTAATAATTTCTAAAAGAAATTCCTTCATTACAAAGTAGGTATTTCTTCAAACATTAATTGTTTATTAGTGCAACGGAATAAGTATTCATAAACACTTTACGAATTTCCTTATATATAATACTGATTTGGTTTTTGTTTACAAAAATTATATTCGAAACATAAATATGTCATCCAATGAAAATCTTTACCAAAAATCTTTTAGGGAAATTCATACAAGATCCCTCATGTACATTTATTACATGCAATCTTTCGACCTGCACAACTTATTAACTTAGTGGTTTAGGATATGTTGGATTTCTATTAAACCCTTACATGATTTTGTAAACGATTATTTAGATGGAATTATTTTTAACCTTTTGCGCTACTCTTAAGTACACATCCTCAATTAATCATACTTTATTTAACAAAGTTCAATTACTCCTAATCGATACATCATTATCTATCACATGGAGGAGTGACTTTTAAGATTGAATCTTTATTCATTTTCGGTTACATTTGGAACTTTTTCCAATATACTCAACTACTCGATCATATCCAATCAATTTTATTTCTATTGCACATTATTTTATTTATTTTCCTTTTATACTCTAAGGGCTTATCATAGACATACTATATGTGTATCCAATACATGTGTCCATGTCGGTGATAACTCATCAGTGAATATAACGAAGTACGTGAAATTGTTTTGGTATTAATGAACTTCTGATTGCATACATATATGCATCAATTCAAAGAGCTAATCAACTTTTATGTCACACCCACTGAATGGGTGCTTTTTTCTTTTATCGTTTGAGATATAATTCACCAGCACCATACGATTCATAATTATATACTCAAAGACTTATTTCTCCAAACCATGGCTTAGTCCATAATTCCAAACTAATTGTAATTAAATTTAGGTACTTCAATATTTTTAGTGCATCACCAATACTAGTACTATAGTTTTATTTTACAACAAATATTCATAATATTCATATTGAAATAAAACTACCTATTTTTCAATCAATACTGAAAAGTAATTATCATTTTGATAAAAACGTTTGGTACATATAAAAAAATTCATAACTTAATGCTACCAATAAGTGTTATATGGCATACTCCCACTATTTCTGTCATTACTATAATATCGTTTGAAATACAAAACTCCATTCAACCACTTAATATAGGCTTTCATTTACTACTAGTTTACAGTCGAGAATTTCTAGATCAAGTATCTTAAATTCAAAGCAATACATCTCCTAGTAAACAAATTTCTATTCAAAACTACCTTTTGGAGTAGAAATCATATTTTTCATTCCAATGTTAAGTATCAACTATTATTTTACAGTTCTCATTTTCGATGTTTCTTTGTAAAGCAGAAGAAACCATTCACTCTCTTTTTCTCAACCATATTTTAGGTTACATCCACTCTTATACATTCAGTTACTTTTAGTGCAGAATTTCTTCTACACCAACACCTAAAAATCCAAAGGTAAAGCTATGAAAGTTAGTTGGGTTATAGGTCCTGATTATGAGGTTACCAAGATGTATTATAATTAAGATGGAGTTATAGAATGTTGAACTATGAAGTCATGGTGATAAGAGGAAGGTAAAATACTGAAAGTGAATAACACCGAGACTTTTATAGTGGTTCAAGCCGGAAGAACCTACGTCTATTGTCGCTTCCATATTTATTCACTCTTATATGGCTGAGAGGCTTATTATATTGAATCTAGGCACTTCCACAGTTAATGAATTCTGAATAGAGCTCGAATATAGGAAAGTACACGATGATTTTAGGTCAGTTCTTGCTTGCGCCAGAAGATCCTTGTGCTTTGGGATTACTGTCTATTTATAGCCAACAAGCTGCAGTGCCATTGGTAGAGAATCTTCTCCTTGGACTGCTAAGGTTGCTTACTATGCGGCTACGATTGGAGCTTGTTCTAAACATCTAGTGTTGCTGCTTAAGAAGTGTGGATTGATGAATTGTCTTCCTACCAAATCAGCCTCTTACATCTGAGCCGCATATTATCTTGTTGGTTGTTTCGGCCATTGATTCTTATTGTTGTAGATTAGTGCTTCAGGCTTTAGAGCTGCTAATGGGCTATTTCCTTCAGCCTATGTTATTATTCTTTCTAGACTAGCTCAACTATATAACTCTTGTAATACATATCAATATAGAGCGTTGGACTTTCCTTAGGAAGATAACCATTGTTTTTACTGTTGAGAATTTTTGGTGTAACAATTTCTTTTCTAAATGGTCGAACCGTTCAAAGGAAATTTAATACCCTAATTTTTTTATATATCTTAAATAATGATTATAATTAATAATAAATAAATTTTGATTTTAATTGGAGGATAATTTAGGAGATTTTAATAGAAGGCGAAAATTATAATTTTTACAAACGGTTGAATTAGCTAAAGGGAGTTGCATCATTGCGCAGCTCTCCCTTTTCTTATCAAGATGGAGTATTCACTTGTCCAAATCAAACGTCGTATGAATGAGCTAACAATGTTTTATTTTAGTGGGCCGGGTTTGGGGCTGAGTTGGGCTAAGCCCATAATTTGGATTCAAATTTAAATATCATTTCAAATTTCTCTACTGAAGTCCATTTAAAAAGATATGTACATTTCCATTTCTTATTTCATTTTCTTTTGTAAAAACTGTCGAAAAACCATCTTCTTCCTTTCAATCAACCAATCACAAAATCCTCAGATCTTAATGAAAATTTATGAAACAAAATGCGATGGTATCATAGGGAGGCTCTTTATCAGTTGGAGTAAGAATTAGAGGCGATTTTGAAAGTTAGGATTTCGAAAAAAATTGGACAGTATGCAAATTTGGGTTCTCTTGGATAGAGTCAATAAGTACGGTTTCTCCTGTCTTGAAATGATGCTATGTTATAAAAAAATTTAAGTCTTACTTAATATTAAAATATGATATATATATATATATATATATGAATTTGAATAATGAACCCAGAAATTAGAATTGAAGAAGAATGTGCGTTTATTTCAAAAAAATTATAAAAACCTAAATCGACACTAACTAGAACCATAAATCCGAAAGACTTGGTTTTGATGTATTTGAACACATTTATACCCTAGAAACCTAATAGGCATTGCATATATACAACATAAAACTATCATAAATCCAAAATGAAGCAAAAATAAAAATATGAACAAAAAGAAAACCAAAATAAGAAAGAATTCCTGATATCGAAACATTCACTGATGTACCGTTGGGTGCACACCGTCCACTGGTGGTCACCTTACACCGGTCCACCATTGGACATTCTAATTCGAGGATTTCGGTTTTTTTGAAGGCTCGAACCGAAATGTGTTGCTATGATCTCTTTTGTGGTGATCCCTGAGGTTATTTAAACAATTTTATGGTTTGGCTGGCTGCTATTGGATGCACAGGTGGATTATAAAAACAATGTATAGATGTGGTACGTGTGCTTTGGAATGGTAGTTGATTACTCGAGGCATGTATGGTAAATAACTTGATGATGGTGAGGCTCGACATTCGAGTATACAATTCGACGATCGGGAAAGTATATAAGACACGTTCAGAAGTGATGAAATATGAATATAATGTGTACGGCTATGGATATTGTAGTTTCGGTAATGTATAAATATATAGTTGGGATACGAATACCTAAATCCTGTAGCGCACGCTGTGGGTCCCTTATTCATGGTATTAATGTGGCATTCTCCTGTAGACAATCAAGGTTGGTCTAGGAGTGTTGAATGTGGACAATAGTTGACTTGCAGCACATGTGGTAAGACTATACGTGAGTCCAATATGTGACTATCCTTACCGCATATGGCGAGATTGGATAGTCGTGGATGTGTAATCCTTTACCATGAGGGAAGAGACTAATTACGTTTAAGATTATTTAGATAGTATAATATCATTTTATAGCGCGGTGCATGTGGTTCCAAAAGGTATTATACTTAGGTTTAAACCATGTTATATCATTATCACAGTAGTATACTTGTATTATATTTGCTTTATCCATGCAGGCATATGTCGACCCACTACAATATCTTTATATTTGTGTTCTTCAAGTTGATACAGTCGAGAGGCATGCTAGTTCTGAAGATGAAATTTGTATGTACCATATATATTGTAAATAAAGTGTGTAGTAAAGACTTAATGTGACAGTGTGGCATTATTTGGGTTTAGATAGTACAGACTTATGTATTGGTATCAGGATTTATTGACATATAATTATATATATTTGTGTGACATAAAGTATTGATTTGACCATCTGTTGTGAGATTCTAATAGTTTAAGTTAATATTGTTTTTATCTTATGCTCTCTTTGTGTATATCAAATGTTTTATCTTCCAAAGGCTCATCGGTTCAGGAACTCGTTCATGTAGTCATTGGTTTTGAAATGGCAGGTTGTTATATTTGGTATCGGAGCATATGTTATAGGAGTAGGAATAAGAGAGCGTATTTGATTATTTAATAAAATTAATAACATATAAGAGCTAAATTTAATATTTGTATTACACCGTACCTTATTCCAGTCCCTTGTTTTATAGTTATTGATTGAGGAGTTACTAACGAATCTCATTTATAAATAACTGAAGCATGAATAATTAAAAGGAAACTGGAACTGGGGCCAATGTCGGTTGAGTTAAGCTCGAAGCAAGTGCTAGTACCTGAGTGGATGTCCTTTAGATTCCTAGCGTGACCATCCCCATTTGGTTCTGTAGGTATCTCCAAACGATTGCTCAGACTAGTGCCACTACCATCCCAACCGAACCAGTTGTTGTAACCGAAGCTGCGGTTTTGCTTTACCACCCAATGTCCACTTCCCAAAATTCTGCAATTATTTTGCCGATTTAAGTTGAAATCCATATAATGGGTAAGAATTATATGTAATAACCAAGATATGGCTAACAAATTGTGAGAAGAAATTCAGGTTATTGGGATTGAGTGATGCGACTAAGTGGTAGTTGGTAGTTTGGCACTTAGAGATAAAGGTAGCAAATTGGTGTGAGCGGAGGAGAATACCACCACCTTGGAGATTTTGAAAAGGAAATATGAGACAAACTTCTTTTATGCGGTTGAGAAGTGATTATTATTGGAGTAATTTATTCAACTTAAGCAGGGAGATATGGCCATTAAGGAGTATGAACAAATTTAATGAGTTGTCAAAGTTTATATTCAAATTAATTAATACATAGGAAAAGAAGGTTGAGAAATTTGTAAGGGATTGAATTCCCTACAAAAGGAGTTGGCTTTTGATCTAGTACCAATAGGTGCAACTTTTGAGAAATTGGTTGAGGGTGCTTTGTGGAATGCTATGGGTGGAATTGTGAATAAGGAACAAGTATCGGGTGAGATAAGAACAAGCGCGAGAATGATGGATTGCAAGGTAGGCAAAATAAGAAGCAGGATACTGTGTGTAGGAGGTGTAATAAGGTAGGATATATATAGCTAAGAACTGTAGGGTGAACCTTCAAAAGGGAACGAATGTCATTAGTGTGGAAAGACGGGACATTTGGCCAAGGACCGTAGGTCGAAACCATCAGGACAGAAAGGACAGTCAAGGCAATAGGAACAGTTGAAGGGAATTAAGTACTATAACCGTGACTAGATGGGACAGTACCAGAGGGATTGCCCAACATTGCAAAAAAGGGTCGAAATAAAGCGTATGCATTGGAAGTTGTACCCACTGCCAGTATTACACCAATAGATCAGGGGAAAGGAAAGTCAGTTATGGAAGGTGTGTTATTACTATCTAATTTATCTATCAGAGTTTTATTTGATAGTGGTGCGTCGTATTCATTCACAAACATTGCATCAGTGGAAAGATTAGGAGTAATTCCTGGTGTTGTGCATGATGTTGTTACTATGTCAAGAATTGTTGGGAGATTGACGTATATGTATACTATTTGCCATGAGCTTAAGTTGGTTAAAGTGATGTAGAATTAAATTATGATGTGTATGTGCTTAGCTTTGCGGGTACATATTGATCTTGAGAATGGTTTTAATGACTCTGTATGGAGCAGTTTTAGATTGTGATAAGAGGTTTTTTCGTTTGAGTTGTGGAAACATGATTTGATAGTTTTGTGTGAGCTAGACATTTCCATGATGAAGTCATATTTACATTCGCTAGACCTATCACAAGATGAGTTAGCATCTACTTTCATAGTTAAATATTTTTCAGACGTATTCGTTAAGCTTTCTTGACTTACAGTCCGTAAAGAAATTGAATTTAGGATTGACCACGAGAAAGACATTGGGCTAGTGGTGATTCCTTTGAGAAATATGGCTCCGACGGAGAGGAGATTATTCGATAGAAAATTTTTAGAGCTACTACAGAAAGTATTTATTAAGCAAAGTATTTTGGATTGGGGAGAATCTATCGTTTTCGCTACTAAGGCAGACGATTCCCTAAGACTTTGCATCGATTATCGAGAATTTTATAAGTTGATGAAGAAAAATCATTATCCATTATCTCGTATAAACAACCTCTTCAATCAACTGGTTAGGGTAAGAGTTTTCTTGCAGCTTGACTGTGCTACATGATTTCATCGGTTGAGAGTTGTAGAGGACAACATCCGAAAGACCGGTTTTCATACTTCGAATGGACTATAGTAGATTGTGATGCCGTCTTGGCTGATTGATGCCCTTTCTTATTTTGTTGATTTGATGAGTAAGGTCTTTAAGGAGTTGTTGAATACATTTAGTATCGTATTTGTTGATGATATTCTGGTATTTGCTAAAGAGGAGAACTAGCATGAGTTTTACTTGAAAGAACTACTAGTTGTACTAAGAAGTAATCAGTTAACGGCAAAAAATTTGAAACGCCTTTTTTTGGAGGAGTGAGGTTCGATTTCTATGACATGTTGTATATGGGAATGTGTCGGTGGTAGACCTAGGAAAAGTCGCAGTTGTTAAAGATTGAAATGTTCCAAAGAATACTTCAGAAGTGCTCTATTTCTTGCGATTAATCAGTTTCTATTAGGAGTTCATAATGGATTGTGGAAAGATATATACACCATTGATAAGGTTTACGAAGAAGAATCTGGTTTATTTCGGAGTGTAGAGTGTGAAGAAGCTTTTATAATATGGAAAGAGATGTTGACGAGCGCACATGTTTTGGTTATCCCGGATGATACCAAACCATTTACCATCTATACTGATGCTCGTGATACTGGTCTTAGTGTTGTCTTGATGCAATAAGGTAGGGTTGTAGCATATGATAGTCGAAAATTGAAGACGCATGAGAAGAATTACCCTACACATGATTTAGAATTAGCTACATTTTATTTTCTTTGAAGTCATGCATACACTATTTACTTGGAGAAAGATTTGAACTATATACGAACCATAAGTCATTGTAGTATTTATTTTTGCAGAAGGATTTGAACTTGAGATAGTAGAGGTGGATGGAATTCTCAGCATCTTATGATGTTGTATAGCTTATAGCCCTGGGAATGATGATGTTGTAGTGGATGCATCGAGAAGGAAGCATGTGACATTGAGTATTATGATGTTAGAGATGAAGCAGCTAGAGTATATTTCTATATTTGATTTTCAACCACCGATGGATATTATGGCTGGATTATTGGCAAATTTAGAGGTTAGAACAATGGGAGTAGATCGGATTGTTATGAATCAAAGTAATGATGCAGAGTTGATTAAGATTATGAATTGGCTTGAGAAAGGTGAGAAGTCAAGTCATTTGGAGCGATATACAAAAGATGAGAAAGGGTACTTTAGGAGGGACAAAAGGATGTATGTTCCAAAGTTGAAGGAGCTAATCGATGATGTTCGAGGTGTGTTGTAATAACCCTGATTTTCGGTAAAATTATTTAGGATATTTAATTGGTTAAATTAAAAATTATAATGATTCGGGGATTGAGATTTGTGTAAACTAAGGGGTAGTCATGCCGTGTTAATAAACAAATTAAAATGAATTTGAATGAAATAGATAAGGGAAGTTAGATTAGGCTAAATTAAGAAAAGCAACATTCTAATACCCTAAAACCTTAAGCAGTGTTCATTCTACATGTTCATTATCAAAATCAATATATAGAGGCCGACCACCATTAGAAGATACAAGAGGAAGATAAGCAAAAGGAAGAAGCTAAATGAACTTAATCCATTCTCAAATCTCAAACTCCTTAATCACAAAGTTAAGATGAATAATGACTACATCTCATGTTATCTAATTGTTTTCGGATTTAGGTCAAAATTGAATTATTCTGCAAGGTTTTACCATGTTTTGATTGTTAGAAATAAATATATATGCTTGTAGATGATTTATGATATTTCATATAGATTTTATGACATGTTTTAATGTTAAAACCCTATTAAATGACATCCAAATGCCTCGATATAAGAAATGATATTTTATAGATGGTTTTCAATTTTCATAATTTTTTGAATTAGTATGGATTCTATATTAATTTCTAGTGAGGAAAATGGATATTTGGAGTTTAAAGTAATTTGCGGCTAAATTATATATGTTTTGGTCTGAAATTTATATATGTTTGAAAACATATAAAAAATGATTTATCGGAATTTTTATAGAATTTTGCTAAATGTTTTAATGAATACATAAAATAATTTAAGGTATAAGACTTAAAGGTTGTATATATTTATAAAAAGAGAAGGCGTGTTTTGTGAATAATTTAAATTGTTTATTTCGAAAATCTCGGTAGAAATTTTAGAAAAGAAAATTAGTAACCAATAATATTTTGACAAATAGGTTAATTGAAAAGAAATGCTTTAAAAGGTTAAAAATCAGATTTTGCATGCTTTTTACATGTTTCACCACTTTTGGCACCTAGATTCCAACTGGGTACTTTCGCCTCCATCACCATCAAAATCAATGCATATAGTATCAATGATTTGGTACATAGTGAATTGGATATAGGCGGAAGGTATTGTGTCGATATAAGGGGTTCTGATGGAGTCGAAGCACTATTTTCTTTCAAATGAAAATGCCCCTACCTGTCCGCGGGTGCGACGCAGTGGAAAGGAGGCTTGAGTTCTGGTAAAAAGACGCAGGTTTGATTCCTACCATACGCTTCCCTATCCTATATAAATTTACCCAGGGGTATGGGGGCTTAGATCAGCGGACAGCTTTACTATACCCTCCTCAGGAGTTTACCGGTCCGCCGGGTTCTTCTGGGTTTTAAAAAAAAAATGCCCCCACTTTGCTTTCAAAAATATGCTTTCAACTCGATTGGCTTTCTACCGGGTCAAATTGATTTAAGGAATGGTTTCGAATGAGGTTGCACGTTTTGTTTCAAGAAAATGCTTTTGAAGGGGTCAAAACCCCTTGCAGCCGCTTTTTACCTTTCGAAGCAAACTGTTTCGAAAGGGTAACTTTGTTTTTTAATCCTAACCACTTTTCCAATGCTTTCGAATGGTTAGTTTCGGCACCATCACTTCTTTACTTAGGAATTGCTTTCGAAAGAATGCTTTTGACTTAGTTGTTTTATGACCCTTTTTCTATATTAAAGGTAGAACCTAAAGGTTTCAACAGGTATAGTTTTTGTTGGTTTCGAAAGGTGTCTACATGTTTTACTTGAAACGCTATGAAAGGTTTGATGTTTATAAAGGATTTTAGTGCTTTCCCAAAGGTTTATGACAAAGCTTTCGAATGGGTGGTTCCCCAATGGTTTCAAAAGGTTTTAAGTGGAAAGTTTCCAAGTATTCGAAAGGCAGTGATTAAGTGTTTTAAAGATAGGATGTCTAGGTTTTCAAGCTTTTGAAAGGGATGATTTCAGTGTTTTCAAAAGGCGATTACGAATGTTTTCGAAGGAATATTTTGGCCTTTCGGCCTTGGTTTACTTGGTTTCGAAAGGGGTACTTTCAATGGATTTGAAAGGGGTACTTTTATAGATTTAAATGTTTTCGTCAACAAAAATTTGTGTAAAGTATAACATGGCAAGGTGATTTGGGTAAAGCATAGCATATTTTCCTTGTTTAAAGTCTGACTTGAAGATTTAAATAAATTTGAGAGAAAAGGTTTCTCAAGGAAAATTTCAAGGGAAGATTACCCTAAGTGAAATGACTCGGATATTAGAATACCAGATGGGACTGGTATGGGGTCACGCCCTATACTTTAGCTAGTAGCTCCTAGCTAATATAAGTCCAAAATTCCAGCATGTAGGGCTTTGTCGTGGGTAAGACTAAAATTATGTTACACAAGGAAAGGAATCTATAGACGAGAGATAGGTTATTGATGAGCCCGCAAAATCGTTAGGATCAATTGACCCTGGAGAAGTAAGTTAGGGACATACATTCCAGAAGCAGTGTACCTAACAGAAGTTAGATTATTTATTTATTTTGTCTAGTAGTCTCGAGTCAGCCAATGGTTAGTATTTATCCAAACAAAACTATAATGTTCGGACAGATAGTCCATTTGTCACCTTATTTATATGCTTTCATGATATTGATATTATTGTTTTAACCAGTTTTGGCTGCAGGATTAAGATTTGCAAAAGATATGTTTTAAATGGATATTAATAAGGTGAAACCGGTTCCGCTAAGTGGCGTAGTCTCACTTAATATCAGACAACCGAGTTGTATAGTATTATTCACATCAGACTTTTTATCTTACTCAAAGCTTATCTTACTCAAAGCTTATGTTTTTCCCCTTAAACTCTCGGTGCTCAAAATTGATTTCAGTAGGCTAAGGGTTGAGGATTTTCAGGTTTTAGTAGGTGGACGAATAAAGCTTTTGAAGACGAGCGGGTGGATGAAGTTAGCTATGTAGGAGTTGTTATGTCTTATTTCCGCTGTGTTGTACTAAATCTGTTATAACTATTTTGTACTCTGGTCAAGAAAGGGGCATCTTCATATGTCGCTCTTGGCGTATTTATTTAATAACTATATTTTATCTGAACCTGGGAAACATTTAGGATTATGTGTCTTGGATATGAGATATTGTTTTAAAGTATAATCAGAAAAATGTTTTAGTCTGTGATGATTTTAATTCATATTCAAGTGCTTCTGTTATTATGGATACCATCAACATTACCATATTTGGTCATCGGAAGTTAATATTATGGATGACTGCAGCATCTATAGCGCTTAGCTTCTCGCCTCCATATAGAGGATGTTACAAGTGTCATCATTCCAGGACGACCAATCATCCTAGCGATGATAAAATGTGTAGGATATAAAAGAGAGATGTGGTGAAATATGTGGCATGATGTCTCATTTGTTAGAGAGTTAATGCAGAGAAGAAAAAACCAAGTGGATTGCCAATGCCCTTGGAACATTCGTAGAAGAAATGGGAAAGTGTTTCGAAGGATTTTATAGATGGGTTGCCAAGAAGTTGAAGAGGCAATGAGAGTATTTGGGTTGTGGTGGACCGAGTGACGAAGAGTGCACATGTCATTCTTATATAGAGCATAAGGGCAGCTTCATATTTAGCTATATTAAGTATTAAGTAAGTGGTGAGATTGCATGGTATACCAAAGAATATCATGAGTGGCAGAGAACCAATTTTCACGAGTAAGTTTTGGATGATCCTATAGGATAGCTTAGGTATGAAATTGAGTTTGAGCATGGCGTATCATCCGCCGATGGATGGATGGACCAAAAGGGTAAATAGAGTGTTAGAAGATTTGTTGAGGACATGCATTCTAGATTTTGGAGGTATTTGAAAAGATAAATAGCAGAGTTCGCATATAATAAAAGTTATCAAGCTAGTATTGAGATGGCATAGTTTGAAGCATTGTACAGTAGGTCGTGTAAATCTCCTTTTTGTTAGTAGGAGTCGATAGATAAGGTGATACTTGGACCACATATGTTAAAGGATACATCGGAGAAGGTAGAGTTAATAAGGAAACAGATGAAGATGGCTCAGGATAGACAGAAGTCGCATGCTGATAAAAGGCTAAAGGATTTAGAATTCGAAGTTGGTGATCTTATGTTTGTGAAAGTTTCACCTCTTGAGCATATGATGAGCTTTGGGAGCTCAAACAAACTGGCGCTAAGATTTGTTGGACCATTTAAGGTGTTGGAGCATATTTCAAGATTAGCTTATAGAATAGAGTTATCAAATAGAATGGAAGGAGTTCATAATGTATTCCATGTGTCACATTTTCGAAAATGTGTACATAACTCGGCTATAGCGTAGAGCCTTGTCAGTTGAAATTCTCGATCCTCTAAGAGTTGGGGCCAAGTCCTAAACTGGTAGATAGGACCAAAGAGACAAGTCCTGTAGTAATGAAAGTGAAGATTGCTACGGGTAACAACCTTGAGTAGCTGGCGATGGAGGAGGAAGATGTGGTTGACCTAAAAGTTGGGAAATAGAATAATAAAGGTCAATGATGGATTCACAAGAAAACTAAAGCTTCTCGAAGACCGATGAAACAAAAGATATACCTGAGCTTTGACTTTGATCCACAGAAGATTTGACGAACTCCCCCTCTTTGATCAAGTGCACCTTTGTTCGGCTTACAAAAGGGGGATATAGTATTCGCTAGAAGTAACGGTCGCAGAGGTTGGCATGACATGGGTAGTTTAGGATCTAAGCCCTTCCACCCAATGAAGAAATAGTCGACGCAAGCTCTCTAGATTTTAGAGTGAATGATCTGTGCTAACCCGATAAACTTGGGCTAAGGAGAGCCTGGGCAGCGGCAACATCCTTATCAGCAAGAATAGTCATTCCCTCTGCAAGCTTTTGGGTATCCTTGGTGCTGAGGTACTCGGTGATGAGTTCTTCTTCAAAATGGTTGTCTTTGGATGTCGCAAGCCATCATAACACTTCTTCTCAGGCAATCAATGAGAGTCTAGAGAGAATCATTTCCTAAGCACTTCAGATTTATGTGTAAGATGACACTAGCATAGAAGTATAGGACGTTGCGATTTAGCATATCCCTCTGCTTGACCTTTTCTTCCTTGAGCTCCTTGACAACCCCTTGAGCGACAGCAAGCTCGATTTCAGAACTAAGCTAGCTATTCCAAGCTGGCAACAAGCCTAGATGGCCTTATCTTTTTCGATGAGAGCCATGTCCCTCTTGGCCCCTAGTTTTTTCAACTCAGCATCTTCTTCATGGGCAACTTTCAGCTCATTTTGCATCACTATCTCAGCACCATCGTGAGCCCACTTCAGTTCCTCCATCAGACTTTCAGTGCTAGCCTTTGATTTGAGAGCAGAGTCTCTCTCAGCAGCCATCTTCTTCAAGTCACCATCCTAATCCCTTATGGTTCTCTCAAATGTTTACTTCTTGGAATCAAAAGACTGTATATTGGTATAATTGATCTCCTTGACTCTGGAGTGGTTATAGCACAACCACTTCCACTTGTAGCCTAGAGCAATATATTTCTAAACGCGACGAGCATCCCTATCTGCTTCCTCCTTAGAAACATCTTCATTGCCTTTGTCGAACATGACGCCTTGCAAGAAAAGGTCTGGAAAAGCGGCATGCAGGCATGTTGGAGCAGCAGGAAGAGAAGGCAGGGAGTGAAGGTTCCTTTTGGTTGCAATGGAGCAATGGTGGTCAAGGATTAGGAAGTAGGAACTTGTTGTTGAGAAGAACTTTAAAGCTCAGTACGAGGCGGAATAATATCAAAAGAAAGGCCATGGCGATCATGGGAATCTTTTTGTCACTTAGATGGATCATGAGACAACCCTTCTTCGGCCTATCTTTTCTTTCTTCCTCTTTTCCACTCTATCACTATCGGCCCGTCAGTCGTCCTCCGCTTTCCGCTCTTTTCTTCTACGTCACTCCTCATCGGTCTCAAAGTCACCTTAATAGCTAGAGTGAGACTGATGAGGGTCAAAAATTTGTCCTCTATACTTGCCAGCATTGCGTGAGAGATTTCTGTATCTATTCCTGCCCATGGAAATCGAAACGAGAAGAGAAATAGAATAAGTGATGGAATTTCTAAATACAAGTGAATGAAGGGATGTGTGTTCGTGATCCTAATGGAGTGTATGATGCCAGTGACCCCTCTAAGAACTCTACAGACCATGTTCGAATGGGCGTAAAGATGGAGTCGTGCCGCCTTCATTTATATTTACTTAGGGAGAGCAGTTGAAGTCAGGAGAGCCTTCGGCAAGAAGATTAGTAATTGAAATATCGATGTTGCTTAAACCAACGAATATATCGCCAAGAACACAACTTTGAGGAGTTATTTCACTCGAAGGCAATGTGGTTGGTTCCCTAGGTGTTTTTGAAGTTACAATGACAATTTGCTTTGAATGGGGTAAAGAGGGTGTAACAACCCGCCCTAAAATGGACTTAAATTCTGACCCAGAAAAGGCATATCGGAACTTAGACCCATCTCAAAGTTGGTTATTGGTTGGTAAAAAGAATAATACAAAGCTATTTATCTACACATTTACAATATCATGGCGGAAGGATAAAAATATAATAATAAAAACAATACCCATTTTATTCAAACTTCAAAATGTCATTGAAAACCATAATGAAATATCCATAATTACCGCTACATATCTGTGGTGCAATATTCCAAAACTACAACATTATTTTATTTCATGGGTAAATAAAAAAACAAAACGTAACAAGTAAATAATAGTCTATTGCCATAAGTCTCATCAACGTCTTTGCTTTTAGCACCGCCCTTCTTAACCTGTGCTGTAATGAGGAAGGAGTCAGAAAAACATATGTCTAGTGAATAAAAATCTTGAGCCTTACTATATTAGTACTTGGGAAATATAATTTGAATGGGAATATGTCTTACGTATTCTACCTACATCATAAATCTTTTCAGATATAAGCCCAAAGGTTTTTCTCAAACATAAATGAAAAGGCTTTCCATATATAAGCATATGGCAAACTTGCTATCAACCCAATAACCCATATCCATTGTCCATAATGTTCTATCAATGTAATAGATAGCACTTAAGTCACTTAATACCTTTTAAGGAGAATTATGCAAACTCCGATCATTTAATACCTTATTTAAGGCATGTCCACGTCATTTACTACCTATCCCAAGGCAAGCTACTCAATAGTAACTATCTAGCAAACATTTCACGGAATCACTTCAGCCACTTAATACTTTCTATTGAAGCAGGCCCTTTCCCGAGATATCCTCTACGTGCTTAACCTATAACCCCGACCATTTACTACTTCCTATATAGAGAAGAGGCAGGCCCTCACACAATTACTTAATACTTTCAATCTTAGAAGCAAGTACTTCGTATTAAGACCTATATCCCATGGTGAAATCTCACATTAGTCTGACTATTCGTAGGTACTAGTAGCCAGATTAGCTGGGAAGATTTACCCTACAGAATTTGTGATTAACATCACGTCATCATAGTTACTTATTATAGGGAATGTCTCACATCGACCTAAAGTCACAGTGTTGATAGCCAAATTAGCCGGGTACACTTCCGGGTGCTTTTGACTTACCTCACATCCTTTAACTTAGTCCAATCTATATCAAACTCTACATATATTATACACATCTTACCATTTCCATAATTATGGCCTTATATGAGATATTTCTTATTTCGGCTTTAACATTAATTATTTTCCTAAGGGAATTTAATAAAGTCAATAACCTATTTAATTATGTCATTACACGTTAATCACGCTAATACACACACAAACACGCCTAGTAATTTCTAAGCGTGCGGAATTTAACATTAAAATATCTTTTAAATGTCAACTCTTTCAATAATTATACAAGATCTTTTCATATTATCAGCAATATCAAAATTGCAATATTCATATCCAAAAAATTACAATTAATAGACTTGTATACCATAAAAATTTAAACTCAACCTATTACATCAAATTTATGGAATATATTGATAATAGAAACTTATAATTTCAATTTTACGCACTATTCAAGTTCATTTTCACGCAAAAATAAACAAGAGAATTTCTATTTAATTCATGGAATTAAGCGATGAAAACTACAAATAAAATTCGTACCTTACATACGATTCCCAAATTAAACTCTTTAATCAAATTCATAGAAAAAGAATAAGATGTGGAATAGAAGGTAAAATTATCAAAACTACAAATCGATATAATTCCCATTATTTTGACTTAAAAGATTGAGATTTCAACCTACAATTGACATTACATATTGGAGGAGTTTTGGGGGTTTATAGTATGATGTTTTTCACAAATCAAAACTCCCTAAGGCATATTCAAACCCAAACAATACTAATCGATTACTAAAGTAGAAAAGACAAGACTTCCACTCATAGTATATCCTTAGCTTTGCCTGTTTGTATTTGACACGCCTTTAACAATGTCTACCAAATCACTTTTTACGCACACATACATGTTCGTATGTATATGTTTATGTGTGTATACAACAAGGGATTTGTATATATACACTAGGTTCAGAAAATTGAAGAAGAATAGGTTGGGAAAATAAATAGAAAAGAATATAGGATTTCTCATCTGAAACCTTAATGGAGTTTTTTGAATCTATAAAGAGACGAATTGATAGAGCTTCGCTAGAGTCCTAAAATATTTTGTGAAGAAAAGTGAGGGGGCTAGGCTCCTATTTATAGTGGTTGAAATGTACCAGAACCATCAGATTTAAGTCGGTTTAATATTATATAAATAGTACGTTCATTGTGCAAAACCCTAGCCACCATCGTTCACAACCAGGCGACCGTAGCCTTCTACCGGACAACCGTTAGCGATCGACCGGTCCAAGGGGAGCGGTCGACAGGTTCTCTTGTTTTGGAACCAATCATTACTGGTCGCTATACATTTATTTTATTCCTTAATTGATATTTAATGTTAACGTTAATTTTAACGATTTCTTAACACTCAAGTATAATTACTTTTAAATTTTTAATTTCAAATTTTAAGTTAATTATTCATTTGAATTTGAACTTTATTTCAATTATTTCAAAACCCGAAAACTACAAACACCCTTAATTTCTTTGTTTGAGCTTCGTTTTTAGCATATTATATATGAAAATTGATCGGCATTTCACCATGAACGGAACAACATAACTTTCATAGTTAAATTCTGAATTTTGCAAAATTTTCATTTTTATCCCTATTTTATTTAATTTAATTTAATCTAGTTGATTTTATGGCATGTTACAGAGGGAAGCTCGTGTGCTTCAAGGGATGTCTCCCCGAACGACTCATCTCCTTCCATACTAGCATGGTAATCACTGTCGTCAACACTTCTTCTACCTCTTAGACCGTGGATTCCATCCCTTCTTTCCTTCTTGCATCCTCATTCTACCCCAAGATTGGATACATCCCAACTCCTTCATCCTCTTCTCCCAAGACATCACCACCAGTTGGTTCTTCTACTTTCCTTTCAGCAGGCTCTTCAGTATGTGCCATGCTCGATGGACCTTCGACTTCCCTCCTAATATTCTCCCTGAAGTTGCGAGTGGGGATAAAATATCAAGTAGGCATCCTTAAGCCATTGAGAGAAGGTGATTTTGCACTAGCATATCCATTCAGGAGCAGCAGTGTGACAACCATGTTCTGAAGATGTAATACGAAATTAATTTTACTAATAGAAGTGTTTGAATTCAAGTTTGATAATTATCATTTTGAAATTTAATTTATATTCAATTAAAGTTTAGTTAATGAAAGATTTGGTAATAATAAAATTGATTTAGTTAATAAATTTCATTTTTTAAAATATTAAAATTTGAATAAAATGTTTTAATAAGTATAAAATATTTTAAAGCATAAATAATTTTATATACTTGAAATTGATGAAAATGAATTTTATTTATTATTCGATAAATTCAGTAAATTGGCAAAAAGAATAATTGTTTAATTCAAATAATTTGGGTAAAATATATGATAATCAATAAAAATTGGAGATGAATATATAATTCAATAATAGAATTATTCATACGTGAATGAAGGGATTTCAAATTTTGCAATTTAAGGGAAGGTAATGGAAATTGATTAACATAAGGACTTATTTGTGTAACGACCTGCAAAATTTTTGAAATATTTTAAACGAGATTTCACTGATATGTTGAATATAGTTATTTTAAAATTGATAAATTTGGAAATTTAATGTATAATTTTGAGCTGATGTGAAATATTCTTCCAAATTTAATAAAATAAAGACTTTTCTTAAATTTCATATATTGGTCACTTTGGTCAAAGTTTGACTTTCTGTGAAAATTTTGAATTTTGAATTTTTAACTTTTTTTTGCGAAGATGAATTTAATTCTAACATTTCCTCAGTTTTTTGTTTTGTTAAATTTTGATTTCTACTTCCCAAATTTTACAACTTTTGGCGTATTAAACGCAGTTATTTTCCTATAATATTCATCTTATTTACATTGTGACTTTGGGCTTGTACTAATAAGCAAGGAATTACTTTAGTAGATGAGAAGTCACCTGTTGTGTAGACTATATAATATCCTAGGGTTTTGGTTAGACTCCTCATCCTTTATTTTTGCCTCCATTGGAAATGTATGTAAGTTTTCTTCTTCATCTTCCTCCTCAAACCCTAGACCTTCTTCCTCTTCTCCTTTACAATTTTACTCTCCCTCTCCTTTACAATTTCGGCCATGCCTATCCCATCACCTTCCCATCACCAAACTCTGGCCAAAAACCCACTTTTCCTCCTTCCTTTTTCCCTTTCCTCTTCACCAATTTCGGCCTCCATCCTCCCTTCTCTATTTTCGCCCACCACCTCACCAAAACCTTACCAAAGTCGAGCCAAACCCTCACCAAAACCCTACCAAAGCCGAGCCAAACCCTCATCAAAACTCTACCCCTAGGCCGAGCCTTGCCATCACAGACACTACCCAAACCCGAGCCTACACCTCTCCAAAACCCTAGCCTAGCCGAACCCTACCCTAGCCGAGCCTTTGCACCACAAAACCTAGTCCAAAACCCTATGGCCGTACCCAAACAAGCCTATGCACCCCTTAGACAAGCCCACTTATGTATTTTGCAAATATATATTTTCTACTTTTATTATTCTATGTGAATTATTCGTTTACGTATGGAATTTATTTATTTTTTTCAAAGTGCCGGATTTGGATTCTCCTCTCACTCAAGCTTGTCCGTAATTTGTTGTGCTTGTTGTAGTCGTTCTGTTGCACTTTGAATCACTTCTCTAATCAAAGAAAGGGGAATAATCACTCTTGAAAACATATTTATATTCTAGTGAATTGACAACAATTGAATTATATGGATTTGTATATGCAAGTTGTGAATTTCACCTATGATTATACTATGTTATTTAATATGATTATATTATGTTATTTCATATCATATTATACCTGTTACAATCATATGCCATGTTATTTATTGTTATGTTTATTTAATATTTTGTTCCCACACAGCAAGTTCCTTCACTATGGGTTGAAATGATACATACCCGAACGATCTTTAGATTAAGGAAAACTGTTATGGGCTGAAATGATAGGCCCGGGCAATTTTATTTGACTTGGGATTGCGGGTTTGAAATGATATAAAACCCGAAAAATTATTAAATTGCGGATAAAAATGATATATGTCCATATTTACTTGACCCTAGGGCAGAGAATTTTATACAGACTACGTGGTTGATTTAAATGATTTTCTAAAAATTATTAAGTATTTTGGATTTTTATATATAAACCCCAACTAAAATTTATTGTAATGATTTCTATAAATTTGTTTATATGGGCTAAGATTTTTATAAGAAATAAATAGTTGGAAATGTAAATTTTGGAGTATAATATACAGTATGAAGGTTAATTAAAATTTAATAATTAGGTTTGACTTAATAATGGTATTTTATTCTAACCTATAAATTGTGAGTTTTAATTCATGTAATAATGATTAAAATAATAAATGTTAGAACCTGTAATGATAAAATGTAAGTCAAAATACTTTTAACTTAGCACAAAGATTTTAGCTTTAAAATTTGACATTATAGTAACAAAGCTATTTAACTAAAGGAGGTTTCTTAATGTATAAATAGCTGAAATTAGAGTAATATAATAAGAATGATATAATGACTATGATAAAAACTGCAAATATATGTACTGTTTGATTACATAAACTACTGTAGTAGGAAGTATTACAGTAACAATTCAAAAATGCAGTGGATTCTTACATTAACAATTCTGTATGTTGCGAATTCTTATGGTAACAATTCTGCACTGTTGCGGATTCTTACAGTAACAATTCTACACCGTTGCGGATTCTTACAGTGGCAGTTCTGCACTGCTGCGAATTGTTACAGTAGCACTTCTGTACTGCTGCGTTTTCTCAAAGGTGACATTTCTAGAATGTTACAGTATTTTCTAAAAGGTTTTAATTCCAAATGATATGTTTTTCAAAGGTTACATTTTAAAGTGCTATAATCTCTTAGATTTTATGTTCCAAGGGGTTATAATTTAATGAAATCGGAAGTATTATGACTTTGAGGAAAATGAATATTATTTTAAAAAGAATAATGATATGAAATGTATATGGTTTGAAAGGAAAATGTTTGATATGCAATATAAACCATTTGGAATTTATATAACCACGGGTTATAATAACGATTGGTTGTTAAAGAGACCAGGATCGGGTATGGGCATACTCTTTGTGGATACCAAAAGCCACTTTAACAACTGTGTACACGGTGGAGATTCCGGAATGAAGTAGGATGGTGGTGACGATCCTATATGAGGTATATACGTGGACCCGACACCCGTGAGTTGGCATAAGGTAGCTAAAACAGGGGCGATTCTCGGGCCAAGTGAGGTAGCTCCTCCGATCGGACACACTTCTTCGATTTCCATTCTATTACTTTGTGATTGATTTGGTGTGCACCTTTGATTTTGTAAGTGTGGCTCGAGGTGGGCGGTAGCTGCGGCTATGCGTTACCACCAGCCCGGATGCGTAATTGGTATATCTACCATAGCATTGCCTAGTTGTGCCATGTCACCTACCTTAGCGAGACCACTACGAGTTTGTTTTGTACCATACCTATGAAGTGCCCTCTGATGACGCCCAGTACGGGGGAGATTACGGTACTGATACACTTTGCGAATATATAAAATGTGTTAAGGTGGAAAATGTAAAGCCTTAACGCTATTTTAGTAGTTTACTTTATTTTAGACGTTATTATAATAGTGTATATTACTATATAGTAGATAGTTTAATGGATTCATAAAGGATGGGCGATCCCAAGCATCCTTTAAGTTACTGATGCATTTCTTTTGCAGTTCACTTGAGTTGATTTACATTTTATAAGTATGTATATGCTGACTCGAGTGTTTAGTGTTTTTCTTTACGCTCGGGTCAGCCTGAGTTTCATAGCTTTGGATTCATCCTCTTTTTGAAGCTAGAGATCTGTCGGAGATTTAGTTGTCTACTTGATATTTTCATTCCAGTTATTTCCACTTAGTTTTTTCATTTGTAGTAGAGAACTTATGTATCTAGACTATCCAAGTGTATTTATTTCCAAACTTTGGTATTATGTATTAGTTTTGAGACTCTGTATCTAGTAGCTTCATGAACTACTATAGTTATTTTATTCCGCTGCGAGTTATTATGATATTTTGTGCCTGTGATTCTGTGATTGATTTTATTTGCCCCAAATTTTATTAACAATTTTTTTTTTTGAATTATTCAAGTCCGATATGTGTGGTTTTATTTTCGATTTGAATCGTCCAAAATGACGGGATGTTATAGTTGGTATCAAAGCCAGGTTTTAGGCTAACCTTAGCCTAAGGGGCAAAAACTCATTAGAGATAGGGTAGAAATACCCTAGAATGAGTAAAATCAATCTTAAAATCATTCTTTGTGAGAGAACGTATTTTAAGTATAAAATGATTTTAAAATCATTTTAAATGATCCTTAAAAGATTATTTTTGGAGATAAAAATTTTCTTGTTTAAAATCAAATTTTCTTTAGAATTTTCCTTCCTTTCGAATCCAGCTTATTTTGTAGAATTCTTTGATTAGGATTCCCAGTCTAGTTAGGTATTTTCTTCTATATTTTCCTTTATCTATGTCCAAAAATTCATTCTTGAATTTCTAGGATGAATCCTAGGAATGCCAAAGGTCGTGGTGTTGCCCCAGTTCCAGCACCAGTTGCACCTATTAGGTTTACCACTATATGTAAGGAGTTCGCTCGGCTAGGTGGTATTAAGTTTTCAGGATCAGAGACCATCATTGAGGCTCAGCAATGGCTGGGGGGTTTGAAAAGGAATTTCACTAGTCTGGAGATCAACGACGCTCAGAAGCACCAGTTAGCAGCTTGGCAGTTGAAGGAGGCAGCCCTGGATTGGTTGGAGTCTTTTACAGCCAACACTATTGAGCGAGATATTTCTTGGGAACAATTTAGGGAGGCTTTTGTGGCAAAGTGGATGCTATAAGCTGGGAAGTCTCAGCTATACAGGGAGTTTATGGATCTTAAGCAAGGGGATATGTCATTTGCTGAGTATGAGCGGAAGTTTGATGAACTTTCAAAATTTGGTCCTAGCTTGATAGACACCCCTCTTAAAAAGAATGAGAAGTTTATAGCTGGAGCTCGCCCAGAGTTTTATGATCGTCTGATTTCTCATGTGCACAGCCCTTTTACTGGATTGATGGATATGGCCATTAGATATGAGAACCCCACTTCTATGGAATCATCGGTTGCTCGTGCACCTTCATCTCGGCCTTCTTCTGGCAACTGTAAGAAGAGGAAGTCTAATTTCCATCATCAAAAGCAGAATTGGCTTAAGAATCCAGGTTTAGGATCTTCTTCTCCCCAGAGGCAGCCTATTGATCTTTCTTCCATCACTTGCTTCAAGTGTGACCATAAGGGGCGCTATGCCAATAGTTGTCCTACTTTAGCCGGAGCTACTATTCTACTTGTCTATATGACTAGGCAGAATCTTTGCCATATATTCTTGCAGCCTGGCCACTTCAAGCAGGATTGTCCTACTCAAAAGAAGGGCAAGCCATCAGGTGTCTTTTTAGTTACTTCATCTGCTCCACTTCTCCTAGTGATACCCAAGGTACTCTCCTGAGCACCTTTACCTTGTTTAATCTTCCTGTTCATGTTTTATTTGACACTGAAGCTTCGTATACTTTCATTTCTATGGACCTTTGTGATAAGTTTGAGCTTATCCTTTCACCTAAGTTTGCAGTTGAACATTTGTGTGTTAAAAATCCTATTGGTGGTCTCGCGAACCTTAGTAGGATTTGTAATCGTGTGAAACTCCTCTATTTTGATCATCGCTTTAGTGGTGATTTCTATGTTCTGGGTTTCGATGCTTTTGATATGTTGCTTGGATGTGATTTGCTAAAGAGGCATGAGGCCACTATCTCTTGTAAAACCTGAATTGTTTCTCTTGTTGATGATTTTGGTAATCCTTTGGTGGTCAAACTCTATCCCGATATATTTGGTGAAGTCACTTCTTTACCTCCTAATGGGAAATTGAATTCTGTATTGATCTCATTCCTGGAGTTCGACCTGTATTTCTTCTTTCCAGAAGAATGGCATCCCGTGAGAAGGTTGAGTTGAGGAAGCAAATCGAAGACCTGTTCTCCAAAGGTTTGATCAGACCCAGTCATTCCGAATGGAGAGCAGCTGTGGTTTTTGTCACTAAGTCTGATGGTTCTTTGAGGTTATGTATTGATTATAGGAAGCTGAACAAGCTCACTATGAAAAACAGATATCCAATGCCTCACATTAATGATATGTTCGATCAACTTTATGGAGCAACTGTATTCTCTCAACTTGATCTTGCCACTGGTTTCCACCAGCTTAGAATTGCCGAGAAAAGTATTCCCAAAACTGCTTTCCGTTCTTAGGATGGTTTCTTTAAATGGTTAGTTATGCTTTTGGTTTGACTAATGCTCTATCTTTCTTTATCGACCTTATGAATCGGGTTTTTCATGATGTTCTTAATAATTTTGTTCTAGTCTTCGTCGACGATATTCTTGTTTTCTCTAAGTCTGAGGAGGAGCATGATTCTCATTTGAGATTTGTTCTGGGAACTCTTAGGAGTCATCAGTTGAAAGCCAAATTGTCGAAATGCCATTTCTGGAAAGATGAAGTCTGATTTCTTGGACATATTGTTTCTGGTAATGGAGTTTCTGTTGATTCAATTAAGATCGATGCGATCAATGTAAGTTTATCTTCTCTTCTTTCCTTGTACATTAATTATTTTATCTCTTTCTCGGTTCTTATTCTCCCTATTCTATTTTAGAATTAGGAAACTCCTAGGACTCCATCTGATATCCGGAGTTTCCAGTCCTTGCCGGTTATTATCGGAAATTCATCGAGAATTTTGCTTGGATTGCTACACCTCTCACCGCTCTAACACGTAAGAATGATAAGTTTAGATGGAATGATAAGTGTGGAGATGCATTCAATGAATTGAAGCGCAAGCTTAATTCCGCACCAGTTCTTACCGTTCCAAATGAAAATAAGGGATTAACGGTATACATTGGTGCCAGTCATGAAGGTTTGGAAGCCGTTCTGATGCAGGATGGAATGGTTATCGCTTATGCCAGTCGTCAGTTGAAGACTCATGAAACGAATTATACAGCCCATGATTTGGAATTGCTTGTCGTAGTTTCTTCTTTGAATCTTTGAAGGCATCATCTTTTAGGAACTAAGTTTAAGTTCTTTACGGATCATCACCCAGAAGGACTTGAATCTGAGACAAGTTAGGTGGCTTGAGTTTCTAGCTTCTTATGACATCGACATCAATTATACCCCGGGGAAAGCTAATGTTATAGCCGGTGCTTTGAGTCGAAAGAAGGCGATGTGTGTCAGCTTGTTGTTTCTTCTCCTCTTATGGGTCGTATTATTGCTAAGCAGGATGAGGATAGGATAATTAGGCTTATTAAGGAGAATGTTTGTAATAGAGTTGGTGGTAGTAGCCAAGATGGAAGTGGAGCTCAGATTGATGGTAAAGGGATTTTGAGGATTAATGATCGGATTTGCGTCCCGAATGTCGATGGATTGAGGCAAGAGTTGCTTCGAGAAAATCATCGGTCTAGACTTTCTATTCGTCCAGGTGTGACAAAGATGTACCATGACATGAGGAAGTTGTATTGATGGAGTGGTATGAAGCATGATTTCTCCCTTGAGATTCCCAATTGGAAATGGGAACAAGTTTCTATAGATTTTATTGATGGATTACCGAGGACTAGAAGTGGTAATGAGAGCATTTGGGTTATTGTGGATAGATTGACCAAGTCGCTCATTTCATTCTAGTTAGATCTAACCGTTATGCTTCAAGTTTAGCTGAGATTTATATGAGAGAGATTGTTCGTCTTCATGGTGTTCCGATCAGTATTGTTTGTTATAGAGACCCCATCTTTACCAGTCAGTTTTGGAAAGCTTTTTAGGAATCTTTAGGTACTCGTCTAAATCTGAGCATTGCTTACCATTCATAGACCGATGGTCAAACGGAAAGAGTGAATCAGATTTTGGAAGATCTTATTCGTGCATGTGTCCTTGATTATGGAGGATTTTGGGAGGATCATCTCCATCTCGTTGAATTAACCTATAACAATAGTTATCAGGTATAGTCTTAAATATCTGACTAAGGTTGTCTTAAACATTTATCTATCTCATCCCATTTTTAAAATTCAGGACAGTAACGAAATGGCTCCATTTGCTGCTCTTTATGGACGCCCTTGCAAATCACCATCTTGCTGGATTGAATCCAGTAATCGTTTGGTTCCTGGTTTGGATATGATTCTAGAAGAATCTAAGAAGGTTGAAAAGATTTGGAGAAGTGAGGATTGCTCAGGATAGACAGAAGAAGTATGTTGATGGGCATAGGTGGAATCTGGAGTTTTCTATTGGTGATCAGGTTTTCCTTAAGGTCTCTTTATTAAGAAATGTGACTCGTTTCTGTTCTTCATCTTCTTTCTCAAACCCTAGACCTTCTTCCTCTTCTCCTCTATAATTTTCCACCTCCTCCCTTTTACAATTTTAGCCACACCTATCCCATCACCTTCCTATCACCAAACTCTAGCCAAAAACCCACTTCTCCTCCTTCCTTTTCCCCTTTCTTCTTCACCAATTTCGGCCTCCATCCTCCCTTCTCTATTTTCGGCCACCACCTTACCAAAACCCTACCAAAGCCGAGTCAAACCCTCACCAAAACCATACCCCTAGGCTGAGCCTCCCATAACAAACCCTACCCAAACCCGAGCCTCCACCTCTCCAAAACCCTACCCTAGCCGTACCCTACCCTAGCCGAGACTTTGCACCACAAAATCTAGTCCAAAACACAATGGCCGAACCCAAAAAAGCCTATGCACTCCATAGACAAGCCCACTTATGTATTTTGCAAATATATATTTTCTACATTTATTATTCTATGTGAATTATTTGTTTACATATGGAATTTTTTTTATTTTTTTCCAAAGCGCCGGATTTGGATTCTCCTCTCACTCAAGATTGTCCGTAATTTGTTGTGCTTGTTGTAGTTGTTGTGTTGCACTTTGAATCACTTCTCTAATCAAAGAAAGGCGAGTAATCACTCTTGACAATATACTTATATTTTAGTGAATTGACAACAATTGAATTGTATGGATTTGTATATGCAAGTTGCAAATTTCACCTATGATTATATTATGTTATTTAATATGATTATATTATGTTATTTCATATCATATTATACCTATTATGATCATATGCCATGTTATTTATTTTTATGTTTGTTTAATATTCTGTTCCCACACAGCAAGTTCCTTCACTATGGGTTGAAATGATACATACCCGAATGATCTTTAGATTTAGGAAAATTGTTATGGGCTGAAATGATAGGCCTGAGCAATTTTATTTGACTTGGGATTGCGGGTTTGAAATGATATAAAACCTGAAAAATTATTATATTGCGGATTGAAATGATATATGTCCGTATTTACATGACCCTAGGGCAGAGAATTTTATACAGACTCCATGGTTGATTTAAATGATTTTCTAAAAATTATTGTATTTTGGATTTTTATATATGAATCCCATCTAAAATTTAGTGTAATGATTTCAGTAAATTTGTTTATATGGGTTAAGATTTCTATAAGAAATAAATAGTTAGAAATGTAAGTTTTGGATTATAATTTACAGTATGAAGGTTAATTGAAATTTAATAATCTGATTTGACTTAATAATCGTATTTTATTCTAACCTATAAATTGTGAGTTTTAATTTGTGTAATAATGATTAAAATAATAAATGATAGTTACTGTAATGATAAAATGTAAGTTAAAATACTTTTAACTTAGCATAATGATTTTAGCTTTAAAATTTGACATTATAGTAACAAAGCTAAAATTAGAGTAATATAATATGAATGATATAATGACTATGATAAAAACTGCAAATATATGTACTATTTGATTACATAAACTATTGTAGTAGGAAGTATTACAGTAACAATTCAAAAACTACTGCGAATTCTTACATTAACAATTCTGCACCATTGAAATTCTTATAGTAACAGTTCTGCACTGCTCTGGATTCTTACAGTAATAATTCTGCCCCGTTGTGAATTCTTACAGTTACAGTTGTGCACTGCTGCGAATTCTTACAGTTGCACTTCTGTACTGCTGCGTTTACTTAAAAGTGAAATTTCCAGAATGCTACAGTATTTTCTAAAAGGTTTTAGTTCCAAATGATATGGTTTTTAAAGGTTACATTTTAAAGTGCTATGATCTCTTAGATTTTATGTTCCAAGGGGTTATAATTTAATGAAATCGGAAGTATTACGACTTTGGAAAAATGAATAGTATTTTAAAAAGAATAATGATATGAAATGTATATGATTTGAAATGAAAATGTTTGATATGCAATATAAACCATCTGAAATTTATATAACTAGGGGTTATAATAACGATTGGTTGTTAAAGAGACCGGGATCGGATATGGGCATACTCTCTGTCGATACCGAAATGTAACGACCCGGAAATTTCAATCCCAAAACTTCCAGATAGTTAGCAAAAAGAAGAAAGAGAAAGAAGAAAGAGATAGAAGAAGAATAGAAAGAAACACACAATCTCACATTCGCAGCGGATAAAATATAATATCAAATAAAATAGAAGTTATACAAAGAAAACTATAGCTGTTAATTTACATTTAAACACATCAGAGTTACATAAACATTGGACAAAACAATCATGTCCGGATACTACAATATCACAGTGGATACTCTCTATACGTCCCTTCCATCCAGCTCGCCTCCTGAGCTCCAGAACGTCCTTACCTGAAAATCTGTAATACTCGGTCTGACCCGAGCATTACATCAAAGTAACACCCGGGTTAGGCTGGAAACCAGCGTGAGTAAACCCAACTAACAAGGAATACAAAATCATACAATTTATATAAACCCAGGGTAACTTATATCAATACACATTTCATAAGTTATTATAGACATCAACCATTTCACACATCAATTTCTAAGTGCCAAACTTAGATTTAAATGGTCCAATATACTTAAGTCATTCCACTTCAGCCTATTAGTTTCACATATCAAATTATAAGAATCGAAGTGGTTTCGGATATTCACTAATACCCGACTCCGGTCTCTTCGAAACCCTTGCCAACTTAACTTAATTTTTCAAGTGAAATTCAATTCTACTTTTAATACAGGATGTCACAGTAATTCATCATCAATAGATAACCACACCTTCACAGTTTAAATCGAACAAATCATACCCTATAGCATCACGAACCACCTATTAGGGATAACAATTGATCAAGGCTTCGAATATCATTCTATTACTCCTTTAATTACCTTTAAGTAATTAACCTTTAATTAATTTCACAAATTTATTATCCTTAACCAAATACAATAATTAACCTTTAATTACTTCATTAAATAATTATTAACCATAATTATTAGTTATCCTTGATTAATAACCTCCAGTAATTAACTATCCTTAATTTCTTCATGAAATAAATTAATTATTCCTTAATTAATTATTTCTAATTAATCCCTTGATTAATTATATAAGGTAATTTAATCCAAATTACCCCCACTAATAAATCTCCTATTCAATTAATTACATCCAAAAATTATTAATTAATTACTTCCCTAAGTAATTACAACCCATTAATTACATTAAGTGATTATTATCAAATCACCTATTGTTTAAGTTAATTAATGTTTAATTTTCTTTCAAAACATTCTATCTTAACAATTAACTTTTCCAAATTAAATCATTAATTAAGTTTAAAATATAATTACTTTCCTTACTTATTAGTTAATAATCCTTGGTTTCAAGTTAATAAATTATTTTGAAAACTTCAATTGCTAATTTACGAATCATTATCCATTAACTGATTCAATTAATAAAACACCCTTAATTATTACATTTATTATCAAACTTATATTAAGTTATAAAGATAAAACATTTCCTTATAAATTCCTCTTATATTTCAAACTAAGTTTGAAAATAACTTTAAGAATCTAACTTAAAACACTTTAACATATCATACAATTTATTTACACTAACAATTCATTCAAAGAAATGAATTTCAAGAAAATTTATTTAACTTGATTATTTAAAATTAAAACTCACTTTTTTAAAATTTAAAACTGGTTAAACATTTCACTTTGGGTTTACCCCATGTGTACCTGAACTAAAAACCAAGTACATTATATTTTAAAAAAACAATTTGACCTAAAAAAACTGTTTTAGTTTAAAAACTTAAACTGTTAAAACTTTAACATTTTTCCTACATGCTCGAATAAGCTCCCACTTGAGAAACATAACCCAAACTCGAAGCCTCCCTCGAGTCACTCACACAAACACTCGAGCAACAACTCAAACTCCCCTTTCTCCTTCCTAAAATTTGGTTAATTCGTTAAGTAAAAAAAAATTAAAAAACTGTAACAAATATAACAGTTAACAAGTTTAAATGAACACAGCCCCAACTCGAGTTTGAACTCGAGCAAACTACCCAAATCTTCAAGCTTCAACCCGAGATAATACCTCTTCCCAACTTCCACAACTCACTGATACACACTTCCCTGTGCAAGTGCACCGTCACTAGAAACCACTCCGGCCATCGCCGAACCTCCGGGCGCGTCACCTTACATCACAGCAGCCCTCTCAAAACCTCAAACCACCATTACTAGCTCTCGAGTAAAATCGAGCAATCCCAATCGAATCAGAAACAAACCCATGACAGAAAATTCCATCGTTCCCACCGCTCCGACCACCAGAGGTCAGAGGACTCTGGCTACGCCCTGCCGACACTCCATGTCTCCAATTCACTGAGTATTAAGCAACTCGATCCACCATTGATGCCACAGCCATCACATTTACACAAACGTCCTAATTAGGGTTAAAAATTTCTTTTGGCCACCGTTGTCGCCACGGTCATCAGGAACCCCACCTGACATTTTTCTCGTATTCCCAGATCCTTCCTCTATCACCACCTAAAATCCCTAACACTATAGAGGTTCTGATCATCAGAAATCGACCAGGATTACATTCCAGTGAATCACCAAATTTTTACTCATTTCAATTTTAAAAATTGTGATTTTTACTTTAAAAATCCTAATTTTTCAAGTAGATTCAGACCATATGTTTGAATTAATGAATTGTTGTGATTGGTTTTATCCCATTCTTACATCTTCAACTGTTTTCTTTTCTTTCCAGAAAATTTCCAAACTTAGTTCATATAAATAAATTTTTTTAAACCTTTATTTTGATTAAACAAACAAAATTTGTTTGAATCTCTAAGCCTCACAAAGATTAAATGAGGAAGATTGTAATTTTCTTATCTAAATTTCAACTGTGCAACATAACAGAGATAACCCAGACAATAAACAAGTATATTCATTTCATAAATACATATATTCACATTTTAAACATTCATGCATACCTAAATTTAAACATGCACTACAAACTTACATTCAGCATCTCCTCATACATCAAATTAAAACTGTTTTATGTTCAAAAATTCATTCACAGGTATAAACAGAGAAGTCTGTTTTTGAATGAACCTGGAACTATATATATTTTCTTAAATATCAAAAATTTGAATTTAAACCATTTCATCTAAATTTCTTTACTCATAATATGCTAAAAGAACTCAGGGGAACATTCAAATTTCTTCAAACATATTTAGTTAGTTGTGATAAGCAGAAATACACAAATGTGCTCAGTCACGCAATTCAGAGTTGCTATTATATATTTTTCAATCATTATCCCATTTATGCACATCCAATTTAGCTATTTTTATCATCCATTGTGGCATGTATCCATTTTACAAATGATTTACCTTAAAGAAATTAAAGTTTACTCACCTTGCTGATATGAGCAGAGCAGTTTGGAATTTGAAACTTGAATTACTTGTTTGAAAACTTGTGTGCTTGAAAACAGATATGAATTGCTTTGGAACAGAGTTGCTTCCTTATTTGAAAGTGCAGTTTCCATTATTTAAAACCTTATACTTGATTTGAAGATGCAGTAACAAATTCCAGATTTAAGGAAAAATAGCAGACTTGCTTCATTTCCAGGTGCATGCAGAAATCCTCTTCTTTTTTTTCCAGATTTTATGAAAATACAATTTTTTTTAGAGGAGATTACAAAAATATGTTTGATTCCAGAAGATGAATTGCTGAGGAGTATTTTACAGGTTGAGGAATTTTTAGATTTGAAAGTGAAGATTGCATTTGAACTTAAAGAAAATTTCAGATTTGATTTGAGGATTTTCTGATTTTTGAAGAGTAAAGATTGCATTGATATTCTAGTTTTCTTTTAGGAATAAACATAGATTATAAAGTGAAAGAAAAAAAATGAAGAGAATATAGTGTTTGTATTGGCTAATTTCAGTTTTAATTAAAATTAAAAGAAAATTTAAAAAAAAAATGTGACACATGTCATTATCTTACATTAGTATGTTAACACTTGTTATCAAAGAGATTTATATCTTAACACATGTTCTAATTTATTTATATTTATCCTAATAGTATTTTAAAAGCCTTTTAAATAACATTTCCTAATTAACTAATATGTTTTTTTATAAATGCTTTTCTAATTAAATTCTTAATTCACAAATACATTTATAAATTTGTAAATGTATCTTTATTTTTCCAAAAATATCACATAAATATTATTGGTTTGAAATTAACAATTTTGTCTAATTTAAATAATTTACTTATATAAACAATCATCATTATTTATTTTTAAAAGAATACTTTGTCAATTTTAAGTGATTATATTAAGATATGATCAAATAAATATTTATCCAAACATAAATATTTACGATTAGATTCATTTGTTAAATTTATAATTCGGTATTTCTATTAATTAACCCAATTATTATCAACTAATAGATACTAGAAAATCCGGGTTATTACATTCCTTCCCCCTTTGAATCTTTTCGTCCTCGAAAAGGAACGAAAATGATTACTTTTCAGAAAAATTATTCTTTGAAGCACTTTTAAAATCTACATAATATTATAAAATGGTTTTATAAAAATACTTTTTATAACTCGATGTTTTAACAGTCCATCCTTGTTCTCACAGAAATTCGGTCATACGTTGATCAGGCGTACGACTGAAAATCTATAAGTACTTAGCAGACCCGTTTTCCACACCCAGTGAAAATACTTGGAAAATAATTTTATTGAAAATATAGAAAACATTTTTAAAATAGAGGAAATATCTTTGGTGAGAATGCTCTGGAAATCATCACCCCCATCCATGGTCACAGTTACATTCCAGGGTTACGTTGCCATCGCAGCAAAAGTCCATGTAACGGCAGGCCCTCCGCGGCCTCACGATTACGCCATGGAACCCACACAACAGATCACAGTTACATCCAGGGTTACGTTGCCGTCGCAGCAAAAGTCCATGTAACTGCAGGCTCTCAACGGCCTCTGATTTTCGTTGTCGAAATGAAACCTCTCCACTCCTACATAGGTCGCAGTCTGCCGATATAAAATCAAACGCAGACTGTTGGCTCTCAGCGGCGCAGACGACATTCACTATGTTATACCATAGGTCGCAGTCTACCGATATAAAATCAAACGCAGACTGTTGGCTCTCAGCGGCACACACGACTTTCGCTATGGTATACTCTACTCATAATCCTCAGGAACTAGTTTTGTCCGGACTCCTCACAGGATCAACTTTAGAACCCCCCTTGGGGCTCAAGGCAGCACCACCCGGTGGTACTCCTAAGAAGTTCATTTCAAGGGAGCGCCTTTTTCCCCAGAGTCATCATCAAAACATTTTATACTATACATATATAGTATCTTTAAATCATACACCAAGTATGATCTCATACAAAGCTCCTTTACTCAAAATCGATTATTCCAAAATCGATAATTTTCACACTAGGCTTTCCAAATTCAGTATTGATTTTACCTAAAAATCAAAAGCCTTTCCAAATCCATAGGTTCCCAAAATCCTCATATGATCCTTTATATATATATATATATATATATATATATATATACATATATATATATATATTCAGATATATAAAATCTTTTAAAACTTTGGATCATTTCAAACTTGTATAAAACTCCTTTTTACTTCAAAACACCTTCAAAATCCTTTTCTTCTGGCAATAGATTCAACAAGGGGAGTTTTATTTTATAAAACAAAGATATTTATTTTGTTTACTCAAAAATCAAATATTCAAATTTGATTACTCCTTTCAAGATCATTTTCATTCCAATCTGTACGATGTACATATATCATTCGTACGCCATACCAATCTGATCGCTCACTCGATCACACAATTTCACCTCCGAACTAGTATCGTCCACCCGATTTCCTAGTGCGGACACAGATCTGGTTTCTTGATCAGAAACCGTCATTCTCCTTGCATAGTCATAACTATGATAGAGAATATTCAGAACCAATCAACAATCCATATCCAGGTTCGTCGTCGAAAATCGAGTGTAAAATCTCACTCGGATCGATATAAATATCTCAAAATTCTGTGCTCGAATCTGGATCAAATCACTATGCGAATAGAATAACAAACGTACACCCTATGTATTTATCTTTATTGGTTATTAGCCAAATCAATTCTATTTCTATTCACATTCACTTTGATTTTCATTCACTTATCCACAATTGCTTTAATCCATTTGGATTATCACCTCTATTCTTATCTCGATTGGGTATTTAACCAATAACAGTTTAAACTCCGACCAGTTTACTTAGAAAATAGCTTGAAATTTTTTTTAAAATAAATAAGTAGTAGAAAAATAATTATTAGTTTGTAAAGTAGGTATAAAATAGTTAGAAAACAGTTAAAATAATTACAGAAATTTTAGATAATTGCAAAATAGGAATAAGACAATAATTAGTTTTGTAAAATAGTTGAAATATAGTAATTAGTTTATAAAATAGTTGGAAAATCGTTCAACGGTTTCAAAAATAATTGTAAAACAAGTATAAGATAATTTGGCTTTTTTTTAGAAAGGTTGTATATATAATGAATAGCTTGGAAAAATAGGTTTATATTAAAACAATTTATATTAAAAATAGTCTAGAGTCAAAACTATTCACTTCCCAATCTCCATTCTCATTAATTCAATTTAAATTTCCTCTATCATTTAAATTGACCCAATTCCAATTTAAATAACATCAATTTCTATTGAAATTGATTCAACCCAAATTCAAGTTGAATTAACCTCATTTCTTTCCAAATTTAACTTTATTCAACCTTGATCTCAAATTCTACTAATTCAAATAAATTTCAATTCATTTCAACTCCAGTTTGAATTAATCCCAATTTCAAACTCCATTTCCAAATCAAGTTGAATTATTATTAACTTCGTCCCAAATTCAATTCAAATTCCATTTGAATTTAAAATTATTCAACTTTAGTTACAATTCCAAATTATTCAAATCAATTTGGACTAATTTCAAATTAAACCCACTTTAATTTCAAATCGTTACAAATTAATCCAATCCACTTTTTCCATTTGAATCTTATGCTCATACATCTTCAATCACACTTTCAATTACTTCAAATCAAATTCAATTTGAACTAATTCAGATTCCAAATTTCAAATTTAAACCATCTCGAATTATATATATTCGAGTTAAATTCACTAAGATTGGTTTAACCCTTTAAACCAAGTTAACCTTTATTAAACTTTTAAACAATTTAATTTGAAATTAAAGTTAGATTTTCTTTTATCTCAATAATGGATATATCGCCACACTTCATTTCCTATTTATTTAAACAAATTCAATTTCACAATTTAAATATTTCCAGTTTCCAGATCTCAATACCCATTTTGAGATCACACAAACTCTCAATTCCAATCAACCATTTAACTTCCCAAGTTAATCTTAATTTCATCTTCAAATTTTCAAATCAGGTTGATCATTCCAACTTATTTAACTCTTCCTCAAGTTAAACTTAATTCACTTAACCCAATCAACCCTACCCAGTTTGAACTTCCATTTCAAATTTTAAACTTCTCATAAATAATCTCCCACTTATTAAGTTCAAAAACTTATCACTTTGGTATCATATCTCATTCCAGATTTAAAACTCAACATCTAGAGTTTATTTCAAATTATCCTTGATATCATGTATATTCACATATATGCATATTTATTTCTTTTACATACCAAGTTACACTTTAAAATTTTAAACCACCTTTGGTTTTTATTTAAAACAAATTCCTTTAAATTTTCAAACAACTCTTGTTTGGAAAAGGACCATTCCATTCAAATGCATTAAATAATATTATTTATTGTTTCTTTAAATTAATTACATCATTATTTAATTCCAATTAATCACATTCGGTAATTAACTTATTTCTTAATTACCTTCATTAAGTAATTGTTCCTTAAATTACTTACTTCTAGTTACTTCATTAAGTAACTCCCTCTTTATTTATCATTTCCAATTATTATCCATTAATTAATCTCATTAAAATAAAGTTTACATAAATTAATTGATTATCCTTATCCTGAAACCTTTCCCGATTTCAAGATTTAATTTCAGTTTGAATCCATTTCAAACTTGTCTTTAATTTAATTTCAATTTGATTGTAATACTATTACCACTTAATTCTTACTATTACTTTTAGTTTAATTAATACTAAAACCAATTTCCTTAATATAATAGATAATCTATTTCTTATATGAGACTTATTTAGTTTGAAATCATTTAAAAACCTTTATATAAGAAAATAACAAGTACTCTCTCTCTCATACATACATATATATATATATATATACACACACTCAACTCATTCTAGGGTACCACTTACCCTATCCTTAATG
The DNA here is from genome assembly GCA_030765085.1 of Allium cepa. NCBI lineage: Eukaryota > Viridiplantae > Streptophyta > Magnoliopsida > Asparagales > Amaryllidaceae > Allium > Allium cepa. The sequence goes on from CM060929.1 coordinate 980,564,002, forward strand.
AGTAATCCCACCAGAGCCAAGGTTTTCGCTTAACCTTCAGCTCTGATACCAAATGTAACGACCCAGAAATTTCGATCCTAAAACTTCCAGATAGTTAGTAAAAAGAAGAAAGAGAAAGAAGAAAGAGATAGAAGAAGAACAGAAAGAAACACGCAATCTCACATTCGCAGCGGATAAAATATAATATCAAATAAAATAGCAGTTATACAAAGAAAACTATAGCTGTTAATTTACATTTAAACACATCAGAGTTACATAAACATTGGACAAAACAATCATGTCCAGATACTACAATATCACAGTGGATACTCTCTATACGTCCCTGCCATCCAGCTCGCCTCCTGAGCTCCAGAACGTCCTTACCTGAAAATCTGTAATACTCGGTCTGACCCGAGCATTACATCAAAGTAACACCCGGGTCAGGCTGGAAACCAGCGTGAGTAAACCCAACTAACAAGGAATACAAAAGCATACAATTTATATAAACCCGGGGTAACTTATATCAATATACATTTCATAAGTTATTATAGACATCAACCATTTCACACATCAATTTCTAAGTGCCAAACTTAGATTTAAATGGTCCAATATACTTAAGTCATTCCACTTCAGCTTATTAGTTTCACATATCAAATTATAAGAATCGAAGTGGTTTCGGATATTCACTAATACCCGACTCCGGTCTCTTCGAAACCCTTGCCAACTTAACTTAATTTTTCAAGTGAAATTCAATTCTACTTTTAATACAGGATGTCACAGTAATTCATCATCAATAGATAAACACACCTTCACAGTTTAAATCGAACAAATCATAACCTATAGCATCACGAACCACCTATTAGGGATAACAATTGATCAAGGCTTCGAATATCATTCTATTAATCCTTTGATTACCTTAAAGTAATTAACCTTTAATTAATTTCACAAATTTATTATCCTTAACCAAATACAGTAATTAGCCTTTAATTACTTCATTAAATAATTATTAACCATAATTATTAGTTATCCTTGATTAATAACCTCCAGTAATTAACTATCCTTAATTTCTTCATGAAATAAATTAATTATTCCTTAATTAATTATTTCTAATTAATCCCTTGATTAATTATATAAGGTAATTTAATCCAAATTACCCCCACTAATAAATCTCCTATTCAATTAATTGCATTCAAAAATTATTAATTAACTACCTCCCTAAGTAATTACAATCCATTAATTACATTAAGTGATTATTATCAAATCACCTATTGTTTAAGTTAATTAATGTTTAATTTTCTTTCAAAACATTCTATCTTAACAATTAACTTTTCCAAATTAAATCATTAATTAAGTTTAAAATATAATTACTTTCCTTACTTATTAGTTAATAATCCTTGGTTTCAAGTTAATAAATTATTTTGAAAACTTTAATTGCTAATTTACGAATCATTATCCATTAACCGATTCAATTAATAAAACACCCTTAATTATTACATTTATTATCAAACTTATATTAAGTTATAAAGATAAAACATTTCCTTATAAATTCCTCTTATATTTCAAACTAAGTTTGAAAATAACTTTAAGAATCTAACTTAAAACACTTTAACAAATCATACAATTTATTTACACAAACAATTCATTCAAAGAAATGAATTTCAAGAAAATTTATTTAACTTAATTATTTAAAATTAAAACTTACTTTATTTTAAATTTTAAAACTGGTTAAACATTTCACTTTGGGTTTACCCCATGTGTACTTGAACTAAAAACCAAGTACATCATTTTAAAAAAAAAACAATTTGACCTAAAAAAACTGTTTTAGTTTAAAAACTTAAACTGGTAAAACTTTAACAGTTTTCCTACATGCTCGAATAAGCTCCCACTCGAGAAACATAACCCAAACTCGAAGCCTCCCTCGAGTCACTCACACAAACACTCGAGCAATAATTCAAACTCCCTTTTCTCCTTCCTAAAATTTGGTTAATTCGTTAAGTAAAAAAAAATTAAAAACCTGTAACAAATATAACATATAACAAGTTTAAATGAACACAGCCCCAACTCGAGTTTGAACTCGAGCAAACTACCCAAATCTTCGATCTTCAACCCGAGATAATACCTCTTCCCAACTTCCACAACTCACTGATACACACTTCCCTGTGCAAGTGCACCGTCACTAGAAACCACTCCGGCCATCGCCGAACCTCCCGGCGCGTCACCTTACATCACAGCAGCCCTCTCAAAACCTCAAACCACCATTACTAGCTCTCGAGTAAAATCGAGCAATCCCAATCGAATCAGAAACAAACCCATGACAGAAATTCCTTCGTTCCCACCGCTCCGACCACCAGAGGTCAGAGGACTCTGGCTACGCCCTGCCGACACTCCATGTCTCCAATTCCCTGAGTATTAAGCAACTCGATCCACCATTGATGCCACAGCCATCACATTTACACAAACGTCCTAATTAGGGTTAAAAATTTCTTTTGGCCACCGTTGTCGCCACGGTCATCAGGAACCCCACCTGACATTTTTCTCGTATTCCCAGATCCTTCCTCTATCACCACCTAAAATCCCTAACACTATAGAGGTTCTGATCATCAGAAATCGACCAGGATCTACATTCCAGTGAATCACCAAATTTTTACTCATTTCAATTTTAAAAATTGTGATTTTTACTTTAAAAATCCTAATTTTTCAAGTATATTCAGACTATATGTTTGAATTAATGAATTGTTGTGATTGGTTTTATCCCATTCTTACATCTTCAACTGTTTTCTTTTCTTTCCAGAAAATTTCCAAACTTAGTTCATATAAATAATTTTTTTTTAAACCTTTATTTTGATTAAACAAACAAAATTTGTTTGAATCTCTAAGCCTCACAAAGATTAAATGAGGAAGATTGTAATTTCCTTATCTAAATTTCAACTGTGCACAATAACAGAGATAACCTAGACAATAAACCAGTATATTCATTTCATAAATACATATATTCACATTTTAAACATTCATGCATACCAAAATTTAAACATGCACTACAAACTTACATTCAGCATCTCCTCATACATCAAATTAAAACTGTTTTATGTTCAAAAATTCATTCACAGGTATAAACAGAGAAGTCTGTTTTTGAATGAACCTGGAACTATATATATTTTCTTAAATTTCAGAAATTTGAATTTAAACCATTTCATCTAAATTTATTTACTCATAATATGCTAAAAGAACTCAAGGGAACATTCAAATTTCTTCAAACATATTTAGTTAGTTGTGATAAGCAGAAATACACAAATGTGCTCAGTCATGCAATTATATATTTTCCAATCATTATCCCATTCATGCACAACCTATTTAGCTATTTTTATCATCCATTGAGGCATGTATCCATTTTACAAATGATTTACCTTAAAGAAATTAAAGTTTACTCACCTTGCTGATATGAGCAGAGCAGTTTGGAATTTGAAACTTGAATTACTTGTTTGAAAACTTATGGCTTGAAAGCAGATATGAATTGCTTTGGAACAGAGTTGCTTCCTTATTTGAAAGTGCAGTTGCCATTATTTAAAACCTTATACTTGATTTGAAGATGCAGTAACAAATTCCAGATTTAAGGAAAAATAGCAGACTTGCTTCATTTCCAGGTGCATGCAGAAATCCTCTTCTTCTTTTTTTCCAGATTTTATGAAAATACAATTTTTTTTCAGAGGAGATTACAAACATATGTTTGATTCCAGAAGATGAATTGCTGAGGAGTATTTTACAGGTTGATGAATTTTTAGATTTGAAAGTGAAGATTGCATTTGAACTTGAAGAAAATTTCAGATTTGATTTGAGGATTTTCTGATTTTTGAAGAGTAAAGATTGCATTGATATTCTAGTTTTCTTTTAGGAATAAACATAGATTATAAGGTGAAAGAAAAAAAATGAAGAGAATATAGTGTTTGTATTGGCTAATTTCAGTTTTAATTAAAATTAAAAGAAAATTTAAAAAAAAATGTGACGCATGTCATTATCTTACATTAGTATGTTAACACTTGTTATCAAAGAGATTTATATCTTAACACATGTTCTAATTTATTTATATATATCCTAATAGTATTTTAAAAGCTTTTTAAATAAGATTTCCTAATTAACTAATATGTTTTTTTTTATAAATGCTTTTCTAATTAAATTCCTAATTCACAAATACATTTATAAATTTGTAAATGTATCTTTATTTGTCTAAAAATATCACATAAATATTATTGGTTTGAAATTAACAATTTTGTCTAATTTAAATAATTTACTTATATAAACAATCATCATTATTTATTTTTAAAAGAATACTTTGTCAATTTTAAGTGATTATATTAAGATATGATCAAATAAATATTTATCCAAACATAAATATTTACGATTAGATTCATTTGTTAAATTTACAATTCAATATTTCTATTAATTAACCCAATTATTATCATCTGATAGATACTTCAAAATTCGGGTTATTACAGAAAACCACTTTAACAACAGTGTATGCGGTGGGGATTACAGAATGAAGTAGGATGGTGGCAACGATTCTATATGAGGTATATACGTGGACCCAACCCCCGTGAGTTGGCATAAAGTGGCTAAAACAGGAGGATTCTTGAGCCAAGTAAAGTAGCTCCTCCGATCGGACACACTTCTTCGATTGTCACTCTATTACTTTGTGATTGATTTATTGCGCATCTTTGATTTTGGGAGTGTGGCTCAACGTGCGCGGTAGCTGCAGCTATACGGTACCACCAGTCCGGATACGTAATTGGTATATCTACCCCGGCATTGCCTAGTTGTCGTGTCACCTACCTTAGAGAGACCACTACGAGTTTGTTTTGTACCATACCTATGGAGTGCCTCTGATGACGCCCGGTACGGGGTAGATTACGGTACTGTATAGACTATGGGAATATATAAAATGAGTTAAGGTGGAAAATGTAAAGCCTTAACGCTATTTTAGTAGTTTACTTTACTTTTGACATTATCATAATACCGTATATTACTATATAGCAGAGAGTTTAACGGATCCTTAAAGGATGGCCGATCCCAAGCATCCTTTAAGTTACTGATGCATTTCTTTTGCAGTTCACTTGAGTTGATTTACATTTTGTAAGTATATATGTCCCGACTCGAGTGTTTTGTGTTTTGCTTTATACTCGGGTCAGCCTGAGTTTCACAGCTTTAGATTCATCCTCTCTTTGAAAATAGAGATCTGCTAGAGATTTAGCTGTCTACTTGATATTTTCATTCTAATTATTTCCACTTAGCTTTTGCTTTTGTAGTAGAGAACTTATATATCTAGACTTTCCAAGTGCATTTGTTTCTAGACTTTGGTATTATGTATTAGTTTTGGGACTCTATATCTGGTAGCTTCATGAACTACTATAGTTATTTTTATTCTGCTGTGATTTATTCTGATATTATGTGTCTGTGATACTGTGGTTGGTTTTGTTTACCCAAATTTTATTAATAATCTATTGTTTTAAACTATTGAAGCCCGACATGTGTGGTTTTATTGACAATTTGAATGGTCCAAAATGGCGGAATGTTACAATTTTAGAATAAGATCGTCTGTAGATTTAATTCATGTTAGTTTGCATTCTTTAAAACAATAAGGACCAAGCCCAACCATTCTTGCTTATTCTTTCCCTTGTCCCAAAACCTACTTCCTCTTTATCCAAAGCTCGATCTCACTTTGCTTTTCCCTAGCTAGTTCGAATATCGATTACATGGAAAAAAACAAACAAATAAGTGAGGATACGATCGAATGATGAAGGTGACCGACAACCGAGAACTGGAGTAAGCACCGGCTATGAAATGATGTTCAACTGGGTAGCTGAGGCAAGGTAATAAATGGCGCATGCGACCTTGGGCACGGGGCTAGAGCATGCGCGTGTGATTCAAGGCTAAGGAGAGTCTCGAGCTAACAATGGTAGATGGAGGACATTCGAGTGATGGTTGCGCGATTGCTAGGGCAGAGGTGACTTCAGGCAAGTATAGCAACTGCTATGATGAGAATATATGGCATAGTGGAGACACAAATCTACGACAATGGGTGGCATTCTACTTCGCAACGTTAAGGTGAATTAATTTACTTAACTCACACAACTATATTTAAAAGTTATTATATTCATCAGGCATGCCTTGTTTGATTATGGAATGAGATAATAGTCTCACACACACCTATATCTATAACTATTGATATCTCCGAGATGATTTATTATTTTGGATGAATTATTGAATGGATGAATTACTAAGTTAAAATGAATCGATAAAATTTTAATTTAAGAAAATGTATACTATTTATATGATTTGAGCACGAACACACACAATAAGCACATATATGGGTATTTGTTGAATTGAGGTTGTTAGTAAGACCTGATATTGTCTCTATTACCTGGGCAAACAATTGCCTAAGAAATGGTTCAACCGGTCGACCAGTCAATCAACACTGGTCGACTGGTGAAACTAAAAATGGACCCAATTTCTATTTATATTTTTTGTTTTGTTAATTGTTTTGCTTTATTAAGCTTTGAGCTTGTTATTGGTTATGCTATCCTCTCATTTTAAGCAGCAATTGATTGTTAAAAATTTAAATTTCTTTTGATGTTGATTTTTATAAAATATATGTACTTATTTATAAAAAGATTTATTTTAAAAAGAATTTATAATAAGGTTTCAAAATTGATAAATATTTTATGAAAAATACATACATACATACATATATATATATATCTATATTTAAAATAAAGTATGTTAACTATTTTATGAAAAGCATTGGTTTGATTCAAAATTTAGTAAATATTTTATTCTTAAAATAAAAATATTTAACTCTTTTCCTCTTCAATTACAAGTGAATAAACTTGATTTTATTTCTATTGGATTTCTTGTTTTTCCATGAAACAAATTTTTTTGATAAATGATTGAATTGTTGGATTGGTATGGGACATTTCATACAGTTCTTTCGGTTATTATTATAATTTGTTAAATAAAGTTCGAGTGGAATTTACTAGGTTTTAGTAAACACGGGAATTTAACTTTCTTGTACAGGACAATTAGAGCTTCTAGTGATTACTAAAGTGAAAGTGAGTTACACTTTAGAGTTGTATTATCTCACAGTGTTCAGATTCCAGGTCGATAGATTCTTGAGAGATGATGACTCATTCTCATCAACTTGAGAGCTGATACATTATTAGATTTGGGTCGGCATGCTTATTTGGTATGGATAGATTTTTAATGGTGTAATACGGCCGCCTTTTCGTTTCTTGGACACGTGTTACATGCATGGTTAGTCTGTAGACCGGATGACTAATACCTATCAACTTATTTAGTACATAGTTAGACATGTTTACTATTTTGTTTCTATTAGGTAAATTCGCATAGTTAGTCTATTTTTATCCATTAGACTATTACACTATGTGGTGGGGCCTATTTCGTTTTATTAAACTGATATTAGTCTATTTAATTTGTTAGACTCCATATCGCCGTTTAAGTTGATAATTGACTACCGTTATTATTTCATTAGTGATGATTGTTCTTCAGAGATTTTGGGATGGATATTTAGTATCTATTGGCTCTGAAGAATATTGAACTGTTATCACTATATTTTTTATCATAGTTCATTTGAGACTAGATATGGATTTACGAAATGGTGATTTTGATTGACGTGCTTTATTATGGTTATTATATTCCTGGCATATTTTTATTATGATCGTTAAGTTGTATATTTATGATATCAGCATCTTACCTTTTTTATTAGATATAGTCTGACCCTTTTATTTTATAATACTCGGGTCAAGCCAATACTCTAAAGGCACAAGGACTAGTTGACTTTTGGATTTTGTGCTAGCACTGGAGTAGACTATTTTGACTTTTTTAGTTTACTCCATTATTGTATATATTGACATTTAGGAGGTTATGTCATGTTATTTATTAGTCACTGTGTACCTGATATAGTATTTTGGATACGATGTATACATTATGCGGGTCTAGTACTGATATTTTGTAGACTCGCATTTTATTTGGTATATGATGTATATTATTCCGCTGTGATCCGTGGCTCAGATTCTGATTTATTTATATTATATACTATTTGTATATTTTAAACCTATGTGTCTACTACTTTGTATTGTTACAGTACACGTCAAAAAATTTCAGTTCATATCCTCGAAAATGTAATAAAGATGTGCAATGTTAGTCCAAATATATAGTCACATTAGGTCGCCCTTAAACAGCTGTATTACCCGTATTATTAAACGGCATTACTTGTAGCATTCTTTAATAATATAGTTATAGCGGTGGGGTCATTACAAGAAGACTACAACATGTAAAACTCTCATTTGTCAGGAAAGGCAATGGTGCAGTGATGGAAGCTAACCACCCCTAAACCATTCAGAGTATCGGCACGCTCTTCACGAACGCCTCGAGTGGGAATGTCTATGAAGAAATAAATAGCAGGTTAAGCATTTGGATAAAGTAACCCAAGCACAGAAAAGATAAAAGGAAAGAAACTCACTTTTAGACAACCAATTCCCATTGAAGCTATAATGGAACCGAATGAAGAAGTATTCGTTTTTGAAATATGAGCTCTTGTTGTGAATGGACTAAATGACTTTTCACATACAGCAAGATTCGATGGTGCTAGTTTTTGAAATAACAAGGAGACTCCTACCTTTGCTTGAAATGCAGGAGAAAGGTAAGTGTAACATCCCCCATTTTGAGGCCCCAAAATCACCGCTACAGATGCTGCAGTCGTTTATAGTATTAATTTCCGATGACAAAATATAGTAATGTTAATAGTATCCATAATATTAGAAGCAAAAGAATATTAAATATTTCAAAGACAATTTCAAAAAAAACTTTTCTCATTACATTTCAAATCAGCATTTCATATTCAGTACATAATCCCATAATGTTTCCCACGTTCAAATAAATATAATTATTACAAAATACACCAAGAATGACAGATGAAGATGCCTTATTGGGTAATCAGATTTACTAAATAGATAGCTATAACATATGCCTTTACATACAACATTCAATCATGGTGGAATAGATAAATAGGTAATCTCCTACGTATCTAATCTTTGCCTCTTACACGTCTCCAGAACCTTTTTTCATGAAAAAACTACTAAACCTAAAAATCTTAACTTCCAACATACTCAAATTAAATTTTGAGAATCCGAGTGTTTAAGGGGAAAACATAAACTTTGAGTCAGATAAAAAGCCTGGTGTGAATAATAATATGACATCTTGATCCTTTACGTAGTCCCATCTGGTTTTCTAACCTCTGAGTCATTCTTTCGTAAAATTCTTGGTTAACTACCCTATCCACATTTCCTTGAATACAAAAACCTTAATAAATGATTTAACCCTTGAAATCATACATAAAACAAGGAATACATCGATCCTTTACTCAAAATACATATGTAATGATATATGCTTTACAAAACATTGTTGATGAAAATTCGAAATCATTAAGGTCTTCGACCCTCCCAAACTTCTTCTATAAGGCCAAAACTATGTAAACCTTTAAATTTATAAAACTCGGCGAGGTCATCGTCGATAAAGATCTTCACCCACTCAAAAGCATGTCGAAGTCTTTTATTTGAAAATATATGGGAATGATGTCAAAGTCATATTTTCATAGGTCATAGTGTTGATACAATAAAAATGAACTTCGATGACACACACAAACCTCAACATCATAGCCTTATCGAGAATATAAACAAATTGGAATAAGTGCGGCGCCGATATCAATGATGTCGACCTAGTTAAAATCAGTTTAGGCTAACCTCGATGACCATCAGGGTCGGTGGGACAAAAAATCGATGTCAATTAACATAGCTGTGCAGCGTCGAGGTTATAAGGGTCGGCGACTCTATAAAATGTAAGTAGTTATATGCCTCTTTTAAAATGTGGCATGCTTGAACATCGACACGGTCACGTCGAGGACCATATCTTAATCTTTATTACTATGGCCTGGACGAGGTCCAACCCAATCTGTTTCATGTCAAGCACGTTTACATCATATGCATTAGTTTGTTCTTCGTTGATTACTCTGAGATGCGGTGAGATGTGGCTCGACATGGACAGTGTCGACATGGCAGAGTTGTAAATAACTTAAAAACTGCTAGAACACTACAAAAACATGTTTCTTTTCACCAAACTTCTATAATTTTGCAAAATCTTATCGGCTAGCAAAACTTCATCAAGTTTCTTCAATGAAAATCTGTTGCGCTTAATTTGCAATAGTAAATTTTTTTTACGCATTAACCTTATATCTTAATATCTAAATAAAACATTTAAGCCCCTCTAGCTTAAATAATTTATTCACCGCTGTTAAACATTTAGTAAATATCCTTAAAAATCGAAGTAAATCAAACTAATCATATTCTTCAAAATACAAAAATTTCAAAACTGAAATCACAATTTAATTTTCTTTTTATATAATTACCGGAACTAAACAATTTTCTAGGATCAGAAAATTCATAATAAAATCTTACTTGATAGAAAAATTATAAAATTCAAAACCCGCTTCCAAAATACTATTACAAACCTTATCTTAAAATTTTAATCATTTGGGTTGTTACAACTAGCTTTTTCACTCTTAAAACCCTTTAATTGATCTTATAATAAATCCCAATATTCATCATTCAAGCATATAATTTTGCAATGATCAAATCATGCCATAATATCATTATTAAACTCGGATTTTTCATTAAAGCTGAAACACAAATCAAAGCATGAGATGTATTTGTATTATTCACCTTGTATTGATTAAGAAAGTTGAGATTTGAACTTAATTTTATTTTCCCTAAGATTTTCCTTGATTCTCTACCTTTTTCTCCCATGGATGTTTGTTAACGGTCAGCCATTATTTCTTTAATTTTGATTTTCTATGAATGAAGTGTGGGAGGAAATGAGAGAATGAGGGTTTATGTTAAGGGAAATGCTCTGTTTCCATTTTTCCCTTGCCATAATTTTCTCCTTACTATTACACTGTAAGTACTCTTATTAATTTATTAATTAGACTTGACCTCTTAGTTACTCAAAGCTCAATCCTCTTAGCTACTTACATTATTTTAACTTATTTATTTAATTTAATGTTCTAAATAATGCTAGTCAAATTTAGACTCCCCTCCCTAAAGAATTTCGTCTTCGAAATTACGATAAGGTACCCACATCAATCTAACATAAAGGTAAAAAATACCATCAATAAGTCAGGATAAGTGTCTACAATCCTGCTCTCTATTTACCAAGTACAGTCTCTCTCATCGTCACTCCATTGTACCTTTACTAATATGTTTGTCTTGTTCCTTAGCTTCTTCTCATCCTTAGCCACTATATGAACTGGCTGTTTAACTATAATCATGTCTGGTTCCATTACTAATTCTTCTAACTCAAATGAAGTAATAATAGCCTTTGGATCTCGAACACACTTTCTTAGATGAGAAATATGGAAAACATTGTAGACTCCTATCAAACTATTTGGTAACTCTATCCTACAGATGATTTTCTTGATCCTTTCTATAATAGAAAATGGTCCAAAAAAATCTAGATGCCAATTTCCCTGATTTTAGAAATCTCATTACACCTTTCATCGGTGATACCTAGAACTCCAAGTATTTTTGTCTCTTATTTGCATAACTTTTTTGCCTGGATTAAGCTTCCTTCATTCTAATCTGAATTAACTCAATCTTTTCTACTGCTTCTCTTACTAAATCTGAACGAAGAACTAATCTATCTGCGGTCTTTAACCAACATACATGAGATTTACACGGTCTTCTGTATAAAGCTTCAAACGGTGTCATCCCTATACAAGTTTGATAACTGTTGCTATATGAAAACTCGACTAAGTGTAGATGGACTTATTATGATCCTCCAAAATCTAGCACATAAGCTCTTAACAAATCCTTCAAGACTTTGTTAACTCTTTCTGTTTGCCCATCAGTCTCTGGATGGTAAGCATTTCTCATCTTGAGCTTGGTACCTAAAACTTCATGTTGACTCTTCCAGAACTCACTTGTGAGCAAGGAATCTCTGTTTTTTTGTTTTACTACTAGGAATCTCATGCGCTCTAACAACAATCCTCTGAATAACTTAGCTAAGATTGGTGTCATTCTAGTTAACTTAACAGGTATAAAGTGTGCACTCCTAGTCAATCTATCCAATATAACCCACATACTTTCATTTCTTATATTTGACCTTGGAAACCCGTCTATGAAATCCATAAATATAGAATCCCACTTCCAAACTAGAATATCTAAAGGCTGAAGTAACCCACTCGATTTCTGATGCCCAGTTTTTACTTACCGACAGTTCAAACACTGCTTTACTCATAAGCCTGCATCCTTCTTCATACCTTCCCAAAAGAAACTTCTTTTCATATCCCGATACATCTTAGTTCCTCCAAGATGAATGGTGAACTTTGATCGATGACACTCCTTAAGAACTTCCTTCCTTATGCTTCCAATATTCTAAACACATAACATTCCCTTATTCCTCAACCATCCATTTTCGTCAAGACTGAAATCTTTTAAATCATCAATCTCAATTCCACTCTTTAACCTTCGAATCCATTAAGATAATAATGGATCATCTCCTTGCTAAGAAGCAATCCTTTCGATCATCGCCGGTGGAACTTCCAAACACAACAATATAGCGGTTTCTTGACTCAAACTTGTCGTATATCTTAACTGCACACCACATATAGTCAATATTTCTACATCTTTCCACTTATCTATCATTGCCAATACCGCATTCTGGTGTCTTCTACTGAGCGCATCTGCAATTTTATTTCCTTTCTTCAGTGTGTACTCAATTCCAAAGTCATACGTAGCTATAAACTCTAACTATCTCTGCCGTCTCATATTTAAATACTTCTAAGAGAATAAGTACCCTAATGACATGTGATCCATGAACAACTCGAATCTCTCCCAAAAGGTCCTTTAATGCAAATATCACCGCAGCTAACTCTAAATCATGCATCGAACATCTAACCTCATGCGGTTTGAGCTATCGAGAAGCATAAACAATTACTTTCCCACTTTGCATTAACACAACACTTAGTCCTGTTCTGCACACAAATGTATACACTACTATGTCTTGATTCCTATCTGGAACCACTAACACCGGTGCATTGGTCAATAAGTATTTCAGCTTCTGGAATGTCACCTCACACTTATCGGTCCAAACATACTTTACTTCTTTCCTTGTTTGCTTAGTCATCGGTGCTGCTATCCATGAGAAATCCTAAATGAACCTACGGTAATAGCCAGCTAATCCTAAAAAATGCTTTATCTTAATCACTGTCTTGGGTCCCTTCTAATTATTAATTACCTCGATCTTAGCAAGATCTACCGACAACCCTTTCTTTGAGACTACATGACCAAGAAACTTCACCTCCTTCTTCCAGTAATGCACTTTGAAAACTTTACTTTTAACTGATGCTGCCTCGGTGTCTCAAGCACTATCCTAAGACGAACTTCATGGTCTCTTACATCCTTAGATTATATCAAAATGTCATCTATGAATACCAACACGAATCTATCCAAATATTCTTGAAAGATTCGATTCATTAAGTCCAAAAAGAAGGCTGGCGCATTAGCTAATCTGAATGGCATTACGAACCACTCATACGATCCATACCTGGTTCTAAATGTCGTCAAATGAATACTATCCTCCGCCACTCGTAGTTGATGGAACCGTGTCGCCCAATCCAATTGATAAAATGCTTTTTCTCCACTCAACTGATTAAACAATTCGCTAATTCTTGGCAACAGTCGGTTCTTTATCATCTTCTCGTTTAACTTAAGTTAATCGATACACAACCTTAACGATCCGTCTGGCTTCTTAACAAACATTGCGACTGCTTCCCAAGGCAAACTGCTTGGTTTAATAAAAAAATTCCCTTCTAAATCCACTAATTGTACCTTTAACTCCTTCATCTCGATAGGTGTCATCCTACTTAGTGGTCTACTAATTGGTTTAGCTCTTGGTACAATATCTATCTGAAATTCAATAGCTCGTTTCAGTGGTACTTCTGTTACCGGTTCAAAAACATCTATGAATTCTCTCATAATAAAAATTTGGTTCAACTTGTCTTCCCCCTCCATTACACCCACCAAAGCACAGACATCAAAACTCGGGTTTTCTACTGAGTATATGATTCGTCAATACTAGTTGGGTGTCTTAGTGAAAAATATCCTAGCGTTTAATTCCAAGCCCAATAAAATCAAACACAAGTAATTGGCTTGCATACTGAGTATATGATTCAAACTCTAAACGATCACATCTTATCCCAAGAGTTGCATACCCTCTAGTTGGGTTCGCAACCCTCAAGGATGTAACTAGGTATGAGGTTTCTAGGTTAAGATTATCTACCAAACAATAAGATATGAAAGAATGTGATGCACCAATATCAACTAGAAATCTAACAAGTATACCATAAATTAAAAGCATGCCTACCATCACAGCCTTTCCCTTCTCCTCAGTTGTTGGTCTCAAGGTAGCCGGTTCTACACCTTGCCTTTCTCAGCTTTAGCTGGTTCCTTGCACCAGTTCTTATAATGATCGATCTGATCGCAATTGAAGAACTTAATGTTCTTTCTTTCAGTCACCATCTTTCCATCTCCAAAACAACAATCATTTGCGGAATGCCCTTTCTTATCACGCTTATAACAGATAACCTCAGATTTTCCTTTCTTAGTAGATCCACTGTTCTGAGCTCCCTTCTTATGAAAGACCATCCTCTGCTGATTCAGCCCACCTTGAGCCTCCACTGCTTTGTTACTACTAAAGAAATCAAGTGTTTCTTCATTCCTTAAAGCCATCTCAACAACTACATCACATGGATCCTTATCCCTAGCAAGCTCAGGTTTCAGTCTCCAAATGAACTTCCCATTCCTTTTAATTACTGTATCCACGGTAGCATACCCATACTGAGACAACTCCTCGAACCTTGTAGCATATCTAGCATAGTCATATCTCCCAACACCAACTTAGCAAACTTTCTCAACGGGGTAGTGACGCAGCGGATAATAACAAAATGATATAGATCGATGAAAGTAGCAAACGGTGGATTGAAGATACCGAAATGCCCAAATTCGTTGATCACAAAGATACCGAATTCTAGCTATCTTCGACACGTTGATCGCGCACGATACCGTGAAAGAAGATCTACAATTCTTCAAACGTTGATCAAGCGCACTTGATACCGTGAATTGGCTTCAACGATCGTTGATTCGAGCGCACTCGAATAACCGAAAGTGGAGATAGGAGATTATACTCAACTACCAATTTAGATGAAAGCACACAGCAATCAAACAAGAATTTTATTCAACAATCAACTCCCAAAATATTACAACACACCCGCTATTTGTAGCAATTTTCAACCAGCTCCTTAAGTCGTTTCCGACTTAACACCCCCGACTCACGACCTAACTTAAGTTGTGCGCGACTTATACAACGACTCAAGACAGCTACACACAATGTAAGAAGCAGACGGCTTACGACTTAAGAAACAGACGACTTATGGCTTAAAGAGAAAACAAACCCCGACTTACGACTTAACATTCAACGACTCAACAGATTACATCACTTAGGTTGAAGACGACCTAACTACTTACGACATAAGGACATCTTCAAACAGCACCTTCATACGACTTAAATCATGGACGACTTAAGACTTCAACTACTGGAACTTCTCTCTGCTTCTTGATACGTCATGGACGACTTATAGCTGTGTCGTTAGATCGTACACGACTCATCAAACCTGAACGGCTTAAGCTCCTATTAAGTCGTAATTCCTTTCCATCTGATCTGTTAGGTCGTAGACGACTTAAAGCCACTTCATTAACTCGTAGCTCCCCCTCATGTGACTCCTTAGGTCGTGAACGACCTATAGCTTCCATCTTAAGTCATGGATGATTTAACTCTTCCTTAAGTCGTGTACGACTTATCCCTTGGAGAATTTTTGGTTGCGTATTTTCTTCTCTGGCCTGAGCTGCATCATCCTCCCCAGGTTGAGAAAAATTCGTCCTCGAATTTGTAAATTCTTCCACATCGGATTGTTCATTCCCATAATATGGCATGAGATGTTTAACATTGAACACGTCAGAAGTGTACACATCTTCCGATAGCTTCAACTTATAAGCATTTTCATTAATCCGTTTCACGACTTCTACAGGACCAATTTTTCTGGCTTTCAACTTGTTATAAGCGCCCACTGGAAAACGATCCTTTGTTAACACAGCATATACCAAATATCCTTCATTAAACTCAACACTTCTTCGCTTCATATCTGCGGATCTTTTATACTTCTCATTTGTCTTCTCCAATCGTTCCTGAACGATTCTATGACACTCCTTCAAGGTATCAACAAAATCAGTAGCTCGTTTAACGGTCCCCTTTGGTTGTGGCACTACCGTTAAATCCAACGGCCCCTTTGGCAAGTTTGAATAAACAATCTGAAATGGACTCAAACCTGTACTACGATTCACCGTAGGATTATGAGCAAACTCTGCTTGACATAACTTCACATCCCAACTTTTCAGATTATCTTTCACCAAACATCTCAATAAATTCCCCAACGATCTGTTCACAACCTCCGTTTGTCCATCTGTTTGCGGATGGTAAGCGCTACTAAAATTCAGCTTCGTTCCGACCATCTTCCACAAACTCAACCAAAAATGGCTCAGAAAACGAGTATCTCTATCCGAAACAATAGATTCAGGTAAACCATGAAGTCTATATATCTCTTTAAAGAACAACTGTGCGACATGAACAGCATCCGCCGTCTTCTTACAAGCAATAAAATGTACCATCTTCGAGAAACGATCCACCACAACGTATATAGAGTCATTCCCCCTTTGAGTTCTCGGCAAACCCAACACGAAATCCATGCTAATATCTACCCATGGTTTTGTAGGAACAGGTAATGGCATATACAATCCCGCATTTGTTGTTGTCCCCTTCGAAACCTGACAAACATGACATCTACGCACAAACCTTCCAACTTCCCTTCTCATTGACGGCCAATAATAAGACTGAGAAATCAACTGCAATGTTCGATCTCTACCCACATGGCCTTCTTCATGTAGCTCCTTTATAATCTTCATTCTCAAACTACAATCCGGTATGCATAAACGATTTCCTTTAAACAGAAAACCATCCACTAATACAAACTCATCAGCATTCCCCTCCTTGACCTTTTCAACAAAGTTCATAAAGTAAGGATCTTCTTTAATCAGTTCTGGCAACAATTCAAACCCTGTCACCTCAACCTTCATTGTAGTCAATAAGTGATTCCTTCTGCTCAATGCATCTGCTACACGATTCGTAATTCCCGATTTATGTTTCACAACAAACGTAAATTGCTACAGATAAGCAATCCACGATGCATGCCTCGTTGAAATCTTATCCTGCCCTAGTAAGTGCTTCAACGCTTCATGATCAGTGTAAAGAACAAACTCCTTCTGAAACAGATAATGTCTCCAGTGCTTCACAGCTTGAACAATTGCGTAAAACTCAACATCATAAGTGTTATATCTCAACTTAGCTCCAGACAACTTCTCACTGAAATAAGCAACTGGTCTTCCTTTCTGACTCAAAACTCCACCAATCCCAACCTTCGATGCATCAGTATGTAATTCAAACAACAACTGAAAATCCGGTAAAACTAGAATTGGTGATGTCGTCAATAGTGTCTTGATCTTCTCAAAAGCAACCCCTGCTTCCTCTGACCACTCAAACTTCTTTCCTTTCATGCAATCGGTTACTGGTGCCATTACACTGCTAAAATATGGAATGAACCTTCGATAGAAAGATACCAACCCATGAAAACTTCTCACTTTAGTAATTGTCTTTGGTTGTGGCAAACTCCTGACAGCTTCTACTTTACTTTCATCCACTTGAATTCCTTCCTTCGATAGAACATATCCCAGAAATAAAACACTGTCCGTCGTAAACACACACTTCTTTGTTGCTGCATAGAACTGCTCTTGTCGTAGAATCAACAGTACTTCTCGCAAATGTTGGAAGTGTTCTTCCATACTTCCACTATAGATTAAAATATCATCAAAGTAAACTACTACAAACTTCCCAATGAATGGTCTGAAAATCTGGTTCATCACCCTCATAAAAGTACTCGGAGCATTTGATAAGCCAAACGGCATAACGAGCCATTCGTATAAACCTTCCCTCGTTTTAAAAGCAGTTTTCCATTCATCACCCGGTCTAATACGAATCTGATGGTATCCACTCTTCAAGTCAATCTTGGAAAACACAACAGCCCCACTCAGCTGATCAATCAAATCATCAAACCTCGGCATAGGAAATCTTTATCTCACAGTGATCTTGTTTATAGCCCGACTGTCCGTACACATCCTCCACGAACCATCCTTCTTTGGCACCAATAAAGCTGGCACTGCACAAGGACTTAAGCTCTCCTGAACACGCCCCTGTTCTAACAACTCTTCCACTTGCCTTCGCAACTCCTCATGTTCCTTTGGACTCATTCGGTAATGTGGCCTGTGTGGTAATACTGCCCCTGGCACAAGATCAATCTGATGTTGAATATCTCTCAACTGTGGTAACTCCGTTGGCAACTCTTCAGGAAACACATCTTTGAATTCCTCCAAGATCGGTTTTACTTCCTCAGGAACTTCAATAGATTTAGTAGCTTCACATCCAATCAACAAAAACACCTCTGGACTCTCCTCTACTTCTTCAATAAATTCCTTCAAAGTCAATAAAGTCTTCAGCTCCCCAATCTCTTCTGAATTGCTCTCTTCCTGCTGTCTCTTCTTTGAAACTAAAATAATTTTAACACCTTCAAACATAAAACTGTAGCTATTGGTCCGACCGTCGTGCTGTACTGCTCGATCATACTGCCATGGTCTTCCCAACAGTAAGTGACAAACATCCATCTCAACTACATCACACCAGATCTCGTCTTTATATTTCTTCCCAATAGAAAATGGAACTCGAACTCGCCTGTCCACCTTCACTTCTCCTCCTTTTCTCAAACACGCTAACTTGTAAGCATTTGGATGCTTCTCCGTTTTCAGCTTCAACTTTCTCACGGCTTCAGTAGAAAGAATATTGTCACAACTTCCTGCATCAATCACAAACTTACAAACATTTCCCAGAATAGTGCATGTTGAATGAAAGATGTTACTACTCAACCAACTAGCTTCTTCTTATTGTTTCGGTATTAGACAAGACCTCCTCATCATTAGATTACATCCTTCATCTCTTGACGCAATATCATGTTCATCCTCCTCAACTGGACTAGGATAACCTTCCCCAACATCCTCATCTTCAACTTCAGCAATCATAGTTCGTTTCTTCGGCTTCGGACATTCATTACTCTTGTGACCCACTTCTTGGCAATTGTAACACTTGAAACTGTTGTTGACCTTCGTCTTTGCAACTTCATTCACAACTGGTTTACTGATAGATTTAGGAAATTAGAGCTTCCACTAACACCCTTCACATGATTGTTGGAATTAGTAAACACACCACCTCACCACGCCTTCCCTGCTTCTCCCAAGCCAATGCTTTCTGATGTGCTTCTGCTACAGATCTTGGATCAAACATATTCACCATATCCTGGATCTGTATCCTCAACCCTCCAACAAATCTAGCAGTCAGCTGTTCCTCTGTCTCCATAATGTCGTTTCGAGCAATCAGTTGATAAAATTCATCAGCATAATCACTAACAGTCTTTGTTCCTTGCCACAAGTTCTGCAACCTCTGATACATAAGTGATTGATAATTGTAAGGCAAGAATGTAGCTTTCATCAGTTTCTTCATCTTCTCCCATGATTCAATCTTCGACTTTCCCATTCTCTCCCGTGTAAGTTTAGTTTGCTGCCACCATGCCAAAGCTCTCCCCCTCAACCTAGTAGCAACCAACTTCACTCTTCTATGCTCAGGAACTTCTTTAAAGTCAAAAATCTCTTCAACATTAGACAACCAATCAAGGAATTCTTCTGCTACCATTCCTCCCTTGAACTCTGGAATTTCCATCTTCATACCCGATTCCCATCGTCGATCATCATCTACATCCCTATATAAATTTCGAACTTGGTCTCGATTTCGATAATGAAAACTGGCTCTATCACCATCTTCATCATAATCAAATGTACGTCTATATCGATCTCGACCATCATCATCCCTTTGATCACGCATGTCTCTTCTACTATGTCTCCCTTCTTCTCGATATGGTTCATTCTCAAACTCTCGTGGAGTTCTCCTCTCTTCATGTCCATAGTCATGGTGATCTCTTCTTGACGAAATTGATGTTTCTCTTCTTTATCTAAAAGATTGCGGTGATACCCTTCTCGCTTCCGTAACCGATGGCGAAACTCTGTTTCCTCCATGGTTCGAGATTGGTGATCTCCTCCTTTGATTCTGATTCAAATCATTCATCAACTTCTCTAACTTTTCAATACCTTCATCAAATTTCTCATTAATGTGTTGTTCCATTTGTTCGGCTTCTTCTCTTCTATACAACGCTTCAACATTCTGATGACGATTAGCTCTTCTCGGCGGCATAATTGATTCAATACAATCTTCAAACTTCACAAATCATCTACAAATCAATCTTCAACAAAACAAAGCACGGCTCAACACTAGCTCGCACAAACTCCTTAGCTCGGTTCAACTCAACTCGGCAATAGGCAACGACCTAAGGTTAGGTCGGCACGGCTCAAACAAAGCACGATTTCAATATCAAACTTTGGCGCACAAACTCTCACGGCCAAATTCAAACAACTTCCACACTTTGATCCAAAGTGGAATGGATCGAAAGTTCTCCTCTTGTTGCAACAAACTATGAACACGATGGACACCAACTTCAAACCCCTTGGCTCCAAGACTCGGCTTAGCTATGATTGGCTAAGTCTAGCTCTGATACCAAAACTGACGCAGCGGATAATAACAAAATGATATAGATCGATGAAAGTAGCAAACGGTGGATTGAAGATACTAAAATGCCCAAATTCGTTGATCACAAAGATACCGAATTCTATCTATCTTCGACACGTTGATCGCGCACGATACCGTGAAAGAAGATCTATAATTCTTCAAACGTTGATCAAGCGCACTTGATACTGTGAATTGGCTTCAACGATCGTTGATTCGAGTGCACTCGAATAACCGAAAGTGGAGATAGGAGATTACACTCAACTACCAATTTAGATGAAAGCACACAGCAATCAAACAAGAATTTTATTCAACAATCAACTCCCAAAATATTACAACACACCCGCTATTTATAGCAATTTTCAACCAGCTCCTTAAGTCGTTTCTGACTTAACACCCCCGACTCACGACCTAACTTAAGTCGTGCACGACTTATACAACAACGACTCAAGACAGCTACACACAATGTAAGAAGCAGACGGCTTACGACTTAAGAAACAGACGACTTATGGCTTAAAGAGAAAACAAACCCCGACTTACGACTTAACATTCAACGACTCAACAGATTACATCACTTAGGTTGAAGACGACCTAACTACTTACGACATAAGGACATCTTCAAACAGCACCTTCATACGACTTAAATCATGGACGACTTAAGACTTCAACTACTGGAACTTCTCTCTACTTCTTGATAAGTCGTGGACGACTTATAGCTGTGTCGTTAGATCGTATACTACTCATCAAACCTGAACGGCTTAAGCTCCTATTAAGTCGTAATTCCTTTCCATATGATCTGTTAGGTCGTAGACGACTTAAAGCCGCTTCATTAACTCGTAGCTCCCCCTCACGTGACTCCTTAGGTCGTGAACGACCTATAGCTTCCATCTTAAGTCGTGGACGACTTAACTCTTCCTTAAGTCGTGTACGACTTATCCCTTGGAGAATTTTTGGTTGCATATTTTCTTCTCTGGCCTGAGCTGCATCAGGTAGACTTAGCGATTTATGACATAAACCTTCTTCTAAATTCTGCCTATTCATGGTTTCCTACGCTACTCTAATAGTAACACGGTTCCACCAATACAATGTAGCTCCTTGCAGTTGCCTAGATGCCACTCTTTTGTTCTGCTTATCATTTAGTCCAAGATCAACAGAAATCCTCTCTCAATGAAACAACCAATTCACTTCAATTGCATCCTTAATTCCAATAAATGGTTTTCCTCTAAGCCCTGTATAGTCTCTACTCAGCATAGCATAGGTGTTGACCATCAGAGCTTCCTAATGTACACCTTCAGCATTTCTACCTACTAATCTAGCAGCTCCTGCTTGCATCATGTTGACAAAGAACTAATGCATAGCTCCTATATCAACCTGCGGTGTTCTAACACCTACTTTAGCAGCTTGTGCCCGACCCAGATTCCTACTAGTATCAGGTCTGGCGTTTCCATTTGTTGTGGTGCTTCCTCCACCGAGATACCCACTTCCGTTTTCTACCTCTGTATCTTACTTTTCTTTAAATCTACATTTGAATTTTTGTAAATACGGAAGAATGGTGTAAGAGAGATGGGAAAATAGAAATAAAGTGTATACTTACATATAGCAAATAGGAGTACGTTACTATAGCGTTATCGCATATCCAATCTTATTCTTTGATTCATTCAGGTTAGGTTTTAAAAATCTTTTTAGGTTAAAAAATTTCTTTTAAGTTTTACATAAGCATATGCTCAAGTACTATGTTGTAACATCACCATTTTGAGGCCTGAAACTAGCCGCAACAGATGCTGTAGTCATCTATAGTATTAATTTTTGATGGTAAAATGCAGTAATGTTAATGGTATCTACAATATCATAAGCACAAGATATGAAATATTTCAAACACGATTTCAAAACAACTCTTCCCATTACATTTCAAATCAGTATTTCATATTCAGTACATAATCCATAACGTTTTTCAAGTTCAGATAAATATAATTATTACAAAATACGTCAAGAGCGACAAATGAATATGCCACCTTCGGTGATCAAAGTTACCAAATAGACAGCTATAACATCTGCCTTTACATACAACATCAACCACTGCAGAATAGATAAATAGATAATCTCCTACATAGCTAACATTTGCCTCCTGCACGTCTTTGGAAGCTTTATTCTTCAAAACCTACTAAACCAAAAAACCTTAACTCTCAACCTACTGAAATTAAATTCTAAGCACCTGAGAGTTTAAGGGGAAAACATAAACTTTGTGTGATGACCCAGAATTTTGGGCAATAGCAATTTGATAATCTCCTAAAATAATTATTTAAATTGACATTATTGGCATAATAATCTTCTTTTATGATTATTTTAGTTTAACAAAATTTATCTTTTCAAAGCAAATAAATTTAATTTGGAAAATTTTATCTTTTCAAACCAATAAAGATATGTTTTCAAATTATAATATATATATATATGTGTGTGTGTGTGTATTGTGGTTTGAAGTTATGTTTTAAATTCAATATAATAATTTTTCAAAAGTTATTTAAATTTAATTTAAGAACACTAAAAATAATATCTATATATTTTTTTATTAAAAATATTTTAACCTGATAGTATTTGTTGTAAAGATTTAATACATTTTCTTTTAAAAAATTTAAAACAAGATTTAATAAAAAAGGTTTAAAATGCTTTCTTTTAAAATTATATTTGAGATAAAAATAGTCTGTATACATATAAAGAATTAAAAGCTTGTTAATAAAAACATATGAAAATATAAACATAATACATAAATTTATATAAACATAAGTAATTAATAAAAAGAAAGATTAAACATTTGTAATTCATATAATACTTGTCTTTAGCATTTGTAATAATAATAACATGCAACTTACATGTGTAGCTTAATATAATTTGAATTAACAAGTGGCAAGATTTGTTATTTAAAATTTAGTTTTATAAAAAAAGAATTTGTGAAACTTGACCATTTTAATTTCAGTTCAAACATCTTTCTTTCTCAATCTTCTTTCATTTTCAAAACTAAAAACCAAAACCAAACTAAATTCAAAGATCAAGCAAGGCAGTTTCAAGCAAATTCAACTCAACTAAATTCAAATCAACTTCAAGATTCAAATTCAGCCTCAGTTTCAACATGTGCTAATGAAGATTCAGTTAAAATCAACTTTAGTTTCAAATCATAGACAAACTTCTAGATCAAAAGATTAAACCGATCCTCTGTTTTCAATCCTCTGGTGAATAAACAAAATTTTTCAAAGTTTAAATCTAGTTGAATATTTGTTGCATGTGATAAACTTGTGAAGTGATATTGAAAATATGATTTGCATGGTTGTTCTTAACTGGAATACTCTGTATATAAAGGCTTGTGTATGTCTGCATATGTATATACATATGACTCTGTTTGTTCTCCAGGATCGAACCCATTCAAAACAAATTAAATTGCTCTTGATATAATATATTTTAGGCTGAAATCTCTGAAGAGAAAATAATTGTAATAGTATAATATCATTTTTTAAAATGGTTTCAATAATTTATATTGAGTAATTAATTCTAAATTGATAAATTACAGTACGAATCAAATGCAAGTCAAAATTTAAAAATCTGGAAATCATGTTTTGAGTTTACAATCTAATTCGCTTTGGAAAATCATGAATTTTGATATAGATATCTGGATTTTTAAGTGCGTTCTTATCGAGAATTTTTGAGTTGATCAGATTATGGTTTTTCGTCGAATTCCGATGAACGGTGGAGGGATGGCCGACGTGATCGTAGCTGGAGGTAGCGGGTAGCCTGGTGGTCACTAGAAAAATGATTGCCGAATTTTTAGGAGGCTGTGGTGGTCAAGCGACAATGAACTAGGGTTTGTGGTGCTGTTTTGGACGACGAGGTTGTCGAAGCTCGTACGTCGTTGTTGGATCACCGGAGGTGATCGCATGTGGAGGAAACATCGCGTGGGTCCGTGACACTGCTCTGGTTGAAGGAACGTAGGCTTCGGTGGACGGGGTCGTCGCGGAGAGGGGATCTGTCGATCAGGTTTGAGTTCCAGTTTGTGTTGAAGTGTTCGATTTTGATTTTAGTCGCTATTGACGAAGCTCGATGGTTGGGAAGTTAGTGGAGGTCGTCGTCGACTTGACGAAGGCGGCAAGGTTGGTCGGAGAAGCATCGTTCGACTGTGCACGTGCACATGAGCACATTCGTGTCTAGTTGGTTTAAAGATTTGGGGAAGAAGCTTTATGCTCAAGTTTGGCTCGAGAATGTTGCTGGTTTATATCGAAGGAAAGAGGAGGGATGAGTGGCTTGTGTGTTGCTCGGGGTTTTTGTTTGGGTGACTCGGGGTTTCTGCAGTTTGGCTCGGGTCATTTTGTTTTGTTCGTTTCCAGGTTTTAAAATGAAACAGAAAACCAGATTTAAAAGCAAAAATAAATTTTGTTAATGAAGTTTTCAAAATTATTAACATAGTTTCAAAAGTAAACAAGAAATGCAAGCTTGAAAGCAAATGTTAAACAAGGTTTTCAAAGCCAAATAAAAGTAAACAAGTTTTCTAAAGTAAGTATTTATCAAGTTTAAAGTTTTTAAAATTTAGCATAAAATAAGATGTATAAGTTTTCCAACAAAGTAAATTTTAAACAAAGATTTCAAAGCAAGGTATTGATCAAGTTTCAAACAAGTTTCCAAAAGATTTAATTTTAGAATTTAATGTTCAAAATTGTTTTGTTTTAAGTAATTATATATTGGGTTAATTTTGTAATTAAATTCCTAAATGTTTTTTCTAGATGAAGTTTAATGATGTAATTAAGTATTTCATTGAGATAAAGAATTTATCTTTAAATTAATTAAGGTTGTGATTAATTAGGATAATTAATTAATGAAATTAATTAAAGGTTAATCACTTAATGTAATTAATGAATGAATGATTACTTATGTAATTAATAAGGATTAACTAGTTTATGTTAATAATCAAAGGATAAGCACTTAATGAAAGTAAATGAATGGATAGTAATGAATGTAATTAATTTTAAGGATCATTAATTAGTGATTAAGGGATAATTAATTAATGTAATTAATTCAAGATAATTAATTAATTTAATTAAAAATAGTCACTTAATAAAATTGATTAAGTATAATTACTTAATATAATTAATAAAGTGTAATTACTTAGTGTAAGTAATTAATGAATAATTACTGAATGTAATTAATTAAAGGGAATTATTTAGTTAAAGAGAAATTACTTAATGGTATTAAGGATTAATTACTTAGTGTAACTAATTAAAGAATTGATTAATTAAGGTAATCAACTAAAGGGTTAGTTAATTAATGAATGTGATTAATTAAAAGATAATTATTCAATGTAAATGATTATAGGATAATTAATTAAAGTAATTAATTAAGGATCATTAATTAATATAATTAATTATAATATAATTAATTAATGAGTTTAATTAACGGTTAATTAATGTAACTGGTTAAAGGATAATTAATTTATGTAATTAATTACTAAATGTAATTAAGGATAATTAATTAAGATGGATAATTAAAGGATGATTAATTAATTGGTTTGTAACTAATTAATGTTAAGTAAGCATGATTTAAAGGTAATTAGAGTGATTAATTTAATTTATTTGGAGATTAAATTAAATTAATTAAGGAATTATACATCTAATTAATATTGCTTATGGATGATTGAATGATATTGAATGTCTTGAATTATTTGATATCTCCGATATGTGATATGTGCTGCTCTGTGATATGAGATGCTTGGGTTGGACTGTGATAATATGGATTATCTATCTGTGATAATGTGAATTATCTATCTGTGTGAATATGTTATTCTAAAAATAAATTAATTGTACAGACTTAAACAACAAGGACTTTAAGACGGCTTCTGGATTTCAATGAGACCGAGATCGGATTTCCAAATTGGATATCTGAAAACCACATCGATCCAAATTAAACAATTGATCGTGAAATCTAAAGTGAAGATCAAGAATCAAAGAGGAAGGTCTATTGGCGTTAACTCTGAGGGTGATTCCAAAACGAGTTTAAACGAGATAGTGCCTTCGATCGAGATGAAGATTCAGAGTGCAAGGGCTATTGTTTTTAACTTTGAAGGTGATTCCAAAATGAGTGTAGCGAGATAGTGCATTTGGTTTCGTTCGAACCTGCAACGGACTTGTATGGATTAAATGCTATCAAACCATCGTCACTGGACGACGATGAGCATTCCTAGATATGTGTTCTAAAGAGGAAATCGTAGCCTCAAGCCTCATCAACCGGGAATGGCTAAAACATGGAAGGTTCAACAAGGCTAAGTGGTAGCACCCAAGTAGGATAAGATTTCCCCTGTCTAGAGGTCCCATTTATTCGGCTTTGTGGGCTGTTGGTCGCGCCAACTGCAGGGTTGTCTTATTCGGGATTATCCAGTTGGGGATGGTTCCGGTCTTGTGTTGCAGGGGATCAGGGTGGATCCTCGGTACTCTGATCTAGACTAGGTATTGTGATGGGCGGTACCCCAGTAGCCCTGCCATTGAATGGAATCCAATCTCCAATAAGTGATCTCGGACTTAATTGTATACCTATGTGTGCTGGAATTTAATGAATGTAACAATTTCGGCTATGTGAATATTTATTTGAAACCCCTAGTCACTATTATAATATCATTGGATTTCAAATGTTTTGGTTATCGTAAGGTAAAAACCCGACATGTTTATTTAAGGGGTGGTCTTACGAGATACCTTTGACTTCAAATGATTCTCAAAGTTAAACAACTTTAACCCGTTTACTCAAACCCGACCCATATCTGACCCAAAGTTTATTTTCTGTTTTCTTAAACTCTTGGGTACTCAAATTTTTATGTGTAGCCAAGGGATTCAAGTTGGCTTTTGATGAATTTTGAAGGAGACTTGGAGTAGGAGGCTTCAGCGTATGTAGATATATAGTGTTTTTTGATGTGTTGATGAATTGTAATGAATTCTGTGTTGTATGATGTACAGGCCTTCAAGACTGTCTAATATGTGATGTATAAGATGTGTAATTCTGACGTATGGTGACTATTATGTAATAAATAAGTGATATAATATATTTTATTCGTTTCACTGTGAGATTCTGATATTGTTTAGTTCTTTATTTCCTATCTTTTCTCTTTTCTATCCCTTTCTTTCTTATTGATGATGCGTTTTTTGTGGAATGAAAGGCGGGTCGTCACACTTTAAGTCAGACAACATCTCAATTTATTGATACTAAGTGAGACCACGCCGCCTAGCGAAATGGGTTTTCCCCTCATTAATATCTTTTAAAAGCATAACTTTTACAATCAAAATCCTACAACCAAACGGGTTATAACAAACAACATAATAATAACATGTATGCATACAAAATTGGTAATCAATGGACTATCTTTCCCAACATCATAATTTTATCAGGCTGACTATAAACATGTGGTTGACTTGGGCCTACTAGACATAATAAATGTTTTAACTTCTATCAGAGAAAAACTGGATGGTCTGTCCGTAACTTACTACTTCTAGGGTCAACTGATTCTAATAGTGTTGCGGGCTCACCAATAACATATCTCCACTTTGTGTATTTCTTTCTATGTATAACCTTCTTTTAGTCATACCCATGACAATGCCCTACACACTAGAATCTTGAACTTATATTAGATATGGGCGACTAGCTAAAATATAGTGCGCGAACCTGGACCAATCTCATCTGGTTTTCTAATATCTAAGTCATTCTTTAGTAAAATTTTGGGTTAACTACCCTATCCACATTTCCTTAAAAAAAATCTTTGTAAATGATTTAACCCTTGAAATCATACTTAAAACAAGGAAAATATCTGTCCTTTACTCAAAATACTTATCTTAATATATGCTTTACAAAACATTGTTAATGAAAACTCGAAATCATTAGGGTCTTCGACCCTCTTAAAACTTAATCTATATGGCCAAAACTATGTAAAGCTTTACAATTATAAAACTCGATGTGGTCATCGCCGTTAAAGATCTTTGCCCACTCAAAACATGTCGAAGTCTTTTGTTTGAAAATATAAGGGGATATGTCGAAGTCATAACTTCATAGGTCATAGTGTTAAAACTATAAAAATAAACTTCGGTGATAGAGAAGAACCTCGGCATCAAAGCCTAATCGAGAATATAAATATATTGGGATAAGTGCGGCGTCGATATCAATGACGTCGACTTAGTTAAAAGCAATATAGGTTAAGCTCGATGACTATCAGGGTCGACGAGATAGAAACACGGTGCCAATTAACACAATTGTGCGGCATCCAAGTTATAAGGGTCGGCAACTCTATAAAACATAGGCAATTATATGCCTCTTTTAATATGTGGCATGCCTGAACATCGACATGGTTACGTCGAGGACCATCACTTAATCTTTATTATTACGACCTCGACGAGGTCCAACCCAATCCATTTCATGCCAAGCTCGTTGACATCATACATATTGGTTTGTTCCACATTGATGACTCTGAGATGCGATAAGATGTGGCTCGACATGGACAATGTCGACAAAGCAGATTGTAAATAATTAAAAACTACTAGATTACTATAAAAAGAGGTATCTTTTCACCAAACCTCTATAATTTGTCAAAATATATTGGCTAGCAAAATTTTATCAAACTTCTTCACTAAAAATCTGCTACAATTAATAATTTGAAATAATAGTATATTTTGCACTTGAACCCTACATCTTAATATCTCAATAAAACGATTAAGTCCCTCTAGCTTAAATAATTTATTCACCATAGTTAAACACTTAGAAAAAATCTCCAACAATCAAAGTAAATCAATCTAATCATATTCTTTAACATGCAAAAATTTCAGAATTAAAATCATAATTTAATTATTTTTTTATAATTAAACCATTTTCTAGGCTTAGAAAATTCAGAATAAAATTACACTTGGTAGGAAAATTATGAAATTCGAAACTCGCTTTCAAAATACTATTTCAAACCTTATCTCAAAATTTTAGATCATTTGGGTCATAGGTTTTTCACTCTTAAAACCCCTTAATTAATCTCATAATAAATCCCAATATTCATCATTCAAGCATATAATTTTCCAATGATCAAAACATGGCATAATAACATTATTAAACTTGGATATTGCATTAAAACCGAAATATAAATCAAAGCATGAGATATATATGTGTTATTCACCTTATAGTTCTATCAAAGCAAGTTTTGGGGGTCGAGTGTGGATGGAACAGAGGCAGGAGAAGATAGGGATCCCATTGGTATTATTGTTTTGATTTTTTCTACGTGGTGTTGGCGTGTAGATAAAGAAGGTGGAAGAAGTGAATGCACGGGGAGAGTGAGAGTAGGCCTGTCAAATGGGTTGAGTTGGGTCAAAATGGGTTGGGTCGAGTTTGACCCAACCCATTTATGACCCATTCTTTTTTACCCACTTATGACCCTAGCCATATATGACCCAACCCGTTTAATAAGTGGGTTACCCATTTAACCCATTTAAAGATTTAGGACCGTTTGGATTACAATAAATAAGTTGTTTTTTGCTTATAAAATGAAAAAATTAAAAAGTCAATATGGATAAACAAAATCTACCGACTTTTAAAAGTCATTTTTCAACTTATTGCAAAAGCAATTTTTTTTTGCTTTTCGACTCACATAAGTCAATTTTATATATGAAAAAATTCTAAAAAAATGTATTTTCAAATTTCAAAATTTCACATTTCAAAATTCAAATTTAAAATTTTCAAATTTCAAAATTTCAAAATTTAAAAATTTCACAGTACAAAATTCAAATTTCAAGTATCAAATTTTCAAAATTCAAATTTCAAATTTCAAAATTTCGAATTTTAAAATTTGAAATTTCAAAATTTTGAACTTTAAAAATTCAAATTCCAATTTTCAAATTTAAATTTTCAAATTTCAAAATTCGAATTTTGAAATTTTGAAATTTGTTAAAATTTGAAATTTTGAAATTTCGAATTTTGAAAATTTGAATTTTAAAATTCGAAATTTTAAATTTTGAATTTAAAAATTGAAAACTTTAAAATTTAAATTTTGAAATTTGAAATTTCGAAATTTAAATTTGGAAATTTCGAATTTTGAAAATTTTAAATTTGAAATTTTGAAATTCGAAATTTTTAAATTTTTAAATTCGAAATTTAAATTTTGAAATTTTTGGAAATTTTGGATTTTGAATTTTTTGGAAATTTCGGATTTTGAAATATTTGGAAATTTCGAATTTTGAAATTTGAAATTTTGATATTTAAATTTTCAAATTTTTGGAAATATCGAATTTGAAATTTGGAATATGAAATTTAAATTCTGAAATTTTTGGAAATTTCGAATTTATAATTTGGAATTAGAAATTTTAATTGCAGTCCGAACAGAAAACATAGCGGCTTCTACAGTAGGTGAAGTTCAAATATGAAGATGCAGTGGCCTGTTATTTTTTAAGTACAACTGTCAATTTTCATGAAAACTACATTGTATGTTTAAAATTCTTATTTTTCAAATTTATATTAAAACTTAATGATTTTAATAAATGGGTAAATGGGTTACTCACTTATAACCCTTTTAAAAATGGGTCAACCCAACCCATAATCCATTTAATAAAATTCATAAATGGGTTGACCCAACCCACTTAAAAGTAGGGTAAATGGGTTGGGTTAATGGGTTGGGTCATATTTTGACAGTTCTAAGTGAGAGCATATAGCGGATTTTCCAACGGAGGAAGCAATGCGTATCTTTGTTGCGTTCGTACATTGCGAGAATAGAATACGTGTACTTGAGTGAGGACTAGACAAAATGTAGATGAAACTTATGGTTATGAACGTTAATGTTTTTGTCCTCCTTTTCAATATACTGTAGCTGCCTTTATTCCTCTTTGGAATGTATGTCATAGTATTAAACTATTAATCTTGTCTAGGAACTAAAAGGGATCGATACATTATTGTAGTTTACATGACTTAAATTTCAGCTGAAACTATGATTGGAACTAATAAATAGTTACCACTCCCAAATACTTAGTTTTATTTAAGTAAAAATGTTAACCAAAACTATGATTTTCACAGCTTTTAAATAAATTTAGAGCAAGCACATGGGGAAGTCAATGAAAGAAATGTGACAGTGAAATGGAAACGAAAACACAAACCACTTATACACTCGAGCATCATTCATCGTCCTTGCGCTTGAGAGTTTTGGTTTTGCATTTATGTATCTGTACTGGTTTCCTTTGCTTAATGTTTAAGTACGGTGATTATATATAGTACACATTGGACAAAGGAAACACGCGCGGGCACGCAAGAAAGAAAAGGAACACACAAGACACGTATACATTCTTTGATTTATTGTTTCTATCATTTACATGCAACAGGGACACATATAAATACACTATGCATATCTTGTATATCCCCTACCATGATATAAACCATTATATCCTCTGTATATCCTCTATCAAACTATAAACTCACATGAACGCATTTCAAAAGGAAAAAAAAAAAAAATACATTCACCAAATGAAAGAAAACACATTTCTGTGAACATAAAAGTATGCTCCTGTGCAAATGAAAACATATTTCATTTGCCCCTCTATCTTTCTCCTTTGCAAGTGTGTATATGGTGTCTTGTGAGTGTGGCCGTGAGGGTGGTACGTGTAGCTTGCATGCGTGGTGTCGGAGTAGGCTGTAGCCTTGCGGGTTTGGGCATGTAGGCAGGGCCGGTCGTAGGAGTTTTTTGATACCAAAAGCGAAAAGCGAAAACAAGACCCTTATACGAAAACTAATGCTATTATCTTTAATTAAAATAGGTTATATTCTTTATAAACAGTGAGAAAAGAAAAAAAAGATAACTTTATTTATAACAATAATTCAAGTTATACAACAAAATTAATATTAGTACATAGCACTCCGCTCTGCCTCGAACAACATAGATTTTATAAAGTGTAACATTAAAAATGAAATGAGTGAGGTGTAGAAACCATTACCATGTGCGTTGGCAAATAATGCTTCTAATTCAGTGGACCATGTTAAATTGTTAGCAAAGAAACTTTTAATTCAAGAAGTCCACACTACTGAAAAAAGAAAGAAGAAGATGGATACAGAGAATTTTTTACCAACACAATGTGTCAAAAGAATGCATAAACTATTAAATTGATGATGACCAACAAATACTTATGGCTGCCAGGAGGCTGATTTTTTATTAAAATAAGAAATTGATGTTTTACTTATTATCAAAACATGATCAAACGGTACTCGTTGTAAATTGTTGAAAATGCAAGTGGTGCGCAACATAAACTAACTGAGATGAATAAGCCGACCAATTGGACATGGATACCAAATGTTTGTTTACTGGATAATGCATAGGTGACAAAATATTGAATAAACTAAACTCTTGTAAATAAGCCATCTGAAAAGTGAATCAAAAATTGTGAACAATCCGATAGAACGATCAAACCATCTTCAATCCATATTTTTAATTACAACATAAGATGTTAATTGGTATTATCAACTAAAATTGATAGACCAAGTGAAAACTATATCAATACAAACAAAAAAATACAATTTTTTTTATAGTCTGTAGAACAATGAACATAGATGTTGAGTGCTATTCGATGTTCATTTTACAATTTACAAATCACTAAATAAGTAAGCTGCAATACAGATTACAGAAAACCAAATTAAGTACCTTCAATTGTTAATTGAATTTGTGTGTTATTTGTGGCCTAGCTGCTGCAGCCTACTGAGTGCCGAGATCGAGAGCTTGCTGCCTGGGGGTGGAGGAGAGTCACTGCTCGCAGTCGCCAGTCGCCAGTCGCCGCTGCACCTAGATGGAGAGCCTCGATCGCCGCCTAAATGGAGATCGCCAAATGTTGCCGGTTTGTGATTCGTGAATCGCGATTCAGATTATCACTTTTAGTCGCGTACGCATTGGTGAAATGGTGCCCTAGGAATTTTGGGGCCCAAAGCGGCCGCTTCTCTCGCTTCGGTAAAGGGCCGGGCATGCATGTAGAGTGCGTGAGTAGGTAGGAGGTACGGAGGAAGCATGGTCATGTGCGTAGAAGTGTGCAGGCGTGTGCAGGTGAAAGGAAGTTAGGAATTTTGGGGCCCTAAGCGGCTGCTTGTCTCGCTTCGGTAAAGGGCCGGGCATGCATGTAGGGTGCGTGAGTAGGTAGGAGGTACGGAGGAAGCATGGTCATGTGCGTAGAAGTGTGCAGGCGTGTGCAGGTGAAAGGAAGTTAGGAATTTTGGGGCCCTAAGCGGCTGCTTGTCTCGCTTCGGTAAAGGGCCGGGCATGCATGTAGGGTGCGTGAGTAGGTAGGAGGTACGGAGGAAGCATGGTCATGTGTGTAGAAGTGTGCAGGCGTGTGCAGGTGAAAGGAAGTTCAAGGGAGAAGGAGGCAACAGCAGGCGTTCATGCAAGTATAGGGAGGAGATGCGTGGGAAGAAGCAGGCATTTCGAAATATAAGTGGAGAAGGGGGATGTTACTGTTGGTTGCAAAGGACCTTGAATATAAGTCCACTATAATGTGTTCAATTGCGCTTGCTTGGAGGAGGTTTGTTTTGCAGGCGGATTCTGTGTGTTCAGACGATGGCCGGCTTTGGTTTGTGTGTGAGATATTAATAATCTATATACTATTATAACCATACAACGGTGGAGAAACCGACCGTTCGATTGTATAACTTTGATAAGAAATATACATTTAAAATTTTTGTTAATATTACTTAAACATTAAGTGATAATATGTTGGAAAATAATAAATTGAGATTTGAATCTGAAAATATGAATTTCAAATTTAAATATTAATCAAAGCATTCAAAATTATCGATTTGAAATTGAAATTTTAGAATTTGAAAATCATAATAGATTTGAATTTGGAATCTTTGGTTCGCGAAGTAAAAAGAGAAAGTTTAGGGAAACCGCGATGAGACAGGATCTCCATTTTTAGGGAAACCGCGATGAGACAAGATTCAATTTTTTTGTAATCAAGGCATTCAAAATTGTCGATTTGAAATTGAAATTTTAGAATTTGAAAATAATAATAGATTTGAATTTGGAAACTTTGATGCGCGAAGTAAAAGGAGGAAGTTTAGAGAAACCGCGATGAGACAAGATCCACGTTTTTAGGGAAACCGCGATGAGATAAGATCCACGTTTTTTTGGCTTCAGAAAAATTGATTTTGGCCAGTGACAGTAAGCAAACCTCCCTAACGGTCGGTTTGATAATGAGAATACCTTCAGTTGAAGCTTTGAAAATTACGTTAATATCCTTGCCATACATTAATTAAAAACAAGACAAATGAAGGATGGTTTTGTCCTCGCTAAAAATAAAAGTAATGCATTTCTTCTTTTATACGTCCAATCGGACGTGCCATACGTACTGATGTTTATATATAAGGATGTGTTAGATTTAAACATACCATAACTCTTCCATGTAGAATCCATTTTACCCGCGTATTTTTGCATTAGACTCGTATTGACGAGTACAACACTATAGTATAACATTTTGATAATTTTGATGACGTTGAAAATATTGATAAAATAATAGGGACTAAATTTAATTACGTTATTTTAAATAAGAATGACGTTAAACTAATTATACCTTATTGGTGGCATCTGTTTGGCCTAATAAAACGATGACATCTGTTTAGCAGAATACATCCCCGTTCTCCTATTATATTGAATTGGACATTTATTCATATGTCAGTGAATTAATATGTGGATTTAATCGTTATTGGATAAGTGATGCATTAGCTAGTAATTGCTAATTGATTTTATATACATATATGTTGCTTATGTAAATACCAGTTATGCGACTTGAGGAGTTAAATCGAAATAAATGGTAGTTTGTGTCATTGTAGTCGCTAAGCCTCCATTTGAATCATATTTAAAATTTGACACTTATTGTAATCAAAGGTGTTTAAAGTTTATTAACTATTTTATTTAAGTTGTTAACAAGTGGTTAATTTTTATATTGATTATGTTTTGAAATGTTTAATTATTTTATTAATGATGTTTAAAGTGTTTAAATATTATTTTATTGAAGATGTTATAATTTATTTAATTATTTTATTAAAATGGTTTAAAATTATTTAATTTTATTAGTAAAGATGTTTAGAGATATTCAATTATATTGATTATATTTCTAAACAATATTTAATTATATTTTTAATGTAGTCTAAGTTAATTAATCGATTTAATCAATGATGGATTAAGTTAATTAGTTACTTTATTAAGGATATTTAAAGTTAGTTAATTATATTATTTATGATGTTTAAAGGTAATTAATTTATTTTAATAAAGGGATCAGTTTATAAATGGTAAATTGTTTGTATAAAAGGGGATTGTATTAAATCAAAGGATCGATTTAAAGGAGATTTACAAATGATATTTTGTAAAGGGGATTTATAAGCGATAATTTAATAAAAAGATTTTATAAATAATTTTTATAAAGGAGTTTATAAAGGGAGATTTACAAGGAATTAATAAATTGAAACTAGCTGTATAAACAGAAAAGAGTTCTATAAACAGAAAAGAATTTTTTAAATTATTTTTACAGATTTATAAAAGAAGTTTTATAAATAAGTTTGAAGATTTATAAAAATATTTGTAAATATGAAATCGGCTTATAAAAAAGAAAATTTTATAAAGGAATGAGATTTATTTTGCCTGTTTATCCTTCTTAATTATGGTGACATGGAAACATCCTTTTTATGCTTACATCAAAGGATAGTGATTTGGTTTATAGTAAGAAGTGGTTTAAATAATATTTATTTGGGCCCATTTAAATTGGGCCCATTTAAATCTGGATTTGTTAGAAGAGAAATCTTCCTTAAGTTGTGGTTGGTATATTTATACCCTTGAGATAAGTATATAGATGTATTTTCTAAGCATTGAAAGTATAAAGGGTTGTGAATATACTTATACTTGTGAAATAAGTATATGAACATTTTTTCCAAGTATTAAAAGGAGTATAAGAGAAATTGTAAATATTATCTTTTGTAAAGATATGTTGAAACAAATAATTGAAAAATATTTTAATAGAGGAAAGATTAATTAATAGAGGCTTAGTGGATCCCACATAGAATTAAATATATGTTTGATTTTTGTTTATTTCATAGTTAAATAATCGACTATCAAATCTTGGCCCAAAGTATAACTCTAGAAATATCTAGGAGAAACACATGGGTTATATGGCATAGTCATCTTCGATGATGTTGTACTGTGCATATAAATCTCATTTTCTTTCTCTTAAGACAAATGATAGGGACTTAAACGGTTAGGGGCTTCTCGTATGTATTGTCTATATATTTATAAAAGAACAGGAGTCGAGTTTACCGAAAACTAACGAATGTTGATTCGAAGAGACTGGGATCAGATAAGTATGAATTATCCGAAAACTACTTCGATCCAACTAAAGCGTCATATTGAAGACATCTTGAAGATGATGGAATTGAAGACTGAGCTCTTTGAAGTGCAAGCGCTACTTGCTACTAATCTTGAGGGTAATTCCAAAATGGATGTAGTAAAGGTAGTGCCTTTGGTTGGTTCATAACTTGAACAACTTGTATGGTTGAATGCTAGCATTGCATCATGCTTGGAAGGCAGTGTCTACATTCAAAATGGGCCATGTTAGGTGCATCTTGTTTTGGAGCCTTAGTCCTGGGGAATGATGTAATCCAATAAGCCATGTTAAAGTGGAAGCCGACTCTTTGCAACTAGGATGCAAGAAGGTCTTGTTGACCTCGATACATTTTGTCTAGAGGTATATTGTGACGGGCGGCACCCCAGTAGCCCAGTCATTGATGGAAATCCAATCTTTAATACGTGCCCCTATGGATTTAGTTCTATACCTATTATGCTACAATTTAATTAATGTAATAATTTGGCTATGATTAATATTTATTTTACCCTTGCCATTATCATAATATCATAAGATTTCCTATAAAATGACTTGGTTATCGTAAGATAAAAACTAATCTTTTTTTATATGCGGTGTACACTTTCGGGATGCCCTTTATTTCAGAAATATTTTTATAACATTAGGTAATCCAGTAGATTGTGTTTCACATGTTGGTTTTACCAGACAGATCCGTATTTTGCTATTATTTCCATTGTTTGTTCTTGTTGCATTTATCAGCAATTGTAAGGACAGGTTATTATAACCGTCCAGGGCTGATGATAGGATAATTGTACTTTGATTGATGTATGTATATTAAAATTCAGGTTTGTTTATGTAAAGATCGTTTGTATATTATATGTTATTCTTCATGTTTGTGAGATTATATCTTGTCTTTTCTATCTTCCACCCTAACAATCAGCCTTTGTAGCACTTGGATGTTCGAAACATGAATTCCATGGATGTATCAGTGTCGACTTCTGAGGGTTGAAAAGGTGAATTGTTACAAAGCCCATGTGACCAATGTTCAAAATCCAAAGGACATCAATGTGTGTTGACCGATAGGATTCCAAGCTTTGATCGGAGCAAGCAAAAGTGTTAATCCATACGGTGTGAGTCTCGTGTCTCGTAAACAATGAAAGACCATCATGTGTAGATAGCTCACTCGCACTAGAAAAATAAGCCATACCGCACGATTGAACTATTCATCGGATCTTACCCGTTATGTATGGATAATCGATAATGGAACTGCAGTCCAGGGAGACGCAGAATCTCTTCTTTACAAGAACATTAGAAGTGTAGCAATAGGAAAAGAATTGTGATAGTATCTTCCAATATGAACATTTATGAAGTGAACCGCCCTACTGGAATTCGAACGATGATGTAAGATTAGCCATGCTTTGATAGAAGGTAGCCGAAGACGGAAAGTCGGACATATTTTCCGAACGGCATATGCACGACCTAGGCCAAACTCAAGTTTACCCTAGATGAAACCCAAACCCTAGCTTCAACCAAATCCCCCCAAGAGCAATCGACGTCATTACCATCACCAATATCGCACCATGCCAAACAAGCGTCACCCACCTAGGATGACTTAGAACTGGCACAGAAAGTTGGAGTTAATAGAATGGAATCAAGCCCGTAAGCAAGGGCAAGGCATGGATTTTATTAAGAGGTGGCGATGGTTTCTAGTTGTAGGATTGGTGGAAATTCATCAGCGACGTCAATTGGTCGGAGGAGACTTATAGGAGCCGGCGGCGGCGAGTGGATAAAGGCGCCGGAGGATCGGTTATGAGAACTTTGAAGGAATCGATGTTTGGAAGCTCTCAGCATAGAAGAAGCACGAGTGAAGGCAGAAGTAAAAAATGAAAAGTAAATTTTTTCTAAGTTCTGACTTATTTAAGCACTTGAGACATTGAAACAGCCGATACACTGCTCTCGGTACCAAGAGGCATTTTCAACCTCAAAAATTTATAGGAAGCACAACAAATGAACGAGCATACTCAACTAAAGCGTGGAACGATCTTTAAAGCATAAATCGTGTCCTTAGTGTGAATAATGGAATTTTGGTTGTGCAGAGTAGTTAAAGGAATATCTTCCGCATCAAAGCAATGCTTTGAAGCAATTCCTGAATAATTAATTAGAATCATGAGATAGCAAGTCAGAACTTGATTTGATCTAGAGCATACTTTGTTCCTAAAGAAAGCATACTTTAGGGCCTGATGTTAACTGGATTTTTAAGAAAGCATATTTCAACTAGAAGTAGAAGTCCAACATGAAGACGATACGACTCACAAACTTGGAAACAGGCTTAGAATGGCTAAAGGAAGGAACTCAAGTTGTTTCACTCAAATTGGAGAAGGAAAGATCACGACGCCGAGTGGTATTTCCTCCAGTTTGAGCCTTCCAAACTTCATACACCTCAAGTGACTACCCTCAAGTGCTTCTCTCAAAGAATAGATGAGTGATTCTAAAGATGATTAGAAAAAAGCAAAGAAAGCAAGATAAGACATGCATTATCAAGCAAATCGTTGGAAACAACTCAACCTCCATGGAAAAGAGTTTGGAAAACAACAAGCAAGAGATAGGAAGACACCGCATAGGAAAATGTTGGGTTTTCACCCCAACTAAATCTCTTAGTACTGAGAGGCCTATCTTGGGAAATGGGCCGGCATGCTCTCTCCTCCATCATTGGCTAACATCTGGACCTTGTGCAACTCAATCCTATGGATCTATAGAGCAGTTTCCCTTATAAATACCAGCCCTACAGCAACTAAAGAGGGGCTTCAGACTTTGGATCCACTTCATCTCTTATCTTCCTACACAATAGTCACTTAGCATATACTTTTGGCAGTTTTAAGCTTAAAACCTGTCAGTCCCTTGTACTTGTGACTTTAATCTCTCTCAAACCCTATAGTTAGTAAATATAAGTCGATAAAGGCCAGAGATTAAGGAATCACTATAAATATTTTGTGTCTCTTTACTTTTCTAAGCTTTTTTGCTATTTTTACTAGATCTATTCTTGCAAAAGGTCAAATTTGGGTGTAGTGCCACTTTTGACGTCAACAATAGTATCTTTTGAGACCAACCGAATCATCTGAATGGTTTTTCCTCAAAAGAATCAAACCATCGAATGAGTGCATATGGAGATATAATAAATAACGTCTAGGGTATAGAATATAAATTAGAAAATAGTTGTGTAGTGTGTACAACACTACAATATTAAGTATATAAAAGGTTCATTCGTATATGTATCTCCATTGGAGGTTCCCTCGGTATGTTGAGGCAAGCCTCCTGGTAAGGGTTCGAATTACCTTTAGAGTAGTGTATGTCTCTGATAAAATATATCATAGGATAAACATAGCTTGTCCATGCTTGTAACACGTGACATTGAATATCGTCAACTCCCGCTAGTAATCCGTAAGCATCTCTAGATATAGAGTTGATATACCCTTGGGTTAGCTAAACCAACTGGCTATGTATCCTTCTTTAGTTTTCACCATTTTTGATGGTGAAGCCACGTGTAGCTTCTCCTCACATGAGTCTTCATCACTCGAACAGGTCTCAAATCTCTCCATGGATTTCACCATATTGAATAGATCTCGAATCTCTATATAGATTCCAACATCTTGAACAATTTATGAATCTCTTCATGGATTCTAGCATAAGTCTTTCGATGAATGCTAACTCATCCTCGGGTCTACCCTCGGAATAAAAAGTTCAACTCTATAGCATTGTCCAAAGTTGACGCTGACCTCTCCCTCGAAGTTACTCTTGGGATAGACAGCCCAACTCTATAACATTTCATTCTACAACCGCTTCCGAAACATAGAATACATATATCGGTTTTGAAGTGGTTATGTTTTCAACTCATCTGATATAAGTATACTCCCTCGCTTATTAGAAGCTTCAAAACCAATCAATAAATTTCTAGTTAACTCAACTTCGATTCTTTCAAAAATAAATAGACAACGCATAAGGATAGAGATCATCTCTTATTCGGATGGATTTCTTTATCTCTTATCCTAGAAAAGCAAGACGAGTTTATATGTATGGTATAACATCACTATGAGGATAACTGTGCCACATAATTCTTATGTTTTTTCTAGATATTTCCTACGTTAATCTTGATCAGATTCAGATAGCAATGAAAACTATAGCGTATGGAAATCAAATCTCGTATATTTATCACGTTTTCGACCTTCTTAACTTATGATATCCCTCGGTCAAGAATGTAGCCATGTAGGTTAAAGCACTGGTTACATCCAAGCCCTACCTTGACACCTCATTCTTAACCCTCATGGATAGAACGAGTATACTTTGTTGGCTTTTAGTGCTATGTATGGGAGTAAATACTTTCCATAAACGAGTAAAGACATAAACATGATTAAGTCACACAAGAAACTCCTAATCCTTGTATTATCAATTAATACTTATTTGTAAATACTTGTATATATATATTTAAAATACCTTTATAAAAGATATGTACATGTATAGTACTACTTCACTATACATTTCTACTCTTTTCAATACTTCAAATTGTATTCATATACTTATCCCAAATGGTATAAAAATATTCACAAATCATTGACAAAACTTTCCCTTTTGAATTATAATCAAAGAGGTTAAGAACAAATGTTACCAAAACATTATGACTATAGACCTAAATACTTTATACTTGACATTATCCTTAAAACATTCCTTTAAAGAACTACTTACATTCAAAAGTATAATCAAAGGGATAAAAATAAAGGTTGCTCAAATATTGTTACTATAAACCCAAAACCATTCACATTTATCATTATCCTTAAAAACATGCTTTTAAGATCCACTTATATTCAAATGAGTTAAAAATAAATATTACTGAAACATTGTTACTATAACCCAAAACCACTTTATCTTATCGCTATCAATAAAAACATGATTTTTAAAGATTTAAATATACGTATTTAACAAGACAATATACGTTTAAATAACTTCTCAAAACCATTTTACTAAATGTTATAACCAAAATTCACTAAGTCTTTTATAAAATACTTTACTTGCTTTTCCAAACTTGTATAAAAATACTATAAAATTACTTATAAATAGATTTTAAATCTCTGTATAAAATATTATGTAAAAATAACTAATTTAGAACTTACTGAAAAACCATTTAAAATAAATATTACAAAATAAACCTTTTACTTTAAAATTCATAAATACATATTAAAAATATATTTAGACTTGAAACCACTTCTAAAGTACTTTAAATCTATTATTAAACTATTTTGTTTTTAAATTTAACTATTGTTTTTACACAATTTTAAATCACCAAAATAGTTAAAAGTCAACATAATAGTAAACAATGCTGTAAAAACCCAGAAATCTTGTTATAGGTCAGAAAACTGCTGTTGTTAAGTGCCGTTAAAAATGTGTGTGAGAAATTCGGATTACGGATCTTAAGGCTAGAATTAACACAAGAGGGGGGATGAATAGTGTTTAAAGGAATTACTAATTCTTTTTGAGTTTATATTAATTTGAAGACAAATGTATGCAATATTCGAACACAGATATGATCAATGAATCAAACACAGATACAGATATAAACTAAAAGCAATAAAGGAAAGAACACACCGAATTTTATACTGGTTCGGAGTTACTCTACATCCAGTCCCGCAATACAAGTACGGATTTCCTTTCAAAATCAATTCTTACAATTACATCCTCAATTCAAGGCCACGAGGTACACCGCTCCAGATTCACAATCCTCTAGGTAGATATACTTGATTTTACGGGCAACAATTTCACCCGATTGATTTTTCAGGCTACAATCGCACCTTTTCTCGCTTGATTGATTTTCCAGGATACAATCACACCTTTTCTCACTCAATTAATTACAAAGAAGTCTATAACTCTAAATAGCACTGGGATCTTGTTGAGATAGTGATAGAGAATCAAACCAGAGATGATCTAGTTAGATTCAATGATGATTTCGGCAGAGTAATTGTAATAGTGTATATAAAGAAATGTGGAAGAAGAAGAGTAATGAAATCAGAGAAAATATGAATATAAATTCATTTAAAACAGCTTCTATTTATAGTAGATTAACAGCCATGTCCATTCGTGAAAGGATATGACGAATAGACACTTCTTTTGAAATTCAAACTTTTGAAATAAACTGTAACCTTGTCGACAAGGGTTCCTTGGGGTTGTCGACAGGCCTAAGTTATTTTTGGTAATTTGTTTTTCTTTGAATATAACTTCTATCTTGTATTAAAACTATTTTATACTTTATAAATATACTTAACTATAGTTAAAATACCTAAATAAGTATAGAGAATAATATTTTGGTATATATAAAATTTTATTATTATTTTATATTTAAGTCTAAGTATAAATATTAAAAGTTAAATATATTATAATTAGAAGATAGTTTAAAAACAAGGATAATTTGATTTTGAAAATAAAGATTATTTTGAGGCTAAAAGTATTTAAAAACAAGGATATATGTTTTTGATTAAAAAGGAAGATTTTGAAATCATTTTGAAAACAAGATATAATTTTGTAAAATATTTGAATAAAAGTTAGTGGGTACAAAATAATGTTCCACTAGATTTTTCGTAGGTTCCATCCTACTTAGGGTTCCATCCATTTAACGGGCTCGAAGTGGATTCCATTCCACGAATAAAATGGATTTTAAGATGTCAGTGCTTTTCTAGGAGTTTTAACAAAATTCTTAATTAAATTATTATTGAAATCTTAAACTCTTGATACTCATGAGTCTTGAATCTTGATATCTTCGATCTTGAGTTTATCAGTTCTTGAATCTCTATACTGTACAGTCTTCATTCTTTGGTACCTGTATATATATCCCGCATATGCATATGTATCTAAACAATAATGTTAGTATTTATGTTTTATAATCTTATTCTAAGGTTGTTGTCATAAAAACTAACTTCCTAACAATCCCCCCTTTTTGATGATGACAACCTTTGTTTATAAAATATTACTTCTATCTTAATAACTCCCCCTAAAACTAATAACTCCCCCTTAATATATGCCTAACTATCCTATTTTATACTTCTCCCCCTTTGTCATCAACAAAAACTAACTCCAAACTATATAACTCCCCTTTAATCTAATACTATATGACATGTGATTATAATGATAGTGTTATCATAAATAATCAACACTTAATTCTAAAACTAAAACTTAGTCCTTAATTACTAACTATCCTAACTAAGAATCCATATATGATAATACTTATAATGGTGAGAATTCAAATATAAGAACACAAATCTTTTGTTAATTATATATTGTTATATTTACATTTGCGTAGAAAACATAAGTAAGATCATATAACGATAAGAAAGAGAGAAAAGAAATTAATGTGTGTCCTTAAAAATGTGAGATCTATGAATCGATCAATTTGGATAGTGGAAACAGAACTTTCCACGTTGTTCAACTAGATTTCCATCCTTATCAAAGCACACTTCGCCAACGCAAAAAACTTTATCGTCATCTTCAGCGTGCTCTTCTTCCATGAGGGCTTCTTCTTCTTCTTCCTCGATGTCCTCTTCCTCTTGATTTCCTGAAGATTCTTCATCAATCAAGATGGGAT
This sequence comes from Allium cepa, assembly GCA_030765085.1. Lineage (NCBI taxonomy): Eukaryota > Viridiplantae > Streptophyta > Magnoliopsida > Asparagales > Amaryllidaceae > Allium > Allium cepa. Next base: position 980,608,906 of record CM060929.1, read on the forward strand.
TTGCGTGATTTTCCATTAGAAACTTTTGCAAGCTTCTAAGGATTTTGCCTTACCGTTCTTCTTCTTTGGCCATTCTGATTTGCACTACTTGAATATCAGTCAAAAATTGCAGTGCATCCTTCAAGGAATGCTCCATTTTTATCACTCGTGCAAGCGTAGTACGTTGAAATGGTCCAGTGGAAGGAGAAGGGAACGAAAAGGTTGAATTTTTATTTGATTTGGAGGAGGAGGCCATTGTTTTATTGTTTTCAGAAGTTAGATTAGAGAAAGGACAGAAAGAATGAAAAAAAATTCAAAATAAGAAGAATATATAACCACCCATTTGAATTTTGGTGGGAAAATTTTAAAAGAAAAAAAATCGTTATATGTTGACAGGGGTAAAGGAGGGTTGTCAACAAGGTACTTGTATTTTTGCTATTTGATTAATTTACTTTTAATTATACTTGTTATTTATATTCTATATTTCAGTTATTGAAAAAATACCTAATTCTCTTCTTAATTTAGTAAATATAGATTCATTTAAGGGTTTTGTTAAGGTATCAGCAATTTGGTTCTCGGAATTGATATAATCGAGAGTAATTACTTCTTTACTTATATTATCTCTGAAAAAATGATGTCTGGTATCATTATCTTTAGTTCGAGCATGATGAGTAGGATTTTTGGATAAATTTATTGCACTAGTATTATCACAATAAATTGGTGATTTTGAAATATTTAAACCAAAATCTTTTAAAGTTTGTTGCATATATATATTACTTGAAAGCAAGCCAAAGCAGCAGAAATATACTCTGCTTCGGTTGTTGATAAAGAAACTGTGTTTCTCTTTTAACTAAACCAAGAAATCCGAGAATGCCCCAAAAAGTCACAAGTTCCGCTTGTACTTTTTCGGTCTGATTTACAACCAGCATAATCAACATCACAGTAAGATATTAATTCAAAAGAATCATTTTTAGGATAAAATAAGCAATAATCAGAGGTGTGTTTAACATATCTTATGATACATTTTATAGCTTTTAAGTGGGTCTCTTTAGGTTGGGATTGATATCTTGCACAGAGACAAACACTATGCATGATATCAGGTCTACTAGCAGTGATATAGAGTAGTGATCCAATCATTCCTCTATATAATTTTTGATCTACATCTTTCGAGAGATCTTCTTTACTTAGGTACTCATTGGTTGCCATGGGAGTGGGCTTTCCACTTGCAATAGTCAAACCAAATTTACTAACTAAGTCTTTAGCATATTTTTCTTGACCGATAAAGATACCATTATCTAATTGTTTTATTTGCAATCCTAGAAAGAAGTTTAATTCACCCATATGACTCATCTCGTACTCTTTTGTCATTATTTCAGAAAATTCTTTATTCATTTCAAAATTAGTTGATCCGGAAGTGATATCATCTACGCAAACTTGTACTAGCTGAATATCATTTTTATTTCTTTTAGTAAAAAGAGTATTATCTACTTTACTAATTTCAAAGTTTGATTGTAATAAGTAAGATCTTAGTTTATCATACCAGGCTCTAGGAGCGTGTTTTAGACCATATAGAGCTTTCTTAAGTTTGTAAACATGAATTGGTAATTTTTCATTTTTAAAAAGTGATGGTCGTTCATTATATACTTCCTCTTTTACAAATCCATTTAAAAAGGAACTTTTAACATCCATTTGAAATAATTTGAAATTATTATGATTTGCAAAAGCAAGTAGAATCCTAATGGCTTAATCTTGCTACAGGAGCAAAGGTTTCATCAAAATCTATTCCTTCTTCTTGACAATAACGTTGAGCGACTAACCGGGATTTATTTCTAACAACCTCACCTTGTTCATTCATTTTATTTTTATAAACCCATTTGGCTCCAATTATAGTTTTATTTTTAGGTCTAGGAACAAGTTTCCAAACATCATTTCTAGTGAATTGATTTAGTTCTCCTTGCATAGCCAAAATCCATGAATCAACGGTTGATGCTTCTTTTGGATTTTTGGGTTTAATAGTTGATATATAGGCTACATTGCTCATTTTACTTAGTTGATTTCTAGTTGTAACAACAGACTGCATATCTCCTAGTATATTTTCTATTGGATGATCTTTTAAAAGTTTAATCTTTTTATTAGGATGATTAATTTCGTTATTAGTTTCAGTTGACTCTTGATTTTGAGTGATTAAGTCCTCTTTATCATTTGTATCTGAAATTTTTTTTGAGACTTTCATCGAATGAAACATACATTGTTTCTTTGATGGTGTTATTTCTTAAATTAAACACTCTGTACGCTTTACTTTTATTAGAATATCCGTCAAAGATACCTTTGTCGGATTTAGGATCAAATTTATCTAAGTTATCTTTTGTATTTAAAATAAAACATTTACTTCCAAAAATTCTAAAATAAGATACCTTAGGTTTCTTCATGTGAAGAAGTTCATAAGATGTCTTATTAGTTAAAGGTCTAATTAAAATTCTATTTAAAATATAACAGGCGGTAGCAACTGCTTCTGCCCAAAAATATTTTGGTAATTTACTATCTAAAAGCATAGTTCTCGCACACTCTTGAATTATCCCATTTTTACGTTCTACTACTCTTTTTATTGTGGAGTTCTTGAAAATGAAAAATTGTGAGTTATTCCCATTTTATTGCAGAATTCCTCAAACTTTTCGTTTTCAAATTCACCATCGTGATCACTACGGATGGTTATAATATTTATAGAAAGTTGATTTTGAATCCTTTTTGTAAAGTTCTTAAAACATTCAAAAGTGTCACTTTTATGTTTCAAAAATATTGTCCACGTAAATCTAGAATAATAATCTACAATTACAAAAACATATTTACTATGATTTATTGACTGAATTTGAGGTGGACCAAATAAATCAAGATGAAGTAATTCAAGAGGTTTTGAAGTTGAAATCATATCTTTTAGTTTAAAGGAACTTTTTCTAAGTTTTTCCAATTGACATGCATCACATAAGCTATCTACTTTAAAATTCATTTTAGGGAGATCTCTTGCTAGATCATGTTTTGACAGTCCAGATAAGAGTTTGAAATTCAAATGCCCAAATCTCTTATGCCAAATCCAATGGTCACCTGTATTTGCCAAAAGACACAAGTTATCATTTGAAACTTTCATACTAAGAATATAAATATTCTTTTTATTAATTCCCTCAAATATTATGGTTGAATTATTATCTTAAATGTGACACTTATCTTTTTAAAATTTAATTTTATATCCTTTATCGCAAAGTTGGCTAACACTTAGCAGATTATGTTTCAGATTCTTAACTAGCAAAACATTAGTAATAATAGGAGTTTCAGAGTTATCGACTTTGCCAATGTCAATCACATATTCTTTTGAGTTGTCTCCAAAGTTAACCAATCCTCCGACTTTGTATATTATATCATTCAGCATATCCGGATTACCAGTCATGTGTTTAGAGCATCCACTATCGAGTATCCATTTATTCTTTTTGATCTGCACAATTTTTCCATCGTGGATTGATTCCTCAACACCCAAAAAACATGTTTCCTGCACATCATAAAATTTTGGTAGACAACTTGAATTTGAATATTGATTATATGCAGACTCATGAGACAATAATGATCTGAATATTTCTAAACTAGTATTAACAAGTTTTTTAAACATAGCCATTTTAAAAAAATTCAAAATTCAGATTATGAAACTTTAAGAACCTTGCTCTGATACCAAATGTGAGAAATGCGGATTACGGATCTTAAGGCTAGAATTAACACTAGAGGGAGTGAATAGTGTTTAAAGAAATTACTAATTCTTTTTGAGTTTATATTAATTTGAACAATATTCAAGCACAGATATGATCACAGAATCAAATACAGATACACATATAAAGTAATAGCAATAAAGGAAAGAACACACCGAATTTTATACTGGTTCGGAGTTACCCTACAACCAGTCCCGCAACACAAGTACGGATTTCCTTTCAAAATCAATTCTTATAATTACACCCTCGATTTCAAGGCTACGAGGCACACCGCTCTAGATTCACAATCCTTTGGGTAGAGATACTTGATTTTACGGGCAACATGTTCACTTGATTGATTTTCCAGGCTACAATCACACCTTTTCTCACTTAATTAATTACAAAAAAGTCTATAATTCTGAATAGCACTAGGATCTTGTTGAGATAGTGAAAGATAATCAAACCAGAGATGATCTAGTTAGATTCAATGATGATTTCGGCAGAGTAATGGTAAAAACTGTATATAAAGAAATATGGAAGAAGAAGAGTAATGAAATTAGAGAAAATATGAATATAAATTCGTTTAAAACAATCCCTATTTATAGTAGATTAACAGCCAAGTCCATTCGTGAAAGGATATAACGAATAGACACTTCCTTTGAAATTCAAACTTCTAAAATAAACTGTCACCTTATCGACAAAGGTTCCTTGGGGTTGTCGACGGGCCTAAGTTATTTTTGGTAATTTGTTTTTCTTTGAAAATAACTTCTATCTTGTATTAAAACTATTTTAGACTTTATAAATATACTTAACTATAGTTAAAATATATAAATAAGTATAGAGAATAATATTTTGGTATATATAAAATTTTACTATAATTTTATATTTAAATCTAAGTGTAAATATTAAAAGTTAAATATATTATAATTAAAAGATAGTTTAGAAACAAAGATATATTGATTTTGAAAATAAAGATTATTTTGAGGCTAAAAGTATTTAAAAATTAGGATAGATGTTTTTGATTTAAAAAGGAAGATTTTGAAATCATTTTGAAAACAAGATATAATTTTGTAAAACATTTGAATAAAAGTTAGAGGATACAAAACAATGTTCCACTAGATTTTTCATAGGTTCCATCCTACTTAGGGTTCCCTCCCTTCAACGGGCTCGAAGTGGATTCCATTCCACGAGTAAAATGGATTTTAAGATGTCAGTGCTTTTCTAGGAGTTTTAACAATATTCCTAATTAAATTACTTATTATTTAAATCTTGAACTCTTGATAATCTTTATACTCATGAGTCTTGAATCTTGATATCTTTGATCTTGAGTTTATCTGTTCTTGAATCTCTATACTGTACAGTCTTCATTCTTTGGTACCTGTATATATATCCTGCATATGCATGTGTATCTAAACAATAATGTTAGTATTTGTATTTTATAATCTTATTCTAAGGTTGTTGTCATCAAAACTAACTTCCTAACAATGTGGACAAAGAATAGTTGAAAATGCTTGAAAGTTTGGCTAGTTTTCTCAACTAAAACAAAATGTTTTAAATTCTGAGTTTTAACAACAAGTAATAGAGTGAGAGTACTTAATAACTATGCAAAAAAACCACTTCCTAAGCCTTTCTCGCTATAACAAGGCATTTACAAAGTGCTCTACAGCGACCTTTCTCGCTATAACTTTTGCAGCTTTGTTCTATAAGTTCTATACTTTTCAAACCACTTCCTTTCTGCCCCATACACTATTATAAGTGTAGAGCACATCCAAAATATATTTTTTCACAATATATTTACATATAACAATTTTTAAGAGGTTAAACACAACGGATTTACGAAATGTGCTGCTTATAGCGACTCTTTCGCTTTAAATATTTGCACACACACTTCCACATCACATACAGCACCACCAAACATGCAAACGCAAATTCTAGGCTATGATACAATTTTTATTTGGTAATAGAAGTGATTATATTACATATAAAGTTGTCATATGCTTTCCAAAGCCAAAGGAGTCCAAAAATGACAACTTGCATTAGTTCTTTACTTTAACTTTTTATTCATACAACAGACATATATACACAATATATACACTTCGGTGATTTAAATCAACTTAATTCTTTCTAACATCAAGCACAAGCATGCTAGCGCATAAGCACTTCCTACCATCATCAAACAACCAAAGACACCATGTTTCCTTCATAGAAGCTGATGGTCATGCTTCCTCCACCCTCTTTTATTCACAGCCAGGCCATGATTGGGCTATTGTGGCCCTTCCCTTCATGCATTATATTGCTTTTCCATGCTCCTAGGTTTCCTTAGGGCCTTTGTCAAAGTTTGAGAGAGTTTGGTCTTCATTAGCCTTGATTTGAGGATGTTAAAGAGGAGAAAAGAGAGCTTGAAGACATTATTTTGTGCTTTATTTGGTGAATGTTTTCCGAGCTTAGGTGTGTATAACTATCAACAAAAGGTAAACAACAACTCCAGACCTTCTACAGTTAGCCATCAAGGAGCATCCCTCCCAGATGCCAACTCTCCACCTCACCTTTTACCAAAAATCTTCCTACCTCCAAAATATCTTCTCCTTACTCCATTTGCTAATCTTTTCACTATTCACATTTTGTTATCCATATTAAGGAAAATATTTTTAGTTGCTAATTAGTTACAGATTAATATATTAGGAAAGCCCAAAAATTTCGAACAACTTATATCAAGTAAAGGGGAGTTTATCAATAAAACAATTTTTGGTCACATTATCTGCATTTTTTCGAACTATTTATTTTTGTAAACATATTTCAAAAACAAGTTTTTCTTCAATCGTTCATAATTAAAACAGGATTAACAAGGTTAAAAAATCCATTTAATCACATTTAACCAAGATTCAAATATTTAAATAATTCAGATATTTAAATACGAAGTGTTCGAAATTCTGGTGCGTTACGTCCTCCCCTACTTAAAACAGTTCCTCCTCGAAATTCCAACATTACTAATCAATGAAAGAAACAAGCACACAACAATACTCAAGAATATCCAAAATCACTAGCAACTAAAGCTCACGGTTTGCTCAGGTTCAAAAACCCTCTCATCGCAAAAGGATGATAAGTAATCTACTAAGCATACCTTATGCTTCTCTGGTTATTTCTTAGAAAATTATTCATGCTACCCCAAAGCAAATTGAATATATTCTCCATAAGCCAACAAATGTAATACATATAACTAAACCTATACGATATGCAAGGAACATCCATACGCAATATCCGATCCGATCACTTACTCGATCACATGAATATCACTTTCCAACTAATATAAATCACATGACCTCTCTAGTACAGACTCTGATCGGGTTTCTTGATTAGAAACTTCTGTTTTCCTTACATAGCTTTAACTATGATAGAAAACCTCAAGACCATATGAAGAATGCGTCTCAAGTGTTCTCCATCGAGAATCGAGTAAAAAATCATTGTCTGAATCAGTGTAAATCACCAAGAAACCATGTACTCGAATCCAGGATCAAGAACAGCCATGCGAATAAAATGATCTGCATACAAGTTATGTATTTTATCCTATAGCACCGTGGGTTAGGTTCCTACAGCACCGTGGGTTGCGCATTATCTGCTCCCCTACATTTTTCGTTTCCTTCCGTCAGTCGCAGAATCCTCTGTTTCTTCGTCTGAGTGTTGCTCTTCTCTTTGCTCCCTTCCTTCCTCCTCTTGTTCTTTTTCTATTGTCATTCCGCTGCTTAGCGAAGCGGAGATTGCGATCATTAATGAACGCTTAGCACGCCTGACTGAGAACTCGGCTCCGTCCAGGTCTTCCACTAGGCAGTCAGGCTCGATGGTTTCGTCTGGAGCTTCTGTCGAGCCTACCCCTCGGATATCGGTCCCGATTCCTCTTAGACGATCGCGTGGCCGGTCGAGAGGTCAGCACATCGTTCCTCGCACTATCCGTACTCGCTCTATAGCGGCGACTGAGTAGACTGATCGGTCTGCTTTTCACTCCCTGTATCTTATCTGAGTAGTGCTTGTGATTCGTTTCTTTGTTTTTCTCTGCTTCTCTACTCTTTTCGGCTTTAATGTCGAACTCCTATTCTGGAATATTCGTGGTATTGGCAATGAGGCTTCTTGCGCCCGTTTAAAGCGTATTGTCAATAAACACTGTGTCAGCTTGGTAGCTCTTTTGGAACCTTTTGTGGGTCCAGGAGAGGTTACCAAGATAGTCCTGTTGATTGGGTTTGGCGGTGCCATTTCCAATGTATCAGGTAAAATTTGGATTCTTTGGTCCAATTTATGTGAGGTTCGCCCTGTTTTTGACTCGGATCAGCTTTTCTCTGTGGTTTGTTCGTCCTATCTCTTTCCTCAGCCTTTCCTCTTCTCGGCGGTTTACGCCAAGTGCGATAGGATGGACAGATTATCTCTTTGGGATGATATTCTCTATTTAGCTGAGATGGGTTTCTCTTGTTCCGTTGTGGGTGGAGATTTCAATGTTGTCGCTAGCCAGGCCGAAAAATTAGGGGGTGCCGCCATCAACCGATCCTCTGTTTCTGACTTCAACTCGTTCATTGTCAGTTCGGGGTTATCTGAGATCCCTTTCGTTGGCTCAGCTTATACTTGGTCTAACAACCAAGAGGGTCCGAACCGGATTTTATCCCGGTTGGACAGAATTTTTGGTTCTGCTGATTGGATGAATCTTCCTTTTTCCTTCTCGACCTCTCATCTTCATCGTTCTTGTTCGGACCATGCGTCGCTGGTGCTTCGCTGTTCCCCGCGTTCTCTTTCGGGTCCCTTATCCTTTCGGTTCCTTAGCATGTGGCTATCCCACCACTCGTTTCTTCAGGTTGTGGAGGACTCGTGGTCCGCTCCTGTTTCAGCCTCTCCTATGGGGTCTTTTTCCCAAAAACTGAAACGCCTTAAGGCTCGCCTTAAGCTTTGGAATTCCAATGTTTTCAAGAACATTTTCGATCGTGTTCGGGCAGCGGAGGAGTCCCTCATCCTCGCTGAATCGTTGTTCGACGAGAACCCTTCTGCCGCTAACAAGGAGAATTGGTCCTCTGCCCAACTGGCTTTCTCTTCGGAACTCCGTATTGAAAACGATTATCTTCACCAGAAGACGAGGATCAAGTGGGTGGTAGAGGGCGACTCGAACTCTAAATTTTTCCATTCGTCTATCCGCAAGAAAGTTAACCTTCTATCCATTCGTGAAATTTTGAGACCGGATCTCTCGATGGCTTCGTCTCCTTCTGAAGTTAAGGAGATCATCTTGTCTCACTTTCAATCCTTTTTGGGTTCCCCTTCTGTGTCCGTCCCGGACCAGGATATCCTTTCTTTCATTCCTCATTTGGCACCTGCCGAGGGGAACGACTCTTTAGCTGTTCCGCCTTCTCCGGAAGAAATCCGTGCCTGCGTCTTCACTCTTAGTAAGGACAGTGCCAGTGGTCCTGATGGCTTCAACGGCTCCTTCTATCGGAGTGTTTGGCCTATCATCCAGGCGGACTTCTGCTTGGCTATCCATGATTTCTTTGCCGGCAGTATTCTTCCCATTAGCTGGTCTTCCACCAACTTGGTCCTTATCCCGAAGTGTGATAACCCTCAATCATGTGTGGATTTTCGACCTATCAGTCTATGTAATTTCTCCAACAAAGTGACCTCAAAGGTTTTGGCCACTCGTTTAGAACCGTTCCTTGATCACATCATCTCTTCTTCTCTGGCGGGTTTTGTTAAAGGTCGTTTAATCACTGATAACGTATTTTTAGCTCAGGAACTGATTTCCCAAATTGACCGGAAGGTTAGGGGCTCTAATGTTGTCTTCAAACTTGATATGGCTAAGGCATATGATCGTATGTCTTGGTTTTTTGTCATTAGAATCCTGTGGGCCTTTGGGTTTCCTGAAACCCTAATCGATTTGGTATGGAGGCTTATCTCTAACTGTAGGTTTTCCGTGCTGATAAACGGATCGGCCTACGGATTCTTTCGGGCGGGTAGAGGTCTCCGCCAAGGGGATCCTCTATCTCCTTCTCTTTTCGTCATCGCAGCTGAAGCTTTCATTCGAGGGATTCACACCCTAACTATTTTCGGCCAGGTTCACCGTTTTGGGCTTCCGAGAGGGTACCCTCTAGTCTCTTCCTTATCTTTTGCGGACGACATTGTGATCTTTTCAAACGGCAGTCGTTCGTCTGTTCGTCGGCCGCTTTGCTTCATTCATCAGTACGAGCGATGTTCGGGTCAGCTCGTTAACTCTTCGAAGAGTTGCTTCGTCCATGCGAAGGATATGGATCCTTCCCGGGTTTCTTGGGTCCATTCCTTCACTGGTTTCAGGGCAGCTTCCCTACCTCTTCCGTACCTGGGAGTTTTTCTTTACAGAGGTAGGAAATTAAACGCTCTTTTCGACCCTCTAACGGACAAGATTAGGGGCAAGATATTGCGTTGGAATGCGTCGCTGCTTTCACAGGCAGGAAGACTTGTGCTTATCAAGTTTGTTTTAGGCTCGTTAGGTTCTCATATCTTCGCTGCGATGTCCCCACCTCTTCTTTCTTCCGTTCTATCCGTTCCTTGACCTCTTCCTTTTTTTGGGGGTCAAAGGTTGACAACCATCGTCATCACTGGGTATCTTGGGACGTGGTCTGTCGTTCCAAGAATGAGGGCGGTCTTGCTGTGCGTAACCCAAAGGACATTTGTTCGGCTTTTGCATGCAAGTTGTGGTGCAGATTTGGGGCAAACAATTCCTTATGGGCTAAGTTCCTGCATGCCAAGTACCGAAGGCTGGCCTCCGCTGGCTATTCTGGTTCTCCAAGTTTCGCTAGTGAGAGTTGGAAGCACATGCAATCGATCAAATCTTTCTCTGACTCTCACGGAGGCCTCTCCGGTTGGGACGGTGGAACATTTTCCATCTTCAAAGCGTGGAATTCCGTTCGTACACCATCTCCGGTTCTCCCTCTATTCTCTTTTATTTGGGACGCTAGAATCTCTCCTAAAGTGTCCTTGTTTATGTGGCGAACCCTGCATAAGGGGTTGCCGGTTGATGAGAACCTTCAGCGGATTGAGATTCCTTTAGTTTTCCGTTGCAGGTGCTGCGGCAACGGGGCATCCAAATCTTCTGATCACTTACTATTCTCGGGCTTCACAGCTAGTGCCTGTTGGAATTATTTCGGTAATCTAATAGGCATCCGAGGAAGATACGGCTCGCCGAGTGACTTACATAGCATTTGGTGGAACGGAACCTCAGGTAAGTCTTTGCGCTCTGTCATTTTTCGCTTGATTCCTTGTCTGATTTGCTGGCACATATGGTGTGCGTGAAATAAGGCCATATTTGACGAATTTCCAATGGATCCTGCTTCCATTATTCGTCGGGTTAGAAATGATGTTTTTCTGGCTTTTAAAGCCAGACCTTTCAAGGGATCGGTTAGTTCCCGCTCTCGCCTTCTTCTGCCCCTTCTGTTTATTTCTTGTTCTACGCTTTCCGCTAGAGCGGGAATTGGTTGAGACTCGGTTGCGGGCCAGGTGTTTTCTGGCTCTTCCTTCCCCTCCCCCCCTCCCTTTTTACATCTTACTTCGCTACTATTGGTTTCAGGTTTAGGTTTCTCTTGTTTGGCTGGAGCTGGTTTTTCTTACTATCTGGTTCGGAGCGATGGATAGCTCGGATCGCTTTCTTTCGGACCTCTTATCTTCTATCGTTTTTTGGGTTTCGTCCAGTTTCTTGTTTTCCTCTTTTTTGTTTGCCTGGGTTTTCGCTTTTCGATTTATTCTTCTGTTCTTTCGTCCGGGATTGTTGGTTTTCATCGTTAGTTTCCCGTCAGCCTTGTTGACGGTTTTTTGGTTTTCTTATCATGTTACCCGTCAGGCTTGTTGGCGGCTTTTGAGGTATATTTATATTTATAAAATTTCTCTTTAAAAAAAATGTATTTTATCCTATTAGTTTCTTTAACTATACCTCAATTACACAAATAGTATCTTATTCAACACTAAAATCATTTATGAAGCATTTCATAAAACATACCTTTATTTTATAAACATTTTATAATGACATAAATTTATTTATTAAACATGTTATGAAAACACAATTCAAGTTTATACAACATTTCATAACTTTATTTCATATTCATATAATATCCTACTACATCCTAAGAGTATATATAAAACATCAGATTCATTTCACTTTCCAAATTCGAATGAAGGCCCAAAATAAATTTGGGTCTTACAACTAAGTCAACCTTTTCGACTTCTTTATCTGTCGAGTTTGGCAAGTAGCAAGGAAGAGCATAACTCTGGTATCTAAACTTACGCCTAGATCCTACTTTCCTTAGACAACACTAAGGTGAAGACGTTTATTAGTTTTCCCGATAACATCGAATGATTTACTTAACAAGGATGTTCAAACCAATTTAAATTTTATTTCAATATACTACTTTCTAAATTCAAGGGTTACACAAACTCATCTTTATATTTTCAAAAACACCTAGCATTAAGTTCTATAATGATCTAGAAGTTTTAGACTATCAAAATCGTTGAAACATCGTTTCATTTTAACGAACAAGAACTACAAACCAAACATTTTATAACATGATGAACACACCAAACCATCCTAATTTATAGGATAGATCCGTCTATAAAATAATTTATTAGAGTTCCACTTATTTATTTGACATACTTTACTACAAATAGAAACAAGAAAAGCTTTTGTAATAATCTAGGTCCTCCATTACCATGGAGCTCGTTACATAGCATACGTATAAATTTCTCTATAAAGAAAACTTATATCAAAATCTATATTACCAAAACTACTATGTATTTTTATATCAAATTTCTTTTAAAGAAAAACTATACACTCGGGTTTTATTCCCAATCATTTGACATAAAAATATATACTTATATCTCTTATATAGCAAATCATACTTTCGGGATTAAATCAAAATCATTTTCAAAGCAGTGTCAATTACTTCGTACAATAGTACTAAGTATCATGATCTCAATTTATAAACCGATTTCCTTTATAAAAAAAATCCATGTAATATATATATATATATATATATATATATATATATATATATATATAGATCGAGTAACACCAAAATGACACCAAGGAAATGGATCCTACCAATTTGTAAAATACATCCGCTTTACCAAGAAGGGTAATACTCATGAGAAGTGCTTACCAATCGAACAAATCTCTCATCCATATTCTAGTCATTTTCGAGCCACTCAAACTAGCTAACATAAAAATACTTTATTCTTGAATCGACTCACTGATTCTCTGAGCAACCTCAAACTCGAACAAATCTTAAAACCCTTTTCAGAATATTAGTATTTGCATATAATTTCAAATAATACTGTTATTATTTACTCCAAAATCATAGGAACCATTTTCAAAGACATCGGGATATAAATTCTCAAAATATCAGTTTAAATCCTCTTTATTTATAAACAACATTTTGTAGACCATACTTATATAAATTCGCTTTCTATAAAAAATCATTTCACAAATATTTATTCTCAATATATTTTATCTTTCCTTTAAATTCTAATAACCATCTTTAATTATAATAAATTATTTAACCCGTATTATTGTCGAACACTTAATAGCCAAATTGTGAAATTTAATTCACAACGAGTTCGTTTTAGTGCACTTACAAATATGTCTACTTAACCCACGTAGTAAAAAGGTAAACTATTCTTAAACTGGTGGAGCACAAATCAATAATCAATATGATATAATAAATGCTTATAAACCGATCGAGCATAACTATGCTAATCAATGAAAGATATGGGTGAGTACCATTCATCCCTACATTAATTAAACTACACTTACAAATCGTACTTATATAAGTTACCTATATATAAGGTCTTTTTAATTTTCATGGTTGGAATAACTTATGGTACACGTTTATAACAAATACAAGTACGCTCTTATATATAAAATACACTCAAATCATTCTAAGGCATCGCTTACTCTATCTCTAATGAGTTATACGCAACCAAACTCAAGGTTCTTGCTTAACCTTCGGCGCTATATTTAAATATGAAGTATTCGAAATTTCGGGTCGTTATAAAAGTGGAATGTCCACATTGAAGTTCCACGCTATTCTCAAGTCAATGAAACTATGTAACGTCATCGCTCAAAGATTGCCTATTTGATCTTACTTATATTAACTAATAGAGAACTCTTGAGTGATTCATTCCTTGGTTATTCAATGACCATTAGTACGTAAACCCTTGGTTCTCCAAGTAGCCATGAGAATTACATTGCGCAATATTTAGAGAATGCTACGTACTCTAGTCTCAATGAATGAATCGACATCCTTTCTCGAAATATCTTAACTAGGAATATATATACAATATGTTATTTTCAATATGATATAATTCTCATGATTACAACACTTTTTAAATACAATCAAATAACATATCATTTAAGGATTTATATCTATATACTTTAAATTAATTAATTTTTTATAATACCATACAATAAGTGTATAATAGAAAGAAAAACACCTTTTTATTTTGAACAAGATTAGGCATGGTGTAGATATATGTAACAAATTACATAATTACCCAATGGCATGCCCCTAACTCTATGTACACACACGCGCGTGCGGGCGTGCCCACACACGTATGTATGTATGTAATGTGAAACTAATATTAAAATGCATATGTCTAGTTTGCTGAATTTTAATTACCTTATTTGCATAAACAATCCTTTATTCTTGTTATGGTTCAAAATGTAAATTTTATACATATATCCTTAGATGATCTAATATAGACAATACATATATGGAATATAACTAAATTAGATGTATAAAATCTAATGAGAATGAAAATATTTTGATTTGGCGTTGAAGAGCCCTTAAGAGAGAGAGCTGAAATTTTTAATTTGGCATTTCAAAGGCAAATGATAAAATTTTCTCTCTAAAAAGCTCCTTCGTATATCTTACATAAAGTTAATTTCATATTAACATGGCACTATATATACAAGTGTATATGCACGTCTAGGTGGGCTTGCAAATCACAATGTGCATGCATTTATAGTTATACCTCTAAAAGTAAATTTGACAATATCATTGTCTACATAAACCAAACCTAAAGCAGCATTTCAGAAGGCCAAAACAACCGAAGAACGCTAAAACCAACTTTTTTATAGGACTAAAGTTTTATTATTCGTTTCTTTTATTTTAGTTTATTTTATACTACTGAAAATGGAAATGATACTTGTACTTATACACTCATATGCTCTTTTAGCTAACATGAAAATGTATTATCGCATCATCACTTCACAACATGGCTTCATCTCTTCTATCTCTTCTTAAGTCTAGTAATAGGGAGAATTTAATGCATAAGACTTTCACCATGGTTTTTGTTATATATATGAACTTTTATCCGTGGTTCTAACGTTAAACTCTTGTTCATAAAAATATTTTTAGAAAAATGAAAAACAAATGAAGAAGCGAAAATAAACTACCATCTGCCTTTAGGTCAACAAAGTAGTTAAGCCTTAATAATTAAGAAGGTGCACTGGTTGATATATTCCTATTTTTAAATTAAACACTCATCGTACATCTATTACAATGTAATTTTATGATGAAAAGTTTCTGAACGATCATAACATATTTAGCTTTCACATTGGCGTTGTTTGTTATCGGTGTTCGTTGTTTGTTATGTATCTAGTGTTACGACTAAAGTTCATAACCCGAGATTTTTACAATTAATTTATCCAGGGTTTTTGGAGTCCTAGAAACAGTCATATTATTCAATATTTTTGAAGTCATGTTTAAATTGAGGTTGATTAATATACAATTAATTTAGAAAATAAGAATCTTAAAGAACCAAAATAATGGTACTTGCAATCGTGTAATTTTTTAAAGTAGGGGTGTATGTGGGATAGGGATCAGTGGCGGATCTAGAATATTCAAACTGGGGGTCATAATAGTAGCAAGTTTCAAACTGGGGTCATAATAGTAGCAAATTCTTATTTTTAATTGAAAATGAGATTTGAAGAACACGAAGCAGCGATTTGAGTTTTAGTATTAATTGCGAATTGAGGTATATTTGTAATTTTTGGCAAGTTCGGGGGTCTATTGACCCTCCTTGCCCCTACATAAATCTGTCTCTGATAGGGATCCCGTTGTTAGAAGACCATAGGGGTACTCCAAGTCCATGCAACTGTATTTCTGAGATTGGGGTTGCAACTTGCAACCATGTAAATCTATGTATGTGTTTGAGATATTTTGCGTTTCATGTTACAAATAAGTATTATTGTTAAATAACGTCATTCTTCTAATATTGTTTATCTATATCTAATATATTTTTGTTGATGAAAGAGTAACCTCATTTTGAAGAGAGCACTCATTATTTTATTAATTCAAAATAAGATGCAAATAATGATAATTGACAGTGGTGAATGCACAGTGAAGGATCACCCTATAGATGGTCAGTAGACTACAAAACATGCCTACTACTTTTATGATATATACATACAACATTATAATACTTTGTTGGAGAAATATGGAGATAGATTGATGTGTTGAAGTTGCTATGAGGCATATGTGCTTCAGAATAAGTTGCAATGCTTCGGAATAATGATGTGCTGAAATGGGTACATGCATGCTTGAATGGAGGCAGGAAGCCTGAACTAAATCATGCTAGAATGCAGACAGATAGGGCAAACAGGGCAGATAGGGTACTGATGTGCTGATGCGCTTGAATACTAATGTGTTGAAGTGGGTACCGATGTGCTGAAGTTGTAATGCAGACAGATAGGGCAGGGAGCCTGAACCAACAGAGGCTTATTCGAATGGATCTGAAGCATGCTGATTGAATCTGAAATAGGATGTTGTCATGAAGCATGCTTAAGCAAGAATCCTTTACAAATAAGTTGCAAGGACATGCTTTAATGAATGTTTTATAAAATCAGGAAAACGTGCATAAGGATTTGAAATCCCAATTGATAAATGCTTCAAAAAGAACCAAAAATAAAGAATCTACTTTTCAAATCATTTGAGCTGTGACTACGTAAATTATCGTCCGCCTTTGTTAGCTGTACGAACTCAAATATTTTGAACATTTATTGAACTGAAAAATAATCAAATACGCCTTACAACTTCACGTGATAGAATTACAGGATAAAAAATCAATCTTGCGGACTTTCATAGAAATATGGCACGAAAGTAGAAAATGTGTTCTTCCCTTTATGTAATTTTGTATTTTTATGCATTTTGCAGGATAGTAACGGATATGGGATTTATAGTCTAAACAACGATTAATATGAAATGGTCGATTAAGACACATGTGTACTAAAGTTAATACACAATAGCATGCTCAATTATAACATACCCTAAGGAGTCCGCGGGTGCGGCGCAGTGTAAAGGAGGCTTGGGTTTTGGTAAAAAGATCCAGATTCGATTCCTACCATGCGTTTCCCTATCCTCTATAAATTTACCCGGAGGTATGGGGGCTTGGATCAGCGGACGGCTTTACTATACCCTCCTCAGGAGTTTACCGGCCCGCGGGGTTCTCTGGGTTTTCATAAAAAAAAAAAAAAAAAAAAAAAAAAATACCTTAAGGAACCAAGCCATACATGAGACGGAACTCCATTGGGACAGTTTCTATAAATGAAACGTCCTTGCCATTTATTTGTTTTATAATTTATTATCAATACCATATAAATAAGGTTTTGGTAATTGATTCTTTGAGCTAACCATCAAGGGATGAAGATGAAATAAGTTTTTTTTAGTCAACATCAATTTTGGGACAAACTTTGTAAATAAAATGCTAACCTAGTGCCAATGATAATACTGCAAGGAAGATTTTGAACTAGTGGACTAAAGCTGAAAATCCAAATATAGTTAAAGTAAACAGTGAATTAAGTTGAGAATTGGAAGAAACAAAATAATAGTAGGAAGCCACATTAGCATACTTGGTTTGCATTTGTGTTTAGGTAATTCCTATAATCTTCATAACTTAGTTTCACGTCATTGAAATACCAAGATTTTTCGTCCTTTATATCAAGAAAACACACTAAATGTTATAAATAACCATTACGATCAAAGGGGCAGATGTAAGGAAAGTTAGATTGGGCTAAGACCATAGTTGAAAATTCATGGATTGACTAAAAGTCCAGGTTATTTAATTCTAACGACATCTGAAATTATTGTCATGCCTTGCCTAGCCAAAGTCGTTGTGAAAGAATCAAAATTTTAAGTTTCTTGTTATATTAATTCATTGCTCGTATCATTTTTTAGTGCTGCCTGGACTTATTCTCTCTCTTTGCAAACTATTTACTTGACATTATCAGAGGTGGTTAAGTCTTTAGCTTAAAACTTTTACTCGCTTTATAATATCATTTTTAGTTTAAAAATATTCTTTGAATCTGTTGTAGCTTTATGACAGAAACGGAATAGCAACAGTTTTAGTATATTCTATACTGTATAATGGCTATTGAACTGCAAAGCAGTCAATGAAACAGCATGCATACAAACTCCCAACCCAAGTTTGCAACAGCAACAGATGGAAACAGTAATGATACAATCAAAAATGCAAAAGAAAACAGAGTAAACTGAAGTGAACGAAGGCAGTATGATACCGAGATCGTCTGAGGCCTGAAAAGTGACAGTTTCCTTAAGACTTTTAGTTGAAGCCTCCCAAGATACAGCAGACGACGACTGCACGAAACTGTAATGATTATGTCAGTCCGATGGCAACAGATTTGAACTTGGGAAGAGGAAGAACTTTGACGGAGAAAAGAAAGAAAATGAGTGAATGAATTTGATCAGAATTCATTACTTATTTATAGTGTTCAAACGGTCGCGTCTGTTGAGTTTAATTTCAAAAGATCCGGCGCTTGCTAACGGGTCGCACCCGATTCCTTCCAATGGTCGTAGCCGTATTTCAAATCCGCCACCGTATATAAAAACTTGCTAAAAAATTGCAGTGTTTTTCGTAGCAAAAATAAGGTTTCTTACCCGACACGGCACGGCTCGGATCGATCGGGCGGGCGGCGCGCGCGTGTGTTCATCACATTTAGTTTCTCCCTCTCGCACAAAATTATCTAATCCTAAGGGTCAGATAGGGAATGAGGATTTAGTATATATACCCAAATCTTGCCTCTTATTTTGCTAATGTGGGACTAATGTATATTTCATTCAAACTCTTTAGGAACTCTAACAGAATCGTTAATGAAAAAAAAAAACTCATTATCAGTCTCAAATTAGACATATACTAGAATTTTCCAATACAACTATGACATCACTATAATAGCAAAATATATTTTGGATGATTAGGTGCCATTTAATATGTTGGGTTGGTTTAGGTTTTCACTCTATGATTTTGTTATTTTTTCATTACTTGACTTCCCATAGGTGCAAGCTGTCTTTTTCTAGGTTTTAACACAACATAACACAGTGAATTATTACGAATAAAATTTCCAACATGATGAGCAATGGATGGTGCTTTATTAGATGTTACAAGTCCAATTATTTCGGTCAAAAGCCCCATCCAACTCTCAATGTGGGCTCCTCCACTGATCATAGAGTAATAAGAAAGACAATCAAGTTGATTAATATGAACTTAGAAAACATCAGATATTTAACTATTGAAGCAAATTCAAGTTCACTCCTTGTCTAGTTTAAAAGGTAAAAGCATCCATTGTAGCAAAAGCATATACAATGTTACCAGCAATACCTTTGGCTTCAAAAAGACCATGCAAAGGTATCCCAAAGGAAGTCGCTCTTATATTTGCAATAGCAGTGATAAACTCTACAGGCAACTGATCATCTTTATCAAAAGTAAGATTACCGATGTCCTGATATTGTAATAAGGAATGATATTGTGATAAGTGAAATGTACAGTGTAAAACATTTCATACAACCTTGGCTTGATGCCATTCTCTTCTTGGATGGATATAAAACTAATGTTGATGAAAATGTTGACTTCTTGGAAATGTCGAATTTTCTAGGCTAAAATGGAAAGAAGTAAAATTGCCAAAATGTTACAATTTCTTATGCTTGCTTTTATATACTCGTATAGCAAAATGAAAGCTTTGTGTGATAACAGGTTGAGTGGAATATACAATAAGCAACAATAACGTATACCTAGTTATTAGGGACAAATTCAGCATTCTTGTTGTTGGGAGCTTGAATTTTGTTTTCACTATCTCCTTTGGCATTACGTCATTAGGTTGATAGATTAGCATATATACAATGAACAATTTTCCTTGTGATACATACTGAGTTGCCCTTTGTTTTCACTAAAAAAATTCATGACAAAATTATCCTTTAATTTTTTTTGCTTAATTTATGTTTTACTTCTTTTTTATAAATTTTCTGTCCACCATGTAGTGGCACTGCATGGTGCCCTGAAGGCATCAAGTGGTGCCATCGCATGGGGGAGTGATTTTGGAATTTTGTTTCGACAGGGGGCAACTCAGAAATTAAGGGTTTTTCATTATTTCGAAATTCGGCTAGGCAACTCAATAATTGGTTCCTGCTAAAGAAGTTAAAACAACAATGGCTTAAAATATATTATCTCTATATAAATATTCTTGAAACACGTGTTTAGAGGATCCAATATAAGAAGCAATTAATGATAAAATTCAGTAAGGTCCCCATAAGATTATCTGAAATAATGAAGATAAAACATTTTACTACAATCGTGAATGAACCTTTTACTGTAATCAGAAATGAAAGTTAATGACATGCCTACAACTTCTCCGTTGCATATACTATAGATTCAAAAGGCACAAAAAAAATCCAAGAAGCCATGGAAATGTTTAAACGAAACTTCTCCATTCCATATATTATAGATTCACCTATAGGTAGTGTAGAAGAAGAGGTAAATACAGTGAGGATGTACTTTGGAGAATTAATGATGTATGTAGATGAAGATCAAATTAAGTACTTTTATTCTTAGCTAGTCGGTAAAACATCTTTGTAGATAACATTTTTAGTGAAGTTTCGGTTTGTCCAACAACATGTCCCATTTCCACCAACACCTTGGCAGTAGCACTTAAAACTCCTCGTGAAAGTGCCACATATAGTTGTCTATGGCCAAATACATCGTCAGGAAGAAAAATTCTGGTATTTTTTGTCGCTTGCCCTTGTGCCTTATTTATAGTGAATGCAAAACACAAATGAATTGGAAATTGTTTCCGTATAACACAAATGGTATATTCAAATTTTCTGGTGGGTTTAGTGGGGTTCTTGGAATGAAAATTCTAGTACCAATATAATGTCCGGTGATGATTTCAGCATCAATGCAATTCTTATTGAGTTTCTTACAAATAAGCCTCATCCCATTGCATAATCAAATTTTCAGATTCAAATTTCTCAACAACATTATCGGTGCTCCAAGCTTCAATTTTAGATAATGTGGAGGTAACCCGCCAGGAGTGTTTGAGTTTAGAAATTCTTGTTGGTATAAATTGCTAGCATCGTCTTCTACTACATCATATGAACAGTAAATGATATCATTTCCAAAATATATATATAGTACATATTCACTGAGCTTGTCGGCGTATTCATTTAGTGGTGTAATTAATGCCCTATTAACTATGTACTTTGCATTTTTTGATAAGTTGGGAAAAATTGTATCTATCAACTTTGACGGTGGATTAACATCATTTTTTGACGTTGTGACCATATTTGTTGTTACTTGATTCATTTCTTCATTGGTTGAAAGTTCGGTGCCATCTCCAATTCGAATTAGAAATTTTGAATATGCGATATCAATTTCCGCTCGCATGTTTTTCTTTAAATGCAAATTTTTAATTTTTTCCATAAAAGTGATTAAATGATGCATGCATTAATCGCTTCATTTCTTGTAGCTTTAGGCACAACCGACAATACTTGTCGAAAATCTCCTCCGATAATAAGGATTTTACCGCTAAATGGTTCATCTACATCCATTATATCTCTCATAGTTCTATCAAAGGCCTCAAAAGCATGACGATGCACCATTGTAGCCTCATCCCATATAAGAACAGTTGATTGTTTTAAAAGTTTCCCTAATTTTGATTGTTTGCTTATTGAGCATGTTGATGTTGCTTTTGGTTGTAATGGGAGTTTAAATCTTGAATGTGCAGTTCTTCCACCAGGTAGTATAGTTGCAGCGATACCAGATGTAGCTATTGCAATTGCAATACCACCATCTTTTCTAACCGTTGACAAAATAGCATAGTATAAATATGTTTTTCCCGTCCCTCCGGGACCATCTATAAAAAAACACCTTTTTCTCTTTTACAATTGCATTCATAATTGTATTGTAGGCCCTTAATTGATCCTCATTCAATTTTTCAACATCTAGTAAATCATCCTCGGAAATAGGAATCGCCAACTCTTCTTCAATTAGCTCTAAAATATTATCACATTCGTCACAATCATATGCTCTTGAGATATTTGGAAAATCATAATCAGTTATGCTTTTGTTGTGCTGGAGAAGTAACATGTTTAAATCTTTCAAAAAACGATTTGTTAGAAGCATTTGGTTAGTAGTATTTGAATTTCGGTAATCTTCTACCATATGATAGAAAAATTCATCCCATAACATTTGCAAACCTGATGGACTGTAGAAAACCATGATAGTAACAAATAATGTTCTCAAAGAAATTGACATCTTTGTACTTGAGGCTTCGGTCAAACATTCTTTAATACTATCATCGTTTTCTAAAAGCCCGCTTTTCTCAGCAGCTTCTTTAAATTTTTGACTTCTAACTTCATCAACTGTAACTAAATCATGAAAAGAAGTTGGTCCTCTAATATGATTCAAAAGTAATCGCAAAAAAAACATCTCCTTCTGTAGGTAGGACTGTGTATATTCTACCAATCACCCTTACATTGGGTACTATTTTTTTCCATTTTTAATCCAACAATAGTGCCCTGGAAATTCGCGATATAAAAGTTGTCTTACATGTTCACCAATTGAATTTGTATAGAAGATCTCTGTCAGCATTGTGTATAGGTTGCTTTCATCGCCAAAACTTCATTGATCGTTTGATCATTGAAAAACGTAACACTTTGTGTATTTGAAAGATGCATTTGTAGACATTCAACAGATGGATATATCTTGCTAAGAGAATCTAAAAATCTTCCACATTGCTTCAGGAGCAGAAATCCAACTTACATCTATAAATTGTTGTATCACATCATAGTTAGGTCTAGGTCAAACTTGCATTGAAACGCGGTCTGGAATTTTGTAGACATATTTCTAAATATATTTAACGCTTTTTATACTACTACATATCTCTACATTGGTGTGATAGTTATATTTACATAGTAACAAAGGATTGCAACCCATCTGTTATCTACCATCAACTTTTCATTTTTATTAATAGGAATAGATTTCCATGTCGCGTCTTTTATAAATTGGGTATGAATCTGTGCCTTGAATAGTCACATTTGAAATTGTTTTAGATACTCTCTTTTGCAACTACCATTATTCATGCAAGGACAATTTCGATTTTGAGTACCACATAGTCCATTATGAATCATCCACTTGATTACTGTCATATGTAACTCCGATTCTTCGTTAGAATCTGGTATTTCTGCCTGAACAATTTCATCATATTCATCTAGGTTAGACAATTTATCTTCATCTTTAAAGATAATTAGCATATGAACATGTGGTAAACCTCTTTTTTGTAATTCAATCACATGGACGTGAGTAGCTACTTTTCTAAATGCTCCTTCGGTAAAAATATCTTTTTCTAATTCCTTGTATTTTGCACGAAGTATCCTTATCGTCAAATCTGGTCTGTTTTGGGGTCTTAACCGGGTAGTAATTCGCTAACAATTTCATCCCAAAGTGGATTACATGTCATTGTAATGAATAAATTGGGTTTACCATACTTATTTACTAAAGCCATTGCATCTTGACATCGTTCATACATATTACGTGGACAACCAATATAAGAAGAAGGTAGTATTGTCCGTGTTCCAACATTACCTAAATAAGAGAATTTGTTAAAAACTTCATAAATATGAAATTTAATTACGTAAACGTATAAAAATGTACTTAATATAATATTGGGTTTTCAAATTCACAAACTACGCACTTGCATCATTTTCCCCGGTGTCTAAAGCATCTTGTCATCCTTGGTACATTTCGGCTCTAATGGTTTTTGATTACTCCTATATCATCTTAGCCTGCTGGTATCTATCTTAACATGGTTATCAACCACTCATTATCGAAACAATCGTCCACCTGGAAGAAAAAGCGATTTATCATTTTCTTGAATCTATAAAACAACTTTAGATATTAATGAATATTAAGAAGTAAAAAAACATAAATATATAAAACGTTTTATTCATTAAATTGTATATACCTGTAGAATATTAGCATAATACTCACGACATGAAAATTTATTGTCATTTTCATCTTGACTATTTATATCCCATCTGTAACTTCCATATGGTAATAAAAGTGGATATTGCAATGGTTCATAATAACCAGTTGTTTCAAAAACAGTTATGAGTTGTCCATAATTTGTCTCAACTACAATATCTCTTTCATGTATTTCTTCATTTTCAGTTCCTTCAACCCAAATTTTAGCAACTTGTGAAGGAGTCGGGAGAGTATACTCTTTTTGATTTGAAGATTGTTCTTTTATGACCAATATACAATGTTTGATATTTGGTTTTTGTCCAAGTTGTTGAAATACAACTGCAAATCTATTATGTGTACTAAGAGTTTTTTCTGATTTCTCCAAATATCTCGACTCGAAGCATTATTTTCAACCAATCAGTTATCAATTTCATTCTCTGTATCTTAAATATAAAGTTGTAGAAATCTTGGTTGATTATTAGATGTAGGTACCAAACTGCCTATTTTATGATAGATACTTCCATGAGCACAAAATGTGTATACTCCATCTTTACTGATAACTAAGTTCTCATCGACATGAACTCCCATCGATGTAAATGCAAACGTGTGGTTATAAGCTCATATGTTTTGTTAAATTCTTTTCCTTTATTTTATTGGTCATTGTACAAATTGAAGAACTCATCGGGTGAAAAAATTGATTGTAAAATGATTTTTCTATTTAGACAATAGAAGTTGTTTGATTCTCGGTGAAAGAATTTTGCTTAACAATGTTTGCATATTCTTGATTGTGGCAAATAGAATCTTTGAAATCCAGAATGATCTATAAAGCTTCTTGCACAATTATGTCTTCTTGTAGCACTTCGACATGGTTGAAAACTCTATGTTTTGTGTTTCTATTGATGTTCTCTCTTTGTTCAAAATGTAGTGTATTAGTGTTCTATTCATATTCATTGTTCATTGACCGATTGAAATGTTGATCTACTCAAATTATTGATAAATAAAATTTAAAAGTATTTATTAACATGAAATTCAAATATTTTTTATTATATTTAATAAATATATGTATATATTTATATACATATATATGTAATAAAGAATTATAGTAAATGGTTCTCTTAGTAATACCTTGTATATTTCGAGTGCAAGCTGAAGAAAAGAAACTATCTGTGCTTGTTTGTGTTTCGTAATCATTGATATTTTCTTCACGTCTTCTGGATTTTCTAATTCAATAATTAGAGCGAACTTGCTTTCTTTTTTATTCTCTTTTAGCTTCTGTCATTGAATTTCTATCATTCTATCATAAATGTTACGGCGCTCTAATTGTTGAGCCCTTCGTTTTGGATTTAATTCAGATCAATGTTGTCTTTTTCTTTCTACTTTATTTAAGCATCTAATAATGCTTGTTTTTGAACTTTATCAATGATTCTAGGGCTTCTATGAAGTATCAAAGATGGTGATTGGTTAGATGTTCCTGCTTGACGTTGGTTTCTTTCAAGGATTCTTGGACTTCTACGGGGCTGTAACTGAGAATTGTAGTTTGATTCCATTGGTATTTATTGGCCTTTGTTAGTGAACAACTATGTCGGCTTCCATTGCTTGAAGTTGAGCCTTATCGATTATTCTAGGACTTCTACGTGGTTGAAAGTTGATTAACTTTCCAAAGTTTGGTAGTGAAATGCACAGATTCAAGATTGGAATTGTTGACCATAAGAATAGAACATTTACTTTATTTAATTTATCAAAAAGTAAAGATTATAAACCATCATTGTGTAAGAACTAAGGTATGTTTTGTCTATTTATGCCAAGTATTGTTTCCAAATTAATGTTGTGATTATATATTTATGTAAAAATGTGTTTAAGGTAATAATCCATGCGTAAGTTTGTAAATATTTTTTTGAATTTTTAGTCACAAATAATTATCCTTTTTAATGCATGTATTAGTAGATGCATTAACTGGAAGTACTATCCCAAAGATTTTAATTCCATCTCATGTATTATACAGTCGAGTGTAAAAAAGGATGCACGTTAAAATAAGTATAGCTGTTTTCGATGAATGAAAAATATTTGGTTTCCAAGTGTGCTAATGTTCAAACACCTTTGTTAAAATGGGTACAACACCTCACTTCTGTCTAAAACAAATTAAAGCCTTCTGGGACTAAATGCTGTAATTTCGATAGCATTTCACTTCTTTCTCTTGTATGCATAACTTTGCATCGAAGGGATGTGTTGTCATTGTATTTTCTAAAATAAATCAAAGCTTTTTGGGACTAAAGGCTTTAATTCGTTGTTGTATTTTTTAAAATAGCATGTAAAGTTTATTTTCATATAAACATTATATTTATTTCTTAATTTATCCAAATGCAATTTTGTGTGTGCTTTGCAATTTCTTATAATATCATTGATTAAGGAGTGTCATCTTATATATATATATATATATTTCACTTTTATGGATTGTAATCATTTATTACTGTATAGTTGAGTGTAAAAAAGGATGCTCGTTAAAATAAGTATAGCGGTTTTCGATGAACAAAAGATATTTGGTTGCCTTGTTTGCTAATGTTCAAATACCTTTGTCAAAATGGGTACAACACCTCACTTCTGTCTAAAACAAATAAAAGTCTTTTGGGACTAAATACGTAACAACCCGAAATTTAACTCGTAATGCTTAATTTGTTAATTAATTAAATGATAAAATAACTTTGTGAAATTATTAGAATTAATCCACGGAAGTTGCACCATTATGTCCGTGGTAATTTTCTGGTCAATTTACATATACAGAACGTCAGAAACCGAGCTAATATGACCAAGTTATAAAATAAACAAAATAAACATAAATATAATGAAAAAAAGGTCAGGTCGACCGACAGGTCGACTTGGGTAAGGGGGCGGTCGACCGCTGCAGCCGCATGAACGTTAATTCATTCGAACGAATGAGAAGCATTAGAATATGTTATTTGCACCCTTTAGTTTAATCCAGTCCCTCCGTTTCTTTATCTAATGGCTCCTGTTCGGCCTATGACGTGATTGCATCCTATTAAATCACCAAATCCAACGATCTGAGATCCAATTCTACACATATAAACAGACCCCTAGGCCTAACACTTTTTCTCATTCTATATTTTCACCGCTTAGGTTCACTCTTTCAGGAAGGACCCAAAAGGAATAATTTTCCAAGGAGAGAATCTTTTTAATAAAAATTATTTTACAACTCCAAGTGGATCCGGGAAGACCAAAGAAAGAGTTTAGGACCGGAGGTGAGTGATTGTAATTATTTTAAGATTTCTTTAAGTAATTTAAAATAATCGGATTTCCAATAGTTGTAGTTTTACTATGATTTTTGGAATAGCCTTTTTCAGTAATTATTTACAGTTTTTAATTATTTTCAGTCTATTCAGTTATTACTTTCAGTAATTTAAGTATAATTTCTGTTAATTATAAATTATTACTATTAAGCATAGCTTTTTATTAATTTATAGTCTATTTACAATATTTAAGTTTATTTACTGTTATTTATTTCTTATTTACATCTTTTCGACGTTTTGGACTTATGCAAGCATCTATTCTCTTCAATCCCCTTTTCTACGTGTATGGATTAGAATAAATTGAATGCGAATATGGATTTTATGAGTAAGAATATTAAATGAATACAATGAGATGTAAATAATAAATGCTGTAATAAATAATGGAACTAGACTGAAATTACGCCTAATAATAATTATAATTGGACTAATAAAAGATAATTGGCATAGTTATAACTTAGAATTATAAGTAAATGAAGTAAAAGATGAAAGAATCTTCTTTTCACACTTAGATCTTGGGTTAAGTAATAAGCATGATTATACATAGGTTATAATCAGAAAAAGAATAGAATGCGGCTTATTTTAAGGCTTGGGATAAATTAATAAGCTTAGAAAGTAAATATGGTAGATAAAAATAATTTATCTTAGTGAATAAGCAAAGATGGAAGTAGGACCTGTACTAAATAGCATTCCCTAGGGCACGCTTATGCTAAGAATGGTAGTAATTGGTCAAATAGAAGTCCAAATCATGGGGATTTGGATCAGTTGCGCAACTAGATATTGTTTGGATGAAGGGCTAGTACCAACAGCATTTCCTCTATTTTTCTATGGACACACGGTGATCTTGCATTAGCCTGAAGTGAGATGAGGGGCACGCTATGATATGTGTTGGAGGTAATAAGAAGACCCAATAGGTAGAGCAAAATGTAGTTTGTGCATGGTGGCAGTTACGCGTGTGACTTCCATTCGGGTGCTCAGTAATAGCTATGAGTTCCAAGCGCTTAGTATGGTGACCTAGTAGGCACCATTGCCTTCTGTGTAGGGGGCTATATATGTTGTCTGGATCATTAGTAGTTGCTATGTGTATCTTCCATAGATGTCATTGGTTGTTATGTAGGGAGTTATATAGCGGCTACTCTACAGAAAGGTCTATGGAATAGCATATCGACCAAAAAGGGTAGAATTAGGGTCACATCCTAATTACAGGATTAGGAATTCAGCCTAATTAAATCAGAACAAGTGCAAGCAATCAAAGTTAACATATCTTGACCAATATTTAATCGTATTTGTTTTCAGTTTATCTCTTTCCTATTTTCCTTCGTTATCCTTATTTATGCTAGAACTATTGTAGAGTCTATTACTTTTATCTTGCTTAAAGACACCAATAATTACTATCATTCACTAGATTTTTAGTCTGACCCACTCCTATATTTCCCTCCATTTCTCCCTTACGTAATCAAGGAAGAAGCTGGTATATTGCTGCAGCTTGGACTTCTTCTTGGAGTAGACTTCTTCTATGTACTTCTTTTATCTTTAGTTGTTGTTCTTATATACAATGGTTTATTTATGAGGGATATTACATACTCTGATTTTGAAATAAAGAAGTTTTATTTCATAAGACACTATGGTTTTTGAATGTTGTATTTGACATTTGACTTATTTATGAATTGATTTTGAAGCTTAGTTCTAATTAAATACTTATTTAGTTTCCACTATTTTTACCTATTTTTGTCTTATGAATCTTAATCTATGTTAGTTTCCTTTATACCAACAACGCACCATGCCTTTTAATGTTTCCTTTTTGGGCATATTAAGGGGTGCAGGGTGTTTCCAAATGCTTTAATTTCGACAGCAATTCACTTCTTTCTCTTATACGCATAACTTTGCATCCAATGGGTTTGTTGTTGTATTTTCTAAAATAATTTAAAGCCTTTTAGGATTAAAAACTTTAATTTGTTGTTGTATTTGTTAAAATAATATTTAAAGTTTATTTTCAAATAAAAATTTATATTTATTTCTTAATTTAACCAAATGAAATTTTGTGTGTTCTTTGCGATTTCTTATAATATCATCGATTAAAGAGTATCATCTTATATACATACATACATACATACGCACGTAATATATATATATATATATATTCAAAAATGGTACATAAATGTTAAATTCGTTCGTAATACTTATTACTAAATTAATTTCCATCTTATCTATTTCACAAAATAAAATAATGTTAATAATGTTTTGAAATTTCAAATAATAAGATAGTAAATATGATGGTTAATCTCATGATATAGATGATAATTAAATTTCATACACACACGCATACATATATATATATGTATGTATGTATGTATGGATGTATGTATGTATGTATGTATGCATGTATGTATGAAATATCATGCACAATATAGGTGTAGTTTTTTACTTTCACAGCTTCATTATACAAATAAAATTTTGAATGCTTATATCATTGCTCCCGAGAGTTGTAAATTTATTTTTACTTATATTATATATATATATCAGTTATCATAATTTGCTTCGGGTTTATTTTGATTTTATTTATAGTTTTCAAAAATTCAGAACAGAAAAAAATCATAGTTAAAGTGCGCAATTAGCATTATTAAAAGCGAGTTGATCCCAAATCGTGCCATATATCAACCATTTTTTTATATTAAAAGTACGTAGGACTACAAATTGACCTTTGGACCCAAAGCTATTTCAACATTATTATTTTGTCTTATAGTTAAGCATAATTCTTTTACTTGCGGCGATTGAATCAAATACTTTCCTTATAACATGTGATAAAATGCATAATTTATTCTTGTTGTATATGCGCTTATATGATTTTTGTTTGATGATAATAAACATATATATATATATATATTAATTTAAATGTATTTGTTAATGTGCTATTGTATTTTTCATAGATTAAATAAATATTTGCTGAATAAAATTAAATGACATAGAATTTGAATTCAAACAGAAATTTTATTCAAACAAATATTTATTACAATTTTGAATAGTACAAATTCATGCTCTCACTACACATATACAATTTTGATTACAAATACATCACAATTTCATATTTTCATTTAACCTCACTACACATCACTCATTCACTCACACTCGTATTTATCTTCAACTTCATTCCAGTTAGAATCCAGCATTTGAGCAATCTGCAAAATATACACTAACGCAGTAAAATTGAAAAAGAAATATTTTTACAATATAAAATAAAATATGGATTTTGATAATATTATTTGCCTTGGTTATTTGGGTTGTTCGTCATCATTTACATTTGAATTCATCACACACGAACAATGTGACATGCATAGTGTATCATTGTACATGCCACAAGGTCGTGCACACCGATATAAAATTGATTGATTTACAGGACAGGTGGGCACAAGGTCAAACCCAAAATAAAGGACGGGTTCAACTCAGGTGCAATATAAATAAAATCTCGACACGAGCACAAGGTCAAACCCGAGCGTTTAAGCTGGATTCAACTCAATGTACAAATCATAATACGACAATGCCCAACTCAAATGAACACAGTGAAATGCACAAAGGCATAGCAACTGCCACAAGACCACAATGCAGTGTACATGAATACAACTACAGGTACAAGGCCAGAATGACCAATGAATGCAACAACCAAATGCACCAGAGATATGGCAACACAGAAACAACTACAAGGCAGACTGAAATATCAAAGTTCAGGTCAGACCAAACATCAAGACCAACTGCATAATGCAAATGAATTCGAACCAAGTCCATGAAGCACAAAGACTCCAAGCCTTCAAGCTACAACTCAAATGAAACAGATCAAGTGACATGATGAAGCAGTGCAAACTCAAATGAGCAAGTGCAACAAAGAAATAGCAACAATGCACAAAGGCTACAGCAACCAAAGTTAATGCAAATAGTTCAAAGTGGAAGTACCACCAGAGTCTAACTAAATTGAAATGCAATAAACAGTGCATATATGTCAAGTAAAGACTCAAGACCACATAAGTCGACAATGCAAACAATGGACAACAAAAATATACACTAATGCAGTAAAATTGAAAAAGAAATATTTTTGCAATATGAAATAAAATATGGATTTTGATAATATTATTTGCCTCAGTTATTTGGGTTGTTCGTCATCATTTACATTTGAATTCATCACACACGAACAATGTGACATGCACAGTGTATCACAGTACATGCCATAAGGCCGTGCACACCGATAAACACTTGATTGATTTACAGGACAGGTGAGCACAAGGTCAAACCCAAAATAAAGGACGGGTTCAACTCAGGTGCAATATAAATAAAATCTCGACACGAGCACAAGGTCAAACTCGAGCGTTTAAGCTGGATTCAACTCAATGTAAAAATCATAATACGACAATGCCCAACTCAAATGAACACAGTGAAATGCACAAAGGCATAGCAACTGCCACAAGACCACAATGCAGTGTACATGAATACAACTACAGGTACAAGGCCAGAATGACCAATGAATGCAACAACCAAATGCACCAGAGATATGGCAACACAGAAACAACTACAAGGCAGACTACAATATCAAAGTTCAGGTCAGACCAAACATCAAGACCAACTGCATAATGCAAATGAATTCGAACCAAGTCCATAAAGCACAAAGACTCCAAGCCTTCAAGCTACAACTCAAATGAAACAGATCAAGTGACATGATGAAGCAGTGCAAACTCAAATGAGCAAGTGCAACAAAGAAATAGCAACAATGCACAAAGGCTACAGCAACCAAAGTTAATGCAATTAGTTCAAAGTGGAAGTACCACCAGAGTCTAACTAAATTGAAATGCAATACACAGTGCACATATGTCAAGTAAAGACTCAAGACCACATAAGTCGACAATGCAAACAATGGACAACAAAAAGACTTCAAACCAGTGTTACCAATGGAAACCAGACGAGTAAAACAAGTGACTTGATGAATTTAACACCAAGAACACAAGAGATATCAACAAGCACATAAATGTACGACACTAGCATATCTGATTATATATCTCATACTACACATCAGGTCAGAGACCAATAATTGACCAGTTCAACCAAGAATGTAACCAAGTGTACAACAACCCAGACTAGTATCATACAACAACTTATTATGTATGCACAGTTCACCAAAGTTCAAGTGAAAACAAGACAAGCCAGAATTACAAAGTGAACCAGTTCCAAGTTTGAACAAAAATCAAGTAGCAGTTTGAACAATGACACAGAATACGAAGTCATCAGCATCAGATCAGAGAGTCAAGCCAGGGATTCACGGAAGCAAGAAAATGCCAGAAATCAAAATACCGCGGTGGCCAAGAAACAGTCGAATTCACAAAATCGATTACGACCAAGTCAAAGTTCTAAACCGTGTTATCCAAGCAAATTGAAAAAGTCAGAAATAAATCATCAACGTTCAACAAAAATCGAATGGCCGAAAGCATAGTGTTGAAGAAATCAGACGAACGAAACTCAAGGGTTACAAACCCTATATAAACAATCATCATCGGCAATTTCAAAACCATTCGAGTTCAAGCAACAGAGAACAATATCAATAACTTGAATCAAAGGTCGAGCAAAAATCAACATCGAAAAAGGAAAAATCGCATACCATTTTTGACAATTAACTCGACCAAATTGAGGTAGCTACGAACAATATAATCGAACGAAGAAAGGAATCGAAGCTTCTGAAATCAATTTGACAGAGCGGCGCTTCAATCTTCAAAAGCCCTAATTCGGACGTAAAAAGGGACGAACGAAACAAAGCCACCATTATCTCACAAAGTAAAGCAGGCCGAAGAAATAAAAAAGGGGATGATATGTTTTAGTTTGAGCCGGCCTTGTTTTTAATATAAAAGGCTTTTGTTTATATTTTAAATTAAGGGCTATTTGTTTTTATATTTGTTTTTAATTTTAAAATTCTCCTTTAACCGTTGTATTTTTCTAGTCGTGTGACTAGGGGACAAACTACGTGGCGTAGTTTGAGAATTCGCAACTCAGTGGCTGAGTTGTGGCTGAGCGTAGAGTTAGGTTTAGTCGATAGCGGGTGTCGCGAGTTTACGTGTGTAAGCGTCTGACTATCTAATTTCTAGTAGAAACCTTGGGAGCAGCACGTCGGCAGGGTTTTGCCGAAGCTGGGTAAATTCTGTGTCGTTTCTATTTCTGCATTTATTATTTTGCTATTATCTGTGCTGCTATTGTTCTGTGATCTGTATTGAAAGTATTTTATAAGCTTCCGCGATAAATTTTTATAATTTATACTATCACCCTATTCACCCCTCCTCTAGGGTGAAATCGATCCTACAAGTGGTATCAGAGCAAGGAATAGAAGTCAATTTTTGTTTTAAAAATTCGTGTTTCAAAAATCAATTTTTATTTTAAAATTTTGAATTTTTTAAATGGCTTCTTTTAATAATGCTTTTCCTGAGGGTCAGTCCATAGTTAGACCACCAATATTCAATGGTGAATATGCTTACTGGAAAAATAGGATGGAAATTTTTCTAAAAACCATTGACGCTTGGGATATTGTTGAGACGGGGTATAAAGCACCAACTATAATTGAAAATAATCAGGAAATAAAAAAACCAAAGGAACAATGGACAGAACTAGAAAATAAATTACAAAATATTAATGCTAAAGCTATGAATTCTATTATCTGTTCATTAGATCAATTTGAATTTAATCGTGTCTCACATTTTCTAACTGCGCAGGAAATATGGCACACACTAGAAGTGACTCACGAAGGAACATCTCAAGTCAAAGAATCTCGCCTTGCCATGCTAAGCAGCGAATACGAGAACTTCACAATGGCGAAGGAAGAAAATGTCAAAGAGACGCATGGACGACTTTCCAATATCGTATACAAATCAAAAGCTCTTGGAAAATCATATACAGAGTTGGAGATAGTCCGAAAAATCCTTAGAGTCCTTCCACGAAGTTTTGAAGCCAAAGTGACTGCCATTCAAGAATCAATAGATTTGAAACAAATGAAAATCGAAGAACTTATCGGAAATCTCGCCACTTATGAGCTAGAAATGAAATTCAAGGAAGAGCGTGAAGGAGGAGATGCTCGAAAGAAATCAATAGCTCTCAAAGGAACAACTGAAAGTGATGATGACGACGATGATGATGAAGCAGCAGAATTGGAGCTATTAATAAAGAAATTCAAAAAGTGGAATTACAAATATGGAAATTCAGCTCGAATTCAAAAAGCGAAAAGCAGAATAGCCAAAGCACTAGACTACTCTGAAGAATAGAAGATCATCTGTCACAAGTGCAACTAACCCGGACACATCAAGCCCAATTGTCCTCAAAATCAACGCGACTTTAAAAAGAAATCAAAAAGGAAAAGTTTTGCAGCCACTTTGGATTACAAGTGATGAAGATAATCAAAGTTCTAGCAGTGAGAGTGAGAAAGCAGATATGTGCCTTCTTGGAAATATAACCGATAGCGACGATGATGAACCAAGCGAGGTATCAAAACTTACTCACTCTGAATTACTTATTTATTTCCACGAAGTAAATGGCTGTTTTGAATGACTTAGGGAAAAATATGCTAAACTTGAATCACAAAAAGACACTTTGATAGAATTAAATGAACAAATTGACCAATTAGTTGAAAACTATCAAAGAAGGATCCCTAAGTGTGATAAGTGTCCAACATTCGAAGATGAAATTAAAAAATCAAAAATCAATATAAAATCACTTGAAAATGAAATTCTGATTTTAAAAGAGAGTGAAAATACTAGGTGAGAGAATTCTATTAAAAAGTGCACACAATTGTTAAACGAAAATGAATCTCTCAAAACACAAGTCCAACAATTGTCAACGACTTTAGATAAATTTTCAAAAAGTGAAAAATCGTTGAATATGCTATTAGGAAAGCAAACTGTTAACACGATTAGAAAAGGACTTGGATATAATCAATCTAAAATTGTTGAAAACAAGATTAATCAAGAAAATTCAATGTGCACAATTTGTAGAAAATATGGACACAATCACAATAATTGTTGGTATAGACCCAAACATGTGAAAACTATACCAATTTGGGTTCCAAAAGGCACAAATATAAAATCTCTCAAAGTTAAACAAATTTGGGTGCCGAAGGGAACAATTATAAATAGTTTTGGGTCTCCACAAAATTATTTTTCTAAATATTCTGCCACTAACAACCATGGACCTATCAAAAAAATAGGTCACATAAATCTTTTTCCGTGTAGGCGTGGTGGCAGGATAAGGAACAACAACAGTGTTCTCTGGATTTTTGGCTATTTCAGAAACACAACGGGCGACAAAGCAAAGTTCCTTAGCCTAGTATAAAGGTGACAGAATCACAATGGACAACGACGAGAAATATCGTAAAGGTAAAAACAGGTAAAGGTATATTTATTTGAACGATATATTAAATGTGATAATCTGCACCATATTCTGAATTAAAACCAGCCAATATTGAGATGATGAAAAGATGATGATTTTGATTCTGACTAATGCAACATAGTTGGCCAAATTATATTCTCATGCCGAAAACACTATAAAATTCTCTAGATTCTTTGAATTACTTCATATATATAAGTTAAAAATAGTGTTTTGTTGGATGATAATACATTTGGTCATAATACGGCTAACTCTACATTCACGATTTCTGATTATTGACACGGATTCAATTCAAATTCAAAAGAATGTCACTTAAAATGCTGTTAAAATTGAGTTTGAAATTTTTGATGCACACTTCATGTTTTGGTCTATCAAATTCAATTGATGATAATTTTGAGTGAAAGAGAAATTCTGATGTAGATTACACTGGTAATCTAGTTGATAGAAAAATTACTAGTGAAACGTGATTTTTGTTGAGACATTTAGTAACTGCATCGTTTTTCAAAGAAAATATCTGCATATTTTTCATTTCAAATAATTTTCAAATAGCAGAAAATTTTCTTATAAAACCCCCTCGAGAAAATCATTTTTGACCATATTTTCAGATTAGTCATTTGGAAAAATTGATTTCATAATTATTTTTGAATTTGATTTTAAATGAGTATTTTGACTAATCTGACTCCCTAATGATTATCGAAAAGAAAAATAATGATTGAAAAAGTGATGAGTGTTGATATTTATTATATATTATGACTCGAGACGGTATAATTAGTAAATTTCTTTAGAAATTTAAACAAGAGTTATAAAACTATTTGTTGGTAAAAATTCCATGACCATCTCTATCTCTATCATTTTTCTAACGATCATCACTCATCAAAATTCTACATAGTTTGTCGATATGTGGTACTTTAAACAGGAATAGTTCGTTTTTCATTTTTACATTTTTCTTAAAAAAAATAAAAAAATAATAATAATAAAAATAATAAAGACCAAAGTATTCACTCTCATTTAAAAGTCCTCACGGTTATGCATGGGTGAATTACTTGGAATTTGTTATGTGCTTCCATGCTTATTTAAAAGTCCTCACGGTTATGCATGTATGGAACGCATATCAAAAGTTGATTTTTAAAATAAACAAGTTGATTTTAATCCCATTTAAAAGTCCTCACGGTTATGCGTGGTTAGAAGATACTTGAATTTAATTTTTTTTAAATAAAATTGGAATACTACTAATCTCATTTAAAAGTCCTAGCGGTTATGCATGGTTAGTAGATATTCAAATTCCTGATATAAATATACCACAAATAGACACAACTGTATGGTTTTATATGATGACATCATTCCCATCATTCTAAAAGTGGAATATGCGCCTAACAAAATATTTATGATTTTTGTTTGATTTTCTTTTATTGAAATTTAATATTTATATTCAATTGAGTTTTAATGTTGAATTAATATCGATCACTTTATCTCTATTTTCTCTAACACTATTATTCTTTTGCTGATAACAAAAGGGTGAGAGAAAAGTTAAGATTTTGTCAAATAAAATCAAGCAAAGGTCAAATAATTTTCCATTTGCATCTAGACTCATTTGCATATTTTTATTTGTATGCATATATGTGGGGGAGCTTTGTGTATAGAGGAAGCATTTAAATAAGGGGAGCAATTAGGATATATCAATTATCAAATACATTTAACATATTCAAAATCTTAAATATTTGTTTGTTATCATCAAAAGGGGGAGATTGTTGAATATGCGCTTATATGATTTTTGTTTGATGATAATAAACATATATATATATTCATTTAAATGTATATGTTAATGTACTATTGTATTTTTCATAGATTAAATAAATATTTGCTGAATAAAATTAAATGACACAGAATTTGAATTCAAACAGAAACTTCATTCAAACAAATATTTATTACAATTTTGAATAGTACAAATTCATGCTCTCACTATACATATACAATTTTGATTACAAATACATCACAATTTCATATTTTCATTTAACCTCACTACACATCACTCATTCACTCACACTCGTATTTATCTTCAACTTCATTCCAGTTAGAATCCAGCATTTGAGCAATCTGCAAAATATACACTAACGCAGTAAAATTGAAAAAGAAATATTTTTACAATATAAAATAAAATATGGATTTTGATAATATTATTTGCCTTGGTTATTTGGGTTGTTCGTCATCATTTACATTTGAATTCATCACACACGAACAATGTGACATGCATAGTGTATCATTGTACATGCCACAAGGTCGTGCACACCGATATAAAATTGATTGATTTACAGGACAGGTGAGCACAAGGTCAAACCCAAAATAAAGGGCAGGTTCAACTCAGGTGCAATATAAATAAAATCTCGACACGAGCACAAGGTCAAACTCGAGCGTTTAAGCTGGATTCAACTCAATGTAAAAATCATAATACGACAATGCCCAACTCAAATGAACACAGTGAAATGCACAAAGGCATAGCAACTGCCACAAGACCACAATGCAGTGTACATGAATACAACTACAGGTACAAGGCCAGAATGACCAATGAATGCAACAACCAAATGCACCAGAGATATGGCAACACAGAAACAACTACAAGGCAGACTACAATATCAAAGTTCAGGTCAGACCAAACATCAAGACCAACTGCATAATGCAAATGAATTCGAACCAAGTCCATAAAGCACAAAGACTCCAAGCCTTCAAGCTACAACTCAAATGAAACAGATCAAGTGACATGATGAAGCAGTGCAAACTCAAATGAGCAAGTGCAACAAAGAAATAGCAACAATGCACAAAGGCTACAGCAACCAAAGTTAATGCAATTAGTTCAAAGTGGAAGTACCACCAGAGTCTAACTAAATTGAAATGCAATACACAGTGCACATATGTCAAGTAAAGACTCAAGACCACATAAGTCGACAATGCAAACAATGGACAACAAAAAGACTTCAAACCAGTGTTACCAATGGAAACCAGACGAGTAAAACAAGTGACTTGATGAATTTAACACCAAGAACACAAGAGATATCAACAAGCACATAAATGTACGACACTAGCATATCTGATTATATATCTCATACTACACATCAGGTCAGAGACCAATAATTGACCAGTTCAACCAAGAATGTAACCAAGTGTACAACAACCCAGACTAGTATCATACAACAACTTATTATATATGCACAGTTCACCAAAGTTCAAGTGAAAACAAGACAAGCCGGAATTACAAAGCGAACCAGTGCCAAGTTCGAACAAAAATCAAGTAGCAGTTTGAACATTGACAGAGAATACGAAGTCAGCAGCATCAGGTCAGAGAGTCAAGCCAGGGATTCACGGAAGCAAGAAAATGCCAGAAATCAAAATACCGCGGTGGCCAAGAAACAGTCGAATTCACAAAATCGATTATGACCAAGTCAGAGTTCTAAACCGTGTTATCCAAGCAAATTGAAAAAGTCAGAAATAAATCATCAACGTTCAACAAAAATCGAATGGCCGAAAGCATAGTGTTGAAGAAATCAGACGAACGAAACTCAAGGGTTACAAACCCTATATAAACAATCATCATCGGCAATTTCAAAACCATTCGAGTTCAAGCAACAGAGAACAATATTAATAACTCGAATCAAAGGTCGAGCAAAAATCAACATCGAGAAAGGAAAAATCGCATACGATTTTTGACAATTAACTCGACCAAATTGAGGTAGCTACGAACAATATAATCGAACGAAGAAAGGAATCGAAGCTTCTGAAATCAATTTGACAGAGCGGCGCTTCAATCTTCAAAAGCCCAAATTCGGATGCAAAAAGGGACGAACGAAATAAAGCCACCATTATCTCACAAAGGAAAGCAGACCGGAGAAATAAAAAAGGGGATGATATGTTTTAGTTTGGGCCGATCTTGTTTTTAACATAAAAGGCTTTTGTTTATATTTTAAATTAAGGGCTATTTGTTTTTATATTTGTTTTTAATTTTAAAATTCTCTTTTAACCGTTGTATTTTCTAGTCGTGTGACTAGGGGACAAACAACGTGGCGTAGTTTGAGATCGCAACTCAGTGGCTGAGTTGTGACAGGGTTTTGGGCGTAGAGTTAGGTTTAGTCGATAGCGGGTGTCGCGAGTTTACGTGTGTAAGCGTCTGACTATCTAATTTCTAGTAGAAACCTTGGGAGCAGCACGCAGGCAGGGTTTTGCCGAAGCTGGGTAAATTCTATGTCGTTTCTATTTCTGCATTTATTATTCTGCTATTATCTGTGCTGCTATTATTCTGTGATCTGTATTGAAAGTATTTTGTAAGCTTCCGCGATAAATTTTTATAATTTATACTATCACCCTATTCACCCCTCCTCTAGGGTGAAATCGATCCTACAATTCCATTCAGATTCATTTACACAAATAAAATGTAAGTCACTAAACAAATAATCAGTTGCTTAGTATATCATTAAAACAATGAAAAAAACCAATAAAATATTGAATTTAAGATATTTTAAAAAATGAATTGTACCTTAAGATAAGGGGACTACAAAATCACCAATATTTGAAAGTAGTATGCCAAAATAATTCAAAACACTTTGATTGTAGCATTGGATATAGTGATGCAGGAAAGAGGTTATTCGCGATGCAAGCAATGGTTGTGTCATCGTAATAAAAGGTGTTGTGAAAATAAAGCAATCTGTGAAGATAAATTAAAAAATTGCCCAGAGCAATTAATGCTTATTGAGAGATTAAGATCTAACCTTGAATTTAGTTATAGCACATGAATCATTAAGGAACGTAGATAATACTTAAAACATGAAGGAATTAAAATAAATTAGCAAATAATTACCTGAGATTGATGTGTGATGGATATCGGATTAATGATGATTGAGCTTTATTATTTATCTGCATTGAACCAACAAACTCAAATTAATTATAAGGATTAAATTACTGAATCAATTTAAGAAGTATCCAATTAAAACAACAAATGGTACCATTCTACAATCTAGTTCAACATGATAACATGTGAATCATTCAAACATTGAAGAGCAACACTTGAACGGATAAGAAAAAGAGTGTTGTTATATATATGTACATATACATATATATACACATACATACATACATGTATACATAAATGTGTGTGCACGCGCTTAAGCGCATTTAGGCCTACGTTTAATTTTTTAGGTATGTACATACTATTTTTTATAATGAGCACATTCTTTTCTTCATTACAATCTATTTGGTAATTTACCATGTTAATTTACAAAAACTCAATCAGTATTTCTTCTATATTTTTTCCCTTAGTTTTCTACTGCAAAGTGTATGCATGTGCTTTGTGTGTGTCATTAAACTGCTACTATTGGAAGGGTTGATTGTAATGCAACAGTTCACAATCAAGCAACTAAATATTAATAATACTTTTCCTATTTTTTCCAATTATAACAATTTCAAGATAAAAATGAACACATGGCGTACGTTTTTTTAATGATACAGGCTTGGAAGAATAATTCATGAAATGTCAGGCATTGGTTAGCCAAATTATCCTCTATCTCAAGTTAAAATGACACATTTCTTCCTCTTTAGGAATTTTCTGTGCATTTTGACTTAGATAAACACGTACGAAAATTCTTCCATATTTAAATTTAAATGTCCTGAATTTTTTTTATCATATGAATGATTT
The DNA here is from genome assembly GCA_030765085.1 of Allium cepa. Lineage (NCBI taxonomy): Eukaryota > Viridiplantae > Streptophyta > Magnoliopsida > Asparagales > Amaryllidaceae > Allium > Allium cepa. The sequence goes on from CM060929.1 coordinate 980,650,281, forward strand.
ATTAAATGCATTTTCAGATAAATAATTTGTATCCTTCATGAATTCAAAAGATTGCCTGTTAACCAAAATAAATATGTTCACAGGATTACTTTATAACAAAATCCTTTAAAGAAAAAAAGAGCAACATGGAGCAACGAATGCTTTGTTTAATTTGAACCTAAGTCAAAATTATGTCTAAAACTTTGTGTCCACCTTATTATAGCATTATTATTTATATTTTATACACTTATGCATGCATTAGAACTACTATATATATCTATTGCAAATAGTATACCGTCGAACGTTGTTCTTATATGTTTACTATGTTCAAGCCTCTTATTAGTCAATATGTTTGGATGAAAGTTTAGGCAATGTATAATGTATAATAAATACTGTTTAATCTGGAAACTAAAATAAGAGAACTACAACCATCCATCTAAGCTAGTATGTTTTAACACATTAAACTAATAAGTAATGGATCTTTCAAAAATAACTTGTAATGCAATTGCCACAAGAATCCACGGAATGCAACACCTAAATTAAAATCGAGAATCAACATGTGAATTAAAATAGCAGATACTAAAATAAAAGTAGAATATTATATGAAATTTTTGTCCGATATTAGGAGCAAGCATTGAGGAGAAGGAAAAAATGCAGAGCACGTTAAGAAATCAAGGCATGGTGTAAGTAGAATACCTAAATCGTGGTTGGAGTTGTGTATGGAAGCAGCAGTGCCTAAAAAGATATTGTTGATGGAGATGGTCGAAGCTTGAGAAGACAGGCGATTTCGCAAATATAATCAGTAGACATTGAATCCAAAACCATGGAGCAGTGAATGCACCTTAGTCGATGTTGATGGAGATGATCAAAGCTTGAGAATGCAAGCGATTTCAAAAATTTAATCGGTAGACATTGAATCCAAAACCACGAAGCAGTGAACGCATCTTAGTCGATTGTTGATAAAGAAGACATTGGATCTGGATTCGTGGCAAAGTAAACCTAGTTTTTGCGGCTTGTCGGAGGATACGTGGGATCACACTCGATCTGAAATTGCCTCGAAGTGTGCTTAGTTTGTGCTGCTCATTGGAGAGATGTTGGAGTTGAAATCGCCTTGGATCTTGAATCACCTCAGTTAGGGCTTTTTTATTCTTGGCTAAGCAAACAGAGGCAAGGAAGGAGGACCGAAAGTCTGGAAGGGTAAAATAGGAATTTCAAAAAGACACGGTTGATTTTATGTCAATTGAACTATCATTATTAATAGTGTGTGTATATATATATATAAATCTATGTGCGCGCGTGCGGTACTATCAATATTTGTATACAAAACATATACATATATTATGGTATATTGAAATGTTCATTCATGTGATATCATGTTATTATGTGAATATATACTTGATATACTCAATATAAATGTTAATAAATTTATTAATAGGATTAATTAAATATATATGAAATATTTTATAATAAAATTTGTGTAACTACCCAATTTTACGACGCCCGAAAGTCGACATCGATATGTCCACTGTATCTAATGTCGCACAGTCGAATGCTGGAAAACCAAACCATTAGGGTTTAAAAAGAAGAAGATAGAAGAAGAAAATAGAACAATAACAGAATCTCACAATCCACAGCGGGATAACATATAATAGATAAATGAATATCTTTAAAACAAAAGCACTATATCAGTTTATACATCACATTATCTGAGTTTTACAACAATAAGACACAACACCAATAGTATTTATAACTTGACTACATGAAACTGAACTTTGCAACAAAACATACACAACAGATACTACATAGTATAAGTGGTATGTATCGCCGTCCAGCTTGCCTCCAGATCTCAATAGTAACTTCTTGACTTCGCTCCCGGATAACTGATAACCTGACTCTTGGCTGCCCATGTGGAAAACTTGTGGGCACCCAGAGTTTAGAAAGGGAACAATAAACTCCAAGTCAGTCGTGGGAGTGGTGTAAGATCTTAAAAACGATTATTTTCACAAAGAAAATAAAAGGAAATCCGCTATGCTTTTGGAAAATGAAACTACCATAAGGCCTCCCGCCACACACACAATGCAAACGCAGAATTGGAGGAGATTTCTCCTTATGATAGTCAAACATGCTTAATACGCAAAATCTTTTGATATTATTATTAGTGCATAGTGCAGAAAACATTTCGAAAGTATAATATTAATCTTAGCCGGTATAGACATTCTGAACTATGCCTACTATAGCTACCATCTAAACAGTGGTGATCACCGTAAGTAAATGGCATGTTATACAACTAAAACCGTACAGGGCGCGTATTGGAGTTTGAATTTCCAACAAATGGTCAGGCAAAGGAACTTCCTACTGCCACATGGGTACGCCTCTGTAGGGACGTCCCAAGAACCTACCCGGATCTCTGCCAACACAAGGTCGGGTTACCTCTGTAACAAGTTAACTACTACTCGAGTATGCCATCCGCCGGTCCTTTGGGACCTTTATCCGAGGATCCTCAACCACAAAGTATAATAAATTTGCGGCAACAACATAGGTAAAATATCTAGGCTCCATACCATGATACTACCCTTTTCCAGAAGGAAATGACATACCCTAAAGGGCGCGACCCTCATAACCTTGTCGCATCTTTCCTTTTTCGACCATTTTCGGGGTGTGAGGTCCGATGAGGTCTCGTCCACAAAGCCACACTTTTCACAAAGTCATGCTTTGATCAACAGATGATCAGCAGCACTTCGTATGTCACGTTACCAAATTGGGAATATATCACTAATATTCATCAACTACATAACCTCTGAGCTCGTACGTCTCATAGAAGGGTGTTAAGCTAAGAGAATAAATTCTCCGCCACCAACAGAAATGTATTTGATAGAAATCAGCTTTATATATCAAAATGTAATGTCAGACACACATCCATACAAGTCCGTTTCGGGATCGAATGGAACCAAAGGTACTTCAAAAGAAGCCCTTGCAAATCCGGATATTCACAAATCACGTCTCGAATCCCCATTACAAAGAGTGATAAAATCTCCATACCGGAGCAACCCGGTGCAGAGACAATCGATAGGTAATCCTTTCGTTTTCGAAAATACCCCGTCTTCAACACCATCTTCAAATACAATCCAATTTCATCGAATCGTTATTCGGAATTGGTTTTATGACACAAAGTCCTCTCCCGGCTAATCCGAATAACGAGCGCTTAGTTTTAAAAATAAGTGTTACATTCAGATTTCAACAAATTACAGCAGTTTTCACTTTGATCTTTTAAACAAAAGATCTATCACAACCACAAAGGTTCGATGTGGTTTTTGGATATCCACTTGGAATCCGACCCCCGGTCACATCGAAATTCAAATGCAATTAAAAAGGCCAATATTAACAGTCGGTTATTTAACTATCAATCAACATTCACAACAATTACTGGATTTCAATAATTTTCCCCCCGGTTATTTATATTTCAAAATATCTTCGCAAGACGTATTTTTAACACTGCAATATTTTAAAAACAAATTTCAAATCACTATTCACATTTCAATCCTTTGAAAACAAATTTCAAAGCATTTTCCTTATGCGGAATATATCTCCAAATATTTATTCATTTCCATTGGAAATCTACCGAGTTAAAATAATTCAAATCACTTATCCAAAATATTCTTGGAACATTTAAAATAAAATCATTTTAAATATTTACTTAAAATATTGGTTATGAAAAAATTATACTAATTATCACATATAAGATTTTAAGTCCCAACTATTTTTAAAATAAAATTAGTAGATAAGGTATAACTATTTAAATAATCGTTCTTAAAACAAATATCAATTTTAATCTTTAAAATAATCCCTTCAATAAGTAATTAAATAAATCCATACTTTAAAGGTTAAGAGAATAATTTATTCAAAGTTTCCATTCTAAAACCATTCTTAAAAATTTTCAGTTTATATTTATAGGCTACTTCGAAATCATACTAAGCTTTCCAGGGAAAATACATTTTCCATTTCAAAAATGGTTCATTCAAGTCAATTAATAAATCTTTCTTGATTTATTTCAAATTTACGTTCCGAATCCGTAAATTCCCTTCACACTGGTAAAAATAACCAAGTGTCTATTTATTTTTTAAACAAATTTCCCTTTCCTTTATAAATTCCCATTGTGAATTTAAACTTCTAAATATCCATTGATATACGATTTTCAAATCGATTTCTAAATATTCATTTTCAGCACCGAATTAAATTCTAAATTAATTTCCCAAATTCATTTTCAAGTACCAAATCAATTTCAAAATTGATTTCTAAATTGATTTCATCACCACATTTATTATCTTTTGAAACAAATTCTTTCTTTTGAATTTATTTAATTTTCTAAAATTAATTTACTATAAATTTTCTACTAAATTTCAAAAATCCAATTTTATTTATTTCTGATATCCTACGATATCAAAAATATATTCGGCTAAATGATAGCCTTCAACAGTTTTAATCACAAATAGTCGCACACAGATTATAGATAATCAACATACAATATTGAAACAAATTCAATTATTTGAGGAGTCCAGTTGGATCCCTCCAAACTGTTTTCCCTGCATCCACAGACGTTATCACAACAATTAAATACCAATTCCACTTCGAGATGGAATATCACGGTATATGGGTTTAATATAATAACCTCCGCTATTATGCGACGCATAGGGTCTAAACTAATATAACTGATAATAAATTAATCATCCAAGCACACAATCAACAATTTAAATTTAACTATCACAATTCAACAATCAACCAATAACTGAAAATTTTCAATTATTATAATTTGAGTGAGAAGATCTCACCTTTGGTTTTTATTTTGCAATCCACTTCAATATTGGCTTGGTTTATCGATTTTTGACCTTGAATGAACAATTCACGATTTATTACTATTTGAATTGCCGAACAAATAATTACACTTAATTTAACTAACACTTTGGTTTTAAACAAATAATTAAATTTTAAACTAACTTTCTTTGAATAAAAAAATTTAGTGACTAAAATAATTAAATAAGTTTATTAACAAGTTAATCATTTAAATAAACCATTTTAAAATAAATAACTTTATACATATATTCCTACTATTTTACTATTAGTTTTTATAATTTTCTAACCTATATATATATATATATATATACATATACATAAGAATAGAATTGTTTATACCTTAATGCCTTCCTTCCTCGCGCGACCACTGTTTTAAATCGCCATTACGCGACTACAGGCACTGCCGGTGCTCCTTCTTTGTAGCCAGAAACATGCCTAACACCGATCGATCCACCATCGCTCCCAACGCAATCACCACGCCTTACCGGTGTCACCATCGAACTCGAATCGAAACCCTAGCCACCGAAATCGATCGCGACCCACCTCGTCTGCTTGCCGATATGTGCTCGCGTGACTTTAGCCATTGTCACCCACTCGCGAGTGCGTGCGTGAGCATCCTCTGGCTGCTGCTTCGACAAACCCATGCGCCTAACCCTTACCATACTGCACGGCCTCTCTTCCACGATCGAGATTTTTTTAGAGGAATTCGCAAGCTCGAAGCTCGAAGTGGGATACGCGACTAAATCAAGGCGAGCACAGCTTTTTTTTCTTTCTGATTTTAATTGGGAAGAAAGGTGCGGCCATTTTTATTTCTTTAAACTTTGAACAATTTGATTTTGGCAATAAAAGAAAAGGGCACGGTTTTGATTTAATTTGAACGAAGAAAAATATCTACTTTTATCTTTATTTATTTTATCAAACGAAGAAGCGTATGAGAGAGGCTAAGGAAACGTATCATTCACTTCGACTTGCAGGAAGGCGATATGACTTTGACCCTGATGTGAAATTTAGACTAGTCAAAATATCATATTCAAATTTTAAATTTAAATTTTAGATCGACTTGAATTACACAACCTAAAATCTCCACCTCCTATCGCAACTTGCCGCTAGGCGTTATAATATTATAACCCTATTTCGAACCTAATGGAACAAATTTCTGGCTCCAATTTGATCATACATGAAAGATAGCTATTTAAATCGAGTTTAAATATTAAATTCCCGATATAAATTTCAGCGCGTTTATATATCATACGCTCACACAACTCCAATCACTACGAAAATTGAAATCCGATAATAATATAATATTACGGATCCAATGGAGCTAGTTTCGTCGAATTCTAAGACTGTGCCTCAGAAGGCTATTTTTAAATATCAATTTAAATGATATCTTTTCAAAACTGAATAAAGTATTTCCAAATCAAATTCTGAAGCTTCCATTAACCTCAGTATTAACAATATAAATTCTCTAAGCCTCAATTTATTTTTAACAAGCTAAAAATTGAAAATTCAAATTTTTACCCATCATAAATAAATTAATTTCAATAATTTGATTGTCAAATTCATATTTATATTCGAAATTCAAGTTAAACTAACCTACAAATATTTAAAATCAATTAGTATTCTATTTCAAATGTTTAAAATTTCTAGGTCGTCACAATTTGATTTTATTTTAATAAAATAGATCGGATGTAATGCTAGTTAATAGATTACATAAGCCACTAAGATCCAAATAGGTTTTTTTTTTAATTATCCCTTTCACTGTCTATAAGAACTCATTCTATCACCCAATATGTATATTGAGAATTATATTTATTTTACATGCATATATTATACTTTTATATGCATATAATAAATTCATATACATATTGGGAATATAAATGCCCAAGTATATGTTAGAATCTCAATTGTTGGATTTTAATGACAACAACTATACAATTATGTCAAAGAATCTCTAAGCTAATTTGCAGGTACATGGGCATCAAAAAGAGATAATCAAATACATTCAAAATGAAGATACACGGTACAAAATAATAAAAGAATGTATATAGAGATACAAGAAGAGATATATACGATAGAGACAAGACAAAGGAGACAAACAAAGTATTATTAGTCATAGAGTGTCGTGTCTAGAGTTTACAAATGTTAAAATCTTCTTCAAATGGTATACACACATATACATTCATATTTTAAATGAAAAATCAAGTTTTCAAAAATTGCATGGAGTGGGACTCGAACCCAGGTCACTAGTTCAAGAGGCAAGTGCTCTAACCATTTGAGCTATGGTAATTTTAAGTTATAGGTCAAATTCAGACATCTGAATTGACCATTTCAGACGTCTGTGAAAGTGCAGTGTGTATACAATTATAGTATACACGAATCGTGTAATATGCATTACAATACAAATGCGGAAATAGATGATAATAGCATTGTAAATAGAAAATAGAAAAATCACACCAGAGATTTTTATACTGGTTCGGAGCACCGTCCTACGTCCAGTCCCAGACTTCTATCTGGATTTTCACTATTAACTACCTCGCTTCACCCGGAGGAACAGGTTTACAATACCCGAACAGCCGAACGGGATTTCACGCCTCTAATACACTGAGGACTTCAACACTTGCCTCTTACAACACCGAGGACTTCAACACTTGCCTCTTACAACACGAGGACTTCAACAAAAACAAATACAATTATTGTTGACAACTTGTGTTCTTGAAAACACGGATTTGTCACTAGTAGTACACCCTTCCTATAATCTTATCCTCAAAGAATATGAATGATGTTTTGTGAAGATTAAAGAAGGTATATTGCTTATTGAAAAAAATAGTTTCAATGATTCAATAAGCTATTAATTAAATGAGTGCTTTTTAGAATGCAAGAATGTTAGAAAGTAAGATCAGAGAAAGCATATAATAATCATAAAAATTCTTGTTTGAATCAACGATTTAGATGAGTATATATAAGAAGAAATAGTTGTAACTCTTGGTGAAACAGTTGCCATTAAGAGTTGTGATTATTGGTGAAAGGTAGGAGATGCAACTCTTGGAGAAGAGAAGTGTCTTTTGGAAAACTTGCTTTCTGTTTAAAAACGGTCGACAGGTCAAAAAATGACCGGTAGACAGGATTTTAAATATATAGTCGTTATGTGCATGTGTGCACGTTTATTGTGCACATTTAACAGGAACGGTCGACCGTTCATTTTTGGACCGGTCGACCGGTCTCTGTTAAATTGCACAATAAATGTGCACATTACTATAAATGTGTATATATATTGATTATATTTTGTGCATGACTTATTTGAGGATAGATTTTAACAAGTTTATTACTATTATAACATCAAATAATCAATCTATAATCTAGAGAACCATATGAAGGTCTTGATTTGTCGATTGCCTTTATATTGTTGTCAGCAATCAAAATCTTCATAGAAGCTGTGTCTCAACATTCTCCCCCTTTTTGATTGATGACAATATATAATTAAAGTATTGAGTCTCCCCCTGAATATGTGATTTCCTGCAGACAATTATTAGCACCTTTCTCCCTGCAAACAATTATTAGCACCTTTCTCCCCCTTTGTCATCGACAAAAAGGAGTAAACAAAAAAGAATATGAACCAAAAAGACCAATGCATAACACACATTCAAACACAAGATGTTTTGAAACTACCATACATGCCAAAGTTCACTAAAAAAGATGGACACTAATTAGTACAAGTGTCACAAATGGTTTTAAAGGACAAAAAATAAACAAACTAGCTTTAGTCCGACTGAATCTCCTCCTCATCATCTTCATCATCATCATCATCGTCATCATCGTCATCGTTATCATCGTCATCGTCATCACCTCTAGACGTCTCTCCATGACCTTGTCCGCTTGTACCAGCAGATTCCTCGGATGTTGACCAAGTGAAAGTGGGAGGAGCCGGACGCTTTCCGGGGTCTTGATGTTGGGTAGAGACAGATGTGCTACATGATATAGCATCCCATATAGCACTGAAGAAAGACTTGACCTTGTTGAATCGTTTGTCAATTTTTGAATCCATACGTTTGAGTCTCGCTTCAAGTAAGAATTGATTACGAGCGATGGTTTCAAGAGATTCTCTTGTAGACGACTTAGATTTCAACAACCTAACTTCTCCGGAACGAGGTCGCGAAGATGGAGCTTGTTGTGCTTGTGTACCTCGTTGTTGCCATTGTTCGAATGGCATAATCTGAACATAGGGAGGAGGAAGTTTCATGCGCTTGATGGTAGTGGAGTCAATGCATTTTGGTGTAGATGTTGCTGAATCAGGGGCTGTTACTCCACATGCTAGCAATATGCGCATAACATACTCATTATAGAAGAAATGAGGTCGAGTGGAGTTATTTACTTTTAAAATTTCATCGAAAATCATGTGAGCCCAGTTGATTTCGATTTCCCCGTATATAGCATAAAGAGCCTTGAAATTTTCCTTGTAGACGGCATCATAATTTCCTAATCGAGGAAATAGAGAGTGCATCAAGACACGATGTAATAGCCTTGCTGTCGGTCGTAGCCCAATCGATTTGGTGCCGTCACTATTATCTTCTATAAACTTATGGCTAGTGCTATTTCGGGTGAATACTTCACAAAATGTCGATGAAAATTCTTCACCTCTATTTGGTATTCCAAGAATAGAAGCTATTCTATCATGAGTAAGATAAATTCGTTTGCCGCAAACTACCGACCAAATAACTCCATTTGGATTATCCGGTGTATATTCTTCTAAATTCATATTTGCGTAGAATAATTTAATCATTAAGTGATTAATTTGTACGCTATTATCTGAAAAATCTATGAGAGGAGAAATATTGGAATTGTTTGCTAAACGACGAATACCGTATGAAGTGAAGTCTTCGAATTTGATGAATGAGCCCGGATGGAACTTATAATTTGTCATTTGATTCCATCGAGTTACGGCAACTGGAGTTTCAAGCCACTTTCTGGCAGAGAGAGTTAGAGATGAAGATTCTGAAGATGCTCTTTTCTTTTATTTCTTTTGTGGTGGAGCCATTGATGAGGATTTGGGAGTTTTGGAGCTTGAGAAATATGAACTAGGGTTTGGAAATTGGGAATGCTTTCAGTAGGAAGTAGAAAGAAATGAGTGGGGGGGTAAATATATACGTGGAGTGTATAAAAAAAAAAAAAAAAAACTGTAAAATGCTCGACCGGTCGACCGCCTAATTTTTACCGGTCGACCGTTTTCAACCCGAGAGCCTTTTTGGTCGACCGGTAGAAATTTCGGTGGTCGACCGGTTTTGCTCTGTGTTGAAAAACTGATTGTTTTCGCAAAATTTTTAAAAAAAAATCGATTGTATATATTATATATCATATTATTATTACAGAATATATGTTATTACAAACAATATATGAAAACAAAACAATATACATTATGGAAATCTAATGAGAAGTAGAGTTGTCATTAGAATTTTTGTTGTCTCCAATGCGTTTAGCCCATGGACTCCAGTTATTTCGAGCTCCTTCGTTCTCGTTATAATTTCTATCCCAAGAGTTTGGAGTCGTTGAAGTCGATGGCCTGCATGGCATTGGTTCATGAACATCGTGCTTGTTTGATCCGCAGAAGAACGATGCCATTCTTTCTAAGACGGATAAACGTGCCGACGTACGTTGTTGTTCATGATAGAGTTGGTTTTGTCCATAATGCAATTGTCTCTGTAGGTCGATTTGATGCTTTTATTAGTGATGTATCTCATCGATTTGTGCCTTCGTGCGTGGAGAGCAAAATAGTGCTTTCTTTACACGTTTAGATGATGGCGTATGACCAGGAGTGCGAGAACAATGGTGATAGCACTCCGGTTTCTGTTTCGGTGTAATCGGAGAGTAATTCTCCTCCGAATCCGAGCTTGTGATTGAAATATGGGATTCTTGTGCGCATTTGTCACAAATGTGTGCCATGATAGCTTGTTTATGGTGAGTATAATTTTCAGCAAAGAAGGGAATGATTAGAGATGTAGTTTTCATAAGTTTATATAGGAAAATTTGCAAAAGAACTTGTGGATAAAATTTGGTAGAAAGAATTGGCCGTAAACATAAACAAAGATTTATAATATTTGGTTTAAAAATAGCTAGAGTTGGTTTCTAGTTCTAAATTTTAAGATTGTTATCATATTAAAACATATAGTTTAAGAATGTGAATAATTTATTCTATTCTAGATCTTTCCGAGATACTAAGCCAAGCTCTCTTCGTAGTTTAATAAAACTAGATTCAAGTAAAGGCTTAGTGAAAATATCGGCTAATTGATTGTCAGTATGAACATATTCAAGACATATATTTCCTTTTTCAATATTATGTCGAAGAAAATGATGACGGATATCAATGTGTTTGGTTCGAGAGTGATTCACTGGATTTTTAGAAAGATTTATAGCACTTGTGTTATCACAGTATATAATAGAATTTGATAAATGAATATCAAAATCTTGAAGTGTCTGTTGCATATATAGTACTTGAGTACAAGCGAGAGCCGCTGATATATATTCAGCTTCACATGTTGATAGTGAAACACAATTCTGTTTCTTACTAAACCAAGAGACATGTGATTTTCCAATAAAATGACACGTACCACTTGTACTTTTTCTATCCGTTCGTGAGCCACCAAAATCAGCATCACTATATGATACTAATTCAAATGGACATTCTTTTGGATAGAAAAGACCAAAATCTTTGGTATTATTAAGATAACGAATTATACGTTTTACTGCTCGTAAATGTGATTCCTTTGGATCGGCTTGAAAACGAGCACATAAACAAACACTCATTAATATATCTGGACGACTAGCTGTAAGATAAAGAAGAGAACCAATCATGCTTCGATATAATTTCTGGTCAACATTCTTACCACTTTCATCTTTTTCAAGATGTGTAGTTGTACTCATAGGAGTTGGTTTACCAGATGTATTTTGTAATCCGAAGCGTTTGATAAGATTTTCACAGTATTTTTCTTGATTAATAAAAATACCGTTTGAAAGTTGTTTGATTTGAAGTCCAAGAAAATAAGATAGTTCTCCCATATGAGACATTTCGAATTCTTTGGTCATAATACTTGCAAATTCCTTGCAGAGTTTATCGTTTGTTGAACCAAAGATGATATCGTCTACATATATTTGGATAACCAGAATATCTTTTCGAGAATGTTTAATAAACAAAGTTTGATCGACTTTGCCTATTTCAAATCCTGAATTAATAAGATAGCTACGTAATCGTTCATACCAAGCACGAGGTGCTTGTTTTAAACCATACAGAGCTTTCTTAAGTTTGAACACATGGTCAGGATATTTTTCATGTACGAATAAAGGAGGTTGTTCGACATAGACATTCTCTTTGATAAATCCATTGAGAAAAGCACTTTTGACATCCATCTGATAAAGTTTGAAATTATGATGACAAGCAAAAGATAATAGAATTCTAATAGCTTCTAGTCGAGCAACTGGTGCAAAAGTTTCTTCATAATCGATACCTTCTTCCTGATTGTATCCTTGTGCTACTAATCTTGCTTTATTTTTGGTGATATTTCCTTGTTCGTCAGCCTTATTTTTATAGACCCATTTAGTACCAATTACTGACTGATCAGTTCGTCTCGGAACAAGTTCCCAAACGTCATTGCGCTCAAACTGATTTAGTTCTTCCTGCATGGCAATGATCCAGTAATCATCTGTAGCAGCTTCTTTTGGATTCTTGGGTTCGATATTTGAGAGAAAAGCGACATGACCCATTTGATTGAGTTGACTCCTTGTTCTGACATGTGATGTTATTTCACCTATTATATTTTGGGCCGGATGGTCTCTTAATATTCTTGGTGGTGATTGTAATTCACATATTTGAGGAGTATTCTCAATAATTACTTCTGAGTCAGAATCAGTATTTGAGATGATTGGATTATCAATGACTATTGATTCGTCATCATCTGATATTGTGTGAGGATGCTGATAAATTTCATCAAAAGAGACATGAAGTGATTCTTCAATAGTTTTGGTTCGTTTATTAAATATCCGATAGGCCTTACTTCGTTCCGAATAACCGACAAATATTCCTTCATCGGCTTTTGGATCGAATTTTCCAAGCTGGTCTTTCGTATTTAAAATAAAGCACTTGGAACCAAAAACTTTGAAGTATGAGATTTTGGGCTTTCTTTTGTTAAACAATTCATAAGGAGTATTCTTGGTAAGAGGTCTTATGGACACACGATTTAAAACATAACAGGCAGTTGCGACAGCTTCTGCCCAAAAATGTTTTGGTAAGGTGGTTCCATTCAATAATGTTCTTGCATATTCTTGTAAAGTTCGGTTCTTTCGTTCTACTACTCCATTCTGTTGTGGAGTTCTGGGAAACGAAAAATTATGATATATACCTTTCTTTGTACAAAAATGTTCAAATTCATTATTTTCAAACTCTCCGCCATGATCACTTCTTATATTTTTAACCTTAATCCCTTTTGATTTTTGAATTCTTTTGACGAAATATTTGAAATGATCGAAAGTATCACTTTTATTTTTTAAGAAAATTGTCCATGTATAACGAGAGAAATCATCAACAATTACAAGCACATATTGACTGTGATTTATTGATTGAACTCTAGTAGGTCCAAATAAATCCATGTGCAGTAACTCAAGCGGTTGTAATGTTGATATGACTTTCTTGGATTTAAACGATGATTTGGTCAATTTTCCTAATTGACATGCATCACAAATGTTGTTAACTTTAAAACTCATTTTGGGTAGTCCTCTAACTAGATTGTTTTTGGCTAGCTTGTCAATAGTTCTGAAGTTTATATGACAGAAACGTTTGTGCCATAGCCATGGATCATTGTCATTAGCCAAAAGACACATATCTGAATTATGATTAATATTCATATTTAGAATATATATATTTCTGTCTCTATAACCTTCAAAAACCAAATTATGGTCTTTATCTAAAATACTACACTTATTATTTGAAAAGGAAATTATAAAACCCTTGTCACATAACTGACTAATACTAAGTAAATTGTGTTTTAAATTTCTAACTAGCATGACATTAGTAATAAGAGGTAAGTTAGATGTACCGCAATTGCTCACATCGCCTTTGCCGATGATATAACCTTTTGAATTGTCTCCAAAAGTGACTGAGCCACCATCTGAGTATTTAATATTTGTTAATAAGCTCTTGTCTCCCGTCATATGCTTTGAGAAACCACTGTCCAATATCCACTTTCCTCTTTTCTTCAGTGGGACCTGCAAAAAATAGAATTAAGTTCATGGTACCCACTTTTTATAGGGTCCTAAGAGTTAGGTCTTAGGAGTCCAAACCCATTTGGGTCCGGTATCCCCTTTATATATATAATTGTTATTAAAATGTACATTATTCATGAATTGCTGAATGTATTTGTTCCTAATCAAATTATTATTTGTTTTAGGAACCCATATTTTGATAGTCTTGACATTTCTCTTTTGAAATTTCACAACTGGTTTTGGTTTGAAATATAATAAACTAAGATTTTTCTTAGCTTCAGTTTTTTGTACTTTCTTCTTCCTTTTATTTCTAAGATGTTTCTTAGTTTCATGTTTGTTATATCCCAAACCTTGTTTATCTGAAATAGATTGTGAATTTTCAATGATTTTAGTCAAATTTTCTCGACCTTTGTTAAAGTTAGAAATATTTTGAGTAATGTCATCAAACTTTGTTTGTAAACTAGCTTTTTCTAGGTCTAGAATTTTGACTTTTGCTTTAAGTTCATGATTTTCAGTAGTGAGAGCATTATTTTTCTCTTTTTGAGCTTCTATTTCTTGACTCAAAAGAGATATTTGAGAGTCAACATTAGATGATGATTCTTGAATATTTTCAAGTTCTTCTTCTAATATTTTCTTCTCATCTTTTAACATATCTCGTTCAAACTCTGCTCTACTTAAATCTGCTTTGACTACTTTTAATTGACGTTTTAAGTCTTTATATTTGACTATCAATTCAGCATTAATATCAAGTAATTCATCAAATGTAGGAATTTGTACCTCATCTTCTGTTGCCATAAAGCAAACATTAGCTTGTTCATTCTCCGAATCACTTTCACTTTCTGATGAAGATGACTCTGAATCATCCCATGTTACTGAGAAGGCTCGTTTCTTTGATTTGTCCTTCTTATATTTGAATTTGTCATTTTCTGACTTTTTCTTTTGTTCTGGACAATCCTTCTGCATGTGTCCCTTTTTATGGCAGTTGAAACATTCTATAGCAGATGAAGATGGTTTATTTGATCCCGGTTTCCTTTTATTGTAGCGACTGGCTTTTCGATATTTTAGGAATTTTTTGAAACCTTTAGCAATGAACGCCAAATCTTCATCTTCAGAATCTGATTCATTTTCATCTTTCTCAACATGAAATGCTACATTTTTCTTTTCTTCTTTCTGTTCTTTTCTAGCCTGCAAATTTGCTTCATAGGACATTAAATTTCCTATCAATTCATCTGGCTTCATGACGGAAAGATCATTAGCTTCTTCAATTGCTAATACTTTTCCTTCCCATTCATTAGTCAGAGAATGTAGGACTGTTGAAACAACATCAAAATCAGAATACTTTTGTCCTAACCCAATAAGTGCATGGTGAATAGTTTGAAACCGTGAATACATGTCATTGATTGTTTCATTAGGTTTCATTTTGAAATTTTGAAATTGACTTTTCAGCATGGCTATTTTGGCTTGTTTAACCTTGTTAGTACCTTCATGAGTGATTTTTAGCGTTTGCCAAATTTGATATGCAGTAGTGCAGATACTAACACGGTTATATTCATTTTGGTCTAATGCACAGAACAACATATTTATTGCTCTTGCATTTACGGCTGTTGCCGTTTTCTCAGCCACAGTCCATTCTGAATAATCAGTTGTTGGATTCACTATTTCTCTTTGAGTAGCATTCCAAGCATCATAGCTACTAGATTGCATAAAGAATGACATACGTGTTGCCCAATAACTATAGTTAAGACCATTGAAAAATGGAGGTCTTTGTGTCGATTGCCCTTCTGTGTAAGTGGTGTTTTGAGTGCTAGTACTTGCGTTATTTGCCATATTACAAGAATATATCAAATAACTGTGTTACGGTTATATGATGACCGTGCTCTGATACCAATTGAAAGTGCAGTGTGTATACAATTATAGTATACACGGATCGTGTAATATGGATTACAATACAAATGCGGAAATAGATGATAATAGCATTGTAAATAGAAAATAGAAAAATCACACCAGAGATTTTTATACTGGTTCGGAGCACCGTCCTACGTCCAGTCCCAGACTTCTATCTGGATTTTCACTATTAACTACCTCGCTTCACCCGGAGGAACAGGTTTACAATACCCGAACAGCCGAACGGGATTTCACGCCTCTAATACACTGAGGACTTCAACACTTGCCTCTTACAACACCGAGGACTTCAACACTTGCCTCTTACAACACGAGGACTTCAACAAAAACAAATACAATTATTGTTACAACTTGTGTTCTTGAAAACACGGATTTGTCACTAGTAGTACACCCTTCCTATAATCTTATCCTCAAAGAATATGAATGATGTTTTGTGAAGATTAAAGAAGGTATATTGCTTATTGAAAAAAATAGTTTCAATGATTCAATAAGCTATTAATTAAATAAGTGCTTTTTAGAATGCAAGAATGTTAGAAAGTAAGATCAGAGAAAGCATATAATAATCATAAAAATTCTTGTTTGAATCAACGATTTAGATGAGTATATATAAGAAGAAATAGTTGTAACTCTTGGTGAAACAGTTGCCATTAAGAGTTGTGATTATTGGTGAAAGGTAGGAGATGCAACTCTTGGAGAAGAGAAGTGTCTTTTGGAAAACTTGCTTTCTGTTTAAAAACGGTCGACAGGTCAAAAAATGACCGGTAGACAGGATTTTAAATATATAGTCGTTATGTGCATGTGTGCACGTTTATTGTGCACATTTAACAGGAACGGTCGACCGTTCATTTTTGGACCGGTCGACCGGTCTCTGTTAAGTTGCACAATAAATGTGCACATTACTATAAATGTATATATATATTGATTATATTTTGTGCATGACTTATTTGAGGATAGATTTTAACAAGTTTATTACTATTATAACATCAAATAATCAATCTATAATCTAGAGAACCATATGAAGGTCTTGATTTGTCGATTGCCTTTATATTGTTGTCAGCAATCAAAATCTTCATAGAAGCTGTGTCTCAACAGTCTGAAACTGTAATCAAAACTGAAATTTCATACAATATTCAGGCGTTTGAATTCGTAATTTCATACGTCTGAATCTAGGCAAAAATAGCCTATTTCTTTTCTGGTTTGCACGTCCAAATTTCAGAAGTCTGAAATTTATTTTCAGACGGCTGAACTTCTTCAACTGCTATATTTTTGAAAAGTCATTTCATTTTTATAAAGAGTTACAACCTTTTACTAAGAGATACATCCATACTCTTTCATGATAACTTTTCACGAATGATTACAACTCTTTATACTCTATATAAACATATTAGAATCATTTGTTTAATTCACCAAATTGATAAAAAGCTTTCTATTTCTATACTACACTGATTCTAACATTTTGAGCATTTAAATTTCTACATAATCATTCATTTACTTCCATATTCTTCACATACACACACACACACACACACACACACACACATATATATCAAAAGGAGAAGATTATAAGAAGATTGTACTATCAAGAGACAAATTCATGTTATTGAGAACACACTGTGTCATATACTTTCTGTATAAGTTGAAGTCCTGTTCTTCTGTTCAGGCAAGTGAAGTCCTCTTCGGCTGTTGAAGCGAAATCCTGTTCTGCTGCTCAGGTCCCTTGTTCGGTTGTTCAAGGGTTGTTTTAAACCTGTTTCTCCGGGTTAAGTGAGGATTGTTGTTAGTGAAATTCCAGAAGGAGTCTGGGACTGGACGTAGAACGGGAAGTTCGAACCAGTATAAAAATTCCTGGTGTGCTTGTTTTATTTTTTTCTTATTTACTCTGCTACAATAACTTTGTTTTATTTCTGCACTAGTATATTATAATTCCTTATAGCACGATCCGCACCAGCACTTTCAGTATAAGCATGTTTTTGAATCTACTACAATGTATATGGTTTGTATACGCATATTAATAGCATTGTATATATATAGTTTAGACATGTATATGTGCATGTAACACACACGCACACCCATACACACACACACACACACACACACACACACACACACAGATATATATATATATATATATATTTCCATACAAATAAATTTACATAAATGGCAATCGAAAAACAATTAATGAAAGTTATGTCAAATTTATCTCTTTGACCAAGGAAACATCTAATTAGTATATATGAAAAATAGAAAGGTTTTCCTCCTTCCTCTCTTGTAGATGCCTAATTTAATTTTGATCCAAGTTTTATATTGTTAATTGTATATCCTATATTTATTCATAACCTAAAATAAGTAATATAATATATGATATTACATAACTGTTACTTGCATAAAACGATCAACAAACATGTACAGGGAAAAGGTAAATAGTTAGCATATTAGTATATATATATATGTGTGTGTGTGTGTGTGCGTGCGCGCGTTCAATTTTGATTTTATATGTAAAACACACACACACACACACACATATCTGCGTGTGAAAGAGAAATATAAATAAACTTCCATACACTTATAAAATAAAGTGCATATGTATAAAAATCCAAACTAATTAACAAAATAAATTTCAAATTTATTTCTTTGACTAAGTCCATAACAAAATATCATGATTCAAAAAAAATTCAAGATAGCAATTTTAGATTCACAGCAATACACATGTTTGATTACAAATAGAATAAATTATCATTTGTGTGTGCATGCGTATGTATGTATGTATATTTAATTCATTCTACGGTGCATAAAACACATTTAAAAAGGTTGATTCACAAATACATAAGACCAAAAAAATAGATCGAATTACATTGTTGTTTTCCCCTTTTACCAATTTTATTTATAAACAACATATGTAATAAATCAAATTTCAATAATATATAATAGAAATTTAAATATGTGTTACATACATTAATTTGGGTCAGGTGTGAACATGTATAAATAAAAAAATAGATTTACCTTTGCATATCAAACCATTTGTGACACCTCGATTTGTGAGTCGACTCTTTGAATCACGCACTGATCTTGCTAGAATTGAATGGACCATGTGAAGACCGGGACATTCTACAGCATGTGAAATAGATGGATTTAAAAAAATCTTATTTGGATCAAAGTGGGACTATGAAATCTAAAGGGTTTCACTTGATCCAATCAATTATTTTAACAAATCATATTTTATTAACATTGTTTTAATCTTATTCATTATTTCTAAATTAATTAAGTGTGAGAGTTGAAAAGGTTTGAATATATTAAATATATCCATAGTTTAAATAGTGCGACAAATATGCTAAACATAAAGTAAGTGTACTTAACATGTGAGAATGGATAAGAATAAATAAAATTAAATATAGATGCATTCACATCATGGTCTAATAGGAAAGGAGATGAATTGTGGCATCCTTAATTGATTACATCTTCCCACATTTGCAAATTTAATTATTACAGCATTTATTTAACATATTAGAGGTATTACGATACAACTAAATGACATAAACAACAAATAGTAATTAATATGTATATAGCGTTACCTTAATTTCAAACTGTCTAATAAAACTGAAAATGGTTTTTAAACATGCCTAAGGCATATAAAATACAATATTAAATTTTATACACATATACACACAAATACATACATACATACATATATACATACATACGTATGTATCTATCCATGTGCGTGTGTTAAAATCTGAAACTTTCCAATTAATTCAAAGCGAACTTCCATACTACAAAAAGTTTTCTAATGTATTTACAAACATATGTATACTTGAATTAATTGATAAAATATATATATAAATACAAATTAAAATTTTCAACCAAAATGAAATTTTTCTTTTTCTTAATATCATAAACCTAAACTTGAATAATAAAAAATAAAGAAATATTAACAATCCTTTGAAATATTCAAATAAGAATATTCGAAACGTTAAATTGCGTAACATTTATAGAATACTATTGCAATTAATTTTAAAACTTAGGTATAACCAAAACATTTTTTCAATCAAATATAAACTTCCATTTCAATTTATCAAATTAAGATAAACCTATTCATTCAAAAAGTACATTAGGGCTGTCAACGGATAGCCGAAAAATCCAAAATCCGTCCATACCATATTCGAAAAGCGAATAAATATCTGAAATCCGGTAAAACGGATGCGAATGCAGATACGAAGACATCCACATCCGAAAATTATCCGTTCGGTTTTTGTCAATATTATAGCTTAAATTATGCGTATTTTAGTACAATGAAAGATATTTATTTATTGTTTTAATAAGTTAGTAGTTCATAATATATGCACTTAACGCTTATTAATTGCTACTAACTATTTATTATTAGCGTAGCTGCTTATTTTGAACACTTTTATAATCAATGGTATTGAAAAGAATTTATCTTAAACTAAAAGTGTCTATTTATATTTCTTGATTTACCGATCATTAGCGGATTAAATAATTATTCGATATCCGTATGTATCCGTGGAAGCCGATATCCGATATCCGAGAATGATTTTGAATGTGGATGCAGATACGAAATTATCTACATCCGAAAGTATCCATCGACGGGCCTAAAATATATAAATTGCAAGATTATTTTCATTTCAAGGTGAACTAACAATATGTGAAGTTTCCATTTCAATAATAATGTAAATAATATGTGCACATAAACTTTTAGATCTAAATAAAAATTACACTTTGATTTGAGAGTTTAAAACATAGATCTATACCTAAAATGTTGTTTCAATCATATACAAATTTCTGTTTTGATTTGTCAAATTAAAAACCAAATCATTTCATTCAACAATTAATTCAAATTACATAAATTATTTTAAATCAAAATGGCGCAAAAGTATGTACATTCTAGATTCGGATAATCATATTATATTTAATAGAACATTCAAAATAGTAGATATCTTTCCGATCTAGCCAAAAAATCACACCATGATTTGAGATTTCCCCTTGGATCTCCAAGATCCATGCCCAATCCTTTCAAGAGATAGATTGACCACTTATATTTATTTCATTTGATGTTTTTATTTTATTTGGAGTTGAAAATATTTTGGAAAGGGGATGACAAAAACTTGGCCATGGCAGGAAGAGGAGGAGAAAATGTAAAGTGAATGAAAAAATGAGTATAGAAAGAAAATTAATGATAGGATTTGTATTAATGAGAGAATAAAAACCTTTATTTTTCTCTCTTCGAAACTTCCAATTTTAATTCCTACTTAATTTTCAAACAAATATCATCATATCCCTTCCTCTCTCTCTCTCTCTCTCTCTCTCTCTCTCTCTCTAGCATGGAAGGCCACATCATTCCATCACATGGATAATTATTTCCAAAAGCATGTTAATACTTAACTATATTTAAAACATATTAAATATATACCAATATCGTATATCGATACATGCATATGTAACTTTTATATATACATCCAAATAACTACTAACAATACCAAAACATCAAATAAATTAAATAATAATCAACATTTCTTAAATATAACTAATTTACAATATTCTATATATTACTTAAATCATGTGTTTTTTGGAGAAATCACAAATGGTTGTGTGACCCTGAGGTGTGAATTCAGTCGGCATTAATATTGAACGATTTAAATATTAACGTTCACACGTGACCTGGTGTGAGAATTTGGTAATATTCCTTGCTTACAGATATTTTCAGTAAAATCACGTTTTATAATTTTTTAATCGGAACAAATTTGTAACAATTGTTTACACTAATTCTCTTTGTTAACACTATATCACATTCTGACTTATGGAATTTGGTTTTGGTTAAAATTCCAATATCGTCCACATTCTACTTGGTTATGACATGAACAAAGTACTAGTTCAGTAATAACGTTTATTATGAACCGTAATACTCTGGGTAAAGATTTTGACTTGGGGTTGACTATAGTTGACCATGATACTAACTTTATACAACCGAGGAGATGAATTCTCTATTGAATAATGTTTCACTTCTAGTGCTCAACTCAGACACAACTATAGTCGTTCAATGGATGCCATGCCACAATTTAACTATAATCAAAGTGGAATTTCCATATTGAAGGTCAATAGTATTCAAGAATAAGGAGCTGTGTAATGTCATTACTTTGAGATTTCTCGTCTGATCTAGTTGTTAATAATCGACAAGAAACTCTCGGACGAGTCATTACATAGCTATCCCATAACTATTGGTACGTAATCCCTTGATTCCCCCAATAGGTATAACTAATACATGTCCATCATCTGGAGAGCGTTACATACTCTGTTCTCAACAGATGTATCGATATCCTTCCTCGAAACATCTTGACTAGGAATATATAAAATAAAAATTATTATATATTATGATTAATTACTCACAATTGCAACTATTTGCAACTAACCACATAAAATTTCATTTAAGGATTTTCTTATTTATATGCTTTAATTCAATTGCTTAATTAATTATATCACTATATAACGAAATATGTAATAGAAATTAAATACCTTTATTATAAACATGATCGACCATAGAGTTATATGTATTAACAAATTTCATAATTGCCTCTAAGACATACCCCTAACTCTATCACCATGTTGGTTTAATTTTATTTAATGTTGTTTTGGGATAAATAATTTTATTCGGCCATGAAAAGAAGCAAGGTGGAGGCCACCATGAAGGGAGGAGAATGAAGAAGAAAAAATTAACAATAAATTAATAAGGAGGATTTTATTAATGGAAAGAATGAAACCTTTGTGGTTCCTCTCTTTAAAGCCTTCCATTTTACTCTTTACTAAATCTAAATCGGCTATTTAGGCCATTTATTTCGGTTGGCATGCTTGCATCATGTATGGACGAAAAATCCCATAAGCCATTTAAGTAACTAAATATATCTAAAGCCTGTTTAGATATATGTCTATATTGTATATCAAAATATCCATATATACCTTTTATATACTCATACAAATAACTAATAATAGTACCCAAAACACTTCTAGGAGCTAACCTACTTACTACTAATGCCATAAACATCAAATATATTAATAATTAATATTTCTTAAATGTTAACTAATTTATAACACATTATAAACCAATTAAATTATGTAGTTTTTTTTAAAGAAAACACAAATATAGTTATGAGACTCACGGGTGTGAACTCAATCAGCGATTAATATTGAATAATTCAAATATTAACGTTTACATGCCATCTTAGCTGACATTGTGATAGTTTAATTGAATTCATCGCTTATAGATCTTTTCGGTAAGTCATGTTTTACATGAATTTAAGTGGTACCAGTAGTGGCAATAATTTACACACATTCTCTTTGCCAACAATATATCATATTAGGATGTACGGAGTAAAGAATCGGTCAAAACTCGAATATTATCCACATAAAACTCGATCAGTCTATAAACAAAGTCCTTGGTTCAATAATAACAGTTATTATTAATTGTTGTACTCAGGCCAAAGATTTTACTTTGAGTTGACTACAGTTGGTCGGGATACTAACCTTACACAACTAAGGAGGGAAAATCTCTATTAAATATTGCTTCACTTTTAATGCTTCAATTCGGACCTAAACTACAATCGTTCGATAGAAGTCATGCCATGATTTAACTATAATCAAAGTGAATTACCCACATTGAAATTCCGCAGTATTTCAAGTCAAGGGAACTGTGTAACATCTTCATGGTGAGATTTCGTATTTGACCTAGTTATTGTCAACCAATATGAAACTTTCATATGAGTCATTCCATAATTATTTAAGACATATGATTATGGAGTCCCTTGGTTCCCCCAACAGCCATGGGTAATAGAATGCCTAACATTAGGATAGCATTACGCACTCTGATCTCAATAGGCAAATTGATATCCTTTCTCGAAACACCTTGACAAGGAGAAACAAAATTTTATTTTACACAGTAATTATTTACTCACGATTGCAACTGTTTGCAACTACAATCCTATAATTTATTATTTAAGGATTTTTATTTTAATATACATTAAATTAATTACTTAGTTAATTATATCATAGTATAACAAAGTATGTATAAGAAAACAAAAATCTTTATTATGAACAAGATTGACTATAGAGCTATATACATATATATACATACATACATACATATAAATTACATAGTTGCCCCTAGCACATACCACTAACTCCCTTAATCTCCCACTTTTAATAAGCATCAATTATGGATTTATAATCCCATTCCTCTAATCCATTTTCTCAAAACTGATCTCTAGTACCTTAGTGAATGGATCTGCTATATTATTTATTATCTACTCTATCGGCTAACACCTCTCCATCGTTGATAAATTACCTATATCATGTTGAAATTTCAGATCATGTATCTAGATACCTTATGAGCCCTAGGTTCTTTTGCGATCTGTATCGTGGTATTATTTTCATAAAACAATGTTATCGAATTCTCAACATTTGGAATCACCCCATGCTCATTTATAAATATATCTATATATGTATATTGTTTTTATTGCGGCGTTGTTTAAAACGATGTACTTAGCCTTTTGGTTAAATCATCCACCACCTCTCATTTGGAACATTCCAAACTTAAAGCTCAATAACTAAGGTTAAGCACGAACTTAGGATTGACATACTATATTTGATACCTCTTATGAAGTTCGAGTCCAAATACTCCTTCAAAACACGCTTGTTGTTTCCATAAAAAATTCTATAGTAATTCATAAATACTCAATAACATTCTTAATACCATTTAGTGATTCTAATTCGAATTTGATATTCACTTAATGCACCAAGTGCACAAGCAAAATGTGATGTAGTAGAAAAAATAATATGTTTGATAATCACTATTGTCAACGCATAAGGAATCTATCTCATGCGCTCCACATCAAACATTTTCATATGATGTTTATGTATATCATTTGGGATAATCCTAACATCCTTTTATACTGATTATAAAGGACATCATTTTCAAATCCTATATAAAGAATAAAATAACCAATCTAAAATCAATTTTAATAAGGGTACATCATTAATAATCAATAGTATGTTGTTTACTTATAGTTTTATAGGAAATATTTTAGCACCTTTTAATATTCTTTCTTACAGACATATGCTTCCTTTACATTTCAACTAAAAATAAAATTACTTGATTTCTCTATCATAATACTTGTTCAACTCTGATGCTTATCCGATGGCATTTTGTATCCACTTTTGGATCATATCCAAAGCATACAAATCATGTTATCGCTCTTATTAACTTTAAGACATTTTGTTTTTTATATGAAAATCTCTTCGAAATCATTTTTTAGAAGTTCTATTTCAACATCAATGTACAAAACTCAAAAATCATATTATGCAATAATTACGTATAGACTCCGAATGAACAAGCATGTTGACTTTAGAAATTACTTCATTAATTTCGACATTTGAAATCGGTGGAGCCATTTCTTGTCAACACCACTTTATGTAATTCCAACTGTATTGATCTTCTTGAAGATTTTTCTATGGTCGATGGATCATATCTCAATGGGTATAACTATCAAAATCATATTTTGGTAATATATTTGGCATATGTTCTGGATTTAAAGCATCGTTCCATATGGGAGAGTTCATACTCTTCATGGCTTATTCACAAGTAAGGTAATTATTATTTAACAATTTATTTTCTTAATATTAATATGAAATTATATTTTCTCCTTAATGTAAGAATATTCTTATTACACATTCTAATGAGTTATGTTTATTTTAGTCTTGGTTAATTGTATGTAATCTTATCTAATCAATTTCTATGTTCAAGCCTTTAGATCTTATCCCAATCCATTGTACTACCACTAATTTCAAAAGTAAAAACTTCATCATAAAGGTGGTGTTTCTTGAAACTATAATCATTTTTCGGTACGACAGAATAGGCATTTAGAAATTTTTATGAACTTCCTTTATATTTACATAAAATTGATTTAGTTTTGAGTTCATGAAACATATGTTCATAACATAAATTATTCAACCATACATTTAATCAATTTAAGACCATGATTTCATATCAATTATTTTATAAGATCTCGTAAACAATGCTTTCGCTTAAATTAAATTTAACGTTTATACTTACCTTAAGTACATATCCTTACAGAAAGAAGTTAACCCAACTTCATACATCATCAATCATACTTTATTCAACAAAGTCTGATTACTCCTTATTGATACATCATTATGTACCATAGGGAGCAGTGGCTTTTGAGATTGAATCTTATTCATTTTAGGTAACTTTTGGAACTCTTTCCGATATGCTTACCTATTTGATCAAATCAGATTATTTTATTTTCTTTGCACATTATGTCTTCTTCCATTTTATATTCTATGAAATTATCATACATAAACTAATTGTATATCAGATAAACATATCCATGTTTGTGATAATTCATCAATGAATTTAACGAAGTAGGTGGATTCATTTGGTATCATTATACTTTGAATTACATATATCTGTATATATAAATCGAAAGAGTTCATTAACCATTTTGTCACTCCCCTTGAATGGGTGCTTTGTCCTTAATCTTTTGAGATCCAATTTACGAGTATCACATGATAATATATGATTAAAGAATTATTTATTAAATATATGAATCATTCCGTATTCTAAAATTATTGTAGAAAAATTTAAATACTCATGTTTTTTATATAGCTAATGCATCACTATTGTTGCAAAAAATAAACTGTTATTATAATATATTTACTTTATTATAAATATTTATAATATTCAAATGAAAATAAAACCATAAATATTTTTAGTAAGTAACAAAAATAGTAATTTTTTTCCAAAATAATATTTGGTATATATACGAGAATAATATTTCATAACTCGATGCATCCACTAATAAGCGTCGTATGGTACGCTCCAATTATTTCAGCCATTATAATAATAGCACATGAAATAATATGAAGCTCCATTCAACCACTTATCATGAGCTATTTATTTCGTCTATTATAACTAGTTTATAGTCAAGAGTTTCAGATCAAATATCTCGAACTTAAAGAAATTTCTCTTATAGAAAGATAATTTCCTATAAAAATATGCTTGGATTATAAATCAGATTACTCTTTCCATATTAATTATAAAATAATATTTTATACAATTCTCGTTTTTAATGTTTCTTCATGGATTAGAAGTGATCATTCACTATTTTCATCCCATTTATGCATATGCCACACCCTCTTTTGGACTTTCGCTTCCTTTCCTAATGATCAAACCACTCAAAAGAAAGCCCTTTACTATAATATTACACTGAAATCTTTAGAAAAGAAGGCATTCGAATGCTCTTACCATTTTAAGAATATTGAATAAGTTGCACTTGAGTAAACTGATTAAAACTGAATTTTCGATGATTGAATTCCTAGATTAGTCTTCTAGTCCTTGTTCTAGTGCTGCTTTCAACCCAATAAGATTCTCATTGTATTCAATCATATTGACCTCGCATTGTGGTTTATTTACTTATCTCGAATGTACTAATTTAGTCGATATTTCATTTACTATGAATGTTCACTATATAACATTTATATGTCCTTTTACACATATCAAATATTCCTATTTTTAGTATTGCTTTATAATTCAAAATTATAGAAGACAATACACAGCCTCGGGGAAACAAACACTTACATTACCGATGTACGAATGTATTTAATACTTGTGTGATTTGGCTCTTGCATGGATCTTGAAGTGACAATATACCAAAAGATTTATTGATAAGTATATTTCATATTTCTTTGTCAATCTTAACTTCATTAGTATATTTCAATTGACAAACAAATTGAATAATTAGATTAGTTGCACAAATTTACTGAAGTAGATAATTTAATTTTGTATTGCATATTTTCTTACAATATTATAATAGTTAAACTTAATTATTTCACTTTTCTAATAAGGCCTCCACTAGATTTTTATTCCTTAAAAGCCTACGAGAAATATATAAACCTTTCGACTTCTCTAGTATGTTAGAACTCGCTTGCCTTAAGATTCTAACCTTGACTTTGCTCAACAAATTATAGGCCCCAACGATGGATAACTCTTTATTGATTATATCATATACAACTCCTAATGGTGGTCTTTTCCCTAACCTCGACCTTGACCTCGAGGTTTCTAAACAAATCAAGAGAGATTATTCACTCTTACCTACCATTTCACAAAGGCTTAAGTATAATACACATACATTGAGTTTGCATAACAAATACATGCATGTATCTTACATCATACCAATATATTAATAGTATTACAAGCGTATGCAAGTAATCCATCAATATATAAATGATAGGAACAGCACATACTAAAGAATCATAATCTTTTGATATATTTTCAGTAATATCGATTTAAGGAATATAATTCTTATGAACTTCCCAACTGATTCAAGTGTCAAAAACATCTAAAATCATGGTACACGTACCATAAGTATGTATTTACTCCAAAAATCTGTTTTGGGTTTATTTCAGTTCAACTTATATTTTATTCATGCATATAAAAATATATAAGTTTAATTTGTTTACATGTATCTTATTTATATGTATCTTATTAATTTAAAAATATTTAATTGATTTTAGCTCTTAGTTCAATTTATTAGTTTAATTAAATTTTATTCAAAATTTTAGAAATTTTACTTTATTCAATTTAAACTATTTAAGAAGAATATTTAACTATAATCTTTATAGTTATATATATACTATTTAATTAGTTAATTAGTTCAATTAAATATTTAATAAATCAAAAAAGAAAATCAGTCTCGTTTCTCAAAATAATTTTGAGAAAATCAAAACATTTTAAATTAAACTATAACCTTTATAGTTTTATATATATATATATATATATATATATATATATGTGTGTGTGTGTGTGTGTGTGTGTGTGTGTATTAATAATTAGCATGTAATTAAAGAATGGATTGGTTTTTTCTCTATAGGGAGAGAAGCTACCGGCAGGCCATTCAGGCAATTTGGGAAAATAATTTCAATGTTGCAATAATCCTTGTACTCAAACTTGTATACGTGGGGTTTGAGAAACGCATTTCATCAATATGTAAATCCTGATGCGTTAAAGTAACAGCGAAACCAAGTTTATGGCTATAAAATCAAACGCCTATTGAAGAAATTTTAATGGCGCTGAATCATAAACAAGCAAATATTTTGGCCAAATGGGTCTTTATCAGTTGCTTCATCCATGCCCGTTTAGAGTTTAGTGCACCTCGAATTGGAATGACAAACCAGATATGCATGCGATTACCTTGATCTTTGAAAAGGAATAACCACTGCGACTCGAACTATCTAAACATCAACGAATCACGATGACTGCTGGTATGAGTTTTGGGTCTACATGAACCCTTATTTGCAGATCAAAAACAAGGAGTGCGACTCAAAAATACGAGATTTGCTGGATCGCCGGGTTAGTTCAATGTTTGAAACTCTTGCCAAGTTTGGGGTAATTTGATTTGATTTCATACCATTGGTTAGTGTGAGGTATTGAGTTGATGTTGGATGAGTATCTTTGCTGTCAAATTCCATGGTATACATGACAGATCTAGGTTACGGATGAAGAAGAAGATCACATGATGTTCTGTTGCAGTGTTACCAGAATGTGAGCCGCGGTTACCAAAAGATGAGGTGTAGTTACCAGAATGTGGTTTCTTGATCACGTGAAGTACAGTCGAAAGGCATATGACGATCCGTAGTTTTAACATGCAACGGGCCACTGCATATATAATCATAATATTACCAGGCTTGGCTTTGGAGATTAATCAGATAATGGGCTTATAACATATTGATCTTGATGCTTTTTGGAAAATTAAACTTAAGATAGTAGTTTTATAGGGTTGGAATGGTTATTTTTTTGTGGATAAAGGTGATTCTGTTTGTAAGGTGTAGGGTACCTATGTATTACTACTGTATCGTATTTATGCGAATACTACAGATTGTTTTTTATTAATAAATGAACCCATTTTTATAGAAGAAATAGCATCTAGTTAATTATTTATATAAACGAACATTTTAATTTAATAATTTATGTAATTTACCTTAACAATTTTAAGATAAAATTTCAACTTTAACATTTGTAGTTACATATATATCAGGTAATGAAGAGGAAATCATGTAAGTGAAGGCCAAGGAGGGCTGACATAATTGATTCATGCTTTGCCTTATATAAGAAGGCCTTCAGACAAAAGCTTTTTTACCATAAGATGCTTTATTCTCCAAAGTACTAAATGATTTCCTAGTTCGATTTCGACACTTGCATCAAGTGGTCTTTTCCCAACCGCTTGTAGACCTATCCTATACTTGACGAGCTAGTTTCAGTTGTTGGTCTCATGAGCCTTCTCCTGGCAAGTAAAGAGCTAGAAGATTAGGTCAGACACAAAAGAGACTGTTTCAATCCAGCGGATACAGTACTTATGAAGCATGAAAATAGAAAAGAATGCTCTTTGGGCATTGCTTGTGTCGACCAGCGTACACATGTACTTTAATTAATTAACCTTTAATTAATCATATTGATTAAATATTTATTTACATTAATTTCTCAAAACAATTTTGGAAATTCTTGAATTTATTCAAAGCACTTATAAAATTTCCTTTGACATTTTAAACTAAACAACTAAATTTTAAATAAATTTTAAATTTTGAAAACTTAATTTGAAAATTAGTCCAATGACCAAATAACTCTAGGTCTTATATCTGGATAAACTTTTTACTCCACTCATTGGATTAGGCTAGCAACCAAGGAGGGGAGAATACTTTTTCATTCAACCTCAAGCTTGGACATGACTATTCTAGATGCCCATCAGTTAGAAAAGTCTATTAGTTAGCCCTTAATGCTATTGCTGGCTAATTAGACCACATAGACATATAGACTCTGATAGCATTGTTGATTCCAATCGTTCTAACGATGGGTGAAATGGGTAAATTTCAGAAAAAAAATTCCACATTTGGATTTTGATGGGCCTATGTATTCTTTTAAACAGAACTGAATCCAATCTATCTATGTAAAATAAAATCATATTTTATTTCATAACATTAGTTAATTAATTAATCATATTAATTAATTTAATTTAATGTTCATTTGAATATGACAAATTTATATTTATAATATGACATAATAACAAGAGATAAATAAGCATGTGTATAACCATACACACACGCACATAAAGATATTGGGATATATATCTAGTAAATATACATATATTATACTTATATATGCATTTGATAAATTCATATGCATATCGGTAATATAAATTCCTAGGTATATGCATATGTTTAAATATACTACGACATATGTATATTGTTTGTACATACATATTGATGGTATTATATATAGTTTAAATGTATATATGTTTATGTAACATACACACAAACACACACATACCTGTATAAATTAAAATTACATAAATGGTAACCGAAGAACATTTAATGAAATAAATATCAAAAATTTCTCTTTGACTAAGGAAACATCTAATCAGTACCTAAGAAAAATAGAAAGGTTTCCTACCTTTCTCTCTTGCAAACCTGCTAATTTAAATTTAGATCTAAATCATGTATTATAATTTGTGTATTCTATATTTATTTATGGGACGGTTTGGCTAAAGTCGCTATTAAGTTTCAAAATGCACCAAACATTCCAAAAATAATATGTAAATTAGGTTCCTACAATTAAGTTACTGAATAATTGCATATATCATGCAATTATTCAGTGAATAATTCAGATATTTCTGCAATTATATCCAAAAATTGCAGACAATTCCACAACTATTCACTGAAAAATTGCAGAAATTTCCACAATTTTTTCAAAAAATTGTAGAAATTTCTGCAATTATTCACAAAAAATCACAGTTATTTCCGCAATTGTTCACCCAAAAAATTATGGAAACTTCTGCTATTATTCACTAAATAATTGCAAATATTTATGCAATTTTTGAATATAATTGCATAAATGACTGTAATCATTCACTGGATAATTCCAGAAATGTATGCAATTATTCAATGACTTAATTCTACGGACCTAATTTACAACCTTTTTTTTGGAGGAGTTTTCGCGTATTAGTTTTGATTTCAAAGATCCGAGCCTAGTAGTCACTTTATTTATAGCTTAAAATAAGTGATATAATATTTGATGCTACAACTTTTATAAAATGATTGATAATTGTTTATATGGAAAAGATAAATAGACCAACATACGATTATATACATATGTGTTTAATTTTGATTTTATATATAAAACAACATTTATATGTCTGTTTTATAAATAAAATTCCATATAATTAAACGCTGATTATATATATAATCCAAAATAATTAACGAAAAAAATTCAAATTTATTTCTTTTTCTAAGTAAGCAACAAAATATCCTAATTTGAAAACAAGAATTCGAGACACTAATTTTAGATTCACAACAAAACGCATGGTTGATTACAGCCAAAATAAGTGATCGTTATGTGTTTATATACATTCATACATACTTACATACATACATACATACATACATACATATATATATAAATTCATTCTCGCAAAAAATACATTTAAAAGTGGTTGATTCACAAATACATAAGACCAACACAAATAGCACAATTTCATTGTTGTTTTACCTTTTCTTGAATTGTATTTATAATAAAACATATGTAATAATTTAAATTTCAGTAATACACAACGAAAATTTTAAATATATGAACTAATTTGGGTCAGGTTTGAATTTGTATGAGAATACTAAACAAATATAGATTTACCTTTGCAAATCCATCCCTTCGTGACATCTCTATTTGTGCACTGTTTCCTACCCTCCTTGAATTACAATGCGATCTTGCTAGAATCAAATGAACTATGTTGTTTTAATTTTATTTGATGTTACGTTATAGTGAATAATTTAATTCACCCATGGAAAAAACAAGGCGGAGGCTGCCATGAATGGAGGAGAATGAAGACGGAAAGATTAAAATAGGCTTAATGAGGATGATTTGCTTTACGGAATAATGAAAACCTTTCCCATTCCTCTATATAAAAACTTCTTTTCAATTCTCTATTAAATCTAAATCAAATATTTAGATCGTTTATCTCTTCTCTGTGGATGATCATGCTTGCATCATATATTTTAAGATCCCATAGCCCACACGTAATCAAATATAATTAAAACATGATTAAATATATGTTGATATCATGTGTCAAAATGTGCATATATAGTTTTATCTATACATCCAAATAATTACCAATGGTACCCAAAACACTTCTAGGAGCTACCCCAATTGCTAATAACATCCCAAACATCAAATGCATTGACATTAATCTTAAATTAATTAATTTAATGTATTTATAAAAGTTTATAAACTGATTAAATTGTGTGGTTTTCGAAGAATTCACAAATACGGTCATGAGACTAGTAGTTTTGAATCCAATCGGTAATGAACAATTCAAATATTAAGTCCATATGCCATCTTAGCTAATGGTGTAAGAATTTGGTTGAATTCATCGCTTATAGATCTTCTAGGTAAAATCGTCTTTAACATTATTTTAAGCGCTCACACATTCTCTTCGCCAACATTTATCACATTATGATGTATGGATTTATGTATTGGTTAAAACTCCAAGATTATCTATATTCGACTCGATCAATCTAAAAACAAAGTCCTTGGTTCAATAATAACATTTATTATTAACTATTCCACTCAGGTAAGTGATTTTGACTTTGATTTGACTGTATGTGACAACTCGCACCCCCAGACACACTGATCCAAAGCCTAGGATGACTTCGAACTCACGTTGGTGCCAAATGGTTATGAGAAATGCGGAATACGGATCTTAAGGCAATGATTAACACTAGAGGGGGAGTGAATAGTGTTTAAAGGAATTACTAAATCTTTTTGAGTTTTGGTAATTTGAACATAAATGTATGCAATATTCAGACATAGATATGATCACAAAATCAAACACGGATGTAGAAATAAAGTAAAAGCAATAAAGGAAAGAACACGCTAGATTTTATACTGGTTCGGAGTTACCCTACATCCAGTCCCGCACACAAGTACGGATTTTCTTTCAAAAGCAATTGTATAATTACACCTCGATTTCAAGGCCACGAGGTACACCACTCCAGATTCACAATCCTCTGAGTAGAGATACTTGATTTCAGGGGCAACAAGTTCACCCAATTGATTTCCATGACTACAATCACACTTTTTCTCGCTTGATTGATTTCCAAGGTTACAATCACACCTTTTCTCACTTGATTGGTTTCCAAGGCTACAATCACACCTTTTCTCGCTTGATTGATTTCCAAGGCTACAATCGCACCTTTTCTCCCTTGATTGATTTCCAAGGCTACAATCACACCTTTTCTCGCTAAATTGATTACAAAGAAGTCTATAACTCTGAGTAGCACTAAGATCTTGTTGAGATAGTGGTAGAGAATCAAACCAGAAATGATCTAGTTAGATTCAATGTTGATTTCGGCAGAGTAATGGTAAGAATGTATATAAAGAAATGTGGAAGAAGAAGAGGAGTGAAAACCAGAAAAATATATACATAAATTCGTTCAAAACCACCCCTATTTATAGTAGAACAACAGCCATGTCCATTCTTGAAAGGATATGACGAATAGACACTTATTTTGAAAATCAAATTTTGAAATCAACTGCTACCATGTTGACATGGGGTACTTGAGGATGTCGACATGCCAAAGGAAATTTTGGTGATTTTTTTTTCTTTGAAAATAACTTTTATCTTATATTAAAACTATTTTAAACTTTATAAATATATTTAACTATAGTTGAAATACATAAGTAAATATAAAGAATAATATTTTGGTACATATAAAATTTTAATAATTTTAAATCTAAGTATAAATATTAAAAATTAAATATATTATTATTAAAAGATAGTTTAAAACCAAGGATAATTTTGATTTTGAAAATAAAGATTATTTTAAGGCTAAAAGTATTAAAACTAGGATAGATGTTTTCGATTCTTTTAAAAGGAATATTTTGAAAATATTTTGAAAACAAGATATAATTTTGTATAACATTTTGAATAAAAGTTAGTGGATACAAAACAATGTTCCACTAGATTTTTCGTAGGTTCTATCCTACTTAGATTTCCATCCATTTAACGGGCTCAAAGTGGATTTCATTCCACGAATAAATTGGATTTTAAGATGCCAATGTTTTTCTAAAAGTTTTAACAAAATTCCTAATTAAATTACCTCTTATTGAAATCTTGAACTCTTGATAATCTTGATACCCATGAGTCTTCAATCTTGATATCTTGAATCTTTATACTGTACAGTCTTCATTCTTGGTACCTGCATGGTTAGATCCTACATATACATATATACATACATATATATATATATATATATCTAAACTGTAATGTTAGTATTTATATTTTATAATCTTATTCTAAGGTTGTTGTCATCGAAACCATCATCTCAAGGACTAACAATCTCCCTATTTTTGATGATGACAACCTTTGTTTATAAAATATTACTTCTATCCTTATAACTCCCCCTAAAACTAATAACTCCCCTTTAATTTA
Organism: Allium cepa; assembly: GCA_030765085.1. Lineage (NCBI taxonomy): Eukaryota > Viridiplantae > Streptophyta > Magnoliopsida > Asparagales > Amaryllidaceae > Allium > Allium cepa. The sequence continues at coordinate 980,685,803 of CM060929.1, forward strand.
TGCCTAATTATCCTATTTTATACTTCTCCCCTTTTGTCATCAACAAAAACCATCCTAAAACCATAAAACTATAAAACTCCCCCTTCAACTAATACTAAAACAAAGTATAGTAAATAAATGTGAAAGACATTAACATAATTATATTATAATTATTCAATACATAAATATGTATAAGTATATTTCAAACAATCCAATCAACACGCACATCAAATCCAATCATGTCAAACAATTCAAACAAATCAATCAAATCAAACAAGTCAATCAAGTCAAACAATTCAAACAAGTCAATTAAGTCAAACAAGTCAATCAAGTCAAACAAGTCAATCAAAACATACCAAACATATCAAAAAACTAATAATCCTATACTATAAGATAACACTACAAACTCCTCCTAAATAAAATACGCTCGTTATGTATTCATGTATGTAATATGTAGTTTGTAATGCAGTATGAAATGTATGACATATGCAATGTAGCATGAGATAATATGCAAAATGAAGTGCAACTTGTGATTCAAATGATTATAATATTTCATGCATTGTAATTTATGACGTAATATGCAATGAAATGTGATATGAAATAGGATGCATAATGATATGTAATATGAAATAAAATGATAACGAAGTAAAAAAAATGTTATAATATGCAGAATGATATGATCATATATATACACTACAATAATAGATATTCAGATTATAAGATAAACGTGAGTGATAAGTAATATCTAATTGACAGGTATATGTGTGTGTGTATACATATGTTAAACTATTTATCTCTTTAACAAAACAAAGGTAATAAATGGTATTAAAACTATAACATAATCATGAAAGGCATTAATCAAACTTAATATCAAAATCAAATGCTAAGAAATATGGACTTAAACTATATGTGATCAAATATGATTTTTATAAAAATTAATAACTTCCTTATTTATTTCTTTTAAAATATTTTTTTTAACTCAACTGTTTTTAAGAATCCAAACTTCTATGTTTATAAAAAACTTAGCTTAGTAAGTAAAACCTATATATTAAATTATTATCGTTTTTAATATTTAGCAACATGTTTAAACACTTTTGAGTTAAAAAAATATCATAATGAAATATGACATATCAAAGACTGAAAAAACTAAAATAAACATATGTTACATTAAGGCCCCTTACATTGAAAAATTTAATTAATATTTAAACATGAAATTAAATTTTAAATATTCTAACATAAGTTAGAAAATAACGCTAACAATAATAGAGAAAAATACTTAGTTTTATATCATTTTTTATAATTTAAAGTTTCAAACAGAAAAGACAGCATTCACAGAATGCTATAAAAAGTTTTTGCAATAAAATATATTCAAAACATTATAAAAACAGAATCCGCAGCATCTACCAAATGCTGTGAAAAGTTTCTGAAACACTACAGTGTTTTGAAACACGGAAATGCTATAAAAATGTATTTGCGGCGTCACAGAAGCAAAGACAGCAATTCGAAAATGCTATCTAAAGTTCTGGGCCAGATTTTAACATGATTTTGTACTAATTTTACGACTTGATATTGAAATGTAAATAATTGATTTTTTTTACCCAATTTTTTACAGTATTTAATTAACATAAAAAATAATGAGAAAACATGTGTAAAGACACTTGACATTATGCATGTAAAAATGCTTTTCTACTTAATATAGTTGTAATAAATTAGTAATAAGATTTTATTTAAAAGAAAACACATTTTTAAAAAACTTTTTAAAAGAAATAATTAGACTGGTATATCGAAATTTATACTATGATGTGTCGATATATGTACCAAAATATCAAAACTTATAAAGAGATAAATTTATATACCTAACTAAATGCATAAATATATATTCCTAAATGCAACAAAAAAGATGAAATAATAGTAAAGCGCACCAATTTTTGCACTCCATCTTTCTAACTTTGTTGTTCTTCCATTATCGTCAACCACATATTTATATCTTTCAGAATTTAACGATGAGATCTGTTCTATTGCGACGGGCTTGTTTTTTTGATCAGCGTAGTATATTCATTTGTTGAATTTATGACCGTATGAGAAAATACAGATGATTTAGTAGATTGACCAACTTGGCGCAAAAACTTAAATTTGAATTTTGAATGAATGGACACTTCAACCACTATAAATAGGCCTAACAGTCACCACTTTTCATAAAAGTTTCTCTTCTTCTTCTTCCCGTTTTTCTATTTACCATCAAACTTCTAGAAGACACATCTCATTCGTTTCTTAACAAAATTGGATGAAACTAGCGGCAAATCGAAGAGAAAGGCAAGGGATACGATCCAATAATAGTTTGGTGACGAATTTGGACAGTATTGTGGTGCAACAAGCTGAATCAGTAAGAGAAATGTAGAAATTCTCATACACAGTTTTTCAGTTTTGGATAGCCAACTTTAAACTGTCATATCTCAATTAATTTTGATCGGAATTTGATGATCCACGCATCAAAACAACGTGAGAACAAGAAATAAAATCTGGAAAAGGAGTGGGAACAAAATACTCAACTTTTTGGATGCAATTTGAAGAATACCGTTGATAGTTTTGCTTTCTTTCTCTCTTTGTTCACCAAAACTTCATTTGACCATAACTTGGTCATTTCTTGATGGATTCGCACGAAACTAGTGACATTGCGAAGTAGATGGAGAGAAGTACGGTATGATATCAAGTTGTAGATGAGAATCAAAAGTTTTTTATTGATCTGGTACCCATTTCATTGCCGATTGCCATTATATATCCATTTGTTCTTCTTGATTGATGAATGGTTATCTGGTATCTTTTAACCAATAGTCATTATACATAATTCTTCTCCTGCAAAACAACATAATCTTTTAAAGAATCAAGTGACTTTTCAAAATAAATAAATATAATTTAAACAACAATGTCATGATGATTCTGTTACATATTCATATGAAAAGTGTTAATAAAATCCCCAAAATAGCCATTTAAAAAAAACTTTTTCAAAATTCAGATTACGAAAACTTTGAAAACCTTGATCTGATACCTAATGTGAGAAATGCGGAATATGGATCTTAAGGCTAGGATTAACCCTAGAGGGTGGTGAATAATGTTTAAAAGAATTACTAAATCTTTTTGAGTTTTTGTTAATTTGAACACAAGTGTATGCAATATTCAGACACAGATATGATCATAGAATCAAGCACAGATGTGGCTTGGAGTTACCCTACATCCAGTCCCGCACACAAGTACGGATTTCCTTTCAAAACCAGTTGTATAATTACACCCTCGATTTCATGGCCATGAGGTACACCACTCCAGATTCATAATCCTCTTGGTAGTTATACTTGATTTTAGGGGCAACAAGTTCACCAATTAATTTCCAAGGCTGGAATCACACCTTTTCTCGCTTGATTCATTTCCAAGGCTACAATCACACCTTTTCTCCCTTGATTGATTTCCAAGGCTACAATCACACCTTTTCTCGCTAAATTTATTACAAGAAGTGTATAACTCTGAATAGCACTAGGATCTTGTTGAGATAGTGATAGAGAATCAAACTAGAAATGATCTACTTAGATTCAATTGTTGATTCCGACAGAGTAGTGGTAAGAATGTGTATAAAGAAATGTGGAAGAAGAAGATGTGTGAAAACTAGATAAATATATATATATATATATATAAATTCGATCAAAACCACCCCTATTTATAGTAGAAAAATAGCCATATCCATTCGTGAAAGGATATGACGAATAAACACTTCTTTTGAAATTCAAATTTTGAAATCAACTGCTACCATGTCGACATGGGGTACTTGAGGATGTCGACATGCCAAAGGAAATTTTGAAGATTTGTTTTTCTTTGAAAATAATTTCTATCTTATATTAAAACTATTTTAAACTTTATAAATATATTTAACTATAGTTGAAATACATAAGTAAATATAAAGAATAATATTTTGGTATATATAAAATTTTACTATAATTTTATATTTAAATCTAAGTACAAATATTAAAAATTAAATATATTATTATTAAAAGATAGTTTAAAACCAAGGATAATTTTGGTTTTGAAAATAAAGATTATTTTGATGCTAAAAGTATTAAAACCAGGATAGATGTTTTCGATTCTTTTAAAAAGAAGATTTTGAAAATATTTTGAAAACAAGACATAATTTTGTAAAATATTTTGAATAAAAGTTAGTGAATACAAAACAATGTTCCACTAGATTTTTCGTAAATTCCATCCTACTTAGGGTTCCATCCCTTTAACGGGCTCGAAGTGGATTCCATTCCATGAATAAATTGGATTTCAAAATGTCGGTGCTTTTCTAGGAGTTTTAACAAAATTCCTATTTAAATTACCTATTATTCAAATCTTGAACTCTTGATAATCTTGATACTCATGAGTCTTCAATCTTGATATCTTGAATCTCTATACTATACAGTCCTCATTCTTGGTATCTACATGGTTAGATCCTACATATACATACATACATACATACATACATATATATATATATATCTAAACTATAATGTTAGTATTTATATTTTATAATCTTATTCTAAGGTTGTTGTCATCAAAACCATCATCTCAAGGACTAACAGAAGTATGAGCCATCGAATTTTTATAGCATTAAAGAGACTAAAAAATAGATATCATCTAAGATATATTACACTTTCAGAACTCAGAACAGAATGGAACAAAATATAAGCATAGAAAATAGCCATCTCGGAAAATATCTCAAACACAATCTCAAAAAACATTACATGCGCAAATACAAAGTACATAGAAATACGGCTCATAGTCTGATAAAAGAAATACTATGTACTAATAGATAGATATTTACATGAAGAGTAAATAAAGGATAAGAAACTCCTGTGATAAGCAGTGCAAATTTTGGGGTTTTCGATTTTACTTATTTGTTCTTCTGATAGATTTTAGAATTGAACACTAAACCCTAGGCGTTGATGTACACTAACTAGTCTTTGCAATTTTGCCCTACTTTTTATTAAAATCAAATTCATATATTTATGCCAGTTTAATTATATTTATTTAATTCAAGGTTTACAAATTTTTTAGGTTTCTATTCAATAATAGAAAGAGGTTTAACTTGGGTAAAACTGATATTAGCCAATTTATACCAGTTTCAATTTCTAATTCAAATTTTAGATCTAAACAATTAGGGTTTGCAGTTTCATTACTAACATTCTAGGCAGATAGAATATGTTAAAATTAACTATAAATAATCAACTTATTAAACTTGTTCCCATTCACCTCGGATCGAAGCTCTAACTTTAAACTCCATCGAAGAATCATCACCTTCTAGCTTGCCCCTCCTTGGTCTGATTTACTAGTGCTCATACTTTGTTTTTAATTTGTTTTTAAAGAAAAGTTTGTAAGTAAAGAGAAGTAATTTTGGCAGAGTTCCGGTATGTCTTAATTTTTCTAATGAAATTAGGATTTGGTTAGGTGTTTATTTATAGAGGTTACAGATCGATATGGAGCGTTAAATTAACCCTAAAGAATCTTTGCTCTTATCACAGATGCATATCAACAAATTGGCATGGAAGAAAAATATTCGGTCCAATCATCTCCGTATGATTGCTTCTCCAAGTCATCAAAATTATACGTCAACGGTCGACCGCTAGAGTAGATCGGTTGACCGCTTTATGTCGTCAGCATGCTCTAAGGTGTCGGCCGGTGATAATATTTTATTAGGAATCATTTTATGTTTGATTTATTGTAACAACCCTAGATTTTTCATATATTTTAATATTGACTTTATTTTATTTTTAAATTATTTTAAACTTATTTTATTTCAAACATTTCATTTTTAAATGTAGGTGTTGATTATTATGTGAATTATAATTTCAAACCGGTATAAATTGGATATTTTACTGAAAGATGAATTTCTGTTCAAACTGGTCAAACCTTGACTTTTAAATTTTAAATTTATATATTTAAATTCTTAAACTTTATCTTTTATTATAAAATGGATTTAATAACTTGAATACTGCTTTTTGTTTCGTTGAAAACGGAGTTATATTGTGAAAGTTATGTATATTTCAATGTTGAGTACAATTTGTTTTATTTAGCAATTTTGTCTATTTTAAATTATATAAGTCATATTTTCTTTGTTATATTTTATTTTAATATGTCTTAATATGTTATTTTATGTATATTTTTATCTTTTAATATTTTTAAAGTGATAATAAAATTCTTCCAAAATATATTGCATTTATTTTCTATTTTTAAAGGCTGTTTTCCTTTTTTCTGCTATTTTCTTCATTTAAATTATATTTAATTAAAATTTATTTAATTTTGCGAATGCATTTTATTTTTATGTTATTATCTTTATTTTTAAATATTTTCTAAGTTCGTATAAATCTTTCAAAGTTTATTCTGTTTATTTTCAAATTTTCTAGACTAGTTTTCATTTTATACTATTTTCTTATTTTAATCATATATAATTAATATTTGTTTATTTATATTTTGTATATTTGTTATATTTTTGAATTTTAACTGAAATTATATGCATTTTCAGATATTTGAACTTGTAAAAAGAAAATATAGAAATTTGAAAGGTTTTAAACTTTTTAAATTCAAAGTCCTTTTACCTTCCGCCTTTTCATTTTCTCAACCTCCACTTGTAATCAATTTTGACCGATTCTTTTCTCATTCTTTCAGCCACTTCCTCACTTCATTTTCACGTAAATAAAACTTCTCAATCACAAAAAAAATCGGCCATTAACCTGAAGTAAAGCTTGGTAAAAATTTCTACTTTTCTATGCAACTTCTACTTGTTTTCTTATGATTTTGCACTTGTTTTCTCACCTTCTATGCTCAGCTCCTCCTTCCTCCTCCACCTTGGCCTCTTCCAACACCACAACATCTGGTCAGCACCTCCTCCAGCCCAGCCCCAAGCCATGGCCGTGCCCCTTGATGAAGAAGATCCACCTAAAAATGAACAAAACTCCACCAAAATGTTCATAGCCTAGCCTAACTTGTTCCACCACCTCTCTCCTCCACTTTGGCCGGCCAAACACCACCACCACCATCCACAACCTGAGCCTTGGACCTCTGTAGCACCTGTACCTGATCCTTCCAGATCAGGCCATGCCCAATAGTCCCTTGGCCGAACCCATTTAGGTCTTGAAATCTATGTTGGTGCTTGTAGTTGTGTTGCCTTGTTTTAAATTCAAGCACATATCCTTCATCTCCTCTTTATATTGCTATGACCGACCCCTATATGACCTGAACCTGATCCAAACCTGATCCAAAACCATCCAATTACAGTGTCTTTCCAGGCCATAGCTGAAGTATAAGTGGTTGAATGCAAGTGCAAAAGCTCTACTTTAAATTGTGTAGTTATTCGTAGCATTGTTTGTAATATTTTGGTTTGTAATTCATGTTTGTTTTTGTTTTGTTTGATATTCAAAAAGGCAATTAGCCTTGGCTCTCCAACTCTCAGATCATTGTCGTGTTATCGTTCTTTTGAAGTTCCTTGTTTGTGCATTTGGTTGTCATCTCTAGCTTTGAACAAGTGAGTAAATCTCACCAGACTAATATGTACTTATATAGTGATAAACTGACATCACCTGAATCTGTAAATGCATATCATCCTATTATAACTGCTATATTATATTCATATGATGTTCACACCTATATTAACACATGTTATATCATATGTTACTGTTATTTCATTCTATTCTGTTACTTTCATCAGTTTATCACACTACAAGTTCCCTATAGACTAGAATCACTATGGGTTGAAATGATACATACCCGAACGGACTTTAGAATAGGAGAAAATCGTTATGAGATGAAATGATAGGCCTGGATGATTGTAACAACCCGATATTCGTGTCAATTAATAATTGACATTAAACGATTGATATCCTCGCTAATTGCGATTTGAATTTAAATTTGAATTTTTGGGCTTTGAATTTTCGGCCCAAGTTTTCATTTTTGTTGGCCGTGATAATTATCTAAACCCAAAACCCATTTTCCCCTTTCTATTTTCCATTTTTTCGATTCAGTAACCCTAAAAACGAAAAGCACTCGAACGAATAAATGGCGACGTCTCGATTTCGTTCGTCTTCATCGCTCAAAATTTGGGGCTTCTGGGAATCGAAGGCGTCAACTCGTCCGAGGCTTCCTCCTTGCTCAGGGCCGCATCAACATGCTCGTGCTCGAGTAATCTTTGGCAGCTAGGGTTTTCGTGTAACGGCGACTTCATGGCTTCGTCTTCATTTCCGTGGCAAAGGTGAGTACTTTATCGTACTCACATCTAATTCGACATTGTTCAACTTCGTTTGCGAAATTTGTTTCGTGTTTCGACTTCGACTTGATTTTTTTTCCGTTCGTGGTTGATCCATTTCTGCCTCGAGTGGATTTTTGGGGCTGTTTGATTTGATTTTCTTTGCTTGATTTGTTCGACTCCTTGTTTGACTTGGATTCGACTTCGAGCATTTTCTGTTGCCTTTGGTAAATGACGATTTAATTTGATTTGCTTTCACTTTGTCACTGACCTTGATATCACTTGGTTCCTGTGAGCTTCGGCTCTGACCATCTCTGCGTGCACCCCTGACCTGTCACACTTGCATTAGGTTGATGTTAGGCTGTTGTATCTCTTGTGTTGATTGCTCAACATACGAAATTGGCGAATTATTTCGAGTTGCATTACTGGGTACTTGAGTTTCATTATGCATTGGGAATATGCATTATCCAGTTTCAGTGCATACATGATGCACTTTAAGTACACATTTTTGCTGCTCTGTTTGATGCACTTCATAGTAGCTTTCTTGACCATTCGAGACGGTTGCCTACCTGTTTCAATTCATAGATATGTATGCATGTACCTATATATGTAAACATGTACACCTTGTACCTGTTGCTTTGATATCCACTTGATACACTTGCCTTTGTGCTATCTGTTGCACTAACATTACTGCAGCCCTATGCAGTAGCCTTGCGAGTGCATTTATGTCTTTATGCTACACTACTATTTGGCAGCACTGGAGTCTGCATTCATATTAGTCACTGAAGCATTCATTTGTACATCATTGTTCGCCTCTCTTATTGCCTTTACTTCGAGACAGTTTAAGTTGCAAGAGAATTAGCATCTTGCTACATGTTTATGATTGGTTATGCACATGATTTCATGTACTGCCTCTGGTGCAGCACGTTGTATCTGTCTTTGCCAGTCTGAGTTTTGTACTGCCTACTTGTAAATGCATTGAAACCTGGGGCTATCATGACCAGTAGTATGCATTCACATTCTGATTATCCACTTGACTTTGTTAAGTTTCCCTCTGTTATCCCTTTGACCTGGTGCCTATAGTAAACGCTGCCAGTGTCTTCGAGTTCGGTGCTCTGTTATTTGAGGCATTTAGTTTACATACATATTTGTTGCAGTCCCTTTTTGCTGTCTACATTCATGTTACTTGTATCACTTGTGCACATTACATCCATTCTGGTTGTTGCAGTCCATGTTTTTGTTGAAGGCTTGGGGTTTTTCTATGTGCTTCATGGACTTGGTTCGAGTTGAACTTGTCATCTTTTCTGTGTTGCACCTGTTCCACTTCTCTTGTGTCTGCACTTGTGAACTTTGTTGTTGGCATTGGCATTGTCTCTGTTGACATTTGGCATTGTCTTCTGTTGGCATTGCAGTTGTACTTATTTGATGCATTTGTGTCCTGTATATACCTTGACCATTGTGATGATCATTGTGCTGCCTGGCCCTACTATTTGTGCAGCCTACTTATTTGCACTTTCTCATTTGAGTATACTTCTTCTCGTGCACCTCTGACTCTTTTTGTCATGTGCAGTTTGTTATGTACATTCATTGTGTACATCTTTTACATTCATTGGGAACATCGTCACTGTTGTGGCGCGGCAGTGCACGCAAGCGTGAACTGCAGCCACACGGTATTTATTGGGTACATCATCACTGTTTGTGGCGCGGCAGTGCACGCAAGCGTGAACTGCAGCCACACGGTATTTATTGGGTACATCATCACTGTTTGTGGCGCGGCAGTGCACGCAAGCGTGAACTGCAGCCACACGGTATTTATTGGGTACATCATCACTGTTGTGGTGCGGCAGTGCACGCAAGCGTGAACTGTAGCCACACGGTATTTCTTTGATTAATATTCTAACTGCTTTTGATTTTAGGATATTTTGCGTATTATTACTGCTTCTATGCACTAATAACTGAGTTTGAATTAGACTGACCCGGGTATTATTTTCTTTTGAATTTAATACTCGGGTCAGACCGAGTATTTACAGGTTGTAGATATCATGCTTCGGATTGCTGTTTGAGCTATGAAGTTCTTTCATATCTTCTGGAGTAATCGTCATGTATAGTAGTCGATGTGATTGTATAGGAAGATATGTATTCATGTATATTATATTGAAAATGTACTTATATGTATAACTTCCTGAGTCAACTGTTGTAGTTGCATCATATGTACCATATCAAATGTATTGTAACTGCCATCAGTTATTATATATATGAGATTTTTCTGTTCAATCTGTGTTCCGCATTTATTTAAAATCTTCTGTGTTATTGTGGATCTTGTTAGACCACTTCTCTGATAAACACTTTTAAGTGTGGTTTATTCATATCTATTTCCGCCGTTGTGATATGAATTATCTGTGACTGATTTATGTTATGCTTATTTCTATATTTGTTTCCGAGGATTATATATAGCCACCGCGTGATAGCTTTGAGTTTGCATCGGTATGTCGGATTTCCTCCTTAAATGAAATGCATGCTGTACTATCTGACATATCAATGTTCGCGCAAAGAAATTACACGGATGGTCGCTCCTCAACAGCCCTATTCTCCGTGCTAGTCGACAGCACTACACCGTAGTGTTCTTGGCTAGCGTGGGTATAGAGGTGGGGCGTCACAGCTTGGTATCAGAGCGAAACTTCGGAACAATATGGAATATTATAACAAGGATCATCGTCCTAAGTCTATCTTAGGAGTCGTGCTTTAGGATTTAATTCGAGTCTTCGTACCGTTCCATCCTATTCTCTTTATGATTCCTTGTTTTATCAATCAAGTTTGATTGAAATTCATTTTTTTGTCAATACCATTTTCTTCTTCCTTCTTTCTTTTCTTAAAGAAGAAGAATTGGTTGGATCTGGCAGTCTTAGTGCTATTCAATCCAGTAGTCCATCTCTGGATGGCATATTCATATCTGCCCAACAACTTTTGGATCTTGTAAAGAATCAAAAGTTTATCAGTGCTTAGTTGAGATAGAGTCGCTGACTTGATCGACTTTTGCCCTGCTATTTTCTGTCTCGAGTACCTTGCTCGTTTTGCTTTGATTTTTCCAATTGATAATCGATTCTTCTTTTCCGTTTAGTTGTTATTGCCTTTATCGACTTTGATAACTTCTATTTCTGGAATTTTTGGGTATTCCAACTTTGACGGATTTGGAATCGAATTCTTTGGATTTTTATTCACGTCTTCGAATGTGAATTTTAGTGAATTGATTTGATTTCTAAATTTAATCAATTCTTGATTATTTCCCGGTTTGTTGCTATCATTTATTAGCAACTTTGATGACCTTGTCTTCGGGATTTTTGTGAACATACTTTTTGAAGGATTCAATATTGATTCCTTCGGATTCTATTCACATCTTTGCATGTGAATTCTTGTGAATTGATTTGGTTTCCAAATTTTAATCGATTTCATTCGATTCTATTCACGACTTCGAACGTGAATTCTTGTGATTGATTGTTTCTACAATCATTTTTGTGATTTGTCACTTTAAAAATATAAAGGTTTCAATACTAGTAGTAAATATCAAAACTCTTTATCAAAATGTTTTCAACTCTATTTTCAATACAAAACTCTTTTTCTCAAACCGTTTTCCAATCTACTAGTATATACAAATCTTTATTTCACTCGTATGAGAAATCTAATTAAACGGCTTAGTAAAACAAGTGGTATGAAACGCTTGCGTTTACTTCGTCGGTTAATTCTTGGACTTGTTCGATTGAACCTCTAGTGACAATTTTATTAGTGAAGATTTACAGTTTGTTCGTAAATATCTGAGTTAAGCAAGTGGTTATGGGACATGAAGCTAAACTTTTATATTCACTAACTTAGTGTAATTGACACTTCTCGTTGATCATGACGATCATTCTTATGATTTAGACTAGCAATTGTGCGATGTCTCTTTTCGGTTAGCCTAGACACCATTTGTGTGATTTTGACTCACACATATCTCTTTGTCGGCGTGGATAGCTTAGGCCTCGTCGGTGTGATTTTGACTCACACATATCTCTTTGTCGGCGTGGATAGCTTAGGCCTCGTCGGTGTGATTTTGACTCACACATATCTCTTTGTCGGCGTGGATAGCTTAGGCCTCGTCGGTGTGATTTTGACTCACACATATCTCTTTGTCGGCGTGGATAGCTTAGGCCTCGTCGGTGTGATTTTGACTCACACATACCTCTTTGTCGGCGTGGATAGCATAGGCCTCGTCGGTGTGATTTTGACTCACACACATCTCTTTGTTTGTGAGGTTAGTCTAGACCTCAATCTGTGTGATTCCGACTCACACATGTGGGGTAGTGCCCCACGGTCTTCGGGCCATTCGTGTGTCAAAATTTGTGGCTTGCAACCATGAGATAGCGTCTCGTTATGCGTTGCACGTGTTGATGAGTTTTCATGCTCATGTGTAGGTGAGATTCCGTGCTCCCGTTCTCGCTTTGCGTTGCACGTGTTGATGATTTTTCATGCTCGCGGGTAGGTGAGATTCCGTGCTCCCGTTCTCGCTTTGCGTTGCACGTGTTGATGATTTTTCATGCTCGCGTGTAGGTGAGATTCCGTGCTCCCGTTCTCGCTTTGCGTTGCCCGTGTTGGTGATTTTCATGCTCACGTGTAGGTGAGATTCTGTGCTCCCGTTCTCGCTTTGCGTTACATGTGTTGATGAATTTTCATGCTCGCGTGTTGGTGAGTTTCCATACTCTCCGTTTGAGTTTTCATACTCTATTCGAGTTTTCATACTCCGTTTGAGTTTTCATACTCTGTTCGAGTTTTCATACTCCGTTTGAGTTTTCATACTCCGTTTGAGTTTCCATACTCTCCTTCGAGTTTTCATACTCCGTTCGAGTTTTCATACTCGCGTTCGAGTTTTCATACTCCGGTTCGAGTTTTCATACTCGCGTTCGAGTTTTCATACTCCGGTTCGAGTTTTCATACTCGCGTTCGAGTTCTCATACTCTTAGCTTGTGTTTTCTGGATTTCTTGTGAGGATTTCTAGAATTTGTGCTTCACCAATTTTCGTGATTTCTATTGATAAGTTTTATCAATTCTTGTGCATTGGTGAATTCGTGTGTTATTGACTTGTTATGAATACAAGTTTAGGATATGATATCCCTTTCTATCTTTGAGAAGATTCTTGTGACATTTTTGATGAACGAAAATTCATTGGTATTATATTTTGATGCCAATTGCTACTGATGTCGCTGTTTTAATCACGTGTTTTAAAAAAAAAAAAAAAATTGTTTTAAAATAAAAATTGTTTTCAAAATTTTTACAGTTTACGCTTTCAAAAGAATGAGGAAGCGATTTAAACATTTCAGCAAAATCGAGGACTATGACCCCTTTCTTTTACTGATTCGTTTAATTCCGGACTTGTCCGTTTGAGATTGGAAATTGTGAATTTCTTTTATGAAATTAAAAGATGATTTTGTGATTGCATTGCCCATTAAGTGCTTTAAGAATTCTGGTCGATGCGCTTGATCAACGTTATCGATAGGAATCTCCTAGACGCTTTGATGAGACAATCAGACACAGTAAATTGAATTTTTAAAATGTAAATTTTTCTAAAAAGATAATTACATAAAGTAAATTGTAAATTTCGAAAGTTTTAGCTTTTCGGGAAAGAATATTATTTAAAACAACTCTTTTCCGATACTTCTATTCTTGCGATTCCCGAGTGGAATCAAGACCTTATCTTGTGTACCAATGCTAATCGTATTGGTTTGGATGTCATTCTCTTGCTAGAGAAAACATGCTATTTCTTGTACTTCTGAATCATTTATGCCTATTGAGACTAGATATGCCACTCATGATCTAGTGATCGTGGCTATTGATTTCGCTTTTTAAAACTTTGGCATCATTATTTTTGGGTGAGAAATTTGTTCTCTACCATGATCTTGATATTCTTTACCACTCCCGGATGGGGAATCTTGTTACCGATGCACTTGTCGTAGGCAAACAAGTGGTTGTTCTTTGATGATGTCTGAATGGAATTATCTTTTTTACTAGGTTCATCAGACGTTTCGATGTACTTCGTTTTATTGAGCTTCGTCTCATTCCTCTTATGTACTTACGTCTGATGTTCTCTTATGTTGATCGGTTCATTAGCGTATCATTATTGTACTACGCTATTGTTCCAAATTATTCGTGTTTCACCTATGAAAGGTGTTGTGCGTTTCAGTCGGTCGGGAAAGTTAGTGCCTCGATATATTGGGCCATTTCCTATCACTGGACGTATTGGTTTCATGGCTTATCGCCTCTTATTACCGGCTCTATTTTCTGTTATTTATAACGTGTTTCACGCGTCTTTCTTTTACGGAAATGCCTTAGGGATTCCGATTTTTATTCTTGAGCCCGGTATTATTGAAGAAATTGAAGTTTCACCAGATTTAACTTTGAGCAACATTCTATTCACATTATTGCTTTGGGGGTTGAGCGCCTTCGAAATAAAGATGTTTCTCTTGTGTAGTTTAGTGGTTCTCAAATCCTAGGGATTTCACTTAGGAATCCGGAGAATCCATCGAGCAAGCACGTTCAGGCTTACTCTTTCATGCTCTTTATGGTGAGCTACTTACTTCAAATTTCTTCATCTTGTGTTGCTGTGTTTTGGGGTTGTTACCTTTTGCCCATTTATTCCTTAAAGATTGCGAGGACGCAATTTCTTTAAGAAGGGGAGTCTGTAACAACCCGATATTCGTGTCAATTAATAATTGACATTAAACGATTGATATCCTCGCTAATTGCGATTTGAATTTAAATTTGAATTTTTGGGCTTTGAATTTTCGGCCCAAGTTTTCATTTTTGTTGGCCGTGATAATTATCTAAACCCAAAACCCATTTTCCCCTTTCTATTTTCCATTTTTTCGATTCAGTAACCCTAAAAACGAAAAGCACTCGAACGAATAAATGGCGACGTCTCGATTTCGTTCGTCTTCATCGCTCAAAATTTGGGGCTTCTGGGAATCGAAGGCGTCAACTCGTCCGAGGCTTCCTCCTTGCTCAGGGCCGCATCAACATGCTCGTGCTCGAGTAATCTTTGGCAGCTAGGGTTTTCGTGTAACGGCGACTTCATGGCTTCGTCTTCATTTCCGTGGCAAAGGTGAGTACTTTATCGTACTCACATCTAATTCGACATTGTTCAACTTCGTTTGCGAAATTTGTTTCGTGTTTCGACTTCGACTTGATTTTTTTTTCGTTCGTGGTTGATCCATTTCTGCCTCGAGTGGATTTTTGGGGCTGTTTGATTTGATTTTCTTTGCTTGATTTGTTCGACTCCTTGTTTGACTTGGATTCGACTTCGAGCATTTTCTGTTGCCTTTGGTAAATGACGATTTAATTTGATTTGCTTTCACTTTGTCACTGACCTTGATATCACTTGGTTCCTGTGAGCTTCGGCTCTGACCATCTCTGCGTGCACCCCTGACCTGTCACACTTGCATTAGGTTGATGTTAGGCTGTTGTATCTCTTGTGTTGATTGCTCAACATACGAAATTGGCGAATTATTTCGAGTTGCATTACTGGGTACTTGAGTTTCATTATGCATTGGGAATATGCATTATCCAGTTTCAGTGCATACATGATGCACTTTAAGTACACATTTTTGCTGCTCTGTTTGATGCACTTCATAGTAGCTTTCTTGACCATTCGAGACGGTTGCCTACCTGTTTCAATTCATAGATATGTATGCATGTACCTATATATGTAAACATGTACACCTTGTACCTGTTGCTTTGATATCCACTTGATACACTTGCCTTTGTGCTATCTGTTGCACTAACATTACTGCAGCCCTATGCAGTAGCCTTGCGAGTGCATTTATGTCTTTATGCTACACTACTATTTGGCAGCACTGGAGTCTGCATTCATATTAGTCACTGAAGCATTCATTTGTACATCATTGTTCGCCTCTCTTATTGCCTTTACTTCGAGACAGTTTAAGTTGCAAGAGAATTAGCATCTTGCTACATGTTTATGATTGGTTATGCACATGATTTCATGTACTGCCTCTGGTGCAGCACGTTGTATCTGTCTTTGCCAGTCTGAGTTTTGTACTGCCTACTTGTAAATGCATTGAAACCTGGGGCTATCATGACCAGTAGTATGCATTCACATTCTGATTATCCACTTGACTTTGTTAAGTTTCCCTCTGTTATCCCTTTGACCTGGTGCCTATAGTAAACGCTGCCAGTGTCTTCGAGTTCGGTGCTCTGTTATTTGAGGCATTTAGTTTACATACATATTTGTTGCAGTCCCTTTTTGCTGTCTACATTCATGTTACTTGTATCACTTGTGCACATTACATCCATTCTGGTTGTTGCAGTCCATGTTTTTGTTGAAGGCTTGGGGTTTTTCTATGTGCTTCATGGACTTGGTTCGAGTTGAACTTGTCATCTTTTCTGTGTTGCACCTGTTCCACTTCTCTTGTGTCTGCACTTGTGAACTTTGTTGTTGGCATTGGCATTGTCTCTGTTGACATTTGGCATTGTCTTCTGTTGGCATTGCAGTTGTACTTATTTGATGCATTTGTGTCCTGTATATACCTTGACCATTGTGATGATCATTGTGCTGCCTGGCCCTACTATTTGTGCAGCCTACTTATTTGCACTTTCTCATTTGAGTATACTTCTTCTCGTGCACCTCTGACTCTTTTTGTCATGTGCAGTTTGTTATGTACATTCATTGTGTACATCTTTTACATTCATTGGGAACATCGTCACTGTTGTGGCGCGGCAGTGCACGCAAGCGTGAACTGCAGCCACACGGTATTTATTGGGTACATCATCACTGTTTGTGGCGCGGCAGTGCACGCAAGCGTGAACTGCAGCCACACGGTATTTATTGGGTACATCATCACTGTTTGTGGCGCGGCAGTGCACGCAAGCGTGAACTGCAGCCACACGGTATTTATTGGGTACATCATCACTGTTGTGGTGCGGCAGTGCACGCAAGCGTGAACTGTAGCCACACGGTATTTCTTTGATTAATATTCTAACTGCTTTTGATTTTAGGATATTTTGCGTATTATTACTGCTTCTATGCACTAATAACTGAGTTTGAATTAGACTGACCCGGGTATTATTTTCTTTTGAATTTAATACTCGGGTCAGACCGAGTATTTACAGGTTGTAGATATCATGCTTCGGATTGCTGTTTGAGCTATGAAGTTCTTTCATATCTTCTGGAGTAATCGTCATGTATAGTAGTCGATGTGATTGTATAGGAAGATATGTATTCATGTATATTATATTGAAAATGTACTTATATGTATAACTTCCTGAGTCAACTGTTGTAGTTGCATCATATGTACCATATCAAATGTATTGTAACTGCCATCAGTTATTATATATATGAGATTTTTCTGTTCAATCTGTGTTCCGCATTTATTTAAAATCTTCTGTGTTATTGTGGATCTTGTTAGACCACTTCTCTGATAAACACTTTTAAGTGTGGTTTATTCATATCTATTTCCGCCGTTGTGATATGAATTATCTGTGACTGATTTATGTTATGCTTATTTCTATATTTGTTTCCGAGGATTATATATAGCCACCGCGTGATAGCTTTGAGTTTGCATCGGTATGTCGGATTTCCTCCTTAAATGAAATGCATGCTGTACTATCTGACATATCAATGTTCGCGCAAAGAAATTACACGGATGGTCGCTCCTCAACAGCCCTATTCTCCGTGCTAGTCGACAGCACTACACCGTAGTGTTCTTGGCTAGCGTGGGTATAGAGGTGGGGCGTCACAATGATATTCAATTATTTTCTTTTACTTGAAATTGCGGGTTTGAAATGGTCAAACCCGGGTTTTCTTTGTAAATTACGGGTTGAAATGATATATTACCCGTATAACTTTACCTAGGCAAGGAAATGAAATACAAACCCGTTGTTAAAATATGTTTTTCTAAAAATTTTAAATTATTTTAGAAATGTAGATATTATAATATTTTGATTTAAATTTGATTAAGAATGATTTTTGTAAAACATTATTGATTTTTTGAAAATTTATAAGTGAAATAAATAAATGGTAAAGTTAGGAAATCTGAAATGTAATTTATTTTGGAAATTATAATTTGGTGATAAATGTAATTTAAATTAAATATTAAAATACTATAAATTTATGATATTTTGAATTAAATGAATTAAAAATGAATTTTATAATATATTAATGATTTTTGAATAAAGTTAAAATGGGAAATGAATGAATATTTAAGTGGAAATTTTGAAATATAACTAAAATTGGAAATTTGTGAATTTGGCTTAAAAGTGAATTTTAAGTTAAATAAAAATGAAATTAAGTTATATTTGAAAATTTTAAACTCAAGTGTTAAGTTAAATTTAATTTAACGAATTTGAAATTTTATGTTGGAATTTAATAAGTGAATTATTATTAAATTTTGATTTTTGAATGGAGATTTAACTTTATAAAATCATGAATATAAGGGTATTTGAATGATTGTTTTAAAAGTGAAATTATATGATTTTATAAGCTAAAAATGATTTAAATAAAAATATAATTGTTTGTGAAATTATACTGAATATTTGAAGTTAATTAACTGCATTTCAGAAATGCTATTAATTCTAATGTAAATGATAATACAGCATTTGTAAATGTTGTAGTTGAAAATAATGAACCAAATGGCTAAGTTTAATTAAAGGCTATTATAGCACTTTTGTAAATGTTATAATTGTTGAATGTAACTAAGTTTTATTTGAAACTAATGTAACTCTATTACAGCATTTTTTATGCTATCTTTTGTTAAATTGAACTGTTTTGAATGTAACTTTCTGTAGCAATTTCTAAATGCTGCGAAAGTTGAATTTTCATCTGTTTTATTAAATTAAGTGAATAAATGAATTTTGAAAGACTAAAATTTTGTAAATTTAATAATTTAATTATTAAATATAATAACTTCATTTTATGATTTAAAATGAAGTAATTTGTTTTGAAATATAAACTATTTTGAAATGTGTTTTGTAATGGTATTTAAATTAAATAAAAATGAATGTGGTTTGGAAGATATTATATTTTTGATATTTTGAAATGGATTTTGAATGATATTGAATTTTGAAATGATATTTGATTTTGAAGTATAAAATACCATTTTGAAATTTTAACCACGGGATGTATTTAATTTATAGTTAACTGATTCTTAAAGGATGGGCGATCCCAAGCATCCTTTAAGTTATTGTGTATTTCTACTATAGTTCACTTGAGTTGGTTTACAATATATAAGTATATATTGTCCTGACTCGAGTGTTTTGTGTGTTACTTTACGCTCGGGTCAGCCTGAGTATTTACAGCTTAGCTTTGGATTTCTTTCTGGAGCTACGAATTGCTGGAGATTCTGTTAGTCTAGTTATCTATCCCTTCAGTTTCAGTTGTTCTATTTCATCTTTGGTATTGATAAACTGTTATATAATTGAGATTTCTATTGTATATGTTTTTTCAAACTGATATTATGTATTATGTTTTGAGAGTTTATTATAGTAGCTTCATGAACTACTATGGTATTTTAATTTCCGCTGCGAGTTTTTCTGATATTTCTATGTCTATGATCTGTGATTGTATTTCATTTGCTCCAAAATTATTTACAACGCAGTATTTTGAGCAATTCAAGTCCGACATGTGCGGTTGCGAATGGCTGAAAATACCGGGTTGTTACATTTGGTACCAGAGTTTTGGTTTTAGGCAAAGCATAGCCTGTGGAGCAAAAACTCATTAGACATAGGGTAGAAATACCCTAGAATGAGTGAAATCAATCTCATAATCCTTTCTTGTGCGAGAACGTATTTTCGAAGTATAGAATAATTTCCAAATGATTTTTAAAGGATTTTCAAAGATTATTTTGGTATAAAAATTTTCTTATTTTGAAACCAAGATTTTCAAAACTTCGCCCCTTCAGTATCCATCTTGTTAGAAATCTCTTGGTTAGGATTCTTATCGATTAGGATTCCTTGAACTTTGGAACGCTCCCACTTGTTCTGAAATCCAGTCTTGTCTTCCCTATTCTATCTATTTTGATTTTGGAGCATTTCATAACTCCACTTTGGAATGACCTCTATAAAGATCAATGATTCCGCAAATCTTTGAATGATTTGTAAAAAGGTGAAAATCTTTTATAATTGGTATTGATTCACCGAAGATTCCCGTATCATCGGTTTCTGATGCTATCTATCTCCTGCTCTACCCGGATTCTATCTCTGGCGATCGAATGTCGATTTGCCTTAGATTTCCGAATTGATTATATTACTGAAGTCACGGTTGACCGGTTAAGGTTGTCCGCGATTTATATAGGCTTATCATCTTCTATTTGGTAATAAAGTTATCTTATCTTCGTTTGAGCTTATCTTCGAAACAGAATTCTATTTGATTAGAGTTCCTCTAAATTCGAATCTCCATATTGCTTGAAATCTAACCTTGAATCATTCTTTGGAAATTTGTGTTTGATTGTATTTTGAATTTGTGCACACATCGAAATTATTATTTTGACAAGGATGGCCCTATTTTGTATGTAAAAGTGAAATGTTTTCAATAAGGATTTTTTCCTTTGGAAAATGAAAATTTAAAGCTTTGAAAGGATTTGAAATTATGGAAATTTATAAGAAAATGTGATTTATATAAAAATGATTTATAAATGAATGGTTTTGAATTTGAATTTCGAGGAATCGAACTCCGGTGTTTTGAAATGGGTTCTAAGATTTTGGAAAATATATAATAATAATATGATTAAAGATATTTTTCCAAATAAGAAATGTTTCAAATGTATTCGAATGAATTCCAATGATGTCAAAGAGATTTCAAAGAAGTTTCAAGAAATAAAAGTCCAGAACCCACTTATGTCGCTGAAAAATAATTTCGGTGATGATTACATGCATCATCGACATTGATTTTTGAGTTTCTAAGTAGGGAAGAGGCCACTCTAGTAGCTTTTCTATGCGAGTGATTTTATGAAACCAAATTTTGATTTCCGATTTCGAAGCATGGTTTGATATTCGAAAGATATGTGTGTATATGTATAATTGAAATGATTTAAAATAAGCCGGTGTTCAATCCTCGAGGTTCAGATTTGTTTTGGTATAACCTTACCTATTGGAATTGATTTACTAATTTGTTGGTGATTTCCAACTCTTGGATTGAAAATATGATTTCTTCGACGATTTTAAAGGTTCGAGCATTTCCAAATCAAAGTTAACTTTTCAAAGCGAAGAAATTTTGAATGGTATAAGGTATTTGATAAAGTATAAGTTTAGTTGGGTATGATTAATGTATAAAGTAATATGATTTATATAAGTTTGAAACTGTTGTGGAATGAAATAAATAAGACTATTTTGAATTATACTGGTATGAAATATAGTTTTGAAAAGATATTTGAAGTAAAATGTTGAGTTTTCGTTAAATTTATAAGTTAAGAAAAACAGTGAATTTTAACTTAACAAATGGAAGTGAGTTTCAAATTGAATATTTGATTTAAAATTTTGTTGTGATAAATCATATGTCAAAAATTATTTAAATGTGAAATTTTGAAGTCTAGAAATATGATTTATAATTTTAAAATTTTCTAAAATTGAAGTTGTGTTGTTTTTTTAAAGTTATAATAAAATCTGGAATTTTATTTATAGCATTTCTAAAATGCTATAGTTTTATGACAACACTTTAAAATGCTATTGTTTTTGAATTTAACTTTGATTGAATTAACTAAATATCTGTTATGGCATATTATAAATGCCGTTATTCTTGAACTAAACTATTTTGGAAACTATAAGTTACGATGACACTTTTAAATGCTGTCATTGTTATAATTTGACAATGTTTCGTAATGTTATAGATTTTAACACTGTTGAGTTATGTTTTGAAAAAGTTAAATGATTTACTTTTGGAATTGATTATTTGTGATATTTAAGGAGTTTTGAATATAATTTAATATTTAAATATGAATTTTAAGGAATTTAAATCGAATTTGAATTTAAATAAGGTTTACTTGGTTATGTGTTAAATGGAATGAAATGTAATGAGATAAATGAATTTTTGAATGGAATTTTGAAATGTATAATTGAATGACATATTTGATTTTTTTTAAATGATATTTAAATTTAAATATTTAAAATTGAATTCAAATAATGATTTGATAATGAGGCTTTGAATGATATAATCTTTATTTGATAAGAATGTGAATCAGGAATGCTAACTGATTTTGATAAATGAAATTTAAAGTTTATATTTGTATGAAAGGATATTTGGTTTACTTGCAATTTGAATTTAATTAAAAATGATGGATTTATGAAATGAATATGTCAAAACTAAGTAATAATGAAGTAAAATTTGAGATATATGAAATTATAAAATTTAGTTTTGGAATACGGTGCATTTAAGCTCTGAAATATATTAAAGATTGAATAGTTTATTTTGCGGATCAAATCTTTATTTGAAATTTGATAATATTTGAAATGGTTTTGTTGGAAAACTAAATTGAATTGAAACTGATGGTTTGAATTGAATTAACGCTGGAACTTGTAGACTTGGGTTTAAATTGAATAAATTTGTGAAATGTAAAAAAATTAAAGGGATGCTTTATGATTTCAAATGTATGATTTAGAAAAGTTATGATTTTCAAAGTGCAATGATTTCAAGTATCCTGGTTTCGAAAGATTTATAATTTTGAAAGTATTATGATTTTTTAAAGTGAATATATGTTTGAAATGGAAATGAATTTGTTTGACCTAAATTTTTGTTGATTTGGAAATTTGGATTATTTACTAAATCTATTGTTTTAAGAAACTTTGAAACTGAGTATATGTAATTCAGAAGAAATGATTTGGCGAAATTATATATGATTTTGAAACTGAAATGTTATTGAAACAAATTAAAATTGAGAACCTTGTTTTACTAAATACTTGATTTGGGAGTTATCGAACTTATATAAAATGGATTTGTATAAGTATGAAGTTGATTTGAAAATGTTGAATTGAAAAGGTACTCAATTTGTAAATTAAAATCTTATATAATCGAAGTTTATATAAGTATGATTTGATATACTATTGATTTTGGAAAGCATTCGATTTGAAAATGAAATCTTATATATAATGGAATTTATATAAGTGCGATATTTGAAGCAATGATTTTGAAGGGCTACTATATATGGTATATTATATTTTGACGTAAGAGGTATGGGAAGTACCCTCCAGAAGAAGTATAGTGATATGCTTCGACCCAGATGGACTTGGGGAATCCAGGAATGGATTCGACCGATAAACCCTAATGGACTTGGGTGAATTCAGAAATGGATTCGAACTGATATGGTTGTCCGGACTTAAACTCATGAGTTCCTCGATTTTTTTCAGGGTAGATGGTTCTTTAGTTTACCTAATGGAGGCGCATTCAATCCTGGGATCTGTTGTTTATGGATCTTCCGGGAAGGTAGTGCATCCATTGCGTAAATCATTGAATCAGCAGCGTACCACTGCAGCAGGGGTCGATGGTCCCTTGTTTACGAACTAGCTACGATATTTTTCTGGAATCCGGAAGGTAGAAGGATCTTCTGGAAAGTGTTGTGTCCATTTCGTAAATACTGGATCAGCTGTGGGCCACTGCTATCGTATTATCATCATTTGACATTGGATTTTGAGCGGAACTTCTCATGCCTATTTTTTTAGTATTTTCACTAGGTGTTGAAACAGGTCAACTAAGTACTTGGAGAATTCTAGCTTTGCACCTGATCAACGCATAGCCAGAGTCTGCAGGAACGAAAGTAAACTTGTTAAGACATCAAGTTATAAAAGTATTTTGGTAAAGTATTGTATAAAGGATAATCTAATCATGATTTAAAATGTCTTAAATATTGTTTACTTCGAACTATCAAATATGAATCAAATAACTAATTATCATATTAAATGTTTAACATGTCAAATGTAAAAAAAAAATTAAAATAATGGTTCATCCATGTCTTTCAACCTGCTTTCCCTCCTAGCTACTTTTCCCTACCTTCTTTCAGAATGCCTTCCAACCTATTGTTCTTTCTTATTGTTTCTCCGCTTCCTTCCTTTTCGAGGACGAAAAGATTTGAGTGGGGGAGAGTGTAACAACCCTAGATTTTTCATATATTTTAATATTTGAATTTGTTTTATTTTGAAATTATTTTAAACTTATTTTATTTCAAACATTTCATTTTTAAATGTAGGTGTTGATTATTATGTTAATTATAATTTCAAACCGGTATATATTGGATATTTTACTGAAAGATGAATTTCTGTTCAAACTGGTCAAACCTTGACTTTTAAATTTTAAATTTATATATTTAAATTCTTAAAATTTATCTTTTATTAGAAAATGGATTTAATAACTTGAATACTGCTTTTCTTTCGTTGAAAACGGAGTTATATTGTGAAAGTTATGTATATTTCAATATTGAGTACAATTTGTTTTCTTTAGCAATTTTGTCTATTTTAAATTATATAAGCCATATTTTCTTTGTTATATTTTATTTTAATATGTGTTAATATGTTATTTTATGTATATTTTTATCTTTTAATATTTTTAAAGTGATAATAAAATTCTTTCAAAATATATTGCATTTATTTTCTATTTTTAAAGGCTGTTTTCCATTTTTCTGCTATTTTCTTCATTTAAATTATATTTAATTAAAATTTATTTATTTATTTTTGTGAATGCATTTTATTTTTATGTTATTATCTTTATTTTTAAATATTTTCTAAGTTCATATAAATCTTTCAAAGTTTATTCCGTTTATTTTCAAATTTTCTAGACTAGTTTTCATTTTATACTATTTTCTTATTTTAATCATATATAATTAATATTTATTTATTTATATTTTGTCTATTTGTTATATTTTCTAATTTTAACTGAAATTATATGAATTTTCAGATATTTAAACTTATAAAGAAAATATAGAAATTTGAAAGGTTTTAAACTTTTTAAATTCCAAGTCCTTTTACCTTCCGCCTTTTCATTTTCTCAACCTCCACTTGTAATCAATTTTGGCCGATTCTTTTCTCATTCTTTCAGCCACTTCCTCACTTCATTTTCACGTAAATAAAAATTCTCAATCACAAAAAAAAAATCGGCCATTAACCTGAAGTAAAGCTTGGTAAAAATTTTCTTCTTTTCTATGCAACTTCTACTTGTTTTCTTATGATTTTGCACTTGTTTTCTCACCTTCTATGCTCAGCTCCTCCTTCCTCTTCCACCTTGGCCTCTTCCACCACCACCACATCTGGTCAGCACCTCCTCCAGCCCAGACCCAAGCCATGGCCGTGCCCTTGATGAAGAAGTCCCGCCTAAAAATGAACAAAACTCCACCTAAATGTTCATAGCCTAGCCTAACTTGTTCCAACACCTCTCTCCTCCACTTTGGCCGGCCAAACACCACCACCACCATCCACAACATGAGCCTTGGACCTCTATAGCACCTGTAGCTGATCCCTCCAGATCAGGCCTTGCCCAATAGTCCCTTGGTCGAACCCATTTAGGTCTTGAAATCTATGTTGGTGCTTGTAGTTGTGTTGCCTAGTTTTGAAATTCAAGCACATATCCTTCATCTCCTCTTTATATTGCTATGACCAACCACTATATGACCTGAACCTGAACCAAACCTAATCCAAAACCATCCAATTATTGTGTCTTTCTAGGCCATAGCTGAAGTATAAGTGGTTGAATGCAAGTGCAAAAGCTCTACTTTGAATTGTGTAGTTATTCCTAGCATTGTTTGTAATATTTTGGTTTGTAATTCATGTTTGTTTTTGTTTTGTTTGATATTCAAAAAAGGCAATTAGCCTTGGCTCTCCCACTCTCAGATCATTGTCGTGTTATCGTGCTTTTGAAGTTCCTTGTTTGTGCATTTGGTTGTCATCTCCAGCTTTGAACAAGTGAGTAAATCTCACCAGACTAATATGTACTCATATAGTGATAAACTGACATCACCTGAATCTGTAAATGCATATCATCCTGTTATAACTACTATATTATATTCATATGATGTTCACACCAATATTTACACCTGTTATATCATATGTTACTGTTATTTCATGCTATTCTGTTACTTTCATCAGTTTATCACACTGCAAGTTCGCTGTAGACTAGAATCACTATGGGTTGAAATGATACATACCCGAACGAACTTTAGAATAGGAGAAAATCATTATGGGTTGAAATAATAGGCCTAAATGATTTTCAATTATTTTCTTTTACTTGGGATTACGGGTTTGAAATGGTCAAACCCGGGTTTTCTTTGTAAATTACGGGTTGAAATGATATATTACCCGTATAACTTTACCTAGGCTAGGAAATGAAATACAGACCCGTTGTTAAAATATGTTTTTCAAAAATTTTTAAATCATTTTAGAAATGTAAATATTATAATATTTTGATTTAAATTTGATTAAGAATGATTTTTGAACAGCATTATTGATTTTTTGAAAATTTATAAGTGAAATAAATAAATGGTAAAGTTAGGAAATCTGAAATGTAAGTTATTTTGGAAATTATAATTTGGTGATAAATGGAATTTAAATTAAATATTAAATATGATAAATTTATGATATTTTGAATTAAATGAATTAAAAATGATTTTTTATAATATATTAATGATTTTTGAATAAAGTTAAAATGGGAAATGAATGAATATTTAAGTGGAAATTTTGAAATATAACTAAAATTGGAAATTTGTGAATTTGACTTAAAAGTGAATTTTAAGTTAAGTAAGTAAAAATGAAATTAAGTTATATTTGAAAATTTTAAACTCAAGTGTTAAGTTAAATTTAATTTAATGAATTTGAAATTTTATGTTGGAATTTAATAAGTGAATTGTTATTAAATTTTGATTTTTGAATGGAGATTTAACTTTATAAGATCATGAATATAAGGGTATTTGAATGATTGTTTTAAAAGTGAAATTATATGATTTTATAAGTTAAAAATGATTTAAATAAAAATATAATTGTTTGTGAAATTATACTGAATATTTGAAGTTAATTAACTGCATTTCAGAAATGCTATTAATTCTAATGTAAATGATAATACAGCATTTGTAAATGCTGTAGTTGAAAATAATGAACCAAATGGCTAAGTTTAATTAAAGGCTATTATAGCATTTTTGAAAATGTTATAATTGTTGAATGTAACTAAGTTTTATTTGAAACTAATGTAACTCTATTACAGCATTTTTTATGCTATCTTTTGTTAAATTAAACTGTTTTGAATGTAACTTTCTGTAGCAATTTCTAAATGCTGCGAAAGTTGAATTTTCATCTATTTTATTAAATTAAGTGAATAAATGAATTTTGAAAGACTAAAATTTTGTAAATTTAATAATTTAATTATTAAATATAATAACTTTATTTTATGATTTAAAATGAAGTAATTTGTTTTGAAATATAAACTATTTTGAAATGTGTTTTGTAATGGTATTTAAATTAAATAAAAATGAATGTGGTTTGGAAGATATTATATTTTTGATATTTTGAAATGGATATTGAATGATATTGAATTTTGAAATGATATTTGATTTTGAAGTATAAAATACCATTTTGAAATTTTAACCACGGGATGTATTTAATTTATAGTTTAACTGATTCTTAAAGGATGGGCGATCCCAAACATCCTTTAAGTTATTGTGTATTTCTACTACAGTTCACTTGAGTTGGTTTACATTATATAAGTATATATTGTCCTTACTCGAGTGTTTTGTGTTTTACTTTACGCTCGGGTCAGCCTGAGTATTTATAGCTTAGCTTTGGATTTCTTTCTAGAGCTACGAATTGCTGGAGATTTTGCTTGTCTAGTTATCTATCCCTTCAGTTTCAGTTGTTCTATTTCATCCTTGGTATTGATAAACTGTTATATAATTGAGATTTCTATTGTATATGTTTTTTTAAACTGATATTATGTATTATGTTTAGAGAGTTTGTTATAGTAGCTTCATGAACTACTATGGTATTTTAATTTCCGCTGTGAGTTATTCTGATATTTCTGTGCCTGTGATCTGTGATTGTATTTCATTTGCTCCAAAATTATTTACAATGCAGTATTTTGAGCAATTCAAGTCCGACATGTGCGGTTGCGAATGACTGAAAATACCGGGTTGTTACATTTATTCTATTTTAAAATTACCAAATGTCCATAACTTATCTATAGTAGCTTCGATTTCAAAGTGTTATACATGAAAATTGTCTATAAAATTGCTACGAATGTAATGGTGCAAGTTTCATAGCCAAATTATGACATTTTTGAGAATTTCATTTTAACCCTTGTTATATTTAAATTTAATTCATCTTATTGAATTTTCTGCTAAATTTCCAGGCTGTTACATTCTCACCCCTTAAAAGAATTTCATCCCCGAAATCTCAAAGAATAGAAAGAAGAAGAAAAATGTAACTCGTACGTGCAACAATCAATAGCTACAACTATCTACTCATCCATCATTCATGGGCAATCGTTGTCCTTAATAAATTTCTAATGCAGAATATGTATATGCAAGAGTGAAATGAACATGAACTTATGCAAATGCAAAGATTAGGCAGTCTCCTGATCTAGTCGACCTCCTGCCATGCAAGTTCTTATGCCAAGAATCCAAAATTTGTGCCACATCCTAAGTAAGCATGCTTGCAATTCTACATGTATGCACAACCATTCAATTCATATGCTACATCCATATGCATAATGCTCAAAAAGATAAATAATCAAAAACAAGATGATGTGAATGTGTGTGAAATATCTAGAGTATATACTGTCCTAAATTTGTAATAGAAGCAATCCAAAGAATACATCCACTAGCATTCATTATCCACAACATGTCCTATGACACGGTTACGGCCATCCCCACTATGGTCTCTACCTAAGGGGTATATCAAGCTAAGTCCTAATTCAAAAATATTCTATACATACTAAAACTAAATTGGAAACGTACCAGAAAAGAGTATGGGTGGATAGCTCGGATCTTCTCCTCCTGCTTCCATGTACTCTCTGTTGGATTGTCTTCCCATTGGACTTTAACAAGTTTGATTTCTTTGTTATGGAATCGCTTTGTACCATGCTCAAGAATACAAGTGGGTGCATGATGAACAAGTGACTCCCTCTCTACCTCCACCTCCTCTAGCTGACCCGGCTCGACTATGGTAGCTGAATAATGTAAGTAAAGCGAGACACATGGAAAACATCATGTACTCCCACCAACTTCTCATGAAGCTCTACTCTATATGCCAACTTCCTTGTCCTACCTATGATCGGGAAAGGTCCTACAAACCTTAGTGCTAGTTTCCCCAAACTACCAAATCCCAAAACATGCTTAAGTTGTTAGAATTTCACAAACACAATGTTGTCCACTACAAATTCTAACTCCGTACATCTCCCGTCAGCGTAAGATTTTTGTCTATCTTGTATGGTTTTCATTCTTCTACGGATCAAGTATACTTTCTTCAATGTCTCCCTTACCATATCCGACCTAAGAATAATCCAATCCATAGTGTCTACCAAAATGACGGTGATCAACAAGGTCTACAGTATAGCGCCTCAAATGGTGTCATCCCATTGCTCGCCTGATAGATGTTATTATAGGAAAACCCCACTAATGGAAAATGATCCTCGTAAGAGCCTCCAAAATATAAGATACATGTCCAAAGAAAGTCCTCCAAAACCCCATTCACTCTCTCTGTATGTCCATCCATCTATAGATGATAAGCGGTACTTAAGCTCAACTTGTGCCTAAAACCTCCTGTAGGCTGCTCTAAAACTCACGGGTGAAAAGCGAATCTCGATCGCTAACTATGCTAATAGAAACTCTGTGTAACCTAACAACCTCCCTTATGTATTAAGTCGCCAAAGATGCCACCATCCTTGTACTACCAACTGGTATAAAATGAGCGCATTTGGTCAGCTGATCGATTATGACCTAAATACTCTCATTCCCTCTCCTACTCCTCGGTAAACCATCGACAAAATCCAATGAAATACTCTTTCACTTCCACTGAGGAATATCTAACGGTTGGAACGAACCTCCCAGCTTCTTATGCTCCACGTTTACCCTCCTGCAAGAGATACAATGAGCAACATGATCTGTTATATGCTTCATCATACTAGGTCAATAAAAGACCCTCTTCGTATCCCAGCACATTTTATGTCCACCAGGATGAATAGCCATCCTCGAACGATGAGACTCAGTGAATATTAGATCAATAAACTCCATATTAAGAGGAACACGTAACCTACCATCTCTCGATATCTATTTCTTCGAGTCAATGGAATAACGCTACAAATGACTCGGCTGTTTTCTTCTATCAAGCTTCTCAAAAATACTACTAGCTCCGTATCTTGCTTTTGACTGGATTCAATACATTCCATTAGTGTTGCACATCTAAAGCTACTAGCAATCTCGGGGTAATATCTGACGGCGGTCAGAAATCAAATATAGTAATGAACTCTAAATGTTTCCACTACAAGAAATAAAAATTCAATACTGCATGTTGTCTGCTTAAGGTGTTTGCCACTACATTGCCCTTTCCTAGAGCATATGAGATATCGAAATCATATAATGCCACAAAGTCCATCCATCTCTTCTGCCTTAAATTCAAGTCCTTTTGTGAGAACAAATACTTTAGAGGCTTTTGATCTATATACAGCTCAAACCGCTCTCCTAAAAGATAATGCCTATATGACTTGAGGGCAAAGACAATGGCTCCTAACTCAAGATCATGGATAGGGTACTTTCTCTCATGGACTTTCGATGGGTGTAGCCCACCACTCTTCCTTCTTGCATCAACACCGCACCTAACCTTGTATCACATGCGTCGATGTATATTGTAAATGTCTACGCACGATCGGGTAATACCAAAATAGGTGCACCAGTCAATGCCTGTTTTAGCTTAATAAAAGCATCCTCACACTTCGCGTCCAATGAGAAAACTAGATTCTTCTTGGTGAGGCAGGTTAGAGGGGCAGAGTTTTCGCAAAGCCATAATGAACTTCCGATAGTAGCCTGCCAAACTAAGGAAACTCCTTAATTTCGTGGAATTCTTCGATGCATAACAACCCTGAACTGGTGCAGCTTTGCAGTGATCAACCGCCAGCCCACTTTCTTAGACAACGTGTCCCAAAAAGCATACCTCCTCTAACCAAAAGTAGCATTTTGAAAACTTCGCTTTCAACTTATGCTCATGGAGTGTATCAAGCACTTCTCCTAAATGCAACGCATGCTCATCTTCACTCTTCAAATAGACTAAAATATCGCAAATACCATGACGAACTTGTTAAGTAACCCTATGAAAACTCGACTTATCGAATCAACAAAGTAGGCGGGTGCATTGGTCAGTTCGAAGGGAATGCTAACCACCCATAAAATCCATTGGGTATAGATCTTTAGCAATATATAGTAGGTCTAACCCGGTAGCCAAATCAAGCTATGAGAATACGTTTGCTTCAACCAACCGATCAAAGAGATCGTCTATACGAGGCAGTGGACACTGATTCTTCTTTGTTAGTTTATTAAACTCCCTATAGTCAACGATCCACCTTAGTGGAGTAGACAACTGGTGCTCCCCACTCTGAAATGGGCGTTCTAATGAAGCCCTTCTCCAACAACTCGTTTACTTTTTCAACTCGCGTCTCTCCTTTGGAGCAATATGCCTCAAGGGTAAGGCTACAGGTCTGGTGTTCTCCGCAAGATAAATTCGAAACTCGTTTTCTCTCAGGGATGGGAGATCGATAACCTCAAAAAAGACATCTAGGTAATCTCTAACTACAGGCAGTGAATCTAGCTTGTCATGTGATAGGTCTAAAGAATATAAGTAGCTCAACATAACTAATCCTAGGGATCGCAATAAAACTCTAAGCTACATCCACTACACATACTCAACCTAACAACCTTCTTATCACAATCTAATATAGCCTCATACATCGTCACCCAATCTATGTCAAATATCACCCAAAACCATAAAATCCTAAGAAAAAACATCGCAATCGAACTCGACCTCCAAAATAAATAGTTTCAGACCCCTACATAAAATAGACAAATAAGCCGATTCTCCTACCGGGTTTGACACAACTATAGGATTCGTAACTATGCTAGTACCTAAGTGCAACTTATCCATAAGTCTACTAGAGATAAAAGAGTGTGATGCCCACATGTCAAATAAAGTGTGAATGGATAAACCAGATAAAGTGAACACACCTTCAATCACGACCTTCATTGCCTTGTCAACACCTGGTGGTGTACTTGAGCTAGGTGTTGCATCCAGTGTATACGTTGCAACTACCTAGGTAGAGATCATCTGAGGTGTTGGACTTTCCCACTTCATATTCCTAAACTAATTGCAAATGTAACATTTGACCTTTGAACCCTATATCCTACACTCCTTCATGAAATGTCTCTCTTGCCACACTTACTACAGTGCATGTCTTGCTTCTTAACCCTTTCCTTGGGTCTAAATCCTCCATTGCACTGATTCTACTATTATGCTATCCCTTTAGTCTTCTTGGATTCCTCCTTTACTTCTTTCTTGGAGACGATATTCAGCAAGGTTATCTCCACTAAACCCTCATATGTAGCACCTGTGGGAATATGACTTAGAGTAAACCTTGAAGAGGTTGGTTCAGCCTTTCAGCAAGCTTCAAAGCCTTTTAATGTAGAGTATTGATCTGTCCCATCTCAAATCTAACCGGTTCATTAAATTTATTACCATGCTCCTTATCGACATGTTTTCTTGCTTCAAGTGAATAAACTTCTCTGACTATACTCCTTCCTCAGCCCTTGAAAGAAACTTCATCTTAAAGCATCTTCGAAACTCGCCCAAATGATCTCTCTTCTCTCAGTAACTGCTCAACCACCTTACACCAACTAAAAGCCTCACCCTGTAACTTCCAAGTAGCCAATTATCTCCTCATCTCATCAGCAAGACCCATTAATCCAAAGATCCTCTCACAAGTTTAAATCCATGTCCATGAATCTACATATGGCTCAGTTCCTACATACGACTTTCCTCCAAGGCTAGGGAAATCCTTACATAACTTAGCAAAATCGACGATAGGTGGGTGGATACGAACTACACCTGTCGCTATCTCCATGGGTCCTCTAGTGGAGTTAAGCTCGGCTTATCCCCTAGCTTGAAGGTGCCGATGAAACCAAATTAGAACATACATGCCCGGAACCTTGGCTGTGTCTCCTTTGCCTAAACCTACGGGATCGCTCATCTTCTATCTATGATTTTAAGAATTTTATTAGCAACTTTTCACATATAATATAGGCACTAATAAGAGATAGCATAGGCATGAAAAAAACATAAATTATGGTATATAAAATTTTAGGAAAACTTATATATATACACACACTTTGGAAACCCATTATGAAAACTTTTTGAAAAATCATTTTCTTTTCAAAACTTTTCAAATACATTCTCTCAATACGCACCTAATCCCTAAGGAATGTTGAAGATAGGCTCTAGTACCAAATGTGACAACATGCACCCCCACGATACACGTATCGAAAGCCTATGGTGACTTTTGGAGTCGCGTCGATTCCAAGAAGTACGACTATCGGGTTTTTATAACATACAGAGACTAAAAGAAATCATATACAATATAAGATATACTACAATTTCAAAACTTTCAACGAAATGGAACAATATATAGGCATAGAAAATAACCATTCCAGAAAATATCTCAAACACAGTCTCAGAAATACAGTACATATTCAAACACAGAGTACATAGAAATACCACTCATGGTCTGATAAAAGAAATACTAAGTACCAATAGATAGACAGTTACATGGAGAGTAATAAAGGATAAGCAGTTCATGTGATAAGCTCGCATCTCCATGAACTATAATTGGGCCAAATCATCTGCTGCCCTATCCACTTATGGTAGGGAAAAGAAAGGAAAAAGGGTGGGTCAAAAAAAATTCTGATGAATGAGTACACGTTTAATATATAATGATCATGTGCAATTGACTTTAATTATACTGTACATAAGTAAGGGTGACCTACAAGTGTTCATGTATTCCTAGGATCCTTTACTTAAGGATCTTTATTTAACACACACCTATAGTACAACTTGTACACGCTCCTACAAGGATCGAACTAGGGATTGAATCTCAACAACTAACAATGGACCACCACTCTTCGAGCTAGAGCTACTCAATATAGGAACTTTGCTACTAGAGCTAATTAATATAGGACGCTCTAACTCTGCCATATGGAACTAAATCTCACATTATGCCTATGTGCAACTATCTCACCTAGGTTTCCCTACAATTACCACATGAGAATAAATTTCCCATAAATACGACTAAACATAACCCAACTACGCATCGAGGAGGAGCTCGTAATGCCGACTCGCAGGTGTGTCTCATTATTTGCATCCGCGTCTACCTCTCGATCATTGTATGCGTTCTTTATTGCACATGTCAGGATCCATTAACAACATAGTATCACACCGCATCAGAATCTTGAACACCAAAAAGTTCCATTATGTCAGGCCCACACACTTCATCAGCCATTAGTCAGTGATATGCATGCACCGTAGTACCTTCTGTGAGTGCGACGTGCGATAGAATCGCCCTTAGTTGAATAGTCAACCCCATTGCGTAAAGTACATTTACCCAACCCTGCAACGTCCTAAGTATGTCCCATAAGGAACTAGTTTCTGTACTATCTCTAACATCTATACATATGTATAAAATAAGGTTATACATATAATTAATAATTTTATTTCCAATCTGTGCCTTAGGCCGAGGTTTAGACTATGCATTTCATTCAACAACTGATTGACCGTTACAACCTATCAGCTGACCGCTTGAGATCGATTGCGTCGAGTGAACGATTGATCGATCGCAGTGTAAATTTTAGGGTTTTTTATTTTAATTATTTGTTCTTCTGATGGTATCTGCTTACACAGTGAACCCTAGGCATCGATTTACATTAACCAGTCTTTACAATTTTATCCTATTTTTTACTGATATCAAATTCATAGATTTATATCAGTATAATTATACTTGTTTAACTCAAGGTTAAATTTTTCAGGGTTATTATTCAATAATAGAAAGGGGGTCTAACTTGGGTAAAAGTGATATTAGCCAATTTGTACCAGTTTCTATTTCAAATTATAAATTTAAACAGATGTGGTTTATAGTTTGATTACTAACATCCTAGATCAAATAGAATAGGCCAAAATTAACCTTAAATAGTCAACTTATTAAACATGTTCCCACTTACCTCGTATCCAAGGTCTAACTTTAAACTCCATCGGAGAATCATTAACCACTAGCTTGCCCCTTCTTGATACGATTTATTGGCACTCTCTTACTTTGTTTTTAAAGAAATATTTGAAAGTGGAGAGTAGAAATTTTGGCAGAGTTTCGGTATGTGATATATTTTCTAATGAAATTAAGGTAAAGTTAGGTGTTTATTTATAGGGGTTACAGATTGATATGGAGCATTTGATTGACCCTAGAGGATCTTTTCTCTCATCATAAACGCACATCAAAAACTTGGCATGGAAAAAAGTATTTGGTTCAATCATCACTGTCCGATCGTCGCTTCAATTCATCAAAATTATACGTCAACCGCTAAGGTAGACCGGTCGACCACTTCATGTCAACTGGCGCACCTTAAGGTGTCGAGGGGTGACAATGTTTTACTAAGAACCTTTTATTTTTAGTTTATTTTTTTTTAAAATTTTCAAACATCCATAGCTTCTCCATACTAACTCTGATTTCAAAGTGTTATATATGAAAATTGTTCAGAAAATCGCTATGAATGACGTGGTGCAAGTTTCATAGACAAATTCAGACATTTGTGATAATTTCATTTTAGCACTAATTATATTTAAATTTAATTTTTCTTGTTAAAATTTTCAGTAAATTTCCAAGGTGTTACACTACAATTGACTGTGATATTAACCTCACATAGCAGAGGAGATAAACACTCTATGAATAGTGCTTCACTTTCCAGGATTCAATTTAGATCCAACTATAGTCGCTCAATAGACGTCATGCCATGATTTAACTATAACCATAGTAGAGTATCCACACTAAAGTTTCATAGTATTCTCATGTCAAGGCAACTACGTAACATCATCATATTGAGATTTTCTATTTGACCTAGTTATTATATACAAATAGGAAACTCTCGGACAAATCATTCTATATTATCCTATAACTATGAGTATGTAGTCCCTTGGTGCTCACTTAACAGCTCTGAGTAATACACTACCCGAAATGCGGAGAGTGTTATGCATTCTGGTCTCAATGGATAAATAGATATACTTTCTCATGACATCTTGACCAGGAATGTTTAAAAAATATTATTTTATATTGTGATTAATTACTCATGATTGCAACTATTTGCAACCATAATCACTTAATATTTATTTTACGATTTTTTTTATTTATATACTTCAAACTAATTAATTATATCATAATATAACAGAGCATATTTAAGAAAACAAACAACTTTATTATGAACAAGATTGACTATAGAGTTAGATAGATATAACAAATTACATAGTTGCCCTTAAGATATACCACTAACCCTCTCACGTATTATAAAGAATATTTAAGTCAATATACGGAGATAATATGTGCTTTTTTTTCCTTACAAGGCATCTATGTTGGTTAGTGGGTTGTAAAATTTTACTGAGGCGTATTATTGAAATATATGATGGATTAGCAATAGAGTACCAGTTTTCAATATTATATATATGTGTGTGTGAATGTATGTGTATATGTGTGTGTGTGTATTTACAGAAATTATAGATCATAATTCATTGTTTTTTAACATGGCTCGTTAATGCCAACAAGTGTCAATCTCGGAGTTTGAACTCATGACCTATGATTTCCCAGTCTAAATCATCGACCACATAGCCAACCATATTAATTACCAATAGGCCGACTTATGGTTGATAGTTTAGATAACGAGATTAAAGGTCACATGTTCGATCCTTAGGATCAACACTTGTTCAAATATATATGCATAAACATCGTTGCTTAAGGATGTATGCTTATTTAGATTAAAATATGATTTTTCTAGACTTTCTATAAGCAACATAACTTTTGTTATAATGTCATACCAATAAAGCCAATACTAATACCGACTACTACATCAAATTGGTTAATATTATTTGCTAATCAAGTTCTCATCTGTGAGTCACACAATGGAGATTGATTGAGCTTACTCCGAAAGCGACCAACATATAGATGATATAAAGTAAATGAAGAAACTAATATAAATGTTATGTTAATATTTTTGTGAGAATTAATATTATCAGAGGGTCGTAGATTAATAAATAATTATATATATATATATATATTAAAATTGCTTAATAATATTTAAATAGGACGAGCATTTGAATTGTTTAAAAGTTATTTTAAATCATGGCCTGTTTCTTTTTATTATAGGGCGGCTCCTATTTTATAGAATACATGGTGATGTAATGCTTTGTTTATTTAAGGATTGGATTAGTTATGAAGAGATAAATTAATCCAACCCCATTTGGATGGGATCTCCACTATGTTATATGATACTGTCTTTATGAAACCCCGACCACAATAATAGTCATTTCACGTAAACATACACACACTCTTTCTCTGTCTTTCACACACGCTCGCTCGCTCTCAAAACTAAGGTCTTCATTAAGGTTGGCAAACGAAGAAGAAAAGATTGCAACTTTATTTCAAGGAAGAAGAAGATCTCCAAGGAGAAAACACAATCGATTTCAAACGGTAAATAAATAGCAGGAAGTTAGGTGATACTTCTCTAAACTAATAATGTATTCTTTTTTATGTTACTTTATGATTTTATAAATTTGATTATAACAAAATAAACTCAAATTTAAAATAATTTTTGTATATAAGCTTGATCCTAGAACTTGATTGTAAAACAGTGAATTCAAAACAATAGCTTTTGTAAACTTATTTATGCACATTTTCTTTTTATCATTACTTGGATGTCTAGAGTTTATTTAATAGTCAAAAACTCTAATAATATCCAAAATTAACTGTGAAGACCGGCTTCAAATATTTGGTTTAGATGATAATAATTATAGAATAACCAATATAATTGTGGCCACATTTATTTTTCTTTGACTTCTAATTACAGTGGTATTAAACCCTATAGCTGAGAAAATGAATCCTCATTTGAACAGTGATTCATTCCAAACGATTTGGCATATACTAAAAAGGAGCAGAGCCGTAGCATGGTTGCAACTGATCAAAATCAAAGCACATCCTTCTCTTTCAAGCTACAAAGTATTCCCAAGTTTAAAGGCTATTACATACCATCACACTAAGATCCTACATTTTCACTTAGATATATAGCTTACATAGGACTCTCGACTGAGTCTTTCTGATGATCAGAATTATGTAACCTCCTAGTGCTCCTAACAGTCATGAGTAATTCATCGTCCAACATTGAAGAGCGGTACAAAAACTAATCTCAACGGATGCATCAATATCCCTTTTCTCAATGCATCTTAACTAGGAACCTTTAAAGTTGATATTATTACTAGATCGATCCAGTATTTATGGTTACGACCAATTCACAACTATAATCGATGTAATACTCTACTTAGGGGATTTCTATTTATATATGTCTAATGATCGTAATACTTTTTTATATCATATATAATAAATACACATAATAGAGAATAAAACCAAAAGGCATACCTTTATTTCGAACAAAATTAATCATAGAGTTAAGATTACATAATAGATTCATAATTGTACCTAGGTGAACCCTTTACTCTTTCATTTTTGAAATAAATAATAATGAAATGGTTTTTAAATTTTTGTAGGATCGTATTATTTTTAAGTTCAATAGTAATAAAATGGCTGTGAAAGATAATAAGATGAAATAAATGGATATTATTATTTTGGATTAAATAGTAATAAAGTGGTTGCAAGGATAATAAGATGCTATATATAATATTATTATTTTAATGTAAAGTGTAACGACACGGATTTTTTGGACCAGTCAAAATCGTCGAAAATCCATCCATTCTAAAACCACTAATGAAAACTACTAAACTAATACATGATTTTGTTTGATAAATAATTGAAATCGATAAATTCATAGGATACCACTTTTAGTTATACGAGTTATCAGGGTATTTAATTAATCTATAGGGTGTGACTGAATACAAAGAAGACCCAATATACAATAAATCTACCGCTACGCACTCTAATGAGAGAAGCAACAATATCCTATTCCTGCAAACTCTAAACAGGTTAAATGCAGAATAAAATAGTAGGCAGGAAAGGTACAACAACACAAGGAAAATAGCGACCAATAAACAGATAAACATAAAAGAATTATATTATTATTAGGACTGCCTCACTACTACTTGTGACTGCCTACGTGCCCCTATCTAATTGGGCACCCAATTAGATACAGTATCAAGCCAACGTAGTTCTTCTACCATAAATAGGAATCATGGAGCCTATGATGCAACAACCAAATATGCAATTCACAACTACATAACATAAAACTTGCAAATGTAGCTTCCAAATCTACCCACTTAGAATTGATCCTTACATTCAGATTTATGAAATCTTATTATCTCAAAACATAATCCTTTTTGAAAATAATCTCTTTGAACTAAATTCTCGGTTTCATTTAAAAACCTTTGAAATAATAATATATACATCTTTTGTATCAAACTATACTTCACTTGGGATCAAATCAATTTTTAAATATTTATTTGTAAATCCCAAAATAATACTGTAAAAGCGTATAAAATTATATGCAACCAGATCAGGAGGTTTTTCCTAATAATAAGCCAACTGAGCACAGCCTTCCAAAAAAAAATAGATATGTATATCCCTTTATTCGTCGAGCAGATTATACCGAGGCTACAGAATATATGCACCTCCATTGCCCACCTTTTTAGTTATAGGTTACCTGAATCACTAATAGCATAACAAATCATTTTACATCGGGAAGTCATAAATCATTTTCGCTAATATCCATAAATACTTTCAATCATAGTATTTTCATTTACCAAAACCTTCTGAAATCATTTTCAAACACTGGGTTTTTAATACTAGAAATTCTCTTTATTTATAAAACACTTTTATAAACTGTTTCTATATAAATCTCTTTTATATAAAATCACTTCAAAAATACTTATTTCAAAATATTATATAAACACCTTTATATAATTCATTTCCAAAAATATTAATTTCTAAATATTTTTATTTCTAAATATCTCCTTTTTCTTTA